>CM055118.1:683167916-685567916 GCA_029206835.1 Rana muscosa | reverse complement strand
TCTGCATGGGCACTATTCGATAGGGGGCACTTCTCGATATAACACTGGTAACAGTTTGTAAATTAACAAACTGAAACCGGACATGATGAAATACTCATTGCTTCTGGTTTCTGACATTAGAGAAATTCTTCTCAGTGCACCGGATGCTGCCAGACGGATAGGCCCTGGCCTCCCCGATGGATAAGAGAGCCCGGGAAAGGTGGTGGCAAGGGGTACCCTGTTCCACTGCCTGTAAAAGTGATCCAGATTGTCTCCTGTAAAAAATAGTACTGGGAACATGGTTGTAGCTTCAACCATGATCCTGGTATAACTATCTCAATATGAGGCTGTATATATACGTACAGCAGTATTGAGGTTTGTTGGATTGTTAAAATAAAAAAGAGGTTTGTACTTACCTGCTCTGTGCAATGGTATTGAACAGAAAGGTCCTTTACCTCTTCTTCTGGTGTCCCCTGCCAGTGCCCTCTTCTCCTTCTCTTCTCTGAGTGCCCCCATATCAAGCCATATGCTATGGGGGCACTTGTCTGGGCACACTCCCTTGCCAGGCTGTGTGCGTCCGTAAACAAACACAGTGCGACTTGGCCCCACCCCCCCCCTGCTCCAAGTGAATAGACAATGCTGGGATCTTATACCTTTAGCAATTTTTTTTATATATAAGCAATTGTAATGTTAAAAATAAATAAAAGTAAAAATTACCAAATTCTTTCTCTTTAACGAGGTAGAGCAGCAAAGTGAATTGGGATATCATCTGTTTTCAGGAATGGCCTTAATCAGTCAAACTAAACAGAATTCTGATTGACAGCATGCCTTATAATTTACTGTGCAGTGGGAGCTGACTATCTCAGTAAAGATGTGAAAGTAGCGAGTAAAACAACTCTAGTGTTAGTTGAAAAGAAAGGTGTGTGTCAGACTTCACAGCTCTGCAGCTAAGCATCGTACAGTAAAATACTATGTCTAGTGAGAAAAATGATAATCAGACATTTTATGAAGTAGAAGAATGCGAACAAATGACACATTTTAGAAGACCTGGAAAAGGTCAAGTCAAATACTTTTTTATAACTAAATACACAGCTTTATAGGGTGATGGGTAAAGTGACCTTGTTAGTTACTAAAAGATTGTATATAGAGTTTTCCTGCAACAAGAGCGCTATCATATTACCTCTCCAGTGGCCTCTATATCCTTCCTTCACTACGTTCCAGTGCTGTAGCCTCCAGCAGATTGTTCAGCATTTGATGTTTCCGTGTCAGATGCCTGTATCCCTGCCATGCTCTGTCATATGTTAGTACAGGACACAGCAGTGACGTAGGGTTGGAGGGTTGAACAACAGCACATGATGGAGGACACAGGCCGTCTGCATGCTCAAGGCTTTAATAGAGGCACATCGCTGAAACTGAGCGAAGTTAGGAGGCAAGGAGTGTTGGAGCATTGAGTATAATAACTCTTCTATTGCAGGGAGATTCTGTCAGGGTATTATATACACATACTGTATACATGAATTGCATCTGTTAGATTTAAAAAGGAGCTCCAGTCTCCCTCCAAAAATGTTAAAGTCAGCAGCTACAAATACTGCAGCTACAAGCTTGTAGCTTTACTTGTACTTGGAATAATGTTATTTACTGAAAACAAGTACTTTAACCGCTTGCCGCCCGCCCACTGTCAAATAACAGAGGGGCGGTGCGGCTCTCGTTCTGGGACGACGTCATATGACGTCGCCCCAGAACGGCCGCTCTCATGTTGCTAGCACACAGTACAACCCCGATCTCTGTAAAGAGCCGCCGCTCTTTAACCATGTGATCGGCTGTGTCCAATCACAGTCAGTCACGTGTAAACACAGAGATGCCGGTAATCGGCTCTCATCGCCTCACACTGACAGAGTACATCCAGAGTTCATCCAGGGGACATCCAAACATGTAATCAGGGCACTGATCATCAGTGCCCTGATTACAATACAGCGCCAGCAGTGCCAGCAATCAGTGCCCACCAGTGCCACCAATCAATGCCACCCAGTGTTCACCAGTGCCAGCAATCAATGCCCACAAGTGCCACCATTCAGTGCCCATTAGTGATGCCAGTCATTTCTGGCTATCAGTGCCGCCTATCAGTGCTGCCCATCAATGCCCATCAGTGCCCATCAATGCTGCCTATCCATGCCGCCTATCAGTGCCCACCAGTGCCACCTATTAGTGCCCACCAGTGCCGCCAGTACCACCCATCAGTGCCGCCTATCAGTGTTCATCAGTGCAACCTATAAGTGCCCATAAGTGCGGCGTATTAGTGCCTTCTCCTCAGTGCGACCTAATCAGTGCCCATGAGTGCCGCCTCATCAGTGGCCATAAGTGCCACCTCATCAGTGCCCATCAGTGCCACCTCATCAGCGCACGTCAGTGAAGGAGAAAAATTACTTATTTACAAAAAGTTTTGACAGAAACTAAGAAATTTTCTTTTTTTTGTAAAAAATAAAAAAAAACAGCAGTGATTAACCCCCCTGGCGGTATTCCCGAGTCTGGCTCGGGGTTAAATTTCAGAACCAAAAGCGGTAACCCTGAGCCAGACTCGGGATTGCATCGCAGTAATCCAGGCAGAGTTACTTACCTTGTCCCCTGGATCCTGCGATGCCTCCCCGCTGTGTGATTGAGCTGTCTCCTCGCTTGATTCACTCAGTGCCCGAGTGCCGCCGAGCTCCGTTCCCTGCGACGTTACGACGCACAGGGACGGAGATCGGCGCCAAATTCAAAAAAGTTAAAACACAGTTCACATACAGTACACTGTAATCTTACAGATTACGGTACTGTATCAAAAAATTACACACCTCCTTTGTCCCTAGTGGTCTGCCCAGTGTCCTGCATGCACTTTTATATAATAAAAACTGTTCTTTCTGCCTAGAAACTGGAGATTGTCCATAGCAACCAAAAAGTGTCCCTTTATGTCAAACGTGGTTTTGAACCAGCTAGAACACAGCGATAATAAATTAGAATCACTCGCAGAATTGAGCGATATCGATTTGTGGGGAAATTCGTCATCAAGCACTGAAAAACACTTTTATTATTATTATATTATTATTTGTTATAATTATTTTATAGTTATTTATTATATTATAATTTATGATTTATTTATTTTTTACTTTATCATACCTGGGATTTCTACTAGACTATTGTTTGGACAGATTTAAGTGAGTTATTCCTAAGAATTACAGGCCTACAATATTAAACGCCAAATTTCCATGCAGAATAATGGTACCGCTTTCAGCACCTAAAATCTGACAGAATCATACCGCCAGGGAGGTTAAATACCACCAAAAGAAAGCTCTATTTGTGTGGAGAAAATTATAAACATTTCACATGGGTACAGTGTAGCATGACTGCGCAATTGTCATCAAAGTGTGACAGCGCTGAAAGCTGAAAATTTGCCTAGACAGGAAGGAGATGAAAGTGCCTTGTAGGCAAGTGGTTAAAGATTACTTACTTTTTTGACAATTAGTGTTAAACCTGAAGTTCCTTAAAAATTTTCTTTAAGCACTTACCGACTGCCCACAGTACATTGAGGGTGGCATGTACCGGCAAAGCGACGTACCCATACATAATTTTGCCTGTACAAACACAGGGCGGTGCACCCCCCTCCCCGCAACCACTGTGTCCACCATGGATCCCGATACTCGGAGCCCAGTGTTTATGTGATTGCTATGCAATCACATGATCACAATGTCAACAAAGCTGTTATGAATCAATTTGATTGACAACAGCTTTGCTTCCTTTGCTAGTGAGCTGTGATTGTCCCACAGCTATCACATGGTACCTGTGCCAATCACAGCACCCTGTACCATGTGATTAGCTGTAGCCAATCACAGGTCATTAGTATTCACAGCTGTCATGAACTTAACCCATTCATGACAGTCAAAAGCATTTCTGGTACAATGACCCCCCCCCCCCCAATCCTCCCAGAGTAGTACAATGTTACTGCGGTAAATATGAACTACTCTGATGAAGTATTTTAAAAAAAAATATGTTAATAAATATTTAAAATATTGAATAAAAAATTATTTTACACCAAACTTTGATGACACCTTTTTGATGCCTTGATGTTTTACACTCTCTCGCAGTAACTATCTATAAGCAAATGGCTATTGATGCATTTATCCCCGGGGATTCTTCCTGTCACTTCCTCTTCTCCTTTTCTTCTCTTCTTCCTGCTCTTCCCCTTCTTTTTTTCTCAACTTGTTTATATGGTTGTTTTTTTTTGTGTGTTTTTATTTTTCATGTATATATAGGTTCAACAAGTATACCTACATATGCTCCTCTCAATTTTTTTGGCACAGATTCTTGATTTTTAAGAGTTATAGGCTCCATGTACACAGAAGCTGATAAACTGCAGTTAATGGGCGTTTTGCCGTTTTTTTAAAAAGCCCATTAACTGCACTCTATGTTAGCCTATGTGTTCATGTACACAACGTTTTTTAGCTTTAGGCCCCATGCACACGAGACGCTGTTATTTGCTGTTGAACGCGTGTTCAGAGGCAGTTGGACGCTTTTTTCAACTGCCCCTGAACCCATTCAATGTTATCCTATGTGTCCATGCACACACTCTCGTTTTTTGGCGTTTACAAGCAGTTGCGTTTAACCTCGTTTTTCCAGAAGCAAAAAAATGGGTTCAGACGCAAAAGTTTTCCACGTTTCAGATGCTAAACGCGGCTAAACGCGGCTAAACGCGGTACCGGCGTTTTGCCGCGTTTGCGTTTATAATCGTTTTTAAAGGTGACCTATTTTTTAACATTAGAAATCTCAAAAATTATGGCAAATGATGAAAAACTATTAAAAAATATAAAAGAAAACTGTAATTGCTTGCATTGCATTGTGGACAATCCACAATTTGTGGCAGGTAACGTGGCAAGCAGACAATCAACAACTTGTGTCAGGTGATGTGGCCAGGTAATGTGGCCAGTGGACAATCCACAACTTGTGGCAGGTGACGTGGCCAGGTGACGTGGCCAGGTGACGTGGCCAGGTGATGTGGCCAGTGGACAATCCACAACTTGTGGCAGGTGACATGGCCAGGTGACGTGGCAGGTAACGTGGCCAGGTGACGTGGCACGTGATGTGGCCAGGTGACGTGGCCAGTGGACAATCCACAACTTGTGGCAGGTGACATGGCCAGGTGACGTGGCAGGTAACGTGGCCAGGTGACGTGGCACGTGATGTCGCCAGGTGACGTGGCCAGTGGACAATCCACAACTCGTGTCAGGTGACGTGGCTAGGTGACGTGGCAGGTAACGTGGCCAGGTGACGTGGCCAGGTGACATGGCAGGTGACGTGGCAGGTGACGTGGCAAGTGGTGGACAATCCACAACTTGTGGCAGGTAACATGGCCAGGTGACGTGGCCAGGTGACGTGGCAAGTGGACAATCCACAACTTGCGGCAGGTGACGTGGCCAGGTGACGTGGCCAGGTGACGTGGCAGGTGGACAATCCACAACTTGTGGCATCTGACGTGGCCAGGTGACGTGGCACATGATGTGGCCAGGTGACGTGGCAAGTGGACAATCCACAACTTGTGGCAGGTGACGTGGCCAGGTGACGTGGCCAGGTGACGTGGCAGGTGGACAATCCGCAACTTGTGGCAGGTGACGTGGCCAGGTGACGTGGCACATGATGTGGCCAGGTGACGTGGCAAGTGGACAATCCACAACTTGTGGCAGGTGACGTGGCCAGGTGACGTGGCAGGTAACATGGCCAGGTGACGTGGCCAGGTGACGTGGCAAGTGGACAATCCACAACTTGTGGCGGGTGACGTGGCAAGTGATACGCTAAATACAAGTACACTGCTGCTCTCTCAGCTGCTGCTACTCACTCTGGTCTCACAAACTGGCTGAAATGGTTAAAATTTACTGTTTTTTGAGCTTAGGAAGGGTCTTATGATGAAACGCTTATAAACGCAAACGCGGTAAAACGCCGCTAAACGCCGCTAAACGCGGCCGCAAACACGGCAAAACGCGCGTTTTTAAACACCGGTTTCAGCGTTTAAAAACGTGTGTTCAGCAGAGTTTGCACCTGCGTCTCATGTGCATGGGGCCTGAGGCCGGGTTCACACTAGTGCGACACGACATCCGTCCTACTTTGGATCCGACTTTGCCCTGCGACATGAAGCCGACATATGTCCGACTTTCAATGAACGGGGATCCGACTTGGATCCCCGCCAATACCAGGCACTGTGTTTGGTATGAATCTTGAGGGGGAACTCCAGGCCAAATTTTAAATTAAAAAAACGGCGTGGGTTCCCCTCCAGGGGCATACCAGGCCCTTGGGTCTGGTCTGGATTTGAACAGGCGCCCCTACGCCGAAAAAACGGCGTGGGGGTCCCCCCAAAATCCAAACCAGACCCTTATCCGAGCACACAACCTGGCCGGCCGCAGGGGAAGAGGGGGGGACGAGAGAGCGGCCCCCCTCCCTCCTGAACCGTACCAGGCCGCATGCCCTCAACATGGGGGGTTTGGTGCTCTGGGGCAGGGGGGCGACCTGCGGCCCCCCCACCCCAGAGCACCCTGCCCCATGTTGATGAGGACAGGGCCTCTTCCCGACAACCCTGGCCGTTGGTTGTCGGGGTCTGCGGGCGGGGGGCTTATCGGAATCCGGGAGCCCCCTTCAATAAGGGGGCCCCCAAATCCCGCCCCCCCCACCCTATGTGAATGAGTATGGTGTACATCGTACCCCTACCCATTCACCTGGTGGAAAAAAAATGCAATAAAAAAACACTACACGGGTTTTCAAAGTAATTTATTGCACAGCTCCGGGGGTCTTCTTCCGACTTCCGGGGGTCTTTTCCGACTTCGAGGGTCTCCGGTGTCGTCTCCGCGCTCTCCGGTCCTTTCTTCCGCCGGGCCTCCGCTAACTTCTTTTTAGCTCTTTTGCTAACAGAGGCCCGGTCTTCCCGTTGTCCTTCTGCCGGCCCCTCCGCTAACTTCTTCGTAGCTCTTTCGCTAGTGGAGGGGTCGGTCTTCCCGTCGCTGTCGCCGTTGGCATCTTCTTCCCTCTTCTCCTCCTCGATTTTGACGCGTCGCTTCTTCCCGCTGTAATACTGGCTCTCCGCTCCGCTCCGCATTAATATAGGCTTCTCATGACGTCACAGTCACATGTTCCCATGACGTCACAGTCACATGCTCCGGGGCCATGTGCCCTGGAACATGTGACTGTGACATCATGAGAAGCCTATATTAATGCGGAGCGGAGCGGAGAGCCAGTATTACAGCGGGAAGAAGCGACGCGTCAACATCGAGGAGGAGAAGAGGGAAGAAGAAGCCGACGGCGACGGGAAGACCGACCCCTCCACTAGCGAAAGAGCTAAAAAGAAGTTAGTGGAGGGGCCGGCGGAAGGACAACGGAGAGCCGGACGAGACAACGGGAAGACTGGGCCTCTGTTAGCAAGAGAGCTAAAAAGAAGTTAGCGGAGGCCCGGCGGAAGAAAGAACCGGAGAGCGGGAGACGACACCGGAGACCCTCGAAGTCGGAAAAGACCCCCGGAGCTGTGCAATAAATTGCTTTGAAAACCCGTGTAGTGTTTTTTTATTGCAATTTTTTTCCACCAGGTGAATGGGTAGGGGTACGATGTACCCCATACTCATTCACATAGGGTGGGGGCGGGATCCGGGGACCCCCTTATTGAAGGGGGCTCCCGGATTCCGATAAGCCCCCCGCCCGCAGACCCCGACAACCAACGGCCAGGGTTGTCGGGAAGAGGCCCTGTCCTCATCAACATGGGGGCAGGGTGCTCTGGGGTGGGGGGGCCACAGGTCGCCCCCCTGCCCCAGAGCACCAAACCCCCCATGTTGAGGGCATGCGGCCTGGTACGGTTCAGGAGGGAGGGGGGCCGCTCTCGTCCCCCCCTCTTCCCCTGCCGCCTGCCAGGTTGTGTGCTCGGATAAGGGTCTGGTTTGGATTTTGGGGGGACCCCCACGCCGTTTTTTCGGCGTTGGGGCGCCCGTTCAAATCCAGACCAGACCCAAGGGCCTGGTATGCCTCTGGAGGGGGAACCCATGCCGGTTTTTTATTTAAAATTTGGCCTGGAGTTCCCCCTCAAGAGCAGCACAGCACAAGTCGCATGCCAAAGTCGGACCATGCAAGACTGCGGTCCGACTTTGATCCGACTTCAATGATAGTCAATGGGCTGAAGTCGGATCAAAGTCGGACCAAAGTAGTACAGGGAGCATTTTCAAGGTCGGACCGACATGTGTCGGACCAGTTAAGACGGCTCTCATAGGGAAACATTGATTTTCACACGTCATGCGACATGAGCTCCCAATGTCGGAGCGTTTATCGCCCCAGTGTGAACCAGGCCTGAGGCCTGGTTCACACTGGGGCGACAAACGCTCCGACATTAGGAGCTCATGTCGCATGACGTGTGAAAATCAATGAATCCCTATGAGAGCCGTCTTAACTGGTCCGACACAAGTCGGTCCGACATTAAAAATGCTCCCTGTACTACTTCTGTCCAACTTTGATCCCACTTCAGCCCATTGACTATCATTGAAGTAGGATCAAAGTAGTATCCTGTTCATGAAAGTCGGATGGATGTCGGACCAATGTCGGACCAATGTAGGACAGATGTCGGACCAATGTCGGACCGATGTCAGACCAATGTAGGACAGATGTCGCAGAGCAAAGTAGGATGAAAGTCGTGTCGTATAGTGTGAACCCAGCCTCAGGCTCCATGTACACAGAAGCTGATAAACTGCAGTTAATGGGCGTTTTGCCGTTTTTTTAAAAAGCCCATTAACTGCACTCTATGTTAGCCTATGTGTTCATGTACACATAACGTTTTTTAGCTTTAATGAGCAGTGGAGTTAATGGGCTTTTTTCTGAACGCAAGAAATTTGCGTTCAAAGTGCCGTTTTTCGGCAGAAAAAAACGCAAAAAAACGCAAAACGCCGAAAAACGCTCATAAACGCTCAAAAACGCTGGCCGCGGGCGTTTTTTAGCGTTTTTTGGTCCATTGAAAAAATTATTATTTATTTATTTTTTTTTAAAAGCTAAAAAAAGCTACACTGAAAAACGCTAATAAAAGCTAGTAAAAAAACGCTGATAAAAGCTAGCTTTTTCTGCTGCTTTAAAAACGACCGTTTTTGAGCTTCTGTGTACATGGAGCCATATAGTAGCGATCATTCTGTCTCATACCTTTTGAGGCTTTAATACATTTCTTTATCCTCCTTAGGTGTTTACCTTTAAGGCTTCAATTGTATTTCTCATTCTGAGTCTACACTTTATTTAGACTAAGTGAAGTAACTCACTCTGATTATTGAGTGAAGCAATTGTCTCTTGATCCATGATATATATATATGATTTCATATGCTAATTTTGAACCTATTGTAGTGATTACTGTGATTGTTGCTTTATTTATTTATATTTTTTTTTATTATTATTTCTCTGTAATTTGATAAAATTCAATAAACAAATTTGAACGAAAAAAAAAAAAAAAAATTATTTTAAACTTTTTTTTTTTCTAACATGCTGTCACCAGTCAGTGTCCCTGATCACAACCACACCAGTCATATCAGGATGCTGTACTGCGCTGGTGACGGTATGTAAAAAAAAAATTTTTCTTTAATTTCTTAATTTTACTAAAAAATTGGACAAAAAATTACAATTTCAGAAAACTTGTCATATCTCTTGCTAAATGCCTCAGATTGTCTACTTTCCAAAAAGGGGTATATTTGGGGGGTATTTTCACTGTCCTGACATTTTAAGGGCCTCAGGGAATGATTGATCAGTTTTCAAATATACTGTATATACCATAGTTTGTGAACTTTCCTACAGACCAAATAATTTACACTTATTGGGATTTTTTTACCAAAAACATGTAGCAGACTAGCAGACTACGTGTTTGCCTACATTTTTGATGACATTTGATCTTATTGGATATGTTTTATGACAAAAAGTAGAAAGTATATCTTTTTTTCTCCAAATTTTTTGTCTTTTTTCATTTGTATCGCAAAAAATAAAAAACCCTGTGGTGATCAAACACCACCAGAAAAAAAACTCTATTTGTGTGAAAAAAATTATAAAAATGTAATTTGCGTACAGTATTGCAGTGCTATATAGCAAACAATGCCTTGGTCATGAAGGGGGTAAAGCCTTTCGGAGCTTCAGTGGTTAATGTTCAGAATGCACAACTACACATTTTTTTATGTAATCTTTATTTAAAAAGATATATTCAAAGGACAAACAGAGAGACAATAAACAAAGTAGAAAGATTTGCAAAATACAGCATTATAGGAGGAGCCCTCCACCATGGACAAACAGTTAGTGGTAAAGTCAATCATGGAAGCATACAGTGTAACAACCATATCTGGGGGAATAATAATCAACATATGAGCAGCGTGATATGAGTTCAAACAGACATGGATCACCCCATTCGACCCCTTCTGGCATACCCCTATCGAGGATGCCATCCCACTCCCAAAAATTAGGAGTAGACTGGGTCCACAGTTAGCAGGCCTAAAGCCTAGGGGCAGTAATCTCAGTGAAAAGTTAAATAAAAACAAAAACTAAAAAGGGGGGTGAAGGGTGGGGCAAGAAACAAAAACAAAAAAACATAAAACCAGGGGAAAAAGTAACACCAACCAAAGTAGTACATAACTTTAAGCTTCTGTAGGTTTGTGGAAGCTCCTCATTCTTTTCAGAAACCGCCTTGCAACCCTCATGTCTCCCCTCCGACCCAGCCCCTTACGGGGGCGGGGTCGCAGCCGGAGAGGGACCCGGGGCACACAAAACAGGCGGGCTTGCATAGTTTATCCAAGTGGCCCATACGGAATAGAATTTCTCGTACCGATCTTTACACTTAGCCATCCATTCCTCAGCAGCCATGATATTATTCACTAAATTTACCCATTCCGCACGGGAAGGCACCCGAGGTGTCTTCCAGTGAATCGGTATCAGCCGCCGAGCCGCATTAAGCAAATGGGGCAGGATGGATTTGCTATATTGGCCGAGAGGAATGGTGGGAAAGTGCAGCAAGGATTCCAACGGGGAATCGGGTAGCTCCAGATCCAAGATCAATTTGATCTGTGCATGGATATCTAACCAAAAGGGCCTCAGCTTAGGGCATTCCCACCAGATGTGAAGGAATGAGCCTCTGAGGCCACAACCTCTCCAACAATCATCTGAGAGAGAGGGGTAAATCTTAGCAAGTTTGGATGGCACCCTGTACCACCTGGACAGTACCTTGTAACTATTCTCCTGCATCTTAGTATCCACTGTGCTCGAGTGTGTTAAGCTATATAAGTGCTCTAGTTGAGGTTCAGTAAAGGTGCGCCGGAGGTCTCTCTCCCACTCACCAATGAATCCCGGTTTCCCTTCAGTATGCATGGATTGCAGTAAGTCATATAGCACCGAAATGGCATGGGGAACAGCGGAGTCAGACATGCATAAGCGTTCAAAGGGAGAAGCCGAAGTCGGGGACCTAACCCCCTGGGGCAACCCAGCGACAAAATGCTGGAGCTGCCTGTAACGCCACTCATCCATGGGGAAGGGGCCGTATTGGTCCCTTAGAGTGGCCAGTGGCAATAGGCCATGGTCCTGAACAAATCTGCCGCATCTGGACTCACCATCCGCCGCCCACGTCCGAAAGAAGGAAGGGTGTTCCCCTGGAGCGAACCAGGGGAAGCCTCCTAGGGGCGCCAGAGGAGAGACCGGGGGTGCAAGCAGCCCCAATTTATTCAGCCTGTCCCAGGTCACCAGGGCGTGAGCAGCAAATGGGGAGACCAGCGCCGAGAGACCTCTATCTTCTCGGGGAACCCATGGGGCGTGTGACAGGTTGCGGCCCACTAAAAATTTGTCTAGGGGTACCCATAGTTTATACCGGACATTGTGGTGCCAGTCCAGAATACGCTGCAGGGCTATTGCTCATAGTACCTGCGGATTACTGGAACCCCCATTCCTCCCCTATTCTTAGGGCGCTGGATAGTGCGAAGGGCTAACCTGGGGCATTTCCCACCCCAAACATAGTGTACGAACAGGCTATTGAGGGTTGAGAAGAACGTCCTGGGCAAAGTAATCGGCACCATCTGCAGGAAAAACAGGATACGGGGTAGCACATTCATTTTAAGTACACTGACTCGGCCCATCCATGAAAACACCGCCCTGTCCCAACGTTTCAGATCTATTCTGACAGTGGAAAGCAACGGAGCAAAGTTACAGTCATAAAGCATCGAACATTTCGTGGGCAAATATATCCCCAAGTATTTTAAGGAGGTTGGGCACCAGGTAAACGGAAACGCTGTTTGCAGCCGTGTACGCAAATCCGCGGGGACATTCAATGACAGGATTTCTGACTTATCATAGTTAATTTTAAAGTTAGACAGCAGGCCAAAGTCCCTCAGCTCCGCCAGGATGTTAGGCAGCGATATCAAGGGGTCGGAAACATAGAATAGGACATCGTCTGTGTAAGCCGATAGTTTGTGTTCTGTCGGACCGACTGTGAAACCATTGATATCGTTGTTAAGGCGAATTTTATTAAGCAGTGGTTCGAGGGTCAGAGCGAAAATGAGAGGGGACAATGGGCATCCCTGGCGTGTCCCATTGCCAATCGGGAAGGGCTCGGACAGTAGCCCATTCACCTTCACCCTGGCAGTCGGAGAGCTATAGAGGGAGGATATCCACGCCATCATGCTTGAGCCCAGGCCAAGCCTGGCCAGAACTGTTCGCATATAAGTCCAGTCCACCCGGTCAAACGCCTTCTCCGCGTCGGTGGAAAGCAAGAGACAGGGGCGAGACTCCACCCACGACCCCACCCAATGAATCAGCTGGAGTGCTCTGTTGGAGTTATCCCTGGCCTCCCTGCCCATGATGAACCCTGTCTGGTCCGGGTGGATGACCGTTGGGAGTATTGGCATAAGTCTATTAGCCAAGATTTTGGCCAAAATCTTGACGTCTGTGTTAATAAGTGAAATAGGCCTATAGCTGCCCGGTAGGGTATGATCCCTACCGTCCTTCGGGAGGACTGCAATGTGTGCCATCAGTGCTTCAGGGGGTATCGCCGCGCCGGACGCCAGCACCGTGAAATAGGTACACATGGGACCAGAGAGCACCTCAGAGTATTTTTTGTAGTAGGTATTCATGTAACCATCAGGGCCAGGGCTTTTCCCATTGGGCAGGTCTTTCACCACCTTCTGAATTTCAGCAGTAGTGATGGGTGAGTCCAGCTGCTTACATACAGAGGCCTCCAGCTGCGGGAACTTGGCCTCTGTGAGGTATTGATGAATGCGGTCAACCCATTGGGATTCCGTTGCGCCATGTAAAGTATCAGGGAGATGGTACAAGCGGGCATAAAAGTCCCGAAAGACATTAGCAATTTTTGAGGAGTGGACGACCGGAAGTCCCGTCGAGGAGGCAAGCTTGTGGACCTGTCCTGAGGCACGTCGGCTTTTAAGGGCCCTAGCCAGTAACCTCCCACATTTATTACCGAATTCATAGAATTTGTGTGCCAAGTGTCGAATGCGTGCCTTAATTCTGGTGTCTAACAGTGTAGCCAACTCCTGTCGCAGGGATTGTAATTTAGACGCCAAGTCCGGGGTTAGCTTCTGTTTATGCAGCAGTTCAGCTGCATGTATTTTGGTCAAGAGGGTCTGCAGTTCCCCTTCCCTGGCCCGTTTCAGTCTCGTTCCCTGAGATATCAGCTCCCCCCGAACCACCGCCTTATGCCCCTCCCATACAGAGCCCATGCTAATTTCCCCCGGTTTGTTCTCTGAGAAATACAGGGAAATGGTATCTGACACTCGCTTCTGGGCAACCGCATCATCTAGGATGCCATCATTTAGATGCCAGCTCCACGTCCGTGCCTCCATTGACAGAGGACGCAGGGAGATGGAGACCGGCGCATGGTCCGAAATAGTAATGGACCCAATGGAGGCGTTAGCAAGGGAATCAAGCGAGATCTGGTCCATCACCAGAAGGTCAATGCGGGTATATACTCTATGTGTGGCAGAGAAGTAGCTATAGTCCCTATCCGTAGGGTGGAGAAGTCTCCAGCAGTCGACCAAATGGTGCTCTTGTAGGGACTTTCTAAAGTGTTTCAGGAAGGCAAAGGAATGAGTCGAGTGGCCCGAGGACGTATACACGGCTAACATTAAAGTCCCCCCCAGGATGAGCTGTCCCTCCCGGAAGGTGGACAGGGACTCCAGGACCGAGTCCAGGAAGGTAAGCTGTTTGCTGTTCGGGGCATACACGGCTGCAAAGGTGAACATGCGGGTATATATGGTGCCTTTGACAAACACAAACCGACCCTCCGGGTCGAGCAATTGGTCCGTCATCACAAAAGGGCAATTTTTGTGTATCGCTATAGCCACTCCCCCCGATTTAAGACGGGGGGAGTTGCTAAGATACCAGGAGCTATATAAATGGGTGGGAAGGCGGGGGACCGAGTCAGGTCGGAAGTGCGTTTCCTGCAAAAAAAGGATGTGTGCCCCCATGCGTTTCATCTCAAGCCACAACTTACTGCGTTTCGACGGGGAGCCCAGGCCACGAACGTTGTATGACACAACCTTCAGAGCAGCCATAATGAGAGTTCAATGGGTGCGGCCACTAGGCCGGCGGCAAGAGGGAAGAGAGACCCACAGCACAACAGGCCTGCAGCAAAGGACACCAGGAGCACAGGGATTACACACAGGAGCCTAAAAAACAAACCAAGGTTATAGCAGGTGTCATAGAAAATAGGACATAGAAAAAAAAAGGGGAGGGAAAAATTTAGGAAACGAAAACACAAACACAAATAACAAGCCCAAAGGGCGCAACAAAGTGCATCATCGCCACCAGTCGGGGGCCTCCACCCCCCCTCAAGAAGAGGAGATGGTGAAGGCCAGCGAGCAGAGGCATTCCCAAAATGGGACACGTAACTCCAAGGAGTTGACCTATTGGGGGGAAGTGGTAAGGCACCAAGAGCAAGTCCGCATGAGGACCCGCAAGTAGTTAAAGGTGCTCATCTACCCCTCGACCAGGGGCAGAAAGGTGATACGGCAGCTAGGGGGAAGTCAAAAAAGTGAAACAAAGACGTCTCAGAAGCCAGCAAAAAGCAGTTCAGTCGTTCAGTCTTCTCCCTGCGGGGGACGAGATGGAGGCGCCGAGCCAGGGGGACCTCGCCTGGGTCCGCGGCGACGTCTCCGGCGGGCAGACTGCCACGTTTCAGGGCGTGCGGGAAGAGAGATGTCAGACGGCGACCTCCAGTCCGGGATGTCAACCTGAGGCAGGTCTAGGGATTCCAGGAATCGGGGCAGATCATCCCTGCTCCGTAGTGTGGCCTGTCTGCCATCTCTAGTTGCGGAGAGGCTAAACGGGAAACCCCACCGATAGGGAAGCTGGGCATCCTGTAGAGCCGCCAACAGTGGCTTAAGAGCTTGGCGTTGCATCAATGTGCGTCTGGAGAGATCCGGAAAGAATGTCAGCCTGGCCCCGTCAAAGTCCACAAATCTGACTCCCCTAACGTGATTCATGATGCGTTCCTTAAGCGAGTATTTGTGCAGCTTGCAGATAATGTCTCTGGGTTTATCAGGATCATCAGAGGGGGGCCGCAAGGCTCTGTGGGCCCGGTCAATTTCAAAATGTTCAGGTGCCTGTCGGCCTAGAATTTGCTTAAAGATCCCTTGCAGGGTGGGGATGATATCTCTGGGGCCAGTGGCTTCAGGCAGGCCTCTGATGCGGATGTTAACCCTGCGACTCCTGTTTTCAAAATCATCCATTTGATCTAGCAAGGCCTCAAGCCTGCGATCTTGTTGTTTGCAGTGATCAGAGAGGGCCTGCAGGGTTGGAGCAGTCTCATCCCACTGTGCCTCCAAAGTCTCCACTCTATCACCCAAATGTGCAGTGTCAGCTTGCAGGGCCTCAATGTCCTTTTTAAAAGCCATCTCCACTCTGCTAGCAAACCTCTCCAAGTCAGCCTTAGTGGGGAGGGAGAGGATGTGGGCACGGATATCTTTATCATCCCAGGGATCACCTCCATGTGCAGGCTCTTCCATGCTTTCAGAGCCAGAGAGAGAAGGAGGGGAAGGCAGGGTTTGCACAGGCAAGTGCGGGGAGCTGATGGGGGAGGCAGCCCTAGCAGCGTGGGCGCCGGACGCCATCTTGGCTGTACCTGCCGTTCTGCTGCGGGTCCCGAAAAAGTTATCCAGTGATCCGGATCGGCCCCGAGGTGTCCGCTGTGAGTGCGGGGATGGTTTGCGCTTTGCAGGCATCCGAGCAGTGGTGTATTTCCCCCACTAGAAGCCGCCGAATGTGCCGATTAGAGCGCGGGTCTCACGGAGCTCTGAGAGAGCACGTCCTCACTCGTGCATGCCGTAGCCACGCCCCCCAACCACAACACAACTACACATTTGACAAAATCTGTTTTTGCAGTTAAAAAGGCAGTATCACTTCTGTGCTGCTTGGAATTCTCTGTGTTATTAGAGTGATGGATAGCTGTACACTTTTTTATTTCAAAGTTATATACACTGACACAGTCTCACCCAGTTGTGTTTCTTGTACGGCGTCACCAAGCTTTCTGTTTGGACTTTTTCTGTTCTGCTTTTGCATGTATTTCTTCTTGTCAAGATTCATCTATATGCTTCATTGCATCCTCTTTTGTTCTATGCACCTTTTTCTGTTTCTGTTTCTTTATTTTATTCCTCTACAGTGAAAATTCAGAACAAATTCTCCTTTGGTGTATTTCCCAGTTGTACTCTTTCCCAGCATTTCACTGCACCTGTCCTCCAACTGTCATGGCTCTCTTTACCAGAATCCCTCACTTTGAATGAATTTATTTACACATACCCACAATTTCTCTTTTTTGTTACTCTTTTTTCACCTTAAAGCGGAGTTCCACCCAAAAGTGGAACTTCCGCTTAAACCACTCCTCGCCCCCTTACATGCCACATGTAATTTTTTGGAGGGGAGTGGGGGCTTCGTTAGGAGTGGGACTTCCTGTCCCACTTTCTCCTTCCGCCCAGGGACAGCTTAGGTGACTCGTCCCACCCTCCCTGTAGGCGTTAGCCTGGGACACGTGACGTGACACGTGATCGCGCATGCGCAGTGAGTGCCTGGCAGTGAAGCCGAAAGCTGTCACGGCCGGGTGCCCACAGTGTGAATGGAGGCGCCGGCGGAGAGGGGGGGAGAGGATCGAAGCTCCGGGCGGCCGCGTCGCTGGACAGTGGAGCAGGTAAGTGTCTGTTTATTAAAAACCAGCAGCTACACTTTTTGTAGCTGCTGACTTTTAATAAACATAAAAAAGGCTGGAACTCCGCTTTAAGATCTCTGCCTCTATCTCATCCTAGGATCTTTCACTTCAACATCCTCAGCACTTAAGCTGGTGTCTCTTTAACTGGGTTTTCTTGTGCCCTGTTAAAGCACTATCTGTGGGTCGACCTCATAAAAAAACTAAAATATTTCTCCAGTTCTACTTACAATTAGGGATGAGCCGAACACCCCCCGGTTCAGTTCGCACCAGAACCTGCGAACGGACCGAAAGTTTGCGTGAACTTGAGAACCCTATTAAATTCTATGGGACTCGAACGTTCGAAATCAAAAGTGCTAATTAAGAAGGCTAATATGTTTGTTATTGTCCTAAAAAGGGTTTGGGGACCAGGCTCCTGCCCCAGGGGACATGTATCAATGCAAAAAAAAGTTTTAAAAAGGGCCGTTTTTTCGGGAGCAGTGATTTTAATGATGCTTAAAGTGAAAAAAAAAAAGTTAAATATTCCTTTAATTATCGTACCTGGGGGTTGTCTATAGTCTGCCTGTGAAGTGGCACATGTTTCCCGTGTTTAGAACTGTCCCTGTACAAAATGACATTTCTAAAGGAAAAAAAGTAATTTAAAACTGCTTGGGGCTTTAATGTAATATCTGGTCCCGGCAATATGGATGAAAATCATTGAGAAAAATGGCATGGGTACCCCCCCCCCCCCCCCACCCCCAGCCCATTTCCAGCCCCTTTGGGTCTTGTATGGATATTAAGGGGAACCCCGCACCCAAATTAAAAAAAAAGGCCCTATATACTCTGAACAGCAGTATACAGGCGGTGCAAACAAGAGAGAAACTGTAGGTTTGTTCTTAAGTAGAATCTGTTTGTAATTTGGAACAGGTACATTTTTTAAGTGTAGCTCCAGCCAAAAAATAAATTTTTAAGCTTTTTGGAAAACATAGGGAAGGGTTATCACCCCTGTAACATTTGTTTTGTTGTCTGTGCACCTGTTCAGAACATTTCACCTCACTTTCCGTCCCAATGACAAATATTTTTTGAAAATTTGTGATTTTTAGTGAAACAAGGATTGGTGATAAAGCATCAGGGGAGAGGAGACACCTTTTTCCCATATTAACACTTACAGGAGAGAATTTCCCTTTCTAGGGGTAGATTTCCTCTCACTTCCTGTTGTCTCCTTCCGTTTGCAAGTAGGAGTCGTTTGTAAGTTGGATGTTTGAAAGTAGGGGCTTGCCGTATATACGATGCAGAAATTTGGCCCTTAGGTGTTGGTGTTGCCACAACACTGTAAGCCCTCACAGTTACTCTTGGTGGTCGCTGGAATGCCCTGCTGTGAACTATTATATCAAGAATTGTAATTACATGCCATTGTTGAACAGTGGTAGGAAAAATTGGGCCTTTGGTGGTGGTGCTGGTGCCACAACACAGTAAGTCCTCACAGTTACTCTTGGTGGGCGCAGGAATGGGCCCAGCTGTGAAATATTAGATCAAGAATTGTAATTACATGCCCCTGTTGAACAGGGGCAGAAAAATTGGGCCTTTGGTGGTGTTGCCACAACACTGTAAGCCCTCACAGTTACTCTTGTTGGGCGCAGGAATGGGCCCTGCTGTGAATTATTAGATCAAGAATTGTAATTACATGCCCCTGTTGAACAGGGGCAGAAAAATTGGGCCTTTGGTAGTGGTGGTGTTGCCACAACACTGTAAGCCCTCGCAGTTACACTTGGTGGGCGCAGGAATGGGCCCTGCTGTGATTTATTAGATCAATAATTGTAATTACATGCCCCTGTTGAACAGGGGCATAAAAATTGTGCCTTAGGAATTGTATTGTGACTGTACTGTCTTCCCTTATGTTGTAAAGCGCTGTGCAAACTGTTGGCGCTATATAAATCCTATATAATAATAATAATAATTATACGCCCCTGTTAAACAGGGGCTGAAAAATTGTGCCTTAGGCACTGGTGCTGGTGCCACAACACTACAACCCCTCACAGATACTGTAGTTGGAGCGCAGCAATGAGCCCTGCTGCAAAGTATTGCATCAAAATTTTTAATTACACGCCCCTGTTAAACAGGGGCTGGAAAATTGGGCCTTAGGCACTGGTGCTGGTGCCACAACACTGAATACCCTCACAGATACTCTAGTTGGAGTGCAGGAATGAGCCCTGCTGCAAAGTATTGCATTAAAATTGTAATTACACGCCCCTGTTAAACAGGGGCTGAAAAATTGGGCCTTAGCCACTGGTGGCGGTGCCCAGAAACAAAAAATTTCTTACATGCTATCAGCATGATCATTGAGGAGGAAGAGGATAGTCACTCAGCATAACAGGATAGCATCAGGTGCTTGGTAGCTGGTGGTGATCCAAGACTGATTAATTTTTATGAAGGTCAGTCGATCGACCGAGTCGGTGGACAGGCACACCCTGTGATCAGTTACAAAGCCTCCAGCAGCATTGAATGTGCGTTCTGGATGCAGGACAGGCCAGTAGCTCAATTGCATACTGTGCAAGCTCTGGCCAGTGATCTATCCTCAAGACCCAGTAACCCAGAGGATTTTTGATGGGAAAGGTGTCCAAGTCTGATCTTGCCCCTAGGTATTCCTGCACCATGTAAACCAGACACTGGTGATGGTTGCTGGAACCTATCATACCTTGGGGCTGCGGACTAAAAAATTGCCTGAACGCATCGGTCAGACAGCCACCTTCTCCACCGCTCCTTCTTTGACTGACTGAAGCTTCAGCAACACGTTGTCCAGGACCAGGAATTTGTAACCTCCCAGTCTCTGGGAACGCGTTGCACAGACCTTTCTGCAAGGCCTCCCGAAGATGCTTCATTCTCTGCTCCCTCTGCGACGGCAAGATAAGGTCTGCAACCTTACCCTTGTACCGTGGATCAAGGAGGGTTGCCAGACAGTAATGATCCCTCTCCTTGATAGCATGAATACGCGGATCCTTCCGCAGGCTTTGCAGGATCAGGGAGGCCATGCAGCATAGGTTTGCTGAGGCATTCGGTCCAGAGTCCTCTGGGTCACTCAGGACGACATGATCCGCAGCCACCTCCTCCCAGCCACGTACAAGTCCATGGGTGTCTTGGGACTGTAATTGATCCCGTGAAGACTGCTGCTGATGCTGAATGCTAGGCTCCACCTCCATGCTGACACATTCCTCCTCCTCCTCCTCCTCCTCATCCTCTTCCTGTGTGATAGGCGGGCCAGCAGGAACACTGTCTGGATAAAGGGGGCCTTGAGAGGTAAGGAAATCCTCCTCTTCCTCCCTCTGTTCTGTCTCAAGTGCCCTGTCCATTATTCCACGCAGCGTGTGCTCCAACAGGTGGACAAGAGGGACAGTGTCACTGATGCATGCACTGTCACTGCTCACCATCCTCGTGGCCTCCTAAAATGGTGCCAGGACAGTGCATGCATCCCTGATCATTGCCCACTGGCGTGGGGAAAAAAATCCAAGCTCCCCTGACCCTGTCCTGGTGCCATAGTGCAACAGATACTCATTGATGGCCCTCTGCTGCATGTGTAGCCGCTGCAGCATGGCCAACGTAGAGTTCCACCTGGTGGACATGTTACAGATTAGGCGGTTCTTGGGCAGGTTGTATTCCTTTTGCAGGTCAGCCAGCTGAGCACTGGCATTATATGACCGGCGGAAATGCCCACAGAGTTTCCTGGCCTGCTTCAGGACCTCCTGTAAGCCCGGGTACCTGCCCAAGAACCGCTGCACCACCAAGTTAAGGACGTGAGCCAAACAGGGCACATGGGTCAGCAATTTAGCCAAGCTAGCATTCAACCACTGGGCATGTGGATGGCTGGGACCGAACTTCTTTCGGTGGTGCAGCAGCTGGGGCAGGGAAATTTGCCTGGTACAATTTGATGTCGATGTACCGATAGCAGATTGCCCGCGAGTACTTGGCTGTGACACACCTAATTCTACACCTTCATTCCTCTCAGTGCATGTTTCAGAGAGGACTGAAGGTATAGTGGGGTTGGAGATCCCAGCTGATGAGGAGCAAGGAGAGGTCCGCTTTGTTCTTTGGTGTGGGTCTTTTTTGTATGCTTGCCAATGGACTGCATGGCAGGTCGACATATGTCTGGTCAAGCACGTGGTGCCCAAGCGGCTCATTTTTGGCCACGCGAGATACGCTTCAGACATATGTTGCAAATAGCAACGGTGCGATCTGCTGCACACGTCTCAAAAAAGGCCCACACCAAAGAACTTTTGGAATAACGCGCAGAGACAGCAGCGCCCTGAACATGCGGAACACTGCGGTGTGATGCAGTCGGTTGGCTGCCCTTAAGCTGGCCCCTGGAGGGCATCCTGCTTCATTGGAGATGTGCCTCCTCCTCTTCCTCTCTCCTATCAGGCACCCACATGGAGTCAGTGACCTCATCATCCCCTCCCTCCTCATCACTGGAGCAAATCTGGCAGTATGCTGCAGCTGGGGGAACATGACTGTCAGATTGCTGTCCTTGCTGGGCACCCCCTCTCTCTGGGCTCACGTTACTGCCTTCCTCTAGCTGGGTACCATTATCGGAGCCTTCAAAATGCTGATCATCCTCCTGGAGCATGTACCCAACACTGTGGTCAAACAGTTCGGGGGACTCCTCAGGAGGACATGGTGGGGCTAGGAGTGACTGATGCCATTAAGCCGAGAGAAGAGGCCGCTTTGGCAGCTGCTTTGCCAGACAAAGTACCCTGAGCCTGGGCGAGAGAGGATGAGAAGGATGAGGACGGCTTGGTCATCCACTCTACCAAGTCTTCGGCATGGTGCGGCTCAACATGGCCAGCTGCCGAAAAGAAGGACAAGCGTGTCCCACGGCCACGTGCTGATGAGGATGCACCGTGTCCACGACCAGCACTGTTGCCTCTAGACACAGCCTGCTTGTCCTCTTTTATTGGCTCATGACTGTTTGCCTCTCCTTGTTTGCCTTCCAGACATACTAATGGCCTGCAGTGAGATGTAGCTGCACAAAGGTAGGATGTATATATATATAGATCTATAGTGATTATACTGCAGCTGCACAATCAACTGCCTGCTGTGGTATTAGTATGAGAAAAGCAGCAATTGTCTTCAGTTAGTTTTAGGTACACACTGTGCAGAGGACACAGTACACTAACTGAAAATACAGTAGCTCCCTGCCTGTGGTATTGGTATGAGAACACCACCAATTGTATTCAGGTACCTTTAGGTGAACGCTGTGCAAAGAACACAGTACACTAAGTGAAAATAAAGCAGATACCTGCCTGTGGTATTGGTATGAGAACACCACCAATTGTATTCAGGTACCTTTACGTGAACGCTGTGCAAAGGACACAGTGACAGTACACTAAATTAAATCAATGCAGCTCGCTGTCTGTGGTTTTAGTATGAGAACACCACTAATTGTATTGAGGTACCTTTAGGTGAACGCTGTGCAAAGCACACAGTGACAGTACACTAAATGAAATCAATGCAGCTCCCTGCCTGTGGTTTTAGTATGAGAACACCACTAATTGTATTGAGGTACCTTTAGGTGAACGCTGTGCAAAGGACAGAAGTACACTAAATTAAATTAATGCAGCTCCCTGCCTGTGGTATTGGTATGAGAACACCACCAATTGTATTCAGGTACATGCTGTGCAAAGGACACTAAGTGAAACACTGCAGCTAGCACAATCACCTGCCTGCTTGTCAGTATAGAGAATAACAGGAACGTATATAGCTAAACTGAATACAGTGTGTAAATATATATACAACACCTAGGATGCATATATATCCTCACCACCCTGGTTTTGGCCAATTATGGCTCTCCGTTTTTTGCGCGTTGTGATTGGTCATAGTGCATGCTTGGCCAATCATCAGCCAGAAATGCACTGCGATGCCGCAGTGAATTATGGGCCGTGACACGGGCCGTGAGTAGGGATGAGCTGAACACCCCCCGTTTCGGGTTGCAGCAGAACATGCGAACAGGCAAAAAATTTTGTTCGAACACCGTTAAAGTCTATGGGACACGAACGTGAAAAATCAAAAGTGCTAATTTTAAGGGTTAATATGCAAGTTATTGTCATAAAAATTGTTTGGGGACCCTGGTCCTGCCCCAGGGGACATGTATCAATGCAAAAAAGTTTTAAAAACATCAGTTTTTTCGGGGGAAGTAATTTTAATAATGCTTAAAGTGAAACAATAAAAGTGAAATATTCCTTTAAATTTCATACCTGGGGGGGTATCTATAGTATGCCTGGAAATTGGTACATTTTTCCCGTGTCCTGGGACCCGGCAATTCATTATAGCCGCGAGTAGTTTTAAATTACTTTTTTTCCTTTAGAAATGTCATTTTGTGCAGGAACTATTCTAAACACGGGAAAAATGCGCCACTTTACAGGCATACTATAGACACCCCAGGTACAAAATTTAAAGGAATATTTCACTTTTATTGTTTCACTTTAAGCATTATTAAAATCACTGCTCCCGAAAAACTGCAGTTTTTAAAACTTATTTTTTTGCATTGATACATGTCCCCTCGGGCAGGACCCAGGTCCCCAAACACTTTTTATGACAATACCATGCATATAAGCCTTTAAAATTAGCACTTTTGATTTCTCCCCTTTAAAGGGTGTTCCGCGGCTTTCGAATTTGCCGCGAACACCCCAAATTGTTCACTATTCGGACGAACATCAGGCTCATCCCTAGCTCCCGGCGGTGCTGTAAATAAGGTATTATCCACAATAATTTTACACACAGACACACACTGGACATTATATAATCCTTTTACAGCACAGATTACATAATTTTACAAGGACTTTAACTAGGGTATATTTTTGAGATTACATGATTTTTATAATGCTGACTCCTGACCTGAGCTGACAGGGAGGGAGGGGGAGAGGGGAGAGAAGACAGGGGACACAGGAACTTTTTTACATACCGTTATTACATACGGTATTATGTACATACTTTAGATAAATAAGACATCCCCTGAAAAAAAGCCCTAATGTTTTTTTTGTAGCCAAAATTAATATAAGACCTAGTTATTTTTGGGGAAACACAGTAACTACACCGTCTTGAAAAAATTGTAATCAGAGCATAAAACTCCTCTCTAGGACAGAAGACATATTTTTATTGTATAAAACACGTAGGTATAGAAGTTCTCAGCTTTCAAGGACATTGTGCCAATAAAGGACTAGGGCAGACGGTGGAAAACATGTGACCCATCCCTGCCACATGTAGCTTATTGTCATGAAAATAGAGCCATAGAGGTTCCAGACTGTCAGCAAAGAAAGTCCTCAATGTGGCTCGGCATCCTCAAAAGGACTTTGTAAAAGGAGCATTCCACTGCTAGAAAATACTTCTTCCAGCATGACTTTGCTTTCATTCAGTCTTATGGTATTGGAGACGTTGCATAGGACACATGAACCAGCAGCTTCAGATACAGAGAACACTCAGATTTCCAAAGTCAACTAGGACTGCAACCTTCTGCATGGACACAGGGTATGCTTCCCAATCCCCCAAGTCAAGATTCTGATGCCGCGTACACACGATCGGAATTTTCAACAACAAATGTTTGATGTGGGCTTTTGTTCGGATACTCCAACCGTGTGTAGGCTCCATCGGATATTTGCTGTCGGAATTTCCGACAACCAATGTTTGAGAGCAGGTTCCTCAATTTTTCCGATGGCAAAAGTTCTTGTCGGAAATTACGATCGCGTGTAGCCATTTCCGACGCACAAAAGTGCTGCGCATGCTCGGAACCAATTTAACGCATGCTCGGAATCATTGTACTTAATTTTTCTCAGCTCGTCGTAGTGTTGTACGTCTCCGCGTTCTTGACCATCGGAATTTCCCAGCAACATTTGTGCGACCGTGTGTATGCAAGACAAGTTTGAGCCAACATCCGTTGGAAAAAAATCCACGGTTTTGTTGTCGGAAATTCTGATCGTGTGTACGCGGCATGAGTCACGGGGGGAACCTTCATAGCAGCTTTCCAAGTCTTAACCACAGAAACACAGACAAGCCTTCTGAAACACAAGTTGCTTATGGCTGGCACATATATATATAAAAAAATTGTGCAGCGCTCTATTAACATTTACGTGCACAAAATTATGATTGCTCAGAAAATCCTAATGTGTATATAAAACATCACAAGACATTTGCAAAATACATATACTGTATAACATCCAGCAATTTTATCTTGTGCCAGTCCCAATATTTAATTGTGCCCGTTAATTTAGACTGTATACAGTGCTATCTCACACCAGATGACCACATCCAAATCTGCTGAGCTCTTGGGGTGTGCCCTTACCTCCTTAGATAGACCTCAGTGTTTTTAAAATAGGTAAAAAAAAGTCTCCAAAGGACTCCTCCATATCAGTCTTGTCTGCTTTCTATAATACCTCTCTTTTAATGTTTGACTTGGTTAGGCTCATAGAAGGATGAGAACCACATACATGGTGCGTACTGTAGATTTTATTATAAATGTAATTTTCCATCAAAGAAAGCAAATACACAGAGTTTCCAATGCCAGCATATAAATTTTGATGCCTCCTGTAGTACCTCCGCCTAGCACAATGATGCCACAGCTACGCCCATCAGACACGTTGCGTCTGCAGGACTTTCTCAAAGGTCGAAGCAACTATAAAATTGCTATATGTTATATGCAGTATTTATTTGCACGTTTTGATGTTTTATATACACAATAGGATTTGCTGAGGAATCATAATTTTGTGCACATGAATGTTATTAGAGCACTGCATGATTTTATTTATATACTGTTTATTTATGTTGCTGGTAGTTTCACAATAGTGCTAGCTGCTCTTCATTTATCATTTTTTTTATACACTGTTAGGTATACACTTTTTGTTCAGTTTTGGGTAAAGCAGGGATATTGCTCTTTTGTTTTGTCTGGTAGGTAAAGTGCCTTAAGCATACCATTGAAGTCCCAATCTCCGCTCTTGCTTCTTTCTTACATGACGCTTCAGGTGATTGTAGCTGTAATAGTGCTACTATCCTTGCTGTGTACATTTGTTTGTGTTTTTTTTTTCTTCCCTCAGAGATTATTTTTTTAACATTCTGCTAAAACTTTGTGAATTAGTACTGCTTAGACCTTGAAGAAGGGGACGTACCCCGAAAGCTTGTCCTGAAAAATTGATTGTTGCTGCAAATAAAAAAAGTATCCTGGACAGTACTCAATTGTTTCTTACATGTCTTACATGTGATGATGACTATTCCCAGGTTAGAAGCCAGCAACTCTATTCTGCATTCTGTTTCCACAAACCTTCAGCCCTAGTAATGTAATGACTACACTGGATTGGTTTTAAACTAAAAAAAAAAAGAGAAGTCTTTACTGAAGAATAAATTGTAGCATAAATCCAAATTATAGGGACAAATCCTAAGCAGGACATTGTTTCCTTTAACTCAAGCATAATGTTACATCATATCCATTTTCATTTCCAAGAACACAAAAGTCATCCTGATGCACTGTTCTCTTCAAAAGGAGTAAAGAATATTTTCCACTCTCTTTTGATTACACCCTGTCACCATTCTTGACCCTGATGGACAGCTCAGAGTGCTAATTTGCACACAGGGTCAACATAGAGTCCTAAGCCTAGTACAGACTAGTATTTTTTTTTTCATTCAACCCAACAGGACTAAATGAACAAACCTGACAGCTCAGGACGAGCCGCTGTACCAACTATCCAATGTTAGCACAGCAATCTCCCCTGCTGTTCTATTGTGTCCCCCCCCCCCCCAGAAGACCCTGGTCAGTGCTCCCATTGGCTGAGAGCGCTAATTGCGAGTTGATCGGCAGACCTTTTTTCGGTCATGCCCCTTTTACAGAAGCCAGCCGAACAGCCGCCTTCTGTCGGACTGACTGCAGTACACAGGGGCCGAATTTCCACCGGCTTCTATTGAACCAGTCGATGCTACCTGATATTCAGCCCATGTGAACTAGGCCTTACAAGTCCGTAAATCCCTTACAAGTCTGAATGGAGAAAACTAAAACACTTGGAGGCCATGCCTGCAAACATAGGCGACACTTAGAAACTCCTTCGTACCTTAACACTTCTTGCTCCTATTTCTTCTCTCTTTTCTCTCCCCTCTCTCATATTTCAAAATATTCAGTTGTAACCAATTTTAAACCAAAATGTTAACGGATATTTGAAGTTATGTCTCATCTGTAACAGAAAAAAGGTCATAAAACTTGTCTCACAGTACAATACATTCATCAATGTCTTGAATATTTTACTTTTGGATTTTTGCTCATTTTGTAAGCATAAGGACTAACATTTATACTAATGGAAATGCATATCATTTTCTAGACAATATGAAAGACATTATGCATTTCATCATTTTGTTAATACATGCCTCTCTATGCGTCTTGATGAATTCATTTTTATGAATGTATATAAGATATCCAAGTCTTCTTTCAGCTTGATTCTTGGTATATTAGGTTATTCATTGTGGTTCATGATTTAAACATGGGTCATTTAAATGAAGTAGAGGCCACAAAGGTCTCCTCATCTTAGCATTACAAGGCTACCATTGTAATTTGCCCTCACAATAGTTGTAGAAAAACTCCATAATATCACCCTGCCTGTGCCATGTTCAGGAAAAGTTTGGGCTATTATTCTTTCTAAGCACCTTTTACATTGCAGCAGCCTTACATCCATCAGCCTTCAGGTGAAAGTACTTGGCACTTGATAACAGCAAATGTCTTTCTGGTGTCAGTTTTGTTTTTTCCAAATGCCATTTTCTTTTGTTGACAAAGGGTCACAGGTTCCTATATGTGGAACAAATCTAGCTATTGTTATAAAAAAGGAGTGCAATTTTTTTTTTTAATTAATGGCATGTAATTTATGGCATATATTGCTTCTGTGAGTTTGATGCTTAATAAATAAATATACATGGTTTATTTAGTAAATGGCAATTACATATGTTTAACTCAAAATAGAGCACAGTTAATAGGTGATATATAGCCACACTTGTAATATATATATATATACTGATTAAAATTTTTGTGTTCGATTAATCGATTTTTTTTAATCGATTAATCGACTAATTTCGATTAATTATAACGCACATACAGATCCAACTACTTTTAGCTGATCTCCTTGCAGGCCGATTCCCAGTGCAGCTACCAACCACTGGAAAAATCGATAGCAGGATGCAAAAAACACACAAAGTCAGCGCTTGATGGGAATAGCATTAAAACTTTTAGTCTTCAAGTAGGTAACAAAATAAATATTGCACTGGAGATAAAATCGATGTAGCTACATAAACTGTAAAAATGGTGCGAGTAATACCAAACGGTAGCAAAAGCAGTCATAAAAACATGTAGCTAAGTATGATACTGGTATAAAAATGTGTACAACGATACCACTGCTGAATCCAGATGAGAAGGGGCTAACATGAGTCGGTCGGCATGTAGATGTCCCGTGAAGGGAACTATCACAACTCCCAGTGGATGGCTGTAGATTCCCAGGTTGATAGAGGGAAGTGATAGAGGGAAGTGTAACAGCCCTTGCGTGTGGCAGATAGTAAGGTCCCGCCGGCATGCAGATATGAAGGCACAGCAAAGGAGCCCTTCAGATGGACACGGCAAGCCCCGCTGGTGTCCGTGACGTCACCGGATCACCCTGAAGACCCGGAACCTGGGGAAGAGGTGAGTACCAATCAAAAGAATTTTGATCGATCAAAAGAATTTTGATCGATCAAAACAATTAATCGATTAATCGAGGAATTTATAGTTAATTTCCACAGCCCTAATATAGATATATAGATATATATATATATACACACAGTGTATGTGCATTTGTGAGGGTTTTGAAGACTCCTTTAATAGTCAATTCTCAAATAATGCTTTCTAAGGTGCAGTGTAATGTCAGCAACAAGTACCATTTGAAAGTAGAGTTTTAACCTTTACCCAAAAGTAAGCAATAAGCAGACATGCCCGGAGGATAGGATGCATGCAGCCAGCATGGTTTCCACAGCTCCAGTATTTACTACTGTCCTCTGAGCATGTGGTTCATAAGATCTATAGGGGCTGATTTACTAAGATTCCCTGGGAAGTACTGGGTGCTCCGCATGTAATAGCGCCCATTTCAGGCAAATAAGAGTTCAATTAGGCGTATGTGCCTTAGTAAATTCGGAATCAACGCTAATCTGTGATTCCACGGATCTGCAAGTGCCAATTGCTACCAAGTTATTATATAGCACTGCACCACAACCATGATTCATGTATGTGAAGATTTTTTTTTTTATGTGAGATGTGCTCTACCTCGTGTGCATCTATTTATGTATGTTGCAATTAGTATTCCTTTTTTTTTTTTTTTGCTATCGAATGCAGTTATGAATGCGTATTGCAGAGTAATGTCTGCTATTCTGTAAAGTTACATGTATTGAACATTTACTCTTACATGTCCTACATGTTTACATGTGTTCTATGTTATTTTTTTCATGTTATTTTTTTTTATTTAGGTGACTATAAAGCAGTAATTATTTATGTTCTTTCTTTAATTATACTACACTATTATGCAGGTCCCAGCGTACTTAGCACAATGGCTTGGTGGTCTGCTCAGATGTCTCCAAAGCATTCAAGTTATGAGTTCAAATCCCAGCCCCCCCCCCCCCCCCAGTCCATACCAGGCCCTTCGGTCTGGTATGGATTTTAGGGAAAACTCAACGCCAAAACTAAAAAAAAAGATTGACGTAGGGTCCCCCAAAAGTCCATACCAGACATTTATACGAGCATGCAGCCTGGAGGTCAGGATGTGGGGGGGAGCGAGCGCCTCCCCCTCCTGAACCATACTAGACCACATGCCCTCAACATGGGGAGGGTGCTTTGGGGTGCCCCCAAAGAACCTTATCCCCATGTTGATGGGGACAAGGGCCTGTTCCCAACATCACCGGCAGGTGGTTGTCGGGGTCTGCTGGCAGGTGGCTTATTGGAATCTGGAAGCCCCCTTTAACAAATCCAGCCATCCAATGACGTCGCCTAAAGAGCCCGCCCCTTGTGACGTTACTAGCTCTCTGGGCGACGTCATTGAATGGCCATGCCCCATGCCATAAAAGAGGTGTCGGTCAGCAAGAAACATCACAACGGAGGAAGACATCTTCAGGACAAGACCGTCTTTTTTTGTTACCAGTGGCGAGAAAGAAGACGGCGGTGGCGAAGAAGAAGACAGAGGCGGTGAGGAAGAAGACATCTCCGCGGGAGAAGACAGCACAAGAAGAAAACGACACTGGGAGATCGAGGCACTGGGAGATGATGGCACCGGGAGATAACAGCACCGGGAGATGATGGTTCCGGGAGATGACGGTTCTGGGAGAAGATGGCTCTGGGCTTCTTATTTAACCACTTAAGGATCAGAAGGATCTACCCCTTTAATGACAGGCCACTTTTTGCGATACGGCACTGCGACGCTTTAACTGACAATTGCGCAGTTATACGACGTTGTACCCAAACAAAATTGATGTATTTTTTCCCCACAAATAGAGCTTTTATTTGGTGGTATTTGATCACCTCTGCAGTTTTTATTTTTGCGCTATAAACAAAAAAAGAGCGACAATTTTGAAAAAAGCTATATTTTTTAAATTTTGCTATAATAAATATCCCAAAAAAATCTAAAAAAAATAATTTCTTCATCAGTTTAGGCCAATATGTATTTTTCTACATATTTTTGGTAAAACAAATCGCAAAAGCGTATATTTATTGGTTTACGCAAAAGTTATAGCGTCTACAAAATAGGGGATAGATTTATGGCATTAATTATGATAATTTTTTTTACTAGTAATGGCAGTGATCAGCGATTTTTAGTGGGACTTTGACATTGCGGCAGACAGATCGGACACTTTTGACACTTTTTTGGGACCAGTAACTTTAATACAAAGATCAGTGCTATAAAAATGCACTGATTACTGTATAAATGACACTGGCAGGGAAGGGGTTAACATTAGTGGTAATCAAGGGGCTAAATTTGGGGGGGTGTACTGCCTGGAGGAGGAGAGAGATCGCTGTTCCTGATCACTGTGCGTTTACAGTGCGTTTTAAAAAATCAAAACACAAATTGCATGAAAACTGCACGCAAAAACGCATACAAAACGCAAGTATAAAAACTCAAAACGCATTGCAAAACGTGCCTGAAAAACGCATCAAGCACAGCCGCATAGATGTGAACCTAGACTTAGAGCATATGACAATTTCTCCACTGGAGTACCTGACTCGGAACAAAACCATGAGCTTTGGCTTCTCCAAAGTAGCGATTAAGTAGTATGTATTTGGCATATCTTGTGATGTTAGATTGGGAGTCTGAGCAGAAAAGAGTGGGTTTGGCCAATTCCTAATAATTTGCACAAGACAACTAAATACAATGTAAAGAACAATATTTAGATTAGGGCTTGGATCATGCATTTTATAGCCATCCAGTCATACAACATTCATCTTAGTAGTGGCCTACATTCATCATATCCTTAATGGCAGGAAATTTGTTTTGTGAATATTCTGTTGGACAAAATAAGGTCCCTAGTGGTTAGCCAAAGAAAACATAAGTCTTCATAACCGTGTATTTCTGTGGCCTCTCATTCTCCTACCATAAGTACCAGAGACACCTATTGATGGCAGGGATAAACAACGGCAACACTGAGTTTAGGGGTAGACCAAATTAGCACAGACTACAAACCCGTTTAGGCAGTTAACCACTAGATTTGGACAGTCATCCCTGCTTAAAGTATTTGTTACTCCAATACTGTTCCTGCTAGTCCCCTTGCTTTCCTATTAAAAACTGACCACACTAATCAGGAAAGCACACTGTGGTCAGTTCTCTAGCTATGCTGGGAACTCAGTGTGCTCTCTTCCAATGGTCAGACTTGTACTGACACTCCCCCGCTGCACAACCATTCACTGGGAAGCTGTGCTGCTGCCTCTCCTCCCGCCAGTTCTTATGAAGCTGAGAACAGAGAGAATGTGATCACTTATGAAAAAGGGAAAAAAGGTATTTATAATGTTTCTTTTATATCTATACAAAAATGTTTTGCCTTACATTTCTGTTTTAAACTGGATGGGTTGTTTTACAAGATAATCATTTAAAATCTCTGGCTACTTTTGTTTCGCTGCGACTATTTGCTTACCTGCAAATGTACTTGACGTAATTGTAGCCGTATTAGTGCAATTGTGACAGAGAAAATTAAGTATTGTCCGTGATACTTTTTTTATTTGCACTAACATAGAATTTTTCAGGACAAGCTTTCGGGGTATGTCCCCTTCTTCAAGGTCCAAGCAGTACTGATTCACAATTTTTTTAGCAGAATGTTGAAACAAAACAAGAAAAAAATCTCAGAGGGAAAGGAAAAAAAACACATACAAATCAATGGTAATAAAGATAGCAGCAGAGTTAGTGAGATAAGACAGAGTTAGTGAGATAAGACAGAGGGAGAGCTATAGACTTGAGGGGGGAGAGATGCTAGTCACAGAGGGGGTCATAAAACCTTAGTATAATGGGTAAGGAAACCAATATCTAAATTTAGGCCATTCGTTTTTGTGTTAAAAAGAATTATCATTCTTAGTTCAAATGTTTTCCTTTCCTGGATAGTTCTGAAATTCCCTTTAAGAACTAAAACATTGAGGTCTTCTATAGTGTGGTCCGGTTGTGAGAAGTGATGTCCCACAGGTGTGCAGAAACTGTCTTCTTTATGTTCCTTGATGGTATGTCTGTGAAAATTCATCCTCGCTTGCAACTTCTGTCCTGTTTCACCAACATAAGATCCTTTGCCACACCTGTTGCATTGGATGAGGTACACAACATTACTGGAGGTACAGTTGTAAGATCCCATGATGGTGAAGGTCCCATTTGTGTGTGTGACACTTTTGGATGGATTGATCTGGTTGCACAGTTTGCAGCGTTTTTTATTGCAGGGTTTGCTTCCATTATTTGTGACTTCATAATCAGAGTGAAGTTTCCTGCTGATTAGTTTGTGTCTGAGGTTGGGTGGTTGTCTGAAAGCCAATAATGGGGGCTGTTGGAATATTTCTTTCAGAGTTTCATCCTCTGTTATAATGGGCTGTAAATCTTTGATTATCTTTTTGATCCCTTCTAGTGTTGGGTTGTATGTGGTGACTAGAGGTACTCAGTTAATTGTTTTTTTCTCTTTGTATTGGAGGAGATTTTCTCTTCGGGTTTTCAAGGCTGTGTTTATGCTGTTGTTGATGGTTTTGTCTTTATATCCTTTCTTCTGGAAAGAGCCTGCCAGTGTTCTGAGATGTTTATCTCTGACTTCTGGGTCTGAACAAATTCGGTGGTATCTGATGGCCTGGCTGTGTATGATGGCTCGTTTAGTGTGTTGGGGATGAAAACTGGAACTATGAAGATAGCTGCATCGGTCAGTCGGTTTTCTGTATATGGAAGTGTGAAGCTTGTCATCCCTGATGTATACTGTAGTGTCTAGGAAGTTGACATGTGTGTTCGAATAGTGCATTTTTAGTTTGATAGATGGGTGAAAAGTGTTGATCAATGAGAAGAATTGATTTAGATTTTCTTCACCTTCAGTCCATATCATGAAGATATCATCAATATAGCGATAATATCTGTATGGCTTTTGTTGTATGCTGTTCAGGAATTTGTCCTCCAGGTCAGCCATAAATAAGTTTGCATATTGGGGTGCCATTTTGCTTCCCATAGCAGTACCCATACATTGGAGATAGATGTCATTGTTGAAAGTGAAGTAGTTGTGTGTAAGAATAAATTCGATGAGCTGTGTAACATCCTCAGCCGTGTATTTGTGGTTTGGTGTAGATGATAAGAATCTGTGACATGCTGCCAACCCATCCTTGTGAGGGATGTTACTGTACAGAGATTCTACATCCATAGTGACTAGAAGTGTATTTGGTGGTAATTGTTGTATATTGTTAAGCTTGTTCAGAAAATCAGTGGTGTCTTGCAGGAAACTAGTAGTGTTCATGACTAACGGTTTTAAACTGCAAACTGTGCAACCAGATCAATCCATCCAAAAGTGTCACACACACAAATGGGACCTTCACCATCATGGGATCTTACAACTGTACCTCCAGTAATGTTGTGCACCTCATCCAATGCAACAGGTGTGGCAAAGGATCTTATGTTGGTGAAACAGGACAGAAGTTGCAAGCGAGGATGAATTTTCACAGACATACCATCAATGAACATAAAGAAGAGAGTTTCTGCACACCTGTGGGACATCACTTCTCACAACCAGACCACACTATAGAAGACCTCAATGTTTTAGTTCTTAAAGGGAATTTCAGAACTATCCAGGAAAGGAAAACATTTGAACTAAGAATGATAATTCTTTTTAACACAAAAACGAATGGCCTAAATTTAGATATTGGTTTCCTTACCCATTATACTAAGGTTTTATGACCCCCTCTGTGACTAGCATCTCTCCCCCCTCAAGTCTATAGCTCTCCCTCTGTCTTATCTCACTAACTCTGTCTTATCTCACTAACTCTGCTGCTATCTTTATTACCATTGATTTGTATGTGTTTTTTTTCCTTTCCCTCTGAGATTTTTTTCTTGTTTTGTTTCAACATTCTGCTAAAAAAATTGTGAATCAGTACTGCTTGGACCTTGAAGAAGGGGACATACCCCGAAAGCTTGTCCTGAAAAATTCTATGTTAGTGCAAATAAAAAAAGTATCACGGACAGTACTTAATTTTCTCTTACCTGCAAATGGAAACACATTTTGTTCAGTAACATATATTTGGCAGTTAGTACTACATCGAATGTTGATTTGTCCATTCCATTAAATATTTGGTGCCTGAATTTTCTTAGAATTTGGCCAGATTTGTATGACAAAATCCTAAGAGGCTGATATCATTTGGGTAAATGTTCTTTGCTTATTGATTGTTCAAAAACACATGATTACTAAAACATGTATATGGTACCTGGCATTGTACATTACTGCGTCAATTGTATAATGCTTGAATTTCATTGAAGAAGGTTGCATGTTTTATTCAATCCTGTTAGATTATTTTCTCTTCTGACTGAATATTCGTAGAATATGTTGCATCCAATATTGGTTTTATTCGCTATTTATAAATCTTTACAATAATATGTGTAATAGTTACACATTATAATTACATTTGATTGAAAACCATTACAACAAACAGGATTCACCAAACAAATGTTGCGGTTTCACTGTAAAAGCCAACTTAAAGCGTAACTAAACCCAAAAACAAAAATGTAATATATTGTAGTTTACCAATTATTGGGTGTGGTGGCTGCATTAGTCTTCATTATTTCAGGGTTTTATTTCTTTATTTTCAGCTGTTGAATAGCTAGTAATACACTTCTTGTCTTAGGGTGGCTACATTCACTCTCCCCCTTCATCTATGGAGGAACAATGTAGTCAGCCTTGGACAGACTAAAGCCTCGTACACATGGTCGGACTTCCATCTGACTTTTCCGTGGATTTTTGTCCGAACGGAGTTGGCTCGGCACACCCATAGCATACACACCACAGGACTTTTCTGCAAACTTTCCCAAAACTTTTTCCAACATCACGTGGTTTTTCTGCTCTTTACCTCCATCCTTTGGTCAACTTCTGCTATTGTTGGTTGATTTTTTTTTTTCTCATTATAAGTTTATTGAAGACAAGATAGAGATGGGGAAGCAAAAAAAAAAAACAGAACAGAACATTCGCAGATGCAGCTGCACATTAGGTACACTTATCCACAAATTAGGCAAGTCAGAATGCAACAGAGTATCTGAGACCACAATATTCTAACTCAAGGTGACCAGGGGACGTGAGCATCGGATATATTGGAGAGAAAAACAAGACAAAAAGAAAGACATGGTCACAAGTTCAGCTGGAGCCACAAGGATGACTGTTGAAATGAGTTACTAATAGGACTTATGATAAATCTAGGATGTGGTCTTCGAATATCAATTATGAGGGGCAACCGCGTTCACAGCATATAAGAAGAGAAAAAAACTAAAAACTAAAATGGAAAACAAATACAGAACAGAGAATAGAGAGCTAAAAGGTGGGGGGGGGGGAATGGCCAGAGCCCTGGCCCGAGAAAAGGTAAAGAGAAAAGAAAACCCTTGGCCTCAAAGATACAGCCGCAAACCAGAGGGGGAATGCAGGGGCGGGAGACATCCATGTATCTCCTACTCCGCCCCCTCGCAGGGATCCCCGGGAGGTGAGGCAGACATAATATCTGAGTAAACAGTAGAGTACCTGAATATCAGCCATGGTTGCCAGATAGTGCAAAATTTATCCACCACATCGGTGGCTTGAGTCAAGGTCTCCTCCATCTCGCAAACCTCAGAAACCCTTTTCAGCCACTCAGCAGTGGAAGGAACCCTCTGTGATCTCCAGTAGAGCGGGATCAAGGACTTAGCCGCATTTAGCAGATGTCTCGTTAAGGAGTTTTTGTACCTCCCCAAAGAGACATTCGTGATGTGGAGCAGGCAGGAGGCCGCATTCAACAAGATCTTGGTTTCGGTGATCTGCGAGACCAGAAGTTTGACCCTCTCCCAGAATGGAGAAATTCGTGGGCATTGCCACCAAATGTGGAGCAACGTACCCACTTCTTGATGGCATCTCCAGCAGGTGGCTGGTATCTGTGGGTTCCATCTACGTATCTTGGCTGGGGTATTGTACCAGTGTGTCAACAGTTTAAATGCCGTTTCCTGCGTCTTAGTACTTATAGAGCACTTATGAGTCAAAATACATGCATACCTCCATTGTTTGGGGGAAATCTCCATCTGAAGCTCCTCCGCCCATCTCGCTCTGAGTTTATCTACGGACGTGTATTTTAAATTTTGTAGCCACGAGTAATTCAATGACGTAGTTCTCACACTTGTGTCACCCAGCTGACAAATCGACTCAAAGGCCTCTAGAGGTCTATGTAATTTGCTCCTGACAGACTTATTCCCCAGGTAGCTACGTAGTTGGAGATACTCCCAAAGGGTCATGTGTGGAAGTTGTGCATCAGTTTTAAGTACCGTCCAGTCTTTCACTGCTCCCCCGTAATGCAGTCGCCTACCAACAGAGGTTGAAGGCGAGTCTTGGATTGGTAATGTGGGTTGTTTAGACCTGGGACGAAGTCGGGGTTATCTTTCAGTGGCGTCAGGGGACTAGGTTGTGAGGAAAAGGAAAGGTGTTTGGTCAGATTGTAGAAGAGTCTTAGCGTGCTACCAGTAAGGGGGTGATGTTTGAGACTGCTCGGTAAGCTATTCCAAGGGATCCATGGGGCAAATTTAAGGGGAACGGGGGATAATGCTTCCTCTAGAGAGACCCAATCTTTAGCTGCCCCATGACAATGCCAATCGACAACTCTAGTCAAGTGAGTGGCTTGGTAGTAGGACCTAAAGTCTGGTATTCCCATTCCACCCTGAACTTTAGGCTTCATCAGGTATGCGAACCTGATCCTGGGCTTTTGCGAGTTCCATAGAAATCTTAGGAGAACGCTCCTGAGTGTAGTGAAAAAGGAAGCAGGTATCTGAAGTGGGATGGCATGCAAGAGGTAGAGCAGTCTGGGGAGGATAGTCATCTTGATTATGGCCGCACGACCAAACCAAGAGAAGTAACCCGACTGCCATCTAAGTAAGTCTTCTCTGACTCTCTTAAGGAACTCCGGGAAATTACAACCAAACATGTCTCCTAATCTAGGCGTGAGCCAAATTCCCAAATATTTCAGGGCCTTCGGTTCCCATCTGAAGGGGGAGGCTGCCACCACCCGATTCAGCAATCGCTCAGGAAGTGAGACATTCAGGGCTTCCGACTTAGAGTAATTTATCTTAAGATTGGAAACGTAGCTATAATTGGCAAACTCCTGCATCAGATTTGGCAAGGAGATTATAGGGTTAGATAAAAAGAAAAGCAAATCATCCGCGTAGGCGGCCACTTTGTACTCTTTAGTCAACACTCTGAAGCCCTGGATGTCTGTATTAGCTCTAACCATTCTAAGAAAGGGCTCAAGGGATAAAATGAACAGGAGAGGGGACAGGGGACATCCCTGTCTTGTGCCATTAGTTATCAGTACGTTATCTGAAAAAGGTACCGTTGATTTTTAATCGAGCCGTTGGGGACTGGTATAGAGCAGAGATCCTGGCTAGCATATGTGGCCCCAGTCCTATCTTCGTGCAAGTGGCTAGCATAAAGTCCCAGGCCACGCGGTCGAAGGCCTTCTCCGCATCCGTGGACAGGAGAAGGCCCTCTATCTTCCCAGCATAAGCCGCATTAGACAATAGCATTGCCTTGATCACGTTGTCTTTAGCCTCTCGGCCAGGCATGAAACCCACCTGATCCGGGTCGATAAGATTCGACAACATGGGACTTAATCTGGAGGCCAGGATCTTTGCGTACAATTTGACGTCTAGGTTTAGTAGTGAAATCGGGCGGTAGCTGGAGCACTCCGCTGGGTCTTTGCCCGGTTTGTGGATCACTGTGATATAGGCCGAAAGAAAGTCTGGGGTGACCCGTCTGGGAGCAGACAATGAGTTCAACGCAGCTGTAAGTGGTGCTACTAGAAGCTGAGAGAAAGTCTTATAATAGATAGAGGTGTAGCCATCAGGGCCAGGACTTTTACCCGATTTCAGCTGCTTAATGGCGAGTTCAACCTCTGAGGACGAGAGTGGCTCCTCCAAAAGTGCAATGTCCAAGTCAGAAAGAGCAGGCATTCCACTTTTAGTTAAATATTCCTCCACCATCTGAGCCCTATCACCCCCCGGAGTCCCTCCTTTGTGTTGAGGTGGTAGGTTATACAACTTTGTGTAAAAATCATGAAAATGTTGTGCTATCGCTTCCGTGGCCACATCCAGCTTACCATCATGTCTCCTGATGCCCGAAATTAGGTTTCTAGCATTCTGTTCTCTCAGTGCCCTCACGAGGAGCTTACTAGGTTTGTTCCCAAACTCATAATAGATTTTCTTTTTGAAAAATAAAAGACGCCTTGATCTAGTATCAAAGAGCTGTTGGAGGTCTTTCCTGAGATCTAGAAGCTCAGTCGCCGTGTTCGTGCTAAGAGACTGTTTATGGAGGTTTTCTAATTGTTTGATTTTACTCGTTATGGTGGCTATTTGTTCCTCCCTTTCCCTTTTCCGGATTGAACCCATTCTAATAAGTTCCCCTCTCAGGGTACATTTGTGAGCCTCCCAGACCACTAGTGGATCCATACCTGGGGTGGAGTTCCGCTGAAAGAAGTCCTTGATTGAGGAGGTCAAGGTCATTAGTAAGTCAGGGTCTGTTAGTAAGGACGCATTCAGACGCCACGACTGGGAGTGTGAGGGGGGGGTAAGTACATTCAAGGTTAATGAGATTGGCGCATGGCCCGAGAAAGACTTGAAGCCTATATGTGTTTCTGAGACTCGGGTTAAATCCCGTTGGGATATGAAGAGGTAGTCAATGCGGGAGTGTCTGTTGTGTGGAGGTGAGAAGAACGTGAAGTCTTTACCTTCAGGATGATCAAACCGCCACGTGTCAATAAGTTGTAAGCTTTGGAGTAAGGTCTTGATCCTTTTGAAGATCCTGTAAGTAATGCAGGTTTTCCCATTAGAGGTGTCAACGGACGGATTGAGAGGGACATTGAAGTCGCCCCCCAAGATCAAGCAACCCGATGTAAATCCCAGGAGCTCCCGCACTATATGTTGGCAGAAGGTCACATGGGACCTATTCGGGAAATATACATTGGCCAGTGTCAGAGGCGTGTTGTTGTATAGGCCCTTCAGAAAAACAAATCTACCCTTGGGATCTATTAGCTTCTCCTGCAAGGTAAAAGGGGCGTTTTTGCTGACCAGGGTGGTGACACCTTTTGCCTTGGAGTCGTCATTGGTAGCATGGTATGCTTCTGTAAAAAAGGCATTTGTCAGACTGGGGACATGATGCGTTCTAAAGTGGGTTTCCTGTAAAAACACAAAGTGTGGTCTACATTTCGTGAGCTCCCGTAATAGCGTGGAGCGTCTCTCGGGAATATTCATACCTTTAACATTGTGTGAAATCACGAGCGGACCTCGGCCGAGGTCGGAGTAGGCCATGTTGAAGGATCAGAGCGAGACGAGCCGGAGTACGCCTAAAAGACAAAACTGTCACAGTATAGTCAACAGCAGTACCCCAGAGTAAACCAAAGGCCAAATATATTCTAAACCAGAAAAGTATAAGAGAGAGAGGAAAGAGGGAGATAAGAGAAATGGGAGATGGCAGAGAGAATCAGAGAATTCCCTGATCAGGCAGAACACACTGTCCTGAATAAGGAGTAAATTAGTGTGTCCAGGTCTGAACTGGCAGTCCCGGGCACACTTGGTGGGGAGAGCGGGAGGCGCCCAACTACGAGGGCCTGGACTGGACAACAACCTTCGACTATTCCAATCCAGAAAAAGAAAAAATGTAAACGTAACACACAGCAAGGTATAGAAAAACAAATAAATGCAGTGCAACATGACACACACACACAGCCTGCATGGAAAACAACAAACTGAAATATGCTGGTTCGAACCTGAGTTCAGAACATAACATATCCACCCAACCCAGAAAGAGAGTTCACAACTTAATCAGTGGGCATTAAACATCTCAGGAGAGTTGATCAGTGGTAGCCAGAGGTCGCCCCCTCCCTATCTAAACATAAAGAAAAGTAGGCCCCCACCCGAATCCAGTCCCCCCATGGGCACAGTGAGGCATGGACACAGTGAGGCACAGTGAGGCATGGACACAGTAAGGCACAGTGAGGCATGCAGATGGACACCCTAGGCTTATACTCGAGTCAATACGTTTTCCCAGTTTTTTGTGGTAAAATTAGGTGCCTCGGCTTATATTCGGGTCGGCTTATACGGTACTTTTTTCCTTTAGAAATTTCATTTTGCTGCAGGGACTGTTCTAAACACGGGAACAATGCGCCACTTTACAGACATACTATAGACACCCCCCAGGTACGAAATTTAAAGGAATATTTCACTTCTATTGTTTCACTTTAAGCATTATTAAAATCACTGCTCCCGAAAAAACGGCAGTTTTTCAAACTTTTTTTGCACTGATACATGTCCCCTGGGGCAGGACCCAGGTCCCCAAACACTTTTAATGACAATACCATGCATATAAGCCTTTAAAATTAGCACTTTTGATTTTTCATGTTCATGTCCCATAGACTTTAACGGTGTTTGCGTGTTCGAATGAATTTTTTGCCTGTTCGGCAAGCTCTGGTGCGAACCGAACCGGGGGGTGTTTAGACCATCCTTATTCATGACCTGGCTGTCTATATCTTCACTACTACTCAATACTAATCTTTGGCTTATTCGTCAAATACGCTGCTGCTTGATCCCAACCTGCAACCTCTTGTTACTGACCTTTGGCTCATTTACTGACTAAGCTTCTGCTTGATCCCTATCTGCTACCATACCCTGGCTTGCTTACCTCTTGGTGGGGAGATCCTGAGGTCCACGACCTGGCACTAGCATGCAGCAAAACCCATCAACATCATCAGGAGCTCTGGTGAAGTTAGTGCTTAGAACCTGCTCCTCAGGTGAGCCTGTGTCACCTGCCAGGGTGACCTGTTTGCGTACCTGTCCTGCTGCTCACTGGGAGCCTCTCTACTGCTATAGCTACTGGTTTCTGAGCCTGACCCCTGACCATGACAGTTAAATGGAATGTCTCAATCCTCTAACTACCACTTTTGCTGGACAGCTTGGGCTGTTAAAGCATAACTAAACTCACAGAAATACTCACCTCTTCATTCCAGCGATGCAATGGTTAATCCCTCACGGGCTCTTCATTGACAGATTGGAGAATGAGGACATTCTGCACATGCGCATAGGAGTCCATCATTCTGGCACAGCCGGTGTGTGCTGGAAATGCATGATGAACTGCACATTTGCAACTCAGTGTGCATTCAGTAGAAATTTGCAAGCAGGTAGGTGTTTGTTATTGCAGAACAGACATAGTTGGGTTGAATTACTAAAACCAAAGCATGCTAAATCTGGTGCAGCTGTGCATGGTAGCCAATCAACTTCTAACTAAGGATGAGCTCTGGCGTGTTCGCATAGTACACGTGCAGAGGCCGCCAGGAAGTCGGCACCGCGCTGCGCTAATCACAGCCAGGGAGACATTTCCTGATGGTCGGCTGCAGAGATCGGGAAATGTCTCCCTGGCTGTGATTAGCACATTGCGGTGCCGACTTCCTGGCGGGCTCTGCACGTGTACTATGCGAACACGCCAGAGCTCATCCTTACTTCTAACTTCAGCTTGTTTAATTAAGCTTTGACAAAAAAAAACCTAGTTGTCGATCCATGGTGTGCTGGCGAATTGGTACACCTGCTTGATGTTTCCAGGACCCAACTGGTAATCGCTGCAGCACCCACCATTTTATGAGCCATATTTGCCAGGAACGTGAGCGATAGGAATATTGACAAGACTAATTCCACTTTCAGCCTGGGTTCACACATATGCGAACATAGACATTGCATGTTATTCGCACCCACATTTCTATGCCAATCACATGTCATTTCTGTGCAATGCGAGTTCAGCCATACGGTTTGTATGGCTGAACTTGCACTGGATTTGTGCCAAAAAGGTGCAGGGACTTTTTTTTCCCAGCACTGGAATGGGTGTGAAGTGTGAACACCCATGCAATCTGATTCCTGTCCGAATCCTCAGTTAGCACTACATTCTGTGAAACAATCTGGGGTGTCATTAACATTGTATTGACACCCTCAGCGGTTCACAGAAGGCAATGTGAACTGCCTGCGGGAGAGATGAGATGCAGGAACCCACACTGGAATCACGCTGGTTCCTGCATCAGTACAGTGTGACCGCAGGCTCAGGGAAGTTGGAAGACAAGAGATGTACTGACTAGACCACTAGGCAATAAATGATGTTAAGAGGGGACTCAGTTCAACAAAGACTGCTGTCTTAATGCTAGACTGCATCATATATGTCATTTTTTTTATTACTTTGGCCATAGTTACACTATCAGAAAATAACATTTTGCACATTTTAAACACATTCACAAGGGTATTATTTGCAATTGCATCTTAAAACTATATCCCTATGCGATGTAAACCAAAATTCACACATTCACAGATAACTTTGTGCTGGTCTTTCTAAGACGATCTCTTTATTTTCAATCATACCTCATTAATGTTGTCGTGGTTTTAGCATGTCCATAAAACACAAGGAATTTTGAAAGGAAAATTGCAGCGACAAGACGGTAATTTTAAAGGCTTGCTTTAATGTAGGCGCAGTCATCATCCGCAGTTCTTAGTTGTAGTCCTCTAGCTCCATCCACTGGTCACTGTGCGTTCCAGGAAACACATTCCTCTGCATTATTATGTGCACTCATTCTTCATTATGAGTGTGAGACGCTTGAACAGTGTATTCTAGCCTATGCTTTACTGTGAATTCAAGATTGTGGCATATAAACTAAATGACATCTGTATCCGTCAGTGTCAGTCTGCTTCATATCACTGGTAATCCTCACAAGGACTGTGAGAAGGTGTCTCTGCTACATCAGCTCTGTAAATCCAAATCTCTAATAAAGATGATGCTACATTTCTTGCTGAGATCTTCATAGATGGTTGATTATTTTCATTTTATTTGAGCGTTCATTTTTTTCCCCTTAATGATCCCAGGGGCATGAGTACAATTTACAAACATAGGATGGTAAGCGTTACTTATATATTAGTAATGCAGGTGAATTGTTCCAAACAACTATTTAATGAAAACAATATAGGCATCATTCATAGCTCCCAACTGTCCCTGATTCAGAGGGGCTGTCCCTGTTTTGGAACAATGTCCCAATGTCCCTTATTCCTCCTCATATGTCCCTCGTTTTGTCTGATTTTTATAGTTGTATAGGAAACGCACTATTTGTCTATCAAAAAGTGTTTTACAGTGCTAAACCTTTCATACAATTTCTAAATTGCTGCATTTGTACATTTCAAAGGCCAATATTAAGGAATAATAGTGGTAAAAAAGCACCAAACTGTTTTTTTGTGTACAATTCTCCTTTAAGGGGGCGTGGTAGTGGGTGTGTCCTCTGCCTACATACTTTTGCTAAAAGGTGTCCCTCATTCCCATCTCAGAAAGTTGGGAGGTATGCATCATTTAGCAGGAAAAAAAAACAGTTTGGTATCTGGGACATTTATTCTTCTGTAAAATATGAGGCCTGATGTACTCAGTAGCTTTTGCTTTGATGATGCTATTATTGATATAATGGGGTCCAACTGTGTGCCAATGTTATACACTCTGCCCTTCTAGGTTTCTGTTGTCCTCTGCATGGTTGAGGAGGGAGGTCTCAAGTGGAAAAAGCTTGGTGTACTTCAAACAGCATTAGTCTTAAAGCCGAACTCCTGAGAAAGTAAGAATTCTCCTTTGCATTGGGGCTGCCCCAACACTTCAAGGTTTAAATGCTCATTTAGGCCTGGTTCACACTCATGCAGGTTTCTGTTGATACCTATTCCAGGTGCATTTTGCGTTTTTCAATACACATTTTTGATCCATTGAAGTCTATGGAACCAAAAACCCAAAAAAAAGTCCCGGGCCCTTTCCATAAAATGCACAGATGTGAACGTGACCCATAGGAAACCATGTTAAATGGACTGTAGTGTGTTTCTGCAAAAGTGAAAACGCACTAAAAAATGCATAGGTGTGAACCAGGCCTTAGGTCTAGGGGAACAGGAAAAACAGTTTTATTTACATGGTCACCCACTCCCACAGTCCCCCTTTACACTGTAATACTTCTCTCTGTAGCTCTTTCTCTCCTATGAACCAGGATGCAGGGGAACAATCCACTGCTAGATCGCAGGGGAGTGGCAGCTGCTGGGGAAGCAAAGATTAGGGCAAGTGAAAACTGCTTTTCCTGTCCCCTAGACCTAAATAAGCATTTAACCATGGCAGTATATGGGCAGCAATGCAAGGGAGCATTTTTATTGTCCCTGGACTTGAGCTAAGAGAATGAATGCTGTAGTAATAAGCAACAGATAGGGATAAGATACAGGTGGAACTCGAAAAATTTGAATATTGTGCAAAAGTTCATTTATTTCACTAATGCAACTTAACCTCCCTGGCGGTAATCCCGAGTCGGGCTCGGGGTGAGTTTTTCATGCTAAGAGCGGTAACCCCGAGCCAGACTCGGGATTGCATTGCAGGATACAGGGAAGTTACTTACTTTGTTCCCTGGATCCTGCGATGTCCTCCCGCAGTGTGTGCGAGCTGTCTCCTCGCTCGATCCACACTGCCGAGTGCCGAGCTCCGTTCCCTGCGATGTTGCGGTGCACGGGGACGGAGCTCGCCGCCAAATTCAAAAAGTGAAAAACACAATACACATACAGTATACTGTAATCTTACAGATTACAGTACTGTATCAAATAATTACACACCCCCTTTATCCCTAGTGGTCTGTTCAGTGTACTGCATGCACTTTTATATTATAAAAACTGTTCTTTCTGCCTGGAAACTGGAGATTGTCCATAGCAACCAAAAAGTGTCCCTTTATGTCAAAAGTGGTTTTAGACCAGCTAGAAAACAGCGATAATAAATTAGAATCACTTGCAGAATTGAGCGATATCGATTTGTGGGGAAATTCGTCATCAAACACTAAATCTAATGACAGCGACAATTCTGCAACTGAGTAAATTTCAGTGTTTTTGATTTGATTACCGTATTTTTCAGACCATAAGACGCACTTTTTCCCCCAAAAAATATGGGGAAAAATGTCTCTGCGTCTTATGGAGCGAATATACATTAGGCCCCGCCCCCCGCCGCTGCTGGCCCTGCCCCCACCACCATAAGAAGTAAGTGAGGGGTGCAGAAATTAGTTCCTGTCCATGGAAAACACAACCACCTGCTCCTCTCCTCCCTCCTCCAATGGCGCTCTGTCCTCTGCTCTCTGTCACTGTGTGCACTGTGCAGACAGTGCAGCTGATGGCTCAGGAAGTGTAGCTGTCCTACGTGGAGAGGATCCAATCCTCACACTGCTCTATCCAACTCCACCTCCAGCATGCCTGCAGCCTGTCTCGACTGAGCAGCTTCACACATCTCTTCTCTCACCCCTCCCTTCCTGCTCGTGTGTTCTGTCTGTGAAGGAGAGGTGGGCGGGAAGATTAAAAAGAAGCAGCCGACAAACACACTGATATACTACTGAATGAGCCAGAGAGAAGCCCCTAGGAGTATTCCAAGTGAGTGTGTGCACTTCTCACTAGCCTCTCTCTCTTCCTAACCCCAACTCAGCATAAAGAACATCTTTTAGAAAATCACCCTTTACAGGGATAACGAAGTTGGCTCTCATTTCCAGGAGCACATATTCAGAGACAATCTCTCCTTCCTTCTTTTTGCATGTTTCCAACCTTTTCTTCCACTCTTTATCACTGAGGAGGAGTAGCACAGTTTTACCTTGAAATCATTTAAAACAATGCATTTCCCTGTGTTGTGCAGAGCTGTACAGAGTACACTGATCAATGATATTTAATTTCTCTTCCTGCAAGCAGCCAGTGACTATCTTTGCAGCAAAGTGGACTGTGTTTTTAATTTAATTTAATTTTATTCATTAATGGCAATGGTCAGGCTGCATTAATAACAATGTTCAGGCTGCATTAATGGCAATATTCAGGCTGCATTAATGGCAAAGATCAGGCTGCATTTCATGGGCACTGGTAAATATTTTAGTACAGCATTTGGTTCAGAATATTTTTTTTTCGGTTTTTCCTCCACCAAAACCTAGGTGCGTCTTATGGTCAGGTGCGTCTTATGGAGCGAAAAATACGGTACATTATTGAATAATTTTTATTATAATTACATTACTATTTGTTATAATTATTTATAGTTATTTATTATATTATAATTTATGATTTTGTGTTTCAAACTTTATCATACCCGGGATGTCTACTAGACTCTTGTTTGGTCAGGTTTGCATAAGTAAATACTAAGAATTGCAGGCCTACAATACATATCACCAAATTTCCATGCAAAATAATTGTACGGCTTTTGGTACATAATTCCAGACAGAATTATACCGCCAGGAGGTTAAAAGGAGAAACTAATATATGAGATAGACTCATTACATGAAAAGCAAGATAGTTCAAGCTGCGATTTGTCATAATTGTGATGAATATGGCTTACAGCTCATGAAAACCCCAAATCCACAATCTCAGAAAATTAGAATATTGTGAAAAGGTACAATATTCTAGGCTCAAAGTGTCCCACTATAATTAGCCAATTAAGCCTGCAAAGGGTTTCTGAGCCTTTAAATAGTCTCTCAGTCTGGTTCAGTAGGAATCACAATCATGGGAAAGACTGCTGACCTGACAGTTGTGCAGAAAACCATCATTGACACCCTCCATAAGGAGGGAAAGCCTCAAAAGGTAATTGCAAAAGAAGTTGGATGTTCCCAAAGTGCTGAATCAAAGCACATTAATAGAAAGTTATGTGGAAGGGAAAAGTGTGGAAGAAAAAGGTGCACAAGCAGCAGGGATGACCACAGCCTGGAGAGGATTGTCAGAAAAAGGCCATTCAAAAGTGTTGGGGACTTTCACAAGGAGTGGACTGAGGCTGGAGTCAGTGCATCAAGAGCCACCACACACAGACGGATCCTGGACATGGGCTTCAAATGTTGTATTCCTCTTGTCAAGCAACTCCTGAACAACAAACAACGTCAGAAGCATCTTAACTGGGCTAAAGAAAAACAGAACTGGTCTGTTGCTCAGTGGTCCAAAGTCCTCTTTTCTGATGAGAGCAAATTTTGCATCTCATTTGGAAACCAAGGAGACAGAGTATGGAGGAAGAATAGAGAGGCACACACTACAAGATGCTTGAAGTCCAGTGTGAAGTTTCCATCGGTGTTGATTTGGGGAGCCATGTCCTCTGCTGGTGTTGGTCCACTGTGCTTCATTATGTCCAGGGTCAACGCAGCCGTCTACCAGGAGATTTTGGAGCACTTCATGCTTCCCTCCGCAGACAAGCTCTATGGGGATGCTGACTTCATTTTCCAGCAGGACTTGGCACATGTCCACACTGTCAAAAGCACCAAAACCTGGTTCAATGACCGTGGGATTACTGTACTTGATTGGCCAGCAAACTTGCCTGACCCGAACCCCATAGAGCATCTATGGGGCATTGCCAAGAGAAAGATGAGAGACATGAGACCAAACAATGCAGAAGAGCTGAAGGCAGCTATTGAAGCATCCTGGTCTTCCATAACACCTCAGCAGTGCCACAGGCTGATCGCTTCCATGCCATGCCGCATTGAGGCAGTAATTGCTGAAAAAGGGGCCCAAACCAAGTACTGAGTACATATGCATGCTTATACTTTTCAGAGGTCCAATATTGTTCTATGTACAATCCTTGTTTTATTGATTGCATGTAATATTCTAATTTTCTGAGATTGTGGATTTGGGGTTTTCATGAGCTGTAAGCCATAATCATCACAATTATGACAAATCACGGCTTGAACTATCTTGCTTTGCATGTAATGAGTCTATCTCATATATTAGTTTCACCTTTTAAGTTGCAATAGTGAAATAAATTTACTTTTGCATGATATTCAAATTTTTCGAGTTTCACCTGTAGGCAAATCCAAGCAAAATCATCAGCACATCATATTATTCTCATGGAGACTTTTATTGAGTTATATGACTGCCGTGCATTGTTCATCACTTGACTCAATAAAGTCTCAATGAAGAAGAGTATAATTTGCTGGTAATCCATTGAGATGGTGGCAGTGATTTACTAAAACTGGAGAGTACAAAACCTGGTGCAGATCTGCATAGAAACCAAAGCTTCCAGTTTTTTTTTGTGTGTCAAAGCCTTATTGAACAAGCAGAAGTTAGAATCTGATTGGCTACCATGCACAGCTGCACCAGATTTTTCACGCTCCAGTTTTAGTAAATCAACTCCGGTTTCCCCTCCCTTCCTGTCAAAAAATGTTTCCAGTGGGGACACATACGTCTACAAAGAACTTTTTTTAATCAGTAAACTGGGGAAGGATTTACTCTTCCTGTGTCTATGAAAAAGTAACATATTTTTTTGCCTGGAATTGGACTTTATGAGGGGTGCACCTTTACCACCCTACTGTTCATCTGCCCCCCAGCACTTTACATTACTAATGTTAACATAATAGGATTATTGTGATTATTGCAAGGTTTGCTTTGATTATTGTAAAGTGTGCTTTCACTGTGAGTAACCTTTCCTCCGGTCCTCATGATACACCCAGATGCATGCTGTGGAGTTGCTATACACAATAATGGACCTTCTCCGAAACAAATTCTGAAGTGAAGATGACATCCATTATTCTGAAGGTTGAAAGATGTGCCTAGGGCACTTTAGATAGTGAAGACTGAACTTTAGGGTTATCGGTAGTACGCCATTATATTACCTTTCAAGGGCATGTTAAGATCCTGGAAAATCTAGGTCACGTTTGGGTACCAGTACTTATTTGCTTAAATGTATATGGATTTAGTAGCATTGATAGATAGCAACATGCCTTTTTGCTCCTAGGTGTTATATGGATTAATGACATTCCTTCAGATGGTACAAGCTCCTGATAGAAGTGGGTAAAATACTGTAAATCTGGTAAACATTATTTTTCTCCTGAGCTAGGTATTATATCACTCCCCCAGGAGCATATAAATTATCTGCCTCCAGCAGTATGGGCAGTAGTAAGTCTGCCCCCCCCCTACAGTATATACAACATATATCTCCCCCTCCTTTCCCAGCAGGATTACCTCTCTTTTATAGCACCATCACTTTCCTTCAATATATAAAGAATCTCTCTCTACCTCCCTCTCAATACATCTTTCACTTTAACACTCTCCCGCTAGCAGCATATATAGTAGTTATCTACTGCGGTATGTATTTTTCATCTCAGAAGAGTGTACAGTATCTCCTTCCAATGGTCCATACCAGCAGTATTTAAATTTTTTCCTTTCATAGGATATATCACACTGCACTTAGCTGTAAATACATACATTATCTTCCCTAGAACAGTGAAATAAAAAACTATTTCTGTCTGCTATTTTATATAACCCCTCAGCATTATATACAGCATTATATACTCCCACAGTATGCATCTATCTTCAGCAGTAAATACTCTCTATGTCAGGAGTACCAACTGCAGTCATCCAACAGCAGGGAAGGCCAGATCTGCATCGCTACACATTTTGGAAACTGAGACCAGACTATATATGACTAGTGTTTCTAAACCCACAACAGTAAAATGAGTCTGTATATGCAGTAAAGCATGCTTGCTATACTCACTGTGGAACCAAGGGGTTAATCCTCTGCATTGTGCAAAAAGGCATTTTTTCCTGTCTTCTCTGATCCTCCCCTTCTTCCACAGTCCCCAATTTATCTCCTGATAGTACAGAGGCTAGGGGCCAAGCTGCACATGCTTAGTTTGGTGTGTATTGCTGGAGTTTCTTTCTCTTGGGAGAGTGGCCCTGTGCTGATCACATGCAATCAGCACTGTCCAGACAGAGTGTCAGGGGTCCTGCATCCTCATTGAACAATCAGGGGAGAATGAAAACTCCTCCTACAAGCTTTAACCAGACACTGATAGAGGTCACAAGACTGCTATATACTGCTGATGAGAAAAGGTATTAAGAAGTTTATGTTTACAAAAATTATTGCATTTGCATGTTCTTTGTACTGTGGGAGACCAGAGATAGTGAACTCAGGGTCCTGGGTTTAATAACGCTTTATGCAAGATTTATTTACAGTGAAATACAAACACCAGTGACCAAAATACACAGCAAATGTAAAAATACAAGTGAACCATAACCAACTGACAAAAATACATAAACAACCTAAATAACAGAAACAAACTATATACAATAGATACATAATGGGATGAGATGTACGGAAGGGGGGAACCAGGACTGGAATCGGGAACAATGGCAGCAGGATACAAGACAGGAGCAAGATATAGCAGGCAAAACACTAGCATGAGGCACTAGTACAGGAGGAATTAAATACCCTCCCAGAGACCAGCATCAGTAGCATTTTTCTCCTGCAATGAATATCTTTCCTCTCAGTAGCATCTTTCTTTTGCAGTATATATCTACCCCCCTTCCCCGAATTATATATATAGCACCTTAAAATCTCTGTGTCTCTCCCCCTAGCAGCAGTGGCTGCTGGTGCTCAAAATTTTTGGGGGCGCAAACAAACAGGAAAATGCTGGAAAAAAAACCACATCAATTGCAGCCACTGTGCCATCAGACGCAGCCACTGTGCCCGACAATTGCAGCAACTGTGCCCATCACATGCCGTCATTGTGCCCATCAAATGCTTCCACTACCCCCATCAAATGCTGCCACTGTGCCATTGAATGCCGCCACTGTGACCCCGCCCACTCACCGTCTGCCCGGCACTTACCCTGTCTCGGTCGGGCAGCGGGTGACGGCGAACGGTGTCCTCCATGCGTCACCTGCCATCCTCTCCTTCCGTCCTCTACTCTCATCCTCTCCTCCCATCAGGCGTCCAGCCAATTTCAGCCAATCAGGTGACGGGTAACAGACTCTAGCACCTGATTGGTGGAGAGGCGGTTCAGTGTTAGGAAAGCGAATATTCATTCGCTGTTCTAACACACCTGGGTGAACTGCGAGCTCCAAGCATGGCGCTCGCAGGTCACCTTTTTTGACGCATTTTAGAGCCTATGGCTCTAATCAGGTGCTTCAAAAACACCCCCGCCGCTGTAATTCAGGTGCCCGGAGCCCGAAAAGGGGTCAGGCGCCTGAATAGTTGGTGGAAGCGGTGGCCATGGATAGATTCATGCTATGCATGAATCTATCCATTGGTCATAGAGGGGGTGGCTGGAGAGAGGGGGCAGGGCCCGTGTGCCCTTATGGACGCACCACCACTGCCTAGCAGTATACCTCTTTTTCACACCTGCTGTTTCAGTGTCTTTATTCAGTAGTTTCTTTTTTACTTCACCATGTTAGTGTAATTGGTAGATAATCATTACAAATACTCATAGCTCGCTGTTGTGTGGCATAGAATTTTGTTGGGGTCACACACATAGCAGGCTCCAGCAGGTGGGGGTTTTTTGGAAAGCAAAGCCATGCACTGGAGAAGGAATAGATTGTCAAGGGACTACAGTGCCATGCTAATGTAGCACAATATATTCTAACTACCACATTAGGCCGGTTCCTTGCTGGTCTTTGGGTCCCCTGCGAATGTATGTTTACTATGGGAAGGCAACTGTGTTTCCTTGTAGCTTCACAGCTGGCTTCCCACTGCGCATGTGCAAGTCATGTTGTGCCTTGTGAATTTTCCCGCAGCTTCCTGGGACTCGTGATGGGTCCCAAAGGGTTGCGGGGGTGGGGAGAGAGCTAGGTACCTCCAGCGGGGTACCAGCTCCCCCCCAAAAGAGTGGAAAGAGTGAAGTTCTGCTTTAAGCTACTAAACTTGATCTGCACCTGGAGTCCACTGTACAGTGTAGTGATGGGACACAGGCTGCTTTATACAGAGAGGAAATGTTGTATCGCCTCTAATGATGCTGATTGCTGTTGCTGTCTCAAGCTGTGAACAAACAAATCCCAAATTTTATCTAAGAGAAATCAGCAAAATGTTTTGGGCACCTCCAGTCCAATGCAAACAGACGTTTATTGCTTGACGTCTTTAATAAAAATCTGTTTGCATTGGATTGGAGTTGCCTCGCTGTTTGCTGATCATTTCTGCTTTCGGATATAATTTTAATTTAACTAGAATGGGTAAATTTTAAATAACACGCTTCAGTCATTTTCCAAACATTTCCATGCTGTGAATGTTTCTTTTACATGTGTTAATACTTTTATTGGAATAAGGGGCCAAGTCTAATGATAGAATTATGAGAAGGGGCACTGTCTGTTAGTTTGTAATAGATCCATTAACTATTCATTATGATCCTGTGTACTTTTGCATGTAATAAGAGCTGCTGAAGCTCCAGATGCTTCAGTAAAAGAATACGCATTACACTTCATATATAATAAAGCATAATTTGGGCTGATATGGTACTTTGTTTCACCTTGATAAAGCTTCTGGAAGGTCCTGAGATGTTTGCTCTTATCTCTGTACAACTTCTGAAAGTGTACTGTCACCTGGTGATGGGTAATTATCCTCCTATACATTTCTACCTAGTTCAACCCAGAGCTTACATGGGCTTTTTCTTGAGGTGAGAGGTGACTAGGGAGGTGGAGGTGTTTGCGGAAGGTTAGTGTTAGTGGAAGAACTTGATTATCAAGCAAACCGAGATCTCTGTTCTAAATGAGCAAGTAGAGAATAATTTTTAAGCACACATTTTTGAATCTTTGATGAATTTACTGCATTATAAGGCTCAATTCATACCTACAACATGCATCATATGTGATTTCCCATTTGTTTTGAATAGCACCCATTTGTTTTACAGTATAATGAAATCCATCTGCTTTTTGGTGCACCACAACACAGAGATGTGAATAATTGTGCATTGTGTTGCACTGTAATGTCGGAAAACAGTATTTCCCTATGTTGAAGCTTGTAAAGGAACCATTTAAAGTGAGTGGACTGCCTTAACGTAGAACACAATGACATGGGCATAGGTGTGGATGAAGCCTTGAAGTTTAAACCTACCTCATAAAGAAATTAATGGAGTATTACTGATGTAGGCTATGTAAACACAAGCCCCCCCCCCCCCGACACGTGTACATTTATTATAGTGAATTAATTATGTGAATGTTTTAAAATAATGTAATATGTTTAACCACTTCCCACCGGGACGGCGTACATGGACATCCTCCTGTTTCAGTGGCTATACCGGGCTAATGCCTGCACCTACAGGCATCAACACGGCATCAACCCAGTATCATTCTCTTCAGCTGGCGATTCCCTTCATCGTAAGTACAATCATAGCGGCAGTTCAGCTGCTTGATTGTTCGTCCCCTCCCGCCGCCCTCCGGCGCTTCTCCTGAATCACCTGTGCGATCGGTGAGCCAGAGAAGGAATCCACCAGCGACGGAAGTTGACCATAGAGATTTCCAGGGAACAGATGGTTCTCAGGCATCTCTATTACTCTCGGAGGTCCGTGCGTGGCAGTTGGAAATAGTGCCATGTACTCGGATGGAAAGCCAAGATCGTCCTGTTTTGTTTTTTTTGATCTCGGTCTTTCCAGCCTGGAGGATAGATGTGGGGTATTTTTGACCCCACATCTCTCCATAAAGAGGACCTGTCCCGCATTATTCCTACAAGGGATCTTTACATTCCTTGCAATAGGAATAAAAGTAATCCACATTTTTTTTTTCAAAGGGAAAGTGTAAAAATCAAAAAATGTCAATTAAATAAACAATAAAAAAAATTAAAACATTTTTAAAGCGCTTCCATACCCGTGAGCTTGTACGCAGAGGCAAACGTATATGTACGTCGCGCCCACACATGTAAACGGCATTTAAGTCACACAAGTGAGGTATGGCCATGAACGTTAGAGCGGGAGCAATAATTCTATACCAAGACCTCCTCTGTAACTCTAAACAGTTAACCTGTAAAGACATTTTAAGTGTTGCCCATGGAGATTTTTGAGTACTGAAGTTTGGCGCCATTACACAAGCGAGCACAATTTTCAAGTGTAGCGGAGCCTCACTCCCCCTCTCACCTATTGTGCATGGCTTGTGTCTAGGGGTACATGGGAGAGGAGAGTGCAGGAACACTACGCCAAGCTCTCCCCTCGTTTGTATAGGAGGGTTGAGCAAAGTTAGTTGATTTACCTCCGGGTCTGTCCACTGCATACGAAGCCTCAGTTGTTCCATGGAGACATGTCTGCCAATAATAGAGCCCCACACCAATCAAAAGTCCAACACTCCTTTATTTCCCGTACAATAGGGTGAACACAATCAGTTGAACTTCCAATAACAGATGAACATGGGGGTGTGGGAACGAGTAGGCCCAGGCACAACTGAACTCTCCTATTCCTTTGCTAGCGAATAGGCCTGGCTCACGGTCTCTGCCACTGACCGTGAGTGTTGGTCGCTGCCACCGACCGGATGAACTGTTGAGGCCCCTGCCACAGGCCTAATAGCAGGTCTCTGCCACTGACCTGATAGGAATAGTTGGACCGCTGCCACCGGTCATTGAACATGGACTGAACTTCCTCTCTGAACTTGGCCCCTGTTCGGGAAAGATATCCCTCCGGGCGGTCTCCAGAGGTTCACCCGGCACTGGCAATCTGCTTCACCAGATCTTCGGGTGAGTCCCTCCTCCGGGCCCCCTAGGACGATCCCTATCTCGCGGGACCCAGCGGAAGGTACTGGGCCCCAGGCCTCCGGCTGAGTACCTCACCCCAGACTGAAGGTGTCTGGGATGGAACACGAACTCCAAGTGTCCAGGCCTAGGCCGCCTGGACACCGACCGCAACAACAGCCCTCAGGCTGAAGGTGCCCGGGACTCCCACCTCGTGGCAAGGATGTCCGCCCCCTTTATACCCTCTCCCAGCAAGCACGGCGGGTTCCCCGCCCCGCCGTACAACCGCTGCGAGAGGTCACAAAGGGTACGGCACTGGCTGCGATGGTTCAACCCCGGCCCAAAGTGACAGCGCCACCTGCTGGGCCGCAGGGAACCATGCATCACTGGTGTCCTCACCAGTTTTTAAAAGTATATACCCGTTACACTCTCCCCCCTGTTATTTGACACTGATCCCCAGTGTTTGGAGCAACCCATGCCCAAAAAGGGCCATCATAGCCTGATCCAGAAACCGACTAACGAATTTCAAAAATACAAAAGTTTTTGAAAGCTAACCAAACAGTTGTGCCTGAACCTGACATGAAAAGGAAGGGAAGGAAACAAACAACACATAACCACATTATCAGAATCACATGTTCACATCAACATTCCCTTACACCCATCCTGACTAAGACCCACCCCATTCTCAGTGGTCTTGATAAGATGTTCTCCTGCAGGGGGGAAAAGAAACGTTAAACACACATATCCCTGACAATGACACATATGTTTGTGTAAGAATGAAAGAACCTCTCCGCAGAGAAACCCTTTCCTTCCCTAAGTGTGTGAGTGAACAGTGAATATCGATGCGCAAAACTGCCACCCGGTGACAGTGCCGCGGTAACTGTACTGGTTGAAGATCTTCTTTGTTTTTTTTTCTAACTACCCCAAAGTCCATAATCACCTTGTGGGATGGAAGAATGAAGAACAAACAACGGCAACAGTCCTTCAATTCCTCCAGAGAGCACAAACACCCATAGCACGGGTACAGTCACTGGGTTTTCCCAGGAAACAACCCCGGAACGTTCAGTAGTAACAAAGCACTAGGCAAGGAGTCTTTTATCCTACAAGTAGAATCTGGGATGCGGCAAGACAAGGGGCTTGAAATGCTTATCCACAGTCTCTATGTGATATTTAACATCCTCTCCTCCCCTTTCCGTCGAATCAACACTTTGTCAGCGTGGATGTGCCGACCCAACATCCACTTTGCTTTACAGTCCTTGAACCGCTCAGAGGTTTTAGGGGAACACGCGAGGTACCTGCGGGCATGTGGGACCTGAAGGTGCGTCCACACAAATTTGTTGTACCAGCGTTCCCGGCAGACTTCCACTTCATACAGAAGCTCCCTAGGTAAATACGGGTACTCCCACCCGTACTCGGTAGCAACTTTTTGGCTGAAGAGACGCTGAAGTCTCGCCAGCGGAGGCTTAGTGGCCCAGTCCCCCTCACCCGGTTGGACGATGGTGTCTGGATGACGAGGTGCCTTGACCACCTCCACTCTAGGCATGGGCGGCCGCAACAACAGTCTCTTTTCCCCGGTGCCAGATGCAGGAGGCACCGGAGGTAGAAGGGCAGACTGGGGACGGGATCCCTTTTCAGGCGCTGGTGCCTCCACCCGGGGTGTACTATCCCCTGTAGACATGGGTGGATCCCTGACTCTGCGGGACGAGGAGAGAGGCATCTTGTCCCAGCCCTTCTTAGCGAAAAGTTCATCTATGATGACATCGTCTCCCGGATCGGAGAGCGATTCTAGGTCGGAGGTGTCACACTCCTCCGCGGGCAAGTAGCTTGTAGTGGAGGCTGAATTGCTACCTCCTGCGGGCACACAGGGCCGTGACTCCCCGACACCTCCGCCCCAACACCAAGTCCCTTTGCCCGGCTTACCTCGGCCCAAGGTAGAGAAGGGATGTCCGGGACTCTTCCGACCGGATCCATCCGGGGCGGGCGCAGGCGAGCAGGGTGATCCACCGCAACCGCTGGACGGGCAACCAAGCCGGTCTTCCTCTTTGGCAGTGGACGCTGGGAAACAGTGGTGACTGAGTCAGCATCCTCGGATTTCTCATGCACCTCAGTGATTGCGAACTCCCCTGCGGTCGCTGCAGTGCGCACAGGGATGGCTCCTTCTTGAGTGGTGTGGCCTGTAGTGCGGTTGAGGTGGATGGTTCTGGGTTTTTCAATGGTTGGTTCCACCTCAAATAGGAACTCTCCGCAGGCCTCGCAGTGCCCAAATGGCTTTAGCTGACACACCAGTCCCGTACAGCTGGGACAAAACAAACCCAGGGCCTCAACGTCCATGCATGAGTACAGGGCGAATCGTCCTCGGGGCTTTAGCCGAATCCCCGTATCCGTTATTAGAGCAGCAGTAGTCAGACTCGTGGTAGTGGGATGAATAGGAATCCACGATGCATTAGTGACCATGGCGACTCTCTGCTGATCCATTGCACACTGCCTTGTTGGCGCCAAAGTCCCCACGTGTAATCCTTCACATGATTGGACTCCTCCCTTCTTGCACTCCAGTTTGCGGGCTTTCTCCTTCCCTGGGTCATGCCCACGCACTGAGCAGGGAGGGTGTGCCTGATGGCGCAGTGGCCAATATGGCCGACCCACTCGGAACTCTTTCGGGCAGACACTTTCAAATTCCAACAACTCCAGCTCCATTGTAGCATGAACACATCCTGGACCAGAGCCCCCACGTGTAGCGGAGCCTCACTCCCCCTCTCACCTATTGTGCATGGCTTGTGTCTAGGGGTACATGGGAGAGGAGAGTGCAGGAACACTACGCCAAGCTCTCCCCTCGTTTGTATAAGAGGGTTGAGCAAAGTTAGTTGATTTACCTCCGGGTCTGTCCACTGCATACGAAGCCTCAGTTGTTCCATGGAGACATGTCTGCCAATAATAGAGCCCCACACCAATCGAAAGTCCAACACTCCTTTATTTCCCGTACAATAGTGTGAACACAATCAGTTGAACTTCCAATAACAGACGAACATGGGGGTGTGGGAACGAGTAGGCCCAGGCACAACTGAACTCTCCTATTCCTTTGCTAGCGGATAGGCCTGGCGTACGGTCTCTGCCACTGACCGTGAGTGTTGGTCGCTGCCACCGACCGGATGAACTGTTGAGGCCCCTGCCACAGGCCTAATAGCAGGTCTCTGCCACTGACCTGATAGGAATAGTTGGACCGCTGCCACCGGTCATTGAACGTGGACTGAACTTCCTCTCTGAACTTGGCCCCTGTTCGGGAAAGATATCCCTCCGGGCGGTCTCCAGAGGTTCACCCGGCACTGGCAATCTGCTGCACCAGGTCTTCGGGTGAGTCCCTCCTCCGGTCCCTTACTCCTCTGGATTCGGGTGCCCCACTCCCGGGGTCCCCTAGGACGATCCCTCCCTCGCGGGACCCAGCGGAAGGTACTGGGCCCCAGGCCTCCGGCTGAGTACCTCACCCCAGACTGAAGGTGTCTGGGATGGAACACAAACTCCAAGTGTCCAGGCCTAGGCCGCCTGGACACCGACCGCAACAACAGCCCTCAGGCTGAAGGTGCCCGGGACTCCCACCTCATGGCGAAGATGTCCGCCCCCTTTATACTCTCTCCCAGCAAGCACGGCGGGTTCCCCGCCCCGCTGTACAACCACTGCGAGAGGTCACAAAGGGTATGGCACTGGCTGCGATGGTTCAACCCCGGCCCAAAGTGACAGCGCCACCTGCTGGGCCGCAGGGAACCATGCATCACTGGTGTCCTCACCAGTTTTTAAAAGTACATACCCGCTACACAAGCATGACATGTTAGGTATCTGTTGACTTGGCATAACATTATCTTTCACATTATACAAAAAAATTGGGCTAGCTTTAGTGTTTTAATTTTTTTAATTCATGAAACTTTTTCTTTCCCCAAAAAACGCGTTTGAAAAATTGCTGCGCAAATACCATGTGACATAAAAAGTTGCAATGACCACCATTTTATTCCCTAGGGACTCTATATAATGTTTGGGGGTTCTGAGTAATTTTCTACCAAAAAATTATGATTTTTCCCTTTTGGGAGCAAAGTGCCAGAATTGGCCGGATGGGAAGTGGTTAAAGAACCCCCAAAAAACTATTTTTTTTATTTTGTTTTTCTTTTTTACAAATTATTTGATTATTGATAAAACTCAAAACTGTTTAGCTGAATTTTAGCAGAAGCTCCCCTAAATCACACATACTACTGTTTGAACAGCAGCACTGTATGGATGTAAAGGTCAATGATGGATAACCAATTATTTTCCAGTTGTTGACTCCATGAACAAGAAATGCAGTAAATATTGTGCTAATTTGGTAATCAAAGGGAAAATTATGATTTATTCTGCACCAAATGTATGGATGTGTGTTATTGAGAGTCATAGTGCACATATCATGACAGCTGCATTTTAGAGGGACACAAATATCAATATGATTAGTGTAGCTGAATTTGAAATATAGCAAAATGTCTAGAAATCTCTTATATCTCCTCAAAATTACCTAAAAATAAATATCACAAACCTGGGCAATTCAAATGTATCATACAGTATAAAATATATGAGCAGGGGTACCTTAAAGAAAACTACATATAGAATAAGCGATATGCCCAGAGATAAAAAACAGCTGAAGTTATCAGAAAATCTTGACTTCGAAATTCAAACTTTATCTCCTATAAAGTCAAATTTGACTCTTTCTGAGCTTCCCTCTTCCACCATTAATGAGATGGGCAGGCTTGAAGCCAACAGAATGGGCTCAGAAGTAGAAGTATGTGGCCAAACTTGAGTTTTACAGGAAATGTGCTTACTATAGTAATTTCAGCACTCGCAGACTAACGTGCGAGTGCGATGTCTCTGGATCGACTTACCTATTTTTTTCAGGTTTGTGACAGCTTTACTTTTTATACAGACAGGGTCTGATTTGCTGAATTGTAATGTAAATTAAAGGGAACTGGTATTCCCTTTAAACGTCTAGTAAAGAAGAAGCTCTATTTTCTAAAAATTTCACACGATTGAATGTTTAAATGACATTTCACTTCACACTTTTTAATCAGGCCCTAAGTATTAATAATTTAGGAGTAAACCTAAGCAACCAGTATTTAGTAGTGATGTATTTATTGCTTATCTGTCTTTTGTGTGTATAGGCTGCTGAGAATTTTACCAAGCTAAGCCACTTATGTTTTCCCTTGCCTATGTGCTATAGCAGAACAGCTACAGAACCTGACATATTTATACCTGAATAAGCTCAGCTGGAGGCCCAATTTTCTTAACTGTTCTGAATACAGAGAATGTTTCATGCTTGGCATTTGCAAGGCAGATCTGTTCCCCATGTGGTCGTTGCTCCAAGACATATTTATATTTGTATGAATGCAAATTTAGGGATGGAGTATCTACTGCAGGTGTGGGCAAAAAAAAACAATTTCTGCAAACAAAATTTTGTTTCATGTGGGAAATGTGTCTTAATGCAATTCTTATATTTGTACATTTGTGTGTTGGCAGTATGTAAAAATTAAAAATTAAAAATTAAAAAGTCTTGCGCAAATACTATATACCTCACCAAACTTACAAGTGTTAATATATACATTTTGTCTCCCTGCTGTTGCTGCTAATCTCATCCAGTGTTCTACACACTTTCAATCAAATATGGTAACTATTATGGTGCAGCACTTCAACCACTTATTCTAGTGTATATATATATATATATATACCAAACAAGTATACATTTCCAACATAGCTAAAACCAATTCCAAAAAAATGCCTGCATTCTGAAGACACCTTTACACTGAATATCAATACCACAACATGTACAGTGATAACATTTTCTGCTATAAGAATCACAAATCCTTTTTGTTTGAAATATTGAGCTTCACATTAATCCTCCAACTGCGTTGTGTCACTGATCACGTGACTTCATCAATGAAGTCACGTGATCAGTGACACAACGTGTCGGGAGGAGCGGGGTGACGTCACTTCCGATCGCGTCCAGAAGTACCTGATTTTTGTGAAGCTGAACAGTGTTATTTTAAATGTAAGTTGATGCTTTTATTAAAATACTTTGATTTGGATTCTGCACATGGAGATTAATTTGTATTGCATGTGAACCTATTATGGAGAAGCGTGGAGGGGATGAGATATAAATGATTCATTTGAAATCGCTGTATATATTGAGAAGCTGATGGTTGCTGAGTGTTTCAAGGAGAAGGAGCACACGGCTGCTGACACCTAAAGAGTGATATCAGAAGTGCGACTAGACATGTAGGGGTCTTTCCCTGAGGTGAGAGGCTGAGGCACACTATGATCACAGATAGCCACTATTTTCTGTGTCCTAAGCTGAATGTTTCCCCACTGCACACAAACCACTGAGGGTCACCCGATTGACACTGCCACCATTCATAGAACGTCTTCAAATATATTAATAGTAAAAAGGTCAAGTCTGAGCATGTAGGCCCTTTACAAAATAATCTAGAGTGGGTGACTGGGGACAAAGAGAAGGCTAATTTATTAAATACTTTCTTCAGCTCTGTGTATACAAAAGAGCATGGGGGAGCTCATGTCCAAAATGGGAGTGGTAGTGACACAGCCCCAAATGATCCACAATGGCTCAAAAGTGATATGGTCCAGAAACATTTAGACAGAATAAAGGAGGATAAAGCATACACCCATGGATCCTAAAAGAATTGAGCTCTGTAATTTCAAAGCCATTGTATATAATGTTTAGGGACTCATTAATGACAGGAATAGTACCACTGGATTGGCGCAGGGCCAATATAGTGCCTATATTTAAAAAGAGAATTAAGTCTTTACCAAGTAACTATAGACCTGTTAGTTTAACTTCTATAGTTGGTAAGATACTGGAGAGATTAATAAAAGACCACATAGACGAGTTCTTGCTGGAAAAAAATATTTTAAGCAACAGACAGCATGGATTCATGAAAGACAGAAGTTGTCAGCCAAACCTGATTTATTTTTATGAAGAGGTAATTATAACCTCGGACAGAGGGGTGGCAGTGGACGTGGTATACTTGGATTTTGCAAAAACGTTCGATACAGTTCCGCACACACGGCTAATGTGTAAGGTAAAGTCTACAGGATTGGAAATATCAGTTTGTAAATGGATAGAAAACTGTCTAAAAGACAGAATTCAGAGAGTCGTGGTTAATGATTCTTATTCTGAATGGTCTAAGGTTATCAGTGGTGTACCCCAAGGTTCAGTGTTAGAACCCTTACTTTTTAATAACTTTATAAATGATATTGGGTCTGGGATCAAAAGTAAAATTTCTGTCTTTGCAGATGATACCAAGCTATGCAGTGGAATAACGTCCTTACAGGATGTCGCCAATTTACAAGCTGACCTCAATGCTCTGTCTAATTGGGCGACTATGTGGCAGATGAGGTTTAATGTTGATAAATGTAAAGTTATGCACTTGGGGGCTAAGAGTATGCATGCATCATACATACTAGGGGGAGTACAACTGGGGGGATCCGTAGTGGAGAAGGATCTGGGGGTTTTGGTAGATCATAAGCTCAATAATGGCATGCAATGCCAAGCTGCGGTTTCCAAAGTGAGCAAAGTCCTTTCTTGTATTAAGAGAGGTATGGACTCCAGAGAGAGAGATATAATTTTGCCCCTGTTCAAATCATTAGTAAGACCTCATCTGGAATATGCAGTTCAGTTTTGGGCACCAGTTCTCAAAAAGGATATTGGGGAACTGGAGAAAGTGCAGAGAAGGGCAACCAAACTGATAAAAGGCATGGAGGGGCTCAGCTATGAGGAAATATTAGAGGAACTGAATTTATTCACTCTTGAGAAGAGAAGATTAAGGGGTGATATGATCAACATGTACAAATATATAAGGGGAACATATAGTGAACTTGGTGTTGAGTTATTCACTTTACGGTCAACACAAAGGACAAGGGGGCACTCTTTAAGTCTAAAGGAAAAGAGATTTCACCTCCAAATACGGAAAGGTTTCTCCACAGTAAGAGCTGTGAAAATGTGGAATAGACTCCCTGCAGAGGTGGTTCTGGCCAGCTCAGTAGCTTGCTTTTAGAAAGGCCTGGATACTTTCCTAAATGTACATAATATAACTAGGTACTAACATTTATAGGTAAAGTTGATCCGGGGAAAATCCGATTGCCTCTCTGGGGATCAGGAAGGATTTTTTTTCCCCTGCTGTAGCAAATTGGATCGTGCTCTGCTGGGGTTTTTCGCCTTCCTCTGGATCAACTGTGGGTATAGAATTGGGTATATGGGATTGTATGATATTATTATTATTTTTTATTTTTTTTATGGTTAGACTGGATGGACTTGTGTCTTTTTTCAACCTGACTAACTATGTCTTGTGGCCATCTACAGTGGCCATTCAGAGATCGCTTTGCTTTTCCTCAATCAATGCAAAATGTTCTCTAATTGGATGAGGAGGAGAGGTGGCACAGTAATGTCATGATCTCATACAATAAGAGAAGGCTTTGAACTCATTGAGAAATTGTAAAGTGTTCTCTGAATGGCACCTGTGACAAGAGTACAGCCTTTTGTGTTCAGTAAGCTGCAGAGCAGCTGCCTACTACAGAGATCTCCAGCTTTCACGGGGAAATATGGCAAATGCATAGTTACATTGGTACAAGGTAAACCAATCTGACTATGTAAAAATAGCCATACCTGGAATTCAGATTCAAATAAAAACAATGAGTTACCAACTGTAAATAAACAAAGAGTTTTCCTAAATGTCCCCCTTGTGTATCCATTTATCAGTAGAGATGGGCCCAACAACCCCCCTGTTCAGTTTGCAGCAGAACTCTCGAACAGGGGGAAAGTTCTAACCCGAACGGCGAACCCCATTGAAGTCTATGAGAGCCGAACAGGAAAAATTAAGTTTGTCCATTTTGAAGGCTTATATACAAGTAATTGGCCATAAAAGGGATATGGGGGTCTGGGTACTGCCCTGGGAGACCATGTATCAATGCAAATATTTTTTTTTGGGTGTGATAGGCTGCGTGATTGATGATGGATTTACATCGGAGGACAGTGGGTTTTTTTTTATTAGTGGAATTGTCAAAAACGTTGTGTGTTTTTATTAGTTTTTGACACTTTTTTGGTAGATGGGTAGGGGTACTATAGTACTACCCCATACTCATTCACATAGGGGGCCAGGATCTGGGGGCCTCCTTGTTAAAGGGGGCTTCCAGATTCCGATAAATCCACTGCCCACGGATCCAAATAACCACTGGCCACAGTTGTGGGGATGAGGCCCTTGTCCCCATCAACATAGGGACAAGGTGTTTTGGGTGCACCCACCCCCATATTAAGGGCATGTGGCCTGGTATGGTTCAGGAGGGAAGGGGCTCTTGCTCATCCCCCCATTTCCTGACCTGCCAGGCTGCTTGCCCGGATAAGGGTCTGGTATAGATTTTGGGGGGGGACCCACTCTGTTTTCTTTTATTTTGGCATATGGTTTCCTTTAAAATCCATACCAGGCCAATTTTAACTGGCATTTTTTTTACTAAGCTGTCAGCAGAGAAGCACATTGACAGTTGATGACTCATCAGTTGTTAAGGAACCAAATAAAAGTCAGATTTTCAAGAAGTAAGTGACAGGTCCTCTTTAAATACTGCTTGATGTAATTAAAAAAATAGGACTGAAGGAAAATAACATGAAAGTAGCACAGAAAGACCATTAACAGTAAGTGTGCATGTAAACAGGTGAATGATTTTGAACATCTCACATATTAATCAGAGTAACAGTAAATGATCCATTTGTGAAGAAGCATTGTCTCGTGGGTAGATAATTGGCTCACGTTGTCAAATAGTAAATCACCACTGTCCTGCTGTAACAGTGTCTGATTCTGTTTGTACATACATATTATTTATAACATTACAAGCATCACTATTAAAGAGCAGTATTAATAGAACGATATAAATAAAGGTGGAGACAGGGTTATTTGTTACAATAGAGATGTTGCACTAACATCATAGGTTATAAATGAGAGTGTTAGCTAATGTATCATAGACATCCGCATTGTTTCTTATTCAGGTCACACACAAAAAACAGTCCTCTAAATGAGTTCTAGGCAGATAAAAAAAAAAGTTACCAATTTATATTGAGTAAATTGTCTGAACAATTGAACATACTGATACTGCTCTTTTTTTCTCCACCAAATTAATTTGAAAGATTGGTTTACAGTGTGCTAGTGTGTCCTTGAGATTCTTTTTAATGATTGTTCTTAATAATATTATAATTAAATACCTATTTTTCCTATTGTCATGCCTTCAGCAAGGTGTTTCTTATGTGCTTTTGTTTAATTCTTGTATATGCTAATGATGTGTATAATACATTGTAATATCGCCATCTAGTGGCTCTTTACATACTCAGTATTTGTGAATAATTCACTGAAGGTAGATAGAGATTGTTGCTTAAAAGCCACCGTAGCTTCCCATAATTCCACTGGTCTATACCATGAGGTGTGAGAGACAGCCCAGTATCCATCTTTCTTCTGCAGACATACACCTTCTCCAGAGGACTCCACACCCATTCAGCTGCAATTCTAATGTCAGCCTATGGAAACATCGCTGGTATGTTCATATCTCTTCCCCTAGTTAGACTAGTGTATTAGGACTGTTTATTTTGTATATTGTGTATACTGATTGTATGTTATTTCTTTTTATTCAGTTTTACTCTAACTTCCCTGCAATAAAAGTTGAAAAAAGGACCCTGCGCCTGCCTCAATGAATTGTTAAGAGAGGAGAGTTAGCTGTCTGTCTATGTAAACCTCAGCCACGTATAGTGAGAGCAGAACACCTACGCACTTGTGCTCCCCAGTCAAAGGAATTACTGGTGAAAAAATATAAAAAGACTTTGAACCTTACGTTGATGCATGGGTCAGAGTGCATGCAAAAACAAGTTTGTGCTAAACATAGAACTCATCCATGCACACTGTGTGAAAGCAATAATTCAGGATCATCTATTACCAGCTCTAAATTGATGACCTGTAATGGCCTTTAACCGCTTCCTTCCCAGACCAATTTTTAGTTTTCAGCGCTGTCGCACTTTGAATGACAATTTGTGCGGTCATGCAACACTGTACCCAAATGACATTTTTATGTTTTTTTCCCCCACAAATAGAGCTTTCTTTTGGTGGTATTTGATCACCTCTGCGTTTTTTGTTTTTTTTGCGCTATAAACAAAAGAAGAGCGCCAATTTTGAAAAAAAAAAACACAATATTTTTAACTTTTTGCTATAATAAATCTCACAATTTAAAAAAAAATAAAATGTTTTTTTCCTCGGTTTAGGCCGATACGTATTCTTCTACATATTTTTGGTAAAATAAAATCGCAATAAGCGTATATTGATTGGTTTGAGCAAAAGTTATAGCGTCTACAAAATTAGGGGATAGAATTATGGCATTTTTTTTACTTGTAATGGCGGTGATCTGCGATTTTTTTATTGTGACTGCGACATTGCAGCGGACACATCGGACACTTTTGACACATTTTTGGGACCATTTGCATTTATATGGCGATCAGTGCTATAAAAATGCATTGATTACTGTATAAATGTGACTGGCAGGGAAGGGGTTAACACTAGGGGGCGATCAATGGGTTAAATGTGTATCCTAGGGACTGCTTCTAGCTGTAGGGGGCGGGGACTCAAAAGGGGAGTAGACCGATCTGTGTTCCTCTGTACTGGGAACACACATCGGTCTCCTCACCTCTGACAGGACGTGGATCTGTGTTTTTTCACACACAGATCCACGGTCCTGCTGTGATCACGGCTGCCCGCCGGACATCGCGGCCGCCGGGCCCGCGCAGCGGGTCCCGAGCGATGCCGTGGGCGTGCGCCCCCTAGATGGCCGGGAAGCCCAGGACGTCATATGACATCCACCCAGGATGGGAGATCCCATCTGTGGACGTCATTTGACTATGGGCGGGTAGGGAAGTGGTTAAAGTGGACACTCCGGGGTACCATATTTGTTTTGCTATTTTTCAAATCCTCGCAATTTTGATGTTTGCTGTATTTGATATCTACTTACTGCAACCTCTTCTATTGTGTTTGTGTGTACTAACATTAGATTGATTGTATTTATTATTGGAAATAAAGATTTGGTAAATAGTAGCGCAATTGTCATATGACCTAAATAATTGCAAATGCCACCATTTTATTCTACCAGGTCTTTGCATTCAGACTATATATATTTTATATATACCGTATATATATATATATCTATATTTGGAGGTTTAAAGCAATCTGCATTTTAATTGTGCATTTTAAGATGAAAAAAAGCATTCTTTTTGTTATATCTGTTTCATAAGTACTAAAAGAACTGCAGAAAGCCAGTTCTGTCCTGTGTCTGATGCACTCTGCACTCTTATCTTTCTGCAAGGGTCACCTCTGTGGACTACAGAACAACCCCCAATGGGCAGTTTTCTATATTCCTAACACTGGGCAAATAGAAAGTTATCTCTTGCAGTGGGGCTTTGCCCATGCTGCAAGGGTTGATTGATTGTTTGCGATTAGGGGACAAAAGGAGAAAAAGAAAATGAGATATACTTGCCCAATTCTCATTTCTTTCTCACAGCTAGACTGGTCCATGCAGCTTCTGCTTCCCTGTGCTCCAGGGTCCTGATGTCACCAAGACAAGAGCGGAATCCATAGCCCTGCTCTGGATGTGAGGACACAGAGGGACAGTCCACCACGGGATCATGAGGAGTGCCATCTGCCAGGGAAGTGGAGGATCAGGAAAGACCCATGCCTTAAAAGAAAGATCTTTATCCTTGTGCTAATGGTTACCTATTAACATCGAGCTCACACACTATATGCAGTGTCGAGACAGTGGGCCTTCTTCTGAGGCACCGCATATATGTACTCTGGCATTTGTGCTGAAAGCCGCTCCATGCCACCAACAGCTCCTGGTCTTGTATTACAGTGGTTGTAAATCCCAACAAGGATTGCCGCTCCAAACAGGCTTGCCCAAAATAAAATTCACCTTTCCAGGAACCGAGGGTGCTGGCAATGCACTAGGCAATTGAGAAAATAATGATGATCTGGACAGCCGCACTCCAATCCAACGTGGCTTTATTCACAAAGTAAAATGGAAACAGGCACTACATGTCACAGCAACAGAAAAATGGGGACAGCTAACGCGTTTCACACTTAGAAGTGCTTACTCATAGCTAGTGTTCATAAAAATACAATCCATTATATATAATATACTGGTTCACACATGTGATCAGGAGACAGGTGACAATTAAGGCGTGATTAAGAGCTGAAGAAGCATCTCAATCAAAGGCAATTGTATCCTGCTGTGATCAAAATTAGGAAACAACCTTTGTATAAAAAAGTTAAACACAAATACGTTATATACGTGTTGAAAAAAAGGGGAATTATATAAATGAATCACATAAATCACATAAACAGACAATCCATAAAAATAATAATAATTGAAATAATAAAACAGTGAAGAATACAATAGGGGGAGCACCATCCAACAAAGAATGTAGTAAAAAACTGTGTATATACTATGTATATATATATATATATATATATATTGTGAGGGGGTTAGCTCGGCAGCGGGTGTGTGTGACCCCCGGGATGGGCTCCCCACACAAAACAGGCCCAGCAAACGGAGGTTGTGGTTTTCAAAATCAAAAAAGGTGCGGTTTATTTTCTATTTACAGTGACAAAACACAGCAAAGCAAAAGAAACATAACCAAAATAAATCCTGGTCAAGTTGACCTCTGACTAAACATACAGGTTTCCTAACTAACAACTGGGATCAGCCTAGTGCTGTCCTAGTCCCTAAGTCCCTGGTTTAGTTAAAGTCCAAACAAATAGCCACACAGGCTTTGCCTCACCGCACAGGGGTTCACTCTCCCTAGACAGTCCACACAGGTCTGGTTCCAGGCATGAGCTAACACCTAATGAATCTGGGAGTTCTTTATAGAGGCCTAAATGAGCTGACAAGGTTCAGCTGGTCTCCTCATCTCTGTCTGCACGACGCCCCACACTCTCCCTAGAGGTATGAGTCATCCATGAGCCCACTAGCCTTATACAACTCTCCACCTAGTTGTATAAGTCGGCGTAAAGCCTGAATCTGGGCGAAATATATCTACCCCCCTGGATGCAACCAGGTGACTTTACCTTCCTGCTGTCACATACCCCCCCCTCTTGTTTTAAACTCGGGGTTGGAACACCAGCAATCAGGCATTCATGTACTCGAGACAAAGCATCCACATTCCCCATTTGAACGCCAGGGCGATGCTTTACTGTGAAGTTGAATTCCTGGAGGGCCAGGAACCACCTATTCACTCTTCTATTTGTTTCCTTGTTTTGAGCCATCCACTTTAACGGAGCGTGATCCGTAACCATGTCAAAGTGCCTACCTAGCAGGTAGTACCGAAGGGAATCTAGAGCCCACTTCACCGCTAAACACTCCTTTTCAACGGTGGCGTAATTTACCTCATGGGACTTCAACTTCCTGCTGAGGTAAATGACTGGGTGCTCTTCCCCGTTCCAGACCTGGGACAATACTGCTCCTAACCCCACATCTGACGCATCACTTTGTACGACAAAGTCTTTAGAGAAGTCGGGTGAGTACAACACTGGCTGGCTACATAAGGCTTGTTTCAAGAATTGGAATGCTGCCTCAGCCTCGGGGGTCCATTTAATCATGACCGACTCTTTCCCCTTCGTCAGGTTGGTTAGGGGCACAGCCTTAGAAGCAAAGTGGGGAATGAATCGCCGATAATACCCAGCGATTCCCAGAAAGGCTCGTACCTGCTTCTTGCTGTTGGGACGTGGCCAACTCTGGATGGCCTCGACTTTGTTGAGTTGGGGTTTTATTACTCCCCTCCCAATGGTGTACCCAAGATATTTGGCCTCCTCCTGCCCAATGGTACACTTCTTGGGGTTAGCCGTAAACCCCGCTTCCCGAACAGAGTCCAGGACTGCTTGCACTTTTGGCAGATGTGAGGCCCAATCTGTGCTATGGACAATTACGTCATCCAGGTAAGCCGCAGCATACTTCCGATGGGGCCTCAGCATCTGGTCCATTTTCCGCTGGAATGTGGCCGGCGCATTCTGTAACCCGAACGGCATTCTTTTATATTGGAACGCCCCGTCTGGGGTTACAAATGCGGTTTTCTCTTTGGCCGACTTGGCCAGGGGGATTTGCCAATACCCTTTTGTGAGGTCAAGAGTCGTCATGTATCGGGCTGTTCCCAGCCGGTCGATCAACTCATCTATACGTGGCATGGGGTAGGTGTCAAATTTTGTAACTTTGTTCAACTGACGAAAATCGTTACAAAATCGCCAGCTCCCATCCGGTTTAGGCACCAACACGATGGGACTAGACCAATCACTTTGGGACTCCTCTATCACCCCTAAGTTCAGCATTTTCTGTACTTCCTCCCGTATTGCCTCCCGTCGAGCCTCTGGGATCCGATAGGGTTTTAACTTCACCCTTTCACCGGGCGGGGTAATGATGTCATGCTCTACCCCAGATGTTTGTCCCGGCAGCTCAGAGAATACCTCCTTGTTGCGAAGCACAAACTCCTTAACCTCCTGTTGTTGGGGTTGTGACAAGGTGGCTGCTATTCCAACCTCAGGAATCACGCAACCAGTTTGAGCTGGTGACCAAGTGTCTGCGACTAGGGACTCTCTATCCCTCCAGGCTTTCAACAGATTAACGTGATAGATCTGTTCGGGCTTTCGCCTTCCTGGTTGTCTGACCTTGTAATTCACTTCGCTCACTTTTTCCATTATCTCGTAGGGGCCTTGCCATTTGGCAAGGAATTTACTTTCAACCGTAGGGACAAGTACCAATATCCTATCCCCCGGGGAAAAGGTACGGGTCTTGGCTCCACGGTTGTACACTCTCTGCTGTGCCAACTGCGCTTGGGCCAAATGTTCCTTCACGATGGGCATTACCTGTGCAATTCGATCTTGCATCAGGGCGACATGCTCAATCACACTCCTGTGGGGAGAACTCTCACTTTCCCAAGTTTCCTTGGCAATATCCAACAGCCCTCTTGGGTGTCTCCCATACAGTAACTCAAAGGGGGAGAATCCCGTAGAGGATTGGGGCACCTCCCTAATAGCAAACATCAAATAAGGAAGTAAACAGTCCCATTCCTTTCCATCTCTATCCACCACTTTCTTCAACATTTGTTTTAGGGTTTTGTTGAATCTTTCAACCAGCCCATCGGTTTGGGGGTGATACACAGACGTACGCAATTGCGTCACTTTGAACAATTTACACAGCTCTTTCATAACCCGGGACATAAAGGGTGTACCTTGGTCCGTAAGCAGTTCTTTACAAATACCCACCCGGCTAAAAACAAGAGATAGCTCTTTGGCTATGGTTTTGGCCGAGGTATTTCGGAGAGGGATCGCTTCTGGATAACGGGTGGCATAGTCCATTATAACTAATATGTACTGGTGCCCCCTAGCGGACTTGATTATAGGACCTACCAAATCCATGGCGATCCTCTCAAACGGGACCTCAATGATGGGTAGAGGGACCAGCGGGCTACGGAAATGTGGCATCGGGGCCAACCTCTGACACACAGGGCAGGAGGAACAATAATTTTCTACGTCCTTCATCACCCCCGGCCAATAGAATCTCTGTAATACCCTCTCTCGGGTTTTCTCTGTCCCCAGATGACCTCCAAGAATGTGCCCATGGGCCAACTCCAACACCAACTTCCTGTAAGGTTTGGGCACCACAAGCTGCTCAACGGTTTCTTCTGCCCTTTTTGCCACCCGATACAGTAGGTCCTTCTCTACGCTGAAGTATGGGTAAGTGCAGGTATTATCTGGGTTCACTAACTCGCCATCTATTTTCACTACGTTTTCCTGTGCCTTTATTAGGGCGGGGTCTTTCAACTGTTCTGTGGCAAAGTTTTCCCTGTGAACCTCAAGATCAGAAAACTCCACAGACGGTAGGTTTTCGTCTGAGGAGGTGGGCTCCTCTCCAGTTTCTTGAGTCTCCCCTGCCAATACTGATAAGGGAAATTCCGGAGAGTCCTCACCACTCTCAGGGGGGTTCTGGCTATCACATTCCTGGTACATAGGGGCACCAGTGAGGGGCTCAGGATCATCCCACAGTTCCCAGAACTTCGGAAAATCCCTTCCCACAATGGCGTCATGCGGTAACTGAGATACTAAGCCCACTGGATGAGAGAGGGTACCTTTGGGGGTCTCGAAACACACTGTAGTCACTGGATACTCTCGGGTGTCCCCATGCACACAAATAACAGCTACCTTGCTATTCCCAGAGACCTCTGTTTTAACTAACTCAGCCTTTATCAGGGTCACAAGGCTACCTGAATCCAGCAATACCACAACATTTCTACCATTAACACACATTTTGCATAAATGTTTCTCAGTTCCTCGAATGGCAGTGCATGCGACTGTCGCACACAGCGACTGACGTCTGCCCGTCAGAAAGTCACACTGCATGGGTTCCTCCACAACCGGGCAATTGGCTGCAATATGTCCCGCTTGCCGGCAGCGGTAGCAAACGATCCTTCTTGCCGCCTCTTGAGCCGCTGATTTCCCAGGCTGTTCTCGCCAAACTTGGGGTAGAGCTCCCACCCTCTCACTCTCTCCACCCTCACCCCTTGGAATCCTCTTATCCGCCCCTGGGGATGGTCTGGTCTTAGGGTGGAAAGTCCGAGTGTCTCTGGAAGAGGCCGTCAGGTTCTCTGTAGCCAAGTATTTCTCCACACGATCCACAAGACCATCGGCCGTCTCTGGGTCTCCATGGCTTACCCACTTTTGGATGGCAGTAGGAAGAGCTCTCAAAAACCGATCCATTACAACACGTTCCACAATCTTTGGTGCGGACAAAGTCTCTGGCTGTAGCCACTTTCTGCTCAGGTGAATGAGATCATACATTTGAGACCTGGGGGGTTTTCCAAGCTGGAAAGTCCAGTTATGCACACGCTGAGCCCGGACAGCCTGGGTGACACCCAGCCTTGCCAATATTTCAGCTTTTAGCATCACATAGTCTTTTGCTTGGTTAGGCTCTAGGTCATAGTAAGCTTTCTGCGATTCACCAGTTAACAGAGGAGCCACCAGTCCAGCCCACTGCTCCTCAGGCCACTTTTCTCTTTCAGCGGTCCTTTCAAATGTGGTCAAAAATACCTCTGGATCATCCTCTCCAGTCATTTTTGTCAATAAACGACTCACCCCAAAGGACGCGGTATTAGTGGGACGGCTTTCCTCACTGGTCTGCGGACGTTGCTGCATTACTGCTTCCATCTGTTGTTGTAGTCTCTGCTCTTGCTTCTGCAACAGGTCTATGAAGCGGGCCTCAGATTGCTGCTGGGCTCGTTGCTGAGCCTCCAGACTCTGTTGCAAAGTTGCGTTTGTCTGCTGCTGGGCTGCAAGGCTCCTTTGCAAACCTGCATTTGTCTGCTGTTGATTGGCATTTGCTAGAGCCAGCTGCTTCAGTATCTCCTCCATGCTGGCTTAAAAAAAACTGCCCGCATTCTCCACCAACTGTGAGGGGGTTAGCTCGGCAGCGGGTGTGTGTGACCCCCGGGATGGGCTCCCCACACAAAACAGGCCCAGCAAACGGAGGTTGTGGTTTTCAAAATCAAAAAAGGTGCGGTTTATTTTCTATTTACAGTGACAAAACACAGCAAAGCAAAAGAAACATAACCAAAATAAATCCTGGTCAAGTTGACCTCTGACTAAACATACAGGTTTCCTAACTAACAACTGGGATCAGCCTAGTGCTGTCCTAGTCCCTAAGTCCCTGGTTTAGTTAAAGTCCAAACAAATAGCCACACAGGCTTTGCCTCACCGCACAGGGGTTCACTCTCCCTAGACAGTCCACACAGGTCTGGTTCCAGGCATGAGCTAACACCTAATGAATCTGGGAGTTCTTTATAGAGGCCTAAATGAGCTGACAAGGTTCAGCTGGTCTCCTCATCTCTGTCTGCACGACGCCCCACACTCTCCCTAGAGGTATGAGTCATCCATGAGCCCACTAGCCTTATACAACTCTCCACCTAGTTGTATAAGTCGGCGTAAAGCCTGAATCTGGGCGAAATATATCTACCCCCCTGGATGCAACCAGGTGACTTTACCTTCCTGCTGTCACAATATATATATATATATATATATATATATATATATATATATATATATATAAGTGTTTTCTGTTGCTGTGACATGTAGTGCCTGTTTTCATTTTACTTTGTGAATAAAGCCACGTTGGATTGGAGTGCGGCTGTCCAGATCATCATTATTTTCTCAGTTGTAAATCCCAGTCATGAAATGTGAACAAAGAACATATATCTGTAGTGTTTACCTATCCATCTCCAAAGCTCTAAAGCCCTGTACACACGATCGGTTTTACAGATGAAAACAGTCCGATGGACTGTTTTCATCGGATGAACCGATCGTGTGTGGGCCCCATCGGACTTTTTTCCATCTGTGAAAAAAATAGAACATGTTTTAAATTTTTCCGATGGAAAAATACCAATAGCAAATTCCGATCATCTGTGTGGAACGCCATCGGAGAAAAAACCCACACATGCTCAGACTGAATTAGGAGACGGGAGCGCTCGTTCTGGTAAAACTAGCGTTCGTAATGGAGATAGCACATTCGTCATGCTGTAATGGATTGAAAAGCACGGAGACTGAAAAGCGCGAATCGGCTAACACCAAACATTTACTAACACGCGGTAACACGAAATCAGCAAAAGCAGCCCAAAGGGTGGCGCCATTGGATTTGAACTTCCCATTTATAGTGCCGTCGTACGTGTTGTATGTCACGGCATTTGGAACGGTTGGAATTTTGTCTGATGGTGTGTAGGCAAGACTTATGGATGTCAGCTTCATCGGAATTCCGATGGAAAAATCCATCGGATTTGATTCCACCGGAAATCCGATCGTGTGTACAGGGCTTACGTTTTGTTTCTCTGTGGTGCTTTGTTGCTCTATTATCAGCGTGAGTCACTTCTGAGAAGTTTTCCCACACATGTGGTAAATTTGTGACGAGGATGGAGATAAGCACACAGCTTGTTTATTTAGAATACAACTCTACATGTTACTTCGTTCCTCTGCCTATGTGGAGGGGGTGTGTGTCCCTTTTCTCCAATCAGCTCTCACACAGTGTATAAGAGCTGTAACTGCAGCTCTCCACCCCATTCTCTAATTGTCACAGATGCAGAAGGATTTTATCACAATTGTGCTCTTTTGAAGGGTTGTAAGCGCTTTTCGGAGCATGCGCTCCTTCTTCAGACCTCTCCGAAAGCGCTTACCCATTGATTCCCCAGCTACCCGGAACACATTGATCTCTCAGCCACCCGGAAGTTCACCGCGAGACATGTATCGCAGCACGGCTTAAACGCCCGCTGAGGATCTCTCCATCTCCGTCTCCACTCCTCCCTGCATCGGTCGAATCGCGGCCCAGCAAGCGCCGACTTTCACCGGCGCCACCGGTCCCGCACCACCGCTCTGCCAAAGAAAAGATACGGACTCCTCCATCCTACATGTCTATTTGCCTTTAGTAAGTCAACCCCATTGTATAATTTTTCTCCTAGCCAGATGTGAAGATGTAAACAAATTTTTTTTAATAAAAACCTGTGTAGAAAAAAAAGAATTATTGAACAAAAAGTAAAGTAGATGAGGGCTAGATCTCAGTGTCAGGCTCAGGGTCAGTGTTAGGGTCAAAGGTCAGAGTTAAATGTCAATGTTTTTTAGATTGGAGGAAAATCCTTTCTTAAATTTACTTATTTAGTGTCAGTGTGCTTTTAAAAAAAAAAAAAAAAAGGAAATCAAAGTGTACACTATAATTTATTGATCCTACTATAGATACAAGCAACAAATAAAATACACACATGTGGTATCGTCACCAGTATCAGGACTAAGAGAATTTATTTGTTTTTTGTTTTTTTTGGTGGCGGATCATGGCAATGGCAAGAATCATAAAGCTTAAATGTAAAACATTTTTTTTAAAAAGATTTTTGGACAGTTTTCCTTTGACAATACAAAAGAGTATAATTTACCTGGATACACTAGGTGATTACATTAACATATTTAGTTTTACTAACACATGGCAAAGTTGAAAAAACTATGTTAAAAGGGTTGTAAACCCTCGTGTTTTTTTTTACCTTAATGCATCCTATGCTGCTGGGGGCCCCTAGAAGAGCTGGATCTATCTGTACAAAACAAACTGCACAGTGGACGGTAAGTATGACATGTTTGTTATTTAAATAAACAAAAAAAAACAAGGGTTTACAATCCCTTTAAGGTTTGTTTTACCTTCAGACATTAAGGGGGTTAAAGTGGATGTAAACCTGATTCATAAAATTTGAGCTGGGCACATATATCTGCAGTATTTTGTTATCTCTCTTCAAAGAGCTCTGTCCCATAGCTCTCTCCTGACCTGTTCCTCTGTTATCAGCCTGATAACTCCTGACAAATTCTCTGACACATCAGATAAAAGCAGCCTGAAATTTCTGTCAGGGGAGGTTGCTAAAATGGATTAGCAGGGAGCTGGATCTGTTACAAAACACCTCTGAGAGTCTCGGCCTATGTGGAGAGGGGGATGTGTGCCTTTCCTCCAATCAGAAATTTTAGCTATCTTGGCTGTATGCCCAGACATCACACTCTGTGTTAACCAGGAAGAGAAGATTTCCTAACAGAATCTGAACTTTCTAAACAGTATATAAATGTGAAGACAGCACATATAGATGTAAAACATATGTAGATTTGTTTCATCCCTGTATATCGTCTAAGGCTGATCTCTTCACTGGGTGTATGGAGGGTTTACATCCACTTTAAAGCGGAGGTCCACCTTGAAATTTTTTTTACCCTAAAATTCATAAATAAAATAAAAAAAAATTATACTCACCTGAAATGCCTGTTGCTATGCGGAAGTCCCCTAATCTGCCTCTAATGTGCCTCTCCCTTATCCTCGGATTGAGAACTTCCGTTTCCTCTTCTTGTGAATGGGGCGTGCTGCCTTCTGGGAACTGTGTGTATCCCAGGAGGCAAGCCGCCCATTCACAAAGCGCCGTGCGAGTGGCGCATGCGCAGTAGGAAACGGGCAGTGAAGCCGTAAGGCTTCACTGCCTGTTTCCCTTAGTCAGGATGGAGGAGCCGGGACCTGCCAGCAGTGATCGATCGCCATCGGGGGACCGACATCGCGGGCGAGTAGGACAGGTAAGTGTCCTTATTAAAAGTCAGCAGCTACACTGTTAGTAGCTGCTGACTTTTAAAAAAAAAATAATAATCTGGGCGGACCTCCGCTTTAAGCCTTTGCTGTTCTAACAATGCTGCTTCTCTATAGATACAACACAGTGGGGTTGATTTACCAAAGACAAATAGACTGTGCACTTTGCAAAGTTTGCAGTTGCTCTCTGCATGTGCAGTTGCTCCAGAGCTTAGTAAATGAGCAGAAGCTCTGCTCACTTTTATCATCCAATCATGTGCAAGCAAGAATACTGTTTTTTATTTTTCTTGCACATGATTGGGTATTCTTTTGCAAAGAAAAAAATTGCTTCATTTACTAAGCTCTGGCGCAACTGCACTTTGCAAAGTGCACAATCTATTTGCCTTTAGTAAATCGACCCCAATGAGTGCGCATTGTCACCGTAGGGCTGGAAATGTATTACAAGCAGCATCATCAGGTAAAAATAAAGGAAATGAAGCCTGAATAAAAGAAAACGAATGCAGCCACCACATCAAAGGGCCGGTAAACAGTAAAATCTTACTTTTTTGTTCTTGAGTTTAGATACAGTATTAACTTGTAAAAGTACCTGCTGCTGTGTGCTTTTGATGTTGCAATAAATTGTTGTTGCCTATCAATTTCATTACTATAAAAAAAATAGAAAGCACATCATTTTAATAGTGGAAAGCATAACGTTTTGTGTATTGCATTTACACTGAAGTGACATATCACATGACCCCCTTCAAAAGATCTGTCTTCTGATTTACTGTAGAAAGACAGGTCTCCAGGCGTATTGCGTTCTTGGCATATATGATAAGTAGGTGTCACTTTGTGACGTTACTATCTCTTTTGCAGCCTGATAGCTTTTCTATCTCCATATTAGAGCTCGGTGCAAATTAGCTCATGAGTTATCAGCAATCTGATGGAGCCTGACACATTCTATATTGCACTGAATATGCCACTGCACTAAATACAAGCTTTAAATAACTTTAGTGCCATTAACAGGTTCTAAGGTCTTCTGGGAAATGATAAAGAAAAACGCCACATTCAAATATTTCATGTTAATTGTTCTTCCGATTGCAGAAACGATATGTTATTGCTATTAGATCTCACGCAAAGGTCCGTAGAAAAAAAAAAAGACTAAATTTTGCACAGAGAATTAGTTGCAGAGGACCGGATTATTCCACATTTGTAGCTAAGGCGGTGATATTACATGTATATGGGAAATGCTGCATATAATGTGATTATTGCGAGCTGCAGTAAGAGAATGCAGCTAATACTCATTGCAACCATTAAGCTTGTTTACAAATGGGCCTCTCAACCACATAACACTTGATTGAAGAGCATCCCAGTATTTGTAACAGGATTGTGTCAGAGAACATGAGCTGTGAATATGAAAATAGATGTTAAGCCGCTTTGAGGGATTTGTGTATTCTGTACTCAACAAGAAACATTTTTAAATTCAGTCCTATGAAGCTCCCTGGGGTTTATAGTGAAAATGATCAGAAAGAACAGAAGACATAAAAAGGTATGAAAAATTACCTTTGCATCTACCCCTTGGGGCATGAAAGTAAAGAAACAAATTATAGGAAAAGCTGACAATCAAGACAGCAGCAGTTTATATATTCGGAGATGTACAGGAAAGGTTTGGCCGGTGGCCTGTGAATTCTAACTTTTAAAGTGATTATTCTATAGTGCCCTGGGCCAAGGATGTTAAAAATCCCTTTTTTTTTTTTGAGTGTATGTGCGTGTTTGTAACTGTGAAAACTTGTCTACGAGGATGGCGCAGAGACATCAGCAGAACTTCACAAAATGTAAGATTAGAGGAGGATGTCCATCCGTGTCAGCTTCATGTATGTCATCAGGTCTATCTACTGTGATCATTCATTCTTCTTTTCTGTAAATGTTCCATGTTCAGTACATGGAGCTACATGGCTTTCAAAGAAAAGAAAATGCTCAAATTATATATATATATATATATATATATATATATATATATATATATATAATGTGTGTGTGTGTGTGTGTGTTTAATATATAAAGAAAAAGTAAAATACTGCCTCAACAGCAGATGTGGGTCACTCGACATTTGCATGTACAGAACTACTGTAAATAAGCAGAGGCATGCAACTCTATTTAACGCTTACGCTTTTCATGTTAACAGCTTAATAAAATGGATTTAAAGCATGACATGAAAAAGTCTTGATCTTTGGTTCCAGCATTGCAACTTTAAACATCACCAGGTATTATACAATATATATTTATATATGTATATATATATATATATATATATATATATATATATATATATATATATATATATATATATATATATATATATGCACAGTGGAACCTTGGGTTACGAGCATAATCCATTCCAGGAGAATGCTCGTAATCCAAAGTACTCAAAGCCAGTTTCCCTATTGAAGTCAATGGAAACGAAAATAATTTGTCCCGCATTGACTTCAATGGCATGCAATACCGCATGCGGGCAGAGGCTGGGGGGCGCCAGAGAGCCTCGGAAATGGCCGAAAAGGCCCGAGGACAACAAGACTTTGTTTCCTAGATTTGCCGAGGTCAGCAGAGCTGTCCTCAGGCCTTTCCGTGCATTTCCGAACGGCGCCGATCGGCAATGTTCGGCTCGGCTCTGGCACCCCCCTATCTCAGGCCAAACGCGGTACTGCACTCTCGCAAACCGAGTTACAATTTTTAAAAATACAGTGCTTGTATTGCGAAACGCTCATTACCTGTGTTACTCGCAATCCGAGGTTCCACTATATTTTATTATATATATATATATATATATATATATATGGGATGTTTAGTGTTTAGTTCATGTGGTAGATGCATTTTTAGGTGAGTTGTGCCAGGCCAAACTGTATTTAAGGGCTTTCCGGCCCAGATTTAGAGCCCTTTCACACTGAGCCGCGGCGGGCGTTAGCGGTAAAGCCATTAGTGGGGCACTTTTAACCCCCGCTAGCAGCCAAAAAAAGGGTTAAATGCGCCCGAAAAGTGCTGCTGACAAATTAATTTCAATGGGCAGGGGCGGTGGAGGAGTCAATGAAAATGCAGAGCCACCTGACTCTCATGTCAGCAGCACCTCTACTATTGTCTCTGGTCTGCCAGACCTGTCTCACCCAACTCCTCTTTGCTCTCCTGGCTCACTCAGTTTTGACTACAGCACCTTGCCGCACTGTCCCACTTCTGGCCTCTAGATATGGGTTCTTCTGACACCCTGGGCTCTCTCACTCCTCTGAGACTTAGGTTCCCACAGTCCCACGGACTTGCCTAGTTGTTACAGTCTTCTCAGTCTCCCAGACCCTCTCTTGCTCTCCCAGATGTAGCTGCCTCAACTCTTTCAGTCTCATTCACATAGAACCCCTCCAACATGGAGTGCAGCCTCTTGAATAGAGCACCTCTGGACAGGATCATGCACCTGTCTTCACTAAAAGCCTGAGGGGTTGATTTACTAAAGGCAACTAGACTGCAGTTGCACTCCGCAAGTGCAGTTGCTCCAGAGCTTAGTAAATGAGGAAAAGTTTCACTTTGCAATGAATACCCAATCACGTGCAAAGAAAATAAAAAACAGCATTTTTGCTTGCACATGATTGGATGATGGAAGTCAGAAGAGCTTCTGCTCATTTACTAAGCTCTGGAGCAACTGCTCTTGCAGAGTGCAACTGCATTTTGCAAAGTGCACAGTCTATTTTCCTTTAGTAAATCAATCCCTATGTCTCAAAATTGGAGCCCTGAGCTATGTTTAAGCTTGACTTATAATGAGCATGCAAACCTGCATACTCGCACAACCTGCAGGCCTAGACACAGGATTGAAGGTTTCATCCCTCTCAAAACCCTTTGAAAACTTCAAGCTCCAGACCTCAATCCGGGATTACAAAGCCTGTGGAGAATACTGACAATGCTCTGCTTTGCACTCTGCCTTATTGTGAATCCTGTATGTCTTTACCTATAATCACATTGTGGCAGGGCCTGGTAATGTCACTATATATATATATATATATATATATATATATATATATATACACACACACACACACACGCAGAGTAGAAGACTTTTGGGCCTGAGTGACAAATCAACTGACCTTTCCTATTGCAGCATCACCATAATTGTTGGGCAAGGTGGCTGCTGGCTTAAAGAACCTGATTGTGACATATGATAAACTGTAAATTAAAGTGGATGTAAACCCGAATTTTTATTTTTTTTTGCTGTCACAATGTAGAGTATAAGATTTCCTATCATTTGTGCCTGGTCTTGCCACAAAGAGTTAATCCAGCTCTGAGCAATCCTCTTTTATTGTTCAGTGAGATAAAGCGGACAAACAGAGTTACCTTTGTCCGTTCCGCCCCCTTGCTTTGAGTGACAGGTTATTTACATATCTCGTGCACTAGCTTTACACAGGCGTTATTTTTTCATTCCCACTCCCACTCCTTTTCTGAAGTCATGTGGTTGCTTTTCTGGATTTTGACTGGATGTTAGTGATCATAGCAGAAGTTCAGTGTAAGGAATACACAGGAGAAAATGCATGTTGACAAGGGGAGTGTAGAGGTGGGCGGGGAGTCTACTGACATCACGACTCCACCCCCCGAGCTCCAGACAACAGATCCACCCACAGAATCTGCAGTTTTTCAGTTCTTATAACAGACAGAGGAGAGACATTTGACAGATAAGGATACATGCAGGAGGCATGTATATCCTTATAGATCAGCACTATGGCAGTAGAGAGACTTAAATGCTACATTTAATGTGTTCAACACAAAGGAACTTCATTTTTCAGCTTCCTCCTTAGATATAAACATAACACATTTCTCAATTTTGTCAGTGCATTGGCAAAACCTGCTGGACTCTGAGAAGCAAAAGATGGCGCCAAAAAATACTTTTTTAGGGCACGTATACAGAACAGAGAGAACTATGTAAATGGGTTTTATTATACATTTATATAGAAGGAAATATATGCCATTATTGCAATAAGACAGGCCCAAAGTCCAAAAATGGACTTTAGGTCTGCTGATCCCCTTTGTGTCTGTCAATAAAAAGGGTCCTTTCCACTCTAAATACTTGTTTCTCTCCATAAGCAGGTTCCCTTGAAGTGCCTTTTGGCTACAGTTTTTCTCCCCAGTCCCTTTGGCAACTTAGGCATAAGCTGCAGAGGCTGCCTTTATCTGCGAACCAGATTGTGGCTGAGAGGAAGTGGTAGAGTCATGTATTGATGAACAGAGGCAGCAGGAGTAAACTGTTGAGGGGTGAAAATGAGACTGGACTTTTTAGGAGCGATGTAAGAGAAGGAAACTGTATTGTGAGGAGGTAGAGAATGGAGGTAGCAAGTCTGGACAGGTAAGCTCCTGTAGAATGATTGCCCTGAATTTATTCTGCAGTTCTATAAAGAAGTAATGGTAATGGCAAAATATGTATATACAAGTTCCTGTGCCTCTCTCTCAGCTCACCCAGATTTCCTGGCTCTCTGAGCTCTCCAGGCTCTCTCAATCCTCTGAGACCTCAAGATTGCCTCAGTCCTCAGGACTCACCTAGTGATCTCAGTTTTCTATGGCCTCCAGACTTTCTTAGCCATCTTGACTCTTTCAGTCCTCTGGACAAGGAATCTCCTGTCTCCGGACTGGAGAACAGTCTCATAAGCAAAGCATACCTGTCTCCAGTGGTGTCTCTAGCTTTCATATTTAGGGGGGGCACATGGGGGGACAGGGAAAAAAAGTAGGGGGGCCAACTATAAAATGCAATTATATATATATCCTGGGGCCCTTTACTCCTGTTGTGGGGCACTTTATTACGATCCCGCAACAAGACCCTTTCACATGTTTTGCCGTGAGCCCCCTTCCTACTGTATTGGGGCCCCCAGGGTGACAGAATACAAGAGTTATGTCCCCAGCACACCAGGAAAATAAAAGGGTTCAATGCAGTGGGAGAACTACCAGGGTTGCAAAGGTTGCACTTGGGACCGAGCCCTGGTGTTCTGCCACTGTGGGGTTCCCCAGCCTCCTCTTGCTGTCCTGCCCCTGTTATTGACAGTGCTGGTCTGGTGTCTATTTCCTTGGCAGAGGCGGCAGTCTATTAGGACCTAGTGCTGGTAACATTATGGGTACATGCAGGGGAAGGTTGGCACTATTGGCTGTAGAGAGCTGAGCCCCCAGCTGGTCACCTAGCAGCAGTAATGCTGTATAACCTTTTCTGTTGACATGCTGATCGGGCTGTGATCCAGGTGATGTTCCTAGTCAGATGTAATATAAACACAGTATTTAATAGAATCAACAGTACAACACTATATATATATATATATATATATATATATATATATATATATATATATATATATATATATATATATAAAAGCAACCGTATGTTCAGCTGCCATGTGGGCTCCATGCCTGTAAGGTGTGGGCTTTGATCAATAAAATCACTATCATATTTAACACTAGGATTTGACTAGGAGCATCACCTGGATTGCATCCCGATCAGCATATCAGAGAAGGCTCCACTGCTGCGAAGCAACCTGCAGGGAGCTCAACTGTCTACAACCATTAGAGATGGGCTCGAGTGTGTTTGAAATCCCACATGCCCGATTCTGTCAGGAAGCCGACACTGCACGCGACTAATCACAGGCAGTAAGACATTTCCTGATCTGTGCAGCTATGAACCGGGAAATGTCTCCTTGCCTGTGATTAGCGGTGTGCAGTGTGGGCTTCCTGCAGGGCCATCTTTAATGTTGATTGGACCATGGGCAAAAAATTTCTTGGAGCCCCCCCCATGCAATTTTGCTCTCCAACCTGCTCTGAGACATACAATACATATCAGCTAGACTTAAAATCAGTTTACTGTATCAGATCAGGCAGTGATTGCGATTGGTTGCCAGAGGTTACAGCATATAATTACCACTTACTGACTGGATGCTAGAGGTTACAGCACACATTACGGCTCACTGAATAGTTGCTAGAGGTTACAGCACATGATTTCTTCTTGTTGATTGGTTGCTAGAGATTACTGTACCGTGATACTGCTCACTGATTGGTTGCTAGAGGTTACAACACATCATCTCTTCACTGCAGAGGGGTATGATATACATATGAATGCCACCTTTATTTACATATGAATGCCGCCGTCCTCAGCAATTTACATATGAATGTCGTTGCTATTTACATATGAATGCTCCCGTTGTTTACATATGAATGACATTTTTTTACATGTAAATACAGGGTCTGCAGGTGAGTCATCTGTACACAACAATAGGGCAGAGCTGGGCCGCATTAGTAGCAGCACTTCAGACTGAGATATCAGGACACAGCAAAGGACTAAAACTTCAAGGGACAAGGGAATTTAAACTGGGATAGTTGGCAAGTATGAGGCAGCTGCTTTGGGCCCCACAACAATGACAGGGCCCAGGGCAGCTGCCCCTTTTGCCCTGCCTTAAAGACGTCCCTGGCTTCCTGGAGGGATCAGGCATGTGGGATTTCAAACACACCCAAGCCCATTTCTAACAACCAATTGTGCTGGCCCTCCTGTGCATGAGCCCATCAGCCCATAAAGTATTTAGCACTTGGTCCCAATGTGCTGCTGCCATTGAGACAGAGACCAGCGCTGTCAATAGCCGAGACAGGACAGCAACCCTGATAGTTCTGCCGCATGTCCACACTGGGAGGATTCCCCCATCCACCTGGGATGTGTAGATGGGGGAATTGGATTTTTTTTTCATTCAACCTAACAGTTGAATGAAAAAAGTGATCAATGTATAGGCTGCCTAAGAGGTAAGATCAGCCATAGATGGTTTAAATCTTGTCTGGTTTATCAGGAACTGGCTGAGATTAAGGCTGGGTTCACACTAGTGCGGTGCGGGAACCCTGCAAATCCACTGCGGGTTCCCGCATCGCATCCGACTCGCACGGCAGTTCACACTGCCATATGCGAACTGCTGGGGAGTGTCAATACATTGTTAATGACAACCCCATTTCAGCTCGCATATCGCACTGCGAACTGTCAGATCGGACATGAATCGTCCTTCCTGAAGTCACTCTCCTCCCTGCCAATGAGGATGCAGGGGAGGGAGCAGATTGGGCAGCCGTGGTTGTGCGAGCGGCTCTCGCATATTGCAGAGTGTCAGCAAGCAGAGGGAGGGGGAGAAATCTCCCCGCAGGTGATGACAGGACGCTCTGCCTCTCAGGAGAGCTTGTGTCAACTCGGCGGCGACCCAGGCAAGATGCGGGACACCCGATACATTAAGAAACAAAAGGTGTTTCAATTGGGGAGCACGGCACAATCTTGGGGGCTCAGGGCCCCCTCTGGCCCCCCTTAGTGACGCCACTGCCTGTCTCCTTATGGGAGTGCTGAGCTATGCCCAAAGCCTATCATTATAACAGATGTGCACTACTGCACACTCAGCCTCTTGGTCTTCTGAAAGACCCGGACACTGGGTTGGAGACTTCCTCTCTCCCAAAACTCTTTAAAATCTCCAGACTCTGGAATCCAATCTGGGAATACTAAATCCCAGAGAAAACCAAAAGATCAGTTTTCTCCACTCTAAATTGATACTCTAGAGCCCTGCACATACGAGCAAACCTTGTGTCACTTCTACTTCCATCCCCAGAGTTGCAGGGCCTCACACTGTGAATATTTATATGCCAATTAGGACAAAAACAACATAAATACTTTACAGAGGTTCCTACTGACTTTGCTTTCTATCTGTCTGTGTTTTCTATAGTAATCCATATGTTATAGCGATGGATGCTTTCATACAGGTTATTATACTATCTCTGTAATGCTTAAGGTCTCTGATTACTTAGCAGGAACATGTTGGGAATGGTGAAATATGTCCCAGAACTCTAAGATAAGTTATTGGCCCCACATGCAAAACTTTCAGCACAGGGGAGATTGTAAACCATGATTAACTAGGCCAGCTGTTTGATTAATATATTTTTCTGCTTTCTGTCTTTCCGTTGCATAGGTGTATACTTTCCTATTTTCACTTTGTCAGCATACCTGACACCTGAATGTTATTTTTTCACAGCATCAACCTAGCTGACATTTTGTTTATTTCTATCATATATTTCTCTTGCCTTTGTCTGGAAGCGTGATTAATGCTGATCTGCATTGTGACTGTAACACGGCTGGAGCTCCAGGAATTATGCTAATAATAGTGCAAGATCCTGAGGAGAATACAACCACTGTAGCTATGTCAGGCAAGTGGCACATTTTAAGACTGATTGTTGTGCACTGAATGACATTTTTGTTTAAAAAGAAGCCATTTATTTTCCCGTGGCTTTGACTGAGCAGCCCTGGCATCCCAAGAGAACAATGCTGTTTTTTCCCTACCTAAGCAGAGGTGCAATTATTTAGTGGCACACAGGCCAATTCATTGCTTAATATTTCAGAATAAAACAAGATGTTCATTGTTGTTTTGTATACAGTACCATGTTAGGTTATGTGAAAAAAATGTATATTATAATTGAGATTTTGACAAGTGATTTAGGAAAAAATGAATAAAGAAAAACTCCAAGTGTGTAGTAAAGTGCTTAAAAGCTTGTATCACATTCACAGACAATGTATGCTGTGTACATGTTCAAAGCTTTCTATATAAAAGTGTGAAACTACGGCTGTATGTAAATTGGTGAATATTATTTAAAAGGCTTTATTCATGTTCTTTGCTGGTTTTTAGAAAGCGAAGCAGATGTCAATATATATTTAGTGAGATTTAGCTTCAAATGGAGAGTTTTGCAAAAATTCAATCGACACACATTATAAGCACACTTTATTTGCGTCTGTTTCCATGGGCCTGCGGCTAAGGGGCAACATTTAAAATTTACTATTTTAGTTACCACAGATGCAAACTTCCTATTTTAAATGTTTAGCTTTTGAGCACCTTGTGTGGAATTTACCCTTTAAAAAAGGGTATTCCATTAAAATAATTTGTTAAATAAGAGCTAAATAAATATTTAGCTTGAGTCCTATGACTTTCTCCATGTTGTATATTTGAATATTGATGATCTGTTTCTATATACAGTGCTTATATTGTATGTTTGCAAACCAATAAAGGTGCCGCGGCCAATTTTTTTGCTACGAAATGGTTGTTTGGTTTCTTTATTTAATTCCTTGTTTTTTGCACAAACCTGTGGCCTGCAGGCCCATGAGTTGAGAAAAGAAGAAATGGCTGCACATCCAAAGTTTCCAAAAGTGCCTTTTATTGCAGACGGTCAAAATACTCCAGGGACACCAGGTGTTAGTCACGTAGGCGCGTTTCACACATCTGATCTGTGCTTAATCATTAATGTGTGAAACGCGTCTATATGACTAACACCTGGTGTCCCTGGTGTATTTTGACTGTCTGCAATAAAAGGCACTTTTGGAAACTTTGGATGTGCAGCCATTTCTTCTTTTCTCAAATTTTTACGGAAGCGGGCCGGGGCTAGCACTCCTACTTGGTTCCGAAAAAAAGTATTGCACACACCTGGAGCAGCAGATTCCTCTTCTTTTGATTGGGCCCATGAGTTGTAGGCAGTGCCAGGACAAGGTCATCCGGTGCCCAGGGCGAAGATTGCAAACTGCGCCCCCCCCCTTTTTAAAACAAGAAAATACTTAAAACTATACAAGTTAGGTTTAATTCAATAGAAACAGAGTTCACTCACATATTTTAATTATATGTATTTTTATTGGAGGCACTTAAAGTGCTTTGAAGTAATAATGCAGCAAATGTGTGTGTGTGTGGGGGGGGGGGGGGGTCAGGGGCGTACCTAGAGCATTTGGCACCCGGGGTGGATCCTACATCTGGCACCCCCCCCCCCCCAACTTTTAAATGGAAAAACACCCACAAGTCCAGTGCTTCTTCATCCAAATCTCAATATGTGCACCAGCAAACTGTGCATGGTGGACTACAAAACAACTCCTTCTCAGAATACAAAACCAATGCGCTTTTGGTGATCACACTCAAATTGTGCACTCACCAGACCTCCATAACCCTCTTAACTTAATTAGTGGGTCCACAGTAGCTTACATTTACGATATCCAAGGCAGCCTTCTGAGTCCCTTCCATCCAGTTTTTGATCTTTACACCTACGTGGAACACACGTAGGAAACAAACAGGAAGTTGGGTCAGTGGTGGCCATCTTGGAATCATGTGGTATAGTAACCATACTGAATGCTGCCATTTTTATTTTCAATATTATTGCAGACTTGGAATTATAGCAGCTGCTAGCAACAGCCGCAATAGAATCCGGCAGGCTGGTTGTACCCAAGCTGATCGATCAAACCGTGTATGGCCAGCCTAAGCTACTGTGGACACAATAAAGATGGTCATGGAGGTCTGGTTAGTGCAAAGTTTGAGTGTGAGCACCAAGAGAGCATGGGTTTTGTGTTCTGGGAAGGAGGTGTTTTGTAGTCCACCACGCATGATTTACTGGAGCATATACTGTATTGAGATTTGGATAAAATAATAAATATATATTGTAAGATATAACAGCAATTAGGGCCCATTCACACCGCCAATGTTAGGTTGTGTTGGGCTACATTGCCCAATGTAGTCCCAAGCAATCCCTATAGTTTAAAGAGGAGTTTCGCCCCCACATACGAGAGAAAAAAAAATCAGCAGCTACACATACAGTAGCTGCTGACTTTTAATAATAGGACACTTACCTGTTCTGGAATCCAGCGATGTCGGCACCCGCAGCCAATGTTTCCATTGGCTCTCGGCTGGTGCCGCCGCCATTCGTAGTAAGGGAACCCGGCAGTGAAGCCTTGGTAGGTTCCCTACTGCGCATACGCGAAGCGCGCTGCACTCTCTTACTGGCCCGGCAGCAGGGGAAGGAGGAGGGGGGCTGAACTTCTGACGTACCTCGCCATGGTAAGGTCTGACGGAAGTGAGGATAGGCTCCCCCCCAAAAGGTGCCAAATGTGGCACCGGAGGGGGGTAGGAAACAGATAAGTGGAGCTTATAGCTCTACATAGCATAGACTTTTTTGCACCGTGCAATCTGACATGCTGAATGCATCACAATGTGCTACAGCACTAAGTAATAACAACAGAAGTAAAAAGAAAAGAAAAATATTGCAATGTGTATTACCTGTCAGCACAAGGTAAAACGCCCACAATCACATGTTCATAATGTGCGCACTAGTAGGTGTTACTGTTGTGTGAATGAACCCTTCCAGAGAAGAATTTTTTAATGAATTTATACCTAAAAAATTACTTAGAACCCCCAAACATTATATATATTTTTTTTAGCAAATGACAGTCATTGCAATATTTTATGTCACACGATATTTGCGCAGCTGTCTCTCAAACGCAAATTTTGTGTAAAAAAAATACACTAATGTGAAAGATGATGTTACACTGAGTAAATGGGTACCGAACATGTCACACTTTAAAATTGCACACACTCATGGAATGGCGACAAACTATGGTACTTAAAAATCTCCATAGGCAACGTTTTAAAATTTTTAAACGGTTACCTGTTTAGAGTAACAGGGGAGGTCTAGTGCTAGAATTATTTCTCTCACTTGAACGATCGTGGGGATACCTCACATGTGTGGTTTGAACACTTATTATATTTGCGGGCGTGACATAGGTATGAGTTTTCTTTGGCGTGCGAACATGGAGGGATTGGGTGCATTAAACCTTTTTTTTTTTTTTGCTTATTTCATTTTTTTTTTTTACACTGTCCCTTAAAATAAAAATTATGATCACTTTAAGGCCTCATGCCCACGGGCGTTTTTTCAGCCGCGTTTTTGAGCGTTTTTTACAGCTTAAAAACGCCTGTCCATGTTAGTCTATAGCTTCATGCCCACCTAGGCGTTTTTGAGCTGTAAAGAGCATAGGCGTTTGTAAGCTGTAAAAAAAAACCAGGACCAGTGCGTTCCTCAGCGTCAGAATTAGGCAGAAAAAAACGCGAGCGTCAAAAAACGCGCAAAAACGCGCACTAACCCGCACTAACGCGCAAAAAACGCGCACTAACGCGCGGTCGCGTTTTTAGCTCCGACGTTTTTTTTTTCAAAAAAAAAATAATATTTACAATAACATGGTCAGGCGTTTTTAAGCTGCAAAAAACGCAGCTGTAAAAACGCCAGTGGGCATGAGGCCTTATTGTTGTCACAGGGAATGTAAACATCCCTTGTGACAGTAATAGGCAGTGACAGGTACTCTTTATGGAGGGAGTGGGGATCTAAAAGACCCCAAACCTCTCCTCTGCCAAGATCAGTGTTTTTGAATTATGATTTTTTTTTAAATGGCGCCGTTGGCTGCAGAGTAAACCAGAAGTGACGCTGTGATGTCGTTTCCGAGTTTCTACATTGGAGACCTGATCAAAGGCAAAACCGGACGTGCCAGCTGGTGGCTCAGGTCTCCGGGTGGGATGGGAGACCTGGGCGGAGCTGTGGGGGGATGGGGACGTCCCCTCCCGCTCCTTGTAATGACAGCTGATGCTGTTCATTCATGGCAGCCAGTGAAAATAGATGGGACAGGCAAGAGGTGTCAGTCACTCAGGTGAGCAGATCCCACATATTTAGACAAATCGGTGCCACGGTCAGGGAAGTGGAGAGCTGGACTGGAGCTGCTATGAGGGAGACATCAGAGTGAGATAGGGAGACAGCTGACAATACAAAGTATGGCCCCTACTTTGCATTATCTGTTGTCCGACTCCTCAGGGACAGATCCGATCCAGCGATCCCACTGTATGGCGATCCCCCATCCAGGGACAGCAGACATTGATGATTTGATCCGGATTTTGGAACTGACCTGCTGACAAGGCGTATTGCTTGCTGGACCGCGGACGGGATCTGATGGCCGCAGGGAAGATGCTGCTGTGACCTACTGCTTGCTGGACCGATCTGATGGCTGCAAGATGTGGGTGTAGGTCAGTCAATGTCTATTTACACCTGGGATACAGACATCCCCCCTTATCAGACCAGCTCATCTACTATACCTGGGTTGTGAACACAGCAACACCTCCCCCCCTTATCAGGTAAGCTCACAGCTCAGCTACTTCAGGTGGGTAATATACAGCAAACGCCTGGATTCTGCATCCTGTAAATCACACATATCTGCATTCTGCACCCTGTAAATCACACATCTGCATTCTGCACCCTGTAAATCACACATCTGCATTCTGCACCCTGTAAATCACACATCTGCATTCTGCACCCTGTAAATCACACATTTGCATTCTGCACCCTGTAAATCACACATCTGCATTCTGCACCCTGTAAATCACACATCTGCATTCTGCACCCTGTAAATCACACATCTGCATTCTGCACCCTGTAAATCACACATGTCTGCATTCTGCACCCTGTAAATCGCACATATCTGCATTCTGCACCCTGTAAATCGCACATAGCTGCATTCTGCACCCTGTAAATCACACATGTCTACATTCTGCACCCTGTAAATCACACATATCTGCATTCTGCACCCTGTAAATCACACATGTCTGCATTCTGCACCCTGTAAATCACACATATCTACATTCTGCACCATGTAAATCACACATGTCTACATTCTGCACCCTGTAAATCACACATATCTGCATTCTGCACCCTGTAAATCGCACATATCTGCATTCTGCACCCTGTAAATCGCACATATCTGCATTCTGCACCCTGTAAATCACACATATCTGCATTCTGCACCCTGTAAATCACACATATCTGCATTCTGCACCCTGTAAATCACACATATCTGCATTCTGCACCCTGTAAATCGCACATGTCTGCATTTTGCACCCTGTAAATCGCACATATCTGCATTCTGCACCCTGTAAATCGCACATATCTGCATTCTGCACCCTGTAAATCACACATGTCTACATTCTGCACCCTGTAAATCACACATCTGCATTCTGCACCCTGTAAATCACACATATCTGCATTCTGCACCCTGTAAATCACACATGTCTGCATTCTGCACCCTGTAAATCACACATATCTACATTCTGCACCATGTAAATCACACATGTCTACATTCTGCACCCTGTAAATCACACATATCTGCATTCTGCACCCTGTAAATCGCACATATCTGCATTCTGCACCCTGTAAATCGCACATATCTGCATTCTGCACCCTGTAAATCACACATCTGCATTCTGCACCCTGTAAATCACACATATCTGCATTCTGCACCCTGTAAATCGCACATGTCTGCATTTTGCACCCTGTAAATCGCACATATCTGCATTCTGCACCCTGTAAATCGCACATATCTGCATTCTGCACCCTGTAAATCACACATATCTACATTCTGCACCCTGTAAATCACACATGTCTACATTCTGCCCCCTGTAAATCACACATGTCTACATTCTGCACCCTGTAAATCACACGTCTGCATTCTGCACCCTGTAAATCACAAGTCTGCATTCTGCACCCTGTAAATCGCACATATCTGCATTCTGCACCCTGTAAATCGCACATGTCTACATTCTGCACCCTGTAAATCGCACATATCTGCATTCTACACCCTGTAAATCGCACATGTCTTCATTCTGCACCCTGTAAATCACACATATCTACATTCTGCACCCTGTAAATCGCACATGTCTGCATTCTGCACCCTGTAAATCGCACATATCTGCATTCTGCACCCTGTAAATCGCATATATCTGCATTCTGCACCCTGTAAATCGCACATGTCTGAATTCTGCACCCTGTAAATCACACATCTGCATTCTGCACCCTGTAAATCGCACATATCTGCATTCTGCACCCTGTAAATCACACGTCTACATTCTGCACCCTGTAAATCGCACGTATCTGCATTCTACACCCTGTAAATCGCACATGTCTACATTCTGCACCCTGTAAATCACACATATCTGCATTCTGCACCCTGTAAATCACACATCTGCATTCTGCACCCTGTAAATCGCACATATCTGCATTCTGCACCCTGTAAATCACACATCTGCATTCTGCACCCTGTAAATCACACATATCTACATTCTGCACCCTGTAAATCGCACATGTCTGCATTCTGCACCCTGTAAATCGCACATATCTGCATTCTGCACCCTGTAAATCGCATATATCTGCATTCTGCACCCTGTAAATCGCACATATCTGCATTTTGCACCCTGTAAATCGCACATATCTGCATTCTACACCCTGTAAATCGCACATGTCTACATTCTGCACCCTGTAAATCACACATATCTGCATTCTGCACCCTGTAAATCACACATCTGCATTCTGCACCCTGTAAATCGCACATATCTGCATTCTGCACCCTGTAAATCACACATCTGCATTCTGCACCCTGTAAATCACACATATCTACATTCTGCACCCTGTAAATCGCACATGTCTGCATTCTGCACCCTGTAAATCGCACATATCTGCATTCTGCACCCTGTAAATTGCATATATCTGCATTCTGCACCCTGTAAATCACACGTCTGCATTCTGCACCCTGTAAATCACACGTCTGCATTCTGCACCCTGTAAATCGCACATATCTGCATTCTGCACCCTGTAAATCGCACATGTCTACATTCTGCACCCTGTAAATCGCACATATCTGCATTCTACACCCTGTAAATCGCACATGTCTTCATTCTGCACCCTGTAAATCACACATATCTACATTCTGCACCATGTAAATCGCACATGTCTGCATTCTGCACCCTGTAAATCGCACATATCTGCATTCTGCACCCTGTAAATCGCATATATCTGCATTCTGCACCCTGTAAATCGCATATATCTGCATTCTGCACCCTGTAAATCGCACATGTCTGCATTCTGCACCCTGTAAATCACACATCTGCATTCTGCACCCTGTAAATCGCACATATCTGCATTCTGCACCCTGTAAATCACACATCTACATTCTGCACCCTGTAAATCGCACGTATCTGCATTCTACACCCTGTAAATCACACATATCTGCATTCTGCACCCTGTAAATCACACATCTGCATTCTGCACCCTGTAAATCGCACATATCTGCATTCTGCACCCTGTAAATCACACATCTGCATTCTGCACCCTGTAAATCACACATATCTACATTCTGCACCCTGTAAATCGCACATGTCTGCATTCTGCACCCTGTAAATCGCACATATCTGCATTCTGCACCCTGTAAATCGCATATATCTGCATTCTGCACCCTGTAAATCGCACATATCTGCATTCTGCACCCTGTAAATCGCATATATCTGCATTCTGCACCCTGTAAATCGCATATATCTGCATTCTGCACCCTGTAAATCACACGTCTGCATTCTGCACCCTGTAAATCACACGTCTGCATTCTGCACCCTGTAAATCGCACATATCTGCATTCTGCACCCTGTAAATCGCACATGTCTACATTCTGCACCCTGTAAATCGCACATATCTGCATTCTGCACCCTGTAAATCGCACATATCTGCATTCTGCACCCTGTAAATTGCATATATCTGCATTCTGCACCCTGTAAATCACACGTCTGCATTCTGCACCCTGTAAATCACACGTCTCTGCATTCTACACCCTGTAAATCACACATATCTGCATTCTGCACCCTGTAAATCACACATCTGCATTCTGCACCCTGTAAATCGCACATATCTGCATTCTGCACCCTGTAAATCACACATCTGCATTCTGCACCCTGTAAATCACACATATCTACATTCTGCACCCTGTAAATCGCACATGTCTGCATTCTGCACCCTGTAAATCGCACATATCTGCATTCTGCACCCTGTAAATCGCACATGTCTGCATTCTGCACCCTGTAAATCGCACATATCTGCATTCTGCACCCTGTAAATCGCATATATCTGCATTCTGCACCCTGTAAATCGCACATATCTGCATTTTGCACCCTGTAAATCGCACATATCTGCATTCTACACCCTGTAAATCGCACATATCTACATTCTGCACCCTGTAAATCGCACATGTCTGCATTCTGCACCCTGTAAATCGCACATATCTGCAGTCTGCACCCTGTAAATCGCATATATCTGCATTCTGCACCCTGTAAATCGCACATATCTGCATTTTGCACCCTGTAAATCGCACATATCTGCATTCTACACCCTGTAAATCGCACATGTCTACATTCTGCACCCTGTAAATCACACATATCTGCATTCTGCACCCTGTAAATCACACATCTGCATTCTGCACCCTGTAAATCGCACATATCTGCATTCTGCACACTGTAAATCACACATCTGCATTCTGCACCCTGTAAATCACACATATCTACATTCTGCACCCTGTAAATCGCACATGTCTGCATTCTGCACCCTGTAAATCGCACATATCTGCATTCTGCACCCTGTAAATCACACATGTCTACATTCTGCACCCTGTAAATCACACGTCTGCATTCTGCACCCTGTAAATCACACGTCTGCATTCTGCACCCTGTAAATCGCACATATCTGCATTCTGCACCCTGTAATTCGCACATATCTGCATTCTGCACCCTGTAAATCGCACATGTCTACATTCTGCACCCTGTAAATCGCACATATCTGCATTCTACACCCTGTAAATCGCACATGTCTTCATTCTGCACCCTGTAAATCACACATATCTACATTCTGCACCCTGTAAATCGCACATGTCTGCATTCTGCACCCTGTAAATCGCACATATCTGCATTCTGCACCCTGTAAATCGCATATATCTGCATTCTGCACCCTGTAAATCACACGTCTGCATTCTGCACCCTGTAAATCACACATCTGCATTCTGCACCCTGTAAATCGCACATATCTGCATTCTGCACCCTGTAAATCACACATCTACATTCTGCACCCTGTAAATCGCACGTATCTGCATTCTACACCCTGTAAATCGCACATGCCTACATTCTGCACCCTGTAAATCACACATATCTGCATTCTGCACCCTGTAAATCACACATCTGCATTCTGCACCCTGGAAATCGGACATATCTGCATTCTGCACCCTGTAAATCACACATCTGCATTCTGCACCCTGTAAATCACACATATCTACATTCTGCACCCTGTAAATCGCACATGTCTGCATTCTGCACCCTGTAAATCGCACATATCTGCATTATGCACCCTGTAAATCGCATATATCTGCATTCTGCACCCTGTAAATCGCACATATCTGCATTTTGCACCCTGTAAATCGCACATATCTGCATTTTGCACCCTGTAAATCGCACATATCTGCATTCTACACCCTGTAAATCGCACATGTCTACATTCTGCACCCTGTAAATCACACATATCTGCATTCTGCACCCTGTAAATCACACATATCTGCATTCTGCACCCTGTAAATCACACATATCTGCATTCTGCACCCTGTAAATCACACATCTGCATTCTGCACCCTGTAAATCACACATATCTACATTCTGCACCCTGTAAATCGCACATGTCTGCATTCTGCACCCTGTAAATCGCACATATCTGCATTCTGCACCCTGTAAATTGCATATATCTGCATTCTGCACCCTGTAAATCGCACATATCTGCATTTTGCACCCTGTAAATCGCACACATCTGCATTCTGCACCCTGTAAATCACACATTTCTACATTCTGCACCCTGTAAATCACACGTCTACATTCTGCACCCTGTAAATCGCACATGTCTGCATTCTGCACCCTGTAAATCGCACATATCTGCATTCTGCACCCTGTAAATCGCACATGTCTACATTCTGCACCCTGTAAATCGCACGTATCTGCATTCTACTCCCTGTAAATCGCACATGTCTACATTCTGCACCCTGTAAATCACACATGTCTACATTCTGCACCCTGTAAATCACACATATCTACATTTTGCACCCTGTAAATCGCACATATCTGCATTTTGCACCCTGTAAATCGCACATGTCTACATTCTGCACGCTGTAAATCACACATGTCTACATTCTGCACCCTGTAAATCACACATGTCTACATTCTGCACCCTGTAAATCACACATGTCTACATTCTGCACCCTTTAAATCGCACGTCTGCATTCTGCACCCTGTAAATCGCACGTCTGCATTCTGCACCCTGTAAATCACACATATATGCATTCTGCAACCCCCCAATCAGGTCAGCTACAGTGCTACACTACATACAGGACTGTGCTAGTACACATGACAGGGGGTGGACACAGCAATCACCCCCCCCCAATCAGGTCAGCTACATACAGGACTGTGCTAGTACACATGGCAGGGGGTGGACACAGCAATCACCCCCCCTCCCAATCAGGTCAGCACAGCGTGGTAGAGCAGAAAGACACACACTCCTCCAGGCTCTTCTTACAACACCCCCCCAGCTCCCCCCTCCCCGCTCACCAGGAATCCTGACTGTGTGTGTGGTAGCAGCTGAGCCGCCCCAGCGGAGAGAGATGATGACAGACACACAGTCAGGCTGAGGCCGCAGTGGTGGGTGGAGGCGGAGCTAGCAGGAGGGAATTCAGTCACTGAACGAGTGGACGGTCTGGACCAGTCCATTGCGGCCCTGGCGGTGGGGGTGTTCTAAAAAACACCTAAAGGGAAAGGGAGCAGCCAGAGCCAGCAGGGATGCCCTTGGGATGATCGGACGGTGTCACCCGACTCGGGTGCCGAGCGCACTCCATATAGCGAAGTCACTCGGCCACTGACACCCCCCAATGTGTGCTACCTGGGGCGGACCGCCCCCCGCCCCCCTATTGGTACGCCCCTGGGGGGGTTTAATTATCCACTTGAGCTCTGGAAGATTTTATCCCCTTCATGACCAGTCCATTTTTTGCTAAAAATAGAACTGTATTACTTTAACTGGTACACGCGTGGTCATGCAAAACTGTACCCAAACAAAATTATCATTATTTTTTCACACAAAGCTTTCTTTGGTGGTATTTGCATACGAACACTGTGTAATTAGCATTGAGCATTTTAATTTTACATTTATTTTTTGCATATTTCCGCGAAGCACTTTTTGCATTGGTGTTATTCATGCATGAGGTGTAAGTTCACTGTCCGAACACAGAAGGTTGGTGTAAGCGCATCATTATATTGTTTCATATTGTTTTATATTTGCTCACAACTGTTTTTTTATTTATTTTTTTATTATATGAATGAAAAAATTTTTTTTTTGAAAGAAAATAAAAATTTTTACTTTCTGCTATAAAACATCCAATAAAAAAATAACAAAAACGTAAAAAATGCATTTATATTAATTGGTTTGTATGAAAGGTCTACAAACGCCTACAAACGATGAGATATGTACAGGATTTTTTTTTTTTTATACTAATAATGGTGGCAATCAGCAACTTATAGTGGGACTGCAATAGTGACTCTGGGTGGAAACTGACTAATGACCTATGACACTAATACAGTCATCCATAATAACTCTATACACTGTCACTGTACTAATGACACTGGCTGGGAAGGAGTTAACATCTAGGGGTGATCAAAGGATTAATTGTGTGCCTAACAATGTGTAATGTGTGATCTGTTTATTTTCCCTGTTTTGCAGGAAAAAAAATAAAAAGCAATTATTCCCTCTGTAAAGAGCCCTTTATTGATTATCATCACAGGGCTCTTGGTTGTGATTGGACATAGCTGGTCAGCAGGTCCCAGCCATAAATCATTGGCTAGGATCTGTTGACAGACTCCCATTGTGTACAATCACAGGGGAGTAGGTGGGCGGGAACATGCGCCCGAAACCCTGAAACAGGCAGCAACATACAGGTACATCACAGTGCCTGTAGCTGCCACCCCGTTGCAGTATTATTTACTACGATGGGTCAGCCAGTGGTTAATTACCAATGGTATTTGTATTATGCAGTATGAGGGATTTAATGTATTGGTACTGGTCACTGATGCATTAGTGACCAGTTGCAGTTAATTACCACTTTGTGCTGCATTAGTGGCACCAATCTCAATTAATTAACACTAACACTGACATTGGTACCAGTAATGCAGCACAAAGGGGTAATTAACTGCCACTGGTCCCTAATGCATCAGTGAGCACTCAATTCTCCTCTCCCATCCCCCCTCTGGCCAACCTCTCAATGACGTCACGTCGGGCTGGGACTAGGAAGCGCCTGTAAGGCAGAGATACTCCACCTGATCTCCGTCTGACAGGGAAGTGAAGGGCTGGTCTGTCCTAGGCTTGTGTTGGGTGCAGGAGCGCACTCGGCATATCACTGTAGCTATATAGCAGTAGCGTGGCCGGTGTGTAAAGTCACAGACAGTGTACTTGGGCAGCCAAATTGTAGCAGCACACTGCCGACACTTCACCTGTGGCTGTGCCCCCCTTCCTCCGGTTAATTGTTCCGCCCAGGGTTGAGGCCCCTCCCCCCCTGTACCGGCCCAGGTTGTAGGGCTTTTTGCCCTGTTTTTCATCCAAAAACCTAGACTTACCACAAGATTCTATCCTCACAAGGGTTGTTGAGCAAAACAATAAACAGAAATTTATTTCAGCCTTCTGGCTTTTTGCTGCACTGCTTCGTCTCTGTCCTCCTTTGTGCCTATTCACACTACTCTGTTTTACTGTGTACATTAACACACAGTGGGGGACATTTAATGAAACTGGTGTGCACAGAATCTGGTATAGTTGTGCCGAGCAACCAATCAGCTTCAAGGTTTTATTAAAAACTTAATTGAACAAGCTGAAGTTAGAAGCTGATTGATTACTATGTACAGTTGCACCAGATTCGGTGTGCACCAGTTTTAGTAAATCTCCCACATTGTGTCACTCTGGGGTTGATTTACTAAAACCGGAGAGTGCAAAATCTGGGGCAGCTGCTTGACCTCCGGTCTGCTTACATACAAACTACTGCTTGCTTAGCTCGGACCCCCCAGTCTGTTCTTCAAATCTCCCTCCTAAATGGTAGTGTGGCTCTGTGGCTGCTCCTTCCTTTCCTACATTCTTTTTAAGGTGTCGTTTTTTTTTTTTTTTTCAACACTTCTCTAGGAGAATTTGGACTGTCAGGAAGAAGTTTTTAATCTACTGTGTCATTCTAATACCTTTTTTTCCAGGATTTTTCTTATGGATGTATGACAGTCACGGCAATAATTATCACTGTCAGGTATGATGTGTAATCCTGACATGCTAACAGCTTCATTTCAACACTATTTGTAGTGGTTTAAATATATGAATTGTAGGTAATGTAACTGCTTCAAAGGTCAGTGTTATTCTGACAGCAGTACAAATTTAATATATCGTTTTAGATCTGAACTCCTGGCAGATATAAATGCACTTATTAATTCAGCACTATATATATTAGCACATCCTTAAAGTGGTTCTAAAGGCAGAAGATTTATTTTTTTATCTTGATGCATTCTATGCATTTAGGATGAAAAACCTTCTGTGCACAGCAGTCCCCCTCAGCCCCCCTAATACTTACCTGAGCCCCATCGCGATCCAGCGATGTTGCACAAAAGCCTTGGCTGTCCAGGACTCTCCCTCCTCATTGGCTGAGACAGCAGCCAGCGCCATTAGCTCCCACTGCCGTCAGTCAAAGTCAGTGAGTCAATGAGGAGAGAGAGGGGGTGGGGCCAAACCGTGGCTCTGTGTCTGACTGGACACACAGAGCTGCGGCTCGGCTCAGGTGACCCCATAGCTGCTTGCTCTAGGGGTACTCAGCAGAAGGGAGGGGCCAGGAGCGCCGGCGAGGCACCAGAGAAAAGGAGAATATGTGCTGCTCTGTGCAAAACCACTGCATAGATCAGGTAAGTATAACATGTTTCTTAAGTTCAACTTTAAAACAGACCGTAAACCTGCTAATGAGACATATAAATTCATATTGTGGCCATATTAGGTCAATGATGTCATGAACATTCCCACTTCTTTGTATACCTACAGCTGTGGTGTCAAGGTCACCTGTGGCCAGGTGACAGATGCACACCGTAGGGAGACAGGAGTGCACCGCAAGGTAGTGAACCCTATGGCTGACTACTGCGGATAGGAAACTGGGTGGTTGTGGAAAGTGGGACCAGAGGAGCACAACCGGGATCCTAACGGAAGCTAGAGCCAAGATTCCCCAGGGCGCGGAGTCTAAGACCCAGCAGGTCTTCTCCAGGGCCTCTAGTGGTGAGGATGTTATGCTGCAGGCTGGGACCAGGTCGCGGCCCCTGGAGTTTCCTAGCTCACGCCCCGTAGGATAAGGGGAAAAGAGGGGAAGCAGCAGCACAAGATATGAGAGAACCGAATAACAAGCTGAAGGTCAGGGGCCACAAGCAGACAAGGATAACGAAAGAACGAGCCGAAGGTCAAGGGTCACGAGCAGACAGGGATAGTCGGGGACAAGCCAATAACGTAACAGAGAGACAGACGTAGCACACGGCAGGCAGGAACCCAAACACACAATGCCTAACAAACACGTTGATCAGCCAAGCAGGCTTGCAGTGCACAGGTTAATATAGTGTTCTGTGATAGGGCCTGGGGTGGAGTCAGGCTGGGAGGAGATTATAAAGGAAGCCAGGTGAAAGGGTTCTGGCCTCTAAGATGAACACATGGGAAGGAAGGTAAGCTGACAGACAAACACTACTGCATATCCATGACAGTACCCTCCCTCTTATGGGCCCTCCCCCGCCTGGGCCCAGGCTTAAAGGGAAATCTCAGATGAAACCTCTTCAACAGATGAGGTGCAACGACATCAGATGCAGCGATCCAAGACGCCTCCTCAGGACCAAAACCTCTCCAATGCACAAGGTACTGAAGAATACCTCTGCAGAGCCGAGAATCCAGAACTTGTCTAACCTCGTACTTTAGATTATCCTCAGAGACCAGAACCGAGGTAGGGAGATGACAAGAAGATCTATTGAGGACCAAAGGCTCTATAAGCAAGGGCATGAGAGGATCAACAGAAATCTGAGGAGGGTCCCCTAGACCCTTAAAGATGAACTGGTCATCTAGCACAGGACCATCAAACTGGGCAGATGTCAGTGGAACCCTGAAGTCAGGTTGGTTAGAGGGTGACATGTCACAGGAGTCAAGCTGAATAGCTGAAAGACAAGCAGAATGTCCTGAACAAGAAAAAGTAGGCGGCTCACTGGGCATGGGCTGGACTGGCATAACTAGTACAGAGGCCGAGTGAATAGAGTCAGGTGTAGTGACTACCTGAATCGCATCGCAAGACGTAGCGACTGCAGGACTTGTAGACAAGCTAGCCTGGCTGTGCGTCCAAGGGCGATTAGGGACAGAGAAATGTAAATGGTTATGCGACCTGGAATGAATGACCGGCTCAGGTTCACAGGGGGCAACCTTGGGTAGGCAGGACGGGGAACAGGAGGAACCCCAAGCCAGGATCTGTCCAGTAGTCCAGTCCACATGAGGAGAATGGAGCTGTAACCATGGGAGACCCAAAATTATAGGCGTTGAGGCCTTGGGTAGGATAAGGAAGGATATCCACTCCTGGTGGAGTGTCCCTACCGACATCTTAACAGGGAGGGTCTGGAAGCGGATAGGTCCCCCTGGGAGAACAGTACCATCAATCGCCAAGACCACCAATGGCGTGGTGAGGGGCAAAAGAGTAAGTCTCATGGACGATGCGATTTCCCAGTCCATGAAATTACCAGCGGCTCCGGAATCCAGATATGCTGAGACCAAATGAGAAGAAGCACCAACATGAAGGAACACAGAAAGCAGAAGACGAGAAGGGGAAGGTGATATTTCTGGGTCCAATACTCCACTTTCCAGATGAAGTGGACCCAAACGTTTTTCTGGACAAAGAGAGCAAGTGTCACGAAAATGACCTTTGCCCCCACAGTAGAGACACAGGCCTAGAGTTCTGCGCCTAGCACGTTCCTCTGGGGATAGCCTGGTCCTGCCCAGCTGCATGGGTTCCTCAGCTGGCAGGAGATGCTCCACGGGTCGAGGAGAGGGGAGCTCAGGCTGACTAAGGACCAAGGAGTGCTGGTGCCGCTTTTCTAGGGTCCTTTCCTGAAAGCGAATATCGATCTGGTTACACAAGGAGATAACTCCGTCCAGATCAGTGGGGATGGTTCTTCCTGCTAATTCATCCTTCACTCTATCAGACAGGCCATGCAAAAAGGTTGCGACTAAGGCCTCATTGTTCCAGCTCAACTCAGCCGACAGTATGCGGAAATTAAGGGCGTACTGTCCCACTGAAGCAGACTCTTGGCGGAGACGTAGAAGGGCGCTGGCCGCTGAAGAGACACGAGCCGGTTCTTCAAAGATATTCCGAAAAAGTTTCAAGAAGCCAGACAGGCTAGAAACCACTGGATCATTCAGTTCCCACAGAGGGGCTGCCCAGGCTAAAGCTTCACCGGAGAGGAGGGAAATGATATAGGCTACCTTTGCCCTATCAGACAGAAAGTTTTGAGGCTGAAGCTCAAAATGAATCGTGCATTGGCTAAGGAACCCTCTGCAGGCCTTGGAGTCCCCAGAGAAACGGAACGGAGCTGGCAGTGTTAGTGAGTGTGTGGCTGCGACTGGTGCGATAGGTACCACCGCTGGTTGTACTTGAGGTTGCGGATTCGGGGTTCCCAAGGAGGCCTGAAGCTGCTCGAATCGAGAAGCCAGATCCTGGAGGAATCGCATCACCTGAGTCTGATTCGATTCCTGGGTTTCAAGTCTGTGGACTATGCCCCGCAATGGATCATCCGCGGGGATCGGGATGTCAGCCGGGTCCATGGCTGATCAAACTGTCAAGGTCACCTGTGGCCAGGTGACAGATGCACACCGTAGGGGGACAGGAGTGCACCGCAAGGTAGTGAACCCTATGGCTGACTGCTGCGGATAGGAAACTGGGTGGTTGTGGAAAGCGGGACCAGAGGAGCACAACCGGGATCCTAACGGAAGCTAGAGCCAAGATTCCCCAGGGCGCGGAGTCTAAGACCCAGCAGGTCTTCTCCAGGGCCTCTAGTGGTGAGGATGTTATGCTGCAGGCTGGGACCAGGTCGCGGCCCCTGGAGTTTCCTAGCTCACGCCCCGTAGGATAAGGGGAAAAGAGGGGAAGCAGCAGCACAAGATATGAGAGAACCGAATAACAAGCTGAAGGTCAGGGGCCACAAGCAGACAAGGATAACGAAAGAACGAGCCGAAGGTCAAGGGTCACGAGCAGACAGGGATAGTCGGGGACAAGCCAATAACGTAACAGAGAGACAGACGTAGCACACGGCAGGCAGGAACCCAAACACACAATGCCTAACAAACACGTTGATCAGCCAAGCAGGCTTGCAGTGCACAGGTTAATATAGTGTTCTGTGATAGGGCCTGGGGTGGAGTCAGGCTGGGAGGAGATTATAAAGGAAGCCAGGTGAAAGGGTTCTGGCCTCTAAGATGAACACATGGGAAGGAAGGTAAGCTGACAGACAAACACTACTGCATATCCATGACATGTGGGTTGGCGAATGTCCTGGCTTCAGTTCATTGGCACAGTAATGACAGCTTACTTCTTGGTAAAGCTTAGTCACCAGTGCGGGAGGTACAGGAATTACTAGTCACCAGTGCGGGACATGCAGGTAAAGTATCTAATAGAGATAAATATTCTGGTGACAACTGCCAAAGATGAGAATTCTTTTGACTTTTTGGGAGATTTCCCCCTGTGTTGTGTTTCCAGAATAGGAAGTGAAGGGGATTCTCCCCAGTAGAAATCAGACAGCAGCAAATAACCCAGTAGGGATTTTAACCCTTCTCTACCCACTTCCGGACCGCCCACCGCACATATACTGCGGCAGGGTGGCCCGGCTGCGTGAAACAATGTACCTGCAAGTCTTTTTGTGCATGAGAAATGGGGGAGCGCACGCGTGGGTCCGGCGAACTCAATGTCTGCTGGCCACCCACGATCGCTTCACAGAGAGGCAGAACGGGGATCTTCCTATATAAACAAGGAAGATCCCCGTTCTGACAGGGGACAACATTGAGATTGGCTGTTCCTAATGATCAGGAACAATGATCTCTGTGTTGTCCCAGTGAGCCCATCCCATACACAGTTATAACACACACTGAGGGAACACAGTTTATCCTTTGACCGCCCCTAGTGTTAACCCCTTCCCTGCCAGTGTCATTTATACACTGATCAGTGCATTTTTTTTTGCACTGATCACTGTATTGGTGTCACTGGTCCCCAAAAAGTTTCACTTAGGGTCAGATTTGTCTGCCGCAATGTCGCAGTCCCGCTAAAAATCACAGATCAGCCATTACCAGTAAAAAAAAAAAATGTTAAAGTCCCTAAATCTATCCCCTATTTTGTAGATGCTATAACTTTTGCACAAATCAATCAATATACGCTTATTGGGATTTTTTTTTATTTTACCAAAAATATGTAGAAGAATACATATTGGCCTAAACTGATGAATTTATTTTTTTTGTTAAATTTTTTGTTTGGATATGTATTAAAGCATAAAGTAAAAAAATGTATTTCATTTTTTCAAAATTGTCGCTCTTTTTTTGTTTATAGCGCAAAAAATAAAAACCGCAGAGGTGATCAAATACCACCAAAAGAAAGCTCTATTTGTGGGGAAAAAGGTCATTCATAGACTTACTGTATATAGATGATTTTTACTTTATTATTTTTTGCTAACCAGAATGTAGGTATAATTTAAAATGTGTAGACTATTAAACTTTATTTAAGCCCCCTGCCAATCTGAAGTGAAGATATCCATTCAGCTTTTTTGACCAAATCTATTTTGCAGTCAAAAACATTTTCTTTTCACAGCTGGTCTTCACATGATGGATTTTCCCTTTCAGCTTGACATTAACATCAGAACCAGGTCAGACTGAAAAAAAAGATTTTTTTTTAATAAGTAGTTGTGACAAAAAAAAAATCTATTTGTTTTATTACTAAATATGGGTAGCCTTAATAGAGCATTAATGTATATTCATTTTTCAGGATAAAAAGCCTGCTGTAAATAAATGCCATTTTTCTAAGTTTTTAGAACTGGTTTGGACATAGGGTTATACATCATACTTTATACATATGCATCTGTGTTTTGCACTACAGACTTTCAGGATATACTATGAAGGACAAACAAGACTCCTTGACATATCCCTATCTAAATTGTAGCTAGTGATGCCTGAAGATGTAAATGAACGTTCTCTCCCTCATCCCCGTGAGTAGTGTATAAAAGCTGACCATTGACTAGCATCACCATCATTATTTGCAGCAAATGTTTTTCCCCCTAGCAGACATCTCATGTGCCCAATTTAGCATAAACAAAACATACCTTGTTATATATAAACTGTTGTGTTTCTTCATTATTTACTGCACCAGAAAGACAGTTTGACATTAGAAGATGACTTCAAGGTCTCTGTTGAAAAGTAATCTTAGCCCATTAATGTCTGTTTCTAGATGGCTATATTTGTTTCATGGAGGTATTCAGTCACTGTGAAATGTATAACAGTAGGAACATGGATATGCAGACTACTTTTGTGAGACCCTCCTCTTGTATCTCTGTTTAGACTTTATGCATTAACATGTTATTTGAAGTGGTAGCCAATGGCTTATGCTGCTTACTTCTAAATTTATACAAAACAAAGAACAAAAAAAGGCACCAAAAAACCAAACACAAAATACGAAAAAATGAATAAAAAAAACAAAAATTATAAATTTAATTGCACAGTTTCATAAATCCTTACAAAATGGCATGGCTAATAACACTGGTCTACAAGGAGAAAGCCTCGGAAATGAAAGTAGCTAAATTTTACCAGAATTGGGTCACTAATAATGGAAAATTAAGTCCTGAGTATTAATTGGCTCAAGTTTGCAAGATACAGCTTCAGGTCAAAATTGCATCAAAATATTTTTAACCACTTAAGCCCCGGACCATTTGGTAGCTAAAGGACCAGAGGTGAATTCAGAATTTTGCACTGCGCTGCTTTAACTGTAAATTGTGCGGACATGCAATGTTGTACCCAAACGAAATTTGCGTCCTTTTCTTCCCACAAATAGAGCTTTCTTTTAATGGTATTTGATTGCCTCTGCGATTTTTATTTTTAAAATATAAACGGAAAAACACAGAAAATTTTGAAAAAAAATGATATTTTCTACTTTTTGTTATAAGAAAAATCGAATAAACTCAATTTTAGTCATACATTTAGGCCAAAATGTATTCAGCCACATGTCTTTAATAAAAAAAATGTCAATAAGCGTACATTTATTGGTTTGCGCAAAAGTTATAGCGTTTACAAACTAGGGTACATTTTCTGGAATTTACACAGCTTTAAATTTATGACTGCCTATCTCATTTATTGAGGTGCTAAAATGGCAGGGCAGTACAAAACCCCCCGCCAAATGACCCCATTTTAGAAAGTAGACACCCCAAGGAAATTGCTGAGAGGCATGTTGAGCCCATTGAATATTTTTTTTTTTTTTGTCCCAAGTGATTGAATAATGACAAAAAAAAAAAAAATTACAAAAAGTTGTCACTAAATGATATATTGCTCACACATGCCACGGTTATATGTGGAATTGCACCCCAAAATACATTCTGCTGCTTCTCCTGAGTACGGCGATACCACATGTGTGGGACTTTTTAGGAGCCTAGCCACGTACGGGACCCCGGAAACCAAGCACCGCCTTCAGGATTTCTAAGGGTGTAAATTTTTGATTTCACTCTTCACTACCTATCACAGTTTTGAAGGCCATAAAATGCCAAAATAGCACAAAACCCCCCCAAATGACCCCATTTTAGAAAGTAGACACCCCAAGGAAATTGCTGAGAGGCCTGTTGCGCCCATTGAATATTTTTTTTTTTGTCCCAAGTGATTGAATAATGACAAAAAAAAAAAAAATTACAAAAAGTTGTCACTAAATGATATATTGCTCACACATGCCATGGTTATATGTGGAATTGCACCCCAAAATACATTCTGCTGCTTCTCCTGAGTACGGGGATACCAACATGTGTGGGACTTTTTAGGAGCCTAACCGCGTACGGGGCCCCGAAATCCAAGCACCGCCTTCAGGATTTCTAGGCACAAATTTTTGATTTGACTCCTCACTACCTATTACAGTTTCGAAGGCCATTAAATGCCAAAATAGCACAAAACCCCCCCAAATGACCCCATTTTGGAAAATAGACACCCCAAGCTGTTTGCTGAGAGGCATGGTGAGTATTTTACAGCTCTCATTTGTTTTTGAAAATGAAGAAAGAAAATGTTTTTTTTTTCTTTTTTTTTTTCAATTTTCAAAACTTTGTGACAAAAAGCGAGATCTGCAAAATACTCACAATACCTCTCAGCAAATAGCTTGGGGTGTCTACTTTCCAAAATGGGGTCATTTGGGGGGGGGGTTTGTGCCATCTGGGCATTCCATGGCCTCCGAAACTGTGATAGGCAGTGAGAAGTGAAATCAAAAATTTACACCCTTAGAAAGCCTGAAGGCGGTGATTGGTTTTTGGGGTCCCGTACGCGGCTAGGCTCCCAAAAAGTCTCACACATGTGGTATCCCCGTACTCAGGAGAAGCAACAGAATGTATTTTGGGGTGTAATTCCACATATGCCCATGGCATATTTGAGCAATATATCATTTAGTGACAACTTTGTGCAAAAAATAAAAAAATAAATAAAAAATTGTCTTTTTTCCGCAACTTGTGTCAACATATAAAATATTCCATGGACTCGACATGCCTCTCAGTATATAGCTTGGGGTGTCTACTTTCCAAAATGGGGTCATTTGGGGGGGGGGTTTGAACTGTTCTGGCATTTTATACACAACATTAGGAAGCTTACATCCACTCTTCTAACCACTTGAAGACAAAGCCCTTTTTGACACTTTTTGTTTACATGAAAACATATTTTTTTTGCAAGAAAATTATGTTGAACCCCCAAACATTATATATATTTTTAAAGCAAAGGCCCTACAGAATAAAATGGTGGGTGTTGCATTTTTTTTTCTACACAGTATTTGCGCAGCGATTTTTCAAACGCATTTTTTGGGGAAAAAATACACTTTTTTTAATTTTAATGCACTAAAACACACTATATTGCCCAAATGTTTGATGAAATAAAAAAGATGATCTTAGGCCGAGTACATAGATACCAAACACGACATGCTTTAAAATTTCGCACAAACGCGCATTGGCGACAAACTACATACATTTTTAAAAGTCTTTAAAAGCCTTTACAGGTTACCCCGTTAGATTTACAGAGAAGGTCTACTGCTAAAATTACTGCCCTCGATCTGACCTTCGCGGTGATACCTCACATGCATGGTGCAATTGCTGTTTACATATGACGCCAGACCGACACTTGCGTTCGCCATTGGGCAAGAGCAGGGCAGGACAGGGGTGCTTTTTTTTTTATTTTATTTTTTTTATTATTAATTTTGCTTTTTTATTTTATTTTTAAATTGTTTCTTCCATATTTTATTTTTTTATCCTTTTTATTGTTATCTCAGGGAATGTAAATATCCCCTATGATAGCAATAGGTGGTGACAGGTACTCTTTTTTTGAAAAAACTGGGGTCTAGACCCTAGATCTTTCCTCTGCCCTCAAAGCATCTGACCACACCAAGATCGGTGTGATAAAATGCTTTCCCAATTTCCCAATGGCGCTTTTTATATCCGGGGGGGGGACATTCCCTCCCACTGCTTCTAAAAGAAGTCCAGAGGCTAATTAGCCACTAGGATTGCTTTTACATGAAAGCCGGCCGCTGGCTGAAAAGAATGATACCAAGATGATACCTAAACCCGCAGGCATCAATCTGGTATAACCATTCAAAGTCCAGCAACATACCAGTACGTTGCTGGTCCTTGTTGGACATGTATTGTAATCTTTTTTTTTCATGCAGCCAGGTGGCTGAACGAAAAAAGAGATTGATCGGTGGGTATGCCCACCATTAGAATACCGCCCTTCATCCACCCACTTCTAATGATGGGCATACATGTACCATTTATATATGCCGAAGCATGGGGTCATCCTCCCGCAAAAAAGTTATGCCGCACACACATGGTCGGACTTTTCCACGGGCAAGCCTCCGTCGGAATTTCGATCGTATGTACGCGGCATTAGGAGCAAAATCACTCCTCCGCCCCTGCTGCCCCAATGCTTCGGCATATTTGCTTTTTTTTTTTAACTGTGGTGGTGAAATCACCTCCTACAGCACTGGAGTCGCAGGGATCAGGCCTGTCTCTGCGAACGCTGCAGTTATGTGTGTTGTGTTTTGTAAGTGACAGTGATCGATCGATACTGCACTTGGGTGGCCTGGGCTGGACGGAGGGGCAAAACGCAGGTGCTAGCAGGTATCTGGGCTGATCCCGCTAACACTGCGTTTTTGGGAACCCTAAACTGCTGGGGACGCTAGTATAGATCTGATCAGATCAGATATTGATCTGTTCAGATACTATACCACTAAGGGAGGTGTATGCTTCACGCGTGGGTGTTAGCGTTTCTGGCACTAACCTGACGCTTCCTGGGGTGTGACGCAGACCCTCTCTGACGCTAAAACCTAATTGATATCACCCGCCGGGCGATCAGGGGGTTAAACCTTTATTGGGTTATATACAGCGGGTGCCCTGACACTATAAAAAGCAAACTAACTAACCAGCGTCACCCGTAACACTTATATGATGATCACTAGTGAAAGGGTTAACTAGGGGCAATTAGGGGGTTAAAATCTTTATTAGATAATATATGGGGGTACCTGACGCTATAAAAACCTGCGGCGAACCTAAAAAAAATTACTGGCTACCGATCTGCATCACCGACGCTAAGACAGCGATCAGAAAAATGATCGCTTAGCGACAGTGGTGATAGGGGGTGAAAGGGTTACCTGGGGGGCGATCAAGGGGGTTAAACCTTTATTAGATAATTTATGGGGGTACCTGACGCTATAAAAACCTGTGGCGAACCTAAAAAAAAAATACTGGCTACTGATCTGCATCACCGACGCTAAGACAGCGATCAGAAAAATTATCGCTTAGCGACAGTGGTGATAGGGGGTGAAAGGGATACCTGGGGGGCGATCAAGGGGGTTAAACCTTTATTAGATAATTTATGGGGGTACCTGACGCTATAAAAACCTGCGGCGAACCTAAAAAAAATTACTGGCTACCGATCTGCATCACTGACGCTAAGACAGCGATCAGAAAAATTATCGCTTAGCGACAGTGGTGATAGGGGGTGAAAGGGTTACCTGGGGGGCGATCAAGGGGGTTAAACCTTTATTAGATAATTTATGGGGGTACCTGACGCTATAAAAACCTGCGGCGAACCTAAAAAAAAAATACTGGCTACCGATCTGCATCACCGACGCTAAGACATCGATCAGAAAAATGATCGCTTAGCGACAGTGGTGATAGGGGGTGAAAGGGTTACCTGGGGGCGATCAAGGGGGTTAAACCTTTATTAGATAATTTATGGGGGTACCTGACGCTATAAAAACCTGCGGTGAACCTAAAAAAAATTACTGGCTACCGATCTGCATCACCGACGCTAAGACAGCGATCAGAAAAATGATCGCTTAGCGACGGTGGTGCTAGGGGGTGAAAGGGTTATCTGGGGGGTGATCAAGGGGTTAAACCTTTATTAGGGGGGGTTAGGGGGCTACACTGGACCTAAAACTAAATGTAGTGACACTTTTACAGTCACAAATGTCACTGATTGCAGTGATCAGTAAATAAATGGTCACTGCAATCAGTGACACTGTGACTGGGGGCTGGGGGGTGATCTGGGGGGGCCTGGGGGGGCGATTTATGTGCCTATGTGTGCTGGTGTTAGTATAGTGTTTGTGCACTAACCTTGATGTCTTCTCTTGTACGGCACTCGGTATATGTGAGCGCCGCACAGGAGATGACATCACTTCCTCCTGCTTCCTCTGTCTGTGTGTACATTCGACAGACAGAGGGGGCATTTCCATTCGCCGGGAGCGATCGCGGGGGGGTGGCCGGAATCGAACAGCCGTCCCCTCATGTCGGATTGCTCCCAGACGAATTCCGACCGCTCACTGTACAGAAGGGGGGTCCGATCGGACCCCCCGACTGTACAAAGGCAATCACGTATGCTCTACGTGATTGTGCCTGTCGGTGCCATTGTGCCGACGTATATATACAGTGAGCGGTCGTTCAGTGGTTAAAATACGAGGGATGTGCGATTATGCACCATGGGGTAAAGGATGCAGTGTGGATGGAATGTTTGGATATTCCACGGTCCAGTTCTTTTTTCTTGAGATCCCCTTTTCAATTGGGGGAACCATGCAAAAATTGCAGTCGCTACTATGATTGGTGGGTTCCCTGCAAACCATTGGGACTCCGAAAGGCATGGACTTTTTCTTCTGGTTCAGCCAATGACACAGATAATTTGCACATGTACATGTAATAAAACAATAATGAGGGGCCGAACTCTTGTCCTGATGCCCTATTTTGCATCCAAAATATAGGTGGTGTGTCTTTTTTTACCACTGCCATCATACTGCACTTTTGAGATACAAATGTGACCTCGCCACAAATGTAGCAGAGGTTATCTGTGTTCTTTACACAGTTTTGAGGCATCTTGGCTTCTGAGGGAAAATATCAGGCAACTGTTCAACATTTGGAAATGTTAGGCAATGAGACTTTCACAAGCCACCATATGTAACTATATGATGCGTACATCTGACCAAGACAAATGTACCTTGCAATAAAAGAACAATAAATTACAGTTAGGTAATAATCTTTAGTCTCAAAGTGAAGATAAATGTATACACTTGCATGTGGTGCCATTTTCATAGTTCTGCCATACTTTGTCGAGAAGTTACGAGGCATCATGGTCATCAGACATATCCCTCTCTTGTAGGCAAATATACTCGCCTGTGTATAAATCTTTATTGTGAAATATATTGAAAACTTTAGCCAACCATCACCTTTTTCACCTGTTTTCTAATTCATCTATACAAAACATGTAAGAATTAGCACATTTTATCTTAGACGTCGATAATTTCACAAAATTTGTAGACCAGTGTAATATAAACTGTTAAAATTAGTCAATTATAACCATTATTTAATGGTCTTCTAACAAAGTCACACGTCACAGTTTATATCATACACAGTCAAACTTTAACAAAATATCACATGGGGAATCCAATGTGTTTCAATTTGAAATTCATCTTCTTTAGGGGTATATTGGTGATCAGTCTGTAGTGTAAATACATATGTCACATATGTATATGTATATATATATATATATATATATATATATATATATATATATATATATATATATATATCTATCTATATATACCTGTATATATATATATATATATATATATATAGATATATATATATATATATTTATTTATATTTATTTATTTATGGTCGGAGCCCTATGACCGGAGAAATGTGAACCACATAAACACGCCACAAGACTAACAACATAAATTAGACCTGAAGTGTGCCCTGGTCTGCTGGATGGTATGCCAAGAGAAGGGGGCATACCCAAGATAAGTGGGTGGATGTAAAACGTAAGTAATCCGTGCTAACCCAAAAATAAGAAGTGTGCATACATGTGCATAAGCATGTAAAATATAAGATAGATATATAAAAAACTATCTATATGGAAGAACCTGAAGTGTGAAGTGATAGATGCTGCAAATAAATTATGGCTGGAATAATCAGCTAAAGATATTATGTTTACAAATGTAAATAAATGCGCAACCTTGGGTGAAGTAAACAATGTGCAAAATAAAATAGTATAATAAATGGTGAAATTAAATATTGAAAAATAGTCCATACAAAAAAATCAATCAATAAAGTGAAAGAAATGAATAGCAAATGTCCATGTCAAAGTAGCCACATCAGATGTTATTCCTATGTTCCAAATACCAGAAATATGTAAAAGGATGAATTCCATTCGTATCTCGCTCAGCAAGGAAGGGATAAATGAATAAGCCGCTTACCAGATCTGTTGGATCTCTATCACAGAGATCTTTAAGGGCTCAGTGTCAAATGAAAATCCCTCAGGCAGACAGCAAATAAACGAAGGATCCAGCTGGTGCTTCCAGTCATCCACCGACCTTCTGGGGATTCAAACCAATCTCCTTCCTGGTATCAGTGTATGTGAGATCACTCATAGAGCACAATGGAACAGCGGGTGTAAAAGAGGAAAGGAACACTTCATAGTGCAGTAGGTTCTTAAAAGAAATACCCTTTATTGATAATCCTGTGTAACTGACATCTTTAAAAGTTCATAGCAGCAAAAAGTTTTTCAAAACCACATGAGCACAGCTTCGGCACAGGCCAGCCAGCTGGAGCGTGGTAACATCAGGATCTTCAGCTCCGCCCGAAGCTGCGTTTCTCCGTATGAGGCGTCTACTGGGAAAGGAAATGAATAAGCGGCTTATTCATTTATCCCTTCCTTGCTGAGCGAGATACGAGCGGAATTCATACTTATACATATTTCAGGTGTTTGGAACATAGGAATAACATCTGATGTGGCTTCAGTAGGTGCCGCCGACATTGTATATTCATCGCAATCCCATCGCGGAGATTCTCGGCGACAGGGTGCTGACATCTCGGCGACAGGGTGGCGACATCTCGCGCTCACTGCAATAGTGAGGAGATGCGGCACTGTATTGAACGGGATCCGACGTGGATTCCCGCCAATACCAGGCACTGTGTTTGGTATGAATCCTGAGCGGGAACTCCACGCCAATTTTTAAATAAAAAAACGGCATGGTTCCCCCTCCAGGAGCATACCAGGCCCTTCGGTCTGGTATGGATTTGAAGGGGAATCCCCTAAGCCGAAAAATCGGCGTAAGGGTCCCCCTCAAAATCCAAACCAGATCCTTATCCGAGAACGCAACCTTGCAGGCCGCAGGAAAAGAGAGGGGGACGAGAGAGTGCCCCCCCTCCCTCCTGAACCGTACCAGGCCGCATGCCCTCAACATGGGGGGTTTGGTGCTCTGGGGCAGGGGGGCGACCTGCGGCCCCCCACCCCAAAGCACCCTGTCCCCATGTTGATGGGGACAAGGGCCTCTTCCCGACAACCCTGTTGTGCTGGCTGTTCGGTCCGCAGCGATTTATATAGGCTTCTCATGACGTCACAGTCACATGCTCTGGGTGGCCCCGGAGCATGTGACTGTGATGTCATGGGAACATGTGACTGTGACATCATGAGAGGCCTATATAAATCGCTGTGGACCGAACAGCCAGCATTACAGCGGGAGGAAGCGACGAGTCAACATCGAGGAGGAGAAGAGGGAAGAAGACGGCGACGGCGACGGGAAGACCGGCAGAAGGACAACGGAGAGCCGGACGAGACGACGGGGAAGAAAGAACCGGAGAGCGCAGAGACGACACCGGAGACCCCCGAAGTCGGAAGAGACCCCCGGAGTCAGGAGAAAACCCACGGAGCTGTGTAATAAATTACTTTAAAAAGCTGTGTGTGTTCTTTTATTGCCATTTTTTTTCCACCAGGTGAATGGGTAGGGGTACGATGTACCCCATACTCATTTACATAGGGTGGTGGGCCGGCATCTGGGGGCCCCCTTATTAAAGGGGGCTCCCGTATTCCGATCAGCCCCCGCCCGCAGACCCCGACAACCAACAGCCAGGGTTGTCGGGAAGAGGCCCTTGTCCCCATCAACATGGGGACAGGGTGCTTTGGGGTGGGGGGGCCACAGGTCGCCCCCCTTCCCCAGAGCAACAACCCCCCATGTTGAGGGCATGCGGCCTGGTACGGTTCAGGAGGGAGGGGGGACCGCTCTCTCGTCCCCCCTCTTTTCCTGCGGCCTGCCAGGTTGGATTTGGATGGTCTGGTTTGGATTTTGAGGGGGACCCTTACGCCGATTTTTCGGCTTAGGGGATTCCCCTTCAAATCCATACCAGACCAAAGGGCCTGGTATGCTCCTGGAGAGGGAACCCATGCCGGTTTTTTATTTAAAAATTGGCGTGGAGTTCCCGCTCAGGATTCATACCAAACACAGTGCCTGGTATTGGCGGGAATCCACGTCGGATCTGCGTCTACCGGCCTCAATGTCGGCAATGCGTGTCGCTCATTGCGAAAGGAGAAACAAAATTTTTCCTTTCCCGATGATGAGACAGCTCGGCGCTGGCTCTCGCGATGGGGCTTGTAGGGTGTCAATCTCGCCGCTAGAAGAGGCGAGATTGACACAAAATCGGCGGCACCTACTGTACTTTGATATGGACATTTGCTATTAATTTCTTTCACTTTATTGATTGATTTTTTTGTATGGACTATTTCGCAATATTTAATTTCACCATTTATTATACTATTTTATTTTGCACTTTATTTGCTTCACCCAAGGTTGCGCATTTATTTACATTTGTAAACAAGTGATGGTTGTAGAAGAAGTGTATTCAAGAGAAGTGCCCTGAGAAGGGGAATAAATGGGCAGGTACCGCACACTGGAACCGCCAAAAGACCACTGTGGGTGGTCTGTTTAACCACTTCACGCCCGTCATACGACTAATGACGGCCGCAAAGTGGTTCTATAATGCCGGGAGGCCGTTATTATACGGCCTCCACTCCTCCGGCCACTGGGGGGCACGCGAGCGCCGGCGGCGGCGCGCGCGCATGCCCGGCGCATCACTGAGATGCCGATGCGCGTGCCTGGCGGCCGCGATGTCCGCCAGGTACCCGCGATCGGCCAGTACACAGACAAGGACATGGATCTGCGTGTGTAAACACACAGATCCATGTCCTGTCAGGGAGAGAGGAGACCGATGCTGTGTCCCTTGTACATAGGAACACAGATCGGTCTCCTCCCCCAGTCAGTCCCCTCCCCCCACAGTAGCAATCACTCATAGGGAACACATTTAACCCCTTCCTCGCCCCCTAGTGTTAACCCCTTCCCTGCCAGTCACATTTATACAGTAATCAGTGCAGTTTTATAGCACTAATCGTTGTATAAATGTGAATGGTCCCAAAAATGTATCAAAAGTGTCCAATGTGTCCGACGCAATATCGCAGTCCTGACAAAAATCGCAGATCGCCGCCATTACTAGTAAAAAAAAAAATAATAAAAAAATGTCAGAATTCTATCCCCTATTTTGTAGGCGCTATAACTTTTGCGCAAACCAATCACTATACGCTTATTGGGATTTTTTTTAACCAAAAATATGTAGAAGAATACGTATCGGCCTAAAACGAGGAAAAAATCGTTTAAAAAAAAAAAAAATTTGAGATATGTATTATAGCAAAAATCCAAAAATATTGTTGTTTTGTTTTTTAAATTGTCGCTATTTTTTGGTTTATATCGCAAAAAAAAAAAAACGCAGAGGGGATCAAATACCACCAAAAGAAAGCTCTATTTGTGGGAAAAAAGGACGTCAATTTTGTTTGCGAGCCACGTCGCACGGCCGCACAATTGTCATTCAAAGCGACGCAGTGCCGAAAGCTGAAATTTCGCCTGGGCAGGAAGTGGGTTTATGTGCCCAGTAAGCAAGGGGTTAAATACCCCCCGGGCTCCTCACATAATTTCAGGCCACCATACTGGCCTTCCTATTTATGGTCAGAGCCCTATGATTGGAGAGATGTGAACCACATAAACACGCCACAAGACTAACAACATAAAGTAGACCTTAAGTGTGCCCTGGTCTACTGGACGGTATGCCAAGAGAAGGGGGCAAAACACTTGGATAGGGAGGTAATTATTTAAATGAGCTGGTAATGTATTACTGGACAAGCTTGCCGGAGGCTTGCAACATTTCTGCTTGCCGATTCGGAACGTATCAGGCAAAGCAAGCTGATTTCCACCTGCCCATTCTCTTGATGACATGGTCTGGTACCCCGTGTTGTGATGCTGCTGGCGCTGCTCCGATCCTGAAGCAATATCCAGATTATCGGCCAGGGTCAAGGCCTAAGTTAAGCAAGAGGATCCTAATGTGTCTAGTGAACTGGCTACCACTCAGAGGATTGGTAAGGAAAGGTAGTAATGGACTCCGACAGGTCGGGCAGATGAGATAATGACTGGTCTAGAATGGTCACTGGGCACCAGGCGTTGTAAGTCTGGAATAGCTTGATATCTACCCCGGGACCGGACTGTTGCATTTTTAGACAATACGAGGTGCAGGATGACGTGATTCGGAAACCGCTAAGGATGAGATGCAGGAGGAAGCCACCGAACCTGCCTGCGACCAGAGGCATTGCTAGGGGGGTGCGGGGGGTGCGGTCCGCCCCCGGGTGACACCCGCTAGAGGGGTGACACCCTCCCTTTTTTTTATTTTTTTTTATTTATTTTTTTTACAGCTGACCCATTCATTGATTAATTTCACCCCGCTGGGCTGGAAGCCTGGAACAACACCTCCAGCGCCGCGGCCGCACCTGGTGTGTGTCCTCCGGCTCCTTATTCTTCCTATTCCTAAATTCCAATCCTCCTCCCTACCCTACAGAGCCAGCGAGCGACTCAGCCTGTCACATCATCACACTGCACTGTGATGATGTGACGACACGCACTAGCGTTGCTAGCCAGGTGCGGGGTGGGCGGGCCGCACCCGGGTGACACCCACCAGAGGGGTGACACCCGTGGGTAGCGCAGCGGCACCACACTGACATTGCCCGCTGCCCTGTGCCTTAGGCTCACGCTGCGGCTGTGTCCCTCAGCAGAGCGGAAGGAAGCCGCCGCCCCCTCTGCCTCCTCTCTGTTTACATCCACAGAGGAGGAGGAGGAGCCCGCACTCGAGAGACACACCGCTGTGTGTATCTGCCGCTCTGTTCTGAGGTCTGTAAGGTAAGGGGGGCATCTTTACTGATGGGGGGAGGGGGTGTCTGTACTGCTGGGGTCTGCACTAGGGGGAGTTTGCACCAGGGGGGCTGTAACTGAGGGGGTGTCTGTACTGAGGGGGGTCTGGTACCAAGGGGGTGTCTGTACTGAGGGGGGTGTCTGTACTGAGGGGGGTGTCTGTAACTGAGGGGGTGTCTGTACGAGGGGTGTCTGGTACTGTGGGGGGTGTCTGTAACTGAGCAGGGTGTCTGTAACTGAGGAGGTCTGCACTGAGGTGGGGGTGTCTGTACTGATGGAGCGGTCTGTACTGAGGTGGGGGTGTCTGTACTGAGGGGGTGTCTGTACTGAGGGGGGTGTATGTACTGAGGGGGGTGTCTGTAACTGAGGGGGTGTCTGTAACTGAGGGGGGGTCTTTAACTGAGGGGGGGTCTTTAACTGAGGGTGTGTCTGTAACTGAGGGGGGGTCTGTACGAGGGGGAGTCTGTACGAGGGGGTGTCTGTACGAGGGGGTGTCTGTACTGAGGGGGGTGTCTGTACTGAGGGGGGTGTCTGTACGAGGGGTGTCTGTAACTGAGGGGGTGTCTGTAACTGAGGGGTGGTCTGTACGAGGGGGAGTCTGTACGAGGGGGAGTCTGTACGAGGGGGTGTCTGTTACTGAGGGGGGTGTCTGTACTGAGGGGGGTGTCTGTACTGAGGGGGGTGTCTGTACGAGGGGTGTCTGTAACTGAGGGGGGGTGTCTGTAACTGAGGGGGTCTGCACTGAGGTGGGGGTGTCTGTACTGATGGAGCGGTCTGCACTGAGGTGGGGGTTCATACTGAGGGAGGCGGGTCTATATTGATGGCGGAGAGTCTGTACTTAGTGGAGCGGGTTTGTACTGAGGGAAGGGATCTATACTGTGGGAGTGGGGTCTGTAGTTATTGGAGGGGGGTCTGTACTGAGGGGGGACTATAGTTGTTGGGGGGTGACACCATTTTTTTTCGCACTGGGTGACACCAACCCTAGTGACGCCACTGCCTGCGACCTAAATGGGGTAAGTGCGGGGCTGGTGGGCTGATGGGCGAGCGACGGGGGGAGAGTTATGTGTTGTTTTGCTTATTGAACCGAGGGACGGGGGGTTTGACTGACGGACCGAGTGAATGGGGGGTGGCAAGTTTGACTGACGGACCGACTGATGTATGTATGGTTTGTTTGCCGCCCCAAACAAAAAATGGAGCACCAGCTGCCACTGGTATGTATAAAAGTACATTTTGAAGAATGGGGAGGGTAAGTTCTGGAGGCTTTAATTGTAACCTGTTGTTTTGCATTGCACATTTTTACTTTCATTTAAATGAGTGGCTTTAAATTTTAACAACATATTTATTACAAGCTCTACTTTGTGGTTTGGATTTAGAATGTGTAGCTGTCTTAAAAAGCAATGTTAAATAAGTCTGTTATGTATTTATGCATATTACGTGCTGCTCTAAATTATTAATACACTTTTTTTAAGTAAGCTGAAGCCAAATTTAGATAAAGTATTCAAAAGTCCTGAGTACTAGAGAATCACTTAAAACATTCGCTGCACTTACAAACCATTTACAGTAAAGTTTTTGTAACATCTTCTATTTATATACAGTAGATATTATTTTGTACTCTCGGAGGTGATTCCTCAGAGGAATATGCTTTGCTGCACTGAATATGATAATTAGACAGAACTGCTGACTCCTGACTATAACCACAGGTTTTCCTCAATACATTAGACATGTCTTTTTGTGTAGTCACTAAATCTAGAGTGAAAACAAAAATCCAGGAAGTATCTCTTACCCACAACAAGGTGTCATAAGAAAAAGCCATGTCAACTTCTTTAGCCTTTACTGTTCTTGTCAGTCTCACATTTGTAGCAGTGCTTCGTGTCAAACGTTGGTACATTTTACTGACAAAATATCGCAGCGAGTTACACCTGTAGCTACTATTGTTGGACTGGCACTGAAAAACTCAGGAAACCATACAGACACATTCCCTGTGCTTGGTTTGCTAGACAAGAAAGATATTAGACAAAATATTGTCTAAGCTACAGTATTTCTAAACTCTCAAGGAGCTTCAAATCTGGGCAAGCTTTTTATACTAGAATGAAAAGTGCTTACAGCTCATAGTCATGCTTTACCAGGTATTATGAGGCTGAAGCAGCATTGTGTTTCTGGGTACTTGGTTGTGTATATGGTTTAAAACAGACCTTCACTTGAAAATTAAAGTTAGCTTAAGAACTGTAAAGAAACGGTAGAAGTTTTTTTTTTTTTTTAATCAAGTACCTTTTTTTTTTGGTGGAACCCTTTTTCCTTGCCTAGGCGAGAATGACATTCATTGCCTTGGTCCGTGCCCTTGCCAGACCAATGTCACGGTAGGCCGTGTCCTGGCTGTGATTCATCGAGCTGTGCAGTGCTGTATATTACCACTGTTACAATGCAGTGAATTGCAATGAGGGGGGCTATAGAATGAAGTGTAGCCCCCCCATATACACTGCATTGCAATGTGTACCACCCATTGTTGTATTTACAGTGAATAGATCCAACAGGGCTATCATCAGGGCTACCAACAGATTCATCAGGGCTACCTTTTTGTCTGTGTCAGCACTCAGCAACAGTTGTTGCTGTTTAGCTGTTACTGGTCTCCCTTTTCTAATTTATGGGTGTATTTTATTTTACAGTTTTTTTTCTTTATTTTTTTAATGTATTACTTATTTTAAATTTCTGCAAAAAAAAAAAAAAAAACACTAAAAAGATTTGGGGGTTCTATCTTTTTTGGGTTTAGGGTTTTACCTTTTTTTGGGGTTTTTTGGAAGGGATGTAAATTTATAATTAAAATTTTTATATTATCGTGATGGGCTTTTTCATTTTTTTGGGGTAGGTCAGCAGCGTGAACTTGTTTATGACACAGGCAAAGCTGCTAACAGCACAATACTGCACACCATTGTGGTCCACTTTACTGCACAGTATCACAACAGTGTCAGATGCACCAAAACATCACATATTGAATCTGTCTATTGCATTGACTGCTTATAAAGTTAGGCAAAATGTTATGGTCATTATTCCATGAGGCCTAAATTAAGTTGCAGAGGTTCTTTATGTGGAGCTAGTAGGGGGCGAGTAGGTTGTGAATCTACGGGATAAAGTGGTGGTCAAACCACACCTTTGAGAGACAGACCTCATCTGCCTTGCTTTTCTGGCAGTGGTCATTAATTGCCAGACAGTCAGAGTGCACAGTGGAGGTGGTAGAGTCGATATTCAATATTTAACATCCAAACCAGCCGTTGCCCCTAAATAGGCATTGAGGAGTTGGCTGAATTATTTAAGCATGCCATCAGTAACATGCTGCAGGGGAATGTGCAGCATTTATTTTATAAGATATTGAAGAAGAGTGTTCACATAGCCTAGAGGGAAGGAACAGCAAGCAGGGAGAATCAGTTGATACTGATGTCACTGCATTTGCAGTTTACTAACAAGTCAGTTGGAGCAATGAGGAGGGTGGTAATGATGAGGTGGAAGACTGTACCTGAGTGACTGAGAATGTAAAGGAGGAAAGTGAGAAAGGGGCACAACATCAGCTAAGCAGGATGTAATCCAGGGACAACTTGCAGTGGAGTAGAAGGAGAAGCTGCCTTTTCCACTAGATGACACTGCTTAATGGTGCAGGCCACTGGAATTCCTATGTCTATTCCACAGGGCTCAGCAGTCTTTTCACAGCACCATAGTGGTTTGCAACCTTTTCCTACAGCATATTAAATGTGGTTATTCTACCGTTTTGGTACTATATACATGGGGATACACATTAGTGTTCACCACAAAGCTCGGTGGGGGCAGCACACAAATGATACCAGTTGGCATCCAAAATACTGCAATCTTTGTCCTTTTCACCACTCCCTTTTCACCTCTTTCTTCACTCCACAATAATCTCTCTCTGCAGCCTCTGCTTTATCAGCACGCGATAGGCATGGACATCTGGGGGTTTGAAAGGCAAAGCTTATGATGCAATTGGTGATAAGGGTCAGCATTAGACTACGCTTAGTAGGGCCAAGCATGGGATTCAAGCACGCTCAAAGTTTCTTATCCCCACTCTACTGCCTCCAGCTATATACTTAACCTATATACTTAACCTGTTCCAGCTGCTGGAGCCGAAAAAGAGGCACCAATTCATCCCTATGTCCAGCATCTCAATGCAAGTGTGGCATGGCAAAGTTGCTGGCTTTACACCTGATACTGTTTCAGCTAGTGGAGTCCTCCCCCTGACCGAATTTGTGGCTTGTACTGTACCACAATGACAGTTCCTCTGCTGCCATTTTTTCACACTAAAGGTCATCTCCACTCTTCACCAGCAGGTGGAAAGTAACTCCTTGTCAATGGAACATGTGGTCAGTGGTGGCAGGATTCACATGACCACAGACAAACAACATGGTCAAGCAGGCCTGGTCTGAGATGTTCCGTCTCCTTCAAGGCTCACTGTGTCAATTCACTTGCAGATTTGTGAGTCAAAGAGCGGCAGCTGACAGAGGAAAGTTTTTATTGTATGCACAAGGAGTTAACTCTTAATTAACCAGCACATGCTCTTTTTTTTTACTACTTAATTCTTTAATTTCAACCTGTATAAGCACTATTTAACAGTTTAATCTCCTGTTCCATATTTCTATTATAAATTATTTGCTGGAAATTTTTTTTTTATAAAGCACATATGTACATTGTTATCTTTAGGGATTTACTGTTAAATATACGTAGTTAAGTGTATACTTGTTTTATTTTAAATCAGTAAGAACTATAAATTTACTAATGCATTAGGAGAAAAATGAAATGTATGCAAAAAAACAAAACAAAAAAAAAACGTTGTTTCTTTTGTAAATAACTTTAACATGCTTTCTACCAAAAATGTAATTTTATTGTTGCAGTAAATGGAACAAGCAGCACATGTATATGTTTTCCTTACATTATTGATACTTGTGTTCAAAATCTTACTGATCAAACTTGAAAAAAAATGTTTGGGCGTTTTCTCATGACATCCCCGTAGTCACATAAAATGGAAGGATCTTTCTCCACAAAATTTTATTTTTTAAATGTAGCGGACCCCCAAATTTGGGGTCGCTATGCCTGAAATTTAGAGGGTCGCCTGAGCCATAGTTTGGCTCAGGCTGTTGAATTTCCTTGAATTGGACTCTGCTCTGCTGTGGTGTTGCCTGGGTGTATAGTTCCCCTTTGACCTGTAGGTGGCATTGTTGCCCAGGTCTCGGGTTGAACAACAGGTGGCATTGTGGTGTGATTGGGTGTCTCGGCGGCTGTGCAGTGGACGTGGTCTACCTGCTGTGCATGCCGGGTGAGGGTACTTAAGGGGCAGACACCATTGGTTTTTTTTCTTCATCCTCGGCACGTACCCCACCTTCGGTGGCCCTCATGGCCAGGGGTGCATGTGAATGTGCTGGGTCCCGGGCACCTTTAGCCCGAGGCCCCATCGTTCCAGGTAGGCCCAGTACCTTTAACTGAGGCCTACAACCAAGCAACGGATTCCCAGGGTGCCCGTGGGAGGGTGACCCGCTCTGAAGGAGAGGCAACCAGGGGAGGACCTTTCTAAGGGGAACGGTGAAGGATGTCGCTGTCTCGGGAGAGGCCTGGTTACCTGTCAGAGGGAAGGATTCTGTGATACACCTTAAGCTCTTGTAACGTGCCCCATTGGCACCTATGGTCTCTAGTTACAAGTGCTGAAAAGTTCGGGACTTAGGAGCTAAAAGGTTCTGTGGCAGAGGATCTTCCTAATACGTCTCTAGGAGAAACAAAGCTAAAGTAATTGTTCGTGCTCCACTCCGGCTGCTAGGACTGTGAGAGGGAACTATCCGGGTGAGCAAAACCCACTCAGGCTTGAGTGACGACGAGGGTAAATAAGTACCGCATCCCTGAACCTGCCTCCCTATCCAACTCTATCTCTATCTTCAACTTTCCTACTAAGTTACTCGAAAAGAGAAAATAAACTCGTCTGTTGGAGTTTAACACTGTCTGGACATTGGCCTTCTTTATTAGAGAAAATAGACTTTTCCCTACACTCTAGGGACGAGAACCAGCGGAGGGAGGTAACTCGCTGCAGGACCCAAAACTGTTAACACCGCTCACCCTCTTCGCAACGGAGGAAACTGGGCATGTGGCATTGTGTTTCCTATCCTGCAAGTGGAGGTAAGCAGGACAGGGATCTGTGTGCTACATAAATTTTTATGAAAATGGACAGAACTGATTTTAAAAATGTACCTCCCTTTGACTTCAATGGAATTTGCATTAAAGTTCACAATTTTCTGGTTTTAGCCCCTGTTCACATCAGCACGATTTGACATGCGATTTTGCAGTTGAACTCGCATGATTTCAAAGCTGTGTTCAGTGTGAACGAGGGCTCAAGATCAGTTTGCCAAATATTCCCATGAATCAAACCTAGGCAGATTCAATCATCACTAATCATGGCCATCTTAGCAACCTGATTAAATGTAAAAATAAAGATCATAGTTTTTGTTCAGCTCCTTGGGGTGCAGTGATGTAAGTTTATAAATCCACATTTTCTTCTTCAAAATGCAATTATCCCATCTTTTCATGCTATGCATATCATCAGTGATTATGTGGCTTTGTTCATTGTCTTTGTTGTTTCTGTCTAATAGAGAAGTTGCACAATCCTTGATTTTTTGGGCAGTTTGACCAACATAAATCATAATGCACTGACAAACTGATGGGGAAAAACCCAAACCAATGTTTTGTTACCTGATTCAGTTCTAGATTGTAATGAAGTTGACAAAAAGTCAAACAGTACCTCCCACACTGAGTCTTACATCATACATTTTAAAACTTTAAAATTAATATATTTAACTATTGGCATAAAATATTTGTCTTCCAGACTTCAATATAGGACAAAGCAGTTTATTTATACTGTAGAGCATGTTCTTGCTTACTTGTTGACTGCTTTTCCGATTTTCTAATTGAAAATATGTCCCTCCTCTGACTCATTCAGTGTTGCAAATAAACTTGAAAGGAGGAAATCAAATTACACAAGCCATTTAGGCCGCTTATTGCATAGTAGTAAACTAGCTTAGTGAACAGTAATATCTTTGATCCCGCCAGCTGCTAGCAAAGACAATATAAATACACCATATACATGTACAATATTATTATTTACTTAAAAAAAGGATAAAAACTTTTTTGGCGCCCGATGATAAATATAGAAACAATACAATATATTCCCTTAAAAATGTATTAAATATTGTAGAGTAAAAATTTTTTATAAAATTTTGCAAATGAGAAAAAAAAAATTGAGTCGAGTTTCTTTTTAAAAGCTTATCTTTTATATTTTAACTGTTAGCTCTGCAGATATGTTAAACGCAGCCAAATTTGGCATGGTTTTTCCTTCAAAATACATCAAATAGGACCAATGGGGAAAGGGCCAGCCCAGCATCCTGTGGATTGACACCTCCTGTGTGTATATCTAGAGGTGTATATTCACTTTGGGGCTGTACATGATGGTGTGTGGGTACCTTGGGAGGCCCAGCCTGGAGTTGAAAGCGATGACGCATGCTGGCTAAACCCATCGTTAATGAGGTACCATACGGGATAACTGACCCCTACGCGCTACTTTACATAGGTAGGTATCAGAGCCATGTCTATTTTTTTGGGGAGGGGTCCCCATAGCAACCCTTTGTGTGAGCTTAGCCTCATTCAATCGGAATTTGGTTAGTGATCTGTGTATCCTGTTTATAGAACGTGCATGGCTTATTTGGATCCTGACTGTCCACTGCGTATGATGCAATGCAGTCCATTCAATAAAGGACAATACAGAGTCTTTCAAACTTCTCCTAACACCTGGTGGATACTAAGGTTAGCATAACTCTGTTGTAGGGACCCTGCATATATATAATATAGCAGGGAGGTGGCTATTTAGCCCTATTTATGTTTATCATTATATAAGCTACATTTATTTATTTATTTTTTGATTATACTGTTCTTTATTCCTGAAGTGCAAAGTATTGTTGTCGCCGGTTATGCGGGTGAATGTGCATGTGGCTGGTTCCATAGTCTGGGCGGTTGCGTCACCTTAATGTGTCCTCAACCATCAGACGGAATAAGGTAGGTATCATCCCCATGCTCCCCCTTTCTCCCCCCTTTTTTTTCTGTTTGTCATTATTGTTCCATAGGTTTAGTGGACAGGATAAATTATCTCACTTTTAAGTACATTTATACTGACATATGTATATATGCTTTATTTATAAAGAGTGAGTTACAAAACGGGTAAACCCTGATGAAGCTGATTCCAATACTGCGAAACATGTTGAAAATCTTGATGTAACTTGATGTAAAATAATATCACACAATGTACAGGGATTCAATTCCCCTAACAAAAGGAAAAAGGCCTTTTTGCAATATAAAAAATTGAATGCGAAAATAGTAATGTTGCAAGAAACACATTTTATGTCAGATGCACACCCCACATTCTTTCATAAATCATTTAACCAATCTTTCTATACCACTTCCACCTCTAAAACTAAGGGAGTTGCAATATTTTTCCATCACTCTTTTCCCATTGAGGTTCATCAAGTCTTTAAGGATCAAGACAGTAGATTCATTATTATTAAAGGTACATTGGCAGGGAGAGACATTACAGTGGCTAACATATACGCCCCTAACGACACACAAACCACATTCTTCACACAATTTTTCAACACATTACAACAATTTCACTCACCACATATTATTCTAGGCGGAGACTTCAATTCAGTTCCTCAACCAAACCTCGATAGAAGCAAACAGAATCAGAACTCCAAAACCTTCTCTAAAACAACCACCACACATATAAATGACCTGCAATTAATAGACTCTTGGAGGGCGTTAAACATAGGCGCAAGGGACTACACATTTTATTCACATCCGCATGACTCATACTCCCGTATAGACCATATCCTCTGTACCCCTATAATTCTAGCTAATTCCCTAGACGCTTCAATACACCCTTGCTCTTGGTCAGACCATCATATTGTTACCCTGAGTACAAAATTCATAGGCCTCATTTCCACCCCATACTCCTGGAGACTAAATGAGTCTTTGATTTCAGATCCCGTTCACCAACAGGAAATAGCTTCAGAAATAGAAGAATATTTCACTACTAATGCTACCCCTGATGTCTCCTCCTCTACATTATGGATGGCCCACAAAGCGGTCATGAGGGGTCATCTTATTAAGAGGGCAGCACAATGTAATAGGACCAAATGGGAAAAAATCCACTCCCTCACTAGGGACCTCCATAAATTATATAAGGACCATAAGCACACTCATGACCCAGATATCTATAAGTTGATCACTCATAAACGCAACGAATTAGATTCCCTTTTAACATTTAGAGCAGAAAAAGCGCTCCGCTGGTCGAAAGCAAAATTTTTCTTATCATGCAACTCCTATTCTACGATGTTCGCCCGCAAACTTAACCAGTCAATAAAACCTACACACATCTATAAGCTCAAAAACAGGGCAAACCAACTGGTTATACACCCTCAGGAGATACTCTCCATATTCAAAGACTTTTATTCCGACCTTCTCTCAGCACCAAACACTCCCATTCCTCCCTCCTCACTTTCTTGGTTTGATAACCTCCCCTTTCCAAAATTAACCCAAACTCAAATAGATACACTAAATTCGCCATGTTCAGAAAAAGAATTGACTTGTATCATTAAATCACTTAAAAGAAATTCAGCTCCAGGCCCGGATGGCTTTTCATCCTCATACTTTAAACAATATCACCTACTCCTAATCCCTCACTTGGTCAAACTATATAACAACATTCTCACAGGAGGACAATTCCCAGAGGAGATGCTATTAGCCAACATGTCACTCATCCCAAAAGCAAATAAAGACCACACTTTACCCCAAAATTATAGGCCAATATCCGTTATAAATAATGACCTCAAAATTTTTAGTAGACTCCTAGCCAATAGACTCGCCAAAATTATCCCTACACTTATCTCCCCTTACCAATCTGGATTTATCCCTGGTAGACAGATCACAGACAACATTAGACTGGTCTCAAATATTATCCAAGACGCGAACATACATTCTAGACCTCTTTTAATGCTTAGCCTAGATATTAATAAGGCATTCGATAGTGTCTCTTGGAAATTCTTAGACCTAGTACTACGTAGATATGGCTTCGAAGGTGAATTTGTACATGGCTTTCATGCACTTTATCACAACCCCTCAACTAGAATTAGGTTACCAGGCTGCAATTCAGAGTTTTTCAAAGTAGGTAGAGGTACGCGTCAGGGCTGCCCCCTCTCCCCACTGTTATTTGCACTTGCAATCGAACCATTAGCTACAGCCATCCTACTCAATGCAGGCATCAAAGGTTACACATCAAACAATAACACATACAAACTGTGCATGTATGCAGATGATATGTTAGTATTCCTCTCCCAGCCAAATACTGCTTTACCTATTCTTTTACAAACTCTCAACATCTTTTCGTCCTTATCGGGCTTAACAGTCAACGTATCCAAATCGATGGGCATGCCAATCAATATTCCAACTTCAGATTTAGAATCGCTACGCTCCTCTTTCAGCTTCTCCTACACATTGGAGTCCCTTCCGTACTTAGGAATTCATCTCACTCCCAAATTCAATGAGCTTGTTTCCAAGAATTACATACCATTGATGCATAAATTAAGAGCAACATTAAAAATGTGGAAATCCTATAAGATATCATTTTTAGGAAGGATCACAGCAATAAAAATGACTTTACTCCCGAAGATCCTGTACTTATTTAGGGCTCTCCCTATTAGACTGAATAAAACATTGCTCACGAAGTTCCAATCAGACGTTAATAGATTCGTCTGGTCGGACTCCCATCCTCGCCTTTCAAGATCGATCTTATATAGTCCTCAAAGACATGGTGGTCTTGGCCTCCCAGATTTTTGGTTGTATTACCTATCAGCTAGATGGTCACAAATGGCACAGTGGCACATCCCCAACCCAAAAGTTCCATGGGTTGATTTTGAAAAGAACTCCATTTTGCCATTCTCCATCTCAAGTTTACTGTGGGGAAACAAAATTCCAAACTATTCTATTGACCCCTTAAATCAAATAGTCTCACAGTCATACCAATTATGGAAAACATACAACCAGAAATTTAATCTTAAGTCCAAAACCCCTCCACATGCATCTTTTATAAGCGACCCTAAATTTCCCCGAGCTGCACGGGTCCCAACAGACTTCTCTTGGTGGATAGACAATAACCTTACATCCCTTTCCAATTTTATAGATGGTACAAACTTCATTTCCCTCCCCTCTCTTATCTCTAAATCCCAAATTCCTGAAACTGAATGGAATAGATTTTCTCAGATCAAACATTTTTTTGACACGTATTTTCAAACCTCGAATATACAACCCCCATCCTTTTTCGAGACCCTCTGTCTTAAATCCCCCAGAAAGAGAGGTTTCATCTCGGAAGTATACGTCAACCTACTTATCAACACAGACACGAACAAACTTCCATACATGATGAAATGGGAACAGGAGGTAGGCTTCACATATCCTTCTGTGAACTGGGACAACTGCATCAACAATTTGCACAAAAGTACCAAGTCTATAGCCATTAAAGAGACAGCGTTGAAGCTATTCACTAGATGGTACTATACCCCTATTAAACTTCACACCATTTTTCCTACCGTCTCCCCTTTGTGCTTCAGAGGATGCAACTCCACCGGCTCTTTTACACACATCTTTTGGAGCTGTGAAAAAATCACTCATATCTGGAAGCAGTTGGAGAATTTTGCCTCTAAAATTGCAGATAAGAACATCACCTTGACCTTACATAATTGCCTTCTATTCTCACCCATTATAGGACTCTCTACTCAAGGTATTAGACTAATACATACTATATGCGTAGCAGTCCACTGGTTAATTGCTTTCCATTGGAAATCCCCATCAGTTCCTTTAACACAACTCAAAACTAGAATCAATAATATAATTTTGATGGAAAAAATCTATCATACTGTTCGGAACACAAATCAGGTTTATAAACAAAAATGGGACCCCTGGGTCGCACATAGCAAGGAGTTCCTTAACCCAGATCAACATGCCTCTCCTTAATTTTTGGTTCAAACATATATGCACATCACTGTAACTTCGTTTATAGAGCCAGTCTTCCTTCTTACATGTATATATATGATGCAAATTGTATTTCTACGTTTCTACTTTATACAGTCCATATGTATATCTGACGCTATGGAATTGATTTTTTTACTTTTGTCATGTCGGTTTTGTACCACCTTTTAACCCAAATAAAAAACGTTTGTAAACAAAAAAAGAAAATCTTGATGTAACACCATACTCTGTGTATATACTTTTAACTGTACATGGTTGGGAAGGTTTTGTATAAACCCCCACGTGTCTTTTATGCTCATATGTGAATAATAATCTTTTTCTATGTATTCAACTAATAATATTGTTTTGATACTATATCTTATGAAAGTATGAAGTGTACCATTTCAGTTGTTCTTACACTTTTTTCAAACTCTTTTATATTTTAACTTGACAAAAAAGAGTTTCAGTTAGCACTTTTATTTTTTCTCTTTCCAGAAATACAAATTTATGAAACTGTTAACACTTCTTCAATACAAAAATAACTTTGTAGACTATTGTTTCTTAAAGTTAATTATCCAAAAAGTGTTACAAGTCTGCAGTATGTATCTGCAATATATATTACCACTATTAATCATACATTTTCAAAGCATTTTTCAAATTGTGTCTCATCCAAGCTTGGAGGGATGGAGGTAATTGGGTAATTTGTCCGTGTCTGTTCTGTGTATATTGGGGAACCAGTGTTGGAAGTATAGAAGACATTTCAGCACTGTACAGCCATACATTTACAATGCACAGTAAAAGTATAGCTGTTGACTGTACTTGAGCATGAGGCAGTGTTGTTGATGGATTGATAGTGACATAACTATCTAACTATCAGCAGGCAAGAAGATCTTTCAGGCCAAGATGTGTAGAGATTACAGCTGATTTACATGTGTAAAGACATTTAAATAGCGTTGGCTTCTGCTTGCTGGTGCCGCTTCATACTGCGGTTAGTATAGACAAAACTGTTATGCCACCTTAATACTTTTACCATTTGTTTTACTGTGCATATTCACAGTATGTAAAAGTGTGAAACAGTGCAGCAAGAATGTGATCCAGTGTAGCACAAACAGATAATTAACACAGGTCTAGAAGTCTTAAAGACTTGACAATTAGCTATACCTTATATGTTGCAATATACTGTATATATTAAAATTGATGCACACCAGTTTTTAATGAGGCATTATTAATTTGCTAAAATGAAAACACAGGGAACGCTAACCAATAATAAAAAGACTGGAAATATGTGTTAATGGGAAATTAATCATACACAATATTTAGCACTCTATTAAAAAACATAAGAATGATAGAACTTAAATAAAATCACTACACTCTCAATGCTGCCAGGAATATAGCCCCTAGGTAGGCAGCAATGGATAATCTGCAAGCCTGAAGATGTTATTATCCAGTACTGATAATATTCAGAATATACATCACCTATCTTTAGTGACAGATATAGGCAGAATGGGACCCTAGGCAAGGTAGCAGTTTTAAACCCCCCCTTCCCCACCATCGCTTTGGTTGACATTGATAAAGATTGCAATAAGCACAGAGTAGTCACCCCATTAGTATTGTCGTTACTGGCACTGCCCGACCAATCAGACACAACTATCTGCAAATGCATCCCCCTTTGTAAAGTGTCAGGCAGAGGCATCGACCAAGACCAATTGTTTTATCTACTGGTCAAATTGTGCACCTGCCTGACACTTCACAAAGAGGATGCATTTGTAGATAGTTGGATGATGTAGCGCTTCCTCTCTTGCAAAGAAGGTAGCTGTCAGGGGCCAAATAGATGACAGAACCACTGCTAAAGCAGAAATGTTTTTTGGCAGAAAAAAAGAATAGTGACTCCTTACTCAACAAACAGGTTGAACTCTTCATTCATATCTTGCATCTGAAGTCTAATTTTCTTTCAATCATGAACATGCATGTAAATAAAATAAGCAACACTAATTTCACCTACGCTTATTATGTGTTGGGAGGGATATAAAAGTTATATTTATTTTCAATAGTAACTTAACATGTAGCTATTGATAGTGACACAGAGAATGGGACACCAATGAGTTCCCCCCAAAAATCTGGTGTATCCATGGCCCACTTTCAATTTGTGGGGGGTTCATCAAAGCTTATCTGAAATTCATGAAAAACCTGCAGCAAAATCCCAGTGAAGTTTATAGGGAACAAATCTTGATCACTAAATTCTGGCCATTTTCAAAGTTTTAATACGTAAGAGATTGTCAAAAAGGCACAGGAAACTGATCACTGTCATGGAGGACATTTAACAAAATACTTTTTTTTTGTCTGTGACAAGTAGCAGGCCACAATAGGTCTAAAAGCTATAGGTAAATTTAATTAAAGCTTAAACCCTCAACTTTGTACAAATTAGCCAGTGGCAGAACAATTCAGATGCCTAACAGTCATTTTCAGGACTACAATGTTGTTTGTGTCAGCAACAACTGTAGTTGTTGTTTTACTGACTGCCACGCCCATAGTGTTTGGTTGATTTTTTGTTTTACCTTGTAAAGCCATCCTTGTTATCCCTAGCAAGCAAGCCTAGAAAGGGATGACAATTTAAATATTTAGTAATTCACAACTGAAAATTATGTTTTGTTTGAAGGGGGTTGCAGAGGAATGTTACCCCTGTAGTCTGTATTCCTCTACTCCTCCCTCCTTCCTTTTTCACCTCTTGCTCCATCTCCTTCTCCTTCTGTGTGTTTACAGCATGAGGAGAGATTCTAGGGGGCTGGGGTTTTTTATGTACAAAGAAGAGCAGTGGTGGGAGTCCTATTACTAAAGATAGTAGCACTCACCGTAAGTTAACAGGGGTGTGGTCAAATAAACATATATCAAAGAAGGAAAAACAACAAACAGAATAGACCTCCACACACCTAAATGAGTTTATACTACAAAAATTTATTCATAGCCTATATAAAGGCACATTGATTAGTTACAAAACATTGCTATAATACCCCAGGTTTAAAAATAGATCAATACCCATTCATATCCAGTCGCCAGGTCATTTCTACTCCAAAACCAACTAGGAAAGGAGAAATAACCTGGTAGCTGGAAGACCCATTCCCTCCCCCAGTGTGAAAGAACACCCCCTAAATGAACCCACTGAACCCCAAGAGCTTCCCTTATGGACAAGGTTATTCCCACATACAGTTTCCTAAACTATGGCAGTGTGCACCTATACCAGGTAATTGTCGCTGCCACAGATTGGGAAGACAATTACCTGGTATAGGTGCACGCTGCCATAGTTTAGGAAACTGTATGTGGGAATAACCTTGTCCGTAAGGGTAGCTCTTGGGGTTCAGTGGGTTCATTTAGGGGATGTTCTTTCACACTGGGGGAGGGAACGGGTCTGCCAGCTACCAGGTTATTTCTCCCTTCCTAGTTGGTTTTGGAGTAGAAATGACCTGGCGACTGGATATGAATGGGTATTGATCTATTTTTAAACCTGGGGTATTATAGCAATGTTTTGTAACTAATCAATGTGCCTTCATATAGGCTATAAATAAATTTTTGTAGTATAAACCCGGCTGGGGTTTTTTACCCTGCCAGTGGCTCATCATCTAGGCTGCACAATTTTGGCCTGTTTTGTAGAGGTGGTCGAAATGGTGAGCTGCAATAAGGCAGGAAATAGTGACCCAATCCCTCCTGGATGCCTTCAAGGGCACACACTGCATGGTGTAATTATTATTATTATTATACAGGATTTATATAGCATTAACAGTTTGCGCAGCGCTTTACAACTTTAGGGCAAACTGAACATTTATAATACAATTCAATACAGGAGGAATCAGAGGGCCTTGCTCGTTAGAGCTTACAATCTAAAAGATGGTATCACTAAAAAATAAAACATTTTCAATATTTAGCACAAAGTTCTTGGCCTAGGTGGTTCCACATTAACGTATATCCACTCTCTATTATTTTTGTTACTATTTTCAACAATTTCTTTTATTCCTTGTTTACCCTTGTAATGCCATCCTTGTCATCCTTGGCAAGCAAACCTAGATGGGGATGGCAATTTAAATTGCAGTGAAATGTGATCGTAGTCTGTTTGATGTGTTAAACCAGTGGTCATCAACCCTGTCCTCAGGACCCACTAACAGGCCAGGTTTGCAAGATAACTGAAATACATCACAAGTGTTATCATTTGCTGCTCAGTGATTGCAGTATTCTAGTCTGCATCTCCCCAAGGTAATACATAAAACCTGGCCTGTTAGTGGGCCCTGAGGTCAGGGTTGATGACCACTGTGTTAAACAATATACACCTTTTAATGGCGCAAAAAAGCAACTGAGTCCAAGATAATAATAAAGGATTAAAAAAGTTAGACACACATTAGATTCCATTAACTTAATAGTCCATAGTACATCCGTGGATATGGAGGAAATTGATTGCACATATGGATGTGTGTTTTACAAGGGTTATTATAGGTGGCAACTGTCCTCAGAGTGTAGCCAGCTCTGTATAAAAAAGAAGGAAGGAGAATAGGGGGAAGCGCCACCTAAGTGCAGAGATTAAAATACCTTAATAGCGCTAAAGCTGAATAACACTTACGGGATAAAAAGAAATTCAAGCTCAAAAGGTCCAAGGATTAATAGAAAACCAGAGGCAATGCCCCAGATGTGACACAGATCTTTGATGAGATCTGTGTCACATCTGAAGACCCCCTTCACATCAGGCCCCCTTAGACATGAGCGCCCCATATCACATCAGAATCCACCATTATAGGGCCCCCCCATTATAAAGACACCAACTGCATTGGTTATTCTAATGTTGGCAGTCAGCCTGCTGCACCATGACATTTATAGTTACATAGTTAATGTAGTTGAAAAAGGAAACAAGACCCTCCAGTTCAACCAAGAGATAGAAAGAAAGAAAACCAACACATGCAAATAGAAAACCTCCATATACACAATCTTATACCCATAGTTGATCCAGAGGAAGGCAAAAAAAACAAAACAAGAAAGCATGATCCAGTTTGCTCCAGTAGGGGAAAAAATTCCTTTCTGATCGCTCAAGAGGCAATTGGATATTCCCTGGGATCAACTTTACCTATAAATATTAGTATGCAGTTTTATTATGTGCATTTAGGAAAGAATCCAGGCCTTTCTTAAAACAATTTACTGAGCTGGCTAGAACCAACTCTTAAGGGAGTCTATTCCACATTTTCACAGCTCTCATTGTGAAGAAGCCTTTCTGTATGGAGATGAAATCTCTTTTCCTCCAGATGTAAAGAGTGCCCCCTTGCCCTCTGTGATGACCTTAAAGTAAATAACTCTACACAAAGTTCAATATATGGATCACGTATATTATAATACATCTTGATCTTATCCCCCCTTAATCTCCTCTTCTCAAAAGAGAATAAACTCTGTTCAGCTAATCTTTCCTCATAGCTGAGCTTATCCATGCCTCTTACCAGTTTGGTTGCCCTTCTCTGCACTTTCTCCAGTTCCCCAATATCTTTTTTGTGAACTGGTGCCCCAAACTGAACTGCATATTCTAGATGAGGTCTTACTAATGATTTGTACAGGGGCTAAATTCTATCTCTCTCTGCAGTCCATACCTCTTTTAATACAAGAAAGGATTTTGCTCGCTTTGGAAACAACAGCTTGGCATTGCATGCTATTATTAAGCTTATGATCCACCAGACCACCCAGATCCATCTCCCCCCTGTTTGTATGATGCATGCATATTCTTAGCCCCAAGTTCATAACTTTACATATATGACGCATGATGTTAATTCCGGCTGGGTACATTTTAACTATCTCTGAGATGATACAATTGAATTTCTAGTCAAGTTCTGAAGTAAAACACCTGCCTTGTTTGTGTTTCCACATTTTATCCTATTCTATATGGTCACATTCACGTACTGCCCTGGTCCTGGCCAATTTTTGCAAACCTTCCCTAAGCTCTAATATTTTTGGGAAAATTGGATTAATGAGGATACGAAAGGGATTATTCATGCATCTGGGGTAAGTGTGTGCAGTGTTTTTGCATTCATGGTGTATTCAAATTTTGTTTTCAAAGGATGAAGGAAGTTGCTGTGAAAAAAGGGCATTTCTTAAACTGTCAGCAACATTTGCCTGATGCACTCTAAACCCAAACTAAAAGCTATAATCTAAAAAAAGAGAGAACTAAATTATTGGAAAAAATAGCTAGCTCTTCATTTGTCAGTACATTAGCTATCAACCACTTTGCAGACAGATATTGGTCTACATTTCTGCACACAATCAGAGCATATAAGAAAATGGAAGAAAATGGAACACAGCACCGTGATTCAAAGAATTCAAGCATAGTTTGTAGATTCAATTTCATATAATCTTTAACATGATCAAATCTCTTGGAAAGGCATTTTTTGTTTTCTTTTAATCGCTAGCTTACTTTCATTGAAATAATAGCGGGTGATGCTGATATAAAGATCATTGTGTGGACACTTTGTGTTTTGGGGTGACATTGCTCTGCCCCCTCCCCCTGAAACTCCGTATTTCTCAAAAGCTGGCTATACAAGGTTAACAGACTAAAACCTCGTACACACTGCTGGGAGAGCTTTTTGCCGTGAAAACCGTTCGTGTGTATGGTTTCTCGACAGGAAAACTGCCGGGAATCTCAACGAGAAAAATAGAGAACCTGCTCTCTAGTTTTCTCGTCGTGATTCTCGGCAGAGTGTTTCCTGCCGAGAAAACCGGTCGTCTGTATGCTTACCTGTCCAAGGTAAACCCGCGCATGCTCGAAAAGACTTAGACGCATGCACGGTAGCATACAAGGTTAGTGTGGGGTGTAGCAAGATGGCGGCAACGGCATGACGTCACCGTGTTCTTGCCATTCAAAAGAACAGCGTTTTTTTGGAGTGGCCGTCTGTACACAGGGCTTGGCAAGACAAGCTTGCCAGGAATCCCATCAGGAAAACCGACGGTTTTCAAATAGACGGGATTCCCGCCCGTGTGTACAGGGTTTAATGGATTCCTCCTTTCATACAAACAAGATGATGGATTAACTCACTCCCCCTTGAGACTTTGTATTTTAAAAGCTGTATCCTTCGCTGATCGACAACATTTTTCCAGCTTGTCCCTTTGACCAAAGTCGACCAAATGATTGACTTCTGTCAAGCAGGGGCAGCCACACACTAATGGGAATTTAGACAGACCCCACGGACCCAGCCAAACTTCGATCAGTGTATAACCAGCATAAGATACACAGCATTTTGCTACCTACATGACATTCAGTATGGATTTACATCAACTTTACCAGATCTGGCAGTGCTACAAAGTCCACATTAATCTTTCCATATACAGTTTGTCAGCATCACTCCCTATGCTTTCTCTATCTCAGCCAAAGCACATTGTCATTATGGCTGCTGTGACCTTGCCCTTTTTATAGGGAAGGGGCTGGCTTATTCAAAAGCCCCCTTATTGACCCTTGTAAGCTAGCTGACCTAAGTTCAAAGGCCAGGCAGTGCATTATAGTTTCAAATAATTCAGACTGGAGAATTCACACATTACTTCACCATGAACCTTTCCCACACATGGTGCAATTTGAATCCACAGTTCAAATTGTAATGTCCTTTACGTGATATACTAAAAAACAGTGAGAGAGCTACGGTAAATTGACATCCCATTACTTGCCCTTGTGCTGTCCTTTTCAAAATGCTCATACATTCTCAGTTATTTATTCTTTTAGTACACTCAGCAAAACACAGTTTCATTATGGGATTACATTGTCAACTAAGGTAAATGTTTATATGTGTATTCAAACGTGTATTCCGCATTAATCCATAGCACGATGACAAAGAGCATTACATATTTTTTACTTTAAAATGTCACACCTTAAAATATCTACATTTATAACTAGGCAAATTTACAGTCAGGTATTTCTTACTAGTTGATGTTATGTGGCTGAAAAGTGTATCTTAAATTCAAACATCATATATAAAAATTTGAAGGTAGTATTTTAGAATTAATGTTTGCTTAAAGTGGAGCTCCAGGCTCCTTCAGATTTTTTTTTAAAGTCAACAGCTACAAATAAGCTACTGACTTTTAATATAAGGACACTTACCTGTCCAGGGATCCTGCTATGTCCTCACCCCAGCTGATTCTTCAATTAGCTTTGGGTGCAGGCACTGGCATCACTAGTAAGGGAAACAGGAAGTAAAGCCTTGTGGCTTCACAGCCTGTTTCCTACTGCACATGCGCAAGTCGCGCTGGGCTGGAAGTAGGAGAGGGTACCTGTCAAAACCAGGTACCCGCTCCCCCCTCTGAAAAAGTGCCAAATGTAGAAGTGGAGGGGGGGAGCAGACCAATTTTCAGCTTTCGGTGCTCTCACAATTTGAATGACAATTACTCAGTCATGCAACACTGTACCCATATGAAATTTTTGTCCTTTTTTTCCAACAAATGGAGCTTTCTTTTGGTGGTATTTAATCTTTTTTTATTGTTTGCGCTATAAAAGAAAAAAGACTGAAAATTCTGTAAAAAAAAAAAAATGTCTTTGTTTCTGTTATAAAATTTTGCAAATTGGTAATTTTTCTTCATAAATTTTGGCCAAAATTTATACTGCTACATATCTTTGGTAAAAATAACCCAAATCGGTGTATATTATTTGGTCTTTGTGAAAGTTATAGAGTCCACAAGCTATGGTGCCAATCTCTGAAAATTGATCACACCTGAAGTACTGACGGCCTCTCTCATTTCTTGAGACTCTAACATGCCAGGAAAGTACAAGTACCCCCCAAATGACCCCTTTTTGGAAAGTAGACATTCCAAGGCATTTAGTAAGAGGCATGGCGAGTTTTTTGAAGTTGTAATTTTTCCCCACAATTCTTTGCAAAATCAATTTTTTTTTTCATTTTTTCCCCCCCACAAAATTGTCATATTAGCAGGTTATTTCTCACACACATCATATGCATACCACAAATTACACCCCAAAACTCATTCTGCTATTCCTCCTGAGTACGGTGATACCACATGTGTGAGACTTTTACACAGCGTGGCCACATACAGGGAGCAGGGAGCACCATCAGGCGTTCTGGAGCATAAATTACACATCTAATTTCCTGACTACCTCTTACACTTTTGAAGGCCCTGGAGCACCAGGACAAGGGAACCCCCCCAAAAATGACCCCATTTGGAAAGAAAACAATCCAACGTATAATCCATGAGGCATAATGAGTCTTTTGAACATGTCATTTTTTTCTAAAAGTTTTTGGAAAATGTGGAAAGAAAATGAAAACGCATTTTTTTTTACACACAGTTGTCCATTCATACAATATTTCTAACACATAGCATGTACATACCAAAAATGACACCCCAAAATAGATTCTCCTACTCCTCCTGAGTATTGTGATACCACATGTGGGAGACTTCCACAGCCTGGCCACATACAGAGGCTGGGTACTGCCGAGTATGGCTGGGTACTGCTGAGTACGGGTGGGTATGGCTGGGTATGGCTGGGTATTGCCGAGTATGGCTGGGTACGGCTGGGTACGGGCTGGGTATTGCCGAGTATGGCTGAGTACGGCTGGGTATGGCTGGGTACGGTTGAGTACGGCCGGATACGGCTGGGTATCACTGAGTATGCCTGGGTATGGCTGGGTATCACTGAGTATGGCCGGGTATGGCTGGGTATAACCGAGTATGCCTGGATATGGCTGAGTATGGCTGGGTATCACAGAGTATGGCCGGGTATGGCTGGGTATCACCGAGTATGGCTGGGTATGGTTGAGTATGGCTGGAGGTGGATGGGTGCGCATGGCAGAGTATGGTGGAGGGATGGCAGAGTATGGTGGAGGGATGGCAGGATGGCAGAGTATGGTGGAGGGATGGCAGGATGGCAGAGTATGGTGGAGGGATGGCAGAGTATGGCAGAGGAATGGCGGGATGACAGGATGGCAGAGGGATGGCAGAGTATGGCGGAGGGATGGCAGGATAGAAGAGGGATGGCAGAGGGATGGCAGGATGGCAGAGTATGGTGGAGGGATGGCAGAGTATGGTGGAGGGATTGCAGGATGGCAGAGTATGGTGGAGGGATGGCAGGATGGCAGAGTATGGTGGAGGGATGGCAGAGTATGTCAGAGGGATGGCCGGATGGCAGAGGGATGGAGGGATGGCAGAGGGAATGGCAGGATGGCAGAGGGATGGCGGGATGGCAGAGGGATGAGGGATGGCAGAGGGATGGCGGGATGGCAGGATGGCAGAAGGATGGCAGAGGGATGACAGAGTATGGTGGAGGGATGGCAGGATGGCAGAGGGATGGCAGGATGGAAGAGGGATGGCAGGATGGCAGGTGGATGGCAGGATGGCAGAGTATGGAGGAGGGATGGCAGAGGCTGTAGTTGTCACAGAGCAGCGCTGTGAGCACTACACATCCAGCCCACAGCGCTGCTGCAACCCTTTTTTCCCTCTCCCCTCGCACTGTACTGATCGGTACAGAGAGGGGAGAGAGAAACCGGACATGACGCCGGTTTGTTTTCCAAGTGATCGCTCCGTCATTCGACACGCAGGGAGCACGATTCTGGGAGGACGTCAATGTACGTCCTCCCAGAGTTATCGAGCCGCGCTGTAGCCGTCATTCGGCTATGGCGCGGTCGGCAAGTGGTTTCGTTATTTAGGCAGTAATTTTCAATGTGTAACCTTCTTTTGTGGGAGCGTCATGAAAAATGGTCCACCTTAAATAGGATATGGTGCATTACCTGTAGATAAATAAGATAACCAGAACCTTCACTAAGTGGAAAAGTGGGTTTGATAATAAAGTTAGTAGTGTCTCTGCTTAGGACAGGGCCTATTAGAACAGAGGGGGTTCTTTCCTGGAACATTTACCAGTAATCTAAACAAAATAATTGGAAGAAGAGGAACTACTGCAACCAGCATATACCATTAACCATAAGTATATTGTTTCCCACCCTTTATGGAAATATTACAAGCTTTATATAAAAAAATATTAATAATAGTACATACTGTACATTCAATGTACAGATATTATCAGCAAGAGTCCTGGTAGAATTGTGCACATATTCCTGGGTATATATATAGTTATTAATAAAGATACCTCCAGATGAATGTTGCAGCAAAGTTTATTTGCAGAGGCCCCTCAGGATGATTGCTATGCAATGTCCGTCTCGATGCCAGAGACCTGAAGAAAATTAGTATGGGAAGACCATCCAGCCATTGCCCAACTAGCCTGGATTGCAGATTCTTGCTAGCGGAAACTGTGGTGTGGCACTGAAACTCAGCATCAACCCAGATACTCTGTGTCTTAGTCCCTAGTCACTTCTAAACTGTCAAGCAACCGGGCCTTTAACTATCAATTGGCCATCAAATGCCTAACCTAAACTATGCTGATAATTAAGTTCTGAACTAAAACTACCTATAGAATCTCAGTCCAGAAGGGACGGGGTTAATTAAAAAAAATATCAGGAGCTATATATAAACTCTATTGCAATAAACAGCTAATGTAGTGAAAATTGACGGCTACACACATACAGTAGCACAGACCTTGCTATCTAGCACTGTGCATGTGAGATAATAACAATAGGATAGAGATACTCTGTCTCTCACAAGGAATCAGAACACACACAAGAAGCTATGGACAGTGGCAGTTACTATTTGAACTGAGGAATGATTGCCTAATTGTCTCTGCTTCTGGTCTGGGTGAAATAAAACAGCAACAGCAGCTCCTGTGTTTGTAAGGCCATGTGGCTCAGATCTGCAGAACAGGAAGAAGACGTGCGCAGAGGACCAGGAGCCAACGCTGCGCTACCAGTCCCACAGCTCGCCGCCTGTCCCGCTGACTGACCCGCCACCTTGATGGGGTAAGTGCCGGGCAGACAGCGGGCACAGTTGCTGAAAATTATTGGCACAGAGGCTGCAATTGATGGGGCACAGTTGGCTGCATTTGCTGGGCATAATGACTGCATATTATGGGCACCGATGCTGCAATTGATCGGCACAGTTGGCTGCATTTGCTGGACACAGTGGCAGCATATTATGGGCACAGAGGCTGCAATTGATGGGGCACAGTTGGCTGCATTTGCTGGGCACAGAGGTTGCATATGATGGGCACAGTTGGCTGCATATTATGGGCACAAGTGGCTCCATATGATGGGCACAGTTTGCTGCATATTATAGGTTATAGGCACAGTTGGCTGCATATGATGGGCACAGTGGCTACATTTGATGGGCACAGTGGCTGCATATGATGGGCACAGTGGCTGCATTTGATGGCACAGTGACTGCAATTGATGGCACAGTGGCTTCAATTGATGTTTTAGTTTCAGTATTTTTCAGAATTTTTCAGTTAGTTTGCGACCCCCCCCAATATTTTTTAGCACCAGCCGCCACTGATGGGTACTATGTACCACATACTCTTTCCCCGGGGTGGGGGGCAGGATCTGGAGGCCCCCTTGTTAAAGGGACCTTTCAGATCCCGATAAGCGCCCCTTCCCACAGACCCCCACAATCAGCTGCCAGGGTTGTGGGAATGAGGCCCTTGTCCTTATCAACATGAGGACACGGTGCTTTGGGGTGTGGGGGGGGGGGGTCAGGTATAAATGCCTGCATTTTACCTGTAGCATTTCTGCTTATGGTATTAAAATGTCAGTTAAAAAAAATAAGTTCTAAAAGCCCATTTTTAAAACCAATTTATTTTTATATATAAAAAAAACAAGTGTAAAAAATCTGAACTAAGCCCTTTTTAATTATTTATGTTATTTATTATTTGTTAGGCATTTATACAACGTAAAACAGATTTTATGCTGTGTCTACTTGGAAAAACACATTTTTGGAAGACAGTTTTAGTTGAAAATCTGTATTCAGGTGCTTGGTTCTTGGTGTGCTATGTACAGATTAAGTAGGCCCGATTATTTTCCCTTTAAGATTCTGCTGAAGCCATAGCTCAGTTTAAATGTCATCCATGTGACTATCTAATCCTGCAGATCGTTAAGCTATGCATGGTCACTTCAGCTGCATTAATTTTAGCCACAGCAGTTATATCTCAGATTTACTGATGTGTGAAGATACCTATTAGAAGTATTTTAGTCTTGTTCTCTCTGCAAGATGAGTCTGAGTCTGATGCTTCACTTATCAGCATAAGAAACAAAATGTTGTAACATAACAGCAACTATTTTTTTTATTTGGCATTTTTTTTCTCAAGATATTTTAAATCATTTAAATAATCAGAAATAACCAGCTATATGTTTCTAGTAGCAATCAATATGTTTTAATTTTATTAAGGGATGGACAGTGATGGTTGTTGCTTAGTAAAAGAAACATGTGCTATGAAAACTATTCCACTTGTTGACCTTTCCTTCTGCAAATGTTAGTTGCATAGTTGTCACGCTGATCCAATGACTTTAACACTTTCAGAGTCACTGACCTGGAACAAATATGAAAAAGTAGTAAGTAGTTATTCAAAGTTATAACATTCTTTCGAACAGCTCAACTGACAACTAACATTTTCAGAAAACAGTCAACAATTGCACCCGACAAACAGTATATATCTCAGCATGCTTCGTTTAAAGGATAAGTTCTCTTTTGGAATATGTTACAACCGTATTTAGGGTGTAACATGTTCCCTGCACATGTTCCCTTCACTCCCTCCCCACCTTCATGACAGTGGATGGGGGTTCTTTTCCCCCACAGCTGCTATCACATTCAAAACTGGTGTGTCTGTGTGGCGCTACACATGCACTGTTGTTTGTACAGAGCTACAAGCATAATTCTAGAAGACTTGTATGCAGGAGCCTGACTTTGCACCCACAATGCACTGATCGTGGGTGGAATGCTTTAAGGGCTCTGGGGGAAAAAATAATAAATGCACATTTTTTCCTGCAAAAGTACAGTGCTCAGCATTAATAAGTACACCCCAACTGATTTGTCAGAAAACCTTTACTTTCCCTTCAAAATCAACATTTTCTATTGGACACTATACTACAAAATATTCCCACAAATGCAGTCCATTGATTGCAACCAAGATTTGTTAATTTGCACACACAAAAAAGTATTTTTCCTTACTAATTCAAGAACGTGTTGCAAAAATGAATACACCCCAATGAAAGTCTTAGGAGCAAAGCTAAATTTTTGACAAAAAAAACCCCAATTAACAAGAATTCAACTACAGGTGAGTCTTAAGCCTCATACACACGATTGGATTTCCATCGGACAAAGCCGTGGAATTTTGTCTGAAGGGCGTTGGCCGTGAACTTAGTATGCATACAGACAGCAGAACTTTTTCAGCCAGCATACACAAAACTACGTGGTTTTTCAGCTCTTTAGTGCAACCCTTTGGGCAACTTCTGCTAACGTTGTCTTATGGTTAGCATTGGTTCGGAGCATGCGTGTTTGTATTTTGTGATTTTTTTTCCCGATGGACTTGTGTACACACGATCGGATAATACGACATCACACATTTGTTGTCGGACAGTTTTAAAGCATGCTATAAAACATTTGTTGTTGGAAAATCGGACAACAATTGTCCGATGGAGCATACAAACCGTCGGATTTTCCGACAAAACCCTGCCATCACACATTTGTTGTAAAAAATTAAAGTGCAGCGCAATATTAAAGTCCATAAACTAGGAACATCAGTGACACCCCATGATGCAGACAATCTTCAAACGAGAAGTGACAAATCCTCCACCATCAAGAAAAATGCTTGCTTACCAGATGAGGTGGACCATTTGAATGAACAAGTGGTCAAATGCGCTTGTTCCCACCAATGGGGGAGATGGTATTGATGGATGAGATCCAGCAGCGAGGTATGCAGGCATCAATGCATAAGGGTCATGGATGGAATAAAGATGAAGACGATCTCAGTGCACACTAATAAGTTTATTCCAATACGATAAAACACAGATAAAAGTGGACACAGCGGCCAGAACCATACAGTCCAATGGGGATAAAAACCACCCAAGACGGATGGATATGTACAATTTTTTACTTTAATTTTTTACATTGTACTATGTTTTTTTTTTGTGATTACCTATTTGGTGTTTCAGCCTGCAATTGATTATATAATTTGCTGTTCGTGCGCTGATTGCCTTTATTCTATATCACACATTTGTTGTCGGAAAATCCGATCCTGTGTACGAGGCTTTACTATTCATTAAACAGGTGTCCAGCAGACAGTTGGTTATAAAAGGGAATTACTTAACAAAGTAAACTTCTTTCCATGTCATGCTCTCAGCAATGGCACGACTTGGAATTGTTTCCCGTGACACAATACGGCGTACACTGCAGACGAATGGCATGCATGGGTGTCGTCCATGAAGGAAGCCTCTCCTAAAGCCCATGCACAAAAAAGCCTGCCTAGAATTTGCCAGGGCCCATGCTGAAGAAGAAGAAGACTACTGGGGCTCTGTATTTTGGAGTGATGAGACCAAGATAATTGTTTTTGGAACTGATGGCTTCAAAACTGTATGGTGTTGAAAAGGTGAGAAGTACAAAGAAAAATGCATGGTGCCTACAGTGCAACACGGTGGTGGTAATAACCTTTGGGTGGGCTGCATGAGTGCTGCTGGTGTCGGGGTGCTGTATTCCAATAAATGTATCATGAATTCACAGATGTACTGCTCTATATTGAATAAGAAGATGCTACCATCACTCCGTGCCCTTGGTCGTCGTGCACTTTTCCAACATGACAATGATCCAAAACACACATCTAAGGCCACTGTTGCATTTCTGAACAAGAACAGGGTGAAAGTGATTCAGTGGCCAAATATGTCTCCTGATCTGAACCCAATCGAACACCTATGGGGAATTCTGAAGAGACAAGTCGAGCATCACTCTCCATCCAGCATCCAGGCTCTAAAAGAGGTCGTTCTTGAAGAATGGAAAAAGATAGATGTCGCAATATGTCTCCAACTTGTTCATTCCATGCCTAGAAAACTTGGTGCTGTCCCTACAAATCATGGAGATCATACAAAATATTAGATTTAAGCTAATCACTATGTGCAATTATTATTTTTTTCCATTAAATGTAAACTTAGCCTTAAAGTGGTTGTAAACTCACGACTTTTACTTTAGCTCATTACAATCTGCATAGTACTGGCAGCTGATCGCTGCCTGTGAAATTTTACTTAAGCCCTGTACACACGATCGAATTTCCTATGGATTTTAAACCAATGGATTTTTCCATCGGAAATCCGATGAAGCTGACTTCCATCAGTCTTGCCTACACAACATCAGTCAAAAAAACGATCGTCCCAAACGTCGTGACGTAAAACACTCAGTCGAGCCAAGAAAAATTAAGTTCTATGCTTCTGAGCATGCATCGACTTGATTCTGAGCATGCGTGGGTTTTTTATCCGATGGAGTTCCCCACAGACGATAGTAATTTGCTATCGTTTTTTTTTCCATGGGATAAATCTAAAACATGTTCTATTTTTTAACACTGATGGAAAAAAGACCGATGGGGCACATACACGATCGGTTTGTCCAATGAAAAAAGTCCATCGGACTGTTTTCATCGGTAAAACCGATCGTGTGTACAGGGCTTAACTCTTTCTGTTTCTTTATAATCTGTCCTGCAAACTGTAGTGACATCACTGACGCATGCGCAGTCCGATGGACTTTAATTCTTTAACGGCATGCTATTTGTGTCGTTTCACTATTTTCACTATTTTCCATTGAGAATGGCACAGAGGAAGCCTATGTAAAAAAATAAAAAAATGGTACTTGCCAGGAGGAACAGGAGGCTGAAGAAAGGAAGAACAAAAGAGTTCCTGTGGTTTCAGGAGCATAGTCATTTGGACGTGCAGATACTGTAAGTCAGTTCAGGCAGCAGGCAGAGACATGGTCAGCAAGCAGGCAAAGGATCGGTCGAGGCAATAGGCGGGAATATGCTTAATAAACAGGCCAGGGTGAGTACAGGCAGAGGCAGCACTGCATTGTGTGGTGATGATCAGAAACATTGTTGCCGGCTACAGTAGCATTGGAATTAGTGTGTCAGTGATCAAGAACACTTTTGCTGGCTTACACTGGTCTGGCGACAAAGAGGACTAGCGTGGCAGTAATCAGCTACACTGTTGCTGACTTACACTGGTCTGGTGACATTGCGACTGGTGTGGCAACAATCAGGGGCACCGCTGCTGGCTTATACTGTTCTGGTGACACTGCAACTGGTGTGGTGGGGATAAGCAACGCTGTTGTTGGCCTACTCTGGTCTGGTGTGGTGACTATCAGGAACATTGTTTCTAGCTACACTGGTCTGGTGTGGTAACTATCAGGAACATTGTTTCTAGCTACACTAGTCTGGTGTGGTGACTATCAGGAACATTGTTTCTAGCTACACTGGTCTGGTGACACTGGGACTGGTGTGGTGATGATCAGAGACACGCTGACTGATATGGTGGGGATCAGGGACACTGTGACTGGTGTGGCAGTGTTTAGGGACACTATGGGGGTTATTTACGAAAGGCAAATCCACTTTGCACTACAAGTGCACTTGAAATTGTACTGAAAGTGCACTTGGAAGTGCAATCGCTGTAAATTTGAGGGGTAGATCTGAAATGAGGGGAAGCTCTGCTGATTTTATCATCTAATCATGTGCAAGCTAAAATGCTGTTTTTGATTTTCCTTGCATGTCCCCCTCGGATCTACAGCGACTGCACCTCCAAGTGCACTTTCAGTGCAAAGTGGATTTGCCCTTCGTAAATAACCCCCTATATCTGGTGTGGCAGTGATTGAGGACACTGTGATTGGTGTGGCGTTGATTGGGGACACTGTGATTGGTGCTACAGTGATTAGGGACACTGTGACTGGTGCAGTTATGCTCTGGTGTGGATCTTTTTTTTTCACACTATGATTGCTTATACATTTCCACACAACCACTCCTGGCTGGAAAATTTTCTCTGGATCGGTGCTGCGGGCTATAGTCTGATTAGTGTATCCTGATGCTGGGGAGGCCTCCCGGCTGTCGAAATACACTAGTTTAGCAGGGAGGATTCTCCTATCCACCTGGAATGTGTGAATGGGGGAATCATGTCAGTTTTTTTCATTCAATGACTGGTTGAACGGAAAAAACTGACCTATCCATGGCCTGCATTATTACAGGAATAAGCAGGGCTTTTTTTCAGCTGGAACTTGGTGGATCTCAGTTCCACCACCTCTGCCTCTGCTCCCTGCTCACCAGTATCACTTGTAAACACAGAAGTCCAGCTTCTGTGTTTACAAGTGCATGCAGAGGTCAGAGCTGAAAAGAGGTGAAAGTAAGATGTGGATGGGGGATGCAGAGGTAAGCAACTGTGGAAAAAAGTCTGAACTCTGCACTCTGTATGCAGTGCACCCCCGAACACTGCACTCTGTAACCCTCACTTCTGGAACCCTGCACTCTGCAATGCACTCCTTTAAGGCCCTCCCACTGTTAGTGACATTTGTCCACACCCACTATTTCATGCGGTTTTGAGGGTGTGGGGGGAGGGGTCATTTGAGGGGGTCGTGTTAGAGTTCCTGTACCTATTTTCTGAGAAATAAAGCCCTGGGAATAAGCCATTGTGAACAAGGGTTTACTAATTCATCCCTAATATGTTCACACATTACTCAGTGAAAGAACAGTAATCCACAATATTCAAGCTCTACTGAGAAACATAAAGGTGCATTTTTTAATTGCCAGAATCAGGGTTTACATTGTCCCTAACCAAAATTCAATTCAATAAAAATAATTCACAATAATTCAATGTAAAATCTTGCAATTACCCTGCTTTAGTGATATCCACTAGGGGATATTCAATAGCTATTATAGCCTTAGGTCATCTGCTATTTTCCTCGCTAATTGTTGTAAAAGATAATAATGTTGGCATCTTTACAATAAATATAGATAAAGGTCTAAGATTTCCCATCTGAGCTGACAAAACATGTCTAGAGAACAGAATACATTTCCAGTCATGACAGGAATTTTTTACAGTAAAAATGCAATTTTTTTAAAATGTCACATCTAAACTACAAAATATGTCTGATCCATGCATCTGTATTCTCTGAAATGAGGTATAAGCACAGGCCATGTAAATTTAGGTACCCTATATAGTGTCACCTGCATCTTCCCCTAGAGAACAAGTTCAAGAGGGAAATGGATATAAACAGAAATTAAAGACATGAGATTTAATAGAGCAGAGAATAGTAAAATGCTGATGCTCATGAAAAGGATTAGAAGAAATGACAAGGGCCACAAAATAATTGCTGTATATTTAATAGCGCATGACAAGTGAATAGCACTTGTTATATTTCCTTATAATCTGATGTCCACTATGAAAATTTGAGCCAAGTGTCAACCACATATCCCAACCCCTTATGAATTTTATACGGTCTAAGATCTTCTAAAGAATTAGGACTAAAAGCATAGATCACATTAACAGTCCTTCATCTGAAAAGTGACGGTAACCTTAAAATCCTATTAGATAGAAACAAATTCTTACAAATGCTATGAACCATTATGAACCATTATTATGCTTGGTATGGTTGGCTGAATTGATCTTAGGTTGCTCCTCTGACAACCATTCTTTGGGACCTGTTAAGTAGGGATGAGCTTCGTGTTCGAGTCGAACATACGTTCGACTCGAACATCGGCTGTTCGATCGTTCGACGAAGATCGAACGATTTGGGCCGTTCGCGCCAAATTCGAGTGACGCGAACGGCCCACAATGCACTACGCCATCGCAGTGTCATCCAGGCGCTGTGATTGGCCAAGCATGCACTGTGACCCCGCATGCTTGGCCAATCACAGCGCCGGCAGCGAGGAGAGCAATGATTGGCCACAGGCAGGATGCCTGTGGCCAATTATTGCTGAGGGTGTTTAGTGCACGCCCCACACTATAAAAGGCCGCCAGCACGGCGGCCTAGTGTAGTGTGTTCCGGAGCAGGGAAAGAGAAGCATAGGCAGGGACAGTGACATTTATTTTTTTCTTGCTTAACCTGGATTCCTTTAGTTTAGGGAAAGAGAAGGATAGGTAGGGAGAGTGTCAGTGTGTTTTACTGTGCGAATCCTTGTTTCTTGGGACAGGGAAGGACAGTGAGGGAATTCTCCTTGTGCTATAGTGTGCTTTAAAAAAACATTTTTTCTAGGGACAGAAAACTATAGGTAGGGAGAGTGTCAGTGTGTTTTACTGTGCGAATCCTTGTTTCTAGGGACAGGGAAGGACAGTGAGGGAATTCTCCTTGTGCTATAGTGTGCTTTAAAAAAACATTTTTTCTAGGGACAGAAAACTATAGGTAGGGAGAGTGTCAGTGTGTTTTACTGTGCGAATCCTTGTTTCTAGGGACAGGGAAGGACAGTGAGGGAATTCTCCTTGTGCTATAGTGTGCTTTAAAAAAACATTTTTTCTAGGGACAGAAAACTATAGGTAGGAAGAGTGTCAGTTTCTTTCACTGTGATAATCCTTGTTTCTAGGGACAAAGAAGGAAAGTGAGGGAAATTCTCCTTGTGCTATAGTGTGCTTTAAAAAAACATTTTTTCTAGGGACAGAAAACTATAGGTAGGGAGAATGTCAGTGTGTTTTACTGTGCGAATCCTTGTTTCTAGGGACAGGGAAGGACAGTGAGGGAATTCTCCTTGTGCTATAGTGTGCTTTAAAAAAACATTTTTTCTAGGGACAGAAAACTATAGGTAGGGAGAGTGTCAGTGTGTTTTACTGTGCGAATCCTTGTTTCTAGGGACAGGGAAGGACAGTGAGGGAATTCTCCTTGTGCTATAGTGTGCTTTAAAAAAACATTTTTTCTAGGGACAGAAAACTATAGGTAGGAAGAGTGTCAGTTTCTTTCACTGTGATAATCCTTGTTTCTAGGGACAAAGAAGGAAAGTGAGGGAAATTCTCCTTGTGCTATAGTGTGCTTTAAAAAAACATTTTTTCTAGGGACAGAAAACTATAGGTAGGGAGAGTGTCAGTGTCTTTTACTGTGTGAATCCTTGTTTCTAGGGACAGGGAAGGACAGTGAGGGAATTCTCCTTGTGCTATAGTGTGCTTTAAAAAAACATTTTTTCTAGGGACAGAAAACTATAGGAAGGAAGAGTGTCAGTTTCTTTCACTGTGATAATCCTTGTTTCTAGGGACAAAGAAGGAAAGTGAGGGAAATTCTCCTTGTGCTATAGTGTGCTTTAAAAAAACATTTTTTCTAGGGACAGAAAACTATAGGTAGGAAGAGTGTCAGTTTCTTTCACTGTGATAATCCTTGTTTCTAGGGACAAAGAAGGAAAGTGAGGGAAATTCTCCTTGTGCTATAGTGTGCTTTAAAAAAACATTTTTTCTAGGGACAGAAAACTATAGGTAGGGAGAGTGTCAGTGTCTTTTACTGTGCGAATCCTTGTTTCTAGGGACAGGGAAGGACAGTGAGGGAATTCTCCTTGTGCTATAGTGTGCTTTAAAAAAACATTTTTTCTAGGGACAGAAAACTATAGGAAGGAAGAGTGTCAGTTTCTTTCACTGTGATAATCCTTGTTTCTAGGGACAAAGAAGGAAAGTGAGGGAAATTCTCCTTGTGCTATAGTGTGCTTTAAAAAAACATTTTTTCTAGGGACAGAAAACTATAGGTAGGAAGAGTGTCATTTTCTTTCACTGTGATAATCCTTGTTTCTAGGGACAGGGAAGGACAGTGAGGGAATTCTCCTTGTGCTATAGTGTGCTTTAAAAAAACATTTTTTCTAGGGACAGAAAACTATAGGTAGGAAGAGTGTCAGTTTCTTTCACTGTGATAATCCTTGTTTCTAGGGACAAAGAAGGAAAGTGAGGGAAATTCTCCTTGTGCTATAGTGTGCTTTAAAAAAACATTTTTTCTAGGGACAGAAAACTATAGGTAGGGAGAGTGTCAGTGTCTTTTACTGTGCGAATCCTTGTTTCTAGGGACAGGGAAGGACAGTGAGGGAATTCTCCTTGTGCTATAGTGTGCTTTAAAAAAACATTTTTTCTAGGGACAGAAAACTATAGGAAGGAAGAGTGTCAGTTTCTTTCACTGTGATAATCCTTGTTTCTAGGGACAAAGAAGGAAAGTGAGGGAAATTCTCCTTGTGCTATAGTGTGCTTTAAAAAAACATTTTTTCTAGGGACAGAAAACTATAGGTAGGAAGAGTGTCAGTTTCTTTCACTGTGATAATCCTTGTTTCTAGGGACAAGGGAAGGACAGTGAGGGAATTCTCCTTGTGCTATAGTGTGCTTTAAAAAAACATTTTTTCTAGGGACAGAAAACTATAGGTAGGAAGAGTGTCAGTTTCTTTCACTGTGATAATCCTTGTTTCTAGGGACAAAGAAGGAAAGTGAGGGAAATTCTCCTTGTGCTATAGTGTGCTTTAAAAAAACATTTTTTCTAGGGACAGAAAACTATAGGTAGGGAGAGTGTCAGTGTCTTTTACTGTGCGAATCCTTGTTTCTAGGGACAGGGAAGGACAGTGAGGGAATTCTCCTTGTGCTATAGTGTGCTTTAAAAAAACATTTTTTCTAGGGACAGAAAACTATAGGAAGGAAGAGTGTCAGTTTCTTTCACTGTGATAATCCTTGTTTCTAGGGACAAAGAAGGAAAGTGAGGGAAATTCTCCTTGTGCTATAGTGTGCTTTAAAAAAACATTTTTTCTAGGGACAGAAAACTATAGGTAGGAAGAGTGTCAGTTTCTTTCACTGTGATAATCCTTGTTTCTAGGGACAAAGAAGGAAAGTGAGGGAAATTCTCCTTGTGCTATAGTGTGCTTTAAAAAAACATTTTTTCTAGGGACAGAAAACTATAGGTAGGGAGAGTGTCAGTGTCTTTTACTGTGCGAATCCTTGTTTCTAGGGACAGGGAAGGACAGTGAGGGAATTCTCCTTGTGCTATAGTGTGCTTTAAAAAAACATTTTTTCTAGGGACAGAAAACTATAGGAAGGAAGAGTGTCAGTTTCTTTCACTGTGATAATCCTTGTTTCTAGGGACAAAGAAGGAAAGTGAGGGAAATTCTCCTTGTGCTATAGTGTGCTTTAAAAAAACATTTTTTCTAGGGACAGAAAACTATAGGTAGGAAGAGTGTCATTTTCTTTCACTGTGATAATCCTTGTTTCTAGGGACAGGGAAGGACAGTGAGGGAATTCTCCTTGTGCTATAGTGTGCTTTAAAAAAACATTTTTTCTAGGGACAGAAAACTATAGGTAGGAAGAGTGTCAGTTTCTTTCACTGTGATAATCCTTGTTTCTAGGGACAAAGAAGGAAAGTGAGGGAAATTCTCCTTGTGCTATAGTGTGCTTTAAAAAAACATTTTTTCTAGGGACAGAAAACTATAGGTAGGGAGAGTGTCAGTGTCTTTTACTGTGCGAATCCTTGTTTCTAGGGACAGGGAAGGACAGTGAGGGAATTCTCCTTGTGCTATAGTGTGCTTTAAAAAAACATTTTTTCTAGGGACAGAAAACTATAGGAAGGAAGAATGTCAGTTTCTTTCACTGTGATAATCCTTGTTTCTAGGGACAAAGAAGGAAAGTGAGGGAAATTCTCCTTGTGCTATAGTGTGCTTTAAAAAAACATTTTTTCTAGGGACAGAAAACTATAGGTAGGAAGAGTGTCAGTTTCTTTCACTGTGATAATCCTTGTTTCTAGGGACAAGGGAAGGACAGTGAGGGAATTCTCCTTGTGCTATAGTGTGCTTTAAAAAAACATTTTTTCTAGGGACAGAAAACTATAGGTAGGGAGAGTGTCAGTTTCTTTCACTGTGATAATCCTTGTTTCTAGGGACAAAGAAGGAAAGTGAGGGAAATTCTCCTTGTGCTATAGTGTGCTTTAAAAAAACATTTTTTCTAGGGACAGAAAACTATAGGTAGGAAGAGTGTCAGTTTCTTTCACTGTGATAATCCTTGTTTCTAGGGACAAGGGAAGGACAGTGAGGGAATTCTCCTTGTGCTATAGTGTGCTTTAAAAAAACATTTTTTCTAGGGACAGAAAACTATAGGTAGGAAGAGTGTCAGTTTCTTTCACTGTGATAATCCTTGTTTCTAGGGACAAAGAAGGAAAGTGAGGGAAATTCTCCTTGTGCTATAGTGTGCTTTAAAAAAACATTTTTTCTAGGGACAGAAAACTATAGGTAGGGAGAGTGTCAGTGTCTTTTACTGTGCGAATCCTTGTTTCTAGGGACAGGGAAGGACAGTGAGGGAATTCTCCTTGTGCTATAGTGTGCTTTAAAAAAACATTTTTTCTAGGGACAGAAAACTATAGGTAGGGAGAGTGTCAGTGTGTTTTACTGTGCGAATCCTTGTTTCTAGGGACAGGGAAGGACAGTGAGGGAATTCTCCTTGAGCTATAGTGTGCTTTAAAAAAACATTTTTTCTAGGGACAGAAAACTATAGGTAGGAAGAGTGTCAGTTTCTTTCACTGTGATAATCCTTGTTTCTAGGGACAAAGAAGGAAAGTGAGGGAAATTCTCCTTGTGCTATAGTGTGCTTTAAAAAAACATTTTTTCTAGGGACAGAAAACTATAGGTAGGGAGAGTGTCAGTGTCTTTTACTGTGCGAATCCTTGTTTCTAGGGACAGGGAAGGACAGTGAGGGAATTCTCCTTGTGCTATAGTGTGCTTTAAAAAAACATTTTTTCTAGGGACAGAAAACTATAGGAAGGAAGAGTGTCAGTTTCTTTCACTGTGATAATCCTTGTTTCTAGGGACAAAGAAGGAAAGTGAGGGAAATTCTCCTTGTGCTATAGTGTGCTTTAAAAAAACATTTTTTCTAGGGACAGAAAACTATAGGTAGGAAGAGTGTCAGTTTCTTTCACTGTGATAATCCTTGTTTCTAGGGACAGGGAAGGACAGTGAGGGAAATTCTCCTTGTGCTATAGTGTGCTAAAGCATTCCTCATCAACCATCTTTGAAATCCTTGTTTTTTTGGACAGTCAGGGAAATTGTCGTTGTGATATTCTGTGCAAAAGCAATCATCCTCAACCATATTTAGAAATCCTTAAGTAAAGGGACAGAGAAGGACACCTGAAGGTAGCCCTTATTGCTTTTTTCCTATCTCCCTGCAGGCCATCTATTAGAATGTCTGGAAGGCAAACAAGGAGAGGCAGACAGTCAGGAGGCAATAAAAGAGGGCAAGCAGGCTCTGTGTCTGGGGGCAACAGTGCTGGTCGTGGACGCGGTGCATTGTCATCAGCACATGGCCATGGGACACGCTTGTCCTTCTTTTCGGCAGCTGGACATGTTGAGCCACATCATGCCGAAGACTTGGTAGAGTGGATGACCAAGCCCTCCTCCTCCTCCTCATCCTCTCTCACCCAGGCTCAGGGTACTGGAAAAGCAGCTGCCAAAGCGTCCTCTTCCCTGGTATCAATGTCAGACTCATCATCAGTTACTCCTTCCCTAGACCCACCATGTCCTCCTCCTGAGGAGTCCCCCGAACTGTTTGAGCACAGTGTTGGGTACATGCTCCAGGAGGATGCCCAGCGTTTCGAAGGGTCTGATGATGAAACCCAGCTACAGGAAGGCAGTAGCGTGAGAGCAGACAGAGGGGATGCTCAAGAAGGACACCAATCTGGCAGTCATGTTCCAGCAGCTGCAGCATACTGCCAGATTGGCTCCAGTGATGAGGAGGGAGGGGATGATGAGGTCACTGACTCCACGTGGGTGCCTAATAGGAGAGAGGAGGAGGAGGAGGATGAGGAGGAGGCACATCTCCAACGAGGCAGGATGCCCTTTGGTGGCCAGCGTAAGGGCAGTACACCGACGGAATCACACCGCAGAGCTCCGCCTGTGCAGGGCGCTGCCTCTGCCCGTCATTCAAAAAGTTCTTTGGTGTGGGCCTTTTTTGAGGCTAGTGCATCAGATCGCACAGCTGCTGTTTGCAACATATGTCTCAAGCGTATATCGCGTGGCCAAAACATCAGCCGCTTGGGTACCACATGCCTGATCAGACATATGTTGACCTGCCATGCAGCTCGTTGGCAAGCCTACCTCAAAGACCCACACCAAAGAACAAAGCGGACCTCTCCTTGCACCGCATCAGCTGGGATCTCCAACCCCACTATAACTTCAGTCCTCTCTGAAACATGCACTGAGAGGAATGAAGGTGTAGAATTAGGTGTGTCACAGCCAAGTACTTGCGGCCACTCTGCTAGCAGTACACCGACGTCCGATTCTAGCAGGCAAATTTCCCTGCCCCAGCTGCTGGACCGTCGAAAGAAGTTCACTCCCAGCCATCCACATGCCCAGCGGTTGAATGCTAGCTTGGCTAAATTGCTAGCGCTTCAACTGCTGCCTTTTCAGTTGGTAGACTCGGCCCCCTTCCGTGAGTTTGTGCAATGTGCGGTTCCTCAGTGGCAGGTTCCCAAACGCCACTTTTTCTCACGGAAGGCTATTCCGGCTCTCTACCGGCATGTGGAAGGCAATGTCTTGGCCTCGCTGGACAGGGCGGTCAGCGGTAAGGTGCATATTACCGCTGACTCATGGTCCAGCAGGCATGGACAGGGACGTTACCTTTCTTTCACGGCCCATTGGGTCACTCTTTTGGCAGCTGGGAAGGATGCAGGACAAGGTGCAGTAGTGTTGGAGGTTGTTCCACCGCCACGCCTCCAAAATGCTACTACTGGTTGTGACACACCTCTCTCCTCCACCCCCTCCTCTTCTTCTTCCTCCATGGCCTCTTCCTGTGGTTTGTCCTCGGAACCAGCGGTGCTCCGTAGGCGTTCAAGGGGCTACACAAGTACGCAGGCAAAAAGATGCCATGCCGTGCTTGCGCTGGTGTGTTTGGGGGACAGAAGCCACACTGGGGCAGAGGTCCTGTCTGCTCTGCAGGGCCAGGCCGAGAGGTGGTTGACGCCACACCAGCTTAAGCCAGGAATGGTGGTTTGCGACAATGGCACCAACCTCCTCTCCGCCCTCCGACAGGGACAACTGACCCATGTGCCCTGTGTGGCTCACGTCCTTAACCTGGTGGTGCAGCAGTTCTTGGGCAGGTACCCGGGCTTACAGGATGTCCTGAGGCAGGCCAGGAAAGTCTGTGTGCATTTCCGCAGATCTTATAATGCCAGTGCTCGCCTGGCTGAGCTGCAAAAGGAGTTGAACCTGCCCAAGAACCGCCTTATATGTGACATGCCCACCAGGTGGAACTCAACGTTGGCCATGCTGCAGCGGCTGCACACGCAGCAGAGGGCCATCAATGAGTACAAGTGCGACTACGGCACCAGGACAGGGTCAGGGGAGCTTGGTTTTTTTTCTCCACGCCAGTGGGGCATGATCAGGGATGCATGCACTGTCCTGGCACCATTTGAGGAGGCCACGAGGATGGTGAGCAGTGACAGTGCATGCATCAGTGACACTGTACCTCTTGTCCACCTGTTGGAGCACACGCTGCGTGGAATAATGGACAGGGCACTTGAGGCAGAACAGAGGCAGGAAGAGGAGGACTTCCTTGCCTCTCAAGGCCCCCTTTACCCAGACAGTGTTCCTTCTGTCCCACCCATCGCACAGGAAGAGGAGGAGGAGGAGGAGGATTGTGTCAGCATGGAGGTGGAGGCTGGCACTCAGCATCATCAGTAGGGATGGGCCCGGTGCTCGATTCGAACCCATGTTCGAATCGAGCATCGGGCGTTCGCTTGCTCGTCGAGCCCAGAACTATTTGGGCCGTTCGCATCACATTCGTGTGATGCGAGCGGCCCCGCAATGCATTGCGGCCAGCGCGGCCGGCGCAGTGCATTGCTGGCTGATGATTGGCCAAGCATGCACTGTGACCCCGCATGCTTGGCCAATCACAGCGCCCGAAACTCGGAGAGCAATAATTGGCTACAGGCAGGACGGCTGTAGCCAATTACAGCTCAGGGGCTTTAGTACACGCCCCACCATTTAAAAGGCCGCCACGCCATCGGCCCCGGTCACATGAGTTCCGGCTTTAGGAGAGATTAGTCTGCTGATTCTGTCTTTGCTTGATACTGAAAGATTTGCTCTTCTTTGCTAAACCATTGGCTATTTCTTTGCTAAACCATTGCTACCTAAGTCATTGATCGTTCATTGCTGCTGATTGCACAGTTAGTGTGTTATTAGCTGCTGCTGGGGATTAGTCTGGTGCATGCTTACTGTTAGTACAGTATTGCAGTAGTACCAACCGCAGTGCTGTTAGCACAGCATTGCACCCCAACAGCACCCATAGGACTTCTAGTGTGTTAGTGGCAGCAAACAGAGCTCCTATATTTTCTTCTCAGCAGCACCCATAGGACTTCTAGTGTGTTAGTGGCAGCAAACAGAGCTCCTATATTTTCTTCTCAGCAGCACCCATAGGACTTCTAGTGTGTTAGTGGCATCACACAGAGCTCCTATATTTTCTTCTCAGCAGCACCCATAGGACTTCTAGTGTGTTAGTGGCAGCAAACAGAGCTCCTATATTTTCTTCTCAGCAGCACCCATAGGACTTCTAGTGTGTTAGTGGCATCACACAGAGTTCCTATATTTTCTTCTCAGCAGCACCCATAGGACTTCTAGTGTGTTAGTGGCAGCAAACAGAGCTCCTATATTTTCTTCTCAGCAGCACCCATAGGACTTCTAGTGTGTTAGTGGCATCACACAGAGCTCCTATATTTTCTTCTCAGCAGCACCCATAGGACTTCTAGTGTGTTAGTGGCAGCAAACAGAGCTCCTATATTTTCTTCTCAGCAGCACCCATAGGACTTCTAGTGTGTTAGTGGCATCACACAGAGCTCCTATATTTTCTTCTCAGCAGCACCCATAGGACTTCTAGTGTGTTAGTGGCAGCAAACAGAGCTCCTATATTTTCTTCTCAGCAGCACCCATAGGACTTCTAGTGTGTTAGTGGCAGCAAACAGAGCTCCTATATTTTCTTCTCAGCAGCACCCATAGGACTTCTAGTGTGTTAGTGGCAGCAAACAGAGCTCCTATATTTTCTTCTCAGCAGCACCCATAGGACTTCTAGTGTGTTAGTGGCATCACACAGAGCTCCTATATTTTCTTCTCAGCAGCACCCATAGGACTTCTAGTGTGTTAGTGGCAGCAAACAGAGCTCCTATATTTTCTTCTCAGCAGCACCCATAGGACTTCTAGTGTGTTAGTGGCAGCAAACAGAGCTCCTATATTTTCTTCTCAGCAGCACCCATAGGACTTCTAGTGTGTTAGTGGCAGCAAACAGAGCTCCTATATTTTCTTCTCAGCAGCACCCATAGGACTTCTAGTGTGTTAGTGGCAGCAAACAGAGCTCCTATATTTTCTTCTCAGCAGCACCCATAGGACTTCTAGTGTGTTAGTGGCAGCAAACAGAGCTCCTATATTTTCTTCTCAGCAGCACCCATAGGACTTCTAGTGTGTTAGTGGCATCACACAGAGCTCCTATATTTTCTTCTCAGCAGCACCCATAGGACTTCTAGTGTGTTAGTGGCAGCAAACAGAGCTCCTATATTTTCTTCTCAGCAGCACCCATAGGACTTCTAGTGTGTTAGTGGCAGCAAACAGAGCTCCTATATTTTCTTCTCAGCAGCACCCATAGGACTTCTAGTGTGTTAGTGGCAGCAAACAGAGCTCCTATATTTTCTTCTCAGCAGCACCCATAGGACTTCTAGTGTGTTAGTGGCATCACACAGAGCTCCTATATTTTCTTCTCAGCAGCACCCATAGGACTTCTAGTGTGTTAGTGGCAGCAAACAGAGCTCCTATATTTTCTTCTCAGCAGCACCCATAGGACTTCTAGTGTGTTAGTGGCAGCAAACAGAGCTCCTATATTTTCTTCTCAGCAGCACCCATAGGACTTCTAGTGTGTTAGTGGCAGCAAACAGAGCTCCTATATTTTCTTCTCAGCAGCACCCATAGGACTTCTAGTGTGTTAGTGGCAGCAAACAGAGCTCCTATATTTTCTTCTCAGCAGCACCCATAGGACTTCTAGTGTGTTAGTGGCAGCAAACAGAGCTCCTATATTTTCTTGTCAGCAGCACACATAGTACCTATAGTGTGTTAGTGTCAGCACCCATAGGACCTACAGTGTGTTGTGAGCACACATAGGAGTTCTATTTTTTATACTATATACACTACCGACTACAATGGCTGGAAGACCGCCAAGGAGAGGCAGAGCGTGCCGAGGCAAGAACACAGGGCAGGCAGGCTCTGTTTCTAGAGACAACAGTGCTGGCCGTGGACGTGGTCGTGCATCGTCATCAGCACGTGGCCATGGGACACGCTTGTCTTTGTTTTCGGCAGCTGGACATGTGGAGCCGCATCATGCCGAAGGCTTGGTAGAATGGATGACCAAGCCCTCCTCATCCTCCTCATCCTCTCTCACCCAGGCTCAGGGTACTGGCAGAGCAGCTGCCAACGCGTACTCAATGGCATCATCAGCCACCCCTTCCCTAGACCCACCATGTCCTCCTGAGGAGTCCCCCGAACTGTTTGAGCACAGTGTTGGGTACATGCTCCAGGAGGATGCCCAACGATTCGAAGGCTCGGATGATGATACCCAGCTTGAGGAAGTCAGTAGTGTGCGCGCAGAGAGAGGGGATGCTGAAGGACAGCAATCTGGCAGTAGTGTTCCACCAGCTGCAGCTTACTGCCAGGTTTGCTCTAGTGGTGAAGAGGGAGGGGATGATGAGGTCACTGACTCCACGTGGGTGCCTGAAGGGAGAGAGGAGGAGGAGGAGGAGGATGCAGCGTCACATGTCCAACGAGGCAGGATGCCCCCTGGAGGCCAGCTAGAGGCCAGCACAGCAACTGTACCACACCGCAGAGCTCCGCCTGTGCAGGGCGCTGCCTCTGCACGTTATCACAAAAGTTCTTTGGTGTGGGCCTTTTTTGAGACGAGTGCATCAGATCGCACCACTGCTATTTGCAATATTTGTCTCAAGCGTATCTCGCGTGGCCAAAACATCAGCCGCTTGGGCACCACAAGCATGAGCAGACATATGTCGACCTGCCATGCAGCTCGTTGGCAAGCACACATAAAAGACCCACACCAAAGAACAAAGCGGACCTCTCCTTGCTCCTCATCAGCTGGGATCTCCATCCCCACTATATCTTCAGTCCTCTCTGAAAGCTGCTCTGAGAGGACTGAAGGTGTAGAATTAGGTGTGTCACAACCAAGTACTTGCAGTACACCGACGTCCGATTGTAGCAGGCAAATTTCCCTGCCCCAGCTGCTGGACCGTCGAAAGAAGTATACTCCCAGCCATCCACATGCCCAGCGGTTGAATGCTAGCTTGGCTAAATTGCTAGCACTTCAACTGCTGCCTTTTCAGTTGATAGACTCGGCCCCCTTCCGTGAGTTTGTTCAATGTGCGGTTCCTCAGTGGCAGGTTCCCAAACGCCACTTTTTCTCACGGAAGGCGATTCCGTCTCTCTACTGGCATGTGGAAGGCAATGTCCATGCCTCGCTGGACAGGGCGGTCAGCGGTAAGGTGCATATTACCGCTGACTCATGGTCCAGCAGGCATGGACAGGGACGTTATCTTTCTTTCACGGCCCATTGGGTCACTCTATTGGTAGCTGGGAGGGATGCAGGACAAGGTGCAGTAGTGTTGGAGGTTGTTCCGCCACCACGCCTCCAAAATGCTACTACTGGTTGTGACACACCTCTCTCCTCCACCCCCTCCTCTTCTTCTTCCTCCATGTCCTCTTCGAGTGCTCTGTCCTCGGAACCAGCGGTGCTCCGTAGGCGTACAAGGGGCTACGCGAGTACGCAGGCAAAAAGATGCCATGCCGTGCTTGCGCTGGTGTGTTTGGGGGACAGGAGCCACACTGGGCCAGAGGTTCTGGCAGCTCTGCAGGGGCAGGCCGAGAGGTGGTTGACGCCACGCCAGCTTAAGCCAGGAATGGTCGTTTCTGATAATGGCACCAACCTCCTCTCCGCCCTGCGACAGGGGCAGCTCACCCATGTGCCCTGTATGGCTCACGTCCTCAACCTGGTGGTGCAGCGGTTCTTGGGCAGGTTCCCAGGCTTACAGGATGTCCTGAGGCAGGCCAGGAAAGTCTGTGTGCATTTCCGCCGATCTTATAATGCCAGTGCTCAGCTGACTGAGCTGCAAAAGGAGCTGAACCTGCCCAAGAACCGCCTAATATGTGACATGCCCACCAGGTGGAACTCAACGTTGGCCATGCTGCAGCGACTGCACACGCAGCAGAGGGCCATCAATGAGTACCTTTGCGACTACGGCACCAGGACAGGGTCAGGGGAGCTTGGCTTTTTTTCCCCACGCCAGTGGAGCATGATCAGGGATGCATGCACTGTCCTCTCACCATTTGAGGAGGCCACGAGGATGGTGAGCAGTGACAGTGCATGCATCAGTGACACTGTACCTCTTGTCCACCTGTTGGAGCATACGCTGCGTGGGATAATGGACAGGGCACTTGAGGCAGAACAGAGGCAGGAAGAGGAGGACTTCCTTGTCTCTCAAGGCCCCCTTTATCCAGACAATGTTCCTTCTGTCCCACCCATCACACAGGAAGAGGAGGAGGAGGAGGAGGAGGAGGAGGATTGTGTGAGCATGGAGGTGGAGCCTGGCACTCAGCATCAGCAGCAGCAGTCTTTTAGGGATGATGTACAGTCCCAACAAACCAGTGGACTTGTACGTGGCTGGGAGGAGGTGGCTGGCGATCATGTCATCCTCAGTGACCCAGAAGACTCCGGACCGAATGCCTCAGCTAACCTACGCTGCATGGCCTCCCTGATCCTGCAAAGCCTGCGGAAGGATCCTCGTGTTCTTCGGATCAAGGAGAGTGACCATTACTGGCTGGCCACTCTCCTTGATCCACGGTACAAGGGTAAGGTTGCGGACCTTATCTTGCCGTCGCAGAGGGAGCAGAGGATGAGACATCTCAGGGAGGCCTTGCAGAAAGGTCTGTGCAACGCGTTCCCAGAAACTGGGAGGTTACAAACTCCTGGTCCTGGACGACAAGTTGCTGAGGCTTCGGTCAGTAGCAGAAGGAGCGGTGGGGAAGGTGGACGTCTGACCGATGCGTTCAGACAATTTTTTAGTCCGCAGCCCCAAGGTATGATCGGTTCCAGCAACCATCGCCAGCGTCTGATATACATGGTGCAGGAATACCTAGGGGCAAGGTCAGACTTGGACACCTTTCCCACCGAAAATCCTCTGGCTTACTGGGTCCTGAGGATGGATCACTGGCCAGAGCTTGCACAGTATGCAATTGAGCTACTGGCCTGTCCTGCATCCAGCGTTCTTTCCGAACGCACATTCAGTGCTGCTGGAGGATTTGTCACCGATCATAGGGTGCGCCTGTCCACCGACTCGGTTGATCGACTGACCTTCATAAAAATGAATCAGTCTTGGATCACCACCAGCTACCAGACACCTGAAGCGGATATAACGGAATAATTTATAATGTCACATCCCTTCAAGACTGCCTATGCTGATGCTGAGTGACTGTCCTGTTATGTTCACTGACTATCCTCTTCCTCCTCCTCAATGATCCATGCCACCACACCAGTGCCTAAGGCACAATTTTTCAGCCCCTGTATAACAGGGGCGTGTAATTACAATTTTTTAAAAAGATGCTTCGCAACAGGTGTGACTGCTGTGCTCAGAGTACAGTATCTGTGAGGGGTTGCAGTGTTGTGGCACCAGCACCAGTGCCTAAGGCACAATTTTTCAGCCCCTGTTGGGGCGTGTAATTACAATTTTTAGGCAATGCTTTGCAACAGGTCTCATTGCTGTGCTCAGAGTACAGTATCTGTGAGGGGTTGCAGTGTTGTGGCACCAGCACCAGTGCCTAAGGCACAATTTTTCAGCCCCTGTATAACAGGGGCGTGTAATTAATTTTTTTTAAAAAGATGCTTCGCAACAGGTGTGACTGCTGTGCTCAGAGTACAGTATCTGTGAGGGGTTGCAGTGTTGTGGCACCAGCACCAGTGCCTAAGGCACAATTTTTCAGCCCCTGTTGGGGCGTGTAATTACAATTTTTAGGCAATGCTTTGCAACAGGTCTCATTGCTGTGCTCAGAGTACAGTATCTGTGAGGGGTTGCAGTGTTGTGGCACCAGCACCAGTGCCTAAGGCACAATTTTTCAGCCCCTGTATAACAGGGGCGTGTAATTACAATTTTTTAAAAAGATGCTTCGCAACAGGTGTGACTGCTGTGCTCCAAGTACAGTATCTGTGAGGGGTTGCAGTGTTGTGGCACCAGCACCAATGCCTAAGGCACAATTTTTCAGCCCCTGTTTAACAGGGGCGTGTAATTACAAATCTTGATCTAATAGTTCACAGCAGGGCCCATTCCTGCGCCCACCAAGAGTAACTATGAGGGCCTACAGTCTTGTGGCAACACCGTCCACCACCACCACCACCACCAAAGGCCCAATTTTTCTGCCCTGTTCAACAGGTGCATGCAATTACAAATCTTGATCTAATAACTCACAGCAGGGCCCATTCCTGCACCCACCAAGAGTAACTGTGAGGGCTTACAGTCTTGTGGCAACACCGTCCACCACCACCACCACCACCACCAAAGGCCCAATTTTTCTGCCCGGTTCAACAGGTGCATGCAAGTACAAATCTTGATCTATTAACTCACAGCAGGGCCCATTCCTGTGCCCACCAGTCTTGTGGCTACACCAACATCTAATAGGGCAAATTTCTGCAGAGTATATACGGCAGGCCCCTACTTTCAAACATCCAACTTACAAACGACTCCTACTTGCAAACGGCAAGAGAAAACAGGAAGTGAGAGGAAATCTACCCCTAGGAAGGAAAATTCTATCCTGTTAGATTTAATTTGGGAAAAAGGTATCTCCTCTCTACTGATGCTTTATCACCAATCCTTGTTTCAATTAAAACCCCACTTTTCCAAAAACATTTGTCATTGGGACGGAAAGTGAGGTGACATGTTCAGAACAGATGTGCAAAGACAGCAAATGTTACAGGGGTGATAACCCCTCCCTATGTTCTCCAAAAAGCTTAAAAATTGATTTTTTTGGGATGGAGCTACACTTCATAATGTACCTGTTCAGATTCTACTTAAGAACAAACCTACAGTCCGTGTCTTGTTTGCACCACCTATATACTGCTGTTCAGAGTATATAGGGTTGTAGGTATAGGGTTTTATTTTGGGTGCGGGGTCCCCCTTAGTATCCATACAAGACCCAAAGGGGCTGGGGTGGGGGGGGGTGATGGGGTAGCCATGCCATTTTTCTCAAGGATTTTCAGCCATATGGCGGCCAGGACAAGACATGACATTAAAGCCGCAAGTGGTTTTAAATGGCTTCTTTTTTTCCTTTACAAATGTCATTTTGTGCAAGGACAGTTCTAAACACGGGAAACACATGCCACTTCACAGGCATACTTTAGACACCCCCCAGGTACCATATTTAAAGGAAAATTTCACTTTTTTTTTTCACTTTATGCATCATTAAAATGACTGCTCCCGAAAAAACTTTAGTTTTTAAAATTTCTTTTTGCATTGATATATGTCCCCTGGGGCAGGACCCGGGTCCCCAAACCTGTTTTATAACATTAACATGCATATTGGCCGTTGTAATTAGCAATTTTGATTTCGAACGTTCGCGTCCATTATAACGAATAGGGTTCGAAAATTCGCGCGAACTTTCGGTCCGTTCGAAGGTTCTGGTGCGAACCGAACCCGGGGGTGTTCGGCTCATCCCTAATCATCAGCAGCAGTCTTTTAGGGATGATTTACAGTCCCAAGAAACCAGTGGACTTGTACGTGGCTGGGAGGAGGTGGCTGCGGATCATGTCGTCCTTAGTGACCCAGAGGACTCCGGAGCGAATGCCTCAGCAAACCTACGCTGCATGGCCTCCCTGATCCTGCAAAGTCTGCGGAAGGATCCTCGTATTCTTCGGATCAAGGAGAGGGACCATTACTGGCTGGCCACTCTCCTTGATCCACGGTACAAGGGTAAGGTTGCGGACCTTATGTTACCGTCGCAGAGGGAGCAGAGGATGAGACAACTCCGGGAGGCCTTGCAGAAAGGTCTGTGCAACGCGTTCCCAGAGACTGGGAGGTGTGACAGCAGGAAGGTAAAGTCACCTGGTTGCATCCAGGGGGGTAGATATATTTCGCCCAGATTCAGGCTTTACGCCGACTTATACAACTAGGTGGAGAGTTGTATAAGCCCAGCTAAGGCTAGTGGGCTCATGGATGACTCATACCTCTAGGGAGAGTGCTGGGCGTCGTGCAGACAGGGAGTTGATGAGACCAGCTGAAGCTTGTCAGCTCATTTAGGCCTCTATAAGAACTCCCAGCTTCATTAGATGTTAGCTCATGCCTGGAACCAGACCTGTGTGGACTGTCTAGGGAGAGTGAACCCCTGTGCGGTGAGACAAAGCCTGTGTGGCTATTTGCTTGGACATTTAAAACCAGGGACTTAGGGACTAGGACAGCACTAGGCTGATCCCAGTTGTTAGTTAGGAAACCTGTATGTTTAGTCAGAGGTCAAGTTGACCAGGATTTATTTTGTTTATGTTTCTTTTGCTTTGCTGTGTTTTGTCACTGTAAACAGAAAATAAACCGCACCTTTTTGATTTTGAAAACCACAACCTCCGTTTGCTGGGCCTGTTTTGTGTGGGGAGCCCATCCCGGGGGTCACACACACCCGCTGCCGAGCTAACCCCCTCACAGTTGGTGGAGAATGCGGGCAGTTTTTTTTAAGCCAGCATGGAGGAGATACTGAAACAGCTGGCTCTAGCAAATGCCAATCAACAGCAGACAAATGCAGGTTTGCAAAGGAGCCTTGCAGCTCAGCAACAAGCCCAGCAGCAATCTGAGGCCCGCTTCATAGACCTGTTACAGAAGCAAGAGCAGAGACTACAACAAATGGAAGCAGTAATGCAGCAACGTCCGCAGACCAGTGAGGAAAGCCGTCCCACTAATACCACGTCCTTTGGGGTGAGTCGTTTATTGACAAAAATGACTGGAGAGGATGATCCAGAGGTATTTTTGACCACATTTGAAAGGACCGCTGAAAGAGAAAAGTGGCCTGAGGAGCAGTGGGCTGGACTGGTGCCTCCTCTGTTAACTGGTGAATCGCAGAAAGCTTACTATGACCTAGAGCCTAACCAAGCAAAAGACTATGTGATGCTAAAAGCTGAAATTTTGGCAAGGCTGGGTGTCACCCAGGCTGTCCGGGCTCAGCGTGTGCATAACTGGACTTTCCAGCTTGGAAAACCCCCCAGGTCTCAAATGTATGATCTCATTCACCTGAGCAGAAAGTGGCTACAGCCAGAGACTTTGTCCGCACCAAAGATTGTGGAACGTGTTGTAATGGATCGGTTTTTGAGAGCTCTTCCTACTGCCATCCAAAAGTGGGTAAGCCATGGAGACCCAGAGACGGCCGATGGTCTTGTGGATCGTGTGGAGAAATACTTGGCTACAGAGAACCTGACGGTCTCTTCCAGAGACACTCGGACTTTCCACCCTAAGACCAGACCATCCCCAGGGGCGGATAAGAGGATTCCAAGGGGTGAGGGTGGAGAGAGTGAGAGGGTGGGAGCTCTACCCCAAGTTTGGCGAGAACAGCCTGGGAAATCAGCGGCTCAAGAGGCGGCAAGAAGGATCGTTTGCTACCGCTGCCGGCAAGCGGGACATATTGCAGCCAATTGCCCGGTTGTGGAGGAACCCATGCAGTGTGACTTTCTGACGGGCAGACGTCAGTCGCTGTGTGCGACAGTCGCATGCACTGCCATTCGAGGAACTGAGAAACATTTATGCAAAATGTGTGTTAATGGTAGAAATGTTGTGGTATTGCTGGATTCAGGTAGCCTTGTGACCCTGATAAAGGCTGAGTTAGTTAAAACAGAGGTCTTTGGGAATAGCAAGGTAGCTGTTATTTGTGTGCATGGGGACACCCGAGAGTATCCAGTGACTACAGTGTGTTTCGAGACCCCCAAAGGTACCCTCTCTCATCCAGTGGGCTTAGTATCTCAGTTACCGCATGACGCCATTGTGGGAAGGGATTTTCCGAAGTTCTGGGAACTGTGGGATGATCCTGAGCCCCCCACTGGTGCCCCTATGTACCAGGAATGTGATAGCCAGAACTCCCCTGAGAGTGGTGAGGACTCTCCGGAATTTCCCTTATCAGTATTGGCAGGGGAGACTCAAGAAACTGGAGAGGAGCCCACCTCCTCAGACGAAAACCTACCGTCTGTGGAGTTTTCTGATCTTGAGGTTCACAGGGAAAACTTTGCCACAGAACAGTTGAAAGACCCCGCCCTAATAAAGGCACGGGAAAACGTAGTGAAAATAGATGGCGAGTTAGTGAACCCAGATAATACCTGCACTTACCCATACTTCAGCGTAGAGAAGGACCTACTGTATCGGGTGGCAAAAAGGGCAGAAGAAACCGTTGAGCAGCTTGTGGTGCCCAAACCTTACAGGAAGTTGGTGTTGGAGTTGGCCCATGGGCACATTCTTGGAGGTCATCTGGGGACAGAGAAAACCCGAGAGAGGGTATTACAGAGATTCTATTGGCCGGGGGTGATGAAGGACATAGAAAATTATTGTTCCTCCTGCCCTGTGTGTCAGAGGTCGGCCCCGATGCCACATTTCCGTAGCCCGCTGGTCCCTCTACCCATCATTGAGGTCCCGTTTGAGAGGATCGCCATGGATTTGGTAGGGCCTATAATCAAGTCCGCTAGGGGGCACCAGTACATATTAGTTATAATGGACTATGCCACCCGTTATCCAGAAGCGATCCCTCTCCGAAATACCTCGGCCAAAACCATAGCCAAAGAGCTATCTCTTGTGTTTAGCCGGGTGGGTATTTGTAAAGAACTGCTTACGGACCAAGGTACACCCTTTATGTCCCGGGTTATGAAGGAGCTGTGTAAATTGTTCAAAGTGACGCAATTACGTACATCTGTGTATCACCCCCAAACCGATGGGCTGGTTGAAAGATTCAACAAAACCCTAAAACAAATGTTGAAGAAAGTGGTGGCTAGAGATGGAAAGGATTGGGACTGTCTACTTCCTTATCTGATGTTTGCTATTAGGGAGGTGCCCCAATCCTCTACGGGATTCTCCCCCTTTGAGTTACTGTATGGGAGACACCCAAGAGGGCTGTTGGATATTGCCAAGGAAACTTGGGAAAGTGAGAGTTCTCCCCACAGGAGTGTGATTGAGCATGTCGCCCTGATGCAAGACCGAATTGCACAGGTAATGCCCATCGTGAAGGAACATTTGGCCCAAGCGCAGTTAGCACAGCAGAGAGTGTACAACCGTGGAGCCAAGACCCGTACCTTTTCCCCGGGGGATAGGATACTGGTACTTGTCCCTACGGTTGAAAGTAAATTCCTTGCCAAATGGCAAGGCCCCTATGAGATAATGGAAAAAGTGAGCGAAGTGAATTACAAGGTCAGACAACCAGGAAGGCGAAAGCCCGAACTGATCTATCACGTTAATCTGTTGAAAGCCTGGAGGGATAGAGAGTCCCTAGTCGCAGACACTTGGTCACCAGCTCAAACTGGTTGCGTGATTCCTGAGGTTGGAATAGCAGCCACCTTGTCACAACCCCAACAACAGGAGGTTAAGGAGTTTGTGCTTCGCAACAAGGAGGTATTCTCTGAGCTGCCGGGACAAACATCTGGGGTAGAGCATGACATCATTACCCCGCCCGGTGAAAGGGTGAAGTTAAAACCCTATCGGATCCCAGAGGCCCGACGGGAGGCAATACGGGAGGAAGTACAGAAAATGCTGAACTTAGGGGTGATAGAGGAGTCCCAAAGTGATTGGTCTAGTCCCATTGTGTTGGTGCCTAAACCGGATGGGAGCTGGCGATTTTGTAACGATTTTCGTCAGTTGAACAAAGTTACAAAATTTGACACCTACCCCATGCCACGTATAGATGAGTTGATCGACCGGCTGGGAACAGCCCGATACATGACGACTCTTGACCTCACAAAAGGGTATTGGCAAATCCCCCTGGCCAAGTCGGCCAAAGAGAAAACCGCATTTGTAACCCCAGACGGGGCGTTCCAATATAAAAGAATGCCGTTCGGGTTACAGAATGCGCCGGCCACATTCCAGCGGAAAATGGACCAGATGCTGAGGCCCCATCGGAAGTATGCTGCGGCTTACCTGGATGACGTAATTGTCCATAGCACAGATTGGGCCTCACATCTGCCAAAAGTGCAAGCAGTCCTGGACTCTGTTCGGGAAGCGGGGTTTACGGCTAACCCCAAGAAGTGTACCATTGGGCAGGAGGAGGCCAAATATCTTGGGTACACCATTGGGAGGGGAGTAATAAAACCCCAACTCAACAAAGTCGAGGCCATCCAGAGTTGGCCACGTCCCAACAGCAAGAAGCAGGTACGAGCCTTTCTGGGAATCGCTGGGTATTATCGGCGATTCATTCCCCACTTTGCTTCTAAGGCTGTGCCCCTAACCAACCTGACGAAGGGGAAAGGGTCGGTCATGATTAAATGGACCCCCGAGGCTGAGGCAGCATTCCAATTCTTGAAACAAGCCTTATGTAGCCAGCCAGTGTTGTACTCACCCGACTTCTCTAAAGACTTTGTCGTACAAAGTGATGCGTCAGATGTGGGGTTAGGAGCAGTATTGTCCCAGGTCTGGAACGGGGAAGAGCACCCAGTCATTTACCTCAGCAGGAAGTTGAAGTCCCATGAGGTAAATTACGCCACCGTTGAAAAGGAGTGTTTAGCGGTGAAGTGGGCTCTAGATTCCCTTCGGTACTACCTGCTAGGTAGGCACTTTGACATGGTTACGGATCACGCTCCGTTAAAGTGGATGGCTCAAAACAAGGAAACAAATAGAAGAGTGAATAGGTGGTTCCTGGCCCTCCAGGAATTCAACTTCACAGTAAAGCATCGCCCTGGCGTTCAAATGGGGAATGTGGATGCTTTGTCTCGAGTACATGAATGCCTGATTGCTGGTGTTCCAACCCCGAGGTTAAAACAAGAGGGGGGGTATGTGACAGCAGGAAGGTAAAGTCACCTGGTTGCATCCAGGGGGGTAGATATATTTCGCCCAGATTCAGGCTTTACGCCGACTTATACAACTAGGTGGAGAGTTGTATAAGCCCAGCTAAGGCTAGTGGGCTCATGGATGACTCATACCTCTAGGGAGAGTGCTGGGCGTCGTGCAGACAGGGAGTTGATGAGACCAGCTGAAGCTTGTCAGCTCATTTAGGCCTCTTAAAGAACTCCCAGCTTCATTAGATGTTAGCTCATGCCTGGAACCAGACCTGTGTGGACTGTCTAGGGAGAGTGAACCCCTGTGCGGTGAGACAAAGCCTGTGTGGCTATTTGCTTGGACATTTAAAACCAGGGACTTAGGGACTAGGACAGCACTAGGCTGATCCCAGTTGTTAGTTAGGAAACCTGTATGTTTAGTCAGAGGTCAAGTTGACCAGGATTTATTTTGTTTATGTTTCTTTTGCTTTGCTGTGTTTTGTCACTGTAAACAGAAAATAAACCGCACCTTTTTGATTTTGAAAACCACAACCTCCGTTTGCTGGGCCTGTTTTGTGTGGGGAGCCCATCCCGGGGGTCACACACACCCGCTGCCGAGCTAACCCCCTCACAGAGGTTACAAACTCCTGGTCCTGGACAACGAGTTGCTGAGGCTTCGGCCAGTCAAAGAAGGAGCGGTGGGGAAGGTGGCCGTCTGACCGATGCGTTCAGACAATTCTTTAGTCCGCAGCCCCAAAGTATGATCAGTTCCAGCAACCATCGCCAGCGTCTGATACACATGGTGCAGGAATATCTAGGGGCAAGGTCAGACTTGGACACCTTCCCCACCGAAAATCCTCTGACTTACTGGGTCTTGAGGATGGATCACTGGCCAGAGCTTGCACAGTATGCAATTGAGCTACTGGCCTGTCCTGCATCCAGCGTTCTTTCGGAACGCACATTCAGTGCTGCTGGAGGATTTGTCACGGATCACAGGGTGCGCCTGTCCACCGACTCGGTTGATCGACTGACTTTCATCAAGATGAACCAGTCTTGGATCACCACCAGCTACCACACACCTGATGCTGATATAACAGACTAATTGATTTTAACATGTCACATCCCTTCAAGACTGATGCTGATGCTGAGTGCCTGTGCTGTTATGTTGACTGGCTATCCTCCTCCTCCGAGTCCTCAATGATACGATTGATGATGATAGCTTGGAAGATCATTTTTGTTTATGGGTGCCGCCACCAGTGGCTAAGGCCCAATTTTTCAGCCCCTGTTTTACAGGGGCGTGTAATTACAATTTTTTTAGCAATAATTTGCCATAGGGCTCATTGCTGTGCTCCAAGTACAGTATCTGTGAGGGGTTGGAGTGTTGTGGCACCAGTGCCTAAGGCCCAATTTTTCAGCCCCTGTTTAACAGGGGCGTGTCATTAAAATTTTTGAAGCAATACTTTGCAACAGGGCTCATTGCTGTGCTCCAAGTACAGTATCTGTGAGGGGTTGTAGTGTTGTGCCACCAGTGCCTAAGGCCCAATTTTTCAGCCCCTGTTCAACAGGGGCATGCAATTACAATTCTTGATCTAATAATTCACAGCAGGGCCCATTGCTGCACCCACCAAGAGTAACTCTGAGGGCTTACAGTGTTGTGGCAACGCCACCACCACCACCACCACCACGAAAGGCCCAATTTTTCAGCCCCTGTTCAACAGGGGCATGCAATTACAATTCTTGATCTAATAATTCACAGCAGGGCCCATTGCTGCACCCACCAAGAGTAACTCTGAGGGCTTACAGTGTTGTGGCAACGCCACCACCACCACCACCACGAAAGGCCCAATTTTTCAGCCCCTGTTCAAAAGGGGCATGTAATTACAATTCTTGATCTAATAATTCACAGCAGGGCCCATTGCTGCACCCACCAAGAGTAACTCTGAGGGCTTACAGTGTTGTGGCAACACCACCACCACCACCACCACGAAAGGCCCAATTTTTCAGCCCCTGTTCAACAGGGGCATGCAATTACAATTCTTGATCTAATAATTCACAGCAGGGCCCATTGCTGCACCCACCAAGAGTAACTCTGAGGGCTTACAGTGTTGTGGCAACGCCACCACCACCACCACCACGAAAGGCCCAATTTTTCAGCCCCTGTTCAAAAGGGGCATGTAATTACAATTCTTGATCTAATAATTCACAGCAGGGCCCATTGCTGCACCCACCAAGAGTAACTCTGAGGGCTTACAGTGTTGTGGCAACACCACCACCACCACCACGAAAGGCCCAATTTTTCAGCCCCTGTTCAACAGGGGCATGCAATTACAATTCTTGATCTAATAATTCACAGCAGGGCCCATTGCTGCACCCACCAAGAGTAACTCTGAGGGCTTACAGTGTTGTGGCAACGCCACCACCACCACCACCACCACGAAAGGCCCAATTTTTCAGCCCCTGTTCAAAAGGGGCATGTAATTACAATTCTTGATCTAATAATTCACAGCAGGGCCCATTGCTGCACCCACCAAGAGTAACTCTGAGGGCTTACAGTGTTGTGGCAACGCCACCACCACCACCACCACGAAAGGCCCAATTTTTCAGCCCCTGTTCAAAAGGGGCATGTAATTACAATTCTTGATCTAATAATTCACAGCAGGGCCCATTGCTGCACCCACCAAGAGTAACTGTCAGGGCTTACAGTGTTGTGGCACCAGCACCACCATCAAAGGCCCAATTTTTACTACCACTGTTCAACAATTATATGTAATTAAAATTCCTGATATAATAGTTGACAGCAGGGCGTTCCAGCACCAACCAAGAGTAACTGTGAGTGCTTACAGTGTTGTGCCAACACCAACAACTAAGGGGCCTATTTCTGCAGAGTATATACGGCAGGTCCCTACTTTCAAACATCCAACTTACAAACGACTCCTACTTGCAAACGCAAGAAGACAACAGGAAGTGAGAGGAAATCTACCACTAGGAAGGAAAATTCTCTCCTGTAAGAATAAATATGGGAGAAAGGTGTCTCCTCTGTACTGATGCTTTATCAGCAATCCTTGTTTCAAGAAAAACACCACATTTCAAAAACAGTTGTCATTGGGACGGAAAGTGAGGTGAAATGTTCTGAACAGGGGCACAGACAGCAAAACAAATGTTACAGGGGTGATAACCCTTACCTATGTTTTCCAAAAAGTTTAAAAATAGATTTTTGGGCTGGAGCTACACTTCAACAATGTACCTGTTCAAAATTACAAACAGATTCTACATAAGAACAAACCTACAGTCCCTGTCTTGTATGCACCGCCTGTATACGGCTGTTCAGAGTATATAGGGCCTTTTTTATTTTATGTGCGGGGTTCCCCTTAATATCCATACAAGACCCAAAGGGGCTGGTAATGGGCTGGGGTAGGGGGGGGGGGGTCATGGGGTAGCTATGCCATTTTTCTTAAAGATTTTCATCCATATTACCGGGACCAGACATTACATTAAAGCCGCAAGCAGTTTTAAATGGCTTTTTTTTCCTTTAGAAGTGTCATTTTGTGCAGGGACAGTTCTAAACACGGGAAACACGTGGCACTTCACAGGCATACTTTAGACACCCCCCCAGGTACGATATTTAAAGGAATATTTGACTTTTTTTTTTTCACTTTATGCATCATTAAAATGACTGCTCCCGAAAAACGACCGTTTTTAAAACTTATTTTTGCATTGATACATGTCCCCTGGTGCACAACCCGGGTTCCCAAACCCTTTTTAGGACAATAACATGCATAATAGTTGTTATAATTAGCACTTTAGAATTCGAACGTTCGCATCCATTGTATTTAATAGGGTTCTAATGTTCGTACGAACTTTCGGTCCGTTCGCGGGTTCTGGTGCGAACCGAACCCGGGGGTGTTCGGCTCATCACTACTGTTAAGTCAGATAACTGTTGCAAAATGCAGTCTCTCGCAATGTATATTGGAAAAGTTAGACATCAGCAGACATTACTGCTTACAGATAAATCCCTTAAGCCCCATACACACGATCAGAAAATTGTACAAAAAATACAGATTTTAAAGCGATCGTACGATAATCTGATCATTAGTACAGAGCTTTCGGGAGATGATCAGGACAGTTCATCCAATATAATTTAATCGGACATGCACAATTTTTTTTTTGTACGATGCAAGATCGTACGATTTTCGTTTAAAGTGGTTGTAAACCCACTTTTTCAACTTGTACCTACATGTAAGCCTAGATTAAGGCTTACCTGTAGGTGCAAGAAATATCTCCTAAACATACACGGTTTAGGAGATATTTACTAAAAATGACAGGCGCCGCTGTCTACGGCGCATGCTCGCCGTAGACAACGGCACATTCATGGGGTTAATCCCATTCACAAAATCGGCTACTTCCCAGCAATCGCTGGGCGTAGCCGAATGTGACGGCTCTCGCGCGCATGCGCAGAGTGACGTCTCCGCTGCTCCGGCCAATCACAGCGCCGGAGCGGCGCTGTGATTGGCTGGTGCGGCGATACCCGGAAGTAACCTTCCGGCTATCGCCGCAGCGATGGATGCGGCTGAAGAGGGAGACCAGGATGGCTTCGGGGGCCCCGATCTAAGGTAAGTGATGCATAATGAGCTATTATGCTAGTCATATTAGCTCATTATGCCTTTCTCTTACAGGTGGTTATGAATTTTTTTTTTAAAATATCGGGTTTACAACCACTTTAATCAGTACAGTTGTCATTCGAAAATGCAATACAAATACACTACAATACATGACATCACTTCTGAATTTTTATTCTGTCGTACGAGAATTTTTGTGACTTTAGTAAACTCTTCAGGTTCGATCTGAGATTAGCATGCAAAAAAAAAGGACGATCATTCGTCCGATAATCTCATTGTGTGTATCAGGCATTAGGCTAGGCTTAATTTTGTGGCCAACAGGTATTGGTTCTAACAGGAGAACACCAGTGCTGGGTATAGTTGCTGATAAGACATCTTTCTCAGGTTAGTTGATTTTCCAGGTGAGTAAATGCTGCATGGCCAGATCTAGTGGGGTGCTGGGATGCAGAGGCAGCTCTCTAATTAGGCCAATTAGGCAATTGCCTAAGGCCCTGCGCTTCCAGGGGCCTCGCAATCTGCCTAACCTGTGTGTGGGAAATGTCCCCCCTGGTTGGTTTCCCCAGGGCCATCTCTAACGTGGGACAAAAGCCTGCGCTGCGGTGACCGCAACTTTTTTTTCCTGGCTAGGAGCGGAACTGACTGACCACTTGAGCACTGCCTGAAGCCAGGTCTCATGGTCAGTGGACGGCTGCACGTACTCCCCTCCCCCGGCTCCCCCCCTTCTGACGCGCTCTGCAAGTCTCCTGCCATGTGCAGTTCAGAGCGCAGATAATGGCCGTAGTAGCAGTTGTGCTTTCTCTGCTCTCTCCTCCTATGGACGGTCTCAGAACTGGCGCCCTACAGTCATCGAGGAGCCAGTCTGCCACAGTCTGCGATAGCCTACAGGTACTGTCTAATGTAAGGTGACCAGATTTTTAAAATGAAATCCGGGGACATATTTTTTTTTTTACTAATAATGGCAGCAATCAGCGACTCTCTGCCCGTTGCCGCCGCTTCACAGCCTCTCAAGTCTTACTTTTCAGGCCCCGGCTACTACTGGGTGGGGAGCAGAGAAATCACTCCACCAGGGAAGTCAAGAAGATAAGCAGGCAGGTGGCTGGCCCGGACTTGATCCAAGGCAGAAGAACATGCGAGCGAAGCTGAATGGGCATGCGCCCGAAACTGAAGAAATATTCCCTCTGCTCCGACCAGCACATAATAATCAGAAAGGGGCACAGATAATGGAAAGAAATACACCCCCCTAAGCCAGTAGGAGCGGCGGAGCGGGGGGGTGTAATTCCGAATTTTTTCTTTTAATCCTGCACTGACTGTCTTTGAAATTGCCCCAGTCCCTGTTCAAATCCAATCCGGGGACAAAATCGGGGACAGACTTGGTCCGGGGACAGTGTCCTCAATCTGGGGACTGTCCCCTGAAACCGGGGATGTCTGGTCACCCTAGTCTAATGGTGACTCCTGCACGACACTGACAGCATCCTGTAGTGTAGTAATGTCACCTCCTGAGCGACCTTACACACACACAGCCCTGGTATTATGCCATCCTCCGGCCATAATCATTCTCCTCATCATCCCTTGTTCCTGGCATACCACCACCCTACTTCCTGTCACCATACTTCCCACTGTCAGCTTCCTAGCAACTTACCCCCTGTCATCATCTCTATCCTCATCATAAACCCCCGTGCCTAGTATCCTACTACCCCACCCCCTGTCATCTTCATCCCCCTGCACCGCCAGCTCCTTCCACCCACCCACCCCCTGTCATCTTCATCCCCCCTGCACCGCCAGCTCCTTCCACCCACCCACCCCGTCATCTTCATCCCCCCTGCACCGCCAGCTCCTTCCAACCACCCACCCCCTGTCATCTTCATACCCCCTGTCATCTTCACCCCCCTGCACCGCCAGCTCCTTCCAACCACCCACCCCCTGTCATCTTCATCCCCCTGCACCGCCAGCTCCTTCCACCCACCCACCCCCTGTCATCTTCATCCCCCCTGCACCGCCAGCTCCTTCCACCCACCCACCCCCTGTCATCTTCATCCCCCCTGCACCGCCAGCTCCTTCCAACCACCCACCCCCTGTCATCTTCATACCCCCTGTCATCTTCACCCCCTGCACCGCCAGCTCCTTCCAACCACCCACCCCCTGTCATCTTCATCCCCCTGCACCGCCAGCTCCTTCCACCCACCCACCCCCTGTCATCTTCATCCCCCCTGCACCGCCAGCTCCTTCCACCCACCCACCCCCTGTCATCTTCATCCCCCCTGCACCGCCAGCTCCTTCCACCCACCCACCCCCTGTCATCTTCATCCCCCCTGCACCGCCAGCTCCTTCCACCCACCCACCCCCTGTCATCTTCTTCCCCCTGCACCGCCAGCTCCTTCCACCCACCCACCCCCTGTCATCTTTATCCCCCCTGCACCGCCAGCTCCTTCCACCCACCCACCCCCTGTCATCTTCATCCCCCCTGCACCGCCAGCTCCTTCCAACCACCCACCCCCTGTCATCTTCATCCCCCTGCACCGCCAGCTCCTTCCACCCACCCACCCCTGTCATCTTTATCCCCCCTGCACCGCCAGCTCCTTCCACCCACCCACCCCCTGTCATCTTCATCCCCCTGCACCGCCAGCTCCTTCCACCCCACCCCTTGTCATCTTCATCCCCCTACACTGCTCTGCCAGCTCCTTCCACCCACCCCTGTCATCTTCATCCCCCCTGCACCGCTCTGCCAGCCTCCTACCACCCCACCCCCTGTCATCTTCATCCCCCCTGCACCGCTCTGCCAGCCTCCTACCACCCCACCCCCTGTTATCTTCATCCCCCTGCACCGCCAGCTCCTACCACCCCACCCCTTGTCATCTTCATCCCCCTACACTGCTCTGACAGCTCCTTCCACCCACCCCTGTCATCTTCATCCCCCTGCACCGCTCTGCCAGCCTCCTACTACACCACCCGTCATCTTCATCCCCCCTGCACCGCCCTGCCAGCCTGCTACTACCCCACCCCCTGTCATATTCATCCCCCTCTACCCCACTGCCAGCTTACAACCGCCCCACCCCCACCATCACGATCCTATCTGTACCCCATTGCCAGTTTCTTACCATCCCACCCCCTGTAATCTTCATCCCCCTGTACTCCTCTGCCAGCTTTCTACCACCTCACCCACTATCATCATCATCCCTATACCCCCACCTCTGACATCCTATTACCCTGCCTCCTGTCATCAACATCCCCCTGTAGCCCACCTCTAGCATCCAACCACCCTACCCCCATCATTATCATCATCCCCCTGTACCCCACTGACAGCTTCCTACCACCCTACCCACTGTCATCATCATCCCCCTTTGCTGACATCCTACCACTCCACCCATTGTCATCAACATCCCCATCATTCCTCTCTACCCCACCTCTGGCCTCCTACCACTCCACCCCCTGTCATCATCACCCCCCTGTACCCCTTCTCTGGCATCCTGCCTCCTGTCATTATCATCCTCATCCCTCTTGTACCCCACTTCTAGCATCCTATCACCCTACTCCCTATCATTATAGGGGAGATATGATCTCAGCCTCTCAGCCCAATGCTGCCACATCACCCCAAACTGCATCCTGCCATCCAACCAACTTTAACCCAACATTTGCATCACACACCACAATACTGCCCTGCCACCCAGTGAGCGGTAATGATGTGCTGTAACCTCTAGCAAACAATCAGTGAGCGATAATGATAAGCAGTAACCCATAGCAACCAATCAGTGAGCAGTATAAATTAGCAGTAACGTCTAGCAACAAATAAGTGAGTGATAATGATAAGCAGTAACCTATAGCAACCAATCAGTGAGCTGTAATAATGTGCAGTAACCTCTCGCAACCAATCAGTGAGCGGTAATGACGTATAGTAACCTCTATCAACCAATGGGTAAACTGTAATGATGTGCAGTAAACTCTAGCAACCAATGGGCGATTGGTAATATTGTGCAGTAACCTCTAGCAACCAATCAGTGAGCCTGGAGTAATCAGTGAGTGTGAACCAGTTTTTTTTTTTTTTTTTTAGATAAGTCTATGTGCGCGTTTGTTTTTTGGGATGTTGACGTGGAGAGGGAAATTGGTAGGGGTGGAGTGGGGGGGGCAGGAAAATGTTTGCCCAGGGTCCAATCAATATTAAAGATGCCCCTGGGTGTCCCCAGGCTGGCTGAGTGAGCAGACCAGCACACACTTGGGAAAAGTCATGGAGGTTTCAGCCAGCTGTAACACCTCCCTCAAATGGAGAACATCAGCTGCAGCCAACCGCAGGCTTTACTGCCATCCTAGCCTTCTCCCAAAGCCTGCATCACATAGCATGGCAGGTGTTGTAGTTCACCACACCACACACTAGACTTGCCCCACCGGTGCCTGTGCTCTGCAGAGACTACACCTCCCAGAATACACTACAGGGCACTCAAAGCGAATGTGTCGGCTTCTCCTTCTTGTAGGGGATGGAGGAGTGTATAGAAGGATCACCTGTCTGCACTCTGTCTGTGGCTCTAGTTTTTGGTGGCTGCTGCAGCAATGTGGTGTTACCCTGTTAGCCAGGTGACATTTTGCTTGTCATTACCGTAAGACCATCTCTTGTATCATGTTGCACAGTCTTTTCCCATTGTGAAAGTGAGTGGGGCCTCATGACAAAGATTTGCCTAAGGCCTCACAAAGCCTAGAGCCGCCTCTGCTGGGATGGGCTGCGCCCCCTCAGATTTCAATTGCACCCCCCCTCCAAGGCACCTCTCCCACAACCCCACCCCTCACACAGCACATACTGTACATAGGCTACATTCACCCTGGCAATTAGGGCCGGTGTGAATTGCAGCAGCAGTTCCTCCTGGGGCTCTCAGCGAGTAGGTGCAGCTGCCAGCCCCATTGACGATAATGATAGGTCACCGGTGGCCACACCTATTTATGGCTCTATGCAAAGCCAGCGATTACCTGTGGTGATCACTGCTGGACACACTTTGTTTTCGCCAAGCAGCAATCACTGCAGATAAATAGTGGCTGTGTTAGAGAGCTGGGAAAAGTTTCAATCGATGGCGACCTGTCAATATAGTAAACAGGGCTGGTGGCCACACCTTCTCCCTGAGACCCGCAAGAGAAAATGCTCATTAGCTATACTTATTGTTGTTTATCAAAAACAGTGTCAAATATCGCATTCGTTTTATGTTGCCCTCTTTTACTTTATAACAACAAAAAAATTGTTTTTTATTACTCAGATAAGTACATGATCTATATAAAGTGATAGTTAACTTGTGATGTGCCTAAATGTTTCTGCTCATCAGCTATCCTTATTGTTAGCGTATTTTATGTGTATGTGTGGCCCAAGACAATTCCTATTCTTCCAATGTAGCCCAGGGAGGTCAGGTTGGACACCCCTGGTCTAGATAATATAATAGTAATAGTGTAAAATACGTTAATTGTAGTTTAGGGTTTTGACCCACTTTATGTCTAATCAGGTATTTTTTTGTGGGAATATGGCTGAACTCTGTTCCTCCACCTCCAGAAGCTCTGTCCTCTCCAACCCATCACTGTAAACATAGAAGCCAGTAGCACTACTCAGGTCCAGTACCAGCTTCTGTTTTTTTACATTGGTTGCGTACTTCATGCTGCGGAGCTATCAGCCTTGCAGCTCTTCATGAGGACTTCTCCCTGGCAGGTAAGTAGGGGAAAAGTTCTGTACTGTGTGTGTGGGGAGGGGGGTTTTGGGCTCTGTGCTGCGTGTTGGAGTCCTGTACTGTGTGGGCTCTGTACTGGGGGGAGGGGGTTGGGGGAGAGATCTGCACTGTGGAGGAAACCTCTTTGCCGTGGGGATGGTGCGTGTGTGTGGAGAGCTTTGTACTGGGGTGGGGTGAGGTGGGGGTTAAAGGAGAGCTCTGTACTAGGGAGAAGTGGGGTGTAGGGTGAAGTTAGGGGAAAGTAACTTTTGGTCATACACTGGCCTGTGTTACCCAAATTTGCATCCTATGTTATACGCATCCCTCACCCTTGCACAATATTCACTCCTGAGTTCTCCGCCCTGTGTGATATGCCATCCTGAATCCACCTGTGCGTTATGCATCCCTGAACAAGGTGCCTTATGCGATACACTGTACTGAGGCTTTACCACACATCTGAAGTGGCCACGGAGCGGATTGCACAGGGATCCTGTGCATCTTTGGCTCTGTTTCAGTTCCGATTTCAGGCAGTCATTCAGGCCTGATTCGTCCCTGAAACAAAGAACAGGGAGGCACCGGTCATTGACAGGGAGAGAGTCCAATAAATACAAGAGCATACATGGAAATGCAGATATCACAGAGGCACTCAGAGCACCCTGGAGTCACAGGATGAAACAGGTCACTGTGTTCTGAGGTCACTGTGTTTGACAGGATGCTCTGTGGTCACTGGGTGACACAAAATGCAATGGAGTTACTGGAAGGTGCAGGAGTGAAAGGGTCACTGAAAATGTTCAAGTCACTAAAAATGCCATGGTCACTGAAGACACAGAAGACACTGGAGGTGCTGGAGACACAGGGAGAGCTAGGACACAGGGGTCACTGGAGATACAGGAGTTTCTAGAGTCGCATAGGTCACTGAAATGGCAATGGTCACTGGAGACACAAGGGGCACTGGAGACAAAGAGGCCACTGGAGCCACAAGCATCTTTGGAACCACAAGAGTTGATGAATAGACAATGGTCACTGAAGTCACTGAAGAAGGTTCATAAGGGAAAATGAAGTCACAAGAGTTGCTGAAGTTGCTGATTAGCCATGGTGCTGGCATTCCAGTTAAAACCATTCTGGAACTGGATCAGAGAGCAGGTGAGTGTACCACACATCTTTTGGTGTCAACAGTACTAACTGTCTGGCCAGTACATGACTGAAGCTGCTTGAAAATCATATACAGAATTTTTTAAAGACAGTATATGAAACTAGCACAGTAGATGAAAGGCTGCAAGCACGCCCTGAGCAATGCATTTTTCAAGACAAGTGTGTTTTTTCAAGTGCCTGCAAAAGTGGGAGAATTAGGAGAAAATACTCGGTTAACCTTTCCAGAAAAAATAATAAATGCACACATTTTTGAAGGAAAAAAAATGTGCATTTATTATTTTTTCCCACAGGAGCCTGGAAAGCATTATACCCATGATCAGTGGATTAGGGTTGCAATGTCAGGATTCTGCAGACAAGCCCTGCAGCTTTCTGCCCATATCTTAAAATGAGCTGTCTGAAAGCTGCAGGGCTTGTGTATGAACAACAAGCCATCAGCCATGGTGCATGACGGTACTTGTAATTTATTAATTCACAGGAAACTGTAAATGAATGATGTGGGCGTGGGGAGAAGATTCCCAGTCCACTGTCATACTGATGGGGGGACTGGCATCAGGAGCTGGAACACATTACATGTTCCACCCTAAACACGGGTGGAACATGTAACATGTTCCAAAAGGTGAACTTAGCCTTTAAAGCGGAACTTCACTCTGTCGAACACCACTGACTATTTTTAATCCTTTTGCTGCTATCATTAGTAAATAGATAGGAAAGTATATCATATTTATTTGTTTTAAGCTTTTTGTGCATTTGATGTCATACATCCAAGGAGTCATCGGAAGGAGAGGAGGAGGTTTCTCAGCTAAGCATACCCTCCTGTCTGCATGCCTGAGCTATTGGCAGATAAGGATTCTAGGAAGTAAATGCTATTTGAATCATCTGCCCCTAATCAAGTTGGCCATGGCCAGAATTTTTTTTTAAAGTGTCTTCTCAGCAAAATAAAGCATAGAGACATGGATGGGTGAGTGAGTTTGCTTTGAATAGTAAAAATGAATTGAATAGCGTTTATGGTTTGTGGTGCTCAGTTGTAGTTCTGCTTTAACATGCCTGTTGGCTTAATATAGGCTTATTACAGGCTTTCTTTAACTTTTGCTTTTCTTCCTTCTGGTTCTTGTTCCAAAGAGTGGTTTGACAGGAACTATCACACGTTTTTTTTTTTTTTTTTTGTAGTTTTGTTCATCAAAAGCATTTATGAAATCTCTCCAATAATTGATTCTGCCTTTTTTCATAATAATTTTTTGATGAAGCCACAAATGGGAAGAGAGAAGCTAAATGAGCTACCTAGCATTAATTACTGTCAAAAGGACAAAGGTGTTCAGTATTACCAGCAGGATTCAAAGGTCAACAAGGTTCTTTATCTGGTAATCAGTCATTTGATCACCACATGAAGGCACAGCATGATTATTGCTGCATTCTTAAGAAGTGTACTACAGCATGATAGTAGTATAGCAATAACAACTTAATAAATCATACTAACACCATAGGTCAGTGTGAAACAGCTTCGCATAATCAATGGCAATGTACTACATAGTTATTTTCCCAACATTCTCTCAAGTCTTTGGTCAAGTGCAAAGCGTTATTCAGATAAAAAAAATAAACTACAGAAAATAACATAATGCCCAGAAAATTAAAGTGTATATTTGGTTGAGCCTGAATTTAACATAATAATTATTGAAATAAATTCAAATTTGAAGTACAATAAAACCTTGGATTGCGAGCATAATTCGTTCCAGAAACATGCTTGTAATCCAAAACACTTGTATATTAAAGCAAATTTCCCCATAACAAATAATGGAAACTCAGATGATTCGTTCCACAACCATTTATTTATAGGTCTTTCAGTTCATAGTCCATATAAAAAGATTATAGCAATGTGATAGGTTGTGTAAACATAAAATATCCATCCACAAATGGCAGCCTCCACAAGGGGATTAGAAGCAAAATCCAGCAGGAGCTACAGAGTATTAAAGAGAAGAGAGGTGCCTCTAAGTGTATCAATATGGTTACATTTAATGAAGGGACAACATTTAGCAACTCACATGGTTGATGATTAAAAGAGGCACATCTAAGTATGCAGGCATCTGGGGTAAAGTTGTCCACATAGACCGTCCTTCGCACTGCTGGCTCTCACCGTTGTCAGTCTGCAATCATGACCTGGAAGACTACCCTGCAGTAGAGTGATCGGAAAGCGAGGCTTGAAGAGCTTGTGGAGCGCAGTGTGGAAGAGATGACGTTAATGGCATTGCGGAGGACGGTCTATGTGGACAGCTTTACCCCAAATACCTGCTTACTAGATGTGCGTGTTTTAATTATCAACCATGTAAGTTGCTAAATGTTGTAGCTAGAGTTGAGCGGACACCTGGATGTTCGGGTTCGACGGGTTCGGCCGAACTTCGGAAAAAAGTTCGAGTTCGGGACCGAACTTTAACCTGAACCCGAACCCGAACCCCATTGAAGTCAATGGGGACCCGGACTTCTAAGGACTAAAAAGGCTCTAAAAAAGTAATGGAAAGGGCTAGAGGGCTGCAAATGGCAGCAAAATGTTGTTAAGAGCATGGCAAGTGCTCTGCAAACAAATGTGGATAGGGAAATAACTTAAAATAACATAAAAAAAATAAAAAAATAAAAAAATATGCTGTAGGCCCCCTTTTCAGCAGAAGAGGTACGGGAAGTCATTAAGAACCTCAGAAACTCAACGGCACGATGCCACACATATGGTGGGAATGCCTCAGAATACGCCCTTTCTGGAATAAATTATTCAATTTAATGGATAAGCTAGTGGGAAAATAAAATACTTTGAAATAAAAATGTAGCGGGGTGCTAAATTTAAGGGAAGTGTTTGAGTGGTAAATAGGCTCAAACACCCTAATTCTGTAGGATTCATGGACCATTTTGTCCTCGGGGAACAGTATTGGTGTGCAGTTCCCTGCGGCCTACAGGTGGCGCTGCCATGGTAGGCTAGGGTTGAACCGCCGATATAGTGCTGTGCCTTTTGTGTCCCCTCTTGGCAGTAGTACAGTGGGGCGGGGAACCTGCTGTGCATGCCGGGAGAGCATATAAAAGGGGCAGACCTTTGGCCTGGGGGCTGATGTCCAGTGGGGTCCACGCCCAGGTGCCTTCGGCCTGGGTGCATGTGTTCCTGTTCCATCTCGGGTACCTTTAGCCCGGGGTGAGGTACTATCCTGGAGTTCCTGCTGCCCTGGGTATGGAGGCCTAGGTGCGGGAGTAAAGCCTGGAGTCCAGAGCCTTCGTCTGGAGTCCGCTAAGGGTCGAGGAGTCTTAGGGTGCCGCCTCGTGTAGGGGACCATGTTCCAGGGAAGGGAGGATCATTCTGATAGACCGATGCAGGAGTCACGGTGAAGGAAGGGTCTGTTGACTCCCTGGAGAGATGTCTTCCCCTTGATATGGGCTAGGTTCGTAGAAGGAGAAGCTCAAGGTCATCTTGACTGTATCAGAGGCCTTATTCACCCGGCCCGTGGCAGGGGCCTTATACACCCTGGTCTGTGGCAGAGACCAAAGTTCTCCAGGTCCGTGGCAGGGGCCTTGTACACCCTGTCTGTGGCAGAGACCAACCTCAAGGTCTGTGGCAGAGACCGTGCACCTAAAACTGTTTGAGAAACCTAAGCAGTGAAGTGAATGTGCTACGTTTGTGCCTGGACCTCCTCCACACCTTAAGCTGTCCTGTTTCTTTGCTCTAACCTTTTCTATCCGAGTAGAGTTTATTTTGCCATGAGAGAATAAGAGTTGTAATTTCAGCTGGTGTGGACATTGACTTTACTGGGAATTAAAGGACTTGCCTCTACCTACAGTAGAGGTGAGAATCATCCTCTGGAGGAGTTTTGACTCCGGCTGTGGACACGGCCCGTCAAGTACACCGCTCAACCTCTTTATATAGGAGGGTACGGGCTGGTAGTGCGCTGTGCCTTTCTCCCTCCTGCGAGGAGCCAACAACATAAAGGCAGGTAAGGGGGAAAGGATCTGTGCGCTACAAAAAAATAAAATAAAAATTATAATCTTGACCTAGGAGGACAAGGTCCATATGGAGTAGGAGGTTGAGGTGGCGGTGGATGTGGCTGTGTAGGTGGAAGCGGCGGTGGAGGAGGACGAGGTAGCCAACACTGGTTCAAAAATACAACAATGGCTGGGTAAGTCCGGTGATGTGTCGAATTCTGTCCCCCGTCAAATAGTGTCCACCCTGTACTGCGCTTGCTCAGTATGTAGGACAAGGGGATTTCGAAAATCTCCCAAGACGAACGGCGCCTGCGTGGTGAGTTCAGGTGAAGGCCACACCATCCGTGGTTCAAGCGAGCCAAGTGAGGCCGTGCCCGAAGCGTGGTGATCGAACCGAGCCTGTGAGGGGCCCTGTTACTATGTGCTACCGTATGTCCACTTGGATGGTGGGGCTTGAACCTGCACTCACTGCGCAGGCGCCGTTCATCTTCGGAGATTTTGTGAATCTCCTTGTCCTCTGTACTGCACAAGTGCTGCGCCTTCGCAGTATGGGCTGGACACAATCCGATGGCCGGACAGTTTTTGTCACAACACCGGTATACATGTCTATTCTGCAGAAGGTATGGACAAGTCCTGTGGTATCCATGCCTGGTTCATTTTAATGAACGTTAGCTTGTCCACATTGGCTCTGGACAGGCGGCTGCGCTTGTCTGTTATAACGCCCCCTGCCGTGCTAAATACACGTTCAGATAATACACTGGCTGCAGGGCAGGCCAGCACCTCCAAGGCATAAAGGGCAAGCTCAGGCCATGTGCCCAATTTGGAGACCCAGAAGTTAAAGGGGGCAGACCCGTCATCCAGTACGTGTAGGCCTGTGGACACATACTGCTCAACCATGTTGGTGAAATGCTGCCTCCTGCTAAGACGTTCCATCTCAGCTGGTGGTGCTGGTTGTTGTGGCGTGCTGACAAAGCTTTTCCACATTTCAGCCATGCTAACCCTGCCTTCTGAGGTGCTGCCGGTGCCCTGGCTGCATTGGCGACCTCTTCCTCCACCTCTGCCTTCGCCTTGTGCTTCCACCGTACGCCCGCTGTCAGGTGGAAATGCCACCAGCAGCGCGTCTACCAGCGTGCGCTTGTACTCGCGCATCTTACGATCCCGCTCCAGTGAGGGAATTAAGGACGGTACGTTGTCCTTGTAACGGGGATCCAGCAGGGTGGCCACCCAGTAATCAGCACCAGTTAAAATGTGGGCAACTCGGCGGTCATTGCGGAAACACTGCAGCATGTAATCGCTCATGTGTGCCAGGCTGCCCAGAGGCAAAGAAAAGCTGTCCTCTGTGGGAGGTGAATAGTCTGTGTCCTCTGTATCCCCCCAGCCACGGACCAGTGATGGCCACGAGCTGGTCTGGGTGCCACCCTGCTGTGAAAATGGCTCCTCCTCCTCCTCCTCCATCTCCTCCTCCACCTCGTCATCCTCCAGAACTGTGCCCTTTCTGCCGGACAATTGTGTACCTGGCGTTTGTTGGTGCAGGAATCCACCCTCGTAGCCACTTGTGAAAGACTGCCCTGAAAGCCTTTGAAATGATCCCGCTTCCTCCTCCTCCTCCTCATCCTCCTGTGCCACATCCTCTTCCATCATCGCTCGAAGCGTTTTTTCAAGGAGGCATAGAACTGGGATAGTAACGCTGAGAACGGCGTCATTGGCACTGGACATGTTGGTGGAGTACTCGAAACAGCGCAACAAGGCACACAGGTCTTGCATGGAGGCCCAGTTATTGGTGGTGAAGTGGTGCTATTCCGCAGAGCGACTCACGCGTGATTGCTGCAGCTGAAACTCCACTATCGCCTGCTGCTGCTCGCACAGTCTGGCCAGCATGTGCAAGGTGGAGTTCCACCTTGTGGGCACGTCACATATGAGGCGGTGAGCGGGAAGGCCGAAGTTACGCTGCAGCGCTGACAGGCGAGCAGCAGCAGGGTGAGAACGCCGAAAGTGCGCACACACAGCCCGCACTTTCTGCAGCAGCTCTGGCATATTGGGGTAATTTTTAAGGAACCTCTGGACCACCAAGTTCAGCACATGCACCAGGCAAGGGATGTGCATCATCGCACACCACCAGGCCGGGCTTGAGGCTCACTGACAGCAACCACTCATTGGTCTGTTGTTCCATGTCCCTCCACAACTCCTGCTCGGTGTGGGGTTTTTCCCTCAAACAGGAAAGTTTTAAAACTGCTTGCTGTCGTTTACCCCTGGCTGTGCTGAAGTTGGTGGTGAAGGTGTTACGCTGACCGGATGAGGAGGCGGTAGAGGATGAGGAAGCGGAGTAGGAGGAGTTAGCAACAGGAGGCAAACTGAAGCGCCCTGCAATCCTCGGTGGTGGAAGGACATGCGCCAAACTGCTATCTGCCTCAGGCCCAGCTGCCACTGCATTTACCCAGTGTGCTGTTAGGGAGATATAACGTCCCTGACCGTGCTTACTGGTCCACACATCCGTAGTTAGGTGGACCTTGCCACAGATGGCATTGCACAGTGCACACCTGATTTTGTCCCCCACTTGGTTGTGCAGGGAAGGGATGGCTCGCCTGGAAAAGTAGTGGCGGCTGGGCACGACGTACTGTGGGACAGCCAATGCCATCAGGCTTTTAAAACTCTGCGTCTCCACCAGACGGAATGACAGCATTTCAAAGGCCAGGAGTTTTGAAATGCTGGCATTCAGGGCCAGGGATCGCGGGTGGCTAGGGGGGTACTTCCTTTTCCGCTCCAATGTTTGGGAGATAGAGAGCTGAACGCTTCCATGGGACATTGTGGAGATGGTTGGTGACCCAGGTGGTAGTGTTGCTGGCAGATCCTCTGTTTGCGGGGTGGCAGGTGCCACTGTCACTACAGATGTGGATGAAGAGGCCGAGACTGCAGCAGAAGAGGAAGCAGGAGGAGCCAGAGACCTTTCTTGGTTTTTGAGGTGTCTACTCCACTGCAGCTCGTGCTTTGCACTTAGATGCCTGGTCATGCAGGTTGTGCTCAGGTTGAGAACGTTTATGCCTCGCTTCAGGCTCTGATTGCACAGCGTGCAAACCACTCGTGTCTTGTCATCAGCACATTGTGTGAAGAACTGCCACGCTAGGGAACTCCTTGGACCTGGCTTTGGTGTGCTCGGTCCCTTGCTGCGTTGGGCAGTAGCAGATATACTGTCTAGGGGACAGACGCTCCGCTTTTGCACCCTGCTCCCTCTTCTGCTGTGCTTGTGGCTCTGTGCGACCACCGCCTCTTCCTCCAAACTACACTGGTCACCTGCATAACGTTGATTCCATGTGGGGTCGAGGACCTCATCGTCCTCCACATCATCTTCCACCCAGTCTTCACCCCTGCCCTCCTTGTCTGTCTGCACAATTGCGAAAGCAGCAGCAGTTGGCACCTGTGTTTCGTCATCATCCGAGACGTGCTGCGATGGTCCTCCCATGTACTCATCATGAGACATAAGTGGTTGGGCATCGGTGCACTCAATCTCTTCCACTTCTGGGGCAGGGCTAGGTGGATGGCCCTGGGAAACCCTGCTAACAGAGTCATCGAAAAGCAGAAGAGACTGCTGCATGATTTGGGGCTCAGACTGCTTGGCTGATTTGCAAGGGGGTGAGGTGAAAGACTGATGGACATGGGTTTCAGGTGCCAACTCTGATCTTTCATCAGAAGAGTGGGTGGGAGACAATGTGAAGGAACCCGAGGCACTGTCAGCAACCCAATCTACTATCGCCTGTACTTGTCCTGGCCTAAACATTCATACAGCCTCATTAGGCGCGACAAAATACCGCCGCCGGCTCAGTCGCCTACTCGCACCTTAGGAAGGTGTTTCACTTGTGCGTGTATCTGGCACAGATCCACCACGTCCTCTCCCTGCAACAGGAGCTCCACCAGCAGCACCACGACCGGGGCCACCACGTCCCTTTGACCTTCTCTTCATATTTTCCAAATTTAGGATCTTGCCCTAAATGGGTGTTTTTGGAAGAGCAGAACACACCCACAGTACGTAACCGCTGAATCGCACAGCTACAGAACTGCAGAAAATGCTATTCAAATGTTTTTTTGTTTTTTTAGTATAGCACAGTAGAAGAAAACTATATAGAAATAGTTTATTTCACACACCTCCACATATGTATAACACACTGCAAAATATTTTTTGTGGCCCTAAATGGCGTTTTTTGGAAGACCACAACACACCCACAGTACGTAACCGCTGAATCGCACAGCTACAGAACTGCAGAAAATGCTATTCAAAAAAAATGTTTTTTTTTTTTAGTATAGCACAGTAGAAGACAAATATATAGAAATGGTTTATTTCACACGCCTCCACATATGTATAACACACTGCAAAATATTTTTTGTGGCCCTAAATGGCGTTTTTTGGAAGACCACAACACACCCACAGTACATAACCGCTGAATCGCACAGCTACAGAACTGCAGAAAATGCTATTCAAAATTTTTTTTTTTAGTATAGCACAGTAGAAGACTAATATATAGAAATGGTTTATTTCACACGCCTCCACATATGTATAACACACTGCAAAATATTTTTTGTGGCCCTAAATGGCGTTTTTTGGAAGACCACAACACACCCACAGTACGTAACCGCTGAATCGCACAGCTACAGAACTGCAGAAAATGCTATTAAAAAAAAATGTTGTTTTTTTAGTATAGCACAGTAGAAGACAAATATATAGAAATAGTTTATTTCACACGCCTCCACATATGTATAACACACTGCAAAATATTTTTTGTGGCCCTAAATGGCGTTTTTTGGAAGACCACAACACACCCACAGTACGTAGCCGCTGAATCGCACAGCTACAGAACTGCAGAAAATGCTATTCAAAAAAATTAAGTTTTTTCAGTATAGCACAGTAGAAGACAAATATATAGAAATGGTTTATTTCACATGCCTCCACATATGTATAACACACTGCAAAATATTTTTTGTGGCCCTAAATGGCGTTTTTTGGAAGACCACAACACACCCACAGCACGTAACCGCTGAATCGCACAGCTACAGAACTGCAGAAAATGCTATTAAAAAAAATGTTTTTTTTTTAGTATAGCACAGTAGAAGACAAATATATAGAAATGGTTTATTTCACACGCCTCCACATATGTATAACACACTGCAAAATATTTTTTTGTGGCCCTAAATGGCGTTTTTTGGAAGACCACAACACACCCACAGTACGTAACCGCTGAATCGCACAGCTACAGAACTGCAGAAAATGCTATTCAAAAAAAATTTTGTTTTTTTAGTATAGCACACTAGAAGACAAATATATAGAAATGGTTTATTTCACACGCCTCCACATATGTATAACACACTGCAAAATATTTTTTGTGGCCCTAAATGGCGTTTTTTGGAAGACCACAACACACCCACAGTACGTAACCGCTGAATCGCACAGCTACATAACTGCAGAAAATGCTATTCAAAAAAAATGTTGTTTTTTTAGTATAGCACAGTAGAAGACAAATATATAGAAATGGTTTATTTCACATGCCTCCACATATGTATAACACACTGCAAAATATTTTTTGTGGCCCTAAATGGCGTTTTTTGGAAGACCACAACACACCCACAGTACGTAACCGCTGAATCGCACAGCTACAGAACTGCAGAAAATGCTATTCAAAAAAAATTTTGTTTTTTTAGTATAGCACAGTAGAAGACAAATATATAGAAATGGTTTATTTCACACGCCTCCACATATGTATAACACACTGCAAAATATTTTTTGTGGCCCTAAATGGCGTTTTTGGAAGACCACAACACACCCACAGTACGTAACCGCTGAATCGCACAGCTACAGAACTGCAGAAAATACTATTAAAAAAAAATGTTGTTTTTTTAGTATAGCACAGTAGAAGACAAATATATAGAAATGGTTTATTTCACACGCCTCCACATATGTATAACACACTGCAAAATATTTTTTGTGGCCCTAAATGGCGTTTTTTGGAAGACCACAACACACCCACAGTACGTAACCGCTGAATCGCACAGCTACAGAACTGCAGAAAATGCTATTAAAAAAAAATGTTGTTTTTTTAGTATAGCACAGTAGAAGACAAATATATAGAAATGGTTTATTTCACACGCCTCCACATATGTATAACACACTGCAAAATATTTTTTGTGGCCCTAAATGGCGTTTTTTGGAAGACCACAACACACCCACAGTACGTAACCGCTGAATCGCACAGCTACAGAACTGCAGAAAATGCTATTAAAAAAAAATGTTGTTTTTTTAGTATAGCACAGTAGAAGACAAATATATAGAAATGGTTTATTTCACACGCCTCCACATATGTATAACACACTGCAAAATATTTTTTGTGGCCCTAAATGGCGTTTTTTTGAAGATCACAACACACCCACAGTACGTAACCGCTGAATCGCACAGCTACAGAACTGCAGAAAATGCTATTCAAAAAAAATGTTGTTTTTTTAGTATAGCACAGTAGAAGACAAATATATAGAAATTGTTTATTTCACATGCCTACACATATGTATAACACACTGCAAAATATTTTTTGTGGCCCTAAATGGCGTTTTTTTGAAGATCACAACACACCCACAGTACGTAACCGCTGAATCGCACAGCTACAGAACTGCAGAAAATGCTATTCAAAAAAAATGTTGTTTTTTTAGTATAGCACAGTAGAAGACAAATATATAGAAATGGTTTATTTCACATGCCTACACATATGTATAACACACTGCAAAATATTTTTTGTGGCCCTAAGTGGCGTTTTTTGGAAGACCACAACACACCCACAGTACGTAACCGCTGAATCGCACAGCTACAGAACTGCAGAAAATGCTATTAAAAAAATGTTTTTTTTTTAGTATAGCACAGTAGAAGACAAATATATAGAAATGGTTTATTTCACACGCCTCCACATATGTATAACACACTGCAAAATATTTTTTGTGGCCCTAAATGGCGTTTTTTGGAAGACCACAACACACCCACAGTACGTAACCGCTGAATCGCACAGCTACAGAACTGCAGAAAATGCTATTCAAAAAAAAATTTTTTTTTTTAGTATAGCATAGTAGAAGACAAATATATAGAAATGGTTTATTTCACATGCCTCCACATATGTATAACACACTGCAAAATATTTTTTGTGGCCCTAAATGGCGTTTTTTGGAAGACCACAACACACCCACAGCACGTAACCGCTGAATCGCACAGCTACAGAACTGCAGAAAATGCTATTAAAAAAAATGTTTTTTTTTTAGTATAGCACAGTAGAAGACAAATATATAGAAATGGTTTATTTCACACGCCTCCACATATGTATAACACACTGCAAAATATTTTTTTGTGGCCCTAAATGGCGTTTTTTGGAAGACCACAACACACCCACAGTACGTAACCGCTGAATCGCACAGCTACAGAACTGCAGAAAATGCTATTCAAAAAAAATTTTGTTTTTTTAGTATAGCACACTAGAAGACAAATATATAGAAATGGTTTATTTCACACGCCTCCACATATGTATAACACACTGCAAAATATTTTTTGTGGCCCTAAATGGCGTTTTTTGGAAGACCACAACACACCCACAGTACGTAACCGCTGAATCGCACAGCTACATAACTGCAGAAAATGCTATTCAAAAAAAATGTTGTTTTTTTAGTATAGCACAGTAGAAGACAAATATATAGAAATGGTTTATTTCACATGCCTCCACATATGTATAACACACTGCAAAATATTTTTTGTGGCCCTAAATGGCGTTTTTTGGAAGACCACAACACACCCACAGTACGTAACCGCTGAATCGCACAGCTACAGAACTGCAGAAAATGCTATTCAAAAAAATTTTTGTTTTTTTAGTATAGCACAGTAGAAGACAAATATATAGAAATGGTTTATTTCACACGCCTCCACATATGTATAACACACTGCAAAATATTTTTTGTGGCCCTAAATGGCGTTTTTGGAAGACCACAACACACCCACAGTACGTAACCGCTGAATCGCACAGCTACAGAACTGCAGAAAATACTATTAAAAAAAAATGTTGTTTTTTTAGTATAGCACAGTAGAAGACAAATATATAGAAATGGTTTATTTCACACGCCTCCACATATGTATAACACACTGCAAAATATTTTTTGTGGCCCTAAATGGCGTTTTTTGGAAGACCACAACACACCCACAGTACGTAACCGCTGAATCGCACAGCTACAGAACTGCAGAAAATGCTATTAAAAAAAAATGTTGTTTTTTTAGTATAGCACAGTAGAAGACAAATATATAGAAATGGTTTATTTCACACGCCTCCACATATGTATAACACACTGCAAAATATTTTTTGTGGCCCTAAATGGCGTTTTTTGGAAGACCACAACACACCCACAGTACGTAACCGCTGAATCGCACAGCTACAGAACTGCAGAAAATGCTATTAAAAAAAAATGTTGTTTTTTTAGTATAGCACAGTAGAAGACAAATATATAGAAATGGTTTATTTCACACGCCTCCACATATGTATAACACACTGCAAAATATTTTTTGTGGCCCTAAATGGCGTTTTTTTGAAGATCACAACACACCCACAGTACGTAACCGCTGAATCGCACAGCTACAGAACTGCAGAAAATGCTATTAAAAAAAAATGTTGTTTTTTTAGTATAGCACAGTAGAAGACAAATATATAGAAATGGTTTATTTCACATGCCTACACATATGTATAACACACTGCAAAATATTTTTTGTGGCCCTAAATGGCGTTTTTTTGAAGATCACAACACACCCACAGTACGTAACCGCTGAATCGCACAGCTACAGAACTGCAGAAAATGCTATTCAAAAAAAATGTTGTTTTTTTAGTATAGCACAGTAGAAGACAAATATATAGAAATGGTTTATTTCACATGCCTACACATATGTATAACACACTGCAAAATATTTTTTGTGGCCCTAAGTGGCGTTTTTTGGAAGACCACAACACACCCACAGTACGTAACCGCTGAATCGCACAGCTACAGAACTGCAGAAAATGCTATTAAAAATTTTTTTTTTTTTAGTATAGCACAGTAGAAGACAAATATATAGAAATGGTTTATTTCACACGCCTCCACATATGTATAACACACTGCAAAATATTTTTTGTGGCCCTAAATGGCGTTTTTTGGAAGACCACAACACACCCACAGTACGTAACCGCTGAATCGCACAGCTACAGAACTGCAGAAAATGCTATTCAAAAAAAAATTTTGTTTTTTTAGTATAGCATAGTAGAAGACAAATATATAGAAATGGTTTATTTCACACGCCTCCACATATGTATAACACACTGCAAAATATTTTTTGTGGCCCTAAATGGTGTTTTTTGGAAGACCACAACACACCCACAGTACGTAACCGCTGAATCGCACAGCTACAGAACTGCAGAAAATGCTATTCAAAAAAAATGTTGTTTTTTTAGTATAGCACAGTAGAAGACAAATATATAGAAATGGTTTATTTCACACACCTCCACATATGTATAACACACTGCAAAATATTTTTTGTGGCCCTAAATGGCGTTTTTTGGAAGACCACAACACACCCACAGTACGTAACCGCTGAATCGCACAGCTACAGAACTGCAGAAAATGCTATTCAAAAAAAAAATTGTTTTTTTAGTATAGCACAGTAGAAGACAAATATATATAAATGGTTGATTTCACACGCCTCCACATATGTATAACACACTGCAAAATATTTTTTGTGGCCCTAAATGGCGTTTTTTGGAAGACCACAACACACCCACAGTACGTAACCGCTGAATCGCACAGCTACAGAACTGCAGAAAATGCTATTCAAAAAAAATGTTGTTTTTTTAGTATAGCACAGTAGAAGACAAATATATAGAAATGGTTTATTTCACACGCCTCCACATATGTATAACACACTGCAAAATATTTTTTGTGGCCCTAAATGGCGTTTTTTTGAAGATCACAACACACCCACAGTACGTAACCGCTGAATCGCACAGCTACAGAACTGCAGAAAATGCTATTCAAAAAAAATGTTGTTTTTTTAGTATAGCACAGTAGAAGACAAATATATAGAAATGGTTTATTTCACACGCCTCCACATATGTATAACACACTGCAAAATATTTTTTGTGGCCCTAAATGGTGTTTTTTGGAAGACCACAACACACCCACAGTACGTAACCGCTGAATCGCACAGCTACAGAACTGCAGAAAATGCTATTCCAAAAAAATGTTGTTTTTTTAGTATAGCACAGTAGAAGAAAACTATATAGAAATTGTTTATTTCACACGCCTCCACATATGTATAACACACTGCAAAATATTTTTTGTGGCCCTAAATGGCGTTTTTTGGAAGACCACAACACACCCACAGTACGTAACCTCTGAATCGCACAGCTACAGAATTGCAGAAAATGCTATTCCAAAAAAATTTTGTTTTTTTAGTATAGCACAGTAGAAGACAAATATATAGAAATGGTTTATTTCACACGCCTCCACATATGTATAACACACTGCAAAATATTTTTTGTGGCCCTAAATGGCGTTTTTTGGAAGACCACAACACACCCACAGTACGTAACTGCTGAATCGCACAGCTACAGAACTGCAGAAAATGCTATTAAAAAAAAAAATTGTTTTTTTTTTAGTATAGCACAGTAGAAGAAAACTATATAGAAATTGTTTATTTCACACACCTCCACATATGTATAACACACTGCAAAATATTTTTGTGCCCTAAATGTTTATCAAGTCAAAATGTATTAAAAAATGTTGCTTGTCTTGTAAAACACTCTCAAACTAACTTACTCTCAAACCAAGGTTTTACTGTATATGCAAAGGCAAAATATTTTTGTTTTAGTTTTGGATAGTGTGAGGCAAAACTGGGCCCTTTATCAAATTTATATTGCTGTGTGGGGCTCCCCCAAGGAGATTCACCCTCTGTTTTGCAAAGACAAAACATTTTTTTCGGTATGGGGAAGAATTAGACCCTTTGGAGGGCAGTTGCCCTCTGCAAGTGCAGGTGCTCCAGAGCTTAGTAAATGAGGTAAAGCGTCATTTTGCAAAGAGTACGCAATCAAATGCAAGGAAAATAAAAGAACAAATGCATTTTTGCTTGCACATGATTGGGTGATGAAAGTCAACAGAGCTTCTGGTCCTTTACTAACCTCTGGAGCAACTGTACATGCAGAGTGCAGGTCTATTTGCCTAGTAAATCAACCCCTTTGGAGAACATTTGGGGGGAACAAATCGACATGATCAATAAGACCGTCCATAGAGGGAGCAGCTAATTTCTTTCCTGCAACCGGCTGAAATTCAAACCGTCTATGGCCGGCTTAACTAGGCAATACAACAGCAGGGAGCGAGTGAAATAGTACAGCAATTGACTGAGGTCTTGTAAGACCTGAGTTACATAGGTGACTTTGATTGTGTGAAAGTTTAGCTAAAAGTGCCTGAAATTAAATGTGACTAGTTGCAAAGTCATAAAGCAATGATCTCCTTTTGATACAGTTTACACGCACCCTTGGTCCCATGATTAATCTATTACAGTCAAGGCATTTCATGATCATGTGCAGTTAATTGTTTATACATAGGGTTGTGTGTAGTTTGTACCACAAAAAAAGCTTAATGTTTCATTATTTATAAAATTATTACAAAAAAAAAGTCATAGGTGATTTTAATAACATGTCACTAGAGTCACCCTAACTTAATTATGGGGAATATGAGTTCTATTTAAATATAGTAAAAAGGAATATGATATATTGTAGTTATGGTGATTTTTCTGCCCATCCTGGGCTCAGTAGCACAGCTCTTTCTGTTCGTGTATCAATGGTAATTTAAAACCCCAAGGTAATTCATCATGATGACTGGAGTCTAGTTTAACAAATCATTTTTATGCTCAGTCATTTATCTGTGGATGTCGTACAGTCCCATCAGTTTTGAAGTGCTGTTTTGGTTGCCAGCACCAATGAATACGAATGTAATTCATCATTTGGTCTTGGGTCCCAGAGCTCAAGTGTCCATTGCCTTGTCTGCTGCTCTAGGTAAATTTAAACTTATTTACTCATACAGATTTGAGCCTTAGATGTCCCATGAGAGGATACCTCAATGTAGACTGTAGTTGTCTTCCGCTCTGTAGTAACTGAGAGCAAATTGGATCACTACTTCATTCCGATGCATTGATTCCCTCTGGAGACATGTCAAATGGGATTCTCACATACCAACACTTTCCAAACACGAATGCAGACGCAATCCTTCTGGGCATGCAGTTGTTATTCTTAGGATTTTCACTGTACACAACAAAATAAGAAATGTAACAAAAAGTAGAAATTTTTTGAAGCTGAACTTTGGATAAAATAAAATTTACTTTTGCAGTGGGGATCTCCTTGTGTTGCTAGGGTTGAATGCTCTAGAACAGTGATTCTCAACTCCTGTTCTCAGGACCCACCAACAGGCCAGGTTTGCAACATAACTGAAATACATCACAAGTGATATCATTTGCTGCTCAGTGATTGCAGTAATCAAATCTGTATCTCCCCAAGCTAATACTTAAAATCTGGCCTTTTGGTGGGTCCTGAGGACAGGAGTTGAGAACAAGAAGGAACAAAGAAAACAGTTATGCTTACATTATTCCTGGCTCCCTCTGCTGCCAGTGATCTCCTCTGCTGTCTAACATTCCAGGTTGTGGGTGGGTCCTTAGTGCTATTGCATTGTATGAATGCTGGTCCTGCATTGTATGTGATGATATTAGAGTGCATGTGACTGGTCATATAGCTGAGATGAAGTTGGTAGGGGTGAGAAATAAAGTAAGTATAACTGCCTTTTCTGTTCCCCCAGACGAAAATGAGCATTTAACCCTTGCAATGAGGTGGTGTCCCACTGCAAAGGTCCGCTTTTATTTATTTTCATCTTTAAAATAACTTAAAATTTCAAGAAGGAGATAGCAGTTAAGTAGACTTATGCTGTTTAATTTTGGCTTTTGAATTTTCAGGGAACATTCCAGACCCAATTCCTCCCCAGTGCCCTAATAGAGTATGTGGATGTCTTTAATATGTGTCCTAGTAGCTAGAGCTTCAAAATGTGTCTTCTGGTGTTTGCATCTCTGGTATCAACAGCTGTAAACATGTAAAGCCCCGTACACACGGTTGGACTTCCATCTGACTTTTCCGTGGATTTTTGTCCGAACGGAATTGGCCGGGCATACCCATAGCATACACCCCACAGGACTTTTCTGCAAACTTTCCCAAAACTTTTTCCAACATCACGTGGTTTTTCTGCTCTTTACCACCACCCTTTGGTCAACTTCTGCTATTGTTGGTTGATTTTAACATTATTTGTTTTGTCCATCGGACAAAAGTCCTATGGTTTTCTGTACACGGTCGGACTTTGCTCCATTGGACTTTTGTTGGCCAAAAGTTTTTCCGTTTGCAGACCGAACTTTTGTCCGATGAAAACCATAAAAGTTTGTCCGATGGAGCGTACACACGGTCGGATTTTTTGGCAAACTTGCTCAAAATGAAGTTTGTTGGCAAAAAATCCGACCGTGTGTATGGGGCTTAAGTGTCCCAAGGCAACCATTTCCTACAGGGGATAGGAAAATATCCAAAGCTCTGATGCAATATTTGTCAAATTTTGAATAAGGATAAACTCTTTTTTATGAATTTGTTCTTTTTATGTAGTCACATGCTTGCTGATCAAAAAGAAAACCCTTTAAAGCAAAAATAGTACATTATTCAGTGTGTTGCTTGAGTTCTTGATGACCTGGGCCTGTTACCAAAAAAAAAAAAAAAACACTTTATAGAACACAATTTCCATGTTCAACTTATATATAAAAATGTGTTAATGTGGAATAAAAAACAGATGTCAATTTTATTGTAGTTAAAATGTTCTGGACTTTTACAAAACTAGGGCAGTTTGAAAGCTGGAGGGATATCTATGCTTGTGTCATGAAATAGTGAACAACTGTGTGCTGTAAGATAACACGTTCTCAATAAAAATCTGTTGAAATAAAAAAGTGTATTGTAAAAACACATTGGTAAAAGGCATGCATTTAAAAAAAAATTGTAAACGGTTAATTTTAGGCCTGTGCTAGTCTTATAAATGTTCAACATTGATCCAAAGTTATACGTGTCTGTTTAAAGTGCTTTTGAAATGGAAATTTATCTAATAAATTTTAGCTTATCAATAAACCAATAAAAGCCTTTGTGTTCCACAAAAGCTTCCTTTAAAGAACTCATTTATTATTGCTTCGTCTGTGATTCTGTGAAGAAAACTGGAAATAAAGTACAGATAGTGGTCCTTGAGGAGCAGAAGTACAGAACAATGACCTAGACCTGATGCTGGCTCTATTGCTAGAGACGTCTGAGTTATACAACATGAATTCATCATACTGTACATACTGTATGGTACCCCATTCATATTCACACCTGTAGTACCCAGTAAGGCAGTCTGAACAATAACATTATGCTGTTATGGTACATCTGAGATGTCAGAGGACTTTTTATATGTGTGGAAAAACATGGCACTGTGTAGTCCTGCCCTTCCTAAAGCCCCATACACATTTTAGATTTTCTGCAGATTTTTGTCTTCAGATTTACCAAAACCATATAATACGAGGTCAAACCCTAAAGCCCTGTACACATGATCGGTTTTACCGATGAAAACAGTCCGATGGACTTTTTTCATCGGACAAACCGATCGTGTATGGGCCCCATCGGCCTTTTTTCCATCGGTGTTAAAAAATAGAACATGTTTTAAATTTATCCGATGGGAAAAAACAATAGCAAATTACTATCATCTGTGGGGAACTCCATCGGATAAAAAACCCACGCATGCTCAGAATCAAGTCGACGCATGCTCAGAAGCATAGAACTTAATTTTTCTTGGCTCGTCGGAGTGTTTTACGTCACGGCGTTTGGGACGATCAGTTTTTTGACTGATGGTGTGTAGGCAAGACTGATGGAAGTCAGCTTCATCGGATTTCCGATGGAAAAATCCATCGGTTTAAAATCCATAGGAAATACGATCGTGTGTACAGGGCTTAAGAGTTTCAATTTGTATGCAATCAGGTAGGCCCTTGTACTACATGGTTTTGGTAAATCTGAAAACAATAATCTGCAGAAAATCTAATAGTGTGTATGGGGTCTTAGAGTCCCTGTCCCATTTGCTTAATTGCTTAGGTAGATTCAGTAAGTTCTGCTGCCGCAACACAAAAGAGGTAATACATGTAGAACATGTATGTGCTTCACATTGCTCTAGTGCTACTATTACCTTTGCATACTGTACATTCAGATCATGTTAGCACATATACAACTTACAAAAGTTACCACACCTGAAGAAGCTATTTGTCTTCTATGTGTCATTTTACGCTAGGAAGGCAATCCTCCTTAACTGGAACCAAACTCTCCCCCCCCCACTAGACAACTTTGGCTATCTCTGATTAATACTGCCCAGCCCCTCTATAAACTGACCTACACGGGGAGAAACTGTCCCAAGAAATTTGACAAAATATGGGCCGCTCGGGTGAAAGCAAGGCAGCTAACACTTGAATAGGGTTCGGAGGATTCCCCCCCTGCCCTTCTCCCTTCCCCCCTCCCGGTTCTCTCTCCTTACTGAGTCCATTTGGGCTTTGTGTCCTCCTGGATTGGGTTGATGGATTACACCCACCCATCCCCCCCCCCCCCCCATGCAAGGTTTCTGGTTTATATGCTCCGCTAATACATTCATTGGCTACAACCTATTTATCTGCTACATGTACGGTGACAATTTGTACGACTATGTTATGGATGATTTTCTTATGATTCTCTCTGTATGAAACTGTTCCTTGATTTATTCTCTGTCTGTTTGTTAAACTTAAATAAACTTTATGTTAAAAAAAAAAGTTACCACATCTACAGTTATAATCTATGTGAACAAATATTATACCAGATTTATATAATGCCAATAATATGTTCATTGCTTTACAAAATAAAATAAGACAGTATAGCTACAGTGCAATTCAAGACAAGAGGATTAGAAGGGCCCTGCACACAAAAGCTTACAATCTAAAAGGAAAGTAATAAAAAAGTTGATAAATGCAAGGAATGAACTGATGTAGAAAGTACCGGTAAATTCTCATTTGTTTGGCAGAGGTGGGATAGGCTTCCCTGAAGAAATGGTCTTCAGAGATGGACTAATGTGGGTACATGCTATACACTTTTTTTTTTGTTCATCCCAAGGGTGAATATAAATAAATAAACCAACCTCTGTACTAACACAAGAAATGTTAGTACAGCAATTTTCCCCTGCTGTGCTATTGTGTTCTGACAGGGGGACTGCGACCTCCCCCCTTGCCGGGACACACTGCAAGCGCTGATCCGATACTGGTAAGCTGTTGGTTTTCCAGCATGCCCATTCAAAAGCCAAATATCGGACGGTTTCTGTTGAAGAGGACCGATACTGGCTGATATTCGGTCCGTGTGTACCAGTCTTGAAGGCAGGCAGAGTGGGATGTAGCTGGACAGGCTGGGGTGAGGAGTTTCAGAGGATGGAAGAGGCTCTGGAGAAATCCTGTAGGTGAGCATGGGAGGAGATGGGGCTCAAGAGCAGGAGGTCTTGGAAGGAGCAAAGAAGATTGTTTGGAAGGTCATATATATTCCTGCTGTTCCCATCCATCTTAAACTAAATACAGACTGACTGCTCCCAAATCTCTGTTTTGTAAACTTTGCATTTATGTTACTTTTGTTTCACATTCATGTAGCCCTGTTCACATTATTTTGATGTTTTTTTTTAAAGTTACTTACCTAAATTATGAGCTGCCATACAATCCTGTCCTCTTGGTCCTCTTTCAGTTTGATTGTAGTGTGAAATTTTTTTTATGCTAGCTGTGTGCCTAATATTAACTCCTGATTGATTAATTGGCAAATTCCATCCACACCCACCACTAAATAAAACAAGACCACCTTTATGGTGAAGCACATGCTAGGGGACACATGCTAGGGGGCGCATGCTGGGGTTCTTCAAAAAAGTGTGTTTCTCTAAATAAATGGCACTTCCGCTCTTGCACTTCAGCGATTTGCACTAAGCAAACATCGACAGCAAACTACTTTACAAATCACCTGCAAGTGACATAATTTCCCATTCAGCTCTCCTTCCTCTCTGAAACATGCGCTCTTTACCACTCCTTTTCAAAAATGACTTTCTCCTTAAACTCTCTTTCCTTCACCCCTCTTCTCCACCCTACAATCTCTATATATCACCCTCACTTTTGCCCTCTCCTTATTACTGCACTCATCACCTAATTCTAATCCTGCATGCTAATAAAACCCCCAGGATGCCGAGGCATGTCCCCTCATACAAATTGTACCCTCATATTACCTCCCTCACTCTTCTGCTTCTCCTAAACTCTGGAGATATATGCCCAAACCCTGGGCCTCCCTGTAGCACCCTTCTCTTAGGTAGGTGCTAGAGTTAGGATTTTTGTGAAAGCAGGTAAATTTAAGCAGGCCTAGTTGGAAGCTAGGCCTGTTTTTTTCATTATCTGTGTGGGCTAGGAGTGTCTCAGAGCATCAGCTGTGATTCACAGACAGCATCACTCCACGGTTACCTCCCTCTTGCTTCTAGAGGATTCTAGAAGAGGAGGAGGGGAAGTGGGGAGAAGCAGTCTGGGGTGTTTCAGGGAGCCCTGACCAATCCTCAACTAGGATTGGCAGGGGGCAGGCCTCCTTAAATACCCAGAGTCAGTGCAGCTGGGGAGGAATTGTCAGGTGGAAGAACTGAGGATGGGGTCAGGGCCTTTGAGGGAGCTCCCCAGTCTGGGGGGGTTATCTTGGGCCTGGGACTCGGGTGCAGGACAGATCCTTTCAAGAAGATATGGAGGATCAGAACAGGGGGCACAGAGAGGTGTCAGAGAGGACAGCAGGAGCTAGTACTGCCAGGCAAGTCTTCAGGAGGGAACCACCGATTTGCAGCCAGAAGGGCTGGTGAGTGACATGATCAGTCTGGAGGACTGGAGAGGCATGCCAAAGAGGACGGAGAGGAAACAGTCAGAGCTGAGTGTGGAGCCATTGAGGATTGCAATGTGACTGGCAGTGAAGTCAGGCAGCTGTAGCCAGGAGGGCTGGCAGGGCCTGAAGAGGACTTACTGGGAGCAGTAGTACACCATAGGACAGCTAGCACTAAAGGACTTCCTATTCCTATTTTTGCTACATTAAAGGGTCCTGCGTTCATTGCCTGCAAAAGGCAGTTGCTGAGGCCTGACTGAGTTAGAGTTGGGCCTAACCACGTGCTAGCTGTGCCTGGAGTTAAGTGATGCACTGGAGAGAGAGAGAGAGAGAGAGAGAGAGATAGATAGAGAGAGAGAGAGTAAAAGGCTGCGAGCAATTGATGTGCTGGAGGAGACTGGGGTAAGCGAAGTGTATATATTATGGAATAATGCATAATAAATAATTTGCAGGTAATGGCATAAAAACCATTAGCAAGATGGCCGAATCAGCTTCCTGATAACGCATTATTTATGCAAAGCGCGTTGAGGCTGATTGCGCGATGCTGACGTAATTTCCTGCTGAATGTACAGCACTGAGGCTTGAACTGCACACCGGCTCCTTGTAGTAATACGGCCATTACTGGCAACATTGGGAAGCTGGACAAACTCAGTGGCAGTCTAAGTGCAAACTTTTTTATGATCTTTTAACCATTAAAGTATGGAATTTTGCGCAATGATGGCCAATTTTGTTTTTTGAAAAACCATATAAACTGGAGAAATATAAGAGAATAGTCTGGAATCTGGTGAAAACCTATCTACACATTGGCTTTAAGGATTAAAGAAAGCCATTATACAGGCTTGTTTATTACTGCTTTTTGGTAAGCACATAGATTGGATGGTGGTGGTGTATCAAGACACAATTGATTTGGAAGTCACCTTTTGTTCAGCACAGTGGATTAATCAATTGTGACTTTATTCTTAATTTCTATTTATTTTTATTGAAAAAAAAAAATCATTATTGGGATTTTTTTTGATGGAAAACATTAGCACATGATAACAAGACACATTTATACGATAGAGTTGGAATTTTGATGCACTGTTTGTTATATATATTTAAAGGACCAGCGCAGCTACACAAACAAAAGCTTTTTATACATGAGTGAAGGGATGTTCAGACCAATAGGTGTTGTCGTCAGTGAAAAAAGACAAACAAAACCAAAGAAAATTCCCAGCTCAACTTGCCAACCAGCCTGCAACAAACCAAATTATCCTGTCTAGCAGTTTGCATTTAACATGCATCACTCTTCCATGTGCTCCTTGCTGTGAAGGCCAATTATAGGTGGGGGCAGTGGCTATTTATTTGGACAGTTCTGGGCTTTTAAAGGGCTTTTAGAAAGCTTCAAAATGAAGTCTCTGAATCTGGTCATTCTAGCGAGCATTCTAGCAAGAGCATTTACAATATCGTTGGTAGCAGTCTTGGTGCCTCTACGGAACAGGAGATCAGGGTCCTTCACTATCTGGACAACATCCTAATATTGTCCCAAAGCAGAGAAAAGTTTTTTTTTCCACATTTGCAAGTGGTTATTGCACGTCCTATCCAGGTTCAGTTGAATAATCAACCAAGGCAAGAATCACCTGATTCCCAGCCAGGAAATGGTAGCCCTCTTCAATACTGAAAATCACTCAGTGTCTCTTCCTCAAGAAAAAATTCCAGCTATCAGGTGGAAGGTGAAGAAGGCCTCAGAAAGAGAATCTATCATAAAGTACCATAAAATCTATTGCTACAATAAAGAATGGGTCCTGCCAGTCTCATCTGTGCTTTCGCAAAGATGAGACTGTTTGTTCTACCCGAGCAAGAAAAGGGCAGGTAACAAACAGGCATTTAACCAGAGGCATCTCCTCATCCTGGTCAACTTTGGCAAAACTCTTGCCTGAAATAATTTGTCAGACTGCTAGTCAATCATCATTTACCACTTTTATGTCACATTACAGTTTGGACTTAGGCAGTCTCACCTCTTGGGATTTTGAGAAAAAGACTTGTGAATTTTTCAGTTCTGTGAATTCAATGACAAAAAATTCAGCATCACCCTCCCCAGTAGTGAGTTATTTAAAATGTGTGTGCTGCCATGTAGGCACCAGGAAATTGGAAAATTGAACACTTAAGCCCTGTACACACGATCGGATTTCCTATGGATTTTAAACCGATGGATTTTTCCATCGGAAATCCGATGAAGCTGACTTCCATCAGTCTTGCCTACACACCATCAGTCAAAAAAACGATTGTCCCAAACGCCATGACGTAAAACACTCCGATGAGATAGAAAAGTTCTATGCTTCTGAGCATGCGTCGACTTGATTCTGAGCATTCGTGGGTTTTTTATCCGATGGAGTTCCCCACAGACGATAGTAATTTGCTATGTTTTTTTTCCCATCGGATAAATTTAAAACATGTTCTATTTTTTAACACCGATGGAAAAAAGACAGATGGGGCCCATACACGATCGGTTTGTCAGATGAAAAAAGTCCATCGGACTGTTTTCATCGGTAAAACCGATCGTGTGTACAGGGCTTTACTGTTCCATAATTTTCCTTTCTTGGTGCCTATTCAAGGCAGTATAAATCCCTCCCTTGTATAAATACTTTCCTTTGCTTGATTCTAGTTACAAGAATGAAGTCTGGCAGTGCATCACATTCTTACATAGAGAGATAATAGTTCTAGGGGTTAGAGGTGGGCAGAGCAACCAATCATGTGTATACTACCATGGATAGGTATCAGGAAAGGATGATTTCTGAAAGGTAAGTATTACATTTTTTTTTATTTTTTTTAAACAGAGCTCAGTGTCACTTTAAATTTGATTGTGCAGCCTCCATTGCTTTTATTTGCTCTAGTTGTATGTTGCTATTGTACAGTTTTTTTTGCAGCATCAGCTGATTTATAAAATGATGCTCTAAATTTCATACTGAAGAATGTAGCCCTATGGCAGCTGAGCTAAGAAGAAGTGACAATAAGAAAAAGACATGTTATACATTCATGTCTGTGTTTTAAGCATCCTGCTTAGTTACAGACCTGACATTTTCATACATGAGGGCTGAAGTGAGAAATTTACAGTGTAGTAAAAAAAGCAATTATTTAACTTTTAAAGGGCAACTCCACTTTTGTGAAAAAAAAAGACAAATAAAAAAAATATTATAGCATATACAATTGCGACACAAGTCATATAATAATCAAATGTTAGTAGCCACCCTGGCGGTATGATTATGTCAGATTTTTGCGTCTCAAAGCGGTACAATTGTTTTGAATAGAAATTTGGCGTTTTATATTGTAGGCCTGTAATTCTTAGGAATAACACACTTAAATCTGTCCAAACAAGAGTCTAGTAGACATCCCGGGTATGATAACGGTTGAAACACAAAATCATAAATTATAATATAATGACTATAAATAATTATAAAAAATAATAATATAATAATTATAATAAAATGAATTTCCCCACTATTCACTATCGCTCAATTCTGCAAGTGTTCTTATTTACTATCGCTGTTTTCTAGCTGGTCTCAAACCACTTTTGACATAAAGGGACACTTTTTGGTTGCTATGGATAATCTCAAGTTTCCAGGCAGAAAGAACAGTATATATAATATAAAACTGCATGCAGGGTACTGGACAAAACACTAGGGACAAATGGGATATGAAATAATTTCATGCAGTAATGTAATCTGTAAGATTACAGTGTACTGTATGTATTATGAATTTTGTAATTTTTGAATTTGCCGCCAGGCTCCTCCTCGTGCGTAGCGATGCTCGCAGGGAACGGAGCCTAGCACACAGAGGCATTGGGCGGAGGACACAGCCAACGGACACATCGGGGGGACATCGCAGGATCCTGGGGACAAGGTGAGTATACTGCACCAGGATTCTGCAATGCAATCCCGAGTGTGGCTCTGGGTTACCGCTAATGGTACTGAAATTTAACCCCGAGCCACACTCGGGAATACCGCCAGGGAGGTTAAAAATTACCTTTCCTTTTTAATCAGCTCTGTAATTTTCTGTGAAATGCGACATGGCTACCTGGAGGTGTTCTGTACACAGAATGTGTACAGAATGCCCCCCAGATATATAATTTCCTGCTTGTGTTATTGGCTCACTGATTTTCCCAGAAGTCTGCACTAAGATACAAGTCAGATTTCAGGCATTTCCTGCAGCAAATATTACATTTTTGGTGAGATACTCCCAATAGGAAATCACGTCTAACGGGACACAGGCCCTGCAATTTTCTCCTATTAGAGCTATGCAGGTGCAGAAGCTGCTTGATAATTAAGAAACCATTCCCATTAGATTAGACTCAGGGATTTATTCAGAACAACAAAAGGTAGGAATCTAGTTTGTTAAAATCCTTGCAATGTACATAGCTCACCCAGAGGGAAATGTTTTTTTCTCAACAAAAATGGAGTTACTTTTTAAGTAAGTAATGTACTGCAAGATAAATGACACTTAGCCCAGGTTCACACTGGGCTGCGGGAGTGAAGCCATGCGAGTTCAGCTGAACTCACACGATTTCACTCCTGCCTGTCAGTCCCGATTTCAGCTCGATTACAGAGACATCTGACACAGATGTCAATGTAAATCGCGGCTGAATTTGCAAAAAATAGTACAGAAACTACTTTTTGAAATCGGTGCGGCGCCGCAGATGCGGCGTCGCACCGATTAGGACGGTGCCATTGCCCGCAATTTGCGGCAAATTTCGCGGATTTGACATGCGATTTGACATGTCAAATCGCATGTCAAATCGCACCAGTGTGAACCAGGGCTTAAACATACAACTTCTACCTTCCCCTGTGAAATAGATTATTGTCACAGTCAGCACAACTTTATCTTTTTTAAGTCAACTTTTTTGCTCATTAGTATGCTTGCAATGTCTAGGTTATGGGCTACATAAAATTGTCTAACTATATGCACCAACAATGCTTCTTCCTTAGCATCATCAACAATTTGTATGAGTATGTATATGCCATCAGAATAAACATTATTGTTGATAACATTTAATTGAGGAGGAAGAATGTTGCCATAATTGTCACTAATTGCAAAGATCTGTAGCATCATACAGATTGTTTCGGCGTCAATTGCCATTCTCTGGAAGTATTTTCTCTGACACAGCTTTTATTTTCTTTACTTGCAAATGTTTCTATTCTGTGTTGTGCTACAACTGTTGCAGAATGTGGAATTATATCAAGCAAAAAAAAAAAAAAAAAACACATTTACACTCCCCATGGGCCTCAATTTCCCAATCTTCCCTGGTGTAATCTAACTTCATGTACATTTTATGTTTGACTTGCCTAGCTGCAACCTGCTACTTCAACACTTATTGAAGATACTTGGCAGACAGAGATTGAAACAAGAAATACAGACCGCATGACTTCGACTTACGCATCAAATGGTCTAGTATTATACTATAGTCAAGTAAAACAAAGACATACAGAAATATCTATTTCAGAATAGTTGCTTACTGCTTCCTATAATTATAACCACGATAACTTCTAGAAGTATTTTTGTATAGTATTTTGTCCTTTATTGTTGTCAGCTTTTCTTGCTTACTTTGTTTTTGTAATTTTAATTAATTTATACTATAATTTCCACTAACAACTGGTTTAGTGTAAAACTGTTTGTGATTCATTTAAAGAAGACATACAAGTAAAATGTATATAGTTATGACAAATAAGTAATGATTTGTCTTTGAAGTCTTCATTGCATCAAAGGTGAGAACACAAGTGGTTTTGATATACAAAGTACTTTACCAGCACATTTTGTCTGATTCATGATTATAATGGATTGCAACTGTTCTTGCAAGAGGAGATCTGATCTGAATGTCATATATGACAGCAGAATAAAGTAAAATCAGAAACGTAGTTGTTTTCATTGTAAGATGTTTTCCAAAATGGTCAAACATTTTTTGTTCTCCTATGAAAAAAGAAAAATCTATTGGCCACACCATTTATACCTTGCCTTAATGACCATTGGTGGTGTAAGGCTGTTGTGGCAAGAAGATCTCCCTGTACTGGCTTTTTATCATTAATCTATGTGCAGCCAAAATGAATCCCTCTGAAAATATAAAAAAAGTGAAATCTACCTATCTCTCCGTGATCAGCAAAAAACAATAGTGAATCAGCTGAAACTCTTCAACCCAATCAAACAAGATCCCAATGCTGGAAGGACCTTGATTTCACTACAAACATAATAAGACATATGGCCCATTATTACAATTAAATCAAGTTAGGTCCATTTACATGTCTTAGTTTGTGTATTGTTGGTTTTTACTGAAATGTGTAATAATCCAGTGACTTTTAACAAGTTAATATGGATGTACATTCCTTAGTCTGTGTAAAGCCTCATACACACGATCGGATTTTCAGCAGAGAAAGCGTAGGACTTTTGTCCGAACGGCGTTGGCCGGGAACTTGTCTCGCATACAAATGGCAAAGAATTGTCGGCCAACAAACACAAAACGACGTGGTTTTTCTGCTCTTTAGCGCACCCCTTTGAGCAAATTCTGATAATGTTGTGTTATGGTGAGCATTGCTTCTAAGCATGCATATTTGTACTTTGGAGTTTTGTGCGATGGACTTGTGTACAGACAATTGGATAATCCGACAACACACAATTGTTGGCAGACAATTTTAAAGTATGCTATCCCACATTTGTCCGTGGAAAATCCAACAACAATTATCCGATGGAGCATACAAACGGTCGGATTTTCCGACAACAGCCTGTCATCACACAATTCCTGTCAGATAATCCGATCATGTGTACGAAGCTTAAGTTATGCTAAAAGCAAATAGGCTGTTCACTTTTTCACTTTGTAAGAGACGTTGCATTTTGAAAGGGAACTTTCCTGATGGCTCAGTAAATGTGATGAAATTTCACTTTGCAAACCCAATCCCAATCCTGTGCAAGGAAAATAGAAAATATAAAAAAAACACGTTTTTTGCTTGCACATGAATGGATGATGGAGGTCCTCAGAGCTTTACCTCATTCACTAAGCTCTGGGGAAAAGTTCCTTGCAAAGTGAAACTTCCCTTGCAAAGTGAACAGCTTATTTGCCTTTGGCAAATAAACTCCATGTACGTACATGCCTTTTCACTGGACACTGACTGGTGATAAGAGCAGTGGAGGTGCTCTATGTTCCTCCAACATAGAGCAGGGGGCAAGATGTTGGATAATAAATAAATGTGTTACTTTTCTCTGGATGGGCAAAGTACAGGTTCACTTTAAGCTCACTGTGAATATTGCTGTCTTAAACAATCATAATTCACTATATACCCAAAGGAGACATGATAATTCAATTGTAAATTAATGTTTTTCTGTATTCAAAAGGTTTTTTTTCTTTAAACATCTCAATATCAAGAGCTTAATTAATATGGCATGTAGGAAAGTAGAGATTTAAATGAATAGCTTAGACAGTGCTAAAAACCAAAAGACATTTTTTGTGGACTAATCTTCAAAATCAAATACAGATTGTCATGTACAGGCCTGTTATTAATGCCACGGACACCACCTCCACCTGTTTCTTTTACCTAATTTGCAGTTATATCTAGCATGGATTGTAAAGAACATTAGAAAGCATCATTTTAAATGGGATACTTCTGCATTTGATTATTCTAGCAGTTTTAACACAGGGAAGGTCTTAGTAATTTACTGCTCTGCCATCACCTACAGGAAATCGAAAGAACATTATTTTTGTTGGCAGAGCAGAAGGTTCGTTTGATCACTGCCCTACACTGATAGGATAGTAGAGCACAAGAGAAAATGGTAGCCAGATGAAAGATGGCAGCAGCTGATCTCTGTCCCTGTATGAAAAGCAACAGTGGTACAAAACTCATGATTTGGAGATAAGAGTGGTAAATATGAAGGTCTAAATGCTACTAGTGCCAAATCAATTGCTACAGACTCTTCATTAAATAGTATGAAAATTAAGAAAGAAAAACCAGAAGCACCTGCTAGTCTCCAAATGTCGAGTGTAAATAATGGTGAACATTTGTCATAGAAGAACTAGCAGCCAACATGTTTAGGCCAGATCACTGCTTTATCTAACTACAAGCTGCAATAGGCGTGTTAAAAAGAATATAGTAGGAAAAGTTTCCTTCTTGTGGCAGAGATGAAAAAGAGGACCTGACTGCCCTTCCACCATATCTGCTATAGCTACCGTTATTCCCCCTGGATCCTTATTATGAGTGATTTCAAATATCAAGACATCAAAATATCAAAAAATGGTTACAGAAAAGACAATTACAATACATGACAATCAACTGGCACAAGTGGTGCCTAACCCAACTTAACTTAGAACTTAAAGGGGTTGTAAAGGTTCCTTTTTTTTTTTTATTTATAAAACGTGTCATACTTACCTCCGCTGTGCAGTTCGTTTTGCACAGAGTGGCCCCGATCCTCATCTTCAGGGGTCCCTCGGTGGCTGTCTCGGCTCCTCCCCGCAAGAGGTAACCCCCATTCTGGGAAGCTCTCTCCCAAAGGGGTTAGCTTGCGGGCGTGCTCCCGTGTGTGGCGGCTATACCTGCCAAGTGTATCACTCGGCCCCGCCCCCCGACGCACCGCGTCATTGATTTGATTGACAGCAGCGGGAGCCAATGGCTGCGCTGCTATCGATCTCCAATGAAGAGCCGAGACGACCGGGCTGAGAAGCCAGCGCGTTCACGACGCGGGACTTTCGAGGGCTCAGGTAAGTAAACGGGGGGGCTGAGGGGCTTGTAAGCATTGGATGTTTTTTCACCTTAAAGCTTCCTGAAAAAACAGGAAACTTTACAACCCCTTTAAATTCCTAGTTACATTTAGCATGGAACTGAAACATTTGTGCTACATTCTGAATGCACAACGATTGATTTACTAAAGCTAAATAGGCTGTTCACTTTGCAAGGGAGTTTGTCCCAGAACTTAGTAAATCCGGTATGGTTTCACTCTTCAGAGAATTCTCATCCATGTGCAAGGTAAATAAAAAAAACAGCATTTTTTGCTTGCACATAATCTTATTGTGGAATCCAGTAGAGCTTACAAAGTCTTGTGGGAAAATGCCAAACTTTCAATGCACAATGAACAGCATACAGTATTTGCCTTTAGTAAATCAACTCCATGATGTACATGTGTAATACAAGGTATAAACGTGTAATATATAGCATCGTGAATATGTTCATAAAATCTTTTCTTCATAAAAAATGTGCAAAAAGCCCAAAAAGCCAGAAGAAAAATATTGTTTTTCCCTGCAGAGCTTAATTCTACTATGATAGATTCAGCAAACTTTATACATACCTTAAATTTTGTAAACAGGTTTATTACTTCGCTTTTAATTATATTTAAAAAAAATAAAAAAAATAATCAGCTTTTTTCTAGTGTCATCTCTTTTAGTAGTCTACTTTGGATGCTAACTTCCATTTTAATTAGTATTTTGTACAGCCAGGGCAGCCTACTAATATCACATTACTATGCCTTGCAATATTGTAATAATGATGGAATATATATTCTATCCAAACCAAGGGAACAAATCAGCTGTCCTAAATTCATTACTCATAGACCTAATCTGTTTAGGAGTTTAGAACAGTGCGTTATGCTCAAAACACCTGAGCAATATCCAGCTTAAGCCAGCAAATTGTAATGTGAAGCACAGCTCACAATAATGATATCTTCTGTTTCCAACTGGAGCAAACAATATCCCATAACATAAACCTTATTATGTTGTTTCAGAAAAATGTAATGACTAAAGGGAGGCTTCTTAACAAAAGCATAATAAGGTAATGTGGGCAAGATGCCAGGCACAAAGTCAAGAAAAAAGCAGCTACATTCTTACTGCTTTATGATGCCAAAATACTTGTTTTCTATTAACTGGGCTCCTATAGTCATTTAAACAATATGAATTGTGCTTTCCAATTTGTACTAAGAACCCCCCAGTCATGTCTTGTGCTGTGTCCTATCCATATCCCATACTCTGTGATGAACCATCCAATTTTTGACAATGCTTAAATAAATGGGCAAGAGCAAACAAAGCAAACAAAACATGTCTGCATCTTGCATACAGTATTTGCTTGTGTTTTATCTTGAAGTATGATATTGGCTTTTGAAAGCCTGTATTGGTTTTCTGGAGAGCCTCATATATGCCTCTTGGAGCATTCTGACCTATACGTGAACACTGTCTGCTTTCATTTTTCCTTTGTGTATGAAGCATATCTGCAATGCTGGTACTAGAAGCATCAAAGCATTTACACAGCACTAGTAATTTATACCTACAACAAAACTCCAGTCAAAAATAAAAATGATAAGTCTGTTAAATAAAAAAAACAGCTTTAGCTACACTTTTCACTTTCAGTTTGGAGCTATCTTCTGCAGTACTTCTATTGTGGGTCCATGATGACCTGGGCTCAAAGGAACCGTGTTTAATGATGCTAGCCTCCAGACTGTGGATATCTAGTGGCGCAAAAAGTTACTGTGGGGGAAATCTCTGGAAGGTAAATATTGCAGCAAAAGTTTGTTTTATTATTGCATTTTTTAATAGGCTATTCACTTTCATCATGTTATTTTTGGCCGGAGTTCTGCTGTAATGATGAATACCAAACTGCATTAATGTATGTCTTTTATATTTGCATGCAGTTTAGTTTTAAGAAGGTTGAAAATTAAGAAATCTTTAGACCATATAAAAATATACAAAATTTTATTTCATATCATCATCAAAAGCATAAAAACATGTATGTGTAGCGGGTACTCCAAAATTGGGGGTCGCTATGTTCTAAATTTAGGGGTAGTATGAGCCATAGTTGGCTCAGGTTCTTTAATTTGTTAGGTACTGGACTCTGCTTTGCTGTAAGTGTTGTCTGGTGTACAGCTCCCCTTTGGCCTGTAGGTGACACTGTTGCCCAGGCCTAGGGTCGAACCTCAGGTGACACAATAGCCTGATTGGGTGTCCTCTCTCGGCTACCGTGCGGTGGGCGGGGCTTTGCCTGCTGTGCATGCGGGAGAGGATACATAAGGGGCAGACACCATGATTGGAGGAGGAGTGCCGGGGAGAGGAGTACCCGGAGGAGTGTGCCCTACGGGGGTGGTGTGTCAGGGGGAGTCTAAGGACCCCTGATGGCAAAGTCGCACCCTATGGCTCTGCTGGCCGGGGGGTGCGTGAACTGGCCGAGGAGTCTCGGGCACCTTTAGCCCGAGGCTGCAACATTCCAGGAAGGCCCAGTACCTTTAACTGGGTCTGCGATCAATATGCTGGAGTTCCAGGGAGCCCGTGTGAGGGGCGGCCTGCTCTGAAGGAGAGGAAACCAGGGGAGGACCTGTCTGATGGACCGGTGAGAGATGTCACGGTGAAAGAGAGGCCTGGTTGCCTATCAGAGGGAGGACTCATTACTCAGCAAGATAACCCTGTAAAGTGCCCATTGGCATCATCGGTTCTCTAAATTTTACAGAGGTTTAAGGAATGTTCTGGATTCAGGAATAACAGGATTCTGCTACTATTAGAGGATCTGCTGAACCCGTCCCTGGAGGGGACAAAGTTACAGTATTGTCTGAACTCCACTCCGGCTGCTAGAACTGTGAGAGAGAACTATCCGGGTGAGCTAAACCCACTTGGGATCGAGTGGCGACGAGTAAGCCAAGTGTTGTGTGCCTGAATCTACCTACTATCTTCACTAGCTTATTTTTCTCTTCAATTTTCCCGTTAACTGAAGCAAAAGAAAATAAACTCTTTGTTGGAGTTGAAGTTGTGTGGACATTGGCCTTCTTGGGGAAGAATATAGACTTTTCCCTACATTCTAGGGACAAGAACCAGTGGAAAGAGGTAACTCGCTGCAGGACCCAAATCTGTGAACACCGCCTGACCTCTGATAAGGAGAACACGGGCTTGTGGCATGGTGTGTCTTACCCCCCGCAGGTGAAGGTAAGCGGGGGCAAAAGGATCTGTGTGCTACATATGAATTAAGACTATCTCTCATACATTTCCCAACTGGCTATATTAAGCACTCTATGTGCATGAAAACCTGTACCAGATGGCCCAGTCAACTTATTATGTAAGTGAATGAGGGTGTCAGGAATCAGATATGATCAGAACTGTGTGGACTGCAACAGAGGAAACCGCAAACAGAAATAGGTGAAGTAAATAGTTTATTAAGATAAGTAAATATAAAATGTGAACACACCACCAGTACAAAGTGAACAACCAAACAATCAAACAGTGACTATAACCAACCAGCATAAGTAGTAAACGGGGAACCAGAATCATAGTCAAGCCAGGCCAGAATCATTAATGGGAGATCAGCAGATGGGGGACCAGGAGTGGACAGACAGGGACAAGCAGGGAGCAGAGCAAAGATCCAGGGATACAGGGATAAGAAGCAGAACAACATGTATCAGGTATCAGGTATACAGGCTGCAAGTCAGAGCACAAGGACGATACCAGGGCCGTGTGTGTGTGCACTTGCCGGGTATTTATACCTGCTAACAGGCTCAGGTGACCCCTGATTGCAGGGAGTAACATCTGCACTACACTGCCAGGATCCATCCGCTGGTGGACGCCAGTACTGCGGCCCAAGGATGATATAACACCAGCAGAGAGAAGTTCCCCTGACAGTTCAGAGCTGCCAGGAGACACCTGCTGGTGGACCTCAGTACTGCACGCCAGATGATAGATACTACCAACGTATGGAACCTTTCCTTAAAGAGGGTCTTCACATGACGGGTCAAGTACAGGAATCAGTAGGTCATCCCAAATATGGATCTCTACGTGTTTCACCAGATGGCTTGTTCAGGGGATCCTATTGATGAACCATGCATTGAGTCACAAACTTAGGCCAAAAGGGGCTCCAACCGGGATGGGGAAGGTGGAAGATGGCACATAAATACAGCCATGTTTGGAAGGCACCACACCAGGGTCACTGCAACTTCAAGAGGACACTTCCTAAGACGAGTTTCTTCTATAGCAAAAGGTGGAAAGGATGTGCCCAAAGAGAGGGGATCCCAGGTTGAAGGGATGCATTTGTGTGCTAAGATCTGGGTAGGTTTCTCATCCTCACAATGCCGCACTTAAATCAAAATAAAACACAGCATGTCCTGGGGTTGGATCCGATCTGCAGTAGTGCCTTCAGAGCCTTGGTGAGACAGCTCTCCCTATGGCTCTGAAGGCACTATTGAAGACATGATTCAACACCAGGACATGCTGTGTCTTATTTTGATTCAAGGGCTGCACTGTGAGGATGAGAAACCTACCCAGATCTAAGCACATAAATTTATCCCTTGAACCTGGGATCTCCTCTTCTTGGGCACATCCTTTCCATCTTATGCTATAGAAGAAACTGTTCTCAGAGAGTGTCCTCTTGAAGTTGCAGTGACCCTGGTGTGGTGCCTCCCATTCATGGCTGAATTTAGGTGCCCTATTACTCCTCCCCCACCCCTGTTTGGCCTAAGTCCATGACTCAATGCATGTTTAAGCAAAAGGATCCCTGGACAAACCCTCCGGTGAAACGCGTAGAGATCCATATTTGGGATAACTTACTGATTCCTGTATTTGGCCCGTCATGCGAAGACCTTAATAACTTACACACCTATATCAGACCATCTGATACAGGTTTTCATGCACATAGTGTGCCTGATATAGACAGTTGGGAAATGAGAGATAGTCTTATGTAATTCATGCATGTTTTTATGCTTTTTATGATTATATGAAATAAAACATTGTTTATTTTTATATGGTCAAAAGATTTCTTCATATTGGGATTATATGTTGCAACCGTTAAAGTCCTACATCTTTTTTCTTTTTTTGCATTTTGAAATGGATGTGGTGCCACGCCAATCGAGGCACATCTCCATTTACTGAGGTTGAAAAGCACTCATGTAAAAAGTAGCTTAATAGTTTTAAATAAACTTGCTTTCTACTTTTAACCATATAGTTTCAAGGTGACAATTTTCTTGCTGCTAAGTATCTTTGACAAAAGTAAACCATTCTGTTCTAGTCTATTTTACATTTGAATTCCAACATTTTGTGCATTCTAATATGAAAATATCCTGCATTCATTTGCCAAGGATCTCTTACTGATATTTGCAATTAATATGTGAAATTGCCACTTACACTGTGAAAGCTCTTCAATCAGGTCACCCTGCATCTTTCTAAATGTCAACCACATCCACTAATACATAAGACAATTTAGTGGTAATATTGTTCTGCACTAACAAGTGTCTTCATTCCGCTCCTAGCCTATTGGAGCATCATTAATATCACACAAAAGTACATGCTGTTTAACAATATTTTCAATTCTGATGGCTCAATATTAAAAAACAAAAAACAAAAAACAAAAATTATATTTAATTACAATGTTTTGTGAAAAAATCTTTTAGAGTGTTTCACAGAGATGTTAATGCATTTCAAGGGTAGCCTTTCTTAAAATATCAGTAGGATAACTTACAGTAAAACATAATGATAAATTACTAAGGGTCCAATCATTTATGTGTTCAATTCAGCATCTCCTAGAGATTTGACTTCATAGGCCATTGTCTGTGTCACTGTGCCGGTATTAATTTTGGGCACAAGGTTATCTGTGGTAAACCTTTTTGGAACTATGCAATCAAACAAATTCATAATTAGCTCTGGATGTAGCACAAAACAAACCCACAGCAAGAAACACTCACCAAGAATAACCTTTACCTACCTCAAGCAGACCTCCCCCTTTCACTAAAAATCCCATCAGCCTACAGCTCTGCATACTGATATGAAATCCTCTTACATTCACTTATTAACCACTTTAATACTTCTTCCTGCCCAGACCAATTTTCAGCTTTCAGCGCTGGTGCACTTTGAATGACAATTGCGCGGTCATACAACACTGTACTCAACAACATTTTTATCATTTTGTTCCCACAAATAGAGCTTTATTTTGGTGGTGTTTGATCACCACTATTTTGTTTGTTTTTCCTAAAAATAAATAAATAAAACGTTTTTCTTTGTTTCTGTTATAACATTTTGTAAATAAGTACGTTTTCTCCTGATGGGCTGATGGGCACCTATAAGACGGCACTGATGGGCACTGGTGATGTGGCACTAATGAGTTGGTACTGATGAGGTGGCACTGATGGGCACTGATGATGAGGCACTAATATGCAGAATTGATGGGCACTGATAGGCGGCACTGATGGGCACTGATAGGTGGCACTGATATGCAGAATTGATGGGCACTGATTGGCGACACTGATGAGCACTGATAGGTGGCACTGATGGGCACTTATATGTGGCACTGTTGGGCACTGATGGGTGGCACTGATAGGAACTGATAGATGGCTCTAATAGGCAGCACTGATGAGGAGGCACTGGCAGGCATTACTGCTGGGCACTGATTGGCACCTCTAATGGGCACTGATTGGCAATCCTGGTGGTCATACCTGGTGGTCCTGGGAGGCATTGCTGGTGGTCCTGGGTGAGCATTCTCAGTTTTTTTTGCTGATAATCAATCAGCGCAGACCCCCCCTGTCAGGAGAGCAGCTGATCGGCTCTACTAGGGTCTGTCAGCACGAGTGGAGGCAAAGTGGATACACGGCTCTTCCTGTTTACGCTATGATCAGCTGTGATTGGACACAGCTGAGCACATGGTAAAGAGCCTTTACTGAGATCGCTGATGCGGTGTGTCAGACCAGTGTTTCTCAACTCCAGTCCTCAAGGCGCACCAACAGGTCATGTTTTCAGGATTTCTCTCAGAGAAAACGGCTGTGGTAATTACTAAGGCAGTGAAACTGATCAAATCACCTGTGAAAAATAATGGTAAACCTAAAAACATGACCTGTTGGGTCGCCTTGAGGACTGGAGTTAAGAAACACTGTGTCAGACACACACCACGCCAACGATCGCAGCGCTGCACGCCCCTGCGGGCGTGCGATCGCGGCTTATCCAGCTGCACATCATAAGACGTCCAGTCAGGATAACTTAACCACTTTGGGCATGTCATTCTGTTATATGGAGGGCGGGAAGTGGTTAAACAAGTGTAGCTCCCACAACCTTTTAGTATGTGCTTAAGTAGTGTTATTTGTTTTAAACTGTCAGTGCAGGCAAAATCTAGCCAGGCCTATGCCTTATGCTAGGCCTGGTTGTTTTGATCTGGGACAGGAAGTGTCAGCGCAGCAGTGGGTGTGGCCACCTGTGCTCAGGCTCTGGAACTCCTCCCCTGCTTTCAGGAAGAATGTTCTGGAAGGGGGTGGAGATGGAAGCTCTGTATCAGGGAAATAGATGCTTTGATGCGCATGCGTGCACAAGGACGCGTGTCACCATGGTTGGGCAGGCGCGTACCGAGATTAGGCAGGCGCGCACCGGGACTAGGCGGACGCACGGCACCATGACTATGCGCACGAGCATGCGCAATGGCGCACGCCCAGCGCGATGGATGCCCGGCCTATTTAAACCCACTGCTGACAGTGGCGCATCGCTGGTGTATCTTCAGCTTGTCCTGCGTTCCTGTGTCCTGTGTATCTGCTGTTCCTGATCTGTGTACCGACCCGGCTTGTCCTGACCTGATCCTTCTGGCCCCCTGGCTTGATCCTTGGTTTGCATCTGACTTCTCTCTGCCTGCTTCCTGCATCTGATCCCGGCTTGGCTACTGGACTTGTTTATCTTGCTCCCTGAACTTGACTCTGATCCTGGACTGACTTCCTGTGTTGACCCCTGGCCTGGCTCCTGACTCCGTTATCAAGTCTGTCCACCGGTCCCTGCTTCTTGGACCATCCAAGCACGCCTGTCTCCATTTCCAGCTACCAGGCACCCGTGCTTCTGTGAGCACCACACCTGCTGTGTCACCTTTAAGCCTACCGTTTGATAGGCTAAGTCTCTTTAGAATGATCTTTGATGACGCCTTACCTATGGGAGGCCTCAAGCTGGCGGCGCATCCGATGACACAATTTTGGCGCCAAGCGCAGCACATTTAAATGGGGGAACTATTACTGTTCCCTGTGCAGGTATTTATACTATCTAGAGGGCTGTTACCCACAACGGAGGCATACAAGCGAGTGTCAGCTTCAAGATATGTGTGCACACTTTACTGACTAGATGCACAGTGGCTGTTTTGGTTACAGTTTTGCTTGGTTTTCCCTTTTCCTAATTTTTTCTTCTAATTGGTTACTAAGAAGATACATTTTTGACATATACAATATGGCTTATTGTCTTTTTAGCTTTATCTCTGGCATACCTTCATTTACTTTGAGTTTTGACGAATTGGACCCTCGGCCAGCAGACTAGGAATCGCCAGTGTCAGAACTTTGAGTTATATACCAGTCCCTTCTTTTGCCCCTAAGTTTGGGATCAGAAGTACAAGTACCTGGCTCTGCATTGTGGCTTTTTACGCTGCTGCCCCCCCTCCTTTTTGGTAAGTCTGCTTCTGTCATCTTTCTAAGCAGTGTTCAAAACTACCATACCTTTACAGGTATGGTACATACCTTGTGTGCCTATACATACTCCTCTGATTGACTTATATGTTTATATAGACTCTAAACCATTTTGAGGAACAAGTTCTGTTACTTCTGGCTTCTAATTGACCGCATCCTCCGTTTGTGCCTTAAACCTGTATTGATCCAATGTAAGTCATATACAGTCCGTCTCTCACTGACTGGGTTACACATTTTTTTTTTGGGCTTTTTGCACCAATTTCTAGGTTTTTCCCTCCTGAACTCTTCTTGCTGAATATTGAATTTTCCCTCCCCCCTGAATCCTATTTCCAATTTTCTGTATCCTTTCTTCTTTTTTCCCCCTTTTTCCTGTTCTTTTGGTTTTCTTCATAATTCTTGGGTCTCTTGGATGCTGTGGTGGTTTATGTGGTCCCCTTGAAGCAGCGAACCAAATGCATATGTTCTTTTGTATATAATTTTGTTTGTGTTCTTATACTATGCATTTTTAACTCTTTCGATATTTCAAAAACTCGCGCAACATGTCGGGTTGAGAAATTAGCAATTTATGATACACCGCCAATCAATAATTGTCCTATCAATTTTCATTATACTGTAGGAGGTGACCTTGTTGTCATTCAACTCAGTACTAATCTTTTATTATCCAAAGAAGGTGCATAAAAACGAAGGCCCACAAATGCACTTTTCGGCGCCTAGGAGGTAATTAACTTATTTCTGAGATATTAAAATAATAAATAGGTGGGGATAATCAACCAGAAATAAAATTAAGAAGACCAGTATCAGTAAATGATATAAGGTATTTGTACACTAAAAGTACGTCAGCAGCTATTTAAAATATATAGATGAATAAAAACCGCATCCATAAAACAATAAATAAAATAATATCAAAATTAATAAAAGACCAAGTCTCTTTGATAAAACAGCGCTATCTGTTGGGTGATGTCCAACTCCAAATCCAAACACTGAGTATGATGTAGGAACATGCAGTCATAGAAAGAAGGACAAGATCACAGTTCTTTTAAGGTGGTAGATGTTTTCTATAAGCAGATGGGTTGTGCAGCCTATACCAACTCCCAAACTTCACCACAGGTGTGAGATAAGGTTCCTCACCAGAACAGTAAATAAGTTGTGCCTTGTATGATATATTCCTCCTGCTAGACTTCCAACATCATCCCGGGGTCAGCATGGGTTAAACGGTGTTCATAAAAAACAAAAGTACACTAACATAGTGTGATCCCGTTTTTATTCAAAATTAACCCGTGTAAAAACTCCCTGCTCCCATTAAACGTACAATAGAATCACTTGTAAATAACATGTAAGAGTATTTGCATATTCACCGCTGTCCTCCAAGTATAGGGGCCGCACTCGTGCTGCAAGCGCAGTGTGAGATGGGCTTCCTGGTTACGAGGTGGCCGATGGTGGAACGCACACTCCTTACTTCCTTCCTGGATACGCCGTCGTAGCCACGCCCTGACGCGTTTCGTCACTTCCGACTTCAACAGAGGGCGTGGCTACTCGGCGTCTGCACGGAGCTTATAAAATCCCTCCTCCACGGCCATTGGGTAGAGCGGCAGCACTCGTTCGTTTCCATTGGTTCAAAGCCCAAGCGGAAACCGAGACTGTCGTCAGCCGTGTCGAGTCACTGGGATATTGTATAAACAAACACTGTGAATGTAAATCCTTATTAGCACAAAATATTTGAAAACTTTTGACCGGTGAATGTTAGCTTAGAGAAAAGGCTTAGTTATTGGTTAACACCAGACCAATTCTATATTATAAAGGTAACATTATTTGAAAGGGAATATACAGATAGTATCTGTCACGCTGCAAAGTTGCAGCAATAAGGTATATTCCAGATTGATTCAAAATAGATATTCAGCTAATACACAATGCTGTAGTGGCAATAATAGTATGATCCGGATATCAAATTAATGATAAGAATTCCGGAACATATATTCTCAAAGGACTGCTAGCCTCCACTCACTGTCAACAGTATTCATTACAGCTGGATATAAAGTGAATGTGCACACATATTAATGTTTATAGACAATAGATGTACGTATATAAATACCTGCTACAAGTATAGTACACATACATAAAATCATATAATGAAGTCATATAAAAATATGTGTTGATTATATACGTAGTTTACATAGTAAAATGTAAAAAAACCTGTATATATAAAAAGGAGAGATATTTAAAATCTACATAAAATAGGTAAAGGTTATATATGATATATATACACATATATAAAATATATAATAAATAAAAAGGAGGTGTAAAATGACCTAGAAGGAAATGATGACTAAAAAACAAATTAAAAACTAAAAATTAGAACTTCTGAATTGCTGTATCTGAGCATTATGTCTGATAGTGGGTATAATTGACAGACAGCACGAGAGGGAGATTAGACTTCTTAATAATCACTGATAAAACAGTTGATGTCTAGATCTACGTTTAACCACTTCGGTACTAGTGTGTCGACCGAATAAATCCATTGGGTTTCTAGTTTAGATAATTCCCTTACGAGGTTAGCCCCCTCCATGAGGGTTTTAGGTGGTCAATCCCCCAAAATTTTAACCCTGCTGGATTCTGGTCATGGAACAATTTGAAATGTAGTGATACATTGTGGTCTTTATATCCAAGTTTAATATTTGCCACATGTTCTGCTATTCGTACTTTTAGAGCCCTCTTAGTACGGCCTATGTACATGAGTTTGCATGGGCATTCTAGGAGATAGACCACATAAGATGTATTACATGTAATAATGTCCTTTATAGTAAATTCTACTTTATTCGAGGAGGAGATAAAACTGTCTATTGCTCTCATGGGTTTTGTACCCTCTCTGCATGGTAGACACTTTCGGCAAGCAAAGAAGCCATCCCTGTCCCAAAAAGAGGGTTTTTTTTGGGGGGGGTCTAGCACCTTCTTTACTATCCTGTCTCCATAGTTTATGGCTTTCCTATAAATAAAAGACGGTCTTGGTGGGATGACAGTCCCAAGTATTTTATCCAGAAGGAGAATGTGCCAGTGGGAGGAAAAAATCTTTTCAACTTCTTTGTATTGGGAGTGGTACCCAGAGATGAAACTCCATTCATATATCTTTTTATTTTTGTTTATATTCTTATGTGGAGGAATGGTATCGGTCAGACATGCTTTTCTGGGTATTTCTAATAAATCTTCGATAATTTTATCAAGGCATGTTTCTTTATATCCCTTATCCATAAATTTTCCTTTTAACATCTGTGCTTGGGATATGTAGTCCTCATCATTGGTACAATTCCGTCTGACACGCATTATTTGACCTCTTGGAATGTTCTTAAGCCACATCGGGTGGTGTCCACTTTGTGTTGGAAGATAGCTGTTTGCATCCGTAGGTTTAAAATATACCTTAGTTCCTAGTTTGTTGCCAGCCCGAAAGATATTCAAATCAAGGAAATGAATGCTTTGTTGATTATATTCGCTTGTCAATATAATATTGCACTTGTTGTCATTTAGTTCTTGTAAAAATGCTTCTAATGAAGATAAAGGTCCTGTCCATATAAAGAACAGATCATCGATATATCTTCTATATAAGATGAGCTGCTCTCTCTTTTGGTTAAAAATGGTCTTATCCTCCCATTCTGCCATAAATAGGTTGGCTATACTCGGGGCAAACTTGGCTCCCATAGCCACCCCTTTCTTTTGGGAATAAAAGTGGCCATCATACCAAAAGTAATTGCATGCAAGACAATAATCTAGACAATTCCTTAAAAATATTTTCTGTGCAAAGGTTAAGTCTTCTCTCCTGCATAGTGCCCAATTCAGGGCTAAAAGTGCGTCATCGTGTTGAATCACGGTGTATAAAGATGACACGTCTGCTGTTACTAAAAATATATCCTCTTTCCCAGTAAGGTCGATACCATCTATTAAACGGAGTAAATCCTTAGTGTCCTTTAAAAAGGCTCTTGTCTGGGTAACACTCTTTTGCAAAAAGAGATCCAAATATTCACCCACTCGTGATGTAACAGATCCAATACCGTTGACAATAGGTCTTGCTGGCGGATGGTTCAAGTCTTTATGGATCTTGGGTAGGGTGTAAATAGTAGGTATTCTACTATAGCTTGGTATCAGATATTTCTGTTCCTTAATAGTCAAAGCTCTTGTTTTATAGCCCAATTCCACAAGTCTCTCCAAATTCTCTTCATATTGTGAAGTGGGGTCTTTGATTAGCCTAAGGTATGTACCTTTGTCTGATAGCATCTCAATCATCTGTTCATGATAAAATTCCTTTGTCAAAATCACTATACCACCACCTTTATCCGCGGGTCTAATTATAATGTCTTTCCTCTTTTCCAGAAGCTCTATACCTTCCTTGATGTATCTTGGATTTACGTTCTTCTTTGGTTTTATTTGTTCCAAATCACGTATTATTAATCCCTTAAAGACATCTAGAGGTTGGTTTGTACCTATTAGGGGGTTAAAAAGAGATTTGTTGTGTAGACCACTATCTGTGGGGATAGAGGTAGTAATTATTGTGTTGGATTTTTTATTGAGGAAATATTTTTTCATATTTAACCTTCTCATATATTTATGCACATCGATGAAGACATTGAATTTATTTATTGGACGGTTTAATCCACATTTTAGTCCCAGATTTAAAATGTTCGTCTCTTTGTTAGTTAAAATCGCGTTACTCAAGTTAAAAATACCACTTATTCGTGTTCCCTCCTTCTTCTTTTTCCTTTTCTGGGACCTTCTCCCTGCCCTGCATCCTCTACTTCTTCTCTCCACTTGCCAGTTTGCGGTGTCCTCTCCCGTTCCCAATGGGGGGGATTTTTCCACTGTGGTTCCCTGTATATAGGCTCGTGTGGGAGGTCTCTGTATTGAGGCATATGTTGGGGGTATATTGTTGGTCTCCCCCTGTGATTTGATGAGCCTCTGCCCCCTGACGACAGTCTCGGTTTCCGCTTGGGCTTTGAACCAATGGAAATGAACGAGTGCTGCCGCTCTACCCAATGGCCGTGGAGGAGGGATTTTATAAGCTCCGTGCAGACGCCGAGTAGCCACGCCCTCTGTTGAAGTCGGAAGTGACGAAACGCGTCAGGGCGTGGCTACGACGGCATATCCAGGAAGGAAGTAAGGAGTGTGCGTTCCACCATCGGCCACCTCGTAACCAGGAAGCCCATCTCACACTGCGCTTGCAGCATGAGTGCGGCCCCTATACTTGGAGGACAGCGGTGAATATGCAAATACTCTTACATGTTATTTACAAGTGATTCTATTGTACGTTTAATGGGAGCAGGGAGTTTTTACACGGGTTAATTTTGAATAAAAACGGGATCACACTATGTTAGTGTACTTTTGTTTTTTATGAACACCGTTTAACCCATGCTGACCCCGGGATGATGTTGGAAGTCTAGCAGGAGGAATATATCATACAAGGCACAACTTATTTACTGTTCTGGTGAGTGTGAACCCCAGCGGGGGAACCTTATCTCACACCTGTGGTGAAGTTTGGGAGTTGGTATAGTCTGCACAACCCATCTGCTTATAGAAAACATCTACCACCTTAAAAGAACTGTGATCTTGTCCTTCTTTCTATGACTGCATGTTCCTACATCATACTCAGTGTTTGGATTTGGAGTTGGACATCACCCAACAGATAGCGCTGTTTTATCAAAGAGACTTGGTCTTTTATTAATTTTGATATTATTTTATAACTAATATTTTATTGCCTACTGTTTATTGGGTGGTGTGTTTTATTTGTCATTAGTTTTTTGTTATGAATGGTTGTGATACACTCTTCATCTAATTTGTGTGCTATTTTTACTGCATTGTCAATTTTTAATAAAAATTATTTTATCTATCTGTGTTGTGCCCATAAAGTCCATCTGCTTACCAAACTTATTCAATTTATGATTTTCGGGACGTGGCACTTTTTATAATATATCATATCCCCAGCACCACTCTGGGTTGATATGACCACCATTTATACCTTCAGTGGTGTGCTGCGCTCGGCCGCAAGGGGAGCCCTCCTAGCATCTTGGCCTTCTACCAAGTTCCTGACACTCTGAGTGACAGGCAGCTTGTGTGGCAGCTCTGACCAATCCCCAACTAGGGTTGGCAGGGGGCGGGCCTGCTATATAAGCTGAGGTAACATGCCACTGGGGAGGAGTCCTGAGAGGTAAGACGATGGGGCAGTAGTGTCTGTGTGAAGGCCCCAGGATGAGGAGAAAGTCCTGATGGAGGACCACTTTTCTTTAACACCGCAAAGGAGGAATTCAAAATTAAGAGAAAGGAACCTGAAACTGTTACTGCTGGACTGTGCGGTTGAACCATGTCTCTTCCATGGACCGGGGACCATGGAACAGGTCAGTGGGTACATGACAGCAAGTGATGGGACCGGAGGAGTCTATTGAGGAGACTTGGGAATATCTGCTGTTGCCCCTAGTAACTGAAAGCCACAAGGGGGTGTCTTAGATGGGATGTTGCACGGTCAGTCCTACACAGCAGGATGTTACAAGGAGAGACTCTAACCTTATCTTATCTCAATATGGAAGGCTGTGGCCGGGGAACTCAGCCTTTCCATCTCTGGACTATTTGAGCCTAGTAGTCCATCAGTTACCATTTGCAGAAGAGGGACTGTGGGGTCGGAGGGGAGGTGTATGAGGATACCTTCCGGACACAGGGCTGGCATCTGGACAACTGATTATTACCACAAAAAGTAATTCAGAGTGACTTGTCATAAACAGTGCAGCATAAAGGAAGCAATAGTCTTCAGTGACGCAGCTCACCAAACTACAATCTTTGCTGTGCCTTATTCTCAGAACTAAAGTGCTAACATCTATGGGCATCCCATGTCACTACACCCTTACCCAACTCTACCCAAAAAATCTTTTATAATAAAATTACCACAAGGTAAAGCAAGTGACTCTTCATTGTGTCTTATGGATGGATGGATGAGGAGAATGGACAACAGGATGATGTGTGGATCTTTTGAACTTGTGCCCAGAATGCACCGCTACAAAAACATTGTGATTGATTTACTAAAACTGGAGAATGCAAAATTTGGTGCAGCTATGCATGGTAGCCAATCAGCTTCTAACTTCAGCTTTTTCAATTGGGCTTTCACTAAGAAACTTGGAAGCTGATTGGTTTATATGCAGAGCTGCACCAGATTTTGCAATCTCTAGTTTTAGTAAATCAATCCCACTTTTTGCTTATATATACAAATACAGTTTTTCCACTTCCTGGTTGAGTGGCGCACTGGTGATGTAGCCCTGGCCTCACAGCTGCATCCTGGGTAGTTAATGTCACATGTTTCAGGTGGCGAACCCAAAGTTCCTTGGAGTAAAGAGAGATGGATTCATATGCCCTTAGTGAAAATGGCCACTGTGAGGAGGATGGGAAGGAAAAAAAAAAGGGTATGAAAAGTATAAAAAGCATGCAATTAACTATTCGGCCGCGTACACACGATCAGTTTTCCCGTCGGGAAAAATTACATATTTTTTTTTTAACAATAAAAACGACCGTGTGTGGGCTTTTTGTCATTTTTCCAGACGGGAAAAACGGCATTAATCACGACGAGAAAAATTAGAACATGCTCTAATTTTTCTCGTCGTGATTCCCGTCGTTTTTTTCCGCTGCAGTTTTCCCATAGGGAAACACTGCCACGGAGCCCACACACGGTCGTTTTTCTCGACCAAAAAAAAAATGTCGGGAAAAACGGACGTGTGTAGGGATCCAAGTCGTTCCCTCGTTTTTCCCGTCGATTTTCTCGACGGTGTTTTCACCGCCGAGAAAATCGATCGTGTGTACGCGGCATAAGGCTCCATGCACAATTGCTTTTTTTAAACTCCTAGAAGCTGTTATTAGCATTTTTTCTGCTCCTAGAAGCAAAATAGTGTTATCCCATGTGTCCATGCACACTAATTTAGACTATTAGCATTTTTTGAGTGTTCAGGAGCAGAAAAAATGTATGTTTTTGTAGAGTTTTTCCAGCAGAAACGCCCCAAAACGCTACTATTAGCTTTTCTTTGCTTTTTTTAAAGGACCTGCAAAAATGCTAATAAAACGCTGAAGTTCCTTAACGCTCCTAAATGCTCCTAAAACATCACTACAAAAAAATATTACCAGCGTTTTTTATTCAGCATTTTTCCTACTTTTTTTAGCTTAAAAAACACTAGTGTGCATGCAGCCTAAGTGTCTGTAGATTGCCATTACCAAACATTTGCAAAGGTGCAGTTGTTATAATTTTTATGATATAAGTGAAGTTATTTTTAAAATGTAAGCTCTCACAGTCACAGCTGTACTGTATACCTCTTTTGGGTCTGAGCATTTTCACTATTTTAGACATAGGGCTATTGATTTGGCAATAACGTTCAAAACTAATACCAAAGCATAAAGCATAAATCTTTTTTTTAGAGCAAACAAGGACTTTTGGTGTTATTTCCTCCCTAAAGATACTTTTATTTCATAAGGCAACCCAATATACAAAACATTATTTTCTTCAGTTTGACCAAGTATACTCTTAAAACATCCAGTTTTAGAAAAAATAGGTTTATTAGGGCAAATTATGGATCACTTAGGGTTAATAAGGTATGAAATAGGAAAAAGTTTGCTTGAATTTTTTTTTAGGAGTTTGCATGAGTTCCTATTATGCACATATCAGGTAGGGATGAGCTTCGAGTTCGAGTCAAACTCATGTTCGACTCAAACATTGCCTGTTCGCCCGTTCGCCAAACAGCGAACAATTTGGGGTGTTCGCGGCAAATTCAAAAAGTCTATGGGAGAAATCTAAAGTGCTAATTTTAAAGGCTTATATGCAAGTTATTGTCATAAAAAGTGTTTGGGGGCCTGGGTCCTGCCCCAGGGGACATTTATCAATGCAAAAAAATGTTTTAAAAACAGCAGTTTTTTCGGGAGCAGTGATTTTAATAATGCTTAAAGTGAAACAATAAAAGTGAAATATTCCTTTAAATTTCATACCTAGGGAGGGTGTATAGTATGCCTGTAAAGTCGCGTTTGTTTCCCGTGCTTAGAACTGTCCCTGCACGCTTAGAACTGTCCCTGCACAAAGTGTCATTTCTGAAGGAAAAAAAGTAATTTAAAACTCACTCGCGGCTATAATGAATTGTCGGCTCCCGGCAATACATATCTAGCGCACCCACCTATCCCCCTCCTGAATTTTTACTCGGCTCCTCGCAGGGTGAGACAGGCACATCAGCCCGTACCCTCCTATGTAAAGAGGTTGAGCGGTGTTATTTTTGGGTCGTGTCTGCAGCCAGAGTCAAAGTCCTCCTGAGAATGATTATCAACTCTGCCATGTGTAGATGCAAGTCCTTGACTTCCCCAGTAATGTAAATGTCCACACTAGCGGAAACTCCAACTCAGTATTTATTCTCACGTTGTAATAAACAGTCTCTTTGGATAGGAAAGGGTTGGAGCAAAGGAAAAAGGACAGCCCAAGGTGTGGAGGAGGTCCAGGCACAAACGTAGCTCAAACTCTTCACTGCTCAGATTCTCAAACAGTTTTAGGCGCACAGTCTCTGCCACAGACCGTGAAGTTGGTCTCTGCCACAGACCCGGTGAATAAGGCCCCTGCCACGGACCTGATGAACTTGAACTCCCTTCCTAGAACATGGCCACTATCAGGGAGAAGATGTCCCCCCAGAGAGTCAACAGACCCTTCCTTCACCGTGACTCTCGCATCGGTTCCTCAGAATGATCCTCCCTTCTCTTAGGGTGTGGGTCCCCTCGCAAGGCGGCACCCTGGACTCCTCAATCCCTAGCGGACCCCAGCCGAAGGCGCTGGGCCCCGAGCTATCGCTGCAGCTCTTGGGTCTCCAAACCCAGGCGGACAGAAACGGTGAGGTAGTACCTCACCCCAGGCTGAAGGTGCCTGAGGTGGAACCGGAACACAGCCTCCAGGCCAAGGGCTCCCGGAGATGAGCCACACGAACTCCCAGGCTGAAGGTGCCTGGGGGTGGACCCCGCTCAGAAGATGTCTGCCCCTTTTATATCCTCTCCCGGCATGCACAGCAGGTTCCCCGCCCCACTGTGCGGCTGCCGAGATGGGTCACAAAAGGCACAGCACTGTATTGATAGTTCAACCCCAGCCCAATATGGCAGCGCCACCCATAGGCCACAGGGAACTTCACACCAATACTATCCCCTGACGACAAAAATGGTCCATAACTCCTAACAATTTAAGGTGTCTCCTGGTTACCACTCAGACACTTCCCCTAAATTGAACACCCCGCTACACATTCCCCCTACTAATGGACACTGGTCCCCAGTGTCTGGAGCAAACCCATGCCTCCTGAACCCGAGTTAGCATAGGCCTGGTCCAGAGACAAGAAAAAAAAATCAAAAACAAATTTAAAACTGCTTGTTTGTGCCGGAACCTGACATGGGGAACCCTCCCCGTCTGCACAGTCAAAACCACCCTATTCTCAGTGTTTTGCTTGGTATCCACCTGCAGAGGGAGAAAGCACATACATATTCAAACACATTCACAGCAGAAGTGAAAAGATTCTCCCCGGAGGAACAATCCTTCCCTTCTAAAAGAGTCTCTTCCCTTTGTTTTTAGACAATGCAACACTGCCACCTAGTGGGAGTGCCACCGTCAGAACACTCGTCCTGAAAGAAGAACTTTCCTTTTTTTTCTCGGGTAAAACTTCCTCTTCTTCTTTGGCCCTGCTCTGAAATATTCTACCCCAAAGTCCTTGTGTCTTTGCAGTGTGGAGAGAGGGAAAAAAACAACAACTGTTCCCACTCTTCCAACAAGTAGAATACCCTTCTGTGTGGGCAAAAGTTATTGGTTTCCAGAGAGCAAGCTCCAGAAACAAACAAACACAGAGTCTGGTCTCTCAGAGATAATACTTTGGATGCGGCAACACCAACGGCTTTCAATGTTTGTCAAAGGTGTCGATATGGTATTCGACATTATCTGTGTCCTTTCGGCAAATAACCACCTTATCTGGATGTATGAGCCGACCAAGCATCCAGGCTTTCCTACAGTCTTTGTACCGCTTGGTAGCTGTAGCAGAGCATGAATAGTACCTCCGGGCTTGGGGTACTTTGATATGTGTCCAAACAAAGTCCGCGTACCACCGGTTTCTATAGGCATCTACCTCAAACAGAAGCTTCTTTGGCAGGTACGGGTACTCCCATCCGTATTCACTAGCAACCTTCTGATTAAACAACCTCTGTAAACGGGACAAAGGTGGCATGGTCAGACGATCTCCCATACCGGTCAAGACTATGGCGTCCGGGTGTCGAGGTACTTTCACTACCTCAGGACCAGACACAGGGGCCCGTAATGACACCCGTTCCATCCCAACAACGGATCCAGGTATCTCCAGTGGTGGAAGGGCAGGCAACAGGACAGATCCCTCCTCAGGCTCCGGGGCCTCCACCCGGGGTGTGCTCTCCCCAGTGGACATGGGTGGGTCCCTATTTCTACGGGACAAGGACAGGGGCATCTTATCCCAACCCTTCCGCTCAAACACTTCATCAATGGCGGCGTCGTCTCCCGGATCAGAGACCGACTCCAGGTCAGAGGTGTCACACTCCTCTGCAGGCAAATAACTCCGGGTAGAAGACGAGTCACCGCCTCTAACCAGTTCAAGGGCCCTGGGATCCCTGACCCAAGCATCCCCGACACTTCGGACTTCTGACAGAGTCTCTTTCCCTGGCTTACCTCGGCTTGTAGCTGAGCCAGGACGTCCGGAACTTTTCCCTTCCGATGCATCCGTTCCGAGTAAGCGCTGGGGCATAACTCCACCACGTCCGCAGGAAGCCATCACAAAACCAATCTTCCTCTTGGGCGGTGGGAGCAAGGACTCTGTGGTGACCGAGGCAACATCCTCCGGTCTCTCCGATTCCGGTTCCTCAATCTCCGGAACATCTGTGCTCGCGACTTCCTCCGAAGTCTCAACAGTGCGCATAGGGGTGGCTGCAAAAGCTCTGGCTCCTTCCTCCGAAGTAGTGGCGCCTGTAAGGCAGTTGAGGCGGAAAGCCAGAGGCTTCTCTGTGGGTTGCTCCACCTCAAATAAGAACTCCCTACATTGCTCGCATCTGCCGAAGGGCTTGAGATGCACCACCAGTCCCGAGCAGCCAGGACAAACCACTCGGAGGGCCTCCACATCTCTGCAAACGTAGAGGGCAAAACATCCCGGGGCTTCAGCCGAATCCCTGTATCCGTCACAGACGCAGCAAATGAGGTCATATTCATGGTGGTTGTGGCCGGAATCCATGAGGCATGAGACGCCATGTTGCCCGCTTGCTGTTCCATTGCGCACTGTCCTTTTCGCGCCAAAGTCCCCACGTGCAACTCCTGACATGGCCAGACTCCTCCCATCTTCTGCACTGTTCATGGGCTTTCTCTATAGGCATGCCCATGAACTACGCAGACAGGGTTCTCCTCATGGCGCAGTTCTAAATATGGCCGACCTCCACGGAACTTCACTGGGGAATAAAGTTCAAACTCTGGGGGGAATTTCAACACTTTCCAGCCGCAGACACATCCCGGACACGAGCCCCCATGTTTAGCGCACCCACCTATCCCCCTCCTGCATTTTTACTCGGCTCCTCGCAGGGGGAGACAGGCACACCACACTATCAGCCCGTACCCTCCAATGTAAAGAGGTTGAGCGGTGTTATTATTGGGTCGTGTCTGCAGCCAGAGTCAAAGTCCTCCTGAGAAAGATTCTCACCTCTACCATGTGTAGATGCAAGTCCTTGAATGTCCACACCAGCGGAAACTCCAACTCAGTATTTATTCCCACTTTGTAATAAACAATCTCTTTGGATAGGAAAGGGTAGGAGCAAAGGAAACAGGACAGCCCAAGGTGTGGAGGAGGTCCAGGCACAAACGTAGCTCAAACTCTTCACTGCTCAGATACTCAAACAGTTTTAGATGCACAGTCTCTGCCACAGACCGTGAAGTTGGTCTCTGCCACAGACCCGGTGAATAAGGCCCCTGCCACAGTCCTGATGAACTTGAACTCCCTTCCCAGAACATGGCCGCTATCAGGGAGAAGATGTCCCCCCAGAGAGTCAACAGACCCTTACTTCACCGTGACTCCCGCATCGATTCCTCAGAATGATCCTTCCTTCTCTTAGGGTGTGGGTCCCCTCGCAAGGCGGCACCCTGGACTCATCAATCCCTAGCAGACCCCAGCCGAAGGCGCTGGGCCCTGAGCCATCGCTGCAGCTCCCGGGTCTCTATACCCAGGCGGACAGGAACGGTGAGGTAGTACCTCACCCCAGGCTAAAGGTGCCTGAGGTGGAACCGGAACACAGCCTCCGGGCCGAGGGCACCTGGAGATGAGCCACACGCACTCCCAGGCTGAAGGTGCCTGGGGGTGGATCCCGCTCAGAAGATGTCTGCCCCTTTTATATCCTCTCCCGGCATGCACAGCAGGTTTCCCGCCCCGCTACACATAGAAAAGTCATTGATAAAAAAAAAAAAATGTGGGGGTCCCCCCAAATTCAATTACCAGGCCCTTCAGGTCTGGTATGGATATTAATGGGAACCCTGCCGCATAAAAAAAAAGGGGGTGGGTCTATTCATTTATTACACTACGGAGGCAATTCCCCATCAGGTCCGCTCAACCAATGACGTAGGCGGGGTCTGACATACGAGGGGGCGGACCTGATGGGGAACTTCCTCCACAGTGTAATAAATGAATAGACCCGCCCCTTCTCATGTTCCGCATCTGGCCTGCTTAGCCTTACACCTACGTCATTGGCTGAGCGGACCTGATGGGGAACTTTAGAAGGGGCGGGTCTATTCATTTAATACACTGCGGAGGATGTTCCCCATCAGGTCCGCTCAGGCTCAGCCAATGACGTTTCGTGTGGACAGCGCTGGACATCGGATCGCCGCGGGACACTGGATTTCATCGCTGGAATGTTTTTTTTTTTTTTTTTTAATAAAGGACTTTTTCAAGGTGTCTGTGTGTTTTATTTTTATTTTTTTTACACTTTCTTCGTGAAATGGTAGGGGTACAATGTATCCCTTACCAATTCACATAGGGGGGGCGGGATCTGGGGGTCCCCTTTGTTAAAGGGGTCTTCCAGATTCTGATAAGCCCCCTGCCCGCAGACCCCCACAACCACCGGGCAAGGGTTGTGGGGATGAGGCCCTTGTCCCCATCAACATGGAGTCATCCTCCCTATGTTGAGGGCATGTGGCCTGGTACGGTTCAGGAGGGGGGGGGCGCTCTCTCGTCCCCCCCTCTTTTCCTGCGGCCTGCCAGGTTGCGTGCTCGGATAAGGGTCTGGTATGGATTTTTGGGGGAACTCTAGGCAATTTTTTTTTTATTTGGGGTGGAGTTCCCCTTAAAATCCATACCAGACCTTAAGGGCCTGATATGGATATTTGGGGGAACTCCAAGCATTTTTTTTTTAAATTTGCGGCAGGGTTCCCCTTAATATCCATACCAGACCTGAAGGGCCTGATAATTGAATTTGGGGGGACCCCCACGCTTTTTTTTATCTTTATCAATGACTTTTCTATGTATTGCAAGGAGCCGACAATTCATTATAGCCGTGAGTGAGTTTTAACCACTTAAGCCCCGGACCATTTGGTAGCTAAAGGACCAGAGGTGAATTCAGAATTTTGCACTGCGCTGCTTTAACTGTAAATTGTGCGGACATGCAATGTTGTACCCAAACGAAATTTGCGTCCTTTTCTTCCCACAAATAGAGCTTTCTTTTAATGGTATTTGATTGCCTCTGCGATTTTTATTTTTTGCGATATAAATGAAAAAAGACCGAAAATTTTGAAAAATAATTATATTTTTTACTTTTTGTTATAAGAAAAATCGAATAAACTCAATTTTAGTCATACATTTAGGCCAAAATGTATTCAGCCACATGTCTTTAGTAAAAAAAATGTCAATAAGCGTATATTTATTGGTTTGCGCAAAAGTTATAGCGTTTACAAACTAGGGTACATTTTCTGGAATTTACACAGCTTTAAATTTATGACTGCCTATCTCATTTCTTGAGGTGCTAAAATGGCAGGGCAGTACAAAACCCCCCCAAATGACCCCATTTTAGAAAGTAGACACCCCAAGGAAATTGCTGAGAGGCATGTTGAACCCATTGAATATTTTTTTTTTGTCCCAAGTGATTGAATAATGACAAAAAAAAAAATTACAAAAAGTTGTCACTAAATGATATATTGCTCACACATGCCATGGTTATATGTGGAATTGCACCCCAAAATACATTCTGCTGCTTCTCCTGAGTACGGGGATACCACATGTGTGGGACTTTTTAGGAGCCTAGCCACGTACGGGACCCCGGAAACCAAGCACCGCCTTCGGGATTTCTAAGGGCGCAAATTTTTGATTTCACTCCTCACTACCTATCACAGTTTTGAAGGCCATAAAATGCCAAAATACCACAAAACCCCCCCAAATGACCGCATTTTAGAAAGTAGACACCCCAAGGAAATTGCTGAGAGGCCCGACGAGCCCATTGAATATTTTATTTTTTTGTCCCAAGTGATTGAATAATGACAAAAAAAAAAAAATTACAAAAAGTTGTCACTAAATGATATATTGCTCACACATGCCATGGTTATATGTGAAATTGCACCCCAAAATAAATTTTGCTGCTTCTCCTGAGTACGGGGATACCACATGTGTGGGACTTTTTAGGAACCTAGCCGCGTACGGGACCCCGAAAACCAATCACCGCCTTCAGGATTTCTAGGCACAAATTTTTGATTTCACTCCTCACTACCTATCACAGTTTCGAAGGCCATAAAATGCCAAAATAGCACAAAACCCCCCCAAATGACCCCATTTTGGAAAGTAGACACCCCAAGCTGTTAGCTGAGAGGCATGGTGAGTATTTTACAGCTCTCATTTGTTTTTGAAAATTAAGAAAGAACTTTTTTTTTCTTTTTTTTTTCAATTTTCAAAACTTTGTGACAAAAAGCGAGATCTGCAAAATACTCACAATACCTCTCAGCAAATAGCTTGGGGTGTCTACTTTCCAAAATGGGGTCATTTGGGGGGGGGGGTTTTGTGCCATCTGGGCATTCCATGGCCTCCGAAACTGTGATAGGCAGTGAGAAGTGAAAACAAAAATTTACACCCTTAGAAAGCCTGAAGGCGGTGATTGGTTTTTGGGGTCCCGTACGCGGCTAGGCTCCCAAAAAGTCTCACACATGTGGTATCCCAGTACTCAGGAGAAGCAACAGAATGTATTTTGGGGTGTAATTCCACATATGCCCATGGCATGTTTGAGCAATATATCATTTAGTGACAACTTTGTGCAAAAAAAAAAAAAAATTGTATTTTTTCCGCAACTTGTGTCAACATATAAAATATTCCATGGACTCGACATGCCTCTTAGTATATAGCTTGGAGTGTCTACTTTCCAAAATAGGGTCATTTGGGGGGGTTTTGAACTGTTCTGGCATTTTATACACAACATTAGGAAGCTTACATCCACTCTTCTAACCACTTGAAGACAAAGCCCTTTTTGACACTTTTTGTTTACATGAAAACATATTTTTTTTTGCAAGAAAATTATGTTGAACCCCCAAACATTATATATATTTTTAAAGCAAAGGCCCTACAGAATAAAATGGTGGGTGTTGCATTTTTTTTTCTACACAGTATTTGCGCAGCAATTTTTCAAACGCATTTTTTGGGGAAAAAATACACTTTTTTAATTTTAATGCACTAAAACACACTATATTGCCCAAATGTTTGATGAAATAAAAAAGATGATCTTAGGCCGAGTACATAGATACCAAACACGACATGCTTTAAAATTTCGCACAAACGCGCATTGGCGACAAACTACATACATTTTTAAAAGCCTTTAAAAGCCTTTACAGGTTACCCCATTAGATTTACAGAGGAGGTCTACTGCTAAAATTACTGCCCTCGATCTGACCTTCGCGGTGATACCTCACATGCATGGTGCAATTGCTGTTTACATATGACGCCAGACCGACGCTTGGGTTCGCCATTGGGCAAGAGCAGGGCAGGACAGGGGTGCTTTTTTTTTTTTTTTCTTTATTATTAATTTTGCTTTTTTATTTTATATTTAAATTGTTCCTTCCATATTTATTTATTTTTATCATTTTTATTGTTATCTCAGGGAATGTAAATATCCCCTATGATAGCAATAGGTAGTGACAGGTACTCTTTTTTTGAAAAAACTGGGGTCTAGACCCTAGATCTTTCCTCTGCCCTCAAAGCATCTGACCACACCAAGATCGGTGTGATAAAATGCTTTCCCAATTTCCCAATGGCGCTTTTTATATCCGGGGGGGGTCATTCCCTCCCACTGCTTGTAAAAGCAGTCCAGAGGCTAATTAGCCACTAGGATTGCTTTTACATGAAAGCCGGCCACTGGCTGAAAAGAATGATACCAAGATGATACCTAAACCCGCAGGCATCAATCTGGTATAACCAATCAAAGTCCAGCAACATACCAGTACGTTGCTGGTCCTTGTTGGACATGTATTGTAATCTTTTTTTCATGCAGCCTGTTGGCTGAACAAAAAAAAGAGATTGATCAGTGGGTATGCCCACCATTAGAATACCGCCCTTCATCCACCCACTTCTAATGATGGGCATACATGCACCATTTATATATGCCGAAGCATGGGGACATCCTCCCGCAAAAAAGTTATGCCGCACACACATGGTCAGACTTTTCCACGGGCAAGCCTCCGTCGGAATTTCGATCGTATGTACGCGGCATTAGGAGCAAAATCACTCCTCCGCCCCTGCTGCCCCAATGCTTCGGCATATTTGCTTTTTTTTTTTAACTGTGGTGGTGAAATCACCTCCTACAGCACTGGAGTCGCAGGGATCAGGCCTGTCTCTGCGAACGCTGAAGTTATGTTTGTTGTGTTTTGTAAGTGACAGTGATCGATCGATACTGCACTTGGGTGGCCTGGGCTGGACGGAGGGGCAAAATGCAGGTGCTAGCAGGTATCTGGGCTGATCCCGCTAACACTGCGTTTTTGGGAACCCTAAACTGCTGGGGAGGCTAGTATAGATCTGATCAGATCAGATATTGATCTGTTCAGATACTATACCACTAAGGGAGGTGTATGCTTCACGCGTGGGTGTTAGCGTTACTGGCACTAATCTGATGCTGCCTGGGGTGTGACGCAGACCCTCTCTGACGCTAAAACCTAATTGATATCACCCGCCGGGCGATCAGGGGGTTAAACCTTTATTGGGTTATATACGGCGGGTGCCCTGACACTATAAAAAGCAAACTAACTAACCAGCGTCACCCGTAACACTTATATGATGATCACTGGTGAAAGGGTTAACTAGGGGCAATTAGGGGGTTAAAACCTTTATTAGATAATATATGGGGGTACCTGACGCTATAAAAACCTGCGGCGAACCTAAAAAAAATTACTGGCTACCGATCTGCATCACCGACGCTAAGACATCGATCAGAAAAATGATCGCATTAGCGACAGTGGTGATAGGGGGTGAAAGGGTTACCTGGGGGGCGATCAAGGGGGTTAAACCTTTATTAGATAATTTATGGGGGTACCTGACGCTATAAAAACCTGCGGCGAACCTAAAAAAAATTACTGGCTACCGATCTGCATCACCGACGCTAAGACATCGATCAGAAAAATGATCGCTTAGCGACGGCGGTGCTAGGGGGTGAAAGGGTTATCTGGGGGGTGATCAAGGGGTTAAACATTTATTAGGGGGGGTTAGGGGGCTACACTGGACCTAAAACTAAATGTAGTGACACTTTTACAGTCACAAATGTCACTGATTGCAGTGATCAATAAATAAATGGTCACTGCAATCAGTGACACTGTGACTGGGGGCTGGGGGGTGATCTGGGGGGGCCTGGGGGGGCGATTTATGTGCTTATGTGTGCTGGTGTTAGTGTAGTGTTTGTGCACTAACCTGTGTGTCTTCTCTTGTACGGCGCTCGGTATATGTGAGCGCCGCACAGGAGATGACATCACTTCCTCCTGCTTTCTCTGTCTGTGTGTACATTCGACAGACAGAGGGGGCATTTCTATTCGCCGGGAGCGATCGCGGGGGGGTGGCCGGAATCGAACGGCCGTCCCCTCATGTCGGATCGCTCCCCAACGAATTCCGACCCCTCACTGTACAGAAGGGGGGTCCGATCGGATCCCCCAACTGTACAAAGGCAATCACGTATGCTCTACGTGATTGTGCCTGTCGGTGCCATTGTGCCGACGTATATATACAGTGAGCGGTCGTTAAGTGGTTAAATGACTTTTTTTCCTTCAGAAATGACACTTTGTGCAGGGACAGTTCTAAGCACGGGAAACAAGCGCGACTTTACATGCATACTATACACACACCCTAGGTACGAAATTTAAAGGAATATTTCACTTTTATTGTTTCACTTTAAGCATTATTAAAATCACTGCTCCCGAAAAAACATCAGTTTTTAAAACTTTTTTTTGCATTGATACATGTCCCCTGGGGCAGGACCCGGGTCCCCAAACACTTTTTAGGACAATAACTTGCATATTAGCCTTTATAATTAGCACTTTTGATTTTGAACGTTCGAGTCTATTGTATTTAATAGGGTTCTAAAGTTCATGCGAACATTCTGGCTGTTCACAGGTTCTGGTGCGAACCGAACAGGGGGGTGTTCGGCTCATCCCTAATATCAGGTGAAAAGCCTTTGATATGTTTATAAAAGCTATAACAATATAAAATGTAACAATGCTGTTACTCTGCATTTATAAATTACGCGCTTAAAGTGATTGCAAAGTCTTGTTTAAAAAAAAAACCAACATGTTATACTTACCTCCTCTGTGCAGTTGGTTTTGCACAGAACAGCCCGGATCCTCCTCTTCTCGGGTCCCTTTTTGCTGCTCCTGGCCCCTCCCTCCTATCACGTGCCCCCACAGCAAGCAGCTTTATATGGGGGCACTGGAGCCAAGTTACAGCTCCATGTGTCCATTCAGACAAAGAGCCTTGTCCCGGCCCCGCCCCTCCCTCCCCTGATTGGCTGACTGACTTTGACCGCTGCGGGAGACAATGGTGCTGCTGCTGTGTCTCAGCCAATCCCGGACAGCTTAGACATTCGTGGACATCACTGGATAGAGATGGGGCTCAGGTAAGTAATTGGGGGGGGGGTGCTGGGGCGGCTTCTACACACAAAAGGTTTTTTATTTTAATGATTAGAATGCATGAAGATAAAAAAACATCTGCCTTTACAACTCCTTTAACAGCTTTTACCTTTTTCATTTACTCTGGAGCCACTGTAAAACACAACTGTGTTGCTTCTGCAACACAGACCTAAGACATTGACTGCCAAATTGATAGCAATTACATATCTTGTATTCTAAGTGATTGTTTAAAATTATGGTGGGGGAATAAAAACGTGCATTAAGCAATGTTTTATAGTGCCCCCCCCCCTTAAGATGCAAAGGCAGTGGAGGAGGATGTTTACATGCCATGGTTGCGATGCTTTGCTTGCGTCTGTATTGGTGCAGTGCAATTATGGGGTTCAAACAGGCAGTGGTGAGGAGATATCACATTGCCTCCTCACCACCTGTCAAATGCCTCTGAAAAGCGTTCTGAATGTGGATCACTTTTCAAATGCAAGTCTAAACTTTAATCTGTTACGGTGGTGTAGATTGCGAATAATCATATGCACTACTACCCTTAATGACTGAGAGATGGAACACTAAAAGGGAACTGCTGTGCCAGTAATCCGTTTTACTGAGTGTTCTGGTGACTAAACAGGAAATGAGGAGATCTCCCCAAAGTAGATAGAAAAAAAGATCTGAGGATTTCCCCACCCATACAGTCTCCATTTTAGTTTATTAAAATCTTTATTCATTTTTGTGTCTCCATTGAAGAACTTTTGCTCACTTTCTGCCTCAGGGGCCACACAGAAAGTTGAAACCAAAGTCCCAAATCTTCAGATACAGCAATAAAGTGTGCCTTCTTAAGGCCCATACACACGGTCTGACTTTTTGCCAACAAACTTCAAAATGAGTTTTCCAAAAAATCCTACCGTGTGTATGCACCATCGGACAAACTTTTTCGTTTTTCATCCGACAAAAGTTCGCTCTGCAAACGGACAAACTTTTCGGCAACAAAAGTCTGATGGTGCAAAGTCTGACCGTGTGTACAGAAATCCATCGGACTTTTGTCCGAAGTACAAATACGCATGCCCAGAACCAATGTTAGGATCAACCTGTTGGAGATGCAACAAACTTTCAGCTTAGCTTACTGTATTTGACTGCAGTTTAGAAAAAGGACACAAGATGTCGCTAATGATCAGTGATATGCTATGCTATGTATTTCTCTATGATGTGTTGTATTTCCTGTATACTGTGATGTACTTGTTGGTTCCTTTTTCCTGTCTGTGATTCTTCTTACAATGTGAAGTGACATCTTTGCTAGTGTGGTTATGTTCCAATAAAGAAGCCAGTTCCTGTTACTACACAATGTCTGATCTGAACTGACTCCGCTGTACCTATCAATCGTATTTTGCAACACAACCAACAATAGCAGAAGTTGACCAAAGGGTGGTGGTAAAGAGCAGAAAAGAGCAGAAAAAACACGTGATGTTGGGAAAGTTTTGGGAAAGTTTGCAGAAAAGTCCTGCCGTGTGTATGCTATGGGTGTGCCTGGCCAACTCCCTTTGGACAAAAATCCACGGAAAAGTTTGAAGTCCGACCGTGTGTACGAGGCTTCAGGCTCATTCTGTACTTGGATGTTGACCTCCACCCAAGTTGGTATTGAACCGTGCCCAAGTAACCTCCATGATTAATGCAGTAGCCTTCATACTTATAAATACATTTTAAAATGTATGTATGATGGTGACACAGCCACACTGTAGAAGACACTCCCTTGCTACTCTAATTTCAAATGAATTAATCCAAAAGTGTTGTACTTTCTGGACTTGCAAATATAAACACAACCAGTGAAATACTTGATTTGAAGTATATCTGTAATGAATGAAATACAGGCCTGCCATTACTATTCCCTTTGAAGTTACACCATGAACATCATAGAAAAATTGGAATCTTTATTTGCATTATTGGTCCAAACCAATCATTTCAGAGCTTGCGTATTACTGAAATATGTTGTGTGATCTCTATTGTTTCCTGCTCATTCGACAATTCTCATCCCCACTGAGCTCTGCAAAGTGGATCTTCAGTTCTCCTCCCCCTTTTTTCTGAGCTTTCAGACAAGTTTCTAAATTCAGCACTTTGAATGGCTGTAGAGAAGAAAAGACTGCAGACAGACAGGTAAAACTTATGCAGGATGATTTGTTTTATTTCTGTGTATCACCTGAGGATTGTTCCTTTACTGGGTATATGTAAAGGCCTTTAGAACCACTTTGATTTTTAATATTTTTAAATTAAGAACCAATAGCAGGTTAATGGTTTGTATATGATATTTAATATTCTGTGTTATCTTTAATCAAACTCAAACAATCTTATACCAATTCTTTTGTATTCAACTCATCTGAAATTGAATTTACTCTTCTTACGGCGCTGTGATCTTTACATTCTGATAAGGGATATTCATGGAAAAGCTGAATAAAGCAAACAGTAAATTCTTATAAGTACTGAGCCATATAACTGCTCATTTCTGTTCCTTTAAGGATTAACAAGACATTTATACTGTAGGTTGCACTAAATACATAACACTTCTTCAGGAAAAAACTGAAAATTATCAAATATCCATCCTATACTTTGACCCTGCAGCCATAAAACAACACTTTTAGGGGACTGTTTTTCCCTCTATATGTGATGAAAAATGTTAAGTCAAAAAATGTAAAAAAGGGTAAGAAATTAACATTACAGTCAAGCACATAAAATCTCCCCCCGAAAATTTGAGCCTGCACTCACAAAAAAGCAAGACAAGCATAAATGTGCACCTTGGGGGCACCTACGCATGGAAATGTCTATTGTGCTGCACATATTACATATTACCACACACACCAGTGAGTGAGAGCAATAATTCTAAGCCCATTATTTATGGTTAACACAAAACTAATGACCTGTAGGGGCTTTTAAAGCATCACCTATAGAAAATATAGGGTACTGAAGTTTGCTGCCATTTCATGGGTGCAACCAATTTAAAGACTTGACATGCTTGGTATCTATTTACTGTGCAACGTCATCTTTTATATTTTACCAAAAAATTGGATAATTTTTTACCCTATGTGCCCTAAAATTTACTTAAATGTTGGTTCACACCATAAATTGTACATTATCACACACACGCTGTTAAGTGCTTTGCATATTCATGGGCATCACATTTTGACATACTGTACCATTAATTTCAATGGCTGCCAAACACATGGGAACGTGCAAAAAAGTATGGCTGGTGTCACTTTTTAAAATCGTGCCACATCAAACTGCATGGTACTGCAGTACCATGAGATTTGTGGTCGCAAACACACACACGTTTTACTGAAAAATGTGCGTTTCGTAAAACATTGTGCTAATATTGTGTGACATAAAAAATTGGAAGTACGGCTCTTAGGGTGTCTACTTTCAGAAAATACACAATGTTTGGGAGTTTTACGGAATCTTCAGGCCTAAAATTATTTTTTAACCACTTACTTGCAATACCCTGCCATACTCTGTAATACCCAGCCATACTCTGCAATACCCAGCCATACTCTGCAATACCCAGCCATACCCTGCCATACTCTGCGATACCCAGCCATACTTGGCATTACCCAGCCATACTCTGCAATACCCAGCCATACTCAGCAATACCCAGCTATACCCGGCAATACCCAGCCATACCTGGCAATACCCAGCCATACTCTGCAATTCTCGGCTGTACTCTGCCTCTGTATGTGGCCAGGCTGTGGAAGTCTCACACATGTGGTATCGCCATACTCAGGAGAAGTAGGAGAATCTATTTTGGGGTGTCGTTTTTGGTATGTACATGCTATGTGTTAGAAATATTGTATATATGGACAACTTTGTGTTAAAAAAAAAAATGTTTTAACCACTTCCCGCCCACCGGCCGGCATATGACGTCCTTGACTTTGTGCGGGGATATCTGAATGATGCCTGCAGCTAAGGGCATCATTCAGATATCAGCTTTTTCAGCCGGCGATTCCCTACACCATAAGAACAATCATAGCGGCTGTTCCCCCCTCCCGCCGTCCTCCGGTGCTTCTACCGACTCACCGCTACTATCGAAGCCAGGATCGTTTTTTTTTATTATTATTTCAGGCTTCCCAGCCTAGAGGTGAGATGTGGGGTCTTATTAACCCCATATCTCACTGTAAAGAGGACCTGTCATGTCATATTCCTATTACAAGGGATGTTTACATTCCTTGAAATAGGAATAGAAGTGATCAAAAAATTTATTTTTGGGGAAAAATGTGTCAAACTAAAATAAATAAAGTAAAATGAACAATAATTTTTTTTTTTTAAAGCGCCCCTGTCCTCGTGTGCTCGCATACAGAAGCGAACGCATACGTAAGTCCCGCCCACATATGAAAACGGTGTTCAAACCACACATGTGAGGTATCGCTGTGAACGTTAGAGCGAGAGCAATAATTTGGGCCCTAGACCTCCTTTGTAACTAAAAACATGTATCCAGTAAAAATATTTAAATCGTCGCCTATGGGAATTTTTAAGTAGCGAAGTTTGGTGCCATTCCATGAGCGTGTGCAATTTTGAAGGGTGACATGTTAGGTTATCTATTTACTCGGCGTAACTTCATATTTCACATTATGCAAAAACATTGGGCTAAATTCACTGTTTGTTTTTTTTTAAGCACAAAACTGTTTTTCTTTTTTTTTAAAAACACGTTAGAAAATTTCTGCGCAAATACCGTGTGAGATAAAAAGTTGCAATGACCGACATTGTATTCTCTAGGGTCTTTGCTAAAAAAAACATATATCATGTTTTGGGGTTCTATGTAATTTTCTAGCAAATAAATTATGATTTTTACATGTAGGAGTGAAATGTCAGAATTCGCCTGGGTGCTCCAGAACGCCTGAAGGTGCTCCCTGCATGTTGGGCCTCTGTATGTGGCCACGCTGTGTAAAAGTCTCACACATGTGGTATCGCCATACTCGGGAGTAATAGCAGAATGTGTTTTGGGGTGTAATTTGTGGTATGCATATGCTGTGTGTGAGAAATAAACTGCTAATATGACAATTTTGTTAAAAAAAAAAAAAGAAAAAAAAATCTTGATATTCAAAGAATTGTGGGAAAAAATGACAACTTCAAAAAACTCACCATGCCTCTTTCTAAAAACCTTAGAATGTCTTCTTTCCAAAAAAGAGGTAATTTGGGGAGTATTTGTACTTTTCTGGCATGTTAGTGTCTCAAGAAATGAGATAGGCCGTCAGTACTTCAGGTGTGATCAATTCTCAGATATTGGCACCATAGATTGTGGACTCTATAACTTTCACAAAGACCAAATATTATACATCAATTTGTACTTATTTTTACCAAAGATATGTAGCAGTATAAATTTTGGCCAACATTTATGAAGAAAAATTACTAATTTGATAAAATTTTATAACAGAAACAAAGAAAAATTCTTTTTTTTACCGAATTTTCAGTATTTATTCTTTTATACCGCAAAAAATAAAAAACCCAGAGGTGATCAAATACCACCAAAAGAAAGCTCTATTTGTGTGAAAAAAAGGACAACATTTTCATTTGGGTACAGTGTTGTATGACTGAGTAATTGTCATTCAAAATGTGAGAGCACCAAAAGCTGAAAATTGGTCTGATTATTAAGGGGGTTTAAGCGCCCAGTTGTCAAGTGGTTAAACATGTGTCCAAAATAAATAAATAATAAATTGCTCTGGCAGCTAAACGGTTACAGTGAAATACCTAAAAAAAAAATCAAAATGTAGAAAATCATCATAACCAATCAGATTTATTTTTATATATTGTCAATCCATTATGGAAACTAGACATGGGTATTGATTTATTATAAGCAATTAGACTTTTTGCTTTGCACAGGAATCACTTGGCTTAGTGAATGTGGTGAAATTTCACTTTGCAAACAATGTCTAATCACCTCCAAGAAACATATATAAAAAAAAAACATTTTTGATTGCACATGTTTGGATGATGGAAGACAACAAAGCTTCGCCACTCTGCAGACCCTACACAGTCACAGTGTCCTTGGTGCTCGCTTCAACATCCTACACTACTTCACCGACTATGGGAATGTCATCTATCTCTACCTGTTGGGACTCTGTTCTCGCCTATAATACCAAAGTCAGCAAAATTGGGCTGACAAGGACCATTTACTGTGTCTCTTTGGATGTAAAGTGTCAGCTACCTTTTCTTCAATATTGACAACATTCAACCTCCCACAATGGGCTCATATGTGCTTATTGGTAGCTGGCAGAACGATAATGAGCAATTGGTTTAACCCTTCTCCACCACGTCTTCCGGCAGTGAAACAGGCATTGCTTTCGCTCTTTAATCTAGAAAGATTGGATACCATTGTACTGAACTTCTGCACTACTCAACGTTTCTTTGCCATGTGACAGAAATGATTTCACGTTCTCAAAGGAGGAACTTTCATCCACTATGCGCCTTTTCCCGCTACACTGAATGGTACTTGGTACCGTTCTCACCAACCCAGGCAAGCTTAAAATATCAGATCAGGACAAGCCCTTAGACCCTTCTCTACTTAAGCCCCTAATTCTTAGGGATCTCTTGGCTACCAATAACCCCACTGCTAGTCACGTGTTGCTTTAGATTTTGATCCAACTGATATATGGCCTTTTGTGATTCTCACTGGCCACGATTTGTTCTGCTTCCACTCCTGAGAGTATTTTATTTAATTTCATTCATATATAAAAAAAAAAAATTTTTGATTGCACATGTTTGGGTGATAGAAGAAACAAAGCTTCGCCTCATTCACTAAGCTAATGGAAAATTCCTTTTAAAGTAAAAATTCCCTATTCGGAATAAGTAACTAGCCTTTTCTTCTTTAGAAAATCAGTCTATTGTCTTGGTTTCTGTAGTTTATTGAGCATTGCATGCAAGTCATTACACTGCTTTATTTTAAAAAATTATATATATATATATATATATATATATATATATATATATATATATATATATATATACAACCTTGTGAGTATGAAAACAATGGCGTTCAAAAGAGTGATAGTAATAATGTTAAATATTTTTATGAAAAAGTATAAATTATGCATTGTACTTGGGGAAAATAAAAAATGCAGCAGGTGTTCGAATTCTGCACATCTGTAGACTGGGCTGCTGTAAGCATCAAAGAGTGTCTCATGGTGTTCCCAAGTTACTGGTTTAGAGATGCTGATATAGAAAATACTTTTCACTTCTGTTTTTTTGTATGCAGGTATAATCCATTATATAAATGTATAAAATCCATAAGATAGGACAAGGAAAAGCGTCTTATGCTATAATTAATAACACAAATATCAAACTATTATGTATTTATCTGTATTCTTTAATGCATCACTAATAAATTGTATCATGGTGACATTTAGTTATCCATATGGAATATTACATAGCGGAACTAGTTATTGCTTTAAAACTGGTAAAGAATTTCTAGTCAATTTGAAATAGTTGAGTGCACAGCATTTCCCTTCATTAGGCAACTTGCATTAATGTATTAAAGTATTAAAGTGGTTGTAAACCCACTTTGACAACTTGCACCTACAGGTAAGCCTAGAGTAAGGCTTACCTGTAGGTGCAAGAAATATCTCCTTAACCTACACGGTTAAGGAGATATTTGCAGAAAACACTGCACCGATGTCTACGGTGCATGCGCAAGCGCAGGTGCACTGAGCGTCCCGGCATAATGAATTGGACATGCCGGGAAAATTCCGGTCCCGCACGCATGCGTGGGAGTGACGCCATCGCCGCTCCGGCCAATCACAGCGCCGGAGCGGCGATACCAAGAGGAAGCTCCGAGAGGACATGGCGGCGGAGGGGAACGAGGAGGACTTCGGGGGCTTTGAGTTCAGGTAAGTGCCACATAATGAGCTAGTATGCTATGCATACTAGCTCATTATGCCTTTCTCTTGCAGGGTCTTATTTTATCCCGTATTTTCGGGGGGGTTTACTTCCTCTTTAAAGTAGTAGGTAAGCATTCATATCTATAAATGATGTCTTTTGATGCTGGTATCAATGTTGGCCTATTAGTATGACTAGAAAGAACATACAACTGTATTTGTTACACTGGGTCAGGTAATGTTCTTTGCTGTGGTTGACAGTTGAGGTTATTAGAGCTGGTAGGGTCAGCAAGTTCTTTCAATAAGGTCGTCATAAGCATGGTGATGTTGTAGCAAGCTCTGTTTCCCATGGGCTGATACAGCACAAGTCATTTGTCTGAACATGTCCACACAATCACTTCATTTTATGGCTTATGTCATACCTAGGCTTTTATTTTTATTGCATTGATTATATTCTAACATAAATACACATTATACAGCATGGCTCTGCAGTCAGATTGAGAACACAGCAATGCAGCACACTAAACAGATTCTTTAAAATAATACAAAACAGTAAAATCCCATTGAAGATCTGATTTTTCATCATGAAATGAATAGGAATTATCTAAACTGTGTTTGCAAAAATGTTATTTTGTTAAAATTTCTCGAAGAATAATTTGAGAAATTATTTTTGAATATGTAAACATCTATAGTAAGTAAAAAAGACAGTCATTTATTTAGACTTAAGGCCCTAACACACAATCTGAAAGTCGTATGAAAACACATTTCGTACGATAATCGGATCATTAGTACAGAGGTTTAGAGAGCCGAGCACCACAGTTCATCCGATATTATCCGATCGGACAAGCATGAAAATGTTTCTTGTACGATACCAGATCGTGCGCTTTTCAGTTAATCACTACAGTTGTCGTTAGAAAATACAGTACAAATACATTACAACACATGACATCACTTTGGATTTTTTATTCTGATGTATGAGAATTTTCAACTTTAGTAAACTCTTCATGTTTGATATGCTACTAGAAACCCCCAAAAAATGGACGATTGGTCATCCGATTTTCGAATCGTGTGTACGGGGCTTAACAGTAGTTCCTCCCATGCAGTTTGGTGCATTGGGAAATAGCAATAAATGTTCCCAATCTTATTATGTCTGTTGTGGCTGATTCAGCCTCATTCCATAGGACCTCAATGGCTTTCAGGTCAGCTTTTAAGGTAGACTGTCAGTTTCTCAGCGGTCTTCCTTGTTTCCACTTTATTCTAGGAGGTGATGTCTGATGCACAGATGTTGTGCTAAGAATACTGGATCACAATGGATGTTGAACACTTGGTTGGGCTTTCTCAAAAGTCTTCATCAGGACTAGGGATGAGCTTCGAGTCGAACTCATGTTCGACTCGAACATTGCCTGTTCGCCCGTTCGCCGAACAGCGAACAATTTGGGGTGTTCGCGGCAAATTCGAAAAGCAGTGGAACACCCTGTAAAAGTCTATGGAGAAATCTAAAGTGCTAATTTTAAAGGCTTATATGCAAGTTATTGTCATAAAATGTGTTTGGGGACCCGCGTCCTGCCACAGGGGACATGTATCAATGCAAAAAAGTTTTAAAAACTGCAGTTTTTTCGGGAGCAGTGATTTTAATAATGCTTAAATTGAAACAATAAAAGTGAAATATTCCTTTAAATTTCGTACCTGGGGGGTGTGTATAGTATGCCTGTAAAGTAGCGCTTGTTTCCCGTGCTTAGAACTGTCCCTGCACAAAATGTCTATTCTGAAGGAAAAAAAGTCATTTAAAAGCTCTCGTGGCTGTAATGAATTGTCGGCTCCCGGCAATACAGAGAAAAGTCATTGAAAGTCATTGATAAAAAAAAATGCGTGGGGGTTTCCCCAAATTCAATTTCCAGGCCCTTCAGGTCTGGTATGGATATTAAAGGGAACCCTGCGCCAAATAAAAAAAAATGATGTGGAGTTCCCCCCAAAAATCCATACTAGACCCTTATCCAAGCACGTAACCTGGCAGGCCGCAGGAAAAGAGGGGGGGACGAGAGAGCGCCCTCCCCCTCCTGAACCGTACCAGGCCACATGCCCTCAACATGGGGAGGATGCTTTGGGGTCTGGACCCCCAAGCACCATGTCCCCATGTTGATGGGGACAAGGGCCTCATCCCCACAACCCTTGCCTGGTGTTTGTGGGGGTCTGCGGGGGGCTTATCAGAAACTGGAAGACCCCTTTAACAAAGGGGACCCCCAGATCCCGGCCCCCCTATGTGAATTGGTAAGGGGTACATTGTACCCCTACCATTTCACAAAGAAAGTGTAAAAAATTGTAAAAAAAAACACACAGACACAGTTGGGATAAGTCCTTTATTAAAAATAAAAAAAATAAAAACAAAAAAAAACGATTCCAGCGGTGGTAATCTCGATCTCCACTCCAGTGATGTCGGTATCCAGCGACGGATGATCTGCAGGCTCCAGCGATGATGTCCAGCGAGGAAAAGCACATGGTCCTGTCTCCACCGGAGACACCCCGGTGAATGACGTTGCGGCAGCCTGACAGGTCTTATGTAGCTGAGGACGGGGCCACCTGTCACGTGACCCTGTCCCCCTCTGACGCAAAGGGAAACCAGGGGTGTCTCATCACTGGAGCCTGCAAATCATCCGTCACTGGATACCGACATCACTGGAGTGGAGATCGAGAGTGGATTACCACCGCTGAAATATTTTTTATATATTTTTTTTTTAATAAAGTACTTGTCCCAACTGTGTCTGTTTTTTTTTTTTTTTTTTTTACACTTTCTTTGTGAAATGGTAGGGGTACAATGTACCCTTTACCAATTCACATAGGGGGGCCGGGATCTGGGGGTCCCCTTTGTTAAAGGGGTCTTCCAGATTCTGATAAGCCCCCCGCCCGCAGACCCCCACAACCACCAAGCAAGGGTTGTGGGGATGAGGCCCTTGTCCCCATCAACATGGGGACATGGTGCTTTGGGGTCCAGACCCCAAAGCATCCTCTCCATGTTGAGGGCATGTGGCCTGGTACGGTTCAGGAGGGGGGCGCTCTCTCGTGCTCCCCTCTTTTCCTGCGGGTTGCGTGCTCGGATAAGGGTCTGGTATGGATTTTTGGGGGGAACCCCACGTCAATTTTTTTTTATTTGGCGCAGGGTTCCCCTTAATATCCATACCAGACCTGAAGGGCCTGGTAATTGAATTTGGGGGGGACCCCCACACATTTTTTTTTTTATCAATGACTTTCAATTACTTTTCTCTATATTGCCGGGAGCCGACAATTCATTACAGCTGCGAGTACTTTTAAATTACTTTTTTTCCTTCAGAAATTACATTTTGTGCAGGGACAGTTGTAAGCACGGGAAACAAGCGCTACTTTACAGGCATATAATACACCCTCCCTAGGTACGAAATTTAAAGGAATATTTCACTTTTATTGTTTCACTTTAAGCATTATTAAAATCACTGCTCCCGAAGGAACGGTCATTTTTAAAACTTTTTTTTGCATTGATACATGTCCCCTGGGGCAGGACCCGGATCCCCAAACACTTTTTATGACAATAACTTGCATATAAGCCGTTAAAATTAGCACTTTCGATTTTTCATGTTCGTGTCCCATAGACTTTAACGGTGTTCGGATGTTCGAACAAATTTATTGCCTGTTCGCATGTTCTGATGCAAACCGAACTGGGGGGTGTTTGGCTCATCCCTAATCAGGACATACACCCTCAATATAAAAATGTAAGTAAAGCCAGAACTAACATTTAATCAATTTTGTATAAATGATATGGAGGGGGCATAAATAGCTCAATCTCAGGGTTTGCTGATGATACAAAACTAAGCTATAGATATAGAAACCTTCCAGGAGGACCTCAATAAAATAAAGGGGTGGGAAACCACAAGGTAAATAAGGTTTAATGTTGAAAATCGTAAGGTAATGCACTTGTGGGCCAGATATAAATACAAGTTACTCGCTAGGAGGAGAACCATTGAGGGATTTCAGGATGTAAAAAGATCTGGGGGTCCTAGTAGATCACAAGCTCAGTAATGGCATGTAATGCCAAGCTGCAGCAAGCAGAATACTAGGATGCAATAAAAAGGCAATCTACGCCATCGAACCTCTTCCATTATCAATAGTTACTCAGCTATCTACGAACCTGCTATGGCTCCAAGCTTGATCTTCTTCAAAGTTCTTTTGTTGATGTAGTGCTTCAGCGTGGTGATTACTCCATCTCCAGCATCTATTCTAAACTCATTACACATCAGTCGGCTAAATATCACCTTGCTCTGTTTCGGAAATTGTCTTCCATCTTCAATGATACTGATCTTCCAGAAAAGTTTCTGATGGGCTATCACACTATTTGCAAACTGTGTCAGAGACCTGACATGAAACCCAATTTAAAATAATCCACAGAGCTTATTACCCTTTTCTTACGAACTCTGCAGATCCTACACACAGTGCTCGCTTCAACGTCCTACGCTACTTCACCGACTATTGGAATGTTCATCTATCTCTACCTGTTGCGACTCTGTTCTTGCCTATAATACCAAAAGTCAGCAAAATTGGGCTGACAAGGACCATTTACTTTGTCTCTTTGCAAAGTGTCAGCTACCTTATCTTCAATGTTGACAACATTCAACCTCCCACAATGGGCTCATATGTGCTTATTGGTAGCTCACAGAACAATAATGAGCAATTGGATTAACACTTCTCCACCATGTCTTCGGCAGTGAAACAGGCATTGCTTTCGCTGTTTAACTAGAACGATTGGATACCATTGTACTGAACTTCTGTACTACTCAACATTTCTTTGCCATGTGGCAGAAATTATTGGAGTTCACGTTCTCACAGGAGGAACTTTCATCCACTATGCGCCTTATCCGATACACTGAATGCTACTTGGTACCGATAACACCAACTCCTTAGGCAAGCTTAAAATATAAGATCAGGACAAGCCCTTAGACCTTTCTCTCCTTAAATTCTTAGGGATCTCTTGGCTACCGATAACCCCACTGCTAGTCACATGTTGCTTTAGATTTTGATCCGATATATGGCCTATTGTTTTTGTTTGCTCTTTATATACATTATATGTCTGTATTATATATCAGGCCTATGTCTCAGGGTCCTCATGTTTTTTGTGCTATCCAATAAATATAAAAAAAGAGAATCTACTCAAGATATATTTCTACCACATTACAAAACTCTTGTTTGACCACATCTTGAGTTTGTTGTCCAGTTCTGGTCAGAAGTCCTCAGAAAGAATGTGCTGGAATTGGAGAGAGTCCAGACAAGGGTCCACAAAGCTACTAAGGGGACTGGAGGACCTCAGTTACATGGAACGACTACAAACAAACTTATTATTCTCCATGGCAACGTTTGAGAGGAGATATAATAGCGATATACAAATACCTCAATGGTGATTCCAGCATAGGGAGGAAACTATTTAGTTACAGCGAGCTAAAGAAGACACGCGGCCACTTACTGAAATTGGAGGAGAAGCGGTTCAACCTTAAAATGCATAGAGGATTCTTTACTGCCCCCACTCTGGATGCAATATATAGTGATATGGGAAATGATATTGACATAAACACACTAAGGCCGGGTTCACACTGGTCCGACAAACGCTCCGACATTGGGAGCTCATGTCGCATGACGTGTGAAAATCAATGTTTCCCTATGGGAGCCGTCTTAACTGGTCCGACACATGTCGGTCCGACTTTGAAAATGCTCCCTGTACTACTTCGGTCCGACTTTGATCCGACTTCAGCCCATTGACTATCATTGAAGTCCGATCAAAGTCGGACCGCAGTCTTGCATGATCCGACTTTGGCATGCGACTTGTGCTGTGCTGCTCTTGAGGGGGAACTCCAGGCCAAATTTTAAATAAAAAACCGGCATGGGTTCCCCCTCCAGGAGCATACCAGGCCCTTGGGTCTGGTCTGGATTTAAAGGGGAACCCCTACGCCGAAAAAACGGCGTGGGGGTCCCCCCCAAAATCCAAACCAGATCCTTATCTGAGCACGCAACCTGGCAGGCCGCAGGGGAAGAGGGGGGATGAGAGAGCGGCCCCCCTCCCTCCTGAACCATACCAGGCCGCATGCCCTCAACATGGGGGGTTTGGTGCTCTGGGGCAGGGGGGCGACCTGCGGCCCCCCCCACCCCAAAGCGCCCTGCCCCCATGTTGATGAGGACAGGGCCTCTTCCCGACAACCCTGGCTGTTGGATGTCGGGGTCTGCGGGCGGGGGGCTTATCGGAATCCGGGAGCCCCCTTTAATAAGGGGGCCCCCAGATCCCGGCCCCCCACCCTATGTGAATGAGTATGGGGTACATCGTACCCCTACCCATTCACCTGGTGGAAAAAAAATGGCAATAAAAACACAACACAGCTTTTTAAATTAATTTATTGCACAGCTCCGGGGGTCTCCGCGCTCTCCGGTTCTTTCTTCTGCCGGGCCTCCGCTATCTTCTTCCAGCTCTTTTGCTAGCGGGGCCCGGTCTTCTCTGTCGCCTTCTTCTTCTCCCACTCTCCGGTTCTTCTCACGCTCTCCGGTTCTTTCTTCCACCGGGCCTCCGCTATCTTCTTCCAGCTCTTTTGCTAGCGGAGGCCCGGTCTTCCCGTCGTCTCGTCCGGCTCTCCGTTGTCCTTCTGCCGACCCCTCCACTATCTTCTTCCAGCTCTTTTGCTAGTGGAGGGGCTGGTCTTCCCGTCGCCGTCGCTGTCGCCGTCTTCTTCTTTCTTCTCCTCCTCGAAGTTGATGCGTCGCTTCCTCCCGCTCTAATGCTGGCTGTTCGCTCCGCTCCGAATTAATATAAGCTTCTCATGACGTCACAGTCACATGCTTCCATGACGTCACATTCACATGCTCCGGGGCCACCCGGAGCATGTGACTGTGACGTCATGATAAGCCTATATTAATTCAGAGCGGAGCGAACAGCCAGCATTAGAGCGGGAGGAAGCGACGCGTCAACATCGAGGAGGAGAAGAAAGAAGAAGACGGCGACGGCGACGGGAAGACCGGCCCCTCCACTAGCAAAAGAGCTGGAAGAAGATAGTGGAGGGGCTGGCAGAAGGACAACGGAGAGCCGGACAAGACGACGGGAAGACCGGGCCTCCACTAGCAAAAGAGCTGGAAGAAGATAGCGGAGGCCCGGCGGAAGAAAGAACCGGAGAGCGGGAGAAGAACTGGAGAGCGGGAGAAGAAGAAGGCGACGGAGAAGAAAGAACCGGAGAGCGCGGGAGGGGGGGCCGCTCTCTCGCCTGCCAGGTTGCGTGCTCGGATAAGGGTCTGGTTTGGATTTTGGGGGGGACCCCTATGTCCGCTCAGCGGACCAGATGCGGAACATGAGAAGGGGCGGGTCTATACATGTATTACCAAAGTGAGAGCAGTTCCCCATCAGGTCCGCCCCCTCGGTATGTCGGACCCGCCTACGTCATTGGCTTGAGCGGGGAATTTCCTTCACTGTGCAATTTAAATTTACATAGTGCAGGAAGTTCCCCGCTCAAGCCAATGACGTAGGCGGATCCGACATACCGAGGGGGCGGACCTGATGGGGAACTGCTCTCACTTTGGTACTACATGTATAGACCCGCCCCTTCTCATGTTCCGCATCTGGTCCGCTGAGCGGACCTGATGGGGAACTTTAGAAGGGGCGGGTCTATACATTTAAAACACTGAGAGGGAGTTCCCCATCAGGTCCGCTCAGGCACAACCAATGAAGGACAGCGCTGGACATCGGGATCGCCGCGGGACACTGGATTTCACCGCTGGAATGTTTTTTTTTTTTTAAATAAAGGACTTTTTCAAGGTGTTTGTGTGTTTTTTTAAACATTTTTTTACGCTTTCTTCGTGAAATGGTAGGGGTACAATGTACCCCTTACCAATTCACATAGGGGGGGGATCTGGGGGTCCCCTTTGTTAAAGGGGTCTTCCAGATTCCGATAAGCCCCCCGCCCGCAGACCCCCACAACCACCGAGCAAGGGTTGTGGGGATGAGGCCCTTGTCCCCATCAACATGGGGACATCCTCCCCATGTTGAGGGCATGTGGCCTGGTACGGTTCAGGAGGGAGGGGGGGCCGCTCTCTCGTCCCCCCCTTTTCCCCTGCGGCCGGCCAGGTTGCGTGCTCGGATAAGGGGTCTGGTATGGATTTTTAGGGGGACTCCACGCCATTTTTTTTAAATTTGGGGTGGAGTTCCCCTTAAAATCCATGCCAGATCTGAAGGGCCTGGAATGGATATTTGGGGGAACCCCATGTCAATTTTTTTTAAAATTTGCGGCGGGGTTCCCCTTAATATCCATTCCAGACCTGAAGGGCCTGGTAATTGAATTCTGGGGAACCCCCACGCTTTTTTTTTATTTTTATCAATGACTTTTAAATGTATTGCCGGGAGCCGACAATTCATTAATAGACGCAAGTGAGTTTTAAATGACTTTTTTTCTTTCAAAAATGACATTTTTTGCAGGGACAGTTCTAAGCACGGGAAACATGCGCCACTTTACATGCATATCATACACACCCCCCAGGTACTAAATTTAAAGGAATATTTCACTTTTATTTTTCATTTTAAGCATTATTAAAATCACTGCTCCCGAAAAAACGGCCGTTTTTAAAACTTCTTTTTGCATTGATACATGTCCCCTGGGGCAGGACCCAGGTCCCCAAACACTTTTTAGGACAATAACTTGCATATTAGCCTTTATAATTAACACTTTAGATTTCGAACGTTCAAGTCCATTGTATTTAATAGGGTTCTAAAGTTCACACGAACATTTTGTCTGTTCGCAGGTTCTGGTGCGAACCGAACAGGGGGGTGTTCGGCTCATCCCTGGTAAGCACCCCTGCTAGAGTTAAATTGTTTGTCTCATCTCTGTAACTGATACATTCTGCTAGAGAGTTTCTAGAAAACAAATGCAGCAATCACATCTAAAACATGGTAAGCTGCAATATAATACATTTACATTTGTGTTTTATACTATTTTAAAGGCAATCCCTGGGTGAAAAACTATATGCATGGAGGCAGCGTGAAGAGTAGCTTTAAAATCACCATCCCAAGCATCATGAACAATACAAGAGAGTGACATGACATGTTTACTTTTTCTTAGGGTGGAGAACTGTTAAGGTTCTGCCTGATCATCAGGATTTTTTTTCTTCAGCAGGCTTCCATAAGGAAGATCTTGCCACTGGTCATGTGGTCATAAGAAAAGAAGCAGTTACAATACTCAAGGTAAGCATCTGGCATCTTTTGCTAACACTTCATGATACCTGAGCATGTTGATTGTAATACCCCATATGAACATACACTAAACACAAATACATTTTATAGGATAGTTATGTAAACAAAGAAAATTCTGAACAAACAGAATGCCTTGATAAATACTTTTATTTGTACATTCAGGAAAAAGAAATAAACATTCAATAATCGAGGCTTATTTGAAAAGTACACAAGGATTAGGACTATACCTAATATTCAGTCCAATATATGTTTTTTTTAAAAGACGCCTTCTGTTCACATTCTACAATAAAAACAAATAGAGATGCATTCCTTTCATCAATTACTCTCCTGAATTTGCACCCAATAGACAGACCGCTTGGCACCCCGGCTGGGTGCTTCCGTCAAACGGTGCCTCCTTCCCTCCAAACCCTTCCAGCAGACCGGCAGCTAATACCACCCCTTTACCCCAAGTATCATAAGCAGACAAGATGTTGGGGTAAAAAGCAAAGGAATAACTATTGGACAGAAAAATGGGTTTTTATACATATCAAAAATAGGGACAATCACCACATAAACAATAAACACAAATATTATACATTGGGGTAAACATCTAACAATGGTTAGGTAACGAGGTCAAGTTGACACAATACTGATGACATCAGGAGGATTAGCAAACAGACAGAAACAATAGATTACTCAATTAACAACGGGAATGCCCACCTAGGAGGCACACAATGGAGAAATCACACAATGGGTTGAAGCAGTCATTGTTTCTTTAGGCTGTTGTTTCTTTACCCCAAGAAAACACAGTGGCTGCAAATCTGTATCCGGGCCCTCCAGTTCTTAGAGTCTGTGTGTTTTGGACATGGGCTTTAATCCAAAGTAAAACTTCTCCAAAGGTCCCCCAAGCACACACCTCCCAAAGAACAGATCCCCCTCAAATGCCAGGGCCCATATTCAGAAGGCAAGATGCTAGCCAGCAGTCCAAAAGCCCCTGTCCCAGTTGTGTCTGTCACAAGATTCAGGTAGTAAGGCAGAATTGGATGCCCTGTTTTCTGAGCCCTTTTCCAGGGCTGGATGGATTTTTGGTATAGTGGTACTGTTAATTTAGCTCACACGTTTCTAACCACCTGCTATGCAACTCAATGAGGGAAGCATTAATAGTATTTTTCCTACAGCCAGAAAAGGTTTCCCAATTTTATTTGCTTTGATTGAATTACTAGACTAGAATTCTTGGGGGCATTGATCTGCTCATCTACTGAGATCTGGGGTTTACAAATAGATTCAATGAAAGAACATGTATCCCTTTAGACAGGTGACACACTGCAGTATTTGGCAGACTCAAATTAGTCTCTCTATTACCTTTAGCTATACTTGAGGAATTTGGAAAATATTCATCAAATTTTTTACACATCTGTAGCTCTACATAGACTGGATTTTAGGCCTTTGCCACTATGCTTTAGGAACTGTATATAAGGACCTCGTCCACTCTTTCTGGGCCCGTATCTTTGTTCTCTAAGGACTGGAGCTCGGTACAAAATTGAGTGTCAACAGTTAAGCATGGTGGAGGTTCCTTGCAAGTTTGGGGCTGCATTTCTGCAAATGGAATTGGGGATTTGGTCAGGATCAATGGTGTCCTCAATGCTGAGAAATACAGGCAGATACTGTATTTATTGGCATATAACACTCACTTTTTTATACGCAGGGGTCTGTGGAAAGGTTTTTTCCTGAAACTTCCCTCTTAAAGTTAGGGTGCGTGTTATACGCCTGTGCGTGTTATATGCCAATAAATACGGTACTTATCCATCATGCCATACCATCAGGCTGGTGTGTGATTGGCCCCAAATTGATTCTGCAGCAGGACAATGACCTAAAACATGCATCCAATGTCATTAAGAACTATCTTCAGTGTAAAGAAGGAGACCTGGAAGTGATGGTTTAGCTCCCACAGAGCCCTAATCTACCTAGAAGAATTGATGATGTTTTGAAGGCAAAGGGTGGTCACACCAAATAATGATTCGATTTGGATTTCCCTTCCATTAATTTATTTTGCATTGTGCTAATTGATAAAAATAAACTATTAACACTTCTATTTCTTTCGTTTCAAATATTTTTATTGAGATTTAAGAGTTAAGGTGTAACAAACAAAGGAATTCACTTACAATATTACAAGTGCGACATAAAACATAGTGAGTACACAGAATAGATTTGCATCCAAAATAAAAAGAACAGTCTCCACTTATTCCATTTTAACAATAAACTTTATAGCAAAACCCCTATGAAGGGAACCTACCTCCTCCACCAAACGGCAGAGGATCGAGATCGGGGGGATCACCGAACGAGGGAACCCCTCCCCAGGCACCCCCAAGGGATCACACTGTGCCTATTAAGGGGATGAGCCCCCCCATTCCCGCCAACCCCCCAACCACCCAACCCCCAGGCAGATAATGTAATATCAGGGGAAGGCTGTATTTGTAACATTAGAAAATTAACAAGAAGGAAAGAAGGATCTCCAAGCTGACCAATTAGTTTCAAATTTAGAAGAATTACCATCTCTATGAGCCAGTATTTTTTCATATTCAGCAATGATGTTTACTTTAGCTACTACATCCCTTATACTTGGAGCGTCTGGTGATTTCCAACCATACATAATTACAGACCGTGCTGCCATTAAGATGATAACAGTTATAGGCCTAATAATGGGAGGAAGATCATATATGTTAATGTTAAGAATTGCCTGCTCAACATTGGGTTTAACAAATACTCCTGTCACTTTAGAGATTAGCATTAAGATATCTGCCCAGAAATTCCTCAGAACAATGCAAGACCATACCATGTGAGTCAACGTACCTACATGTCCACATCCCCTCCAGCATAAATTTGATTTATCTTTAGAGAATTTAGCTACTATATAAGGAGTAAAGTACCACCTCTGCAAAAACTTCTGGGCCAATTCCTCAAAGTTAGAACATCTCGTAAATTGGAGGTGACATTTGATTGCATTTTTCCATTGAGGTTCTGAGAATTCCTTCCCCAACTCTTTTTCCCATTTTATTAAAGGTGTATACTTGATAAAGGTATCTTTGGAGTTTAATGTATTATAAATTAGTGTAATACCTTTCAATGAGGGATTAACAGAGTGAATACATTTCCATACTTTTTCCACTATCTGTACATGAGTGTTTTTATTATTCTGAAAAAAAGAGGCAATCTGTATGTACGTAAGAAATTCTGTGTCTGGAATTTGGTATTTGTGTTGTATATCCTTAAAGGGTATAACTTTGTCGTCTTTAACTATATCAACCAATTTCAGAATACCGTTCTCTAACCATGTATTTAGCCTTAGGTTGGGAATCATCCACCAAAGAGATTCAAGAGGGATGGGAACCTTAGTTACCGGGTGCAACGTAGTTCTCTTTGGGTATATGTCAGTCCAAACCTGGGCTGCTGCTTGTATTGTGGGATGACTTGTTAAATCTTCAGTGTTTTGTGACTTATTAGCCATTAAGAATGAAAGTGGGGATTTATTGTTTAAGCAATGTAGTTCCACTTGACACCAGGGCTTTATGATGGGACTCTGGAACCAGGATTTAAGTTGATCTATAACTACTGCAATATAATAGTCTTTCAGTACCGGTATTCCCATACCCCCTGTCGATTTATGTCTGTTTTGTATTGCAGAAGAGCACCTGGCTCTGCTACCTGCCCAGACAAAATTGGACAGTTGCTTCTGCATCGTAGTGAAGAAAGAAGCGGGCAGTGGAATAGGTAGTGCTCTGAAGTAATAGAGTAATTTTGGTAGTAACAGCATCTTATATGCTGCTATTCTTCCTGACCAAGACAAGTAAAACTTCCGTAGTCTGGAAAGCTCCTGTTGAAAGGAGTTAACTAGTGGAAGATAATTAGCATGAAAGAGATTTGAGATGGGAGCCACTAATTGAATTCCTAAATAGGTGATGGGGCCATCAGTCCATGGGTATGGAAGAGTCATTTCCAGGAATGATTTAGTTTTAGAATTTATGGCTATTCCTAAAATGTTAGATTTAGTAGCATTTACTTTGTAGAATGATGCTCTACTAAACATTCTTAAGATTTCATGAGCTGCAGGTAAAGAAGTGGATGGGTTAGATAAAGATAAAATGACATCATCAGCGAATAGAGATATTTTATGCTGACAATTGTGGGCAACGATGCCGTAGACGTTCGGGTCTGATCTTATTTTTTCCGCAAGGGGTTCCATAATGAGGGCAAAAATTAGTGGGGACAACGGGCACCCCTGTCTGGTCCCATTTGTAATTTGGAATTCTTTAGAGAACATACCTTCCGTGAAAACAAATGCTGATGGTGAAGAGTACAGTGCCAATATCGCGTTCTGTATCGGGCCCACCAGACCAAATTTTTCTAGGACTTTTTTAAGGTATCCCCAGTGGACCCTATCGAAGGCCTTCTCCGCATCCAATGTAAGAAGCAGAGAAGGCTCTCCTTTTTTCCCCATCAAGTGAAGGAGATTCACCATTCTCCTGGTGGCATCTATGGTCTGGCGACCTGACACGAAACCCACTTGATCATAATTAATCAATTTAGGTAGTAGGGTCATTAATCTATGTGCAATTATTTTGGCGTACAGCTTCACATCTACATTCAATAAGGAAATTGGCCTAAAATTTTGTGCTAAATTAGGTTCTTTACCTGGTTTCGGGAGAGTAATGATAGTGGCTGTTAACATTTCTTGGGGGAAGCTTGCGTTATTCTTTGCTTTTTCAAAGACTTGGTGTAAATATGGTGTTAAGACTTGGCTAAACATTTGATAATATTCAGAAGAATATCCATCAGGTCCCGGGGATTTGTTGTGGGGAAGAGTCTTAATTGCTTTTTCTATTTCCTGTCCTGTAAAAGGTTGGTTTAAGGTTTGCTGATCAGATTGGGATAAGGTGGGCAGATTCACAGAGGTCAGGAATTCTGAGATGGCTTCCTCAGTAGGTTGATGGGTGTCAGAGTCCTTATTAAGATTATAAAGCCCCTCATAATACTCACTGAAGGCATCAGCAATGCCCTTGGGATTTGTAACTTTCTGCTTGGTTCTGGGGTTCATAATGTACATTATTTTTTGCTTGGTTGTTTTTTCTTTTAAGTGATTTGCCAACAGCTTTCCTGCTCTATTCCCATATCTATACGATTGAGCCCTCAAAGAGCGCAACTGACAGTCATGTTGAGCTACCAGGTGGGCTCTTAGTTCCTGTCTAGTTGTAAACAGTAGTTCTCTAAGCTTTTGTGTTGTACTTTGCTTATTTAGATTTTCTAGATGGGGGATTTCAGATAGTAACTCATTAAGTCGCTCTGAGTGTTGCTTTTTAACCCTTGCAGTCAACTGTATAAGCAAACCTCTTATGTAAGCTTTGTGAGCATTCCACAGCGTGAAGGGATCGTCGACCGAGGGGGCATTGACAGTGAAAAATTCAGTGAGTGCTTTACCAATTTGTTCGGTGTGGGCCGGTTGTGAAAGGGTATAAATATCGTTACGCCATCTATTTGCCCTAGTCGCGGCACGACCATCCCCCACGCTGATGGAAATGGGAGCATGGTCTGACCAAGTTATACAATGAATTTCTGATTTGTCTACCTGTTGCAAAAGAAACTTGTCAACTAGAAATAAATCTATGCGAGAATAAGTATGGTGAACTTGGGAAAAAAAAGTAAAGTCCTTTTCTGCTGAATGTTGACATCTCCACACATCATATAGGCCGGAAGAAGATATAAAGCTGTTCAGAGTTATTCTGCGTTGGCGAAGCCTAGAAAGGCTGGACAAATCCATATCTTTATCAGGAACTGCGTTAAAGTCCCCGCACAAAATTACATTTCCCTGTTTCATCCTAGATACTCTCTTCCAGATTTTATTCAGAAATCGCAGTTGTTTCGTGTTGGGAAGGTATACATTAACTAGCGTTAATTTGGAATTATTAATTTCACATACAAGAATTAAATATCTGCCTGCGTCATCTAAGAAAGTTTCTATCAGCTTAAATTGTACAGAGTCCTTGATAGCGATTGCTACTCCTCGTTTTTTAGCTGTACTATTGGCCAGAAAGATGTGCGGGTATTTACTGTTTTGAAAAGTAGGAGGCTTGAGGGCGCTAAAATGGGTTTCTTGAAAGCACACCACATCACTATTTAGTCTATTTGCTTCCTTCCAGGCCATCTGCCGTTTGTAAGGGCTGTTTAAGCCCCTGACGTTAAGTGATGAGATTTTAACAGGCATGTTGAGTGATATGATATGTTCGTTCAATATCCGAGCAATAAGTGGTTAGTGCAGTCAGGAGTACCTTTATCCAAATGTATACAGATGCAGACAGAGATCCCAAGCGGCAGTAGACGATTGGAAAGATTCCTTCCGAGATGAAGCGAAGATTACTGGGTCCGTTGGAGATCCCCTCTAGTAACAATAACAGTTAGTAAACGAAAAATAGTAAAAGAAAATGAAAACAAAGGATGTAGGTTGCGATTCTACAGAGAATCCGTGCGGTAGAACAACCGCTCAACTTGGGGGGTTAACTAAAGTTAGCAATGTGGCGATCCCCTGGGCCAATAGAGAGTGCATAAGAGTACAAGGAAAACATGGTATGATCAGCCTGTTTCATTTTCCGAAGTATCATGGGAGGACACTGGTGAGCTGATTTGTCCACTGGCTGTAGATTTGTGAGGAATGATCTGCCATTCGTGCAGGAGGCGGAGGCCTTCTTTCATATTCGTGACCCTATGGGTATTACCTTCTTTTGTTATCAGTAGCTTTTCCGGGTACAGCCAGCAGTAGGCTATATTGTGGTTGTACAAAGGTTTTGTTATGGTGGCCAATTGTCTGCGCTGTTGCATAGTGAAGGCTGAGAGGTCCGCAAAGAAAGACAACCCCTGCAGGTCAGAAGGTATTGAATCACGGTGTCTGACTGCCGCCATTAACTGATCTTTTGTATGAAAGAAGTGGATCCTGACAATGGTATCTCTGGGTAGGTGGGATGCAATATGTTTCGGTTTAGGCAGTCTATGGATCCTGTCTATTAGGAGTTCCTCCAGGGGAGCTTCTGGGAGGACCTCAGTCATGACATCAGTGAAGTATTTTTTCAGATCAGGAGGTTTTATAGTTTCAGGAATACCTCTGATTTTGATGTTATTTCTCCTAGATCTGTCCTCTAAATTTGCCAATTTAAGTTTCATCTGCAGCATTTTTCATCATCCCTGTCATTGTGAGCGTGCACCAGTTCATTGAAGGTAGATGCAAATACCCCCATTTTTTCTTCTACATGAGACACCCGTGCATTGACTGTGGATATTTCAGATTTAAATTGACTGGTCAGATTAAGGATGTCAGCATGTAGGGTGGATCTCAGTGACACTAACATGTCTTTAAGCATAGTATCCATTACAGGCATATTGGCAGTAGGGAAGTCAGTGATTGAGTCCTGTAACTCCCTGGTATCATCCAGAGACGACACCAGGCTTACCTCCAGGGCTTCCGTTTCAGAGCTGCTCATTTTCTGTTTACTTGTGGCCGGGCTGGATGTGGCTGAAGGAGGAGTAGATGAGTGTCCTCCTCTCTGGCTGCTGTTGTGATGGTTTGCAGCAGCGTGTAAAGCCTTATCCCTCTGGCTGAAGGAGCCTCGTGTATGCTCCCTCAGCTTGCCGCTGTCGCCATCCTGGATCTCAGAGCGGCGCTGCGTCATGAAGAAGTCCGGCAGTTTATGCATCCTGGTGCCTTCTTTTCTTTTGCGGGACGGCATTTCAGTGTGTGCCCGCTCTCAGAAGCTCTGGTGTCTTGCTGAAACGAAGCCTGTAGTTGCTGTAAATCTCCCTAATGGCCCGTGGCAGAGAGGAGATGTCTCAGAATGCGTCCATGCTCTGCGCCGGCTAGCCACGCCCCCAACACTTCTATTTCTGAAAGTACAGTACTGTAGACAGCAGTAACTATAGCATAGTGTTGTAATATACTTATCTATCCATGGATTAGAGACTAGACATGTGCATTCGTTTTCGTCCGAATGCATTTTCGTCCGAATTTCAGCTATTTTCGTTATCGTTTTAACAAACGAAAACGAAAGCACAGAATCCGAAAACCGAAAGATCCGACATAAACAAATGCTTTATTTTCGTTTTCGTTGCTACAACAGTTCGATATAGATAGGAGATTTGACGTGACGCTGACAATAACAATCTGTGTCTATCGAACCTGTGGTCGAATGTGCCTAACCTTAACTCTATTAGTCCAAGATTATTCTACATAGGAGAGAAAAGATTCGACATTATAGAGAGAAAAGATTCGACATAGGAGAGAAAGATTCGACATAGGAGAGAAAAGATTCGACATAGGAGAGAAAGATTCGACATAGGAGAGAAAAGATTCGACATAGGAGAGAAAAGATTTGTTATTATAGAGAGAAAAGATTCGACATAGGAGAGAAAAGATTCGACATAGGAGAGAAAAGATTTGTTATTATAGAGAGAAAAGATTCGACATAGAGAGAAAAGATCACTGCTGGAATTGGGTGGGGGAAGTAAAATAAAAATAAAGTTGATGATGAATGTTATTGGCTGATTGTAACCAAAGAGGAGGAGCAGTAAAATAGCTAGAATGACGAAGATTCGACAAAGCCTCGAAAGTTAGAAGATTCGACGGTGCAGCAAAACTGTACAACGCTGCAATCGTACATTTCCGGTCAAATGCATCCGCCCATAGGCTATAGAAGAATTCTAATGTTGGTTGACTAGTAATAGTAATGAATAAATATAATTATTACGAGTCATACAACATTAGAATTCTTCTATAGCTTGTGGGCGGAACATTCGACCGGAAATGTATGATTGCAGCGTCGTACAGTTTCACTGCTCCGTCGAATCTTCTTTGAACATTCGACAGACACCATAAGCCTTCAATGACAGATTCGACCTTAATTAATTCAGATTTTCGGACGAATGCAATTTCTAACGAAAAACGAAATAAATAAAAACGAATTTCGGGAGTAACTAAATAAATTTATTTTTCGGACGAAAACGAAATTCCGAAACAAAATATTTCAGTGTGCACATGTCTATTAGAGACTGAATTTATGATGGCAGCTTTGGGGCTAGCAAAAGCCCTATCTGAAGCTTTTCACCACTAGCCACCCTCAGAACGGTTTGCAATCATAACTTCAAGATGGAGAACAAAAGAAAGACCTAGGCAGAGGCTCAACCTCATGCTCTCACCCAAATTCTGATCTTGGGCAACCAGAAAGCAGTACAGGCCAAAGTGCATGACAAAGAAATATATGAATCTTAGCTACAAGACAAACCAAAGGTAGAAATAGCATATTCACATTGCCCCACAGTGGCAGGAGTGCAAAAACAACATATCCATTATCAAATATGTGAAATAATTGCTTAACAAAGTAAATATATATATATATATATATATATATATATATATATATATATGTAGCGCACACCCTCTCCCCACTCCCCTCTATTAAAGTTTTCCAACTCGCACTGTCTCTGGTCTAGGGGTATGATAGGGGAGGGAGAGGGGTGAGCTACGCCAGGCTTCCACCACAGTTGTGTATGTGGTCTCAGCAATGTCTCTTGTTACCTTCGGGTCTGTGCTGTGCATCGGATCCTCCCTCCAAGAGTCTCCTTTAAACCTCGTCTGCCAGAAATTGAGCCACACACCGTCAAAGTCCAACACTCCTTTATTTAGAACATAACATGGATTCCCTTGGCTTCAGAACAGAAAAGGAGGTGTGTGTACAAATAGGCCCAGACACAAGTTCTATCATCCACTCTCCTCCCTGAGAGTGATCTATGGTCTCCGCACGAGGGAAATTCTCCTTCCGGACGGTCTCCGACAAGAGACTCGCCCGTCACCGGCAGTCTGCTGCACCGGGTCTTCAGATGAGGAGCTCTTCCCGGTCCATTACGCCCACCTCGGATTCAGGCATCCATCCCCGGAGTGCCTTAGGATCCTTCCCTCGCGGAACTCAGTGTTGGGCACTGAGCTCCGGACCTCCATCCAAGTACCTCACCCCAGGACCAAAGGCGCCTGAGGTGGAACACGATCTCCGGTGGTCCTCTAGGCCTAGGCCGCCTAGAGGAGGAACACGAACCACTGTCTGCAAGCTGAAGGCGCCTGGGACGAAGACCCCGTGACCAAGATGGCCGGCCCCTTTATACCCTGTCCCAGCAAGTATGGCGGGTTCCCCGCCCCACCATACCACTGTCGAGAGAGGCCAAAAAGGAGACTCAGCACACAGCGATATCCGTCCGTCAGCCCATGGTGACAGCGCCACCCAGTGGGCCGCCGGAACACACCACCGGTGTCACCGAAAGATTCAAAATTTACCCCGGGAAAGTAAGTACCCGCTACATATATATATATACACACATTGCCTTGAAAAAGTATTCATATCTCTTGAAATTTTCTACAATTTATCATGTTACAACTAAAAACGTAAATGTATTTTATTGGCATTTTATGTGATAGACACAAAGTGGCACATAATTGTGAAGTGGAAGGAAAATGATAAATGGTTTTCAATAATTTTTTTACAAGTAATTATCTGAAAAGTGTGGCATGCATTTGTATTCAGCCCCCTTTACTTCGATACTCCTAACTAAAATCTAGTGTAGCCAATTGCCTTCAGAAGTCACCTAATTAGTAAATAGAGTCCACCTGTGTGTAATTTAATCTTAGTATAAATACAGCTGTTCTGTGAAGCCCTCATAGGTTTGTTAGAGAACCTTAGTAAAGAAACAGCATCATGAAGGCCAAGGTACACACCAGAGAGGTCAGGGATAACGTTGTGGAGAAGTTTAAAGCAGGGTTAGGTTATAAAAAAATATCCCAAGCTTTGAACATCTCACGGAGCACTGTTAAATCCATCATCAGAAAATGCAAAGAGTATGGCACAACTGTAAACCTATTAAGACATGGCCGTCCACCTAAACTCACAGGCCAGGCAAGGAGAGCATTAATCAGAGAAGCAGCCAAGAGGCCCATGGTAACTCTGGAGGAGCTGCAGAGATCCACAGCTCAGGTGGGAGATGCTGTCACGTACCTGAAGGGAGACTGAAGTGACGAGGTCGGCCTCTCTTGTATCTCCAGCCCTGGTCCCGCTGAAGGTGGAACAGAAGGAACCGAGGGACAGGAGGAACAAGAGCGCCTGCAGATGTAGGCCCGGAAACCAGTAGCAGGGGGTGCGAGCCTGGATGAGCTGGAGGACCATCGGATCACGGAAGGTCGCTGTGCATCAAGGATCATCCGGGGTTAAAGAGGCACTCCGCTGGAACAGTGGCACTGGAACTTCAGAGGGTGTTGGGTTCCAGGAAGACTTGCCGCAGGAAGTCGCTGAGAGTCGCAAGACTGAAGTCGCAGACACTCGGAGGACGGTGCGGAACCACACAGGAAGCAGATGCAAGTCACAAGGGTAGCCGGGTCAGATAACGGGTGGGCAGCGAGGTACAAGGCAGCAGGCAGAAGCAGGGTCAAATGGGTAGCCAGGATCAGGAACCGGTAGTCAGACAAGAAGCAGAGTCCAGAAGCAGGGTCAAGGCAAGCTAGGTTCAGCAACGGGTATCAAGCAGGATAACAACAGAGTTCAGGGTATCAGGAAACAGCTGAAGACCAGTCAGCAAGGGTCTGGGGTCAGGGCACTTCCTTAAATAGGCTGTCTGGCGCCAATTGTCGCTAGCAGCGCGCTCCTGCGCGTGCACGCAATCCGTTGCGCACGCGCATGCGCATTGGCGCACGCACATGCGCATTGGACGAAAAACGGATGGTTTTCTTACATTGCCCCCCCCCTTACGGGCAGCCTCCGGATGCCCACCAGGGAACTCTTCTCCGGGTGAAGGTGAAGATATGCCCGAATTAACTGTGGAGCATGTACATTGGAGGAAGGTTCCCATGAGTTGTCTTCAGGGCCATAGCCCTTCCACTTGATTAAAAACTGGGTTTGACCTCTTCTCTTCCTGCAATCCAAAACAGCTTCAACCACAAATTCCTTGTTTCCTTCAACAAGTAATGGAGCAGGAGTTTCGGGTTCACGATCAGGGAAGAGGTTAGCCATGGATCGTTTTAAGAGGGAGACATGAAACACCGGGTGAATCCTCAAACTCACCGGCAGGCTAAGCTCGAAGGCAACAGCATTGATCCTCTTCTTTACTGGAAATGGGCCAATGTACCTTGGTCCTAATTTTTTAGAGGGACAAGCCAACTTCAGGTTCGCAGTAGAAAGCCACACTTTATCCCCTGGTTGAAGGTCTAGGTTACCCCTTCTCCTCCGATCATAGAATTTCTTGTTATTCTCCTGGGTAGGGATGAGCTTCGTGTTCGAGTCGAACATACGTTCGACTCGAACATCGGCTGTTCGATCGTTCGACGAAGATCGAACGATTTGGGCCGTTCGCGCCAAATTCGAGTGACGCGAACGGCCCACAATGCACTACGCCATCGCAGTGTCATCCAGGCGCTGTGATTGGCCAAGCATGCACTGTGACCCCGCATGCTTGGCCAATCACAGCGCCGGCAGCGAGGAGAGCAATGATTGGCCACAGGCAGGATGCCTGTGGCCAATTATTGCTGAGGGTGTTTAGTACACGCCCCACACTATAAAAGGCCGCCAGCACGGCGGCCTAGTGTAGTGTGTTCCGGAGCAGGGAAAGAGAAACATAGGCAGGGACAGTGACATTTATTTTTTTCTTGCTTAACCTGGATTCCTTTAGTTTAGGGAAAGAGAAGGATAGGTAGGGAGAGTGTCAGTGTGTTTTACTGTGCGAATCCTTGTTTCTAGGGACAGGGAAGGACAGTGAGGGAATTCTCCTTGTGCTATAGTGTGCTTTAAAAAAACATTTTTTCTAGGGACAGAAAACTATAGGTAGGGAGAGTGTCAGTGTGTTTTACTGTGCGAATCCTTGTTTCTAGGGACAGGGAAGGACAGTGAGGGAATTCTCCTTGTGCTATAGTGTGCTTTAAAAAACATTTTTTTCTAGGGACAGAAAACTATAGGAAGGAAGAGTGTCAGTTTCTTTCACTGTGATAAACCTTGTTTCTAGGGACAAAGAAGGAAAGTGAGTGAAATTCTCCTTGTGCTATAGTGTGCTTTAAAAAAACATTTTTTCTAGGGACAGAAAACTATAGGTAGGGAGAGTGTCAGTGTGTTTTACTGTGCGAATCCTTGTTTCTAGGGACAGGGAAGGACAGTGAGGGAATTCTCCTTGTGCTATAGTGTGCTTTAAAAAAACATTTTTTTCTAGGGACAGAAAACTATAGGAAGGAAGAGTGTCAGTTTCTTTCACTGTGATAAAGCTTGTTTCTAGGGACAAAGAAGGAAAGTGAGTGAAATTCTCCTTGTGCTATAGTGTGCTTTAAAAAAACATTTTTTCTAGGGACAGAAAACTATAGGTAGGGAGAGTGTCAGTGTCTTTTACTGTGCGAATCCTTGTTTCTAGGGACAGGGAAGGACAGTGAGTGAATTCTCCTTGTGCTATAGTGTGCTTTAAAAAAACATTTTTTCTAGGGACAGAAAACTATAGGTAGGGAGAGTGTCAGTGTCTTTTACTGTGCGAATCCTTGTTTCTAGGGACAGGGAAGGACAGTGAGGGAATTCTCCTTGTGCTATAGTGTGCTTTAAAAAAATTTTTTTCTAGGGACAGAAAACTATAGGTAGGGAGAGTGTCAGTGTGTTTTACTGTGCGAATCCTTGTTTCTAGGGACAGGGAAGGACAGTGAGGGAATTCTCCTTGTGCTATAGTGTGCTTTAAAAAAACATATTTTTCTAGGGACAGAAAACTATAGGAAGGAAGAGTGTCAGTTTCTTTCACTGTGATAAACCTTGTTTCTAGGGACAAAGAAGGAAAGTGAGTGAAATTCTCCTTGTGCTATAGTGTGCTTTAAAAAAACATTTTTTTCTAGGGACAGAAAACTATAGGTAGGGAGAGTGTCAGTGTCTTTTACTGTGCGAATCCTTGTTTCTAGGGACAGGGAAGGACAGTGAGGGAATTCTCCTTGTGCTATAGTGTGCTAAAGCATTCCTCATCAACCATCTTTGAAATCCTTGTTTTTTTGCACAGTCAGGGAAATTGTCGTTGTGCTATTCTGTGCAAAAGCAATCATCCTCAACCATATTTAGAAATCCTTAAGTAAAGGGACAGAGAAGGACACCTGAAGGTAGCCCTTATTGCTTTTTTCCCATCTCCCTGCAGGCCATCTATTAGAATGTCTGGAAGGCAAACAAGGAGAGGCAGACAGTCAGGAGGCAATAAAAGAGGGCAAGCAGGCTCTGTGTCTGGGGGCAACAGTGCTGGTCGTGGACGCGGTGCATTGTCATCAGCACATGGCCATGGGACACGCTTGTCCTTCTTTTCGGCAGCTGGACATGTTGAGCCACATCATGCCGAAGACTTGGTAGAGTGGATGACCAAGCCCTCCTCCTCCTCCTCATCCTCTCTCACCCAGGCTCAGGGTACTGGAAAAGCAGCTGCCAAAGCGTCCTCTTCCCTGGTATCAATGTCAGACTCATCATCAGTCACTCCTTCCCTAGACCCACCATGTCCTCCTCCTGAGGAGTCCCCCGAACTGTTTGAGCACAGTGTTGGGTACATGCTCCAGGAGGATGCCCAGCGTTTCGAAGGGTCTGATGATGAAACCCAGCTAGAGGAAGGCAGTAGCGTGAGAGCAGACAGAGGGGATGCTCAAGAAGGACACCAATCTGGCAGTCATGTTCCAGCAGCTGCAGCATACTGCCAGATTGGCTCCAGTGATGAGGAGGGAGGGGATGATGAGGTCACTGACTCCACGTGGGTGCCTAATAGGAGAGAGGAGGAGGAGGAGGATGAGGAGGAGGCACATCTCCAACGAGGCAGGATGCCCTTTGGTGGCCAGCGTAAGGGCAGTACACCGATGGAATCACACCGCAGAGCTCCGCCTGTGCAGGGCGCTGCCTCTGCCCGTCATTCAAAAAGTTCTTTGGTGTGGGCCTTTTTTGAGGCTAGTGCATCAGATCGCACAGCTGCTGTTTGCAACATATGTCTCAAGCGTATATCGCGTGGCCAAAACATCAGCCGCTTGGGTACCACATGCCTGACCAGACATATGTTGACCTGCCATGCAGCTCGTTGGCAAGCCTACCTGAAAGACCCACACCAAAGAACAAAGCGGACCTCTCCTTGCACCGCATCAGCTGGGATCTCCAACCCCACTATAACTTCAGTCCTCTCTGAAACATGCACTGAGAGGAATGAAGGTGTAGAATTAGGTGTGTCACAGCCAAGTAGTTGCGGCCACTCTGCTAGCAGTACACCGACGTCCGATTCTAGCAGGCAAATTTCCCTGCCCCAGCTGCTGGACCGTCGAAAGAAGTTCACTCCCAGCCATCCACATGCCCAGCGGTTGAATGCTAGCTTGGCTAAATTGCTAGCGCTTCAACTGCTGCCTTTTCAGTTGGTAGACTCGGCCCCCTTCCGTGAGTTTGTGCAATGTGCGGTTCCTCAGTGGCAGGTTCCCAAACGCCACTTTTTCTCACGGAAGGCTATTCCGGCTCTCTACCGGCATGTGGAAGGCAATGTCTTGGCCTCGCTGGACAGGGCGGTCAGCGGTAAGGTGCATATTACCGCTGACTCATGGTCCAGCAGGCATGGACAGGGACGTTACCTTTCTTTCACGGCCCATTGGGTCACTCTTTTGGCAGCTGGGAAGGATGCAGGACAAGGTGCAGTAGTGTTGGAGGTTGTTCCACCGCCACGCCTCCAAAATGCTACTACTGGTTGTGACACACCTCTCTCCTCCACCCCCTCCTCTTCTTCTTCCTCCATGGCCTCTTCCTGTGGTTTGTCCTCGGAACCAGCGGTGCTCCGTAGGCGTTCAAGGGGCTACGCAAGTACGCAGGCAAAAAGATGCCATGCCGTGCTTGCGCTGGTGTGTTTGGGGGACAGAAGCCACCTTGGGGCAGAGGTCCTGTCTGCTCTGCAGGGCCAGGCCGAGAGGTGGTTGACGCCACGCCAGCTTAAGCCAGGAATGGTGGTTTGCGACAATGGCACCAACCTCCTCTCCGCCCTCTGACAGGGACAACTGACCCATGTGCCCTGTGTGGCTCACGTCCTTAACCTGGTGGTGCAGCGGTTCTTGGGCAGGTACCCGGGCTTACAGGATGTCCTGAGGCAGGCCAGGAAAGTCTGTGTGCATTTCCGCAGATCTTATAATGCCAGTGCTCGCCTGGCTGAGCTGCAAAAGGAGTTGAACCTGCCCAAGAACCGCCTTATATGTGACATGCCCACCAGGTGGAACTCAACGTTGGCCATGCTGCAGCGGCTGCACACGCAGCAGAGGGCCATCAATGAGTACCTGTGCGACTACGGCACCAGGACAGGGTCAGGGGAGCTTGGTTTTTTTTCTCCACGCCAGTGGGGCATGATCAGGGATGCATGCACTGTCCTGGCACCATTTGAGGAGGCCACGAGGATGGTGAGCAGTGACAGTGCATGCATCAGTGACACTGTACCTCTTGTCCACCTGTTGGAGCACACGCTGCGTGGAATAATGGACAGGGCACTTGAGGCAGAACAGAGGCAGGAAGAGGAGGACTTCCTTGCCTCTCAAGGCCCCCTTTACCCAGACAGTGTTCCTTCTGTCCCACCCATCGCACAGGAAGAGGACGAGGAGGAGGAGGAGGATTGTGTCAGCATGGAGGTGGAGGCTGGCACTCAGCATCATCAGCAGCAGTCTTTTAGGGATGATTTACAGTCACAAGAAACCAGTGGACTTGTACGTGGCTGGGAGGAGGTGGCTGCGGATCATGTCGTCCTTAGTGACCCAGAGGACTCCGGAGCGAATGCCTCAGCAAACCTACGCTGCATGGCCTCCCTGATCCTGCAAAGTCTGCGGAAGGATCCTCGTATTCTTCGGATCAAGGAGAGGGACCATTACTGGCTGGCCACTCTCCTTGATCCACGGTACAAGGGTAAGGTTGCGGACCTTATGTTACCGTCGCAGAGGGAGCAGAGGATGAGACAACTCCGGGAGGCCTTGCAGAAAGGTCTGTGCAACGCGTTCCCAGAGACTGGGAGGTTACAAACTCCTGGTCCTGGACAACGAGTTGCTGAGGCTTCGGCCAGTCAAAGAAGGAGCGGTGGGGAAGGTGGCCGTCTGACCGATGCGTTCAGACAATTCTTTAGTCCGCAGCCCCAAAGTATGATCGGTTCCAGCAACAATCGCCAGCGTCTGATAAACATGGTGCAGGAATATCTAGGGGCAAGGTCAGACTTGGACACCTTCCCCACCGAAAATCCTCTGGCTTACTGGGTCTTGAGGATGGATCACTGGCCAGAGCTTGCACAGTATGCAATTGAGCTACTGGCCTGTCCTGCATCCAGCGTTCTTTCGGAACGCACATTCAGTGCTGCTGGAGGATTTGTCACGGATCACAGGGTGCGCCTGTCCACCGACTCGGTTGATCGACTGACTTTCATCAAGATGAACCAGTCTTGGATCACCACCAGCTACCACACACCTGATGCTGATATAACAGACTAATTGATTTTAACATGTCACATCCCTTCAAGACTGATGCTGATGCTGAGTGCCTGTGCTGTTATGTTGACTGGCTATCCTCCTCCTCCGAGTCCTCAATGATACGATTGATGATGATAGCTTGGAAGATCATTTTTGTTTATGGGTGCCGCCACCAGTGGCTAAGGCCCAATTTTTCAGCCCCTGTTTTACAGGGGCGTGTAATTACAATTTTTTTAGCAATAATTTGCCATAGGGCTCATTGCTGTGCTCCAAGTACAGTATCTGTGAGGGGTTGGAGTGTTGTGACACCAGTGCCTAAGGCCCAATTTTTCAGCCCCTGTTTAACAGGGGCGTGTCATTACAATTTTTGAAGCAATACTTTGCAACAGGGCTCATTGCTGTGCTCCAAGTACAGTATCTGTGAGGGGTTGTAGTGTTGTGCCACCAGTGCCTAAGGCCCAATTTTTCAGCCCCTGTTCAACAGGGGCATGCAATTACAATTCTTGATCTAATAATTCACAGCAGGGCCCATTGCTGCACCCACCAAGAGTAACTCTGAGGGCTTACAGTGTTGTGGCAACGCCACCACCACCACCACCACGAAAGGCCCAATTTTTCAGCCCCTGTTCAAAAGGGGCATGTAATTACAATTCTTGATCTAATAATTCACAGCAGGGCCCATTGCTGCACCCACCAAGAGTAACTCTGAGGGCTTACAGTGTTGTGGCAACACCACCACCACCACCACCACCACCACAAAAGGCCCCATTTTTCAGCCCCTGTTCAACAGGGGCATGCAATTACAATTCTTGATCTAATAATTCACAGCAGGGCCCATTGCTGCACCCACCAAGAGTAACTCTGAGGGCTTACAGTGTTGTGGCAACGCCACCACCACCACCACCACGAAAGGCCCAATTTTTCAGCCCCTGTTCAAAAGGGGCATGTAATTACAATTCTTGATCTAATAATTCACAGCAGGGCCCATTGCTGCACCCACCAAGAGTAACTGTCAGGGCTTACAGTGTTGTGGCACCAGCACCACCATCAAAGGCCCAATTTTTACTACCACTGTTCAACAATTATATGTAATTAAAATTCCTGATATAATAGTTGACAGCAGGGCGTTCCAGCACCAACCAAGAGTAACTGTGAGTGCTTACAGTGTTGTGCCAACACCAACAACTAAGGGGCCTATTTCTGCAGAGTATATACGGCAGGTCCCTACTTTCAAACATCCAACTTACAAACGACTCCTACTTGCAAACGCAAGAAGACAACAGGAAGTGAGAGGAAATCTACCACTAGGAAGGAAAATTCTCTCCTGTAAGAATAAATATGGGAGAAAGGTGTCTCCTCTGTACTGATGCTTTATCAGCAATCCTTGTTTCAAGAAAAACACCACATTTCAAAAACAGTTGTCATTGGGACGGAAAGTGAGGTGAAATGTTCTGAACAGGGGCACAGACAGCAAAACAAATGTTACAGGGGTGATAACCCTTACCTATGTTTTCCAAAAAGTTTAAAAATAGATTTTTGGGCTGGAGCTACACTTCAACAATGTACCTGTTCAAAATTACAAACAGATTCTACATAAGAACAAACCTACAGTCCCTGTCTTGTATGCACCGCCTGTATACGGCTGTTCAGAGTATATAGGGCCTTTTTTATTTTATGTGCGGGGTTCCCCTTAATATCCATACAAGACCCAAAGGGGCTGGTAATGGGCTGGGGTAGGGGGGGGGTCATGGGGTAGCTATGCCATTTTTCTTAAAGATTTTCATCCATATTACCGGGACCAGACATTACATTAAAGCCGCAAGCAGTTTTAAATGGCTTTTTTTTCCTTTAGAAGTGTCATTTTGTGCAGGGACAGTTCTAAACACGGGAAACACGTGGCACTTCACAGGCATACTTTAGACACCCCCCAGGTACGATATTTAAAGGAATATTTGACTTTTTTTTTTTCACTTTATGCATCATTAAAATGACTGCTCCCGAAAAACGACCGTTTTTAAAACTTCTTTTTGCATTGATACATGTCCCCTGGTGCACAACCCGGGTTCCCTAACCCTTTTTAGGACAATAACATGCATAATAGTTGTTATAATTAGCACTTTAGAATTCGAACGTTCGCATCCATTGTATTTAATAGGGTTCTAATGTTCGTACGAACTTTCGGTCCGTTCGCGGGTTCTGGTGCGAACCGAACCCGGGGGTGTTCGGCTCATCACTACTCCTGGGACTTGGTGATGGTTTCCTGCAAGAACTCCAGACGATCCTGTACTGCCGGGGCTGAAGATTCCCAGGGAATATCAGGCAAGAAAGATGGGTGAACCCGTAATTTGCGAAAAAGGGAGTTTGTTTGATTGCAGCTAGGGATGAGCTTCGAGTTCGAGTCGAACTCATGTTCGACTCGAACATTGCCTGTTCGCCCGTTCGCCGAACAGCGAACAAATTGGGGTGTTCGCGGCAAATTCGAAAAATCTATGGGAGAAATCTAAAGTGCTAATTATAAAGGCTTATATGCAAGTTATTGTCCTAAAAAGTGTTTGGGGACCGGGGTCCTGCCCCAGGGGACATGTATCAATGCAAAAAGAAGTTTTAAAAACGGCCGTTTTTTCGGGAGCAGTGATTTTAATAATGCTTAAAATGAAAAAAATAAAAGTGAAATATTCCTTTAAATTTCATACCTGGGGGGTGTGTATGTAATGCATGTAAAGTGGCGCATGTTTCCCGTGTTTAGAACTGTCCCTGCAAAAAATGTCACTTTTGAAAGAAAAAAATGCATTTAAAACTGACTCGCGGCTATTAATGAATTGTCGGCTCCCGGCAATACATACAAAAGTCATTGATAAAAAAAAAAAAAAAGCGTGGGGGTTCCCCAGAATTCAATTACCAGGCCCTTCAGGTCTGGAATGGATATTAAGGGGAACCCCCCCGCAAATTAAAAAAAAAATTGACGTGGGGTTCCCCCAAATATCCATTCCAGGCCCTTCAGATCTGGCATGGATTTTAAGGGGAACTCCACCCCAAATTTAAAAAAAAATGGCGTGGAGTCCCCCTAAAAATCCATACCAGACCCCTTATCCGAGCACGCAACCTGGCCGGCCGCAGGGGAAAAGGGGGGGGACGAGAGAGCGGCCCCCCCTCCCTCCTAAACCGTACCAAGCCACATGCCCTCAACATGGGGAGGATGTCCCCATGTTGATGGGGACAAGGGCCTCATCCCCACAACCCTTGCCCGGTGGTTGTGGGGGTCTGCGGGTGGGGGGCTTATCGGAATCTGGAAGACCCCTTTAACAAAGGGGACCCCCAGATCCCGGCCCCCCCCTATGTGAATTGGTAAGGGGTACATTGTACCCCTACCATTTCATGAAGAAAGCGTAAAATTTTTTTTAAAAAAACAAGTCCTTTATTTAAAAAAAAAAAAAAAAAAAACATTCCAGCGGTGAAATCCAGTGTCCCGCGGCGATCCCGATGTCCAGCGCTGTCCTTCATTGGTTGTGCCTGAGCGGACCTGATGGGGAACTCCCTCTCAGTATTTTAAATGTATAGACCCGCCCCTTCTAAAGTTCCCCATCAGGTCCGCTCAGCGGACCAGATGCGGAACATGAGAAGGGGCGGGTCTATACATGTATTACCAAAGTGAGAGCAGTTCCCCATCAGGTCCGCCCCCTCGGTATGTCGGACCCGCCTACATCATTGGCTTGAGCGGGGAACTTCCTTCACTATGTAAATTTAAATTACACAGTGAAGGAAGTTCCCCGCGGTCAGAGGTGATGCTAGTAGGGATACCATGTAGGCGTACAATTTCCTTGATAAAAGAAGAAGCAGTCTCTGCAGCGGAAGGGGTACCTTTCAGGGGCACAAAGTGGGCCATCTTAGATAATCGATCCACAATCACAAAAATGGTGGTGACCCTTCGGATGGAGGTAATTCGACAATAAAGTCCATAGTGATCATGGTCCATAATTTATCAGGAACAGGAAGGGGTTCCAATAGGCCCCAATTCTTGGCTTTATCAGACTTATTTTGAAGACAGGTTGTGCAGGATTTAATATAGTCCTTGCAGTTTTGTACCAGGTTGGGCCACCAGAAGGAGCGAAGAACCAGATTTGAAGTTTTATGAGCTCCGAAGTGCCCTGCCAAGGGGTGGTCATGGCACATGTAAACTACTGCCGTCCGTAAGTGTTCAGGAACAAAGATCTGCTCACCATGAAAATAGAGACCCTCTTTCAACTGAAGGTGGAGTTCCTGGGATGGAGGATGGTTCTGGACTGCTGATTTGATTTGAGGGATGAGATCGATCTGTAACAAAAGAAAGTTCTTAGCCGGTAAAATTGTGTCAGGTTCAGGGGGAGCCTCCGTGTCCTGGAACATACGGGAGAGGGCGTCAGGCTTCCCGTTCTTAGATCCGGGCCGATAGGTAATGTGGAAGCAGAATCTTGCGAAGAAGAGGGCCCATCTAGCCTGGCGGGGTCTTAGTCTCTTGGCTGCTCTTAAATATTTAAGGTTCTTGTGATCGGTGAACACGAGAATGGGATGGGCCGCTCCTTCAAGAAGATATCGCCATTCTTCCAAGGCAGATTTGATAGCAAGTAATTCCCGATCACCAACATCATAGTTCCTTTCTGAGGTACTTAGTTTTCTGGAAAAGAAGGCAACAGGGTGAAGTAGGGACTTTGTCCCCTGTCGTTGGGATAGAATAGCTCCCACGGCAATTTCAGAGGCATAGACCTCGAGAACATAGGGCAAGGTAGGGTCAGGGTGTCTCAGAATGGGTGCAGATGTGAAAAGGCCCTTCAGTTTTTCAAAAGCAGCTTGAGCTTCAAAAGTCCATGTGAAGGTTGTGCGTAGTCTTGTTAATTGCATAATAGGGGAGATGATACCTGAAAAGTTCTTGATGAATTTCCTATAAAAGTTGGAGAATCCCACAAACCGTTGTACAGATTTCTTATCAGTCGGTGCTGGCCAGTCAAGTACTGCAGATACCTTCTGTGGATCCATAGCAATCCCATCTGCGGAGATAATGAGACCCAGGAACTGAATGGTAAACTTCTCGAACTCGCACTTTTCTGCTTTGGCATAGAGATGGTGTTTCCTTAGTCTGTCTAGTACATTCCTAACATGGACCCGATGAGCCTCAAGGGAAGTTGAGAAAATTAAGATGTCGTCTAAGTAGACGATGGTGAACACATCAAGAAAGTCCCGAAATACATTGTTCACAAAATGCTGGAAGGTAGCTGGCGCATTACAGAGTCCAAAGGGCATCACTAGGTATTCAAAGTGCCCAAAACGAGACCTAAAGGCTGTCTTCCACTCACCCCCCTCTCTGATTCTGATCAGGTTGTATGCTCCTCTTAAATCCAATTTGGAGAAAACACGTGCTTCGCGCAGTCTTTGAAACAATTCAGGGATGAGTGGTAAGGGGTAACGATTTTTAATGGTTACTTTATTTAAGTCTCGATAGTCAACACAAGGCCGGAGTGTGTGATCTTTCTTTTCAACAAAGAATATCCCTGCTCCGGCAGGGGAAGGTGAAGGCCGGATAAAACCCTTTTCAAGGTTTTCATCAATGTACTTCCGTAGTTCTTCAAGTTCAAGTTCAGAGAGGGGGTAGATTCTGCCAAAGGGAATTTCAGCGCCAGGTAAAAGTTTGATAGGACAATCGTACGGTCTGTGAGGGGGAAGAGTGTCGGCATTTTTCTTATTGAAAACATCTAGGTATTTATGATAGACAGAGGGCACAAGTTTAGCAGTCTCAGAGTCCACATTGATGCAGAGGAATGATTCTTCAGAACTGGGTGCAGGAAGAAGACAGTGTTCCTTGCAGTAATTAGAAGAAAAAGACACTTCCCCAGAGGACCAATTGATGAGGGGATTATGTGCTCTTAACCAGGGTTGCCCAAGGATGACAGGAAAAAGCGGAGATGTGATGACATCAAGACGTAGAAGTTCCCAATGCCCAGAAGCAGTAGAACAGGGAATAGGTACAGTCTCTAGAGTGACGGGTCCAGACTTAATACCTGAACCATCCGCTAGTAGGGATGAGCTTCGTGTTCGAGTCGAACATACGTTCGACTCGAACATCGGCTGTTCGATCGTTCGACGAAGATCGAACGATTTGGGCCGTTCGCGCCAAATTCGAGTGACGCGAACGGCCCACAATGCACTACGCCATCGCAGTGTCATCCAGGCGCTGTGATTGGCCAAGCATGCACTGTGACCCCGCATGCTTGGCCAATCACAGCGCCGGCAGCGAGGAGAGCAATGATTGGCCACAGGCAGGATGCCTGTGGCCAATTATTGCTGAGGGGGTTTAGTACACGCCCCACACTATAAAAGGCCGCCAGCGCGGCGGCCTTGTGTAGTGTGTTCCGGAGCAGGGAAAGAGAAGCATAGGCAGGGACAGTGTCATTTTTTTCCTTTACTAATCCTGGATTCCTTGTGTTTAGGGACAGAGAAGGATAGGTAGGGAGAGTGTCAGTGTGTCATTCTGTGCTAAACCTTGTTTGTAGGGACAGAGAAGGACAGTGAGGGAAAGTGTCAGTGTGCTATTCTGTGCTAATCCTTGTTTGTAGGGACAGAGAAGGACAGTGAGGGAAACTGTCAGTGTGCTATTCTGTTCTAAACCAATCTTGCTGAACCATATTTGAAATCCTTGAGTTTAGGGACAGAGAAGGACACTCGTGGAAACTATTAGTGTGCTATTCTGTGCTAAATCTTGTTTGTAGGGACAGAGAAGGACAGTGAGGGAAAGTGTCAGTGTGCTATTCTGTCCTAAACCAATCTTGCTGAACCATATTTGAAATCCTTGAGTTTAGGGACAGAGAAGGACACTCGTGGAAACTATCAGTGTGCTATTCTGTGCTAAATCTTGTTTGTAGGGACAGAGAAGGACAGTGAGGGAAAGTGTCAGTGTGCTATTCTGTCCTAAACCAATCTTGCTCAACCATATTTGAAATCCTTGAGTTTAGGGACAGAGAAGGACACTCGTGGAAACTATCAGTGTGCTATTCTGTGCTAAATCTTGTTTGTAGGGACAGAGAAGGACAGTGAGGGAAAGTGTCAGTGTGCTATTCTGTCCTAAACCAATCTTGCTGAACCATATTTGAAATCCTTGAGTTTAGGGACAGAGAAGAACACTTGTGGAAACTATCAGTGTGCTATTCTGTGCTAAATCTTGTTTGTTGGGACAGAGAAGGACAGTGAGGGAAAGTGTCAGTGTGCTATTCTGTCCTAAACCAATCTTGCTGAACCATATTTGAAATCCTTGAGTTTAGGGACAGAGAAGGACACTCGTGGAAACTATCAGTGTGCTATTCTGTGCTAAATCTTGTTTGTAGGGACAGAGAAGGACAGTGAGGGAAAGTGTCAGTGTGCTATTCTGTCCTAAACCAATCTTGCTGAACCATATTTGAAATCCTTGAGTTTAGGGACAGAGAAGAACACTTGTGGAAACTATCAGTGTGCTATTCTGTGCTAAATCTTGTTTGTTGGGACAGAGAAGGACAGTGAGGGAAAGTGTCAGTGTGCTATTCTGTCCTAAACCAATCTTGCTGAACCATATTTGAAATCCTTGAGTTTAGGGACAGAGAAGGACACTCGTGGAAACTATCAGTGTGCTATTCTGTGCTAAATCTTGTTTGTAGGGACAGAGAAGGACAGTGAGGGAAAGTGTCAGTGTGCTATTCTGTCCTAAACCAATCTTGCTGAACCATATTTGAAATCCTTGAGTTTAGGGACAGAGAAGGACACTCGTGGAAACTATCAGTGTGCTATTCTGTGCTAAATCTTGTTTGTAGGGACAGAGAAGGACAGTGAGTGAAACTATCAGTGTGCTCTTCTGTTCTAAACCAATCTTGCTGAACCATATTTGAAATCCTTGAGTTTAGGGACAGAGAAGGACACTCGTGGAAACTATCAGTGTGCTATTCTGTGCTAAATCTTGTTTGTAGGGACAGAGAAGGACAGTGAGGGAAAGTGTCAGTGTGCTATTCTGTCCTAAACCAATCTTGCTGAACCATATTTGAAATCCTTGAGTTTAGGGACAGAGAAGGACACTCGTGGAAACTATCAGTGTGCTATTCTGTGCTAAATCTTGTTTGTAGGGACAGAGAAGGACAGTGAGGGAAAGTGTCAGTGTGCTATTCTGTCCTAAACCAATCTTTCTGAACCATATTTGAAATCCTTGAGTTTAGGGACAGAGAAGGACACTCGTGGAAACTATCAGTGTGCTATTCTGTGCTAAATCTTGTTTGTAGGGACAGAGAAGGACAGTGAGGGAAAGTGTCAGTGTGCTATTCTGTCCTAAACCAATCTTGCTGAACCATATTTGAAATCCTTGAGTTTAGGGACAGAGAAGGACACTCGTGGAAACTATCAGTGTGCTATTCTGTGCTAAATCTTGTTTGTAGGGACAGAGAAGGACAGTGAGTGAAACTATCAGTGTGCTATTCTGTTCTAAACCAATCTTGCTGAACCATATTTGAAATCCTTGAGTTTAGGGACAGAGAAGGACACTCGTGGAAACTATCAGTGTGCTATTCTGTGCTAAATCTTGTTTGTAGGGACAGAGAAGGACAGTGAGTGAAACTATCAGTGTGCTATTCTGTTCTAAACCAATCTTGCTGAACCATATTTGAAATCCTTGAGTTTAGGGACAGAGAAGGACACTTGTGGAAACTATCAGTGTGCTATTCTGTGCTAAATCTTGTTTGTAGGGACAGAGAAGGACAGTGAGGGAAAGTGTCAGTGTGCTATTCTGTCCTAAACCAATCTTGCTGAACCATATTTGAAATCCTTGAGTTTAGGGACAGAGAAGGACACTCGTGGAAACTATCAGTGTGCTATTCTGTGCTAAATCTTGTTTGTAGGGACAGAGAAGGACAGTGAGGGAAAGTGTCAGTGTGCTATTCTGTGCTAATCCTTGTTTGTAGGGACAGAGAAGGACAGTGAGTGAAACTATCAGTGTGCTAATCTGTTCTAAACCAATCTTGCTGAACCATGTTGGAAATCCTTGAGTTTAGGGACAGAGAAGGACATTCGTGGAAACTATCAGTGTGCTATTCTGTGCTAAATCTTGTTTGTAGGGACAGAGAAGGACAGTGAGGGAAAGTGTCAGTGTGCTATTCTGTCCTAAACCAATCTTGCTGAACCATATTTGAAATCCTTGAGTTTAGGGACAGAGAAGGACACTCGTGGAAACTATCAGTGTGCTATTCTGTGCTAAATCTTGTTTGTAGGGACAGAGAAGGACAGTGAGGGAAAGTGTCAGTGTGCTATTCTGTCCTAAACCAATTTTGCTGAACCATATTTGAAATCCTTGAGTTTAGGGACAGAAAAGGACACTCGGGGAAACTGTCAGTGTGCTATTCTGTCCTAAACCAATCTTGCTGAACCATATTTGAAATCCTTGAGTTTAGGAACAGAGAAGGACACTCGTGGAAACTATCAGTGTGCTATTCTGTGCTAATCCTTGTTTGTAGGGACAGAGAAGGACAGTGAGGGAAAGTGTCAGTGTGCTATTCTGTTCTAAACCAATCTTGCTGAACCATATTTGAAATCCTTGAGTTTAGGGACAGAGAAGGACACTCGTGGAAACTATCAGTGTGCTATTCTGTGCTAAATCTTGTTTGTAGGGACAGAGAAGGACAGTGAGGGAAAGTGTCAGTGTGCTATTCTGTCCTAATCCAATCTTGCTGAACCATATTTGAAATCCTTGAGTTTAGGGACAGAGAAGGACACTCGTGGAAACTATCAGTGTGCTATTCTGTGCTAAATCTTGTTTGTAGGGACAGAGAAGGACAGTGAGTGAAACTATCAGTGTGCTCTTCTGTTCTAAACCAATCTTGCTGAACCATATTTGAAATCCTTGAGTTTAGGGACAGAGAAGGACACTCGTGGAAACTATCAGTGTGCTATTCTGTGCTAAATCTTGTTTGTAGGGACAGAGAAGGACAGTGAGGGAAAGTGTCAGTGTGCTATTCTGTCCTAAACCAATCTTGCTGAACCATATTTGAAATCCTTGAGTTTAGGGACAGAGAAGGACACTCGTGGAAACTATCAGTGTGCTATTCTGTGCTAAATCTTGTTTGTAGGGACAGAGAAGGACAGTGAGGGAAAGTGTCAGTGTGCTATTCTGTCCTAAACCAATCTTTCTGAACCATATTTGAAATCCTTGAGTTTAGGGACAGAGAAGGACACTCGTGGAAACTATCAGTGTGCTATTCTGTGCTAAATCTTGTTTGTATGGACAGAGAAGGACAGTGAGGGAAAGTGTCAGTGTGCTATTCTGTCCTAAACCAATCTTGCTGAACCATATTTGAAATCCTTGAGTTTAGGGACAGAGAAGGACACTCGTGGAAACTATCAGTGTGCTATTCTGTGCTAAATCTTGTTTGTAGGGACAGAGAAGGACAGTGAGTGAAACTATCAGTGTGCTATTCTGTTCTAAACCAATCTTGCTGAACCATATTTGAAATCCTTGAGTTTAGGGACAGAGAAGGACACTCGTGGAAACTATCAGTGTGCTATTCTGTGCTAAATCTTGTTTGTAGGGACAGAGAAGGACAGTGAGTGAAACTATCAGTGTGCTATTCTGTTCTAAACCAATCTTGCTGAACCATATTTGAAATCCTTGAGTTTAGGGACAGAGAAGGACACTTGTGGAAACTATCAGTGTGCTATTCTGTGCTAAATCTTGTTTGTAGGGACAGAGAAGGACAGTGAGGGAAAGTGTCAGTGTGCTATTCTGTCCTAAACCAATCTTGCTGAACCATATTTGAAATCCTTGAGTTTAGGGACAGAGAAGGACACTCGTGGAAACTATCAGTGTGCTATTCTGTGCTAAATCTTGTTTGTAGGGACAGAGAAGGACAGTGAGGGAAAGTGTCAGTGTGCTATTCTGTGCTAATCCTTGTTTGTAGGGACAGAGAAGGACAGTGAGTGAAACTATCAGTGTGCTAATCTGTTCTAAACCAATCTTGCTGAACCATGTTGGAAATCCTTGAGTTTAGGGACAGAGAAGGACATTCGTGGAAACTATCAGTGTGCTATTCTGTGCTAAATCTTGTTTGTAGGGACAGAGAAGGACAGTGAGGGAAAGTGTCAGTGTGCTATTCTGTCCTAAACCAATCTTGCTGAACCATATTTGAAATCCTTGAGTTTAGGGACAGAGAAGGACACTCGTGGAAACTATCAGTGTGCTATTCTGTGCTAAATCTTGTTTGTAGGGACAGAGAAGGACAGTGAGGGAAAGTGTCAGTGTGCTATTCTGTCCTAAACCAATTTTGCTGAACCATATTTGAAATCCTTGAGTTTAGGGACAGAAAAGGACACTCGGGGAAACTGTCAGTGTGCTATTCTGTCCTAAACCAATCTTGCTGAACCATATTTGAAATCCTTGAGTTTAGGAACAGAGAAGGACACTCGTGGAAACTATCAGTGTGCTATTCTGTGCTAATCCTTGTTTGTAGGGACAGAGAAGGACAGTGAGGGAAACTGTCAGTGTGCTATTCTGTTCTAAACCAATCTTGCTGAACCATATTTGAAATCCTTGAGTTTAGGGACAGAGAAGGACACTTGTGGAAACTATCAGTGTGCTATTCTGTGCTAATCCTTGTTTGTAGGGACAGAGAAGGACAGTGAGGGAAACTGTCAGTGTGCTATTCTGTTCTAAACCAATCTTGCTGAACTGTATTTGAAATCCTTGAGTTTAGGGACAGAGAAGGACACTCGGGGAAACTATCAGTGTGCTATTCTGTGCTAAATCTTGTTTGTAGGGACAGAGAAGGACAGTGAGTGAAACTATCAGTGTGCTATTCTGTTCTAAACCAATCTTGCTGAACCATATTTGAAATCCTTGAGTTTAGGGACAGAGAAGGACACTTGTGGAAACTATCAGTGTGCTATTCTGTGCTAAATCTTGTTTGTAGGGACAGAGAAGGACAGTGAGGGAAAGTGTCAGTGTGCTATTCTGTCCTAAACCAATCTTGCTGAACCATATTTGAAATCCTTGAGTTTAGGGACAGAGAAGGACACTCGTGGAAACTATCAGTGTGCTATTCTGTGCTAAATCTTGTTTGTAGGGACAGAGAAGGACAGTGAGGGAAAGTGTCAGTGTGCTATTCTGTGCTAATCCTTGTTTGTAGGGACAGAGAAGGACAGTGAGTGAAACTATCAGTGTGCTAATCTGTTCTAAACCAATCTTGCTGAACCATGTTGGAAATCCTTGAGTTTAGGGACAGAGAAGGACATTCGTGGAAACTATCAGTGTGCTATTCTGTGCTAAATCTTGTTTGTAGGGACAGAGAAGGACAGTGAGGGAAAGTGTCAGTGTGCTATTCTGTCCTAAACCAATCTTGCTGAACCATATTTGAAATCCTTGAGTTTAGGGACAGAGAAGGACACTCGTGGAAACTATCAGTGTGCTATTCTGTGCTAAATCTTGTTTGTAGGGACAGAGAAGGACAGTGAGGGAAAGTGTCAGTGTGCTATTCTGTCCTAAACCAATTTTGCTGAACCATATTTGAAATCCTTGAGTTTAGGGACAGAAAAGGACACTCGGGGAAACTGTCAGTGTGCTATTCTGTCCTAAACCAATCTTGCTGAACCATATTTGAAATCCTTGAGTTTAGGAACAGAGAAGGACACTCGTGGAAACTATCAGTGTGCTATTCTGTGCTAATCCTTGTTTGTAGGGACAGAGAAGGACAGTGAGGGAAACTGTCAGTGTGCTATTCTGTTCTAAACCAATCTTGCTGAACCATATTTGAAATCCTTGAGTTTAGGGACAGAGAAGGACACTTGTGGAAACTATCAGTGTGCTATTCTGTGCTAATCCTTGTTTGTAGGGACAGAGAAGGACAGTGAGGGAAACTGTCAGTGTGCTATTCTGTTCTAAACCAATCTTGCTGAACTGTATTTGAAATCCTTGAGTTTAGGGACAGAGAAGGACACTCGGGGAAACTATCAGTGTGCTATTCTGTGCTAAATCTTGTTTGTAGGGACAGAGAAGGACAGTGAGGGAAACTATCAGTGTGCTATTCTGTGCTAAACCAATCTTGCTGAACCATATTGCAAATCCTTGTGTTTAGGGACAGAGAAGGATAGGCAGGGGACAGTGTCAGTGTCTTTGTTGCTAAGCCTCCTGCACAGTATACACCTGAAGGTAGCCCTTATTGCAGTTTTTCCCATCTCCCTGCAGGCCATCTATTAAAATGTCTGGAAGGCAAACAAGGAGAGGCAGACAGTCAGGAGGCAAAAAAAGAGGGCAAGCAGGCTCTGTGTCTGGGGGCAACAGTGCTGGTCGTGGACGCGGTGCATTGTCATCAGCACATGGCCATGGGACACGCTTGTCCTTCTTTTCGGCAGCTGGACATGTTGAGCCACATCATGCCGAAGACTTGGTAGAGTGGATGACCAAGCCCACCTCATCCTCCTCATCCTCTCTCACCCAGGCTCAGGGTACTGGCAAAGCAGCTGCCAAAGCGTCCTCTTCTCTGGTATCAATGTCATCATTAGTCACTCCTTCCCTAGACCCACCATGTCCTCCTTCTGAGGAGTCCCCCGAACTGTTTGAGCACAGCGTTGGGTACATGCTCCAGGAGGATGCCCAGCGTTTCGAAGGATCTGATGATGATACCCAGCTAGAGGAAGGCAGTAGCGTGAGAGCTGAGAGAGGGGATGCTCAAGAAGGACACCAATCTGGCAGCCATGCTCCAGCAGCTGCAGCATACTGCGAGATTGGCTGCTGTGATGAGGAGGGAGGGGATGATGAGGTCACTGACTCCACGTGGGTGCCTAATAGGAGAGAGGAGGAGGAGGAGGAGGAGGCACATCTCCAACGAGGCAGGATGCCCTTGGGTGGCCAGCGTATGGGCAGCAGACCGACGGAATCACACCGCAGAGCTCCGCCTGTGCAGGGCGCTGCCTCTGCCCGTCATTCAAAAAGTTCTTTGGTGTGGGCCTTTTTTGAGGCGAGTGCATCAGATCGCACAGCTGCTGTTTGCAACATATGTCTCAAGCGTATATCGTGTGGCCAAAACATCAGCCGCTTGGGCACCACATGCTTGATCAGACATATGTTGACCTGCCATGCAGCTCGTTGGCAAGCCTACCTTAAAGACCCACACCAAAGAACAAAGCGGACCTCTCCTTGCACCGCATCAGCTGGGATCTCCAACCCCAGTATACCTTCAGTCCTCTCTGAAACCTGCACTGAGAGGAATGAAGGTGTAGAATTAGGTGTGTCACAGCCAAGTACTTGCGGCCACTCTGCTAGCAGTACACCGACGTCCGATTCTAGCAGGCAAATTTCCCTGCCCCAGCTGCTGGACCGTCGAAAGAAGTTCACTCCCAGCCATCCACATGCCCAGCGGTTGAATGCTAGCTTGGCTAAATTGCTAGCGCTTCAACTGCTGCCTTTTCAGTTGGTAGACTCGGCCCCCTTCCGTGAGTTTGTGCAATGTGCGGTTCCTCAGTGGCAGGTTCCCAAACGCCACTTTTTCTCACGGAAGGCGATTCCGGCTCTCTACAGGCATGTGGAAGGCAATGTCTTGGCCTCGCTGGACAGGGCGGTCAGCGGTAAGGTGCATATTACCGCTGACTCATGGTCCAGCAGGCATGGACAGGGACGTTACCTTTCTTTCACGGCCCATTGGGTCACTCTTTTGGCAGCTGGGAAGTAGTGATGAGCCGAACACCCCCGGGTTCGGTTCGCACCAGAACCCGCGAACGGACCGAAAGTTCGTACGAACAATAGAGCCCTATTAAATACAATGGATGCGAACGTTCGAATTCTAAAGTGCTAATTATAACAACTATTATGCATGTTATTGTCCTAAAAAGGGTTTGGGAACCCGGGTTCTGCACCAGGGGACATGTATCAATGCAAAAAGAAGTTTTAAAAACGGTCGTTTTTCGGGAGCAGTCATTTTAATGATGCATAAAGTGAAAAAAAAAAAGTCAAATATTCCTTTAAATATCGTACCTGGGGGGTGTCTAAAGTATGCCTGTGAAGTGCCACGTGTTTCCCGTGTTTAGAACTGTCCCTGCACAAAATGACACTTCTAAAGGAAAAAAAAGCCATTTAAAACTGCTTGCGGCTTTAACCACTTAACGACCGCCCACCGCCGATTTACGTCGGCAGAATGGCACGGACAGGCAGAATCACGTAGATCTACGTGATCGCCTTTGTGCAGTTGGGGGGTCCATCCGGACCCCCCTTCACTGCAGTGAGCGGCCGTTAAGTTTTCGGGAGCGATCAGGCATGAGGGGGCGGCCGCTCGATTCCGCCCCCCCCCTCGCGATCGCTCCCGGCCAATGAAATTGCTTCCTCCGCCATGTGATGTAAACACAGGCTGGAGGAAGTGATGTCATCTCCCTCGCCGCGGTCTTTTCGTTCCCGGCGCCGAGGAGTGAAGACAGAGGTTAGTGCTCTAACAGTCCACTGACACGTAGGTACACATAGGCACACAAATCACCCCCCAGTCACCCCCAGATCACCCCCCAGGTCACCCCAAAGCCCCCAATCACAGTGTCACTGATTGCAGTGATCATTTATTTTACTGATCACTGCATTTAGTGTCATCTGTGATTGTAAAAAGTTGCAGGGCAGTTAGGATTAGGCCCCTTTAGGTCCAGGGTAGCCCCCTAACCCCCCCTAATAAAGGTTTAACCCCTTGATCACCCCCAGGTAACCCTTTCACCCCCTAACTTCAGCGTCACTAAGCAATTGTTTTTCCGATCGCTGTATTCGTGTCGCTGGTGTTTTAGATAGGCAGTTATTTTTTTTTTAGGTTCGCCGCAGGTTTTTATTGGTGTCAGGTACCCCCATATATTATTTTAACCCCCTGATTGCCCCTAGAGTTAACCCTTTCACCAGTGATCGCCGTATAAGCGTCACTGGTGTCACTGGTTAGACAGTAAGTTATTTAGTTATTTAGGTTACCCGTCAGGTTTTTATATAGTGTCAGGTACCCCCATATTTAACCTAATAAAGGTTTTAACCCCCTGATTGCCCCTAGTTAACCCTTTCACCAGTGATCACCATATAAAGGTTACGGGTGACGCTGGTTGATTAGTTTGCTTTTTATAGCATCAGGGCACCCGCCGTATATAACCCAATAAAGGTTTAACCCCCCTGATCGCCCGGCGGGTGAGATCAATTAGGTTTTAGCGCCAGAGAGGGTCTGCGTCGCCCCAGGCAGTGTTAGGTTAGTGCCAGTAACGCTAACACCCACGCGCAAAGCATACACCCCCCTTAGTGGTATAGTATCTGATCAGATCTATACTAGCATCCCCAGCGGTTTAGGGTTCCCAAAAATGCAGTGTTAGCGGGATCAGCCCAGATACCTGCTAGCGCCTGCGTTTAGCCCCTCCGCCCAGCCCAGCCCAGCCCAGCCCAGCCCACCCAAGTGCAGTATCGATCGATCACTGTCACTTACCAAACACAACACACATAACTGCAGCGTTCGCAGAGACAGGCCTGATCCCTGCGATCGCTAACAGTTTTTTTGTAGCGTTTGATACATTTGCTGACGACAGTCAGGTGCTTTTTTTCCTGTGAATCTTACTAGTGTACCCCTAAATTTAGAGCCCAAAATGGCAAGACGAAGGTACACTAGTAAAGAGGCCTACGAGATTCTGAGCATGACAGATAGTGAAGAGGAGGTCACGTATCTGTCAGATTCAGGCTCAGAATATCTTCCCGTAGAAGACAGTGACGTCAGCGGCCCCACGTCAGATAGCTCTGACGACGAAGTTGAGGTCCCTGCTAAGGTCAGGCGTACCCGATCCCGATCTTCTGAGGTTGTTGAGGAGCAAGAACCGCAGGTCTCTCGTATCATGGAGCAGAGTAGTACTAGCGCCGCTATTCCTTCTGGTGAACTGGCAAGCACCAGCGGCCTAGTACAGCCTGGACGTACATCCAGCACTGCAGTAACACTTGGTGACGTGGCGAGTCCCATAAGTGCAGTTCAAGCTGGCGAGGTGGCAAGCACAAGTAGTGTCCCGCTGCCACCAAGAAGACAAAGGCAGGCCCGTCGTGCCCATACTGCCCTTCCTGCAGAATTCGCCTATCCTGATTGGGTCCCCACCACTTCTGCAGAACCCGTACTTCCCCCATTTACTGCCCAACCCGGTATTCAGGTGGAAACAGCTGATTTTATTCCAATTGATTTTTATTCGCTGTTTTTCACGGAAGATCTCTATAGATCTATTGTGGACCAGAGTAATTTATATGCTGGTCAATTTATCGCCGCTAACCCCCAGTTGCCTAAAATTGCCAGAAATTGGAAACCAATTACGGTTTCTGAATTTAAGACCTTTCTGGGCCTTTCCCTCAACATGGGCACACATAAATTTCCGTCATTGCGTGCTTATTGGTCCACGCACTCAATTGACCACATGCCCGTGTTCTCTGCCTCCATGTCCAGGGCACGATACGAGCAGATTTTGCGGTTCATGCACTTCAACGACAATGAACTTTGTCGTCCACGTGGGGACCCTGAATACGACCGGCTCTATAAAATTCGGCCCCTCATAAACCACTTCAACGAACGTTTTGCAGCCTTGTTTACTCCCGATCAAGTTGTCTGCGTTGATGAGTCCCTGATTAAATTTTCTGGGCGCTTGTCTTTCAAGCAGTACCTTCCCAGCAAGCGTGCCAGATACGGGGTCAAGCTCTACAAGTTCTGTGACAGGGCAACAGGCTATGTAGTGAACTTTACGGTTTATGAGGGAAAAGACAGTCAGATTGAGTCGGTCAACTGCCCGGATTACATAGGGAGCGCTGGCAAGATAGTGTGGAACTTGGTGTCACCCTTATTCGGAAAGGGGTACCACTTGTATGTGGACAATTATTACACAAGCGTGCCACTGTTTAGTCACTTGTTTGATCATAAGATTGGAGCATGTGGCACCGTGCGACCTAATCGCCGGGGCTTTCCCCAGCGGCTTGTAGATGCCCGTCTTAGGCTGGGGGAGAGAGCCTGCTTGAAGTGTAATAACTTGCTCGCTATGAAGTGGAGGGACAATAAGAATGTTTTCCTTCTTACCTCCCTTCATGCAGACACGACAGTCCAAATTCGTACGGCGACTGGTGTTGTGGAGAAACCCCTCTGTGTCCACGAATATAACCAAAATATGGGAGGGGTGGACCTCAACGACCAGTTGATGGCGCCGTATCTAATTGACCGTAAGGCGAGACGCTGGTACAAAAAAGTGTCTCTATCATTATTCCAATTGGCTTTGCTGAACGCTCATGTGCTATACAGAGCTTCAGGCGGGACGTTATCTCTTCTAAAATTCCAGAATGAGATAGTCACAGAACTCCTGTATCCAGGCGGTTCTGCACCTCACCATCCCCAACCAAATGCAGTAAGCCGGCTGCATGAGAGGCATTATTCGTATGTCCTCCCGAGTACCCCTACCCAAAGCCACCCCCAAAAAAGATGTTGTGTCTGTAGCAAGCGCGGATTTAGGCGTGACATCCGTAGTTTTTGTCCACTCTGTCCTGACAAGCCTGGTCTTTGCCAAGGTGAATGTTTTGAACGCTACCACTCAAAAGTGAAGTTTTAGCGTAGGGTACAGCATTTCACAGACAAGGACACACTTACACAGGGTCTCCCAAGATGCCATTACATTTTGAGAGACCCGAACCATTACAGTTGTAAAGTTACAAAAAAAAGTGTAAAAAAGAAAAAAAAAACCTAAAAAACAAAACACAAAAAAAATATAAAATAAAAAAACCAAAAATAGTTGTCGTTTTATTGTTCTCTCTCTCTCTATTTTCTCTCTATTGTTCTGCTCTTTTTTACTGTATTCTATTCTGCAATGTTTTATCATGCTTGCTTTTCAGGTATGTAATTTTTTGTTTTCAGGTGCGCCATTCAACTGCAGCGTGGAATTATTTATCTTGACAGCAACAGCGTTTGCTCCCACGATACATAAAGCCGTTACTCCAGTGCTGTAGGAGGTGATTTCACCACCACAGTTAAAAAAAAGAGCATATATGCCGAAGCATGGGGGCAGCAGGGGCGGAGGAGCGATTTTGCTCCTAATGCCGCGTACATACGGTCGAAATTCCGACCGTGTGTACGCGGCATAACTTTTTTGCGGGAGGATGCCCCCATGCTTCGGCATATATATATATTTTAGGCACAGGTTGCGTTAAAACATTTTTTTATTTTTTACTAGGTTTTGTTTTGGTATTTGCTTTGCAGGTATGGCATGGTAAGGTCTTACTGTTGTACTGTAATGTTACTTTGTTTTAATGTTAACCACCATTTGCTTAGCAGGTACGCCATTCAGTTGCAGCGCGGATCTATTTATCTTGACAGCAACAGCGTTTGCTCCCACGATACATAAAGCCGTGACTCCAACGCTGTAGGAGGTGATTTCACCACCACAGTTAAAAAAAAGAGCATATATGCCGAAGCATGGGGGCAGCAGGGGCGGAGGAGCGATTTTGCTCCTAATGCCGCGTACATACGGTCGAAATTCCGACGGAGGCCTGCCCGTGGAAAATTCCGACCGTGTGTACGCGGCATAACTTTTTTGCGGGAGGATGCCCCCATGCTTCGGCATATATATATTTTAGGCACAGGTTGCGTTAAAACATTTTTTTATTTTTTACTAGGTTTTGTTTTGGTATTTGCTTTGCAGGTATGGCATGGTAAGGTCTTACTGTTGTACTGTAATGTTACTTTGTTTTAATGTTAACCACCATTTGCTTAGCAGGTACGCCATTCAGTTGCAGCGCGGATCTATTTATCTTGACAGCAACAGCGTTTGCTCCCACGATACATAAAGCCGTGACTCCAACGCTGTAGGAGGTGATTTCACCACCACAGTTAAAAAAAAGAGCATATATGCCGAAGCATGGGGGCAGCAGGGGCGGAGGAGCGATTTTGCTCCTAATGCCGCGTATATACGGTCGAAATTCCAACGGAGGCTTATCCGTGGAAAAGTCCGACCGTGTGTACGCGGCATAACCTTTTATGCCGCGTACATACGGTCGAAATTCCGACGAAGGCTTGACCGTGTGTACGCGGCATAACTTTTTTGCGGGAGGATGCCCCCATGCTTCGGCATATATGCCCATCATTAGAAGTGGGTGGATGAAGGGAGGTATTCTAATGGTGGGCATACCCACCAATCAATCTCTTTTTTTCGTTCAGCCAATAGGCTGTATGAAAAAAAAGATTACAATACATGTCCAACAAGGACCAGCAACGTACTGGTATGTTGCTGGACTTTGAATGTTTATACCAGAATGATGCCTGCGGGTTTAGGTATCATCTTGGTATCATTCTTTTCAGCCAGCAGCCGGCTTTCATGTAAAAGCAATTCTAGCAGATAATTAGCCTCTAGACTGCTTTTACAAGCAGTGGGAGGGAATGTCCCCCCCCCCCCGGATATAAAAAGCGCCATTGGGAAATTGGGAAAGCATTTTATCACACCGATCTTGGTGTGGTCAGATGCTTTGAGGGCAGAGGAAAGATCTAGGGTCTAACCCCCCAATTTTTTTCAAAAAAAGAGTACCTGTCACTACCTATTGCTATCATAGGGGATATTTACATTCCCTGAGATAACGATAAAAATGGTAAAAAAATAAAATATGGAAGGCACAGTTTAAAAATAAAATAAAAAAGCCAAATAAATAATAAAAAAAAAAAAAAAAAAAGCACCGCTGTCCCCCCCTGCTATTGCGCAAAGGCGAACGCAAGCGTCGGTCTAGCGTCATATGTAAACAGCAATTGCATCATGCATGTGAGGTATCACCGCGAAGGTCAGATCGAGGGCAGTCATTTTAGCAGTAGACCTCCTCTGTAAATCTAACGTGGTAACCTGTAAAGGCTTTTAAATGCTTTTAAAAATGAATGTAGTTTGTCGCCGCTGCGCGTTTGTGCGCAATTTTAAAGCATGTCGTGTTTGGTATCCATGTACTCGGCCTATGATCATCTTTTTTATTTCATCAAACATTTGGGCAATATAGTGTTTTTTAGTGCATTAAAAATAAAAAAAGTGTGTTTTTCCCCCAAAAAATGCGTTTGAAAAAACGCTGCGCAAATACTGTGTGGAAAAAAAAATGCAACACCCACTATTTTAATCTGTAGGGCCTTTGCTTTAAAAAAATATATAATGTTTGGGGGTTCAACATAATTTTCTTGCAAAAAAAAATATTTTTTCATGTAAACAAAAAGTGTCAGAAAGGGCTTTGTCTTCAAGTGGTTAGAAGAGTGGATGATGTGTGACATAAGCTTCCTAATGTTGTGCATAAAATGCCAGGACAGTTCAAAACCCCCCCAAATGACCCCATTTTGTAAAGTAGACACCTCAAGCTATTTGCTGAGAGGCATGTTGAGCCCATTGAATATTTTTTTTTTTGTCCCAAGTGATTGAATAATGACCAAAAAAAAAAAAAATGTACAAAAAGTTGTCACTAAATTATATATTGCTCAAACATGCCATGGGCATATGTGGAATTACACCCCAAAATACATTCTGTTGCTTCTCCTGAGTACGGGGATACCACATGTGTGGGACTTTTTGGGAGCCTAGTCGCGTACGGGACCCCAAAAACCAAGCACCGCCTTCAGGATTTCTATGGGTGTAAATTTTTGATTTCACTCCTCACTGCCTATCACAGTTTCGGAGGCCATGGAATGCCCAGATGGCACAAAACCCCCCCAAATGACCCCATTTTGGAAAGTAGACACCCCAAGCTATTTGCTGAGAGGTATGTTGAGTATTTTGCAGATCTCGCTTTTTGTCACAAAGTTTTGAAAATGTAAAAAAAGAAAAAAAAAATGTCTTTCTTAATTTTCAAAAACAAATGAGAGCTGTAAAATACTCACCATGCCTCTCAGCAAATAGCTTGGGGTGTCTACTTTCCAAAATGGGGTCATTTGTGGGGGTTTTGGGCTATTTTGACATTTTATGGCCTTCAAAACTGTGATAGGTAGTGAGGAGTGAAATCAAAAATTTATGCCCTTAGAAACCTTGAAGGCGGTGCTTGGTTTTTGGGGTCCCGTACGCGGCTAGGCTCCCAAAAAGTCCCACACATGTGGTATCCCCGTACTCAGGAGAAGCAGCAGAATGTATTTTGGGGTGTAATTTCACACATAACCATGGCATGTGTGAGCAATATATCATTTAGTGACAACTTTTTGTACATTTTTTTTTTCTTTTTGTCATTATTCAATCATTTGGGACAAAAAAAAAATATTCAATGGGCTCAACATGCCTCTCAGCAAATAGCTTGGGGTGTCTACTTTCCAAAATGGGGTCATTTGGGGGGGTTTTGTGCCATCTTGGCATTTTATGGCCTTCAAAACTGTGATAGGTAGTGAGGAGCGAAATCAAAAATGTATGCCCTTAGAAACCTTGAAGGCGGTGCTTGGTTTTTGGGGTCCCGTACGCGGCTAGGCTCCCAAAAAGTCCCACACATGTGGTATCCCCGTACTCAGGAGAAGCAGCAGAATGTATTTTGGGGTGTAATTTCACATATGCCCATGGCATGTGTGAGCAATATATCATTTAGTGACAACTTTGTGCAAAAAAAAAACAGTTTGTCATATTCCCGCAACCTGTGGCAAAATATAAAATATTCCATGGACTCAACATGCCTCTCAGTAAATAGCTTGGGGTGTCTACTTTCCAAAATGGGGTAATTTGGGGGGGTTTTGTGCTATTTTGGCATTTTATGGTCTTCGAAACTGTGATAGGTAGTGAGGAGTGAAATCAAAAATTTACGCCCTTAGAAATCCTGAAGGCGGTGCTTGGTTTTTGGGGCCCTGTACGCGGCTAGGCTCCCAAAAAGTCCCACACATGTGGTATCCCCGTACTCAGGAAAAGCAGCAGAATGTATTTTGGGGTGCAATTCCACATATAACCATGGCATGTGTGAGCAATATATCATTTAGTGACAACTTTTTGTACATTTTTTTTTTTCTTTTTGTCATTATTCAATCATTTGGGACAAAAAAAAATATTCAATGGGGTCAACATGCCTCTCAGCAAATATCTTGGGGTGTCTACTTTCCAAAATGGGGTCATTTGGGGGGGTTTTGTGCCATCTTGGCATTTTATGGCCTTCAAAACTGTGATAGGTGTGAGGAGTGAAATCAAAAATTTATGCCCTTAGAAACCTTGAAGGCGGTGCTTGGTTTTTGGGGTCCCGTACGCGGCTAGGCTCCCAAAAAGTCCCACACATGTGGTATCCCCGTACTCAGGAGAAGCAGCAGAATGTGTTTTGGGGTGTAATTTCACATATGCCCATGGCATGTGTGAGCAATATATCATTTAGTGACAACTTTGTGCAAAAAAAAAAAAGTTTGTCATATTCCCGCAACTTGTGGCAAAATATAAAATATTCCATGGACTGAACATGCCTCTCAGTAAATAGCTTGGGGTGTCTACTTTCCAAAATGGGGTCATTTGGGGGGGTTTTGTGCTATTTTGGCATTTTATGGCCTTCGAAACTGTGATAGGTAGTGAGGAGTGAAATCAAAAATTTGCGCCCTTAGAAATCCTGAAGGCGGTGCTTGGTTTCCGGGGTCCCGTACGTGGCTAGGCTCCTAAAAAGTCCCACACATGTGGTATCCCCGTACTCAGGAGAAGCAGCAGAATGTATTTTGGGGTGCAATTCCACATATAACCATGGCATGTGTGAGCAATATATCATTTAGTGACAACTTTTTGTAATTTTTTTTTTTTGTCATTATTCAATCACTTGGGACAAAAAAAAAAATATTCAATGGGCTCAACATGCCTCTCAGCAATTTCCTTGGGGTGTCTACTTTCCAAAATGGGGTCATTTGGGGGGTTTTGTACTGCCCTGCCATTTTAGCACCTCAAGAAATGAGATAGGCAGTCATAAATTTAAAGCTGTGTAAATTTCAGAAAATGTACCCTAGTTTGTAAACGCTATAACCTTTGCGCAAACCAATAAATATACGCTTATTGACATTTTTTTTACTAAAGACATGTGGCTGAATACATTTTGGCCTAAATGTATGACTAAAATTGAGTTTATTCGATTTTTCTTATAACAAAAAGTAGAAAATATCATTTTTTTTCAAAATTTTCGGTCTTTTTCTGTTTATATCGCAAAAAATAAAAATCGCAGAGGCAATCAAATACCATTAAAAGAAAGCTCTATTTGTGGGAAGAAAAGGACGCAAATTTCATTTGGGTACAACATTGCATGTCCGCACAATTTACAGTTAAAGCAGCGCAGTGCCGAATCCCAAAAACAGGCTTGGTCCTAATGGCCCGAAATGGTCCGGGGCTTAAGTGGTTAATGTAATGTCTGGTCCCGGTAATATGGATGAAATTCTTTAAGAAAAATGGCATAGCTACCCCATGACCCCCCCCCCCCCTACCCCAGCCCATTACCAGCCCCTTTGGGTCTTGTATGGATATTAAGGGGAACCCCGCACATAAAATAAAAAAGGCCCTATATACTCTGAACAGCCGTATACAGGCGGTGCATACAAGACAGGGACTGTAGGTTTGTTCTTATGTAGAATCTGTTTGTAATTTTGAACAGGTACATTGTTGAAGTGTAGCTCCAGCCCAAAAATCTATTTTTAAACTTTTTGGAAAACATAGGTAAGGGTTATCACCCCTGTAACATTTGTTTTGCTGTCTGTGCCCCTGTTCAGAACATTTCACCTCACTTTCCGTCCCAATGACAACTGTTTTTGAAATGTGGTGTTTTTCTTGAAACAAGGATTGCTGATAAAGCATCAGTACAGAGGAGACACCTTTCTCCCATATTTATTCTTACAGGAGAGAATTTTCCTTCCTAGTGGTAGATTTCCTCTCACTTCCTGTTGTCTTCTTGCGTTTGCAAGTAGGAGTCGTTTGTAAGTTGGATGTTTGAAAGTAGGGACCTGCCGTATATACTCTGCAGAAATAGGCCCCTTAGTTGTTGGTGTTGGCACAACACTGTAAGCACTCACAGTTACTCTTGGTTGGTGCTGGAACGCCCTGCTGTCAACTATTATATCAGGAATTTTAATTACATATAATTGTTGAACAGTGGTAGTAAAAATTGGGCCTTTGATGGTGGTGCTGGTGCCACAACACTGTAAGCCCTGACAGTTACTCTTGGTGGGTGCAGCAATGGGCCCTGCTGTGAATTATTAGATCAAGAATTGTAATTGCATGCCCCTGTTGAACAGGGGCTGAAAAATTGGGCCTTTCGTGGTGGTGGTGGTGGTGGTGGTGTTGCCACAACACTGTAAGCCCTCAGAGTTACTCTTGGTGGGTGCAGGAATGGGCCCTGCTGTGAATTATTAGATCAAGAATTGTAATTACATGCCCCTTTTGAACAGGGGCTGAAAAATTGGGCCTTTCGTGGTGGTGGTGGTGGTGGCGTTGCCACAACACTGTAAGCCCTCAGAGTTACTCTTGGTGGGTGCAGGAATGGGCCCTCCTGTGAATTATTAGATCAAGAATTGTAATTACATGCCCCTTTTGAACAGGGGCTGAAAAATTGGGCCTTTCGTGGTGGTGGTGGTGGTGGTGGCGTTGCCACAACACTGTAAGCCCTCAGAGTTACTCTTGGTGGGTGCAGCAATGGGCCCTGCTGTGAATTATTAGATCAAGAATTGTAATTGCATGCCCCTGTTGAACAGGGGCTGAAAAATTGGGCCTTAGGCACTGGTGGCACAACACTACAACCCCTCACAGATACTGTACTTGGAGCACAGCAATGAGCCCTGTTGCAAAGTATTGCTTCAAAAATTGTAATGACACGCCCCTGTTAAACAGGGGCTGAAAAATTGGGCCTTAGGCACTGGTGCCACAACACTCCAACCCCTCACAGATACTGTACTTGGAGCACAGCAATGAGCCCTATGGCAAATTATTGCTAAAAAAATTGTAATTACACGCCCCTGTAAAACAGGGGCTGAAAAATTGGGCCTTAGCCACTGGTGGCGGCACCCATAAACAAAAATGATCTTCCAAGCTATCATCATCAATCGTATCATTGAGGACTCGGAGGAGGAGGATAGCCAGTCAACATAACAGCACAGGCACTCAGCATCAGCATCAGTCTTGAAGGGATGTGACATGTTAAAATCAATTAGTCTGTTATATCAGCATCAGGTGTGTGGTAGCTGGTGGTGATCCAAGACTGGTTCATCTTGATGAAAGTCAGTCGATCAACCGAGTCGGTGGACAGGCGCACCCTGTGATCCGTGACAAATCCTCCAGCAGCACTGAATGTGCGTTCCGAAAGAACGCTGGATGCAGGACAGGCCAGTAGCTCAATTGCATACTGTGCAAGCTCTGGCCAGTGATCCATCCTCAAGACCCAGTAAGCCAGAGGATTTTCGGTGGGGAAGGTGTCCAAGTCTGACCTTGCCCCTAGATATTCCTGCACCATGTTTATCAGACGCTGGCGATGGTTGCTGGAACCGATCATACTTTGGGGCTGCGGACTAAAGAATTGTCTGAACGCATCGGTCAGACGGCCACCTTCCCCACCGCTCCTTCTTTGACTGGCCGAAGCCTCAGCAACTCGTTGTCCAGGACCAGGAGTTTGTAACCTCCCAGTCTCTGGGAACGCGTTGCACAGACCTTTCTGCAAGGCCTCCCGGAGTTGTCTCATCCTCTGCTCCCTCTGCGACGGTAACATAAGGTCCGCAACCTTACCCTTGTACCGTGGATCAAGGAGAGTGGCCAGCCAGTAATTGTCCCTCTCCTTGATCCGAAGAATACGAGGATCCTTCCGCAGACTTTGCAGGATCAGCGAGGCCATGCAGCGTAGGTTTGCTGAGGCATTCGCTCCGGAGTCCTCTGGGTCACTAAGGACGACATGATCCGGAGCCACCTCCTCCCAGCCACGTACAAGTCCACTGGTTTCTTGGGACTGTAAATCATCCCTAAAAGACTGCTGCTGATGATGCTGAGTGCCAGCCTCCACCTCCATGCTGACACAATCCTCCTCCTCCTCCTCCTCCTCTTCCTGTGCGATGGGTGGGACAGAAGGAACACTGTCTGGGTAAAGGGGGCCTTGAGAGGCAAGGAAGTCCTCCTCTTCCTGCCTCTGTTCTGCCTCAAGTGCCCTGTCCATTATTCCACGCAGCGTGTGCTCCAACAGGTGGACAAGAGGTACAGTGTCACTGATGCATGCACTGTCACTGCTCACCATCCTCGTGGCCTTCTCAAATGGTGCCAGGACAGTGCATGCATCCCTGATCATGCCCCACTGGCGTGGAGAAAAAAAACCAAGGTCCCCTGACCCTGTCCTGGTGCCGTAGTCGCACAGGTACTCATTGATGGCCCTCTGCTGCGTGTGCAGCCGCTGCAGCATGGCCAACGTTGAGTTCCACCTGGTGGGCATGTCACATATAAGGCGGTTCTTGGGCAGGTTCAACTCCTTTTGCAGCTCAGCCAGGCGAGCACTGGCATTATAAGATCTGCGGAAATGCACACAGACTTTCCTGGCCTGCCTCAGGACATCCTGTAAGCCCGGGTACCTGCCCAAGAACCGCTGCACCACCAGGTTAAGGACGTGAGCCACACAGGGCACATGGGTCAGTTGTCCCTGTCGGAGGGCGGAGAGGAGGTTGGTGCCATTGTCGCAAACCACCATTCCTGGCTTAAGCTGGCGTGGCGTCAACCACCTCTCGGCCTGGCCCTGCAGAGCAGACAGGACCTCTGCCCCAGTGTGGCTTCTGTCCCCCAAACACACCAGCGCAAGCACGGCATGGCATCTTTTTGCCTGCGTACATGCGTAGCCCCTTGAACGCCTACGGAGCACCGCTGGTTCATAGGACAAACCACAGGAAGAGGCCATGGAGGAAGAAGAAGAGGAGGGGGTGAAGGAGAGAGGTGTGTCACAACCAGTAGTAGCATTTTGGAGGCGTGGCGGTGGAACAACCTCCAACACTACTGCACCTTGTCCTGCATCCTTCCCAGCTGCCAAAAGAGTGACCCAATGGGCCGTGAAAGAAAGGTAACGTCCCTGTCCATGCCTGCTGGACCATGAGTCAGCGGTAATATGCACCTTACCGCTGACCGCCCTGTCCAGCGAGGCCAAGACATTGCCTTCCACATGCCGGTAGAGAGCCGGAATAGCCTTCCGTGAGAAAAAGTGGCGTTTGGGAACCTGCCACTGAGGAACCGCACATTGCACAAACTCACGGAAGGGGGCCGAGTCTACCAACTGAAAAGGCAGCAGTTGAAGCGCTAGCAATTTAGCCAAGCTAGCATTCAACCACTGGGCATGTGGATGGCTGGGAGTGAACTTCTTTCGACGGTCCAGCAGCTGGGGCAGGGAAATTTGCCTGCTAGAATCGGACGTCGGTGTACTGCTAGCAGAGTGGCCGCAAGTACTTGGCTGTGACACACCTAATTCTACACCTTCATTCCTCTCAGTGCATGTTTCAGAGAGGACTGAAGTTATAGTGGGGTTGGAGATCCCAGCTGATGCGGTGCAAGGAGAGGTCCGCTTTGTTCTTTGGTGTGGGTCTTTGAGGTAGGCTTGCCAACGAGCTGCATGGCAGGTCAACATATGTCTGGTCAGGCATGTGGTACCCAAGCGGCTGATGTTTTGGCCACGCGATATACGCTTGAGACATATGTTGCAAACAGCAGCTGTGCGATCTGATGCACTAGCCTCAAAAAAGGCCCACACCAAGGAACTTTTTGAATGACGGGCAGAGGCAGCGCCCTGCACAGGCGGAGCTCTGCGGTGTGATTCCGTCGGTGTACTGCCCTTACGCTGGCCACCAAAGGGCATCCTGCCTCGTTGGAGATGTGCCTCCTCCTCATCCTCCTCCTCCTCCTCTCTACTATTAGGCACCCACGTGGAGTCAGTGACCTCATCATCCCCTCCCTCCTCATCACTGGAGCCAATCTGGCAGTATGCTGCAGCTGCTGGAACATGACTGCCAGATTGGTGTCCTTCTTGAGCATCCCCTCTGTCTGCTCTCACGCTACTGCCTTCCTGTAGCTGGGTTTCATCATCAGACCCTTCGAAACGCTGGGCATCCTCCTGGAGCATGTACCCAACACTGTGCTCAAACAGTTCGGGGGACTCCTCAGGAGGAGGACATGGTGGGTCTAGGGAAGGAGTGACTGATGATGAGTCTGACATTGATACCAGGGAAGAGGACGCTTTGGCAGCTGCTTTGCCAGTACCCTGAGCCTGGGTGAGAGAGGATGAGGAGGAGGAGGAGGGCTTGGTCATCCACTCTACCAAGTCTTCAGCATGATGTGGCTCAACATGTCCAGCTGCCGAAAAGAAGGACAAGCGTGTCCCATGGCCATATGCTGATGACAATGCACCGCGTCCACGACCAGCACTGTTGCCCCCAGACACAGAGCCTGCTTGCCCTCTTTTATTGCCTCCTGACTGTCTGCCTCTCCTTGTTTGCCTTCCAGACATTCTAATAGATGGCCTGCAGGGAGATGGGAAAAAAGCAATAAGGGCTACCTTCAGGTGTCCTTCTCTGTCCCTTTACTTAAGGATTTCTAAATATGGTTGAGGATGATTGCTTTTGCACAGAATAGCACAACGACAATTTCCCTGACTGTCCAAAAAACAAGGATTTCAAAGATGGTTGATGAGGAATGCTTTAGCACACTATAGCACAAGGAGAATTTCCCTCACTGTCCTTCCCTGTCCCTAGAAACAAGGATTCGCACAGTGAAAGAAACTGACACTCTCCCTACCTAGAGTTTTCTGTCCCTAGAAAAAATGTTTTTTTAAAGCACACTATAGCACAAGGAGAATTCCCCTCACTTTCCTTCTTTGTCCCTAGAAACAAGGATTCGCACAGTAAAAGACACTGACACTCTCCCTACCTAGAGTTTTCTGTCCCTAGAAAAAATGTTTTTTTAAAGCACACTATAGCACAAGGAGAATTCACTCACTGTCCTTCCCTGTCCCTAGAAACAAGGATTCGCACAGTGAAAGAAACTGACACTCTCCCTACCTAGAGTTTTCTGTCCCTAGAAAAAATGTTTTTTTAAAGCACACTATAGCACAAGGAGAATTCCCCTCACTTTCCTTCTTTGTCCCTAGAAACAAGGATTCGCACAGTGAAAGAAACTGACACTCTCCCTACCTAGAGTTTTCTGTCCCTAGAAAAAATGTTTTTTTAAAGCACACTATAGCACAAGGAGAATTCACTCACTGTCCTTCCCTGTCCCTAGAAACAAGGATTCGCACAGTGAAAGAAACTGACACTCTCCCTACCTAGAGTTTTCTGTCCCTAGAAAAAATGTTTTTTTAAAGCACACTATAGCACAAGGAGAATTCCCCTCACTTTCCTTCTTTGTCCCTAGAAACAAGGATTCGCACAGTGAAAGAAACTGACACTCTCCCTACCTAGAGTTTTCTGTCCCTAGAAAAAATGTTTTTTTAAAGCACACTATAGCACAAGGAGAATTCCCCTCACTTTCCTTCTTTGTCCCTAGAAACAAGGATTCGCACAGTGAAAGAAACTGACACTCTCCCTACCTAGAGTTTTCTGTCCCTAGAAAAAATGTTTTTTTAAAGCACACTATAGCACAAGGAGAATTCACTCACTTTCCTTCTTTGTCCCTAGAAACAAGGATTTGCACAGTGAAAGAAACTGACACTCTCCCTACCTAGAGTTTTCTGTCCCTAGAAAAAATGTTTTTTTAAAGCACACTATAGCACAAGGAGAATTCACTCACTGTCCTTCCCTGTCCCTAGAAACAAGGATTCACACAGTGAAATAAACTGACACTCTCCCTACCTAGAGTTTTCTGTCCCTAGAAAAAATGTTTTTTTAAAGCACACTATAGCACAAGGAGAATTCCCCTCACTTTCCTTCTTTGTCCCTAGAAACAAGGATTCGCACAGTGAAAGAAACTGACACTCTCCCTACCTAGAGTTTTCTGTCCCTAGAAAAAATGTTTTTTTAAAGCACACTATAGCACAAGGAGAATTCACTCACTGTCCTTCCCTGTCCCTAGAAACAAGGATTCGCACAGTGAAAGAAACTGACACTCTCCCTACCTAGAGTTTTCTGTCCCTAGAAAAAATGTTTTTTTAAAGCACACTATAGCACAAGGAGAATTCCCCTCACTTTCCTTCTTTGTCCCTAGAAACAAGGATTCGCACAGTAAAACACACTGACACTCTCCCTACCTATCCTTCTCTTTCCCTAAACTAAAGGAATCCAGGTTAAGCAAGAAAGAAATAAATGTCACTGTCCCTGCCTATGCTTCTCTTTCCCTGCTCCGGAACACACTACACTAGGCCGCCGTGCTGGCGGCCTTTTATAGTGTGGGGCGTGTACTAAACACCCTCAGCAATAATTGGCCACAGGCATCCTGCCTGTGGCCAATCATTGCTCTCCTCGCTGCCGGCGCTGTGATTGGCCAAGCATGCGGGGTCACAGTGCATGCTTGGCCAATCACAGCGCCTGGATGACACTGCGATGGCGTAGTGCATTGTGGGCCGTTCGCGTCACTCGAATTTGGCGCGAACGGCCCAAATTGTTCGATCTTCGTCGAACGATCGAACAGCCGATGTTCGAGTCGAACGTATGTTCGACTCGAACACGAAGCTCATCCCTACTGGGAAGGATGCAGGACAAGGTGCAGTAGTGTTGGAGGTTGTTCCGCCGCCACGCCTCCAAAATGCTACTACTGGTTGTGACACACCTCTCTCCTCCACCCCCTCCTCTTCTTCTTCCTCCATGGCCTCTTCCTGTGGTTTGTCCTCGGAACCAGCGGTGCTCCGTAGGCGTTCAAGGGGCTACGCAAGTACGCAGGCAAAAAGATGCCATGCCGTGCTTGCGCTGGTGTGTTTGGGGGACAGGAGCCACACTGGGGCAGAGGTCCTGTCTGCTCTGCAGGGGCAGGCCGAGATGTGGTTGACGCCACGCCAGCTTAAGCCAGGAATGGTGGTTTGCGACAATGGCACCAACCTCCTCTCCGCCCTCCGACAGGGACAACTGACCCATGTGCCCTGTATGGCTCACGTCCTTAACCTGGTGGTGCAGCGGTTCTTGGGCAGGTACCCGGGCTTACAGGATGTCCTGAGGCAGGCCAGGAAAGTCTGTGTGCATTTCCGCAGATCTTATAATGCCAGTGCTCGCCTGGCTGAGCTGCAAAAGGAGTTGAACCTGCCCAAGAACCGCCTTATATGTGACATGCCCACCAGGTGGAACTCAACGTTGGCCATGCTGCAGCGGCTGCACACGCAGCAGAGGGCCATCAATGAGTACCTGTGCGACTACGGCACCAGGACAGGGTCAGGGGAGCTCGGGTTTTTTTCACCACGCCAGTGGGGCATGATCAGGGATGCATGCACTGTCCTGGCACCATTTGAGGAGGCCACGAGGATGGTGAGCAGTGACAGTGCATGCATCAGTGACACTGTACCTCTTGTCCACCTGTTGGAGCACACGCTGCGTGGAATAATGGTCAGGGCACTTGAGGCAGAACAGAGGCAGGAAGAGGAGGACTTCCTTGCCTCTCAAGGCCCCCTTTACCCAGACAGTGTTCCTTCTGTCCCACCCATCGCACAGGAAGAGGAGGAGGAGGAGGAGGAGGATTGTGTCAGCATGGAGGTGGAGGCTGGCACTCAGCATCATCAGCAGCAGTCTTTTAGGGATGATTTACAGTCCCAAGAAACCAGTGGACTTGTACGTGGCTGGGAGGAGGTGGCTGCGGATCATGTCGTCCTTAGTGACCCAGAGGATTCCGGACTGAATGCCTCAGCTAACCTACGCTGCATGGCCTCCCTGATCCTGCAAAGTCTGCGGAAGGATCCTCGTATTCTTCGGATCAAGGAGAGGGACCATTACTGGCTGGCCACTCTCCTTGATCCACGGTACAAGGGTAAGGTTGCGGACCTTATGTTACCGTCGCAGAGGGAGCAGAGGATGAGACAACTCCGGGAGGCCTTGCAGAAAGGTCTGTGCTATGCGTTCCCAGAGACTGGGAGGTTACAAACTCCTGGTCCTGGACAACGAGTTGCTGAGGCTTCGGGCAGTCAAAGAAGGAGCGGTGGGGAAGGTGGCCGTCTGACCGATGCGTTCAGACAATTCTTTAGTCCGCAGCCCCAAAGTATGATCGGTTCCAGCAACCATCGCCAGCGTCTGATATACATGGTGCAGGAATACCTAGGGGCAAGGTCAGACTTGGACACCTTCCCCACCGAAAATCCTCTGGCTTACTGGGTCTTGAGGATGGATCACTGGCCAGAGCTTGCACAGTATGCAATTGAGCTACTGGCCTGTCCTGCATCCAGCGTTCTTTCAGAACGCACATTCAGTGCTGCTGGAGGATTTGTCACGGATCACAGGGTGCGCCTGTCCACCGACTCGGTTGATCGACTGACTTTCATCAAGATGAACCAGTCTTGGATCACCACCAGCTACCACACACCTGATGCTGATATAACAGACTAATTGATTTTAAAATGTCACATCCCTTCAAGACTGATGCTGATGCTGAGTGCCTGTGCTGTTATGTTGACTGGCTATCCTCCTCCTCCTCCTCAATGATCCGATTAATGATGATAGCTTGGAAGATCATTTTGGTTTATGGGTGCCGCCACCAGTGGCTAAGGCCCAATTTTTCAGCCCCTGTTTAACAGGGGCGTGTAATTACAATTTTTGATGCAATACTTTGCAACAGGCCTCATTGCTGTGCTCCAAGTACAGTATCTGTGAGGGGTTGCAGTGTTGTGCCACCAGTGCCTAAGGCCCAATTTTTCAGCCCCTGTTCAACAGGGGCATGCAATTATAATTATTGATCTAATAATTCACAGCAGGGCCCAATGCTGCGCCCACCAAGAGTAACTGTCAGGCCTTACAGTGTTGTGTCAACACCACCACCACCACCACCGCCACCACCACCAAAGGCCCAATTTTTCAGCCCCTGTTCAACAGGGGCATGCAATTATAATTATTGATCTAATAATTCACAGCAGGGCCCATTGCTGCACCCACCAAGAGTAACTGTCAGGCCTTACAGTGTTGTGGCACCAGCACCACCAGCAAAGGCCCAATTTTTACTACCACTGTTCAACAATTATATGTTATTACAATTCCTGATATAATAGTTGACAGCAGGGCGTTCCAGCACCCACCAAGAGTAACTGTGAGTGCTTACAGTGTTGTGCCAACACCAACACCTAAGGGGCCAATTTCTGCAGAGTATATACGGCAGGTCCCTACTTTCAAACATCCAACTTACAAACGACTACTACTTGCAAACGGAAGAAGACAACAGGAAGTGAGAGGAAATCTACCCCTTGGAAGGAAAATTCTCTCCTGTATGAATTAATATGGGAGAAAGGTGTCTCCTCTCTACTGATGCTTTATCGCCAATCCTTGTTTCAATAAAAACACCACATTTCAAAAACAGTTGTCATTGGGACGCAAAGTGAGGTGAAATGTTCTGAACAGGGGCACAGACAGCAAAACAAATGTTACAGGGGTGATAACCCTTCCCTATGTTTTCCAAAAAGCTTAAAAATAGATTTTTTGGCTGGAGCTACACTTAAACAATGTACCTGTTCAAAATTACAAACAGATTCTACATAATAACAAACCTACAGTCCCTGTCTTGTATGCACCGCCTGTATACGGCTGTTCAGAGTATATAGGGCCTTTTTTATTTTGTGTGCGGGGTTCCCCTTAATATCCATACAATACCAAAAGGGGCTGGTACTGGGCTGGGGTAGGGGGGGGGGGGGGGGGTGACGGGGTAGCTATGCCATTTTTCTTAAAGATTTTCATCCATATTACCGGGACCAGACATTACATTAAAGCCGCAAGCAGTTTTAAATGGCTTTTTTTTCCTTTAGAAATGTAATTTTGTGCAGGGACAGTTCTAAACACGGGAAACACGTGGCACTTCACAGGCATACTTTAGACACCCCCCAGGTACAATATTTAAAGGAATATTTGACTTCTTTTTTTTCACTTTATGCATCATTAAAATGACTGCTCCCGAAAAACGGACGTTTTTAAAACTTCTTTTTGCATTGATACATGTCCCCTGGTGCAGAACCCGGGTTCCCAAACTCTGTTTAGGACAATAACATGGATAATAGTCGTTATAATTAGCACTTTAGAATTCGAACGTTCGCATCCATTGTATTTAATAGGGTTCTAATGTTCGTGTGAACTTTCGGTCCGTTCGCGGGTTCTGGTGCGAACCGAACCCGGGGGTGTTCGGCTCATCACTATCCGCTAGGTGTACCGAGAAGCTGTTTTTCTTGGCACACAAGGGCAGTTCATGCATGGTTGCAAAGGAAGAGTCCACAAAACAGCTACAGGCCCCAGAGTCCACGATGGCGGAGACTGTGAGAGTTTTTCCTGCAAACTGAAGAGAGATTGGCAATGAAGTGTGGTTCTGACCCGGATTTAGAGAGGCAACCATATGTGACGGAGGTGAGGGTCTCTTACGGTGTCTTCGGGGACAAGACCAAAGAAAATGTCCTTCATCACCACAGTAAAGGCAGAGTTTATTATGATAGCGATGAGATCGTTCCTGTTGAGATAGAGGAGACCTCGGAAAACTGGCGTGTGAACCCTCCTTGGTGTTGTTAGGCATAGCTGTGGAGGAGGCCGGTAAAAGGATCTCAGAGTAAACAGGCAAAAGATGGAGATTCCTGTCTTTTTCAGACTGTCTCTCCCGGAGGCGGCGATCAATCTGTATACTGAGATGAATCAGGTCGTTTAGAGAAGCGGGTATGCCCACCCTGTCATGTTCGTCCTTAATAGCTTCCGACAAGCCGAGACGAAAGTGGAAACGTAAGGCTGAGTTATCCCATTTGGTATCAGCGCTCCACAAGCGAAAGTCCGATACATAATCCTCAACGGGTCTGGATCCCTTTTCCAGGTAGCTCAGAGTAGTTTCAGCCGTCTGCTGTCGGAAGGGGTCAGCATATAGTTGAGCCATGGCGGTGAAAAAGGAACTTGCAGACACTAGGACAGGATCACGTTGCTCCCGAAGCTGGTGAGCCCAGGCCTGGGGTTCTTCCAGCAGTAAAGAGATGAGGAATCCCACCTTAACTTCTTCAGTAGAAAAGGTGCGGGGTAGTAAAGAAAAGTAAAGTTCACAGGCATTCTGAAAAGTCCTGAATCTTTTACGGTCTCCCGAAAAACGCTCAGGTAGAGGAACTCTGGGCTCAGGAGAACAGGGAAGCTCAACAGGAGTATAAGTCATGGTTTGAGCAGCAGAATCCTTAACTCTTGAACCCACAGAGGTGGAAGCCAGACTGGGTGCATGCTGTAGTTGGTTGTGGAGTTGAACAAAGTCCAAGTGTAACCCTTGCACCGCATGAGAGAGTGCGGTAACAGTCCTGCAGAGGGTAAGCGAAAGAGAGACCTCCCTTTCAGACTCCATCATTGGCTGACTGGTACTGTCACGTACCTGAAGGGAGACTGAAGTGATGAGGTCGGCCTCTCTTGTATCTCCAGCCCTGGTCCCGCTGAAGGTGGAACAGAAGGAACCGAGGGACAGGAGGAACACGAGCGCCTGCAGATGTAGGCCCGGAAACCAGTAGCAGGGGGTGCGAGCCTGGATGAGCTGGAGGACCATCGAATCACGGAAGGTCGCTGTGCATCAAGGATCATCCGGGGTTAAAGAGGCACTCCGCTGTAACAGTGGCACTGGAACTTCAGAGGGTGTTGGGTTCCTGGAAGACTTGCCGCAGGAAGTCGCTGAGAGTCGCAAGACTGAAGTCGCAGACACTCGGAGGACGGTGTGGAACCACACAGGAAGCAGATGCAAGTCACAAGGGTAGCCGGGTCAGATAACAGGCGGGCAGCGAGGTACAAGGCAGCAGGCAGAAGCAGGGTCAAATGGGTAGCCAGGATCAGGAACCGGTAGTCAGACAAGAAGCAGAGTCCAGAAGCAGGGTCAAGGCAAGCCAGGTTCAGCAACGGGTATCAAGCAGGATAACAACAGAGTTCAGGGTATCAGGAAACAGCTGAAGACCAGTCAGCAAGGGTCTGGGGTCAGGGCACTTCCTTAAATAGGCTGTCTGGCGCCAATTGGCGCTAGGAGCGCGCTCCTGCATGTGCACGCAATCCGTTGCGCACGCACATGCGCATTGGCGCACGCACATGCGCATTGGTGCGCCCGTGTGCGCGCGCATGCGCATTGGACGAAAAACGGATGATTTTCTTACAGATGCTGTCCACAGGACAACTATTAGTCGTGCACTCCACAAATCTGGCCTTTATGGAAGAGTGGCAAGAAGTAAGCCATTGTTGAAAGAAAGCCATAAGAAATCCTGTTTGCAGTTTGTGAGAAGCCATGAGGGGAACACGGCAAACATGTGGAAGAAGGTGCTCTGGTCAGATGAGACCAAAATTGAACTTTTTGGCCTAAAAGCAAAACGCTATGTGTTGCGGAAACTAAGATGCACATCACCCTGAACACACCATCCCCACCTTGAAACATGGTGGTGGCAGCATCATGTTGTGGGGATGCTTTTCTTCAGAAGGGACAGGGAAGCTGGTCAGAGTTGATGGGAAGATGTTTGGAGCCAAATACAGGGCAATCTTAGAAGAAAACCTGTTAGAGTCTGCAAAAGACTTGAGACTGGGGCCGAGGTTCACCTTCCAGCAAGACAGTGACCCTAACCATACAGCCAGAGCTACAATGGAATGGTTTAGATCAAAGCATATTTATGTGTTAGAATGGCCCAGTCAAGGCCCAGACCAAAATCCAATTGAGAATCTGTGGCAAGACTGGATTGCTCTTCACAGACACTCCTCATCCAATCTGACAGAGCTTTTTTGTAAAGAAGAATGGTCATAAATTTCACTCTCTAGATGTGCAAAGCTGGTAGAGTTGTACCCAAAAACATTTGCAGCTGTAATTGCAGAGAAAGGTGGTTCTACAAAGTATTGACTCAGGGGGGCTGAATACAAATACACCCCACACTTATTTGTAAAAAAAATTGAAAACCATTTATCATTTTCCTTCCACTTCACAATTATGTGCCACTTTACGTTGGTCTATCACAAAAAATCCCAATAAAATATATTTACGTTCTTGGTTGTAACATGACAAAATGTGCAAAATTTCAAGGGGTGTGAATACTTTTTCAAGGCACTGCATATATATATATATATATATATATATATATATATATATATATATATATATATGCAGTGCCTTGAAAAAGTATTCACACCCCTTGAAATTTTACTTTTTCAAGGCACTGCATATATATATATATATATATATATATATATATATATATATGCAGTGCCTTGAAAAAGTATTCACACCCCTTGAAATTTTGCACATTTTGTCATGTTACAACCAAGAACGTAAATATATTTTATTGGGATTTGGTGAGCTGGGTATCAAAAACAAAAACAAAATGAATATATAGGGTTTCACAAAAATGATTAAAGTATGATATATAAAAGATATATTACAACAACATATAACAAGAAAGAAATTGTTTGTTACAGGACAAAAACACACAATGTATGGCTTTATTAAGACCTGGAGGTGTTAAAATCTAGTCTGAAGAACCCTTTACAGATAATTATGTAGGAAAAACTTTCCACAGAATAGATACAGTCTCTGTGGGATATTTATACTTTTTTCCTATTCCTAAAAGGAAACAAATAACAGAACCACAATGACTACAGAACACTCAACAGCATACAAAGCACACAATCTTTAAAGCACATCTTATCTGCAGACCCCTTTAACATTTTTGTCTTTGGCATTTTGCACTATTGGCACGTGCAATCTTGGCACCCCAGTGTTATTAAATAGATAAGTCCATCCCACTAGACGCAGAGCTCTCTTCGGCTTGATGCATAATAAATATAACACAGGTTTGGCAGAGGTATACATCAATTAATAATACAAAATGTGACATTTTGTGCTGTGGTGCTAAGAGCCAATAAAGTGCTAATTGATAATGACATCTCTAAAATTACATATTAACAAAATGGGCAGCAAGCAGTTTATCAAAATTTTAATGTGTTTAGTAATGATGTTTCTTACGATTCACAGTATTAGTTTTGACTTTCCAAAGATAGAGAAGATCAGAGAAACTTATTTAAATGCTGATAGCAATGACTTCTGGCAAGTCTAATTACATTTGACAGAATATGAAGTACAAGAAGTTGTTTTTTCCTCCTGCCAGATGCTTCAATTGCTTGAGGCTCTCTTGTGGACTAATTTTTTCCCCGGTAGATCTTATTAGGACATGCACCTGTCAGTTGGAACATCACAAGTATGTAGCAAGACATGGAATGTGTAACAATGTGTTACAGAAGTGGCACACTGCACAACCCCTTCCTGTCACTGCAGACTGTGCTTAAAATGTGAAGAGTTGGATGAAGCCGAGGCAAGAAAATTAGGGATATGAATGAGTTTTATAGCTGCAGTTGGTGGGGGTCATATTGAGTAAAATCTCAAGCACTATCACTGTCCAAACGCTTAGCTTTGATATGCTCCTTTAAACTGCACAGTCCAGTATGCTTCCTGAACACTCCAGTGTATTCCTAAACTCATACTTGATTAATAAGCTGAGGCTGATGATGATTCAATGACTACTGTGGTTTGGTCCTTTAGGGGAGGGCTAAGCTCAGAGCTTTCTGTTCCAGATAAATCACAACATAACAGTCTGTCAAAAGCTGGAATGCATTTTCCCGTTAGTTCCTTTTTTTTGATATGTAAAACTAACCTGTTTGCCTTTGCCTTTTATCTTAATTTAAGAGACTGTAGGACAAATTGTAGGAGTCACCTAAAGCAGTAGTCCATCATGGTTTATTTTTAAATGACAAGAGGAGAACAAACACTTTCAATAGTGCGGGATGATTTACTTTGTAGGATGTTAAAGGCAGTGTTGCCCAGCAGAGCTCCACAGCAATTAGGCAGAGTATATCTCATGCATATAGAACAAGAAGAGTGTGCTGAGAAAAAGATGGCTAGGAATGGTAATGCATTCTGATCCACTCCACTGTTCATGGGCAAATTCCTTTCCTAGCTGAGATATCAGACTGCATTATGGCCTTCATTAGCAATTGAATTTATTTACACAGAGACATCTTCTGTAACTGTAATGAAAAGGCTTCTGGTGTCAATGCTATTTTTATTAAGTTTTCTGTATTTCAAAAATAATCACCACTGATTAAAAGGAAATAAACTGTTTTTTAATACATAGATAATACAAATGTGCACTTCAAAGTGAGGGATCTTAGAGCCTTCCCCCACTTTCCTCCACACGACCTATAAACAAGACTAAAAAGTTAATATAAAGATGCTTGTTGAGCTCAGAGTCAGTACCACTTATGCAAAGGACTGAGCACTGTTCAAAGCCTGGTGCTTGTTGTGCTGTGATATATGTAACACATGAATAAGTATAATGAGCTGTATTCACACTGTCTCTGAAGATGTAATTTATACTCTGTCACCAGAACTTGCACAATATATCACAGAAGCAGATAAAGTGGCAGGGTTCTCTGCCCACATACACATTTTCTTACATTTCCAATAATATATCTGTCACTGTTGAGAGAATCAATCCATTAAGATGATCCACACAACCAGTTGTTGCTCTTAAAAAATCTTCATATTTATTAGAGAAGCCACAGTGTATAAATGCAATAAAATCAGTTGACACATTTCAGCCTACAAGGCCTTAGTCATAACTTATGACTAAGGCCTTGTAGGCTGAAACACATTAACTGATTTTATTAAGTTTGTACACTGTGGCTTCTCTAATAAATATAAAGATTTTTAAGAGCAACAACTGGTTGTGTAGATCATCTTAATGGATTGCTTTTCTCAGACTAACAACTGTGGATCAAGCCCCCGTGAGTTCTGCTGATATGGTGTTGAATGGGTAGTAGCACTGAATCACTTTGCTTGCATCTGTCCCTGTTGGCCTCAGCCAGATACCCAGAAACTCTTACCTAAAATGTATCGATCAAAACCTAAAGTGAACCTTCACCCCCATCTAAGACTCTCCATGGTTTTTGTCCTGCTCCCCTCCCCATAACAGGATATTAGTTTTTCGTTTTGGGGTAGATACGTTTATATCGGGTCCCTGCCTTACACTTCTAAGCAAGAATGATGTTTTCCTCCCTCCACCTGAGGCTTGCTGGGATACTGATATCACACATCCCAGAAGGCGCAGGTCACTTGGGACTGGTTCAAGGATTAAAAAAATGAATTGCCTTTATACAATCCTAGATCATACAATGAAATAATAGGATTTTTATAACAGCTTACCTGTAAAATCCTTTTCTTGGGAGTACATCACGGGACACAGAGCGGCATAGTCATTACTATGTGGGTTATATAGATTACCTTCAGGTGCTGGCACTGGCAACTTCCAAACCGGAAGTACCCTCCCCTATATAAGCCCCTCCCATCCGGGAGCACCTCAGTTTTGTAGCAAAGCAATAAGTGTCCCCAAAAGAGGGGTGGGAGCTCTGTGTCCCGTGATGTACTCCCAAGAAAAGGATTTTACAGGTAAGCTGTTATAAAAATCCTATTTTCTTTCTCGTACATCACGGGACACAGAGCGGCATAGTCATTACTATGTGGGACGTCCCAAAGCAATGCCCAATGAGGGGGGGGATACACCATACATAAGCTGAGCGCTATCAGACATGAGGATCTTTTGCGGCCTGCAACACACTGCGCCCAAAGGCGATATCCTCCTGACTTCTAACGTCCACCTGGTAGAACCTAGTAAACGTGTGTACTGAAGACCATGTTGCGGCCTTACAGATTTGAGCCAGGGAGGCCTGGTGATGCACTGCCCATGAAGTTCCAACTGCTCTTGTGGAGTGCGCCCTAACTTTGAACGGAGGCGGTCTCCTTTTCAAGCCATAGGCTTGTATTACGACCTGTCGAATTCACTTGGCTAAAGTAGATTTTGATGCTGTCTGACCCTTTCTGGGGCCTTCCGGCAGAACAAACAAAGTATCCGTTCTACGAATCTGAGCAGTGGCTTTTAGATAAGCTTTAACTGCTCTTACTACATCCAAAGAATGCAATAACTTTTAATCTACCGAGGTAGGTTTGGGAAAAAAAGAAGGAAGAACCACATCTTGGTTCAAATGAAACCTCGATACCACCTTAGGAAGAAAGGCTGGGTGAGGACGTAATACTACTCTGTCCTTATGGACAACCAGATATGGCTCCTTACAGGACATGGCGGCTAATTCCGATACTCCTTTAGCCGAACAAATGGCTACTAAGAAAATCTTTTTCCTGCTGAGAAGAACCAAGGAAATGTGCTGCAATGGTTCAAATGGTTGTTTCTGTAGAACCGACAGAACCAGGTTTAAGTCCCATGGACATATGGGAATACTAACCGGAGGGCTAATACGCATCACTCCTTGTATGAAAGCTTTGACTAATGAATGCAAAGCCAAGGGCCTTTGAAAAAATATTGACAAGGCCGAAATCTGACCCTTGATAGTACTCAAGGCAAGCTTCCTATCCACAGCCCAGTGTAGGAAGTCCAGAATCCTACCTATTACGTACTTACGCGGATGCCATTTCTTGGCCTCACACCACGCGATGTACGCCTTCCAGATCCTATAATAGATCTGCCTGGATACCGGCTTCCTGGCATTGATCATGGTAGATACCACCGGATTAGAGAGACCTCTCTTTTTTAGAATGTGGGCTTCAATAGCCAGGCCGTCAAACCTAGGGCTTGTAAGGAAGGGTGGTATATCGGTCTCTGCGAAAGCAGGTCCGGACGATGTGGGAGGGTCCAAGGACTCCCCACTGACATCTTTACGATCTCCGCGTACCATGCTCTTCGGGGCCACGCTGGAGCCACCAGAATCACCGGTTTCTTTTCTACCCGGATTCTGCGGATTAATCGCGGTAACAATTGTGGCGGTGGGAATGCATATATCAGCTTGAACTGATCCCAAGGGAACACTAGGGCATCCGAGCCGCAAGCTAGGGGATCCCTTGTGCGAGACACAAATCTGTCCACCTTTGCGTTGAATCTGGATGCTAGCAGATCTACATCCGGTGTTCCCCACCGCTGGCATATTGCCTGGAAAACCTCGGGGTGAAGAGACCATTCCCCCGGGAATAATTGCTGGCGACTTAGAAAGTCCGCTCTCCAATTTTCCACTCCTGGGATGAAAACCGCGGATATGGCTGGGACATATCTTTCTGCCCATTTCAGGATGCAATTCGCTTCCCTCTGGGCTGCACGACTCCTGGTGCCACCCTGGTGATTGATATATGCCACTGCTGTGGCATTGTCTGATTGAATTCTGACAGGGGACCCTTGGAGTTTGGATGTCCATGCTACTAGGGCATACCGGGCTGCTCGTATCTCTAAGAGATTGATGGGCAGGGCCTTCTCTGCTTCTGACCACTTGCCCTGTAGAGACCATTGCTCCAGTACTGCCCCCCAGCCTATGAGGCTGGCATCTGTAGTGACCACCTTCCAAGAAACCGGACTGAAGGGTTTCCCTTTTTCCAGATTCTGGGGCACCAACCACCAATGGAGGCTCTTGCGAACGGAAGGGGACAGGGACATTGGTAAGTCTAAAGCCTGAACTTTTTTGTTCCAGGCTGACAGTATGGCCCTCTGCAAGTTCCTTGAATGGAATTGACCGTAGGGTACTGCTTCGAATGAAGCCACCATTTTTCCCAGCAGCCTAATGCACAGGCGTATGGATGGTTTTCTTTTTGTACCCACTACGTGGGTCAAATCTTTCAAAGACAACACCTTCTCTGGAGGTAAGAAAATCTTTCTCTGATTTGAATCCAGCCTTAGCCCCAAGTATTCCAGACTTTTGACTGGTCTTAGAGCTGACTTGTCTCGGTTGATAATCCAACCGTGATATTCCAGATACTTGATTGTCTCGTGAATAGCTACTTCCAGTTTTTCCACTGAGTGGTCTATTAGTAGCAGGTCGTCTAAATATGCCATTATCGTTACACCCCGTGTTCTTAGATTGGCCAATAGTGGGGCCAGAATTTTTGTGAACACTCGTGGTGCTGCGGCCAGACCGAAAGGTAAGGCTTTGAACTGAAAATGGCGCCCTTCTACTGCAAAGCGTAGAAATTTCTGGTGGGCCGGAAAGATGGGAATATGCAGATAAGCATCCTTTATGTCGATCGAGGCTAACCATTCATGCCCTTGTAGGGCGGTGGCCACCGATCGGACCGACTCCATCCGAAAAGTCCTGATATGTAGGAATTTGTTTAGCCCTTTTAGATTTAATATGGGCCTCACGTCCCCATTTGGTTTGGGGACTGTGAAGAGGTTTGAGTAAAACCCGAACCCGCATTCTTCCAAGGGAACCTTCATGATTACACCTTGGAGCAATAGTTGTTCTAGTGCCAGAAGGAGGGATCCTCTCTTCTGGGGATCGCTTGGCACGTTTGACCTCATAAAATGGGCAGGAGGAGTGTCTTTTAACTCCAGCTTGTATCCCAGACTTACTGCGGAGATCACCCATCTGTCTCTGATGGTGTCCTGCCAGGTCTCTGTGAACAACTGAAGTCTTCCCCCCACTCGATTGAGTGGGGGCAACCCTTCATGACTTGGGGGGAGGTTTCGTACCTCTCTTGACCCAGGGTTTCTTGTTACCCTGTGATTGTCCCTGATTTCTGCCCCCAGGATTTGACCGCGGACGCCGTCGGAACTGTTTCACAGCCGATGTGCCAGGGACTGGAGAAGTAGGCCTCTTAAAAGAAGGACTTCTAACTTTGTTCTTAACCGGCAAGAGTGTACTTTTACTGGCAGAAATTTTCTGGATATACTTGTCCAGATCTTCTCCAAATAAGCGTTCTCTATAAAATGGGAAGCTAATCAGCAATTTCTTACAGGGAGCCTCAGCAGACCAGTTTTTGAGCCATAGAAGCCTACGCATATGTACTACAGACAGCGTAAAGCGGGAGGCCTGTTGGATTGTATCCTTTATGGCGTCCACCGCAAAACACAAGGCTCTAGGTAGGTCAGCTAGGGCAAGAGCCTGCTGATCTGGTAAGTCCCTTAAGACTTGTTTCAACTGATCCTTCACTGCTTGGCAGACCCCAATAGCTGCTACTGCAGGTTGTGTCACCATGCTTGCTGTAGAGAAAGCAGATTTTAGTAAAGACTCCAATTTTTTATCTATTGGGTCTTTGAACATTGGAACATTATCTACTGGACATGTCAGTGATTTATTCACAAAAGAGATGGCTGCGTCCACTGTGGGCACCTTCCATTTTTGTATGAACTTATCCTCCATGGGATAGATCACCGGAAATCTCTTGGGGGGAGTAAATATTTTATCAGGATGCTCCCAATCCTGGTAAATAAGCCCTTCCAATAAGGGGTGGATTGGGAAGGAACAGACAGTCTGGGGAGCTTTTAGCGACCCCAGCGAGGAGACAGTAGTGGTTGATGGCTCCGCAAGAGGCATTTTAAATGCTGATCGGACCATGTTAGTCAGAGACTGAACCCATAATCTTTCAGCCTGAGATGCTGAGAAAGGTTCTTCCACTGTTGATTCCTCTATAACCGAATCAACCTCATCCTGATCCCCTTCAGGCAGGTCGATCTCTGTGTGGGGCTGTTCCTCCACTAACAGGTACTCTGAAGGAGGAGACGGAGATCGGACGCGCTTTCCCTGTGACAGGGAAGCAGCGATCAATGCTGTTAATCTCTCTTCCAATCCTCCCAGAGCTGAGGAAAAAACCTCCTCTGTTATATATATAGGAGCAGGTGGAATGGGGACAGCCGCAGCACCAGGTACTCCTGCGGGGTTCCTACGGCTACTAACCTCTGAAATTTCAGGGGAGATTGGTGCAGTACAAGCATGCCCAAAATCCTCAGAGGCCGATGGAGACCCCTTTTGCTTCTTGGAAGACTTATTTCCAGAGCGTCTGGACGACATATCCTTTAAGCACAGAGCTGAGGTATTCCCGTCGTCATACACCACTTTTACTGGTAATAGTCTAGCACAGTTGCTGCTATATACCAACTGGTGTCCACTAAAGTGTCTTTCTATGGGGATGCCTGCATCAACCGCCTCTGTGTGCCACCGTTTTGTTGCTAGCTCTGTTTGCATCCAGCTGACACTTGTACTGTGTCTTTTATCCATGCTGGGACGCCTGCACATGCGCAGAAGCCCCGGGGCGCGCATCGAGCGTCATCCACCAGCCCCGCCCTTTTTTTTCTCGCTCATCTCTACATAGGAGGCGCGTGCACGCGCGCGCGCCCGTGCGCCTTCGGCGCTTTTTTTGAAAAATAAGCAGGGACTAGGAGCCAGGGCCCTTTTTGCCGGAGGGCCTGTGCGGTGGATGAGTGCAGCAACAGGGCAGAGGAAGTGGATTCCCACAGAGAACTTACCAACTGCCTGGATCTTTTGACTTGAAAAGAAAAAGATCCACATGACAAGAAAAATGGACCACAGCGGCCTCTAGTGGTTTAACACAGGTACCGCGGTCTCCCTTTTTTTTTTTTTTTCTTGACTACTATTAAAATTTTACATTTTCCAGTAGTTACAGGCATGCACAGATATTTAGCGGGAATACCGTTAGGTAACAGACAGAAAGACAAATTCGGCTTGGGGGTCGCCCAATAGAACCAAGTTCCTGGGGGCCCCCACTTACCTCTTCCCCGCCACAGGACTTTTTTTGGTCCACAGAAGCCCAAACTTCACCTCTCACGGCAGGCATTGTATTTAAACCTTCAGGGACCGGGTTCCCAAGGATTCCACTCCCCTGGACCTGTATAGCACCCTGCACAGAAAACATCTTGGTCGTGGGTATGACCAGAGCTCTGGATCCCAGGGTCCAGCCCTCCTAAGAGAAGCATTACAGGCAAAACCTTGCTCTTCTCTGCAAGGCCCGGGTACCGACCGTTTAGCTATGAAGCTTTTTTGGTCGGATCCGGAATAGCTTACTGAGGCCCAAAAGAACCTGTACGCAAGCTCAGTGAAAAACACATGTTACTTCTTGGCCAACACCTTAGACACTGGCAAAAAAACTGAGGTGCTCCCGGATGGGAGGGGCTTATATAGGGGGGGGGGGGTACTTCCGGTTTGGAAGTTGCCAGTGCCAGCACCTGAAGGTAATCTATATAACCCACATAGTAATGACTATGCCGCTCTGTGTCCCGTGATGTACGAGAAAGAAACAGGTACAGCTCTACACATAACATGACATAAACATTCACATATCAACATTAAAAAAATGGCATATAAAAAATAAACATTTACAAATAAACCACATCAGAGGACCCTGAATAGACAGCAGGCCTCCTTATGGCATCAGAAGAGAAGATGGTGGTGTGGGTAGCAGAGTAGTGAGACAAAGTGGTGGCTGATTCTATACTACAATGGATTTACTGGGCTGGTGAATGTGTTTTTTAAGAAAAACTTGGCTCTCATGGTAAAAGCGTGAAATACCTCTATAAATTAGATCTGCTTGTACATTTAAAAAAACAAATATATTTTGCACAGGCTCTCATTAGGAACCATTACTTGCACTCTTACTCCTTGTGATAGTCATCAGAACACCCAGACAGCAGATGGCTGCTCCAGTTGGGTCCTGTACATACAGATTGACACATGTAGCTGTTGTGACAGCAGGAAGGTAAAGTCACCTGGTTGCATCCAGGGGGTAGATATATTTCTCCCAGATTCAGGCTTTATGCCGACTTATACAACCAGGGACTTAGGGACTAGGACAGCACCAGGCTGATCCCAGTTGTTAGTTAGGAAACCTGCATGTTTAGTCAGAGGTCAAGCTGACCAGGGTTTATTTTGTTTATGTTTCTTTTTGCTTTGCTGTGTTTTTTGTCACTGTAAATAGAGAAATAAACCGCACCTTTTTGATCTTGAAAACCACAACCTCCGTCTGCTGGGCCTGTTTTTGTGTGGGGAGCCCATCCAGGGGATCACACACACCCGCTGCCGAGCTAACCCCCCCACAGTTGGTGGAGAATGCGGGCAGTTTTTTTTTTAAGCCAGCATGGAGACTGTGGGGGGGTTAGCTCGGCAGCGGGTGTGTGTGATCCCCTGGATGGGCTCCCCACACAAAAACAGGCCCAGCAGACGGAGGTTGTGGTTTTCAAGATCAAAAAGGTGCGGTTTATTTCTCTATTTACAGTGACAAAAAACACAGCAAAGCAAAAAGAAACATAAACAAAATAAACCCTGGTCAGCTTGACCTCTGACTAAACATGCAGGTTTCCTAACTAACAACTGGGATCAGCCTGGTGCTGTCCTAGTCCCTAAGTCCCTGGTTGTATAAGTCGGCATAAAGCCTGAATCTGGGAGAAATATATCTACCCCCCTGGATGCAACCAGGTGACTTTACCTTCCTGCTGTCACATACCCCCCCTCTTGTTTTAACCTTGGGGTTGGAACACCAGCAATCAGGCATTCATGTACTCGAGACAAAGCATCCACATTCCCCATTTGAACGCTATGGCGATGCTTTACTGTGAAGTTGAATTCCTGTAGGGCCAGGAACCACCTATTCACTCTTCTATTTGTCTCCTTGTTTTGAGCCATCCACTTTAACGGAGCGTGATCCGTAACCATGTCAAAGTGCCTACCTAGCAGATAGTACCGAAGGGAATCTAGAGCCCACTTCACCGCTAAACACTCCTTTTCAACCGTGGCGTAATTTACCTCATGGGACTTCAATTTCCTGCTGAGGTAAATGACTGGGTGCTCTTCCCCGTTCCAGACCTGGGACAATACTGCTCCTAACCCCACATCTGACGCATCACTTTGTACGACAAAGTCTTTAGAGAAGTCGGGTGAGTACAACACTGGCTGGCTACATAAGGCTTGTTTCAAGAATTGGAATGCTGCCTCAGCCTCGGGGGTCCATTTAATCATGACCGACCCTTTCCCTTTCGTCAGGTTGGTTAGGGGCACAGCCTTAGAAGCAAAGTGGGGAATGAAGCGCCGATAATAACCCGCGATTCCCAGAAAGGCTCGTACCTGCTTCTTGCTGTTGGGACGTGGCCAACTCTGGATGGCCTCGACTTTGTTGAGTTGGGGTTTTATTACTCCCCTGCCAATGGTGTACCCAAGATATTTGGCCTCCTCCTGCCCAATAGTACACTTCTTGGGGTTAGCCGTAAACCCCGCTTCCCGGATAGAGTCTAGGACTGCTTGCACTTTTGGCAGATGTGAGGCCCAATCTGTGCTATGGACAATTACGTCATCCAGGTAAGCCGCAGCATACTTCCGATGGGGCCTCAGTATCTGGTCCATTTTCCGCTGGAATGTGGCCGGCGCATTCTGTAACCCGAACGGCATTCTCTTATATTGGAACGCCCCGTCTGGGGTTACAAATGCGGTTTTCTCTTTGGCCGACTTGGCCAGGGGAATTTGCCAATACCCTTTTGTGAGGTCAAGAGTCGTCATGTATCGGGCTGTTCCCAGCCGGTCGATCAACTCATCTATACGTGGCATGGGGTAGGTGTCAAATTTTGTAACTTTGTTCAACTGACGAAAATCGTTACAAAATCGCCAGCTCCCATCCGGTTTAGGCACCAGCACAATGGGACTAGACCAATCACTTTGGGACTCCTCTATCACCCCTAAGTTCAGCATTTTCTGTCTACTTCCTTATTTGATGTTTGCTATTAGGGAGGTGCCCCAATCCTCTACGGGATTCTCCCCCTTTGAGTTACTGTATGGGAGACACCCAAGAGGGCTGTTGGATATTGCCAAGGAAACTTGGGAAAGTGAGAGTTCTCCCCACAGGAGTGTGATTGAGCATGTCGCCCTGATGCAAGATCGAATTGCACAGGTAATGCCCATCGTGAAGGAACATTTGGCCCAAGCGCAGTTGGCACAGCAGAGAGTGTACAACCGTGGAGCCAAGACCCGTACCTTTTCCCCGGGGGATAGGATATTGGTACTTGTCCCTACGGTTGAAAGTAAATTCCTTGCCAAATGGCAAGGCCCCTACGAGATAATGGAAAAAGTGAGCGAAGTGAATTACAAGGTCAGACAACCAGGAAGGCGAAAGCCCGAACAGATCTATCACGTTAATCTGTTGAAAGCCTGGAGGGATAGAGAGTCCCTAGTCGCAGAAACTTGGTCACCAGCTCAAACTGGTTGCGTGATTCCGGAGGTTGGAATAGCAGCCACCTTGTCACAACCCCAACAACAGGATGTTATGGAGTTTGTGCTTCGCAACAAGGAGGTGTTCTCTGAGCTGCCGGGACAAACATCTGGGGTAGAGCATGATATTATTACCCCGCCCGGTGAAAGGGTGAAGTTAAAACCCTATCGGATCCCAGAGGCCCGACGGGAGGCAATACGGGAGGAAGTACAGAAAATGCTGAACTTAGGGGTGATAGAGGAGTCCCAAAGTGATTGGTCTAGTCCCATTGTGCTGGTGCCTAAACCGGATGGGAGCTGGCGATTTTGTAACGATTTTCGTCAGTTGAACAAAGTTACAAAATTTGACACCTACCCCATGCCACGTATAGATGAGTTGATCGACCGGCTGGGAACAGCCCGATACATGACGACTCTTGACCTCACAAAAGGGTATTGGCAAATTCCCCTGGCCAAGTCGGCCAAAGAGAAAACCGCATTTGTAACCCCAGACGGGGCGTTCCAATATAAGAGAATGCCGTTCGGGTTACAGAATGCGCCGGCCACATTCCAGCGGAAAATGGACCAGATACTGAGGCCCCATCGGAAGTATGCTGCGGCTTACCTGGATGACGTAATTGTCCATAGCACAGATTGGGCCTCACATCTGCCAAAAGTGCAAGCAGTCCTAGACTCTATCCGGGAAGCGGGGTTTACGGCTAACCCCAAGAAGTGTACTATTGGGCAGGAGGAGGCCAAATATCTTGGGTACACCATTGGCAGGGGAGTAATAAAACCCCAACTCAACAAAGTCGAGGCCATCCAGAGTTGGCCACGTCCCAACAGCAAGAAGCAGGTACGAGCCTTTCTGGGAATCGCGGGTTATTATCGGCGCTTCATTCCCCACTTTGCTTCTAAGGCTGTGCCCCTAACCAACCTGACAAAAGGGAAAGGGTCGGCCATGATTAAATGGACCCCCGAGGCTGAGGCAGCATTCCAATTCTTGAAACAAGCCTTATGTAGCCAGCCAGTGTTGTACTCACCCGACTTCTCTAAAGACTTTGTCGTACAAAGTGATGCGTCAGATGTGGGGTTAGGAGCAGTATTGTCCCAGGTCTGGAACGGGGAAGAGCACCCAGTCATTTACCTCAGCAGGAAATTGAAGTCCCATGAGGTAAATTACGCCACGGTTGAAAAGGAGTGTTTAGCGGTGAAGTGGGCTCTAGATTCCCTTCGGTACTATCTGCTAGGTAGGCACTTTGACATGGTTACGGATCACGCTCCGTTAAAGTGGATGGCTCAAAACAAGGAGACAAATAGAAGAGTGAATAGGTGGTTCCTGGCCCTACAGGAATTCAACTTCACAGTAAAGCATCGCCCTGGCGGTCAAATGGGGAATGTGGATGCTTTGTCTCGAGTACATGAATGCCTGATTGCTGGTGTTCCAACCCCAAGGTTAAAACAAGAGGGGGGGGTATGTGACAGCAGGAAGGTAAAGTCACCTGGTTGCATCCAGGGGGGTAGATATATTTCTCCCAGATTCAGGCTTTATGCCGACTTATACAACCAGGGACTTAGGGACTAGGACAGCACCAGGCTGATCCCAGTTGTTAGTTAGGAAACCTGCATGTTTAGTCAGAGGTCAAGCTGACCAGGGTTTATTTTGTTTATGTTTCTTTTTGCTTTGCTGTGTTTTTTGTCACTGTAAATAGAGAAATAAACCGCACCTTTTTGATCTTGAAAACCACAACCTCCGTCTGCTGGGCCTGTTTTTGTGTGGGGAGCCCATCCAGGGGATCACACACACCCGCTGCCGAGCTAACCCCCCCACACTGTATTGGAGTTTGCTGGTGAATTCTTACTTGACACTTTGAAATGCTAAGTGAGGTCACTCCCTAGAGGTGAACTTCAGAAGCCTTACATGGTGTTTCCTTTGTCCTTCTCCTAACTGAATTAATGTTACTCCTCACCATTTTTGTAGTCTTATCACCCCCAGGAACTGCCATTTAAAAAACTTGTTAGCAATAGTCTCTCTCAGCTTCTCCTCTGATTGATGTATGAGTTTACTCTCAGAGGTAAAGACAGAACTGAAAAGTCAGCAACACTAAATAATAAATCAACTTCAAGTTAACTAGTTCTGCAACATCTCAACTTTGCTGGGCGAACAGATAGAACTTTCATCTAGCTGCATTTGGTATTTTACACAACAAGCATTTAGCTCTCATGTATCTGTTTTTAAATTATAAATAATACAGCAGCATTTTTAGTGCAGCCTGACCAACTCCTTTAACACGGCCAACTATACTTTCTTTGTGCTAAGGGATTTAGTGTGAAGGTTAAAATTACTTGCAGAATTTTCCATACTTCATTTGTTTGCCAAAACAATGCTACAAGAGATGAACAGAGACGGTGAGCATGCTACAGGAGATGGTCAGAGACTGCAAACATGGGTTGTTGTAGACTGGATATGTACTTTAGGAGATAATGAAAGACTGGAAACCTAATACACAAGACTGCTGGAGACTAGTGATGAGCCGAACACCCCCGGGTTCGGTTCGCACCAGAACCCGCGAACGGACCGAAAGTTCGAACGAACATTAGAACCCTATTAAATACAATGGATGCGAACGTTCGAATTCTAAAGTGCTAATTATAACAACTATTATGCATGTTATTGTCCTAAAAAGGGTTTGGGAACCCGGGTTCTGCACCAGGGGACATGTATCAATGCAAAAAGAAGTTTTAAAAACGGTCGTTTTTCGGGAGCAGTCATTTTAATGATGCATAAAGTGAAAAAAAAAAAGTCAAATATTCCTTTAAATATCGTACCTGGGGGGTGTCTAAAGTATGCCTGTGAAGTGCCACGTGTTTCCCGTGTTTAGAACTGTCCCTGCACAAAATGACACTTCTAAAGGAAAAAAAAGCCATTTAAAACTGCTTGCGGCTTTAATGTAATGTCTGGTCCCGGTAATATGGATGAAATTCTTTAAGAAAAATGGCATAGCTACCCCATGACCCCCCCCCTACCCCAGCCCATTACCAGCCCCTTTGGGTCTTGTATGGATATTAAGGGGAACCCCGCACATAAAATAAAAAAGGCCCTATATACTCTGAACAGCCGTATACAGGCGGTGCATACAAGACAGGGACTGTAGGTTTGTTCTTATGTAGAATCTGTTTGTAATTTTGAACAGGTACATTGTTGAAGTGTAGCTCCAGCCCAAAAATCTATTTTTAAACTTTTTGGAAAACATAGGTAAGGGTTATCACCCCTGTAACATTTGTTTTGCTGTCTGTGCCCCTGTTCAGAACATTTCACCTCACTTTCCGTCCCAATGACAACTGTTTTTGAAATGTGGTGTTTTTCTTGAAACAAGGATTGCTGATAAAGCATCAGTACAGAGGAGACACCTTTCTCCCATATTTATTCTTACAGGAGAGAATTTTCCTTCCTAGTGGTAGATTTCCTCTCACTTCCTGTTGTCTTCTTGCGTTTGCAAGTAGGAGTCGTTTGTAAGTTGGATGTTTGAAAGTAGGGACCTGCCGTATATACTCTGCAGAAATAGGCCCCTTAGTTGTTGGTGTTGGCACAACACTGTAAGCACTCACAGTTACTCTTGGTTGGTGCTGGAACGCCCTGCTGTCAACTATTATATCAGGAATTTTAATTACATATAATTGTTGAACAGTGGTAGTAAAAATTGGGTCTTTGATGGTGGTGCTGGTGCCACAACACTGTAAGCCCTGACAGTTACTCTTGGTGGGTGCAGCAATGGGCCCTGCTGTGAATTATTAGATCAAGAATTGTAATTACATGCCCCTGTTGAACAGGGGCTGAAAAATTGTGCCTTAGGCACTGGTGGCACAACACTGCAACCCCTCACAGATACTGTACTTGGAGCACAGCAATGAGCCCTGTTGCAAAGTATTGCTTCAAAAATTGTAATGACACGCCCCTGTTAAACAGGGGCTGAAAAATTGGGCCTTAGGCACTGGTGGCACAACACTGCAACTCCTCACAGATACTGTACTTGGAGCACACCAATGAGCCCTGTTGCAAAGTATTGCTTCAAAAATTGTAATGACACGCCCCTGTTAAACAGGGGCTGAAAAATTGGGCCTTAGGCACTGGTGGCACAACACTGCAACTCCTCACAGATACTGTACTTGGAGCACAGCAATGAGCCCTGTTGCAAAGTATTGCTTCAAAAATTGTAATGACACGCCCCTGTTAAACAGGGGCTGAAAAATTGGGCCTTAGGCACTGGTGGCACAACACTGCAACTCCTCACAGATACTGTACTTGGAGCACACCAATGAGCCCTGTTGCAAAGTATTGCTTCAAAAATTGTAATGACACGCCCCTGTTAAACAGGGGCTGAAAAATTGGGCCTTAGGCACTGGTGGCACAACACTGCAACTCCTCACAGATACTGTACTTGGAGCACAGCAATGAGCCCTGTTGCAAAGTATTGCTTCAAAAATTGTAATGACACGCCCCTGTTAAACAGGGGCTGAAAAATTGGGCCTTAGGCACTGGTGGCACAACACTGCAACTCCTCACAGATACTGTACTTGGAGCACACCAATGAGCCCTGTTGCAAAGTATTGCTTCAAAAATTGTAATGACACGCCCCTGTTAAACAGGGGCTGAAAAATTGGGCCTTAGGCACTGGTGGCACAACACTGCAACTCCTCACAGATACTGTACTTGGAGCACAGCAATGAGCCCTGTTGCAAAGTATTGCTTCAAAAATTGTAATTACACGCCCCTGTTAAACAGGGGCTGAAAAATTGGGCGTTAGGCACTGGTGGCGGCACCCATAAACAAAAATGATCTTACAAGCTATCATCATCAATCGTATCATTGAGGACTCGGAGGAGGAGGATAGCCAGTCAACATAACAGCACAGGCACTCAGCATCAGCATCAGTCTTGAAGGGATGTGACATGTTAAAATCAATTAGTCTGTTATATCAGCATCAGGTGTGTGGTAGCTGGTGGTGATCCAAGACTGGTTCATCTTGATGAAAGTCAGTCGATCAACCGAGTCGGTGGACAGGCGCACCCTGTGATCCGTGACAAATCCTCCAGCAGCACTGAATGTGCGTTCCGAAAGAACGCTGGATGCAGGACAGGCCAGTAGCTCAATTGCATACTGTGCAAGCTCTGGCCAGTGATCCATCCTCAAGACCCAGTAAGCCAGAGGATTTTCGGTGGGGAAGGTGTCCAAGTCTGACCTTGCCCCTAGATATTCCTGCACCATGTTTATCAGACGCTGGCGATGGTTGCTGGAACCGATCATACTTTGGGGCTGCGGACTAAAGAATTGTCTGAACGCATCGGTCAGACGGCCACCTTCCCCACCGCTCCTTCTTTGACTGGCCGAAGCCTCAGCAACTCGTTGTCCAGGACCAGGAGTTTGCAACCTCCCAGTCTCTGGGAACGCGTTGCACAGACCTTTCTGCAAGGCCTCCCGGAGTTGTCTCATCCTCTGCTCCCTCTGCGACGGTAACATAAGGTCCGCAACCTTACCCTTGTACCGTGGATCAAGGAGAGTGGCCAGCCAGTAATGGTCCCTCTCCTTGATCCGAAGAATACGAGGATCCTTCCGCAGACTTTGCAGGATCAGGGAGGCCATGCAGCGTAGTTTTGCTGAGGCATTCGCTCCGGAGTCCTCTGGGTCACTAAGGACGACAAGATCCGCAGCCACCTCCTCCCAGCCACGTACAAGTCCACTGGTTTCTTGGGACTGTAAATCATCCCTAAAAGACTGCTGCTGATGATGCTGAGTGCCAGCCTCCACCTCCATGCTGACACAATCCTCCTCCTCCTCCTCCTCCTCCTCCTCCTCCTCTTCCTGTGCGATGGGTGGGACAGAAGGAACACTGTCTGGGTAAAGGGGGCCTTGAGAGGCAAGGAAGTCCTCCTCTTCCTGCCTCTGTTCTGCCTCAAGTGCCCTGTCCATTATTCCACGCAGCGTGTGCTCCAACAGGTGGACAAGAGGTACAGTGTCACTGATGCATGCACTGTCACTGCTCACCATCCTCGTGGCCTCCTCAAATGGTGCCAGGACAGTGCATGCATCCCTGATCATGCCCCACTGGCGTGGTGAAAAAAACCCGAGCTCCCCTGACCCTGTCCTGGTGCCGTAGTCGCACAGGTACTCATTGATGGCCCTCTGCTGCGTGTGCAGCCGCTGCAGCATGGCCAACGTTGAGTTCCACCTGGTGGGCATGTCACATATAAGGCGGTTCTTGGGCAGGTTCAACTCCTTTTGCAGCTCAGCCAGGCGAGCACTGGCATTATAAGATCTGCGGAAATGCACACAGACTTTCCTGGCCTGCCTCAGGACATCCTGTAAGCCCGGGTACCTGCCCAAGAAGCGCTGCACCACCAGGTTAAGGACGTGAGCCACACAGGGCACATGGGTCAGTTGTCCCTGTCGGAGGGCGGAGAGGAGGTTGGTGCCATTGTCGCAAACCACCATTCCTGGCTTAAGCTGGCGTGGCGTCAACCACCTCTCGGCCTGGCCCTGCAGAGCAGACAGGACCTCTGCCCCAGTGTGGCTTCTGTCCCCCAAACACACCAGCGCAAGCACGGCATGGCATCTTTTTGCCTGCGTACTTGCGTAGCCCCGTGAACGGCTACGGAGCACCGCTGGTTCATAGGACAAACCACAGGAAGAGGCCATGGAGGAAGAAGAAGAGGAGGGGGTGGAGGAGAGAGGTGTGTCACAACCAGTAGTAGCATTTTGGAGGCGTGGCGGTGGGACAACCTCCAACACTACTGCACCTTGTCCTGAATCCTTCCCAGCTGCCAAAAGAGTGACCCAATGGGCCGTGAAAGAAAGGTAACGTCCCTGTCCATGCCTGCTGGACCATGAGTCAGCGGTAATATGCACCTTACCGCTGACCGCCCTGTCCAGCGAGGCCAAGACATTGCCTTCCACATGCCGGTAGAGAGCCGGAATAGCCTTCCGTGAGAAAAAGTGGCGTTTGGGAACCTGCCACTGAGGAACTGCACATTGCACAAACTCACGGAAGGGGGCCGAGTCTACCAACTGAAAAGGCAGCAGTTGAAGCGCTAGCAATTTAGCCAAGCTAGCATTCAACCGCTGGGCATGTGGATGGCTGGGAGTGAACTTCTTTCGACGGTCCAGCAGCTGGGGCAGGGAAATTTGCCTGCTAGAATCGGACGTCGGTGTACTGCTAGCAGAGTGGGCGCAAGTACTTGGCTGTGACACACCTAATTCTACACCTTCATTCCTCTCAGTGCATGTTTCAGAGAGGACTGAAGTTATAGTGGGGTTGGAGATCCCAGCTGATGCGGTGCAAGGAGAGGTCCGCTTTGTTCTTTGGTGTGGGTCTTTGAGGTAGGCTTGCCAACGAGCTGCATGGCAGGTCAACATATGTCTGGTCAGGCATGTGGTACCCAAGCGGCTGATGTTTTGGCCACGCGATATACGCTTGAGACATATGTTGCAAACAGCAGCTGTGCGATCTGATGCACTAGCCTCAAAAAAGGCCCACACCAAAGAACTTTTTGAATGACGGGCAGAGGCAGCGCCCTGCACAGGCGGAGCTCTGCGGTGTGATTCCGTCGGTGTACTGCCCTTACGCTGGCCACCAAAGGGCATCCTGCCTCGTTGGAGATGTGCCTCCTCCTCATCCTCCTCCTCCTCCTCTCTCCTATTAGGCACCCACGTGGAGTCAGTGACCTCATCATCCCCTCCCTCCTCATCACTGGAGCCAATCTGGCAGTATGCTGCAGCTGCTGGAACATGACTGCCAGATTGGTGTCCTTCTTGAGCATCCCCTCTGTCTGCTCTCACGCTACTGCCTTCCTCTAGCTGGGTTTCATCATCAGACCCTTCGAAACGCTGGGCATCCTCCTGGAGCATGTACCCAACACTGTGCTGAAACAGTTCGGGGGACTCCTCAGGAGGAGGACATGGTGGGTCTAGGGAAGGAGTGACTGATGATTTGTCTGACATTGATACCAGGGAAGACGACGCTTTGGCAGCTGCTTTTCCAGTACCCTGAGCCTGGGTGAGAGAGGATGAGGAGGAGGAGGAGGGCTTGGTCATCCACTCTACCAAGTCTTCGGCATGATGTGGCTCAACATGTCCAGCTGCCGAAAAGAAGGACAAGCGTGTCCCATGGCCATGTGCTGATGACAATGCACCGCGTCCACGACCAGCACTGTTGCCCCCAGACACAGAGCCTGCTTGCCCTCTTTTATTGCCTCCTGACTGTCTGCCTCTCCTTGTTTGCCTTCCAGACATTCTAATAGATGGCCTGCAGGGAGATGGGAAAAAAGCAATAAGGGCTACCTTCAGGTGTCCTTCTCTGTCCCTTGAAACAAGGACTTTCACAGTGAAAGAAACTGACACTCTCCCTACCTACAGTTTTCTGTCCCTAGAAAAAATGTTTTTTTTAATCACAATATAGCACAAGGACAATTCACTCACTGTCCTTACAGGTCCCTGGAAACAAGGACTTGCAGAGTGAAATAAACTGACACTCTCCCTACCTACAGTTTTCTGTCCCTAGAATAAATGTTTTTTTTAAGCACAATATAGCACAAGGAGAATTCACTCACTGTCCTTCCAGGTCCCTGGAAACAAGGACTTGCAGAGTGAAATAAACTGACACTCTCCCTACCTACAGTTTTCTGTCCCTAGAATAAATGTTTTTTTTAAGCACAATATAGCACAAGGAGAATTCACTCACTGTCCTTCCAGGTCCCTGGAAACAAGGACTTGCAGAGTGAAAGAAAAAAAACACTCTCCCTACCTACAGTTTTCTGTCCCTAGAAAAAATGTTTTTTTTAATCACAATATAGCACAAGGACAATTCACTCACTGTCCTTCCAGGTCCCTGGAAACAAGGACTTGCAGAGTGAAATAAACTGACACTCTCCCTACCTACAGTTTTCTGTCCCTAGAATAAATGTTTTTTTTAAGCACAATATAGCACAAGGACAATTCACTCACTGTCCTTACAGGTCCCTGGAAACAAGGACTTGCAGAGTGAAAGAAAAAAAACACTCTCCCTACCTACAGTTTTCTGTCCCTAGAAAAAATGTTTTTTTTAATCACAATATAGCACAAGGACAATTCACTCACTGTCCTTCCAGGTCCCTGGAAACAAGGACTTGCAGAGTGAAATAAACTGACACTCTCCCTACCTACAGTTTTCTGTCCCTAGAATAAATGTTTTTTTTAAGCACAATATAGCACAAGGACAATTCACTCACTGTCCTTACAGGTCCCTGGAAACAAGGACTTGCAGAGTGAAAGAAAAAAAACACTCTCCCTACCTACAGTTTTCTGTCCCTAGAAAAAATGTTTTTTTTAATCACAATATAGCACAAGGACAATTCACTCACTGTCCTTCCAGGTCCCTGGAAACAAGGACTTGCAGAGTGAAATAAACTGACACTCTCCCTACCTACAGTTTTCTGTCCCTAGAATAAATGTTTTTTTTAAGCACAATATAGCACAAGGACAATTCACTCACTGTCCTTACAGGTCCCTGGAAACAAGGACTTGCAGAGTTAAATAAACTGACACTCTCCCTACCTACAGTTTTCTGTCCCTAGAATAAATGTTTTTTTAAGCACAATATAGCACAAGGACAATTCACTCACTGTCCTTCCAGGTCCCTGGAAACAAGGACTTGCAGAGTGAAATAAACTGACACTCTCCCTACCTACAGTTTTCTGTCCCTAGAATAAATGTTTTTTTTAAGCACAATATAGCACAAGGACAATTCACTCACTGTCCTTACAGGTCCCTGGAAACAAGGACTTGCAGAGTGAAAGAAAAAAAACACTCTCCCTACCTACAGTTTTCTGTCCCTAGAAAAAATGTTTTTTTTTAAGCACAATATAGCACAAGGACAATTCACTCACTGTCCTTACAGGTCCCTGGAAACAAGGACTTGCAGAGTGAAAGAAAAAAAACACTCTCCCTACCTACAGTTTTCTGTCCCTAGAAAAAATGTTTTTTTTAATCACAATATAGCACAAGGACAATTCACTCACTGTCCTTACAGGTCCCTGGAAACAAGGACTTGCAGAGTGAAAGAAAAAAAACACTCTCCCTACCTACAGTTTTCTGTCCCTAGAAAAAATGTTTTTTTTAATCACAATATAGCACAAGGACAATTCACTCACTGTCCTTCCAGGTCCCTGGAAACAAGGACTTGCAGAGTGAAATAAACTGACACTCTCCCTACCTACAGTTTTCTGTCCCTAGAATAAATGTTTTTTTTAAGCACAATATAGCACAAGGACAATTCACTCACTGTCCTTACAGGTCCCTGGAAACAAGGACTTGCAGAGTGAAAGAAAAAAAACACTCTCCCTACCTACAGTTTTCTGTCCCTAGAAAAAATGTTTTTTTTAATCACAATATAGCACAAGGACAATTCACTCACTGTCCTTACAGGTCCCTGGAAACAAGGACTTGCAGAGTGAAAGAAAAAAAACACTCTCCCTACCTACAGTTTTCTGTCCCTAGAAAAAATGTTTTTTTTAATCACAATATAGCACAAGGACAATTCACTCACTGTCCTTCCAGGTCCCTGGAAACAAGGACTTGCAGAGTGAAATAAACTGACACTCTCCCTACCTACAGTTTTCTGTCCCTAGAATAAATGTTTTTTTTAAGCACAATATAGCACAAGGAAAATTCACTCACTGTCCTTCCAGGTCCCTGGAAACAAGGACTTGCAGAGTGAAATAAACTGACACTCTCCCTACCTACAGTTTTCTGTCCCTAGAATAAATGTTTTTTTTAAGCACAATATAGCACAAGGACAATTCACTCACTGTCCTTACAGGTCCCTGGAAACAAGGACTTGCAGAGTGAAAGAAAAAAAACACTCTCCCTACCTACAGTTTTCTGTCCCTAGAAAAAATGTTTTTTTTTAATCACAATATAGCACAAGGACAATTCACTCACTGTCCTTCCAGGTCCCTGGAAACAAGGACTTGCAGAGTGAAATAAACTGACACTCTCCCTACCTACAGTTTTCTGTCCCTAGAATAAATGTTTTTTTTAAGCACAATATAGCACAAGGACAATTCACTCACTGTCCTTACAGGTCCCTGGAAACAAGGACTTGCAGAGTGAAAGAAAAAAAACACTCTCCCTACCTACAGTTTTCTGTCCCTAGAAAAAATGTTTTTTTTAATCACAATATAGCACAAGGACAATTCACTCACTGTCCTTCCAGGTCCCTGGAAACAAGGACTTGCAGAGTGAAATAAACTGACACTCTCCCTACCTACAGTTTTCTGTCCCTAGAATAAATGTTTTTTTTAAGCACAATATAGCACAAGGACAATTCACTCACTGTCCTTACAGGTCCCTGGAAACAAGGACTTGTAGAGTGAAATAAACTGACACTCTCCCTACCTACAGTTTTCTGTCCCTAGAATAAATGTTTTTTTAAGCACAATATAGCACAAGGACAATTCACTCACTGTCCTTCCAGGTCCCTGGAAACAAGGACTTGCAGAGTGAAATAAACTGACACTCTCCCTACCTACAGTTTTCTGTCCCTAGAATAAATGTTTTTTTTAAGCACAATATAGCACAAGGACAATTCACTCACTGTCCTTACAGGTCCCTGGAAACAAGGACTTGCAGAGTGAAAGAAAAAAAACACTCTCCCTACCTACAGTTTTCTGTCCCTAGAAAAAATGTTTTTTTTAAGCACAATATAGCACAAGGACAATTCACTCACTGTCCTTACAGGTCCCTGGAAACAAGGACTTGCAGAGTGAAAGAAAAAAAACACTCTCCCTACCTACAGTTTTCTGTCCCTAGAAAAAATGTTTTTTTTAATCACAATATAGCACAAGGACAATTCACTCACTGTCCTTACAGGTCCCTGGAAACAAGGACTTGCAGAGTGAAAGAAAAAAAACACTCTCCCTACCTACAGTTTTCTGTCCCTAGAAAAAATGTTTTTTTTAATCACAATATAGCACAAGGACAATTCACTCACTGTCCTTCCAGGTCCCTGGAAACAAGGACTTGCAGAGTGAAATAAACTGACACTCTCCCTACCTACAGTTTTCTGTCCCTAGAATAAATGTTTTTTTTAAGCACAATATAGCACAAGGACAATTCACTCACTGTCCTTACAGGTCCCTGGAAACAAGGACTTGCAGAGTGAAAGAAAAAAAACACTCTCCCTACCTACAGTTTTCTGTCCCTAGAAAAAATGTTTTTTTTAATCACAATATAGCACAAGGACAATTCACTCACTGTCCTTACAGGTCCCTGGAAACAAGGACTTGCAGAGTGAAAGAAAAAAAACACTCTCCCTACCTACAGTTTTCTGTCCCTAGAAAAAATGTTTTTTTTAATCACAATATAGCACAAGGACAATTCACTCACTGTCCTTACAGGTCCCTGGAAACAAGGACTTGCAGAGTGAAATAAACTGACACTCTCCCTACCTACAGTTTTCTGTCCCTAGAATAAATGTTTTTTTTAAGCACAATATAGCACAAGGAAAATTCACTCACTGTCCTTCCAGGTCCCTGGAAACAAGGACTTGCAGAGTGAAATAAACTGACACTCTCCCTACCTACAGTTTTCTGTCCCTAGAATAAATGTTTTTTTTAAGCACAATATAGCACAAGGAGAATTCACTCACTGTCCTTCCAGGTCCCTGGAAACAAGGACTTGCAGAGTGAAAGAAAAAAAACACTCTCCCTACCTACAGTTTTCTGTCCCTAGAAAAAATGTTTTTTTTAATCACAATATAGCACAAGGACAATTCACTCACTGTCCTTCCAGGTCCCTGGAAACAAGGACTTGCAGAGTGAAATAAACTGACACTCTCCCTACCTACAGTTTTCTGTCCCTAGAATAAATGTTTTTTTTAAGCACAATATAGCACAAGGACAATTCACTCACTGTCCTTACAGGTCCCTGGAAACAAGGACTTGCAGAGTGAAAGAAAAAAAACACTCTCCCTACCTACAGTTTTCTGTCCCTAGAAAAAATGTTTTTTTTAATCACAATATAGCACAAGGACAATTCACTCACTGTCCTTCCAGGTCCCTGGAAACAAGGACTTGCAGAGTGAAATAAACTGACACTCTCCCTACCTACAGTTTTCTGTCCCTAGAATAAATGTTTTTTTTAAGCACAATATAGCACAAGGACAATTCACTCACTGTCCTTACAGGTCCCTGGAAACAAGGACTTGCAGAGTGAAATAAACTGTCACTCTCCCTACCTACAGTTTTCTGTCCCTAGAATAAATGTTTTTTTAAGCACAATATAGCACAAGGACAATTCACTCACTGTCCTTCCAGGTCCCTGGAAACAAGGACTTGCAGAGTGAAATAAACTGACACTCTCCCTACCTACAGTTTTCTGTCCCTAGAATAAATGTTTTTTTTAAGCACAATATAGCACAAGGACAATTCACTCACTGTCCTTACAGGTCCCTGGAAACAAGGACTTGCAGAGTGAAAGAAAAAAAACACTCTCCCTACCTACAGTTTTCTGTCCCTAGAAAAAATGTTTTTTTTAAGCACAATATAGCACAAGGACAATTCACTCACTGTCCTTACAGGTCCCTGGAAACAAGGACTTGCAGAGTGAAAGAAAAAAAACACTCTCCCTACCTACAGTTTTCTGTCCCTAGAAAAAATGTTTTTTTTAATCACAATATAGCACAAGGACAATTCACTCACTGTCCTTACAGGTCCCTGGAAACAAGGACTTGCAGAGTGAAAGAAACTGACACTGTCCCTACCTACAGTTTTCTATCCCTAGAATAAATGTTTTTTTTAAGCACAATATAGCACAAGGAGAATTCACTCACTGTCCTTCCAGGTCCCTGGAAACAAGGACTTGCAGAGTGAAATAAACTGACACTCTCCCTACCTACAGTTTTCTGTCCCTAGAATAAATGTTTTTTTTAAGCACAATATAGCACAAGGACAATTCACTCACTGTCCTTACAGGTCCCTGGAAACAAGGACTTGCAGAGTGAAAGAAACTGACACTCTCCCTACCTACAGTTTTCTGTCCCTAGAATAAATGTTTTTTTAAGCACAATATAGCACAAGGACAATTCACTCACTGTCCTTCCAGGTCCCTGGAAACAAGGACTTGCAGAGTGAAAGAAACTGACACTGTCCCTACCTACAGTTTTCTGTCCCTAGAATAAATGTTTTTTTTAAGCACACTATAGCACAAGCACAAAACACACTGACACTCTCCCTACCTATCCTTCTCTTTCCCTAAACTAAAGGAATCCAGGTTAAGCAAGAAAGAAATAACAGTCACTGTCCCTGCCTATGCTGCTCTATCCCTGCTCCGGAACACACTACACTAGGCCGCCGTGCTGGCGGCCTTTTATAGTGTGGGGCGTGTACTAAACACCCTCAGCAATAATTGGCCACAGGCATCCTGCCTGTGGCCAATCATTGCTCTCCTCGCTGCCGGCGCTGTGATTGGCCAAGCATGCGGGGTCACAGTGCATGCTTGGCCAATCACAGCGCCTGGATGACACTGCGATGGCGTAGTGCATTGTGGGCCGTTCGCGTCACTCGAATTTGGCGCGAACGGCCCAAATCGTTCGATCTTCGTCGAACGATCGAACAGCCGATGTTCGAGTCGAACGTATGTTCGACTCGAACACGAAGCTCATCCCTACTGGAGACAAACATACCTGAGTTTGCCTTGAGTAACGTTCAGTGAACATAACTAAAGTTTGGGTGGCGAATCCAAACCCCATTGAAGTCAATGGGAGCCGAATGTTAAAAAGCAGTTCTGGTAATTTTCTGTGCTTATAGGCAAATTGTTCTCAAACAAATGGCATGCGGAATGGGAAAACACAATCTTATTTTTGATTTTTGCAAAAGTTAATTGAAGAACATGCCTGTGGGATACCCAGACCCTGCTTGTGCAATGGTGCATGCTTTATAAAACCTACTACAGCAACACTTACCTTTACAAAGAAAAGAGAATGTTTAAATTGCCAGCAAGATTCTGTTTGTAAACAAATGGCCGGGTATTCCCGTCATCGTTACCAGACTGATTTTACAGATGAAGTTCTGGTAAAAAATTTAAAAATGTAAGTAGAACAAATGGTATTGAGTTCGTAACAAGATTCCCTTCCATGTAAGTGAATGGGTCCGGTGACATCACTGGCTGTTAGGTGATCAGCAGTGACTGGATCCAGGCATACTGTCATGTACTGTATAATATCTGTAGTAATACCGCTATTGTACATCATGTTAAGCTCCTGCTGTACAGATAAATGTTTGGGCGTTCATCTGAATGCCCGAACAGTCAAGCTTTAATTTGAATTGGTATTTTGACTAAACTTTAAAGAGGAGCACCAGTCTCCTGTATAAACAAAAAAAATTCAGCAGCTATAAAAACTGTAGCTGCTGACTTTTCATAAACAGCCACTCACTTGTCCCACGATCCAGTGCCCTCCTCACCCTGGCTAGTTCTTCACTAGCCTTTGGGTTCCTGGAACCGGCATCTTAACTGTGGGCACCTGGCTGTAACAGCTTGAGGCTTCACAGCAGGGTACCCACTGCGCATTTGTGCCAGTTGTGTTACGCATTGTGAATGGTTCCGCAGTCTTCTGGGATCTGTGACATGTCCCAGAAGACTGCAAAGAGGGAAGGGAACTTCTAATCGCCTAAGTTGTCGGAAGGGAAGTCAGAGCGTTTACATGTCAAAATCAGGTACCCGCTCTCCCCCCCAAAAGTGCCATTCTTGAAAGAGGAGGGGGAAGGAGGCCTTAAAGCGGAACATCCCCTTTTGGGTGGAGTTCAGCTTTAAGCTAATTTTTATTGCTAGGGAGCTCTGCTATTACTGCTTCTTTCCAAATCAACATTTCCACATTTGTGCTTCCTTACAGTGGCCTTATAAATTACTTGTGCAACATTTTATTTTTCTATCTATTATAAAGGATCAGAGGAAAAACATATTCAAAACATTTTAAACTACTAACTACTAAAACATAAACATTTTAACAACTAAAAGCGAGTCTAAAAAATAGGGTCACCCAATGAATGCAAAGGACCACTGGTTGGGCCACAGAACCATAGATAATTTGGTCTTTATTTTAAATATGTTCCAGAGATAAATAATGCAGTGTATTATCAGTGGGATGCAGCTTCATGTCTTACCGCTATACGCCAGTACCACATAGGAAATCCTGTTGAACATTAGCTTAAACCTTCCTACGAAGCTCTTCACAGTATTTTTTTTTTCTCTGCATTTTACACTAGGCTGTGTCTGTGCTCCATTCAAGCTACTGCTTCCATGTCCCCCATCTTTACAAAGGCACAAGGAATCTCCTCTCCCACCTCTTTAAGTCCCTCTTGCAGCTGACAACAGTTCATGGGATCACTTGTAAAAAAGAAAAAAAAAGTATTTAGAAAATATACTCTATAGGGAAGTTATGAGAAATGGTCTTCTGCAAACAAGATATTGCACTAAATCTGTAGGTAAATAAAAGAACCAGAACCTTCACTAAGTGGGCCTCTGTAAACAGAGCGGATTCCCTTCCTGGGAACATAATCAGTAATCTAAGTAAGAGATTGGGAGCAGAAGAACTACTGCAACCAACATATAACATTAACCATAAGTATATAGATGCACACCAGTATATAAATAATACAAGCTTTACATAAGAAGTGATTAATAACAGTACATATGTCCAATGTAGAAACAGGTATTATCAGCAAAGGGCCCAATTGGAGTCCTGGTGGATTTCTGTACATGTACCCAGGCATATATAGTTATCAATAGAGATACCTCCATATAAATATTGCAGAAAAGTCCTGTTAAGGACCATTAGGATGATGTGGCATCTGTCTTTGTGCCAGTAGAGCTGAAGACAAGATCTGTGGTCAAGGGGAGAGCCTCTTACTGTAGTCCAACCAGCTTGGAACAAAGCTTCTCACCTGCAGTAACTGTGGTGTGGCACTGGAACTCAGAGTGTCTCATTCTATCTACTCTGCACTTAAGTCCCTCCCTAATAGCTTCTAATCTGACATGCAACCAAACCTCTAAGCCTATGATCCCGACGTGGCGGCCGGATCCCTAATCATGCTCTAGCACAGGGGTCTCCAAACCCCGGTCCGCGGGCCACATGCGGCCCGCTTGTGGGTTTTATCCGGCCCGCAGCTGACAGGGCCTGCCACACCGTTTTTTTCTTTTTTTTTCTGCTGGGCCCGCCGAGGCGCGGCACCTCCCCCTTCCCGCCCACTGTTTAAAATTACAATGCTCGACGAGTGACGTGTGACGTCACAGGCGCGGCACCTCCCCTCTTCCCGCCCGCTGCTACACAAGAATCGTCATTTCAAACAGCGGGCGGGAAGAGGGGAGGTGCCGTGCCTGTGACGTCACTCGTGGAGGATCGAAAATTTAAACAGCGGGCGGGAGGAGGGGAGGTGCCACGCCTGTGACGTCGCTCGTGGAGGATCGTAAATTCAAACAGCGGGCGGGAGACAGGAGTTGCCGAGGAGCTGCAGAAGAGCTGCAATCAGCTAGCACGGAGGTAAGAGGCGGAGGCAACGCTGATGGGCACACTGCAGGGGAGATTGCTGTGCTGATGGGGATATTTCTGGGGACACTGCTGATGGGGACACCAGTGATGGGGCCTCGGTGTCAGCAATGATGGGGACACCACTAATGGGGACATGAGGTCACTGTTGATGGGGTCACTGTTGATGGGGTCACTGCTGATAGGGACACTGCTGATGGGGGACATGGGGTCACTGCTGATGGGGACACCTGCTGAGGGGGACACAGGCGCGTGGAAGGCTCTGATGGGGACACAGAAGTGTGGAACACTCTGATGGGGACACAGAAGTGTGGAAGGCTCTGATGGAGACACAGACGTGTGGAACGCTCTGATGGGGACACAGACGTGTGGAACGCTCTGATGGGGACACAGACGTGTGGAACGCTCTGATGGGGACACAGAAGTGTGGAAGGCTCTGATGGGGACACAGAAGTGTGGAAGGCTCTGATGGGGACACAGACGTGTGGAAGGCTCTGATGGGGACACAGACGTGTGGAAGGCTCTGAAGGGGACACAGACGTGTGGAAGGCTCTGATGGGGACACAGACGTGTGGAAGGCTCTGATGGGGACACAGGCGTGTGGAAGGCTCTGATGAGGACACAGGTGTGTGGAAGGCTCTGATGGGGACACAGACGTGTGCAAGGCTCCGATGGGGACACAGACGTGTGGAACGCTCTGATGGGGACACAGACGTGTGGAACGCTCTGATGGGGACACAGACGTGTGGAACGCTCTGATGGGGACACAGACGTGTGGAAGGCTCTGATGGGGACACAGACGTGTGGAAGGCTCTGATGAGGACACAGGCGTGTGGAAGGCTCTGATGAGGACACAGGTGTGTGGAAGGCTCTGATGGGGACACAATGTACAAAGAGACTGATGGAGGACACAGATGTGCAAAAAGGCTCTGATGGGGACACAATGTGCAAGGATACTCTGATGGGCACACAGATGTGTGGAAGGCTCTGATGGTGACAAACATGCGGAAAAGCTCTGATTGGGACACGGATGTGTGGAAAGGCTCCAATGTGGACACAGGTGTGCAAGAAGTTTCTGGGGACACAGATGTGGTGGAGACTCTGTTGGAGACGCAGTTGTACGGGACTCTGATGGGGAAACAGATGTGAGGGGAAGTCTGAGATACAGATATAAAGGGGATCTTGAGGACGGCACAGACATAAGGGGGGATTATGATGAGGACTCTGATGTAAGCGTAAACTCTCAAATCTTTTCCTTGCTCAGATATCTCCTTCAGTTATGGAAGGAAAAAAGAAAAGAAAAGTGGACAGCGAATGCCGCCTGTTTAATGAACAATGGAGCATGAAGTACTTTTTTGTACAAGCAGGTGATAAAGCCTCGTGTCTCATATGCAATGAAATGGTTGCAGTTTTGAAGGAGTACAATTTGCGTCGGCACTATGAGACAAAACACGAACAAAGTTATTCCAAATTCACAGGAACACAGCGTTCGGAAAAATTTCAATCGATGCAACGCAATTTGCTTTCCCAAAAAGCTCTATTTACACAAAAGAAAAGTGAAAATGAAGCTTTAACTCGGGCCAGTTATAAAGTAGCTTATGCCCTGGCTAAAAGAGGAAAACCATTTACTGACGGAGATCTTATCAAGGAGTGTATGATGGAAGCAGTGGAAGAGTTATGCCCAGAAAAAGCTAATTTGTTCAAAACTATAAGTCTTGCACCAAATACTGTTGCTCGTAGAATTGATGATATAGGAAGCAATATAGTTAATCAAATTGCAGAAAAAGCTAAAAATGTTTTGGCGTATTCTCTCGCACTTGATGAGTCAACTGATGTGTGTGATACATCACAACTTTTAGTATTCATTCGTGGTGTCGACAGCGAATTTAATGTCACACAAGAGTTAGCATCAGTGCATAGCATGCACAGCACAGTAACTGGAGAAGACATCTTCAAAGAACTGCAAAAAACTGTGACGGAATACAACCTGGAGTGGAATAAACTGCAATGTGTGACAATTGATGGAGGAAAAAACATGTCTGGGCCGAAGAAAGGTTTAGTTGGACAAATAACAAAAACTTGCGAGGTTGGTGGATTCTCAAAGCCCATGTTCCTGCATTGCATTATCCATCAGCAAGCATTGTGTGGGAAATATCTGGATATGTCTTGTGTTCTGAAACCTGTTGTTTCAGTAGTAAATTTTATTCGATCTCATGGGCTCAATCATCGCCAGTTTCGTGATTTTCTAAAAGAAATTGACTCAAAGTACGTTGACTTGACTTACTATACAGCAGTTCGATGGCTTAGTTGTGGAACAGTTCTATCACGCTTCTTTCATCTCAGAGAAGAAATTAATTCATTTCTAACAGAAAAGAATCGACCCGACCCACTTTTGTCAAACACTGACTGGCTTTGGAAATTGGCATTTTTTGCAGATTTGACAGACCATATGAATCAACTGAATCTGAAATTGCAAGGTGAAACCAATTTGATTTGTGACCTATTTGTGCATGTCAAGTCATTCAGGGCAAAACTCATGCTTTTTGAAGGACAGGTGAAAGACCATAATTTGGTTAATTTCCCATGTTGTGTAAAATTTCATGAAGAAAGCGAAACAGAATTTCCTTCTTCATTTGCAACTGTAATCATTCAGGGCTTGCAAAAACAGTTTCAGGAGCGATTTTCTGATCTTGATGGTAGAGCAGATGATATAAAACTGTTTCAAAATCCATTTGACTGTAAAGTTGAAACACTCCCAAGTCAGTTTCAATTGGAAATTATTGACCTACAATCAGATGACATGCTGAAAGACAAATTTAAAGAAGGACATTTGATCCAGTTTTATAAATCTTTGCAGCCTGAGCAGTTTCCAAATTTGAAGCAATTTGCTCGTAGACTTGTGTCAGTTTTTGGTACAACATACCTGTGTGAACAAACATTTTCAAAAATGAAGTATGTCAAGTCCAAATATCGAGCAAATTTATCAGATGATCGTTTGAAGTCAATTCTAATAATTGGCTCCTCAAGCTTGAAACCTCAGTACAGTGACATTTTGAAATTAAAAAATCAGCTCCATCGTTCACATTAAAATTGTAAACATGTTTTTCGTTTTGTGACCATGAAGCACAAAATTCTTTGCGTTATGTTTTGCTGTTTACACAAAATTGCCAGATCTGTGTTGAAAGTTTGTAGACTGATTTAATTTTTCTTCGACTCATATTAAAGGCCCAAGTTTATTTTGAATGTCTTTGCGTTGTTTTGCGCAAGTTGTTTCTCTTTTGTTCTCAGTCATATCATGCTGATTACAAAAACGATCCATGTAAAATATATACATTTATTTAAATGTTATTCATTCATTTTATACATAACTGATTTTTTTTCCGGCCCCCGAATACTTGTAAAATCTACAATGTGGCCCTCGTGTTGAAAAGTTTGGAGACCCCTGCTCTAGCATATCCTGCTTTTGGGCCCTAAGCTAAAAGTAGTTATAGAATCCAAGACCAGAAGGAATGGGGTTAATTAGAATAAAAAGAGCTGCCTATAAACTCTTTTGCAATTCACTGGTTCACCTACCAATTATACTGGAAGGTGACCACAACACATACAGTAGCACAGGCCTTGATATCTGGCGCTGTGCATGTGATATAATAACAAGGAGAAAACAGAGCTACTCTGTCAAAATATGTAAACCCAACATTTTATATTCCTAATATGTGCCTGCTGTCCCATTTACTTGTATGAAAAATGACCCCGTTCTCTTTGTATTGCTTCTTTTATGTGAAATACCTTGTGTTTCTGCCTGTCCCTCTGCTTTCCTATTAAAAATCGACCACAGTAGGCATGATAGCACAACGTGATCAGTTTTCTAGCTGAGCTGTGTGGTAAAAAGAAGTGGACTTCAGGATCAGCTGCCCAAGAGCTTCTATGTACATAGAATAGGGAGTAAAGAAAAAGGACACTAAATTAAAGGACATTTAATTAACCATATCTGTGAGGTATATTTATGTGATTGACAATGCAACTAGAATCTTAAACCGTGTACACACGACCGTTTTTAATGTCATGGAAAAAAACGACGTTTTTTTCTACGTGATTCTTCTCAAGCCTGCCTTGCATACACACTATCGGGAAAAAAAATTTTGGAGCAAAGCGTGGTGACGTACAACACGTACAGCAACACGTATGATGGCACTATAAAGTGGAAGTTCCATTTGGATGGCGCCACCCTTACGGCTGCTTTTGCTGATTTTGTGTTACCGTGTGTTAGTAAAAGTTTGGTGTTAGCCGATTCGCGCTTTTCAGTCTCTGTGCTTTTCAGTCCGTTACAGCATAACAAATGTGCTATCTCCATTACGAACGCTAGTTTTACCAGAACGAGCGCTCCCTTCTCATAACTTGCTTCTGAGCATGTGCGTTTTTTTCCCATCATTAAAGCGTACACACGGCCATTTTTCACGACGAGAACAACGACGACGTGAAAAAACGACAAGAAAAAATAGAGCATGTTCTAAATTTTTAATGGCCATTTTTCTCATTGAGAAAAATGCTCTGGAGCTTACACACGATCGTTTTTATTTACCAAATTAAAAAAATTGCATTATTCTCGTCATGAAAAACAGTCGTGTGTACGCGGCATTACAGTTTTTTCTACTGTGTTAACTTCCAGAAAGTATGTTACAACAAACACTGCGTGATTAGTATTGGTACAACATGGTCTTAGTGTGATGTGATTTAATGAGTGGTAGAGTGCTATCAAAACTTTATGCACCCTGGTTATCATTGTAGGTAACATATTAGTGTAGAATGGAATTGTTATGGTAGTGGGGCAAAGTTTGAAATTTCTGATGTGTGCCAACATCGAGTATACTCTTTATGTGAAATATGCCTGCTAATATGCCCAGCTTGCCTTCCTAGTAATAAGCTATAACTGTACTAATTTAAAGGAAATTTGGATCAAATTCAATACATAAATGCTCATGATCTGATTTTAGGTTTGTAACAACCAGACAATGTCATAAAAATGGTGCAGTAAATAGTTTATAACAGCAGACTTCTGTACAAAAGCTTCCAAACTACTGCACATCAGGATTTTCTTGAAATCTCTGGTCGCTCATGAAATTAAGGGAAGCTTACAGCAATGTATGATTATCCACTTGTCAATTCCATTCCAAAGTACATGATGTGAAAGCAAATTATATATTATGAGTGAGTGCATGAGTGTTTGAAAAATCATATCTGAGTTCTAATTGTTAACAGTGGTTGCTGCCTATTATATTTCTTATCTCTTGACAGATGCTTAATAGTCTTAAGCCTACATAGTCTTGTGGCTCACACTGTAGTGTCTATATATCCCACCCACGGTACATTCACATCCCAACTTTACACATTTATAAATTCAAATATAATGAAACATTATGTGTGCCAATATACAGAATATTATATGTTACTAATATATAATATATTTGAATTATACATATTCTTTTTTCAATACTGCAGTTTATTTTCTTAAGTACAAAGTACAAAAAATGCAAAGTGACTGTCAAATAACATATTAAACATGTAGCTGTAGAAGCATAACAATTACTAAGGTTTCTTGGCAATACTCATCAGTAGGGATGAGCGAATCCGCCAAAGTTCAGAACACAGGAGGTTCTCTGAACCAAGGAAAAGATCTGCTGAACATAGCGCCGAACCCCATTGAAGTTTATGGGTGCTGAATCTTTTTATTTTTTTCTGCTAGTTTTTAAAGTCAATGTGCAACTTTTTGTTTAAATAAGGGACATGCAAGGAGAGGAAATAAGGAAGAGAATATTATTACAAAACTCTACACATGACTCTCTGGTAGAAGCCATGGAAGCAGGATCTCTCCCACAGAAATTACCTACCCTGGACCTCATGACTAGAATATGGAAAGCAGTGAAGATAGCGTTGGGATACGATGGTATCACTGAGTATACCCCCCTATGGGAGAATGATAATTTAAAGGAGATACAGAAGATGGGAACAGTTAAGGAATGGGAAAGACAGGGTGTTAAATATATCTCCCAGCTGTACCAAGATGGCATAATTAAAACTTTCCAGACATTAAAAGAACAATATAAACTTTCAAATAAATCCTTCTATAAATATTTACAGATCAGACATGCCTTAACAAAACAATATAAAGGAATAGTAATGACCTGGAGTAAGATTCCCCTGTTAAAAGAAATTACCAACACTAAAACATCTAAGGGCTCAATATCAAAAATGTACTTAACTTTACATAAGGGGAGCCTAAGGGGAACCCAGGGCCAGGTACATAAGAGGAAGTGGGAAAGAGATATCGGTAACTTATCTAACGAACAGTCGAAAATAATTTTGGAACTTGCTCCGTCAGTCTCACTATCTCCCTCTCAGAGGATGTCTCATCTATTTTTGTTAAACAGAGCATATTACACTCCGTATAAACTTTTCCGCTTTGGCTGTAGAGCAGATGCCAGCTGTCCCAGATGTGGAAGAGTAGACGGAGATATGATCCACATGTTCTGGCGATGCCTGAAGCTATTCCGGTATTGGAGGGAGGTAGTGAGAACTATTGAGCAAACTTTTGAGGTTCACATAGAGCTGGAACCCCTACAATGTGTATTGGGCTGGGTAAAGGGTGAGGGGTCAAATGTTTATACTCAGTCAGCAATAACAAGATGCTTATTTCAAGCAAGGAGGCTGATCGCACAGAGATGGCAATCAGTCCCCCCCCCCCCTTTAGCAAGGACTGGGAGCAAAACATGAACATAACCATACTAAAGGAAAGGACTACCTATGTTAGACAAGGAGCCCTAAAAAAATATAATAAGATTTGGAAACCGTGGCAAGAGAAAAAACTGTAATCAAATATAAGTAAAGTTGTTGTAGAAGGGAATGGATGATTTGGAGGAAGAAAGTGTGAGTGAGTGCGGAATAGGTCAATCAGCGGTTGGATGAGAGATGTAGAATGGAAGGAGAGATATGAGGTAGTGGGGCAGGGGAGTTTGTATTGTATTGGTTTTAAAGTGAAATTATGTCTTGACAAATAATTTTTTTGTATGGGAGATTGGGGGGAGGGAAAGAGGGATTGTATGTATTGTTGGAAAATGGAAAATTATTTAATAAAGATATGAAATTAAAAAAATGAGGGACATGGGCAGGTGAGCGCTGCCATGAAGGATGTGTTCCAATGCAAAAGAATATTTAAAAACAACTGTTCAGTGGGTAGGGGGGAGTCTTTTACTGCAGTTTAAACTGCAAAATTGTCCCTAGTTTTAATATCAAATCAGAGGCATTAATGATCACTGGAACCTGTGTGTCAGTATACTACACCAATTCTGTTTCAATAGTTGTTATTGGTATTTTTAAGAAAATGCAGATTAATTGAACACTGTGCAGAGAAGCAAACAATCCTCGCATGCTCTGAATCACACAACAAGAACTGGTACAAAACAACTACACCAATTCTAAAGGAAGATCCCTCTCTGGTTGGAAGGTGGACCAACTGTGTTTCAAATATTTACTTTGTTTTTAATTAATGTTAGCTTTATGCTATATTTGACATATATAGCAACTTCACATCCTTTGTTTCCTACTCTCTCTTTCCTGTATAGTGTGTACCCTACTATAGTTACAGGTATTTCCCAGTCATTTGATTCCTTGAACCATGTCTCTGTAACCACAAAGTTCCAGTTGTCCCTAGACACATAAGAACTGTCAGATCACAAAGCTTGTTGCTTTTCAGAGGTGCAGAACACACATCAGCATTCAGTAGCATTGAAAAGTAAAAAACCTTTCCAAAGAAACAAGCATGTTTTACCTAAAATACATTTCCTAAAGGATTTACGTCTACTTTATTTAAACTGCAGGGCCTACAAGCCTTACACTAATCTGTCCCTATGTACTTTATCAGCACTCCCTATGCTTTTCTTACCACTGTTCAGCACATTGTCAAAATGGCTGATAGAAACCACTTTTTATAGTGAGGGGCTGGAATTAACAAAGTTCCCATTATAGGCCATTGTGAGCCACCTGAGGTTTGGTAAAACTGGCCTAAACGCCATTGTATCCATTTTTTCATATATATGTTAAAAAAAAAAACATAAAAAAAAACAACAAATTGAGTTTGTTATGGCTGTAGTGGAGCACTGGTCTCTTTTAATGTTCTGATAGATATTTGTCTTTGAAAAGCATACAGTAGCTATAAGGTTTTTCTACAAGATGATACTAGCTGGAGGGTTAATGTGTTGCATCCAGTCTCTTTGTGGCCTACTTAAGATTTATCTATAGCGTGAGGATGCTGGAAGGTTAAACACTGATTTTAAACTAGTTGAAAGGATGCCGTTCATAAATTTTTGATAGTGCCCATTGAGTACTGAAAATTCCTATGGAAATATTGATACATATTGTTCAGTCTTTTCAAGCTATAAATGTTTGAAATCCAGTAAAATAGATAGTAACATGCTTAGTTATGTCATTCACATTTTCAAGCATTTATAGGTGTTGCAGTGAACTAGGCATGTGCATTTCGTTTCGTTCCGAATCGAAATTCGGACGAATTTTCATTATTCGGACGTTCGGATGCATCCGAATTAACGAATTACCAATGCTAACGAATTCAACCGAATCCGAACGTTTCGAATCGAAAAACCACGGACGAAATTCGAATCGAATTCGAAAAGAATTCTAGTCGAATCGAATTTGAAAAACAATTAGAATAGAATAGAATCGAAAATATTGGAAATAATCAAATAGAAAAACAATAGAACAGAATAGAATAAAATACAATATATATATTATATTTTATTCTATTCTGTTCTATTTTTTTCTAGTCTATTTTCTATTTCTATTCTAATCTTTTCTAATTGGAATTCGAAAAATCGGTCGCATTCGAAAATATTTCAACCAAATTCGAAAATATATCTACCGGATTCGATAATATTTCAACCAAATTCGATAATATTTCAACCGGATTTGAAATTATTTCAACCAAATAGAAGAGATTATAATAAAATAGAAAAACAGATAATAGACTAGAAAAACAATTGGACTGAATATATTATATTTTATTCTATTCTGTTCTATTTTTTTTCTAGTCTATTTTCTATTTCTATTCTAATCTTTTCTAATTGGAATTCGAAAAATCGGTCGCATTCGAAAATATTTCAACCAAATTCGAAAATATATCTACCGGATTCGATAATATTTCAACCAAATTCGATAATATTTCAACCGGATTTGAAATTATTTCAACCAAATAGAAAAGATTATAATAAAATAGAAAAACAGATAATAGACTAGAAAAACAATTGGACTGAATATATTATATTTTATTCTATTCTGTTCTATTTTTTTTCTAGTCTATTTTCTATTTCTATTCTAATCTTTTCTAATTGTAATTCGAAAAATCGGTCGCATTCGAAAATATTTCAACCAAATTCGAAAATATATCTACTGGATTCGATAATATTTCAACCAAATTCGATAATATTTCAACCGGATTTGAAATTATTTCAACCAAATAGAAAAGATTATAATAAAATAGCAAAACAGATAATAGACTAGAAAAACAATAGGACAGAATATATTATATTTTATTCTATTTTTTTCGAGTCTATTCTTTTATATTCTATTCAAATCTTTTCTAATAAAATCAAAATCATTATATACTGAATTCGAATTTCGGAAGATGGTTATATATATATATATAATTTTTTTTCCGACATTCTAATTTCGTATAGAATGAATTCTAATTTGAATAGAAAAGATTAGAATAGAAATAGAAACTAGACTAGAAAAACAATAGAACAGAATAGAGTATAGATACTATCTATTATTTTTTTTATTTTTTTTGCAGATTACTATTTGTTTCCATAAGATCTCCTGCAGACTATTAGCATCAATTTTTTTCAGATCTCCTGCAGACTATTAGTACTCTGCAAAAAAAATTATAAAAAATTAAATAGATGCTAATATTCTGCAGGAGATCTTATGGAAACAAATAGTAATCTGCAAAAAAAAAAAATATTAAATAGATAGTATCTATACTCTATTCTGTTCTATTGTTTTTCTAGTCTATTTTCTATTTCTATTCTAATCTTTTCTATTCAAATTAGAATTCATTCTATACGAAATTCGAATGTCGGGAAAAAAATGATATATTATATATATATATATAACCATCTTCCGAAGTTCGAATTTAGTATATAATGAATTTGATTTTAATAGAAAAGATTTGAATAGAATATAAAAAAATAGACTAGAAAAAAATAGAACAGAATAGAATAAAATATAATATATTCAGTCCAATTGTTTTTCTAGTCTATTATCTGTTTTTCTATTTTATTATAATCTTTTCTATTTGGTTGAAATCATTTCAAATCCGGTTGAAATATTATCGAATCCGGTAGATATATTTTCGAATTTGGTTGAAATATTTTCGAATGCGACCGATTTTTCGAATTCCAATTAGAAAAGATTAGAATAGAAATAGAAAATAGACTAGAAAAAAAATAGAACAGAATAGAATAAAATATAATATATTCAGTCCAATTGTTTTTCTAGTCTATTATCTGTTTTTCTATTTTATTATAATCTTTTCTATTTGGTTGAAATCATTTCAAATCCGGTTGAAATATTATCGAATCCGGTAGATATATTTTCGAATTTGGTTGAAATATTTTCGAATGCGACCGATTTTTCGAATTCCAATTAGAAAAGATTAGAATAGAAATAGAAAATAGACTAGAAAAAAATAGAACAGAATAGAATAAAATATAATATATATATTGTATTTTATTCTATTCTGTTCTATTGCTTTTCTATTTGATTATTTCCAATATTTTCGATTCTATTCTAATTGTTTTCGAATGCGGTTGAAATGATTTCGAATCATGTTGAAATGATTTCGAATCCGGTAGAAATATTTTCGAATCCAGTCGAAATATTTTAGAATCCAAGCGTTTTTACGAATTCGGTCGAAAACGGAACGAAATACGAAAACGAATTTAACGGATTTAACGAATCAAACTAAACGAAATTAATTAATTAACAAATTAAAACGAAACGAAACTAAACAAATTTTTTCCTTTTGCACATGTCTAGAGTGAACACAGGTTGGTTGAAATTTGTCAGTGCCCCTCTTGTATCTATTCAACAAGCACTTAGTTCCCACTGTAGCATAAACATACAAGCAAATATAATCAAGGTAGATATTTCCAAGTGGTATCTGCATCACCCAGTCACCTCCATACATCTAATCAGGGATGAGCCGAACACCCCCCTGTTCGGTTCGCACCAGAACCTGCGAACAGACAAAATGTTCGTGTAAACTTTAGAAACCTATTAAATACAATGGACTCGAATGTTCAAAATCTAAAGTGTTAATTATAAAGGCTTATATGCAAGTTATTGTCCTAAAAAGTGTTTGGGGACCCGGGTCCTGCCCCAGGGGACATGTATCAATGCAAAAAGAAGTTTTAAAAATGGCCGTTTTTTCGGGAGCAGTGATTTTAATAATGCTTAAAATGAAAAAATAAAAGTGAAATATTCCTTTAAATTTCGTACCTGGGGGGTGTGTATGATATGCATGTAAAGTGGCGCATGTTTCCCGTGCTTAGAACTGTCCCTGCAAAAAATGTCATTTTTGAAAGAAAAAAATGCATTTAAAACTGACTCGCGGCTGTTAATGAATTGTCGGCTCCCGGCAATACATACAAAAGTCATTGATAAAAAAAAAAAAAAAAGCTTGGGGGTTCCCCAGAATTCAATTACCAGGCCCTTCAGGTCTGGAATGGATATTAAGGGGAACCCCGCCGCAAATTAAAAAAAAATTGACGTCGGGTTCCCCCAAATATCCATTCCAGGCCCTTCAGATCTGGCATGGATTTTAAGGGGAACTCCACCCAAAATTAAAAAAAAAAATGGCGTGGAGTCCCCCTAAAAATCCATTCCAGACCCCTTATCCGAGCACGCAACCTGGCCAGCCACAGGGGAAAAGGGGGGGACGAGAGAGCGGCCCCCCCTCCCTCCTGAACCGTACCAAGCCACATGCCCTCAACATGGGGAGGATGGCCCCATGTTGATGGGGACAAGGGCCTCATCCCCACAACCCTTGCCCGGTGGTTGTGGGGGTCTGCGTACGGGGGGCTTATCGGAATCTGGAAGACCCCTTTAACAAAGGGGACCCCCAGATCCCGGCCCCCCCTATGTGAATTGGTAAGGGATACATTGTACCCCTACCATTTCACGAAGAAAGCGTAAAAAAATGTTAAAAAAAACACACAAACACCTTGAAAAAGTCCTTTATTTAAAAAAAAAACAAAAAACATTCCAGCGGTGAAATCCAGTGTCCCGCGGCGATCCCGATGTCCAGCGCTGTCCTTCATTGGTTGTGCCTGAGCGGACCTGATGGGGAACTCCCTCTCAGTATTTTAAATGTATAGACCCGCCCCTTCTAAAGTTCCCCATCAGGTCCGCTCAGCGGACGAGATGCGGAACATGAGAAGGGGCGGGTCTATACATGTATTACCAAAGTGAGAGCAGTCCCCCATCAGGTCCGCCCCCTCGGTATGTCGGACCCGCCTACGTCATTGGCCTGAGCGGGGAACTTCCTTCACTGTGTAATTTAAATTACACGGTGAAGGAAGTTCCCCGCTCAAGCCAATGACGTAGGCGGGTCCGACATACCGAGGGGGCGGACCTGATGGAGAACTGCTCTCACTTTGGTAATACATGTATAGACCCGCCCCTTCTCATGTTCCGCATCTGGTCCGCTGAGCGGACCTGATGGGGAACTTTAGAAGGGGCGGGTCTATACATTTAAAATACTGAGAGGGAGTTCCCCATCAGGTCCGCTCAGGCACAACCAATAAAGGACAGCGCTGGACATCGGGATCGCCGCGGGACACTGGATTTCACCGCTGGAATGTTGTTTTTTTTTTAATAAAGGACTTTTTCAAGGTGTTTGTGTGTTTTTTTAAACATTTTTTTACGCTTTCTTCGTGAAATGGTAGGGGTACAATGTACCCCTTACCAATTCACATAGGGGGGGCCGGGATCTGGGGGTCCCCTTTGTTAAAGGGGTCTTCCAGATTCCGATAAGCCCCCCGCCCGCAGACCCCCACAACCACCGGGCAAGGGTTGTGGGGATGAGGCCCTTGTCCCCATCAACATGGGGACATCCTCCCCATGTTGAGGGCATGTGGCTTGGTACGGTTCAGGAGGGAGGGGGGCGCTCTCTCGTCCCCCCCTTTTCCCCTGCGGCCGGCCAGGTTGCGTGCTCGGATAAGGGGTCTGGTATGGATTTTTAGGGGGACTCCACGCCATTTTTTTTTTTAAACTTGGGGTGGAGTTCCCCTTAAAATCCATGCCAGATCTGAAGGGCCTGGAATGGATATTTGGGGGAACCCCACGTCAATTTTTTTAAAATTTGCGGCGGGGTTCCCCTTAATATCCATTCCAGACCTGAAGGGCCTGGTATTTGAATTCTGGGGAACCCCCACGCTTTTTTTTTTTTTTTTATCAATGACTTTTGTATGTATTGCCGGGAGCCGACAATTCATTAATAGCCGCGAGTCAGTTTTAAATGCATTTTTTTCTTTCAAAAATGACATTTTTTGCAGGGACAGTTCTAAGCACAGGAAACATGCGCCACTTCACATGCATATCATACACACCCCCCAGGTACGAAATTTAAAGGAATATTTCACTTTTATTTTTTCATTTTAAGCATTATTAAAATCACTGCTCCCGAAAAAAACGGCCGTTTTTAAAACTTCTTTTTGCATTGATACATGTCCCCTGGGGCAGGACCCGGGTCCCCAAACACTTTTTAGGATAATAACTTGCATATAAGCCTTTATAATTAGCACTTTAGATTTCTCCCATAGATTTTTCGAATTTGCCGCGAACACCCCAATTTGTTCGCTGTTCGGCGAACGGGAGAACAGGCAATGTTCGAGTCGAACATGAGTTCGACTCAAACTCGAAGCTCATCCCTACATCTGATTAATCAGGCAAAATGCAATACAAGCACTAAAAGACAAAACATACTGAACATTTCTGAGATTATATTAGAAAACACTTGTCCAGAGAGTTCCTGAACCTCATTTATGGTCAGGTTATTAACCACTTAACGACCATGCACTGTATATATACGTCGGCAGAATGGCTCGTACAGGCACAATCACGTACCTGTACGTCCCCTTTAACTGCCCGACATGGGGGTCGCGCGCACGCCGCCGGCTAGTGACCCTGACCTTGGCATGCCTTCCTAACCATTCCTGTCTGCTAGTTGCCCCAACCTTGGCCTGTTCTCTGGACTATCCTGTGTTTAACCCTGAACTGTTGCTTCTGCTCTGTCCACCAGAGCCAGTCCATGAGCATGAGCTGAGAGACCCTGGGGGCCACGACCTGGAGTCAGCTGCAGCCAAATCCATCCTCACCATCAGATGCTCTGGTGAAAACCTGCTGGCTCTTAGATTCTGCGCCCTGGGGAATCTTACGCTCCAGCTTCCTGTTTGTGCCTAATTAAATGTATAAAAAATAAAACTTTTTAATAAATTTTTAAACTGGAGTACTGCCCCATGAAGCCTCTCTTTTATGTCATTTGAATTATCCCACTACAGGATAACCATACAGTGGGAGAGTTCGTATTTTTTGCGATTCGGCACTGCGTAGCTTTAACTGACAATTGCGCGGTCGTGCGATGTGGCTCCCAAACAAAATTGGCGTCCTTTTTTCCCACAAATAGAGCTTTTTTTGGTGGTATTTGATCACCTCTGCAAACTAAAATTTTTCCACAGTTTATGGCCGATACGTATTCTTCTACATATTTTTGGTAATAAAAAATCGCAATAAGCGTATATTGATTGGTTTGCGCAAAAGTTATAGCGTCTACAAAATAGGGGATAGTTTTATGGCATTATTATTATTATTATTATTTTTTACTAGTAATGGCGGCAATCAGCGGTTTTTATCGTGACTGCGTCATTATGGCGGACACATCGGACACTTTTGACACATTTTTGGGACCATTGTAATTTTTACAGCAATCAGTGCTATAAAAATGCATTGATTACTGTGAAAATGACACTGGCAGTGAAGGAGTTAACCACTAGGTGGCGCTGAAGGGGTTAAGTGTGTCCTAGGGAGTGATTCTTACTGTTAGGGGGGGGTGGCTATGAGTGACACGTCACTGATTGCTGTTCCCGATGAGAGGGAACAGACGATCAGTGATAGTGTCACTAGGCAGAACGGGGAGATGCTTGTTTACACTTGCCTCTCCCTGTTCTGCAGCTCTGTGACCCGATCGCGGGACACCGGCGGACATTGAGTCCGCGGGTCCCACAGGCACGGCCAGGGAGCCCGCGGAAAGGGGCGCGCGCGGGCCGGCGGCGGCGCACCCGCATGGCGGGAATTTTGCAGACGTATATGTCGGTTGGTCGGGAACCAGTTAAGTTGCAGCACCAGTGTGTAATTTTTTTCTAGGGGTAGCGCAGATATTTCACCATACACATAAATACCTTATTCCACCCCACCATTCTGTGATCACATTGCCGCTCGACAGAAGTCAGAGGGCAATCTCAGCTCCACCCTCTGTAGTCCATAGATTGGAGAAAGAGAGCAGCGGGCAGTCACGTGACCACAGATCGGCGAAGTGAATAAGCTTTTTAGCAGGAGAATTTAAAAAAACAAAAACACTGTGTAGTATATTTTGTTACAGCAGAGGGTCTGGCAGTAATTGTGAGCATTGCCTTTACAACCACTTTAAAATAATAAACATTTCATACTTACCTGCTCTGTACAACTGTTTTGTACAGAACAGCCAAAATCCTCCTCTTCTTGGATCCCCAGCTGACACTCCTGGCACCCCCCCCCACTGAGTCCTATGGGGGCACTGATGCGTGCTCAACCCTGATCTGGGCTGTTTACATCTATTCAGACACACAACCTGGCTCACCCCTGCCCTCTACTTCCTGCTCACAGGTTTTGACTGACAGTAGCAGGAGCCAATGGCTCCTGCTGCTGCAGAGGGGAATGACACAGGAACTCATCTCCATGAAAGGAATGTGTAGCTGAGAATTGCCTCAAAAAAGTAGATCTCATTAACATTTTCATCAGATTGCGAATACCAACATTATCTACATTGTCCACATGCCCAGTTTAAATTATTTATACTGTATATGATTACTGAAAAACTCTGGACATTTAAGGGATAAATTGTGTCCCGTGTTTGAAGTCTTTTGTATGCAGGGGTTATTTAGCTCCGGCTGATTTAGATATTATTAGCCAATGTCACAATCCAGACTTCCCCTCTAATTTGCTTCATTCCTGAAAGAAAGACCTGAGGAAATGCAAACAGCCTATGGCCATAAGATTCAATGCTTATTTTTTTTGCTACTGCATGCACTTCCCCCTGCATTGTGGAAGGGAGGGCAACATTTTTTTTATTTTTACATAAGGACAAGAAGGGGTTTATGTCTTTGTTTTTAAAGGTAGCAACCATTTTGCATAGCTGCATAATTTTCTCCCTCCATTTGCTGATACTTGCTTTCACCCTGCATTGTGAAATGGCGGGCAGACTTTTTTTATTTTTGCATAGTAACAAGGTGGGATTTAGATTTTCCAAAGGTAGCACCCAGTTTGCCAATTAAAAACAAAGAATTTCCAAGCTCAACTTACCAACCAGCTTGCGACCAACTGAATTAACCTGTCTAACAGTATGCGTTAAAAACAGGGGTTTAATTGCACTCATTTGCAAATACATGTGTAGCGGGTGTTTGATTTTAGGGCAGGCATCTGGGTGGTAGTGTAACCCAGATGCATTGATTGTTAGGGAATCTGAGACCCTTTTATGGTTCTTGGAGGACTCTGGTGGTGTGAGGTTCCCTGCGGCCTGCAGGTGGCGCTGTCGCCCTGGCTGGAGTTGAACACTCACTGCAAGACTGCTTCCCTTTTTCTCCTTTCCTGGCGCTGGTACAGCGGGACGGGGAACCTGCTGTGATGCAAAGGGAGAGGAGATAAAAGGGGCGGACGCCCTGACCTTGGGGCTCAGAGTTGGAGGACGCAGCCGCACCCAGGCACCTTCAGATTAGGTGCTGGCGTTCCGGAGTTCCGGGCCCAGGTGCCCTTGACCTGGCCGGAGCGGGAGATGGAGTCCATCTCAGGCACCTTTAGCCTGGGGTGAGGTACTATGGTGGAGGCCTGGAGCTCAGTACCTTCGATTGAGTTCCGCGAGGGTGGAGGAATCCGAGGGGGCCCTAACTCCTTGGGTGCCCGTGTCCGATTCGAGGAGACCGGTGAGCGTAACTTCTCCAGAGAGTCCAGCGCAGCATTGCTGGTGATGGAGAGGCCTCCGGTAACTGTCTTGGACGGATGTCCTTCCCCTGATAGGGGCTACGATAGCGAAGGTAATTCATGTTCTGTTCAATATAGTCAGTGGCAATGACTATTCGCCACTGGTGACACTACAGTCGTTAGCTCTATCTAGAAGAATTGTGCCTTGGCCTACTCCCCACAAAGACTGAAGTGGTATATGGGTCTCAACCTATCTGTGCTGTATGATTATTTATTGAGAAGAATAAGTACGTGTTGGACCCTTTCAGTGTGTGGAACTCTGGTTACTAGGAGCAAAGGGGAGTCAATCCGAGGAGAGGATTTGACTCTGAGACACATACACAAAACCCGATAGTTCTGGCCTTCACCTCTACACATTGGAGGACATGGGCCGTGATGTATCTCATCCCTCCACCCAGTGTTAACCCCTAGATGAGACAGGCAAGCCGTGAATGAGAAGGGGTGAGAGGGGTGAGGTCGCTACACATGCGTAAGCTGCAGGCCCCGCCAAGGGACCCTGTATCCTGCAGACCCTAACTCTAAATTTGGAGAGTCTCCACAGTGGGAGCACATGTATTCTGATAGATAGATGAAGGGCAGATGACTGAAGGGAGCCCAACCCTCCTTAACCACTTGTCCCCCGCCCACTGTCAATTGACGGCGGGCGGAGGATACTCTCGTTCTCGGAGGACGTCATATGACGTCCTCCCTTTAAAACGAGCTAGGAGGCGTGCGCTCACCGCCAGCGGCGCGCGCACGCGCCCGCCGCATTCACAAGGCCCCGGTGCGCGTGCCCGGCGGCCGCGATTGCCGCCGGGCACCCGCGATTGCCCGGGAAACGAGCAGGAAAGTGGATCTCTGTGTGTAAACACAGAGATCCACGTTCTGTGAGGGAGAGGGGACCGATGGTGTGTCCCTTGTACATAGGGACAACCATCGGTCACCTCCCCCAGTCAGTCACCTCCCCCCACAGTAAGAACACATTGAGGGAACATATTTAACCCCTTCCCGCCCCCTAGTGGTTAACCCCTTCCCTGCCAATCACATTTATACAGTAATCAATGCATTTTTATAGCAGGGATCGCTGTATAAACGTGAATGGTCCCAAAAATGTGTCAAAAGTGTCCGATGTGTCCGCCGCAATATCGCAGTCACAATAAAAAATCGCAGATCGCCGCCATTACTAATAAAAAATAAATTTAAAAAATGCTATAAATCTATCCCCTATTTTGTACACGCTATAACTTTTGCGCAAACCAATCAATACGTGCTTATTGGGATTTTTTTTTTTACCAAAAATATGTAGAAGAATACGTATCGGCCTAAACTGAGGAAAATTTTATTTAAAAAAAAAATGGGTATTTATTATAGCAAAAAGTAAAAAAAAGTGTTTTTTTTTCAAACTGGACGCTCTTCTTTTGTTTATAGCGCAAAAAATAAAAACCGCAGAGGTGATCAAATACCACCAAAAGAAAGCTCTATTTGTGGGAAAAAAAGGACACAAATTTCGTTTGGGAGCCACGTCGCACGACCGCGCAATTGTCATTCAAAGTGTGACAGCGCTGAAAGCTGAAAAATGGCTTGGGCAGGAAGGGGGTTTTCGTGCACAGTAGAGAAGTGGTTAAAGGCGCAGGACCACGCTAGACACCCAGCACATTGCACAATGGCAGCAAAGGTGCGTTGCCTGACCAATATGTCAACAATACAAAAAAGGGTCCCTGCCCCCACCTATAACTGGTCTTCACAGCAAGGAGCACTGGAAGGGCAAACGCATGTCAAATAATACCTACCTGGCATATCTTTGCTGCCATTGTGCAATGTGCTCTGTGTCTAGTGTGTTCCTGCGCCTTTAAGGAGGGTTGGGCTCCCTCCAGTCATCTGCCCTTCATCTATCCATCAGAATACATGTTCTCCCACTGCGGAGACTCTCCAAATTTAGAGATAGGGTCTGCAGGATACAGGGTGCCTTGGCGGGGCCTGCAGCTTACGCATGTATTTGCAAATGTGTGCAACTAAACCCCTGTTTTTAACGCATACTGTTAGACAGGTTCATTCGGTTGGTCGCAGGCTGGTTGATAAGTTGAGCTTGGAAATTCTTTGGTTTTATTGACGTGCGTTTGCCCTTCCAGTGCTCCTTGCTGTGAAGATCAGTATAGGTGGGGGCAGTGCCCCTTTTTTTTGTATTGTTGACATATTGGTCAGGCAACGCACTGACACCTTTGCTGCCATTGTGCAATGTGCTGGGTGTCTAGTGTGTTCCTGCGCCCTTAACCACTTGTCCCCCGCCCACTGTCAATTGACGGCGGGCGGAGGACACTCTCGTTCTGGGAGGACGTCATATGACGTCCTCCCTTTAAAACGAGCTAGGAGGTGCGCGCGCGCACCACCGCGTTCACAAGGCCCCGGTGCGCGTGCCCGGCGGCCGCGATTGCCGCCGGGCACCCGCGATTGGCCGGGAAACGAGCAGGAAAGTGGATCTCTGTGTGTAAACACAGAGATCCACGTCCTGTGAGGGAGAGGGGACCGATGCTGTGTCCCTTGTACATAGGGACAACCATCGGTCACCTCCCCCAGTCAGTCCCCTGCCCCCACAGTTAGAACACATTGAGGGAACATATTTAACCCCTTCCCGCCCCCTAGTGGTTAACCCCTTCCCTGCCAATCACATTTATACAGTAATCAATGCATTTTTATAGCAGGGATCGCTGTATAAATGTGAATGGTCCCAAAAATGTGTCAAAAGTGTCCGATGTGTCCGCCGCAATATCGCAGTCACAATAAAAATCGCAGATCGCCGCCATTACTAATAAAAAAATATAAAAATGCTATAAATCTATCCCCTATTTTGTACACGCTATAACTTTTGCGCAAACCAATCAATACGCGCTTATTGCGATTTTTTTTTTTTTTACCAAAAATATGTAGAAGAATACGTATCGGCCTAAACTGAGGACAATTTTATTTAAAAAAAAAAATGGGTATTTATTATAGCAAAAAGTAAAAAATAGTGTTTTTTTTTCAAACTGGACGCTCTTCTTTTGTTTATAGCGCAAAAAATAAAAACCGCAGAGGTGATCAAATACCACCAAAAGAAAGCTCTATTTGTGGGGAAAAAAGGACACAAATTTCGTTTGGGAGCCACGTCGCACGACCGCGCAATTGTCATTCATAATGTGACAGCGCTGAAAGCTGAAAAATGGCTTGGGCAGGAAGGGGGTTTTCGTGCACAGTAGGGAGGTGGTTAAGGAGGGTTGGGCTCCGTCCAGTCATCTGCCCTTCATCTATCCATCAGAATACATGTGCTCCCACTGTGGAGACTCTTCAAATTTAGAGTTAGGGTCTGCAGGATACAGGGTGCCTTGGCAGGGCCTGCAGCTTACGCATGTATTTGCAAATGTGTGCAACTAAACTTCTGTTTTTAACGCATACTGTTAGACAGGTTAATTCGGTTGGTCGCAGGCTGGTTGGTAAGTTGAGCTTGGAAATTCTTTTGTTTTATTTGACATGCGATTGCCCTTCCAGTGCTCCTTGCTGTGAAGACTAGTTATAGGTGGGGGCAGTGACCTTTTTTTGTAGCACCCAGTTTGCATTGCTGCCCCTGCCCTGTTTGTTTCGCCAGGGCAGGGACAGCCTTTCAAAAAAATAAATAAATAAAAGTATTTAAAAAATTGTAATACGTAAATAAAAAATGTGTAAAGTAATTGTATAAACCAGCCAAAAACACAATCTGATAGTCGATGACCTCTTCTAGGCAGACCCTTCTGATTTTGGCATTATAAAATAATTTGTCTGTAAATTTCCCACCCATTTTTACAGTAATGTCCTAATTATTGCATTAAAATGCCTACCTATACTCTACTTAAATATGCTACAATTTGGTTTGTCCCGTCTCTTGTTTTTTTATCCATTGGTAAAAGTATTCATGATAAAATATTGATATGAAAGCAGCCATCAGGAGTGTGTCTCACTTCACTGGTATATTTTTATGAATAAAACATTTTGTTTCATGTACAACCAATTGACAAGAAAAAAAATGCTGTAGAATTGTTGTTATTTAACCAGCACCCCAACACTCCTTCTCACTGCCAGCTCCCAAACCTCCTACTCCTATTCTTCCTCTGTCTCCTGCTGCCTCATGGCATTCCACATGCTAGTGGAGGGTAGGGATGGTCCTCTGTGCACAATAATGGCAGCCGGAAAATGGTCTAATGGGAAACATAATGATGGTTGGGTACATGATGCTGTGGTGCAGCACAGGCCACAGACTCATGTAAATGGGGGTTTGGCAAGCTGGAATTAGGATGCTGGCCATAGAGGCTATTAGGGGACATTTGTTTCTGCTCTATAAAGCTGAAGTAAAAAAGGCTCTGAACAATTGCACATGCCTGCCCTTGGGATCCTAATGCTAAAATAATTCCGACAACTCCTTATATCCAGTTGGCAGGGCTATAGTAGGATTAGCTAAAGAGGAGAAATAAGAAAGGAACACATAAGCAGCCCTAGAATGGAAAATGGCTGATCTGCACCCCCGAAAAACAGGAGGAGGATGAAAAGGGCACATTATCAGTCATCAAAAAATGGTTGATATGCCCTTAAGAAGGAGGAGGACGAAAAGGGGCACATAAACTGTCCTTGAAAAAATAGCTGATATGCACCCTTGAGGATGAGGCAAAGGAAAAATATGTATTAGTGGTCCTTCAAAAAAATGGCTGCTATTGCCCTTGAGGAAGAAAAGGAGGAAAACGCCCCATCACCAGTCCTAAAAAAAAAAAAAAAAAACACAGCTCCCATGCTCTCCCTGAGGAGGAGATGAAAAGTAAAATTTGCAGTCCTGAAAAAGATAAATGGCTGTTATGCACCATTGAGGAAGAGAAGGAAAAGGGTACATTAGCAGCATGCAAAAAGAAAATGGCTACTATGCACCCTTGAGGAGGATGAGGAGTGCAGGTATTTTGCTTTTGAGTTGTCTTATTGAGGTTCTGCTCCCACCAAGCCCAAGCTCTGTGGTGCAGAGTTATGTTTCCCCATGCATATGGTACCCAAATGGCTGGTAACTTTACCATGGCTGATGCGTTGCGCCAGAGCCTACAGATTACAGTTCTTTCTATTTGTTGCCTATTCAAGTTCTCGGGTACTGTCCTGACGATAGTCAGTTTCTACCAAGCACATACCTGAAGTCTATATTTTGAATATTTTGGGAATAATTAAGGTACTGCAGAGGTTACAGCAAATTGCCAGCTTTACCCTTTCTTTCCCTGCAACAGTTTCCAATACCCTCACACTATGGCTGCTCCGTGCCCCCTTTTAAAGTGAAGCAAATTTGGGTGGTCAAATTGCTGCATTAGTTCACCATGTCATTAACCTTGAACATGCTGGGTCACCCATGAACCCAGCGTTGTCCCTAAACTGAATCTGATCACTAGCTAAGTCCATGGCAAAGAAGTATTTAGAAATAAGGTTACAAGTACTGTTTCTTGTTGACAGTGATAAGAAATCCTGATGAGTTCACACAAATGCATAAAGTGGCTTAATAAATGTTGAGGACAGAAACTTGAAACATCAAATTATTTTTTACGCTTCCAAGAGTCTCATAGCTTCTTTCCTCTAATAGGGACTCTAAAGGAAGATTGATTTTCCATCTTGTTTGCCTCTTGCCTTAATGATAAGATAATCAGACTATGTAAATGCTGTGTATGTCAAATAAGTGAAAAAACAGGCGGTGCTCAGGAGAGAGATAAGGTAGAGAAAGGTCAATTAATATTAATATCCATGGCAAGTTTTAGATTGTAGAAATGTTTTAAGGAACACTACGAACATGATTTGATTAAATGATAATGAAAACAAATGCTTTTGCCAAAGCAAAAAGTAATACCTTCAGTGAGTTTTCAGGAATAGGTAAACATTCAAAATTTGTGATTTCATTCTCTTCTGGCAATAAGCCCAAGCATTATTTCCATATTTATAATGTAGTCTATAAAGTAAGACTTTGCAATCCCGTTAAGAGTAAATTAACATCTAGGTAGCATTCAAGTGCAGATCACATTTGTGTATCTTTTTTTTTTTTGACAGTAAAGACATTTGTGTATCTTTAACTTAAGTCTGCAGGGAACATTTTTTAGGTGCATAGTTTTATATATCCTAGACTAGGGGTGAGTTTTGCGTAGGAGGCTGTGCAGGGTTGGCTTTGAACCCTGCCTGTTCATGGTTCACAGACCAAACCAAATTATTTAACTTACTTACCCACTTAGACCTCAGAATTTCCGACAACAAAACCGTGGATTTTTTTCTGACGGATTTTCACTCAAACTTGTCTTGCATACACATGGTCACACAAATGCTGTCAGAAATTCCGATCGCCAAGAACGCGGTGACGTTCAACACTACAACGAGCCGAGAAAATTTAAGTTCAATGATTCCGAGCATGCGTCAAATTGATTCCGAGCATGTGTAGGATTTTTGTGCGTCTGAATTAGATACACACGATCGGAATTTCCAACAAGAATTTTTGTTGTCGGAAAAATTGAGACCCAGCTCTCAATCATTTGTTGTCGGAAATTCCGACAGCAAATGTCCGATGGAGCCTACACATAAAAAACAAAGGTATGCAGCGCTGAAATAAGATCTCCAAAATTAAACTAGGAGAACATAAATTGGGTTGATATACAACTAAATAATTAAACACAAAATATAAAGTGAATTAAAAATAAGTGCAGTAGTGAACCACAAAAAATTATTAAATAAGTAAATGTTGACAATATAAGTAATGTTAATAATTAATCCGTGGAGAAGTTCATAAACAAAGTCCATCAAAGGAAACCTCCCTAGTGCAAAAATCAACAACAATCCAATGTGAAGTGAAGTGTTCCAAAAAAAGAAGAAAGCTTGCTCCCAAACGTGAAGTAATGGATACAATGGTGACACCCGGGTGAGAAAGATATATATCCTGCTTACCAGATGCCCATGACTGCATCCAACAGTCTCACCCAGCACAGGGAAATTAGGCTTCCCCCACAGCCTTTAAATTTCAATGGTGTAGATTCCTCGTCCAACCTCTCCCAGCTGATTGAGTCCGTAGGGTGCCAGGATAGATCTGATTTAATGTTTACTTACTGCACTTTATCCAGAATGAGATGTCTGTGCAGGTCTATTAATGGTTCTAGGCTGCCGGAGAGGTTTCTGAAGGCTGGAACATATATCTTAGCAGTCCATGTGCATGAGCCTACACATGGTCGGAATATCTGAACCAAAAGCTCACATCGAACATTTGTTGTCAGAAATTCCGTTTGTGTGTACACAGCATTTCAGTATATATTCAAGTAATCAACTAGAGAGCAATAACTGAAATTTAAGAGCAATATAGCTCTCAATCCTATATTCAGGCTGCTTTCAGGGGATTCCAAACACTAGAAGCACAATATGAAACTTTAAGTCGGATTGGTTACCTTTACTCAGGTTGGCTCCATTAGTCCAGGCAGGAGGAGAGCAGAGATATTACCCCCTTTGTGTCAGGCCTCTCTCTTCTGTCCCCTGATACCACAGGCCCAACTTTAAACACTCTATTCAAATCAACATGCTATGGCTTAACCTCCTAGATAAGCTGTCCCACACACACCCACTGCATATACAGAGCACTGAAATATCTGTGTGCGGATCCGTATGGCACTAGTAGATTCAGTCCTTTTGAAGAAAAGATAAGATTTGGTGTCTTCAGCTAGCCACTTTCGTTGGTGCACTTAAACTCCTGGATAGCAGGGCCAAACAACACAACTGGCCCAGATTATCAAGTGAAGCAGGCAGGATCGTTCTCAGCAAGAGAACAATAATGTCTGTATACGATGTCCCCAGAAATGGATGGCATTATCCTTTATCCCTGTGGCACTACACGTGTCAGCAGAATGGCTACCAGCAATGATGTCTGTATACAGTGTTCAATTAACTCCTTCTGTGGTGCAGTGTCCCTGTTTCCTGCAAATGGGCAAAAAGCCCCTTCACACAATCCTGCGATCAAGGCCCAAACGAACGCTCTGGAACAGTCAGGCTCTCCTGGCGACCCGACTGGTCACCTCACATTGGAATGCTTCACAGTCGTTGCAGGTGTGCCTGGATGTGCACCTGGGATCCCCCTCTCTCAGGCTGGATGTCCCGACTGGCGGCGGAGGCCTGAATCATGCGGGGAGATCACCTGAGCGACAGCATCTCTCCCTCAGGTCTGATCTCTTTCCCCGCCACGTGCTAACTGAAAACTCCTCAGAGAATCAAAATGGAGTCTCTCCTTTCCTGCCAGCAGAGCATGTTGGGTCTTTTAGTCCCGCCCCTTTAAGACTCAGTTAGGTTGCTCTGTGCTGGGACTTCATATTCCAGAGTCATTTTTAGCTGCTGCTGCTTGTTAAAGTCTCATTCATTGGCTCCTGTAAGTGTGCCTTTAATTGGCTCTCCTCCTCCTGCCAATAGGAACACAGGGGAGTGAACAACTCTGTGTGAGTCAGTGAGGAGTGGGAGGGGGGTGAAAAGCCCTTTCAGGAACTGACAAGCAGCTCTCTCCCTCTTTTAGGCTGGAAAGCCTGTGTACATCGCAGCAGCCAGCTTGGCGGGATCGCGGGAGAAACGAGACACCCGCTCAGGGCCGTCTTTACTATTGATTGGGGCCTGGGCAAAAAAAAAATCTTGGGACCCCCCCCATGCAAATTGTCTCTCTACCCCAACATTCCAAAACACAAAACACACGTGTAAACTTATGTATTGCATTGTATTGTAACTGTACTGTCTGCCCTCATGTTGTAAAGCGCTGCGCAAACTGTTGGCGCTATATAAATCCTGTATTATAATAATAATAATGATGGGGGAAGAGAGAGAGGAGTCCAGGATGATGGGTGGGGGGGGGGGGAGATAGCATAGTCCAGGATGATGGGGGTATAGGGGAGTCCAGGATGATTGGGGGGGGAGATGGGAGAGTTCAAGAAGATGGGGGGAAGGGGGGAGATAGGAGTCCAGGATGACACACAGGGATTGGGGGGTGTACTTTGAGGTGTTTGTATCATACAGGGCACAGAAAAAAATCATCACAGGGGGCAGTACTTGCATATTCTCCCCCTCCCCCAAAGTAACCATCTATTGTTCACATCTGCACATCACTTTGCTTACCTCTGCTCCCTCATCCACAGCTCACATCTGTATCCCCCAATCCACAGCTCACCTCTGTAATCCACGTTCATGTCTGTACCCCTCCATCCATAGCTCACTTCTGTATCCCCTGTCTACCTCTGCCCCTCCATCCACAACTTATCTCTGTACCCCTCTATCCACAGCTCACTTCTGTATCCTCATCCACCTCTGTACCCTCCATGTCCACCTCTGTACTCCCCATGTCCACCTCTTTACCCCCTCCACCTCTGTACCCCCCATGTCCATTTCTGTACCCCCTATGTCCATCTCTGTACCCCCTCCACCTCTGTACCCCCCATGTCCATCTCTGTACCGTCCATGGTCACCTCTGTACCCCCCCATGTCCACCTCTGTACCCTCCATGTTCACCTCTGTACCCCAAATTCCACCTCTGTACCCCCTTCGTTCACCTCTGTACCCCCCATGTCCACCTCTGTACCCCCTCCGTTCACCTCTGTAACCCCCCCATGTCCACTTCTGTACCCCCCATGTCCACCTCTTTACCCCCTCAGTACCCCCCATGTCCACCTCTGTACCCCCTCAGTACCCCATATTCCCCTCTGTACCCCCCATGTCCACCTCTGTACCCCCATGTCCACCTCTGTACCCCCCCATGTCCACCTCTCACTTCTGTACCCCCCCATGTCCACCTCTGTACCAGCAATTCTCTGCAGTCTGCACATATGAATCCCCTTCCCCTTCTCTCCACGTTGTTCTTTTTTACCTGATCACACGGAGGACGTGCAACACAGTCTCCGCCTATCAGATCCAGCACACAGCCAGAAAACATCACTCGGCTGTGTGCTACACAGGTCTGCCAGGCAGGGGAGGGGGCGAGAGGAACACAGAGCGCCGCTCTCACTCTGTCATTGACTCCGGTCCACAGCTCCTGACAGAGGGAGAAGCGGGACGAGCGGGCTCAAACACATTAAGCCCGCAGCTGTCCCGCTCTCCTGTATAATTATTGTGGCCGCCGCTTGGGAGAGCAGGGGGGGGTCGGCTGCACCCACTACTCCAGGAAAACTGTGGGCAGCACAGGGCTTAAGTGGCAGCTGCTTTGGGCCCCACAGCAATGACAGGGCCCAGGGCAGCTGCCCGTTTTGCCCTGCGGTAAAGACGGCCATGCACCCGCTACATATACAAGTCAACAGTCATCCCAGGTGACCTCAATGGTGAAGTGTAGTAATGACCATAATTTTTCAATGATATCAGACAGCTTTTGTTCCCTTTGTTTACATTCTGCTGCCGGAGCTGTCAGCTACAACAAGGAATACATAGAGAGTGGATTGTCTCCGTGGGTGAGCGTTCTTGTTTTTTGTCAGATCCATGGGAGTTGGATGTTGTGCATGGCGATAGATTTACTATTCATTTTTTTGTGAATTAGTAGGGTTACTATGTACTCCTATAATCATGATGAACTACGATGTCAATAACCTGTCAAAAAAAAAGAAAAAAGATGCTGACACATCCACTTCTGATGACTGCTTAAATAATAATTACTGGCCCCTTACCTGAGTGTAAACAAAAGAGAGGGTTTCCTAAGTGACATCATTGGCCAAATTTTGACATACCATATTTGGTCAGTTACATCACAGGGTATCTTTGGTAACATCATTGACCAAAAATGATCATGCCCAAATATTTGGGCATGCCCTTTATTTACATTCAGTAAAGAGGTTGGAAGCTGTCCTTTGTGGCGAGCAGTTCAGAACAGATTTGTCGGTGGGCCAGTGGGTGTTGACATGATCTGATCAAGAGGACTTCTTGCCTGTGAACGACAGTTATGGTGGATGAAAGTTAAAAGAGAAGTCTGTTTTTTTTTCCTAATAATACTTACCTAGGTGGATGGAGCATCAGACAGATGCTGCATCTGTCCGCGGCACCTCTGCACTGAGAACCGAGCCACTGAACACCGCCGATGGCTCGGTTCTCACTCCTCCCAGAGCAGAGCGATGTTGACTGTCAGTCAGCATCGCTTCTGCTCTACTTCTCAGCGCTCATTGGAGCGCTGAGCTGTGGAGGGGCGGTGTCATGATCAGTGTCATTGCCTGGGTCACCTGCTGGTGGTGCTATTGCTTTCAGCACCAAAGGGTGCAGTTCTGGTGGCCACCAGCGGGTGTCTCCCATTTGTCTGGAGCCGAAATCATCTCCTGCAATCAGGCGTCACCTGAAACTGATTGCAGGAGGTGTGTATAAATACCCAGCAGACACTAAAGCATTTGCTCTGGTATTGTCTTGGAACCCAGACCTGTATGCCTGAACCTGAACCTGAACCTGAACCTTGTGACCTGTTATCTGTTACCTTGTATCCTGTGTTCCTGAACCCTGCATCCATCCCTGGACCCCTGCCTCTGTACCTTGTATCCTGTGTTCCTGAACCCTGCATCCATCCCTGGACCCCTGTCTTGCAGACTCATCCCTTCCTCCTGTTGTCCCTTCCGGCTCCCTGTTCAATCGGACTGATCTCTCGTGTATGACCCTGGCTTGATTACATTTACGCTTTAATCTCTAAACTGTATTCACGTTGGTGTAGGGAGTTGTTTTGTGTGTCACTGTGGTTGTTTGCTGGTTGCCTTTATTGTTTTAGGAATTATCCTTTCAATAAACTCATATATATATTTACTTACCTTGTGCCTAGTTCCTTTAGTGCAGCCCACTGATCTGTGTACCCTGTGCTGGATGCCGTGTTAGGCATCCGTGACAGGCGGGAAGCGGCTGTCTCAGCATCTCAGCGAAGTCGGGATGATGCGCTGCCTCGACTGATGGCAGTGACGTCAGTGGAGAGCGGACTTCAGACCGCTCTCCGCTGAAAACGGGTCACAGGAGTGCAAAACGAATTGCACTCCTGTGACCCAGAGGAGAAGTCCAGCCTAAAAAGCTCAGGCTGGACTTCTCCTTTAAAGGTTAACTCCACTTTTGTGGGGAAAAAAATTGCAAATAAAGAAACAATAATATAGCATATACCATTGCGACACAAGTCATATTGTAATTGAATTTTATTAAAAATTACCTTTCCTTTTCAATCTGTATCTCTGTAATTTTCTGAAAATGCAATATGGCTACCTGGAGGTGTTCTGGACACAGAATGTGTACAGAATGCCCCCCAGAAACATAATTTCCTGCTTGTGTGATTGGCTCACTGATTTTCCCAGAAGTCTGCACTAAGATACAAGTCAGATTTCAAGCATCCCCTGGAACAAAATTTTCATTTTTGGTGAGATAATCCCAATAGGAACACATCTAAAGGGATGCGGACCCAGCAGCTTTCCTCATTAGAGTCCTGGAGGTGCACAGCTGATTGATAATTATGAAACCACTCCTATTAGGGCTCTTTCACACGGGGCGGATCAGTCATGATCCGCCCCGTGAAGCTCCGCTTGCTCAGCGGGGATGACTGGGCGGTCCCCGCACACTGTGCAGGGACCGCCCTGTCAGAGCGCCGCTCTCCCCTATGGGGAATCGGATGACGACGGACCGTAGAGCAGTCGTTGACAATCAGACATGTCGGTAGGAATTTTCTTGGTGGGTGCCATTCATCATGATTGAGATGGATCTGCACCATTGGATAACATGATTGATGATAGATATACATCTGGGACATTTTTTTTATTTTTTATTGTTTGAAGGACTTATGAAAAATTGTGTATGTGTTATTTTTAAATTTTTACTTTTTTTGTGAATGAGTAGGGGAACCTACTTACTTATTCACATGGGGGTGGTATCTGGGTGCCCCCCTTTGTAAAGGGGCTTTCGGGTTCTAATAAGCCTCCTGCCCACAGACCCACAGACCCCCACAACTACGGGGTCAGGTGGACCTCCCTAATGTTAATGGGCATGTGGCCTAGTATGGTTCCTAGTCCCAAAGATAGCCACCACACTCTGTAAATGCCCAGGTGGTGTACAGGAATGGGGAAGAGAGTTAGGCATACCTCCTTAATTGAATTTTTTTTATTAAACTCTTCCATGTCTCATCTATACAAAAACACAAGAATCATATTATAAATTCCTATCACATAGGTACAAAACCGTTACTAGTTTGGCTAGAATTTTCCTGGGAGCATACTCCAATTGCTGGAGGGGTTGTACGCAGGAAGGCTTGTTCCTTTATTTATGGTGGTACTGTCCTAAAATGAAAAAATTCTGGAAAAACATCTCACCCTGGATACAGAAAACTACCCTCAAGACGATTAAACCTATCCTCCTCCATTATCTTTTCCATAATATACCTTTGTCTATTAAATCTTACAAGAATAATGTCACCCCCTCACCTGTTGAACGCAACTAAGAACCTCATCCCTAGGTCCTCGAAACAGGACACATGTCCTACCATTCTTGATTTGAAAAGGGAAATGTATAAGATACTGGTGAGGGAGGTGAGTGCTAACTTCCCAAGGCAAGCAAGAATAATTTTGTGACATTTGGTCTGGCTAGATGTATTACTTTACAAATATCATAGATTGTGAAACGTTCTCCCCAATTATCTGAATTTGGTTATGTAAAGCTAGCCTTGTCAAGGTATTATCTTCAACCACGGGGTGTGCCCTCTGTTGATGAAGACCTCCATATACATTTTCTGTCCAGCATCACCCACAAAGAAATCCATACAAATCCAAAACAGGAATAAAGGCATTTGCTGGTCTTGAAAATCACTGCAATCTTGTGTAGGCATACATATATAAAAGTTGATTAAAATATTTATTTGCCCTAAAAACAAAATTCCAGACCCTATACCTTGCATATTAAAACTTGCCTAACATACTGTATCCAGGTATCCTGAATTTCTAGTGGTGAATAACCAAACAACTTTTACATTCAATTCCCCTTTCCCTACAGCTCACTGTTGCTTTCTACAATACATTTTAGAAATACTACAGTATATATGCTGTGTGTTGCATATTACTTCCATACTTCTAGAAAATATAATGTTTAGTTTGTTTTTTGACCTCCAAAGCTAAGTGGGGATATATTTTAGGCAATGATGCCCACAAGAAATTGGAGAATTTCTGGTTATGCCTTGAGTGGCATATTACTTATATTTTCTAGTATAAATAATACATTTTAGAAGAATAACAAAAAGCATCCAATCTGCCCACGCAGGGGTTTGGAGTGGCAATATAACTCAGAGTAGTGATTCACATACTATCAATCAGATGAAAGGAAACAGAAGCAGTGGTTACATACAAAAAGAAAACCTAGACAACTGAGACGGGGTCCAAGAAAATCCACAAGGATGTCAATGTCAAACCTAGACAAACGAAATTCCTGAGAATGATGCAATATAAATTCATACTCAGGGAGCACAGGGCAGCCATAGAGAAACGGAGAGGGGGCGTGAGCCTCCAAAGGAAGAGAAGGAAAAGAAGGAAAAAGCACAAGCGAAGGAAAAGAGGAAAAAAGGAGAGGAGCCAACAGAAAGAGAAGAAAGAAAGGACAGGCAAAGAGGATATACGGACTCGGGATCATCAGCCGGGTCAGTCACAGGCATCCAATTCTAGCTGGAGGAAGTGAGGGGAAGGCATATTGGAGCCAAGGATCCCAAATCTTTAAAAATTTAGCATTGAAATCCTTGAGGATGCTAGACAAATGTTCATTGAGCATTAGAGCCTCCTTTCTTATTGCTACTCTTCTGTAAATGATGAAAATTTACCTGTCTCATTCCTACTTCATAGTTTACATAAAAGACTTCTGTAAATTATGAAAATTTACCTGTCACAGGCCTACTTCATAGTTCACATAAAATATTTCAGTGCTGCAAAAAATGTCTAGTGAGTGTGTTAGGCAAGGCCAGGATAATCTTTGGTCATTTTAGCAGATCTTAGAATGTAAAAAACAGTCTCCTGGTCTTCCTAAATGATAAGGCTCCCCTATTCACCTGATGATCTGACTCAATACAATGCAATCTTCCAGATACATGACTTTTTTTATGGACAGCAGTCAATTATTATAATATGGATACAAGCAGGGAGTATGTGCTTATTTAACCCCATACGGTGGAAACTGATTTTGGATGGCTGTAGCCTATTGAGTCTTTGTAGGAAGAACTGCAGTACTGATGTATTTTGTGTATGTACTAACATTAAAAGGATAGTAAAGGCTTTTTTTTTGTAATAAGAAACATGTTATACTTACCTTTTCTGTGCAGTGGTTTTGCACAGAGCAGCCCAGGTCCTCCTCTTCTCGGGTCCCACGGCAGCGCTACAGGCTGCTTCCTCCTGCCGAGTGCCCCCACAGCAAGAAGCTTGCTGTGGGGTCATCCAAGCAGGTCCGCTCTTGAGCCAATGCTCTGTGTGTCCATTCACTCACATCCCGCACAGTCAATCACAGCAGTGCGCCCCTCTCTATCCTCATTGGCTCACTGGCTGTGATTGGCTGCCTCAGCCAATGAGGATTGAGAGTCCCCGGAGAGCCAAAGCTGTCGTGCACATCGCTGAGTCGCGATGGTGCTCAGGTAAGTATTAAGGAGGCTGGAGGGCCTGCTGCAAAGAGAAGGTATTTTACCTTTATGCGGAGAGCATTTTGTCATGTTACAACCAAAAATGTAAATGTATTTTATTGGGATTCTATGTGATAGACCAACACAAAGTGGCACATAATTTTGAAGTGGAAGGAAAATGATAAATGTTTTTTAATTAACAAATAAATATGTGAAAAGTGTGGCGTGCATTTGTATTCAGCCCCCCTGAGTCATTACTTTGTAGAACCACCTTTCGCTGCAATTACAGCTGCAAGTCTTTTTGGGTATGTCTCTACCAGCTTTGCACATCTAGAGTGATATTTTTGCCCATTCTTCTTTGCAAAATAGCTCAAGCTCTGTCAAATTGGATGGAGAGCGTCTGTGAACAGCAATTTTCAAGTCTTCACACTGATTCCTAATTGGATTTAGGTCTGGACTTTGACTGGGCCATTCTAAGACATGAATGCACTTTGATCTAAACCATTCCATTGTAGCTCTGGCTGTATGTTTAAGGTTGTTGTCCTGCTGGAAGGTGAACCTCTGCCCCAGTCTCAAGTCTTTTGCAGACTCTAACAGGTTTTCTTCTAAGATTGCCCTGTATTTGGCTCCATCCATCTTAACATCGAATCTGACCAGCTTCCCTGTCCCTACTGAAGAAAAGCATCCCCACAACATGATGCTGCCACCACCATGTTTCACAATGGGGATGGTGTGTTCAGAGTGATGTGCAGTGTTAGTTTTCTGACACATGTTTGCTGTGTCCCCCACATGGCTTCTTGCAAACTGCAAACAGGACTTCTTATGGCTTTCTTCAACAATGGCTTTCTTATTGCCACTCTTCTGTAAACGCCAGATTTGTGGAGTGGATGACGAATAGTTGTCCTGTGGACAGATTCTCCCACCTAAGCTGTGGATCTCTGCAGCTCCTCCAGAGTTACCATGGGCCTCTTGGCTGCTTCTCTGATTAATGCTCTCCTTCCCAGGCCTGTCAATTTAGTGGGACAGCCATGTCTTGGTAGGTTTGCAGTTGTGCCATACTCTGCATTTTTAGATAATGGATTGAACAGTTCTTTGTGAGATGTTCAAAGCTTGGGATTTTTTTTTATAACCTAACCCTGCTTTAAACTTCTACACAACTTTATACCTGACCTGTCTGGTGTGTTCCTTGGACTTTATGATGCTGTTTGTTCACTAAGGTTCTCTAATAAACCTCTGAGGGCTTCACAGAACAGCTGTATTTATACTCAGATTAAATTACACACAGGTGGACTCTATTTACTAATTAGGTGACTCCTGAAAGCAATTGGTTCCACTAGATTTTAGTTAGTGTAATCAGAGTAAAGGGGCTGAATACAAATGCACGCCACACTTTTCAGATATTTATTTGTAAAAAAAATTGAAAACCATTTATCATTATCCTTCCACTTCACAATTATGTGCCACTTTGTGTTGGTCTATCACATAAAATCCCAATAAAATGTATTTAAGTTTTTGGTTGTAACATGACAACATTTGGAAAATTTCAAGGGGTATGAATTTCGTTTTTTCATACAAGTACAATGTACAAGTATAGTGTTTATATACCACCAGAAACACCATCTTTATGTGGCTTAAGTGTTCTCTCTGTGTTTTTGTGGGCTTCCCTGGTGCCCTAGATTAGTCACACAAACTTAAAAATATACTGCTAGACTGAACAACTTCTGTCCAAATGTGGTCTCAGCATTTATATGATTGTGGTATATTATTATTATACAGAATTTATATAGCGCCAACAGTTTGCGCAGCGCTTTACAACATGGGGGCAGACAGTAAAGTTACAATACAATTCAATACAGGAGGGATCAGAGGGCCCTGCTCGTTAGAGCTTACAATCTAGAAGGGGTATAGACATAAGACTGTACATTACTCTGAAATTAGGGGCTTACGAGAATAGTTAAATGTTCTCTTCATGGCGCCATTGAATATGTTGGTGCTTCTGTATATAATTAAGTAATTAACCGATTCTAGTCACACTGTCAGTATAATTAATGTTGAAGTGTCCATAGCTGCTACAAACTGTAGATTGATAGCAGCTGGATGGATGGTATACATCCCACAGGCTGAATCCAAAATGAACCATCACTAACTAACTGAAATAAGAGCAGTAAATGACACGATTATCATGGAAGCGGTGTTGCTATCTTTACATGTAGTGCTTCCTCCTTTTGTATTGCGCTTCCAAGTTTTAATTGGATTATTATTCTTAAAAGAAGCAAAAACATTTAGTACTGCAACAAGCAATTAATTTAATTGTGCATTTCAGTCTTTTTACAGCTCCATTTCCCAAGCTAAAAATCAATAGTGATATGTCTGTACAAAGAAAACATTCTGATGTATACTGCATGACATTCTGCTTCAAAGACAAATTTTACAACATGTAACAGATTTTAGTCAGGGAGATTTATTCAAGTTTCTTGATGTTTGTGAAAGATGGATCCCTCAAACACAGCTGATGCTATCTTAATCTGCATATATCCCTTTTATGTATGTGTTTCAAGAGTACTATTTGCATAACATAGTGCAGTTTCATTTATGAATGGTTTGGAATCATGGTCATTAAAATACATATACACACAATAAAATACAAAGATGTCAGAGTGATAAAATTTTGCATCAACAAATTAAAATGACAGAGGTCAGTATGGACATCTCTATACTGTTTATGCTTGCATTATCAACTTTCTGCGTTTTCTCCATTTCTGTATTTTTGTTTGAATAAGGGGGATATACATAGATGGGCAGGTGTTTCACTTAATGCCATGCAAAATGAGCCGTCTGCCCAGCCAGTACAGTGGGTGAATGGTTGGCACGTCTGCCTTACAGCTCTCATTTCATCAGTTCAAATCCCACCCACAACACAACTTGTATGGCATTTGCAATGTGCCTTTGTGGGTTTCTTTCCAAACTTTAACCACTTCAGCCCCGGAAGATTTGGCTGCTCAATGACCAGGCCATTTTTTTGCGATACGGCACTGCACCGCTTTAAATGACAATTGTGCGGCCGTGTGACGCTGTACCCAAACAAAATTGACATTCTTTTTTTCCACAAATAGAGCTACATTTTGGTGGTATTTGATCACCTCTGTGGTTTATATTTTTTTGTGCTATAAACAAAAGAAGAGCGACAATTTTGAAAAAAAAGAACACAAAGGGGGTGATTTACTATAAACAGTGCGCTGCGCCGGTTCATACCTTAATTGGTGCGCCGGATAAATCCTTAATTGAGCACAGGACCTGGCGGCGCACTGCTATAGTAAATACAAATTTGAGCAGCGCTCTATTCAAAATGAATGGTTCCCTATGGGAGCCCATTGATTTGAATAGAGGTCGCCCAGGAAGTCGGATAAAGAGCGCGCCCCCCCTCCTGAACTGTACCAGGCCGCATTCCCTCAACATGGGGGGGTGGGTGCTTTGGAGCAGGGGGTGCCCTGCACTCCCCCACCCCAAAGCACCTGCCCTCATGTTGATGGGGACAAGGACCTCTTCTCGACAACCCTGGCCATTGGTTTTCGGGGGCTGCAGGCGGGGGGCCTTTCGGAATCCGGGAGCCCCCTTTAATCAGGGGGCCCCAGATCCCGGCCCCCCACCCTATGTGAATGAGTATGGGGTACATCGTACCCCTACCCATTCACCTGGTGGAAAAAAGTCAATAAAAAACACAACACAGGTTTTTAAAGTAATTTATTAGGCAGCTCCGGGGGGTCTTCTTCCAACTTCGGGGGTCTTTCTGCCGGGCGCCCCGCTATCTTCTTCCAGCTCTTTTGCTAGTGGGGTCCCGGTCTTCATCGTCGTCTTCTTCCGACTTCAGGGGTCTTTCTGTCGGGCGCCCCGCTATCTTCTTCCAGCTCTTTTGCTAGCGGGGTCCCGGTCTTCATCGTCGTCTTCTTCCGACATCGGGGGGTCTCTTGTTCTGTTCTCCGGTGTCGTCTCCGCGCTCTCCGGTTCTTCTCCCGCTCTCCTGTGCCTTCTCCACGATCTCCGGTTCTTTCTGCCTTCTGCCGGGCGCCCCGCTATCTTCTTCCAGCTCTTTTGCTAGCGGGGTCCCGGTCTTCATCATCGTCTTCTTCCCTCTTCTCTCCACCCACTTATATTGGCATGGGGCGTGGTCACCGAGGGATGCCACCCGCTGACCCCACCCCCGTATCACGTCACAGTCCCGGGGAATGTCCCGGTTTACATACGGGAACCCGGCGTGATGTCATAACGTCGCGCCCGGGCCTTCGACGGTCATAGAGATAACTGGTGACCATCTGGTCACCAGTCATCTCTATGCTTCCCTTCCGGCGCCGGCCAATTAGTTCTCCAAGCCCCAGATGGCACGGGAGAGCCCGGAGAAGCACCGGATGGTGGCGGGAGGGGGGGCGTCCCCTTCCGCCGCCTATAAGAACAATCAACTGCCGCTATGATTGTTTTTATCATGCACAGAATCGCCGGCTGAAAAGAATGATATCTGAATGATGCCTGCAACTGCAGGCATTATTCAGATGTCACCGCACAAAGCCAAGGACATCATTTGACGGTGGGCGGTAGAAAAGTGGTTAATATTTAGAAAATTTTGAAAAAAGGTAATTTTTCTCCTTCATTGATGTATACTGGTGAGACTGCATGGATGGGATGCACTGATGGGCACCGATAAGGTGGCAAGGATGGGCACTGAGAGGTGGCATTGCTAGTTGGCACTGGTGGGCATTGAGAAGTGGCACTGCTAGGTGGCAATGATAGTTGGCAGTGATGGGCACTGATAGGCAGCACTGCTAGTTGGCCCTGATTGGCACCAGTGGTGGGCATTGATAGGTGGCACTGGCAGGGGCTACTGATTGTCACAGATGACGCAGAATTGCCTCTTCCTCTTCGGGCCCGATGTCCCTTGCACATAAGCCAGTGATTGCTTTTTTTATGCTCACGCTGTCAGCACAAGGAGAAAACAAAAACCATTACCCAGCTTTTGTTTACATCACGTGATCAGCTGTCATTGGCTGACAGCTGATCACATGGTAAGGGGCAGGGATTGGCCCCTTACTCGGATCTGTCATCACCCGAGTCTCAGTGACTCGGTGACCACAGCGCGCGCGCGAAGGGGAGGATGTCTATTGACGGACTCCTGGCAATTGAGGACCATGCTGTGGCCGTCGATCAGTTATAGCGCTGATCTCAAGTGATTAAAGAGGGTCTAAATGGGCCATTGATATGCATCACAATTCAACTTAGGAATGTGTCTTTGCAAAGTTAAACTAAATTAAATCCTTTCTTATTTTTGCTTGGGGATAGAGTAGGGTGACCAGACATCCCCGGTTTCAGGGGACAGTCCCCAGATTGAGGACACTGTCCCCGGACTAAGTCTGTCCCCAGTTTTGTCCCCGGATTGGATTTGAACAGGGGGGCTGGGGCAATTTCAAAGACAGTCAGTGCAGAATAAAAAAAAAAAACAGAATTACACCCCCCCCCGCTCCGCCGCACCTACAAGCTTAGGGGGGTGTATTTTTTTCCATTATCTGTGCCCCTTTCTGATGATCATGTGCTGGTCGGAGCGGAGGGAATGTTTCGGGCGCATGCCCATTCAGCTCAGGTCGCATGTTCTTCTGCCTTGGCTCAAGTCCCGGCCAGCCACCCGCCTGTTTATCTCCTTGCCTTCCCTGATGGAGTGATCTTCCTCCGCTCCCCACCTAGTAGTAGCCAGGGGCCCAGAGAGTAAGACTTGACCGGCTGTGAGGCGGGCGGCGGCGACGGGCAGAGAGTCGCTGATTGGCGCCATTACTAGTAAAAAAATAAATATGTCCCAGGATTTAATTGGAAAAATCTGGCCACCTTAGGATAGAGTGCAGAGGGATTACACGTCTAGACAGTTTTTGGGGATGTCTGCACCCCTGATAGGGTGAAGACAACTCCCAAATTTGGCCACTTTATCCTTCCAAATAATTCACTTCCTGTCACATAGCCACACAAGAAGTGAGGGGAAATCCCTACCAATGTCTTTCCTTGGGGACACACAGGTCAATCTAAATACTTTCCCCATTATGTACATTGCACTCCAGCATTTTATGGGGTACACCCCAAATTATTAGGTATTTTGGACTTTGGGGTTTATTTACTAAAGGCAAATCTACTTTGCACTACAAGTGCACTTGCTGGATATCCAAGGGGGACATGCAAGCAAACAAAAAAAACACCATCTTTGCTTTTACATGATTGGATGTTACAATCACCAGTGCTTCCCCCTCAGATTTTCAGCAGCTACACTTTTACTGCAGAGTGGATTTGTCTTTACTAAACCCCAAACTACCCAATGATTTGGGGTGTGCACAACAAAGTGCTAGAGTGCAATTTGCTTAATGGGGACACTAGTTAGATTGATCTGTGTGTCCCCAAGAAAAGACATTGGTAGGGTTTTACCTTCACTTCCTGTTTAGCTGTGTGACAGGAAATGAAGCCAATTTTACTAAAAGGGGACACAAAGCCCAACCTAAAAAACAAGCAGGGGTTCTAATACTTACTTTGTTTCCCTCAAAATGCCCACAATTAGAATCGTATTGCCTTGAGCTATTTTCAAGTGCAGTGCTCTAAATCAGTGCTTCTCAAGTACCCCCAACAGGCCATGTTTGCAGGTTTTCCTTCATCTTGCACATGTGCTTTAAATCACAGTCAATGGTTTTGTATTTTGGACAGAAATTCTCGATAAGATAAATTCACAAAACATGTCCTGTTGGGGGTACTTGAGGACTGAGGCTGAGAACCACTGCATTAAAAAGGAAAATTGAATACTTACCGCTCTGTATTTTTCATTTCATGGTGACTATCCATGGCAGCACACAATACATGCATATGCTAGCATGAAGGCACCAGGGTAGACAAATCACACCTGTTTTGTTTTGACATGCCAATCAGCTGTCACATTTGTTGCAAAGAAAACACAAAACAAACATCAAAACTTTGCATCAAATTTTATTGGTCAACAAAACAAAGGGAAGCCAAAAATAAAAAGCATGGTCAATTTGAAGCATTAGTCACAGACTCACAACATCTTGAGAAAGATTTGGCAAAATAATGCAGCACAGACAATTAAGTCAAAGTGAACAAACGACACACATTAACAACATCAAAATTATTTCAGGGGAACATTTCCCCCACACAAAAAAATACAATCAACAAAAGTAAAACAAACACCTGTTTTGCAAAGACATAACAAATAAAATACATGTGTTACAAACTCGATAAGGACACCAAAATTTACTTTTTGCCAGACACACACACACTTGCCTCATTTCAGGGCAAGGGAGAGGATGCTATCTGCAAGCTTTATATAACATAGGTTTGTGTGCTAATGAGGCAATTGAAAACACATGCACAGTCCATGAAAGCCCCCCAAAATGCAAGTTCACCCAATGTAGAGACTGAACTTCAAAGTGGGTTCACCTGTTAAGGATGTCCTTCAATTACTAACCCATAAAAACAGTCTCTGAGCATGCCCAGAAATATCCAGGTGCTGTTCACACACAAAAAGCACCAAAAAAAAACTAACTGCCTGGGCATGCTCAGACCAACACAAATGCAGCTAGCAGAAATTAACCCCCCCCCCCCCGTCCAAAATTAAGCACATCATCCAGCATGCTACAAAATTAGAGATGGGAAAAACACCCCCCCCCCACCAACAAATACCATTGCAGTCTATGGGAACTGACTTGTTAATTTTGCTAGTCCCCACTTGGCTGGCTTATCTTCTAGTTATTGGCCATAAAATGGGGGCCCAGGTCCCACCCTAAGGGACATTTCACACCACATGCAGTCCATTGCATTTTTTATGCATCAAAAATTGATGGAAAGTTGGTTATATGGTTCTAAATGGCAGTGTTTGTTCCAGTGCGTTCCAGTTCCACAAAAAAAGTAGAACATGCTGCATTTTACCTGCACTGGACTGTACTGGAACGCAGCAAAACACATCATAAATGCACTGGAACGCACAGGAACACACCTAAATGCATCAAAAACGCACTGGAACACACTTGTCCTTATCTATGGTTAATAAAAAAGAGGGGTGAAAAAAAAGCACTGGACTGCATCAAAAACGTTCCAAAAATGCACTGGAACGCATCAAAAACGTGCGTGCAAAAAAGCACCTGGAACGCATCCGGATTGCGTTTCTATGGTATGAACTGGCCCTAGTCAGGTGCTTTTCTGCATGCGCGTTTTTGACACATTCCAGTGCATTTTTGATGCAGTCCAGTTTTTTTCCCCCTCTTTTCACTTAGGACAAGTGTGTTGCAGTGCGTCTTTGGTGCATTTAGGTGCGTTCCGGTGCATTCCAGTGCATTTTTGGTACGTTCCGTTGCATTTTTGATGTGTTTTACTGCGGTCCAGTACAGTTCTGTACCTAAAAAATGCAGCATGACCAATTTTTTTTTCCTTTCTGAAACGCACTGGAACGGACTGCAGTGGTGTGAACTATGCCATTGGCATTAATGTGATCAACTTTCTTTGCGTTTTTCATGCATCAAAAAAACGCACTGCACTGCATCCAGTGTGAACTGGCCCTAAATATAGTACCTGGGGGGTGTTTATAGTATGCCTGTAAAGTAGCGCATGTTTTCCATGTTTATAACAGTTCAAGAGCAAAATTACATTTCTAAATTAAAATAATAGTCATTTAAAAGTACTCGCGGCTGTAATGAATTGCTGGTTCCCGTCAATACAGATAAAAGTAATTGAAAGTCTTTAAAAAACAAATAAAAATGCGTGGGGGTCCCCCAAATTCCATTACCAGGCCCTTCGGGTCTGGTATGGATATTAAGGGGAACTCTGCGCCAAATAAAAAAAAAATGGCGTGGGGGTTTCCCACAAAATCTGTACCAGACCCTTCAGGTCTGGTATGGATTTTAAGGGGACCCCCGGGCCAAACTTAAAAAAAAAATAGCATGGGGGTCCCACTAAAAATCCACACCAGACCCTTATCCGAGCACGCAACCTGGCAGGCCGCAGGAAAAGAGGGGGGATGAGAGAGTGGCCCCCCTCCCTTCTAAACCGTACCAGGCCACATGCCCTCAACATGGGGAGGATGTCCCCATGTTGATGGGGACAAGGGCCTCATCCCCACAACCCTTGCCGGTGGTTGTGGGGGTCTGTGGGCGGGGGGATTATCGGGATTATCGGAATCTGGAAGACCCCTTTAACAAAGGGGACCTCCAGATCCCGGCCTCCCCTGTGTGAAATGGTAATGGGGTACAAATGTACCCCTACCAATTCGCAAAAAAATGTCAACAATTTTAAAAATTGACAATTCCTTTATTAATGTCTTCTCCTTTCTTCCATCTTCTTCTTCCATCTTCTTCTTTCTCCATTCGGGTTTCTTCCTCCATCTTGTTCTTCATCTTCCTCTTCATCTTCATCTTCATCTTCCTTCTTCCTTCGGTGAGAGGCATGTTGAGTCCATTGACTATTTTTTTTTTGTCCCAAGTGATTGAATAATGACAGAAAAAAAATAAAAATTACAAAAAGTTAATGATATATTGCTCACATATGCCATGGTTATATGTGGAATTGCACCCCAAAATAAAACCAAGCACCGCCATCAGGATTTCCAAGGGCGCAAATTTTTGATTTTACTCCTCACTACCTATCACAGTTTCGAAGGCCATAAAATGCCAAGATAGCACAAAACCCCCCCAAATGACCCCGTTTTGGAAAGTAGACACCCCAAGCTATTTGCTGAGAGGCATGGTGAGTATTTTACAGCTCTCATTTGTTTTTAAAAATTAAGAAAGAAAATACATTTTTTTTTTCTTTTTTCAATTTTCAAAACTTTGTGACAAAAAGCGAGATCTGCAAAATACTGACCATACCTCTCAGCAAATAGCTTGGGGTGTCTACTTTCCAAAATGGGGTCATTTGGGGGGGGGGGTTGTGCCATCTGGGCATTCCATGGCCCCCGAAACTGTGATAGGCAGTGAGGAGTGAAATTCAAAACTCATCAGTAATAAAATAAATCGATATACTCATGTATGGTTCTATTGCTCTGCTGGACCATAAATCTGAAGTTGCTGCAAAATTGTGTACATCTCGCAATTCTGTTTCAACTGTTTCATGACATTTGTTGTACAGAGCAGGGATTGCAACATCTTAAAAATAATTACAAGAGGGCATGCAATAGCGCTTATCAAGGTTTTCTTCAGCAGTGGTCACGGGAGCCATATCTTTAGCCAGGTGAATACGATTGCGTACATTATTTCTTTGTGCCTGGGAGAGGTTGTTGGGTATGCATTGAATAATGTTGCTTTAGTCATCTTTCACACTTATATGACTTGTCCCACGATTTTGGACTGCAAAATCGCATGACCAGTCATTCTCCATGATTTTCAATGACTTCCATTCATATCGTGCCGACTTCAAAGTATTCCCTGCACTACTTTGGTCCAACTTCCATGCGAGTTGATGTCCATAGACCTCAATGTTAAACCCTCAAGTAGGATGCAAATCGTACCTGAATAATATAGACACAATTTCAGTACAACTTTGTAAGCACAAGCTGTAAGCACAAGCAGCTTTTTGACCCTTCTCCCACCCAATCCTTTCAGCATAGTAACCCCTCCCAAGCACATTTTTCTACCACACATTCACTTCCTGGTTATTCCCTCAGCAACAATGTGCTCCAAACAGCCCAAAAAAAGAGATGTCCTTGACAATAAGCAAATCATTCGATTTATCCGTGAGCACCCAGCTATTTATGATTTGAGTGACCCAAACTACAAAGACAAGATAAAGAGAGAAAGAGCACGGGTGAAAGTAGCAAGGCTATATTTTGAAAACTGGGATTACTTTTCACGCAGAGAGCAGTTATCAAACAGTACAGCACAATGTACACGGAACGCTGGAGCAAACTCTTCTGAATGAAGGTTGAAACCGGCGTTTAGAAACACCAGTTTTGACGTGTTTAGCATCGTTTTACAGCGTTTGCGTCTAGAAGTGCTTAGTTAAGAAACATCATGAGGACCCTCCCTAAGCTCAAAAAACAGTATTATTAACCATTTCAGCCATTTTGTGAGACTAGAGTGAGTAGCAGCAGCTGAGAGAGCAGCAGTGTACTTGTATTTAGCGTGTCACTTGCCACATCACCTGCCACAAGTTGTGGATTGTCCACTTGCCACGTCACTTGGCCACGTCACCTGCCATAAGTTGTGGATTGTCCACTTGCCACAAGTTGTGGATTGTCCACTGGCCACGTCACCTGCCACGTCACCTGGCCACTTCACCTGCCACAAGTTGTGGATTGTCCACTTGCCACAAGTTGTGGATTATCCACTTGCCACGTCACCTACCACAAGTTGTGGATTGTCCACTTGCCACGTCACCTGCCACGTCACCTACCACGTCACCTGGCCAGGTCACCTGCCACAAGTTGTGGATTGTCCACTTGCCACGTCACCTGCCACAAGTTGTGGATTGTCCACTTGCCATGTCACCTGGCCACGTCACCTGCCACAAGTTGTGTCTTGTCCACTTGCCACGTCACCTGCCACAAGTTGTGGATTGTTCACTTGCCACAAGTTGTGGATTGTCCACTTGCCACGTCACCTGCCACGTCACCTGCCACGTCACCTACCACGTCACCTGGCCAGGTCACCTGCCACAAGTTGTGGATTGTCCACTTGCCACGTCACCTGCCACAAGTTGTGGATTGTCCACTTGCCATGTCACCTGGCCACGTCATCTGCCACAAGTTGTGGATTGTCCACTTGCCACGTCACCTGCCACAAGTTGTGGATTGTTCACTTGCCACAAGTTGTGGATTGTCCACTTGCCACGTCACCTGCCACAAGTTGTGGATTGTCCACAATGCAATGCAAGCAATTACAGTTTTTTTATATTTTTTTAATGTTTTTTTCAGAGATTTTGAGATTTTTAATGTAAAAAAATAGGTCACCTTTAAAAACGCTTATAAACTAAAACGCGGCTAAACGCTGGTACCGCGTTTAGCCGCGTTTGGTGTCTGAAACGTGTAAATCTTTGGCGTCTGAACCCATTTTTTTGCTTTCAGAAAAACAAGGTTAAACGCAACTGCCTAAAAACGTCAATAAACGACAGTGTACATGGACACATAGGATAACATTGAATGTGTTCAGGGGCAGTTGAAAAAAGTGCCCAACTGCCTCTGAACGCGTGTTTAACAGTGTCCCGTGTACATGGGGCCTAAGTATGCCTATTGTGTTGTATTTACTTCATATGTCACTCATAGTGTGAGGGTGTGTGTGTGTAGTGTGTGGCAAAGTCATACAAAGTAGTATTGATCCAAAATCGCGGCAAAATCACGGTAAAATCGGGGCAAAATCACAGCTGCAAAATCGCACGACTTTGAATTTGTACAAGTGTGAAAGGGGCCTTAGGCCCCTTTCACACTTATATGACTTGTCCCACGATTTGTGATGGCAAAGTAGCATGACAAGTCATTTCCCATGATTTCCAATGACAACCATTCATACTAGTACGACTTCAAGTCGTTCCGACTTCAAAGTAGTCCCTGCACTACTTTGGTTTGATTTTGATGCCACTTACACAGGCATTCCTTGAAATCACGGTAAAATCGCGGCAAAATCGCAGCCGTGAATCGCGACAAAATCACGGTAAAATCACGCTACTTTGAAGTCGCACAAGCGTGAAAGGGGCCTTAGCCCTGGTTCACACTGGTGCGATTTGACATGCGAATTGACATGTCAAATCGCATGTCAAATCGGCGATATTTGCCGCAAATTGCGGGCAATGGCACCGTCCCAATCGGTGCGACGCCGCATTTGCGACGCTGCACCGATTTCAAAAAGTACATTTTTTTCTGAAGTCGGGTCAAAGTCGGATTCAGTATTAACAGACCCGACTTTGGCATGTGACTTTTACACGACTTGTGCATGAAGGGGAACTACACGCCAATTTTTTGGGGAAAAAAACGGCATGGGTTCCCCTTCATGAGCATACCGGGCCCATAGTTCTGGTATGGATTTTAAGGGGAACCCCCAAAAAACAGCGTGGGGTCCCCCCAAAATCCATACCAGACCCTTATCCGAGCACCAGCCGGCCGGTCAGGAAAGGGGGTGGGGACGAGCGAGCGCCCCCCTCCTGAGCCGTACCAGGCCGCATGCCCTCAACATGATGGGGTGGGTGCTTTGGGGCAGGGGGGCCCTGCGCCCCCCCACCCTAAAGCACCTTGCCCCCATGTTGATGAGGACAAGGGCCCCTTCCAGACAACCCTGGCTGTTGGTTGTCGAGGTCTGCGGGGGCGGGGGGCTTATCGGAATCTGGGAGCCCCCTTTAATAAGGGGGCCCCCAGATCCCGGCCCCCCACCCTATGTGAATGAGTATGGGGTACAAAAGAGCTGGCAGAAGATAGAGGAGGTGCCCGGCAGAAGGCAGAAAGCACCGGAGAACGGGAGAAGAACCGGAGAGTGCGGAGAAGGCACCGGAGAGTGGGAGAAGAGGCCGGAGAGTCTGAAGAGACCCCCGAAGTCGGAAGAAGACCCCCTAAGTCGGAAGAAGACCCCCGGAGCTGCCTAATAAATTACTTTAAAAACCTGTCTAGTGTGTTTTTTTTACACTTTTTATTCCAGGTTAATGGGTAGGGGTACCCCATACTCATTCACATAGGGTGGGGGGCCACGATCTGGGGCCCCCTTTCCTGACCGCTGGGCTGGTGCTTGGATAAGGGTCTGGTATGGATTTTGGGAGGGACCCCACGCGGTTTTTTCGGCGTGGGGGGGTTCCCCTTAAAACCCTTACCAGACCGTTGGGCCCGGTATGCCAATGAAGGGGGAACCCATGCCCTTTTTTTTTTCAAAAAATACTGGTGTGGAGTTCCCCCTAATTATTGGGGGATCAAAGTCGCGTCCCTGCTCATTAAAGCCGTACTTCAAGTCGTGGGGCAAAGTCGGATCCACAGTCGTATGACTGTCTTGTCAAAATCGCGGCCGCGAATCGCGGCAAAATCGCTGTAAAATCGCACGACTTTGAAGTCGTATAAGTGGTGTTTGTTTTGTCTGGTTGCAGGTATTTTGTGATTGAGCGTTTTTTTTTTTCAGTGAATATGTGAATATGTTTCAGGTGATTGAAGAGATTGGTGGTGTTACCCTTTGGTGCAGAAACAATTGCTAAACATTGCTTGCAGTATATGGTTTGCTGAGTATCATCATCTGGTTTGTAACTGAAATAAGCCCACACTTCGGAATAAAATCATTTTTTTGGTACTAAAACAATGTCTGGGTTTTTATCAAGCTTACTTGAACATTGCTCTGCCTCATCCATTCTTCTACTCTGTTTAGTTTCTGTTTGTTTATAACTTCTTGACTGTCACATCCGCTGTTCTGATGCAGTTAACAAGCGCATCTGGCTCGTGCAAAACCCGATGTGACGTCAACTTCAAGGTGTCATTGCACCCCCGCCTGCTGTGAGTGATTGTGTGTTATCTTGAGAACAGAACAGACGAGAGTTATGCTTCTCTCCTGTCCTTGAAAATATAATTGGCTAATTTGGCTGAATCGTAGAAATCCAACAAAACCAACAACCACCAGTGACTACACTGATCCAGAAGACCCCAGCTGGGCTAAAGAGCCCTGTATATTATATTCTCCAATCACTAAGGTGCTACATCTATTTTATTATTATACTGGGTGGGTAGTGGACATGCACCTAATAGAGAAAACAAAACGAGAGAGCGCACAGTCATCCGCCCTAGTGTAATAATGTTTATTCAGACAGGAATAAAAACACTTGCAGCGAATGCACTCACATTTAAAAGGATGAAACAGTGTGTTTATAAGTGAATCCTCCTTTCCTGGGCCGTCTCTTTAAGATGTAAGGGAAATCTGTGAGCCAAAAGACCTGATGACCTTGGTAAACTGCCTGGACACAGCCCCAGCGTTCCTGCTCTACTGCGCATGCATCCGGACCAACCGCGCCACGACCGCTAGACGTCTGCATGCTGGGGTTGCTATGAAAATGCATTTTAGAGGCGTGGCCTCCTTTATTAAGTCACGCACACCATAAGAGAATGGCTCCTTATATAGATTTTTACCAATTAACAAAATAATCCTCTATATAAGTTTGTGCATATATTATATACACAAACTTATATAGAGGATTAATTTGTTTATTGATAAAAATCTATATGAGGAGACGTTCCCTTAGGGTGTGTGTAGGCGTGATAAAGGAGGCCACGCCTCCGAAACGTGTTGTTATAGCAACCCAAGCGTGCAGACGTCTAGCGCCTACATCTCCATTTGTCATGGTCTGCTTTCATTGCTGCGCAGCATCGGCTGGTCCATGCGCATTCGCAGTAGGGCGGGAACACCCGGGCCATGTCCTGGCAGTTTACCATGGTCATTGGGTGTCTCAACTCACAGATTTCCCTACATCTTACAGAGACAGCCCAGGAAAGGATGATTCACTTATAAGTACACTGTTCCTTTGCCTTTTAAATGTTAGTGCATTAGCTGCAAGTATTTTTTGTCCTGTCTGAATAAACGGTATTCCATTAGGGCGGATGACTGTGTGCTCTGTTGTTTTGTTTTCTGAATTGTAGAAATGCTGGATTAAGAATGTGTGGGGGTTGAATTGAGATTGCGATCTTTTAACGACTAATCATGAAACTCTAATAGGACACACACAATAAATAATTTTCCAAAGTCTTGAGTGTCATATTTATTTGGACTCTACTTAGTACTTGCTAATTCAATACTTGCCAAGACAAACCATTCTGTTTAAATTCTAACGGTCTGTTGTGGTGCATTATCATGCATGTGTGGTATTTCACACAATGATTTGTATTTTGTTAGGACATCCCATTCACTTTGAATAGGCTGTGACTGCACAACAAAAGATCAAAAACTAGACTTGTGGAAAAATAAATTGTGCACTGATGTGTGGGTTGTGGCACCTACCGAAAGTGTACATTTAAAATTAAAAGCACCCCAACCGACTGCAGGTGTAACTGGAGCTGCTGGTATATGCAGTAAGACATGCATTTTACTGCAAATATGTCTGACGGAGACCATATGGATGTATTGTGGCTAAGGTCTCCATGAAGAGGAACTGTCACGTACCTGACGGTGACGAGCCCGGTTAGCAGAGGGAGGCCTCCCTTACGGCTCCCACCGGCGGCCCCTGGTGGTATAACAGGAAGCACGGAGGTGGAAGGGGTACGAGTGCCTGGCAGAATCAAGAACTACCTCAGGTGATCAGGAACCAGCAGGTGAGGAGGCAGGAACCAGGAACTACAGCAGGTGAGTGGACAGGAACCAGGAACTACAGCAGGTGAGTAGACAGGAACCAGGAACTCAGAAGATGACCCAGACCGGGAGGCACAGCAGGTAAACTGGAACCACTGGGCAGCAGCAAATGAACAGGAACCAGCAGATGAGCAGACAGGAACCAGCAGATGAGCAGACAGGAACCAGGAACTGCAGCAGGTGAGTAGACAGGAACCAGGAACTCAGCAGATGACCCGGACCGGGAGGCACAGCAGGTAAACTGGAACCACTAGGCAGCAGCAGGTGAACAAGAGCCAAGGTCAGGCAGGATCGTCAGACAAGCCGGGGTCGGGTAAACTGGCAGGCAGCGAGGCACGAAAGGATCAGGCAATACCGAAGTCAGAAAACAGGCCGATGGTCAGGTACAGGCAGATAGCAGGAGGGTCACAGGAAGCCGGGTCAGATACAGGTAAACAAGGCAGACCAGGTCACTTGGGATAAACGCTGTAGAGCAGACAGCAGGGACTGTCTGCAAGTGAGGAGTTTAAATAGCCCTTCGGGCGTCACCTGCGGGGGCGAGAACCAGGAAGTCCAGGGCGTCTGTTCCTGACAGGGTTTCCATGACATTGCCCCCCCCCCAAGGGGCAGCCTCCGGATGCCCCTAGGAGCAAACTTCTCGGGGTGAGACCTCCTGAAGGCTTGTATCAGGTCTTTGGCGTGAATGTTCTCTTCTACCTCGAAATCCTGTTCCCCGTCTATGATGACGGGATCAGGGCGAGTCGGGGTCCGACCTGGGAATGGATTGGAGACTGACGGTTTCAATAGAGAAACATGAAAAACAGGGTGGACCCTCAGGGAGTCGGGGAGCTCCAGCTCGTAGGCCACCTCGTTGATTTTCCTTTTGATAGGAAAAGCCCCTAGAAACTTGGGGCCCAATTTCTTGGACGGGCAAGCCAATCTTAGATTGATGGTGTAAAGCCATACTTGGTCGCCCGGTGCCAGCGCTAATTCACCCCGTCTCCTCCTGTCGTAGACCGTCTTGTTATACTCCTGAGTTCTTGCCATGGCTTCGCGTAGAAGCTGGTTGTTAGAGGAGAAGAAATTCACTTTTTCCAGAACTGCGGGCACTGAGCACTCAGGGAGAGAGTTGGGCAGAAATGTGGGGTGAAACCCGAAGTTCGCAAAAAATGGGGTCTGGTTAGTTGCGGAGTGGATGGAGTTATTGTAGGAGAACTCCGCTAGCCGAAGCAGGGAGAGCCAGTCATTCTGAGCAAAGGAGGAGAAACAACGCAAATATTGCTCGAGGGTCTGATTTGTTCTCTCAGTCTGTCCGTTGGTTTGAGGGTGGTAAGCCGAAGAGAATGATAGATCTATTCCCAGAGTCTTGCAGAGGGACCTCCAGAACCGGGAGGTAAATTGTACCCCCCGATCGGAGACTATATTAGCAGGTACCCCGTGGAGCCTGACGACTTCTTTAATGAACATTTGTGCAGTTTCCGGGGCCGAGGGGGTCCCTCTCATAGGAACAAAATGTGCCATCTTGGACAGACGGTCCACAATCACAAAGATGGTGGTGTGATTCTCAGCCGGGGGGAGTTCAACTATGAAGTCGATAGAAAGCATTTTCCACGGTCTCTCTGGAATGAGTAAGGGCTTCAGTAGTCCCCAGGCTTTGGATCTGGACCCTTTATTCCGGGTACATGTAGTACAGGACTCCACGAACCTCCTGCAATCCTCGCGTAGTCGAGGCCACCAGAAGGTACGTTGTACCAACTCAGTGGTCTTAGCCACGCCAAAGTGCCCAGCAAGGGCATGATCATGGCAGAGCTCTAGCACGGTTATCTTTAGTTCTTCTGGTATGAATATCCTGTCTTGGTGCCAGAGTAATCCATCCTTGGTTTGCAGATCCAGTTCAGGAGAGGGTTCCTGTCTAGTGGTGGCTTGTCTGATCCGGGAGAGTAGGTCCTCCTGAAGTAGGAGAAAATTCCCAGGAGCGAGGATTGTATCGGGTGAGGACAGTTCTTTGGATCCATGAAACATTCGGGACAAGGCGTCAGGTTTAGTGTTCTTGGCACCGGGGTGGTATGTCACATGGAAGGAGAACCGGGAAAAAAACAGGGCCCATCTGGCTTGTCGTGGTTTTAGTCTTTTTGCAGTTTTCAGGTACTCTAAGTTCTTATGGTCGGTGAATACTAAGATCGGGTGAGCAGCACCTTCAAGTAAGTACCTCCATTCTTCCAGGGCGGACTTAATCGCCAAGAGTTCCCGGTCTCCCACGTCATAGTTCTTTTCTGCCGCAGATAATTTGCGAGAAAAGAAAGCCACCGGATGAAGCAAAGCCTTGGTTCCTTGCCTCTGTGACAATATTGCCCCTACTGCAACCTCAGAAGCAGCTACCTCAAGTACAAATGGTAGGGAGGAATCTGGGTGTTTTAAGATGGATGCAGAGGTGAAGAGCCCTTTGAGATCCTCAAAGGCCTTTTGGGCCTCAGGGGACCAGTGGAAGCGGGTACCTTGCTTGGTTAGCTGAGTAATGGGTGCAATGATGGCGGAGAACCCCCGGATGAATTTACGATAAAAGTTGGCGAATCCAACGAACCGTTGGATTCCCTTCTTATCCACTGGCGCTGGCCAGTCCAAGATTGCGGTGATCTTCTGTGGGTCCATCCTGATGCCTTCGCCAGAGATGATTAATCCCAGAAATGCTATGCTCTCCCGCTCAAACTCGCATTTCTCAGCCTTCGCATATAATTTATGCTGCCGAAGCCGGTCTAACACACTTCTGACATGCCTGCGATGAGAGTCAAGGGAGGAAGAGAAGATTAGTATGTCATCTAAATAAGCAATCACAAAGAGATCTAAAAAGTCCAGAAGAACATCATTAATTAAATACTGGAAGGTGGCAGGGGCATTGCACAGCCCGAAGGGCATCACTAAATATTCGAAATGTCCGAACCGGGAGTGGAAGGCGGTTTTCCACTCATCGCCCTCCTTGATTCGGACCAGGTTATAGGCTCCCCGGAGGTCAAGCTTAGTAAAAATAACGGCAGCTCCCAATCTTTGGAACAACTCTGGTACCAGAGGAAGAGGATAACGATTTTTAATGGTGACCTTATTTAGTTCACGGTAGTCCACACATGGCCTGAGGGTATGGTCCTTCTTTTCTACAAAGAAAATGCCTGCGCCTGCTGGCGACGTAGAGGGGCGAATGAACCCCTTTAAAAGGTTCTCATCGATGTAGTCCTTCAGGGCCCCCTGTTCCACCTCCGTTAAAGGGAAAATCCTACCGAAAGGATTAGCTGCTCCGGGAAGTAGATCAATGGGGCAGTCGTAGGCTCGGTGGGGTGGTAGTGTCTCTGCCCCCTGTTTACTAAACACATTGAGAAAGTCCAGGTAAGCGTCAGGGATGGCCTGACGTATTCCGGCCTCAGTGTCGGTACACATTAAGGTGGCAGGCCCAGGGGGTTTGTGTGAGCCACAGGACCGTTGGCAGTAGGAGGAAGGAAATGTGATCACCCCCGTGACCCAGTTAATGGTAGGATTATGGGCTTGTAGCCAGGGCATACCGAGAATTATGGGGAACAGTGGAGAGGAGATAATATCCAGCCGTAGATATTCTCGGTGCACCCCGGTAGAGGAGAAGACAGTGACAGGTAGGGGAGCCGTCTCTTCGACCACGGGCCCTGACTTGATAAGGGACCCATCAGCCAGGTGAACCCGTAGTCCATGGGTCTTGGGAAGTAGAGGAATAAGTTGAGTACGGGCAAAAGTTGAGTCCATGAAGCAACTACAAGCCCCAGAGTCAATAATTGCGACGACTTGCAGGGTCCTTCCTGGGAGCTGCAGGGAGATAGAAAGAGCGAAGTGAGAGGAGGATTTAGTCTGAGGGTTGATCACAGCAGGGAATACTGACAAGCACTTACGGAACTTCAGGGGACAGTTCCTAACGAAGTGACCGGGCTCCCCGCAGTACAGGCACAGGTTGTGCGCGCGTCGGCGTTGGCGTTCCTCCGGAGTAAGGGAAGGGCGGAGGACCCCAAGCTGCATGGGTTCAGGAGCATCGTACGAGGGGGTCAAGGGTGCTGCAGAAGCTGGGTGCGGATGACTGGGGACCCGGGGAAGCATCCAGGTCGGCCGGGTGAAGCCCGTGGCCCTCTCAACCCTCCGTTCCCTCAGGCGTCGGTCGATCTGAATTGTCAGATCGATCAGTAGGTTCAAATTTTCTGGTATTCCTACCCTAGCCAGTTCGTCCTTCAATGGGTCAGAAAGGCCTATGTGAAACTGGTGACGGAGGGCAGTGTCATTCCAGCTGGTGTCTGCGCTCCAGCGCCTGAATTCAGCTACATAATCTTCCGCTGCTCTGCGTCCCTGCTGAAGGGTCCGCAGGGCGTTCTCTGCAGTGACCGAGAGCTGAGGGTCCTCGTACAATTGGGCAATGGCGTCGAAAAAAAGTGTAAGGCTGTCCAAGGACGCATCTTTGCGTTCTAGCAGGCGGTGGGCCCAGTTCTGTGGGTCTCCGGAAAGCAGCGAAATTACAAAGCCCACCTTGGTAGCTTCTAAGGAAAAGGTGCGGGGCTGTAAGGCAAAGTACAACTCACAAGAGTTCCGGAAAGCCCTGAACTTGCTCCGGTCCCCGGAGAATCTTTCGGGTGTAGGGACCCTGGGTTCAGGGGGAAGCATGACCACCGTGGGCGCAGCTCCTGCCCCGGCGGAAGAAGTGGAGGCACGTGGACCCCCTTGAGCTCCATCAGGGTTGGTGAGGGCCCGCACTTGTCCTTCCAGGTGAGTGTAGCCTTGCTGGAGGCTCTTAACGGCCTCGGTCAGTCCCGCCAGGTGTCGGCATAGTTCCTCCATAGGTGAGGCTCCCTGCTCGGGCTCAGACATGGCTGTCTGCTACTGTCACGTACCTGACGGTGACGAGCCCGGTTAGCAGAGGGAGGCCTCCCTTACGGCTCCCCCTGGCGGCCCCTGGTGGTATAACAGGAAGCACGGAGGTGGAAGGAGTACGAGTGCCTGGCAGGATCAAGAACTACCGCAGGTGATCAGGAACCAGCAGGTGAGGAGGCAGGAACCAGGAACTACAGCAGGTGAGTGGACAGGAACCAGGAACTACAGCAGGTGAGTAGACAGGAACCAGGAACTCAGAAGATGACCCGGACCGGGAGGCACAGCAGGTAGACTGGAACCACTGGGCAGCAGCAGATGAACAGGAACCAGCAGATGAGCAGACAGGAACCAGCAGATGAGCAGACAGGAACCAGGAACTGCAGCAGGTGAGTAGACAGGAACCAGGAACTCAGCAGATGACCTGGACCGGGAGGCACAGCAGGTAAACTGGAACCACTAGGCAGCAGCAGGTGAACAGGAACCAGCAGATGAGCAGACAGGAACCAGCAGATGAGCAGACAGGAACCAGGAACTCAGCAGATGACCCGGACCGGGAGGCACAGCAGGTAAACTGGAACCACTAGGCAGCAGCAGGTGAACAAGAGCCAAGGTCAGGCAGGATCGTCAGACAAGCCGGGGTCGGGTAAACTGGCAGGCAGCGAGGCACAAAAGGATCAGGCAATACCGAAGTCAGAAAACAGGCCGATGGTCAGGTACAGGCAGATAGCAGGAGGGTCACAGGAAGCCGGGTCAGATACAGGTAAACAAGGCAGATCAGGTCACTTGGGATAAACGCTGTAGAGCAGACAGCAGGGACTGTCTGCAAGTGAGGAGTTTAAATAGCCCTTCGGGCGTCACCTGCGGGGGCGGGAACCAGGAAGTCCAGGGCGTCTGTTCCTGACAGGGTTTCCATGACAGGAACTTTACAAGAGGACCTTGTTAAAATAGAGAGGTGGGCAGCTATATGGACGATGGGGTTTAATGTTGATTGTATAGTAATGCATTTGGGAGATAAATACTGTATATGATTGCAAGTTACTTGTTAAGAGAGAACTTCTTGAAGAATTGAAGATCAAAAAGGATCTGGGGATCCTAGCAGATGACAGACCCAACAATAGCATGCAATTCCAAGCTTTAGCAGATTGTTAGCTTGCATTAACCTCCCTAGCGGTAATCCCGAGCGTGACTCGGGGTTGTTTTTTTATGCTAGGATCGGTAACCCCGAGTCACGCTCGGGGTAGACATTGCAGAGCTCGCAGCGGAGTTTCCCTACCTTCTCCTGGCGATCCAGCGATGATGTCCTCTGCTGTGATCGCCAGCGAGATCTCCGGCGAGTGTCGGCACTTTCGTCCCCATCTGACTTCCTAGTTCCGTTCCCTGCGAGCCGCAGCGTCGCAAGGGAGCGGAACTGGGCGCCAAATTCAAAAAGTGAAACACATAGTATACATACAGTATACTGTAATCTTACAGATTACAGTACTGTATGTAATAATTACACACCCCCTTGGTCCCTAGTGGTCTGCCCAGTGTCCTGCATGCACTTTTATATAATAAAAATCGTTCTTTCTGCCTGGAAAATGGAGATTGTCCATAGCAACCAAAAAGTGTCCCTTTATGTCAAAAGTGGTTTTAGACCAACTAGAAAGCAGCGATAATAAATTAGAATCACTCGCAGAATTGAGCGATAGCGATTTGTGGGGAAATTCGTCATCAAACACTAAATCTAATGACAGCGACAATTCTGCAACTGAGCAAATTTCAGTGTTTTTGATTTGATTACATTATTGAATAATTTTTATTATAATTAGATTACTATTTTTTATAATTATTTATAGTTATTTATTATATTATAATTTATAATTTTGTGTTTCATATTTATCATACCCGGGATGTCTACTAGACTCTGGTTTGCTTAGGTTTAAGTAAGTAATTACTAAGAATCGCAGGCCTATAATACATAACACCAAATTTTCATGCAAAATAATTGTACCGCTTTTGGTACATAATTCCAGAAAGAATCATACCGCCAGGGAGGTTAACAAGAGCATTTACTCAAGAGACAAACAATAGTTCAGCCACATCTTGAGTATGCCATCCAGTTTTGGTCACCAATCCTCAGGAAGTATGTGCTTGAACTGGGGAGAGTCCATAGAAGGGCAACAAAGCTTATACGCAGGCAGTTATGAGGAATGACTGCAAATATTAAAGTTATTCTCCATGGAGGAAAGGTGTTTAAGAGGGGATATGATCGCAATATAAACATTTCAGTATAAAATACACAAACGTTAATTTTAGAGAACACAAATGCAATAAATTACCATTTTTTGGTCAAATCGAAAAGTGACACTGAGTAAATAGATACCCAGCATGTCGAGCCTTGAAATTACAAACTCAGTACCCTATATTTTCTATAGCTTTGCTATGGCATGTTTTCAAATCCCCTACAGGTCATCAGTTTGGAGTTACCCAGGAGCTCTGCTGTTAAAATAATTATCATCACTCTGGAGTGTGAGGGGATATGTAACATGGGATTTTATGTGCTTGGGTGTCATTTTAATCTTTTAATTTTTTTTTTACTTGATCTGGAAAAAATAAAAGAAAAAAAGCATTTTTTGCTTGCACATGATTGGATGATGGAACGGATCCGTGAGGATCCGCCCCGTTAACCTCCACTTGCTCAGCGGGGATCGCTCTGCTGATCCCCGCAGAGCCGGCGGATGACAGGGCGGTACCCGCACACTGTGCAGGGACCACCCTGTCAGATCTCCGCTCTCCCCTATGGGGGGATCGGATGAACACGGACCGTCTGTCCGTGTTCGTCCGATCCGCTCTGCAGACAGATAGAAAAATAGGATTTTCCACCTTCTGCAGAATCGGGGAATTGCGGACACGGAGGAGATCGGGTGTCAGCGGATGTTCATCCACTGACACCCGCAATCTCATAGGGACCCTTTTTCATCCATAAATGGATGGATGAAAAAGCAGACATACGGTCCGCTAGTGTGAAAGGGGCCTTAGTGGTTTGAATGCTACACCTTATCTTCTATTTAGCCTATAGAACCCTACTTGGTAATACCTTTTTAAAGTGATGTTAAAGGTTTTTTTCATCATGTTATTCTTACCTGCTCTGTGCAATGGTTCTTCTCTAGGGTTCTCCGCCTGCCTCTCCCTCCTGCCTGGTGCCCCCCATAGCAAGCTGCACACAGAAGGTTTCTTACCTTTATACATAGAATGCATGAAGGTAAAAAAACCTTAAGCCTTTACAACCACATTAAATAGCTAAATGGGGTTGTTCATAATGTTTTAAAGCAAAACAGCAATTGTTGCATACTAAGACAGTGGGGGTTATTTACGAAAGGCAAATTCACTTTGCACTACAAGTGCAAAGTACAAGTGCAAAGTGCACTTGAAATTGCACTGAAAGTGCACTTGGAAGTGCAGTAGCTGTAGATCCGAGGGGGACATGCAATGGAAAAAAAAAACAGCATTTTAGCTTGCACATGATTGGATAATAAAATCAGCAGAGCTTCCCCTCATTTCAGATCTACCCCTCAGATTTACAGTGACTACACTTCCAAGTGCACTTTCAGTGCACTTTCAAATGCACTTTGCACTTGTAGTTTGCGCTTGTAGTGCAAAGTGGATTTTCCTTTCGTAAATAACCCCCAATGTTTTCATATTTTTAGTGCTTGTGGGAAAAGGTGGTAGACTCTTTTTATATATCTTTTTTCTAATTAGTTTCAATTTTTCAAATAATTGCTTTGGGGGGTAGCATCTTTTCGACCATTCTGACTTTTTTCTTATAGTGTGTGTTAACCCCCTCTCTGCATCAAAATAATGTTACAGAGCATGTCTACTGAGTGTATGACAGATTTAACTCTTTTCATCAACATTTTAGCCAGATGCCTGTACAGCCTGATAACCCCTTCCCTACATCAAGATAATATTATCTGTCCAAATCTTACTGTAGAACCTATTGCCAGCCTGGCAGGTATGGGATTCCAAATAGATGTTGATTGTGAGAGCTGGCTGATTGAAGCTACTGGGTGCTGAAGTTAGTGTAAAGAAAAATAGTTCAGTTAGTCACAGAAATTACTACTTTCATGGGGAGTTTTTAAATTCAGGGTTCAAAACAAGTACTGTTGGTCCATCTTTGCATACTGTTTCCATTCTGTGGTTAATATAAAGCTGATAGGAAATAAGCAATAAAGTAGAATGAACAAGAAGAGTAATACCATGACTTGCAAATTCAATTTCCTGTAGCTAATCAAATCCTCCTTTTGGCTAATAAAGAAGCTTTTCTTGTTAAGCCATAAAATACCAGCAAGACATCTGAACATTGCATTTCTTTGCACATGGTCATTTTGTCCTATTAGGTAAACTGTTATGTTAACACGGTTTGAGGCCACAGCTTGAGTAATGAGGTAGCCTAGGGCAGAGTAGATTAACATCCTAAACATCCTTGTTCAGTGTGGCCATACTTTTCTTTTAAATGTCATTATTTCAAACCTTGACAACTTGCTTTCATCTGCTGTGTTGTTAAAAGAGGCATTTTGCAGGTCTCTCCTTAAAATGATATTTGCTTGGCAATCATGTTAGTCCAAAGATTCACAACTTTCCAAGTCACTGACATGGAACACATATATTGACTAGGAGTTCTGATGTAAAGGGTATGTAAATCCTAATAATTAACTTAATTTATTTGGTCCTTTTGTCTTTGGTAATTATACCATTAGAAGTGTTTTGTTATATCTATTTGATAATTACAATAAATACTTGCTGACTCAGTCCAAAATGCTGTAGTAGCTTCTTGTGCTTTTTTGCAAATTTGCTGTAAATGCTGCTGTTCCATAGATACAGTACAGTGAATGTGTACTTTCACATAAGGTGTGTTACTGGCAGGATCTCCTTGTTAAAATTAGGCCCCTTTCACACGGGACAGATCCGTGAAGATCCGCTGATCTCCGCTGAGCTGGCGGATGACAGGGCGGTCCCCGAACACTGTGCAGGGACCGCCCTGTCAGATCTCCGCTCTCCCCTATGGGGGTATTGGATGAACACGGACCGTCTGTCCGTGTTCATCCGATCCGCTCTGCAGACGGATAGAAAAATAGGATTTTCCTCCGTCTGCAGAATCGGAGGTTTGCGGACCCGGATGTTCATCCGCCGACACCCACGATCTCATAGGGACCAATGTATGTCCCTTTTTCATCCGTAAACGGATGGATGAAAAGGCGGACATACGGTCCGCTGGTGTTAAAGGGGCCTACAGGAAAAAAATCCTGAAAAAAAATAAAAACAATGCATACTCATTTCTGGTAGGCTGCAATACCATTTACATATCTGTTTGGATATTCGTTATATATTACTTCACTTACTGCATGCTTGTTTTAGGTTAGCCGCTCAAAATGCAATAAAGTCAGAGGTTCTCTCGGTATAGATGTATTTTAAGGGGTCACTAAACTGGTGGATCTATTTTAAAACATGGTAATTATCACAGGGACACAATTTTTAAACACACAATTAACTTCCTGTCCAATCTCCTAAAGCAAAACACAAATATTAAACACAGTAATGCTAACATTTTAGGCGCTTGTAAATGAATCCTGTAAAGTGAGGATGCTTTCAAAAATAATAAAATGTATAGTAATTATGTAACAACCTACAAAGTGCATAAAGAGAAAAAATAAAACAATATTTGGTAGGCTTGTGCAATTCGTTTCGTAACGAATCGAAATTCGTCCGAATTTAGCAACTTTCAGACATTCGGAAGCATTCGAATTTCCGAACAAAGCAATTACGAATAAAACCGAATCCGAAATAAATTATACCGCAAATAGCGAATGCCCGAATGTCTTCGGCATAATTCATTATGAAAAAAGTTCGAATGTACAAATCCATACGAAGCACAATAACACTCACTCTGCTCTGCTCTCTGCTTCTCCCTCACCGTGCTGAAATCCCTCTCAAAATGGTGTACAGGGGCGGAGGCTATAGCCGCATGTAAAAAATGAAAGTAAAATATGAGATTTCTAATCCATTCGAAGCACAATAACACTCTGCTCTGCTCTCTGCTTCTCCCTCACCGTGCTGAACCCTCTCAAAATGGTGTACAGGGGCGGAGGCTATAGCCGCATGTAAAAAACGAAAGTAAAATACAAGATTTTGAATTGTTACAAATAACCGCAATGTATTTAGAAAAGTACAAATCCATTCGAAGCACATTAGGCATAATAGGCAGCGTCGTCGTGAGAGAGACACAGAAAATTATGAATCAACGAACCCAAAAAAAGTTACGAAAGTAGGAGTTGTGTCCAGAATCAACAAAAAACAATGTACCCTACCGAAAGTACGAATTATAAAGCAACAAAAAATTCAACGAAAAATGTCGCTTGCGAAAATACGAATTAGTCCAAACACGAAAAATCCCGTCTAGCAAAATTACGAATGATTACGAATCAACAGGACCGAAAAGAAACAAACCCAAACTAAATTAATTTTTCCGTTGTGCACAAGAAACGAACCGAAACTAAACAAATTTTTCCGTTGTGCACAAGTCTAATATTTGTTATGTCCACCTTTTGCCTTTAAAGCAGCATTAAAGTGTTACTAAACCCAGTATCCCGCATTCAATATATCTGGTCTCCCACAGTACACGGAACATGGAAATGCAATCGTTTTAGCAAAAGTAAACTGCTAAATACTTTTTCTCATCAGCAGTATATAGCAGTCTTGTGGCTTCTATCAGTTCCTGCTTAAAGCTTGTAGGAGGAGTTTTCATACTGCACGGAGCTGTCCTATCACGATCAAGTACCCCTGGCCCTCTGTCTGGAAAGTGATGATTGGCCCGGTGCTGTTCACGTACACTCTCCCCAAAAAAAAAAAAAAAAAATCTCTAGCGATACACACCAAACTGAGCATATGCAGCCTTACTCCAGTAGCTCTGTCTTATCCGAACCTGTTCTGGAGTCAGTGAAAGAAGAGGAGGATATGTGCATACAGGATCAAACAGCCTTTTTACACAATACAGAGAATTAACCCCTTAGGTTCTACAGTGAGTATAACAAGTATGCTTTACTGCATATACAGACTGATTTTACTGTTGTGGGTTTAGTAACAATTAAAAGTGATTGTAAAGTTAATAAAAAAATTATTAAAAATAACAAACATGTTATACTTACCTGCTCTGTGTAGTGGCTTCACACAGAGCAGCCCAGATCCTCCTTTTCTCAGGTCACTCGCTGGCTATCCTGACCTCTCCCTCCTGTTGGGTGCCCCCACAGCAAGCAGCTTGCTATGGGGGCACCTGAGCCGAGTCACAGCTCCCTGTGTCCATTCAGACATGGAGCTGCGGCCCGGCCGGCCCCCTTTATATTCTTATTGGCTGACTGACTTTGACAGCAGCGGGAGCCAATGGCACCACGCTGCTGAATCAGCCAATAAGGAGGGGAGTCTCGGATGGCCAAGACATTCCTACAACATCGCTGAAGCTAGAGGGACCTCAAGTAAGTATTAAGGGGACCATGGGAGGCTGCTACACACAGAAGGCTATTTATCTTAATGCATTAAGATAAAAAAACTTCTGCCTCTACAACCACTTTAATTCTCGTGTGTACACTTGCACACTGTTTTTTTACAGCAGGTTATTCCAAACATCTAGGAGAAATTACCATAGTTCTCCTGTCATTTTTGGCTGTCTCTGTTAATTCAAGTTCACTTTTTTTTCTAAATTCCAGCTCCCCTATGTACCATTATATCATTAATGTAACTCGGTTGCACAAAAATACAAGCTTTATCTGATTTTGAGAACAGGGCCTTACCTTAGTCCTTAATGTATTTCTTAGACAGCTGACATTAGATGTAGGATTGAGAAACCAGTAAGACACAGGAAGGAGTTTACCAGCTGACCTCATTAGCACACCTTCACCCATTAACTAAGTTTTCACATCCCCGGCATCTCTCCACTCCTGCATGTGCCTGGCTTCCCCAGCGCCCCTATAGACGGGCTCAGGCCGCATGCCAAACTCCCCAATTTTTGTTGTTTTCTCAAGTATCTGTGCATATTCTGGAGAAGAGGTCAGAACCTTCGACACTGTGCCAGGGCCCTGGAGAGAATTATTCAAAATGGCCTCTCTTGCTCCAAATGTGCATCATACTTTTGTTGTCATTACATGTTTAAAAAAAAGTTCTGGAGCTTCTCTGAGGCGATTGTCGCCTGATGAGTGAAAAAGCTCCAAAACACCCAAAACAAACGCATTCGGGAATGTGAGGTTTCGCTACATAGAGGCCTGACAACTGAATGTCTCTGTCCACTCCCTCCTATGTACTTGTAAAAAGATGGCCATAGACTATGCAATCTGATTGTACAATGTCTGCACAATTTTATTTTAGATTTACCAGAACTACGGAATAGGAAGACACAACTGAACAATCCATTCCACTTGTATCAAATCAGACAGGCCCTTGTACTACATAGCTGATGAGAGATATAAAGAAGATTGCACATCAGATTATATAGGAAGTGGGTGAAAAGTAGTATTGTTTTAAGGGAGGTGTGGTCTAGTGGGGTGAACACACACTATCACACCCTCTTCTGTGATGCAACAAGGAAGTGAAGGCTTCTGGGTGATGGCCTACAGGAAGTGAATGCTGGGAGACGATCTACAGGAAGTGATGGAATCTGAAAATCATTTTAAAAAATAAAATAAAATGACAAGATTTGTAACCTCTGTGAATAAGGTGGGTGAGAGAAAAGCACATTGGAATGTCTGGGCCAGAAATGGCATTGGAAAACTCCTTATTATGAAAATGTAAACTCTGCCCGAAAAGGTGAACTTATCCTTTTAGTCTTTTCATGTAATGCTAGACATATTCAATCATGTGGAAATCAGGACTCTGTGGAGGCCATAACATCTCTTCAAGGACCCCTTGTTCTTCTTTCCATTGAAGATAATTCTTTATGACTTTGCCTATATATTTGGAGTCATTGCCCTGCTGCAGAATGCATTTTAGGCTGATGTCTTCCTGAAGATATTACGTGATGAATAGGTATCTGTCTGTATTTTCAGCATTAAAAAGACCATTATTCCTGACCAAACCCCTAATTCCATCTGCAGAAATGCAGCCTCAAACCTGCAAGGAACCTCCATCATACATAACTTTGTGTGCAGACATTTGTCCTTCCTACTTTCCAGCCTTCAGGGAACAAATTGGCTTCTGTTACATCCAAATTTTTCAAATTTGGAGTCATCAGTCTGGAAAACCAGCTGCCATTTTGTTGCACACCAGCTTTTGTGTGTTTTAATACAAAGGTGAGTCGCTTAGCCTTGTTTCTTTGGACCCTATATTTGTGTATCTGGGTCCCACTGGTTCCTGCCAGGTCTGAGCTGATGGTGCCACTGGACATTTTTTGGTTGCGAGAAGAGAAGACAGCATGATGTATCTTTCTACTACGGCACTATGTTTCCTTAGCCGACTACAATGTTTTGGGGTCTTTAAATTGCCTGTGCCTTTATGCTTCTGCAAAAGAGCTTGGACAGCTGCAAACACCTATTTTACTTACAATTTCTGCCTCTGAGAGACCAAGTTACACTGAACTGGGTTCGGCAACCTTAACCTGTTAGTAGAGCAGTCATTTTTTTTGCTCAGCCAGTTTAAATCCTTCTACACAGATGATTCTCTTTGATTTAATGATTTTATTTTAACTTACGTGTTATCTTGTTGAGCACCTGTTTGGTATAAGCGTTTAATCATGCACTTGACCAAGTGTATATTGAGGCCTGGTTCACACTGGGGCGAAAAACGCTCCGACATTGGGAGCTCATGTCGCATGACGTGTGAAAATCAATGTTTCCCTATGGGAGCCGTCTTAACTGGTCCGACACATGTCGGTCCGACTTTGAAAATGCTCCCTGTACTACTTTGGTCCGACTTTGATCCGACTTCAGCCCATTGAATATCATTGAAGTCGGATCAAAGTAGGATCCTTGTCCTAACCATCCGACATTTGACATCCGACATGGTGATTACAGCAGCAGTAAAAGGAATTTATCTCACCCTGGGATTGTTTTGATTGGTCAAAGGACAATTCGGACTAGCCCAATGTCGGATCAAAGTAGTATCCTGTTCATGAATGTCGGATGGATGTCGGACCAATGTAGGATCAATGTAGGACTGATGTCGCAGAGCAAAGTAGGATGAAAGTCGGATGAATGTCGTGTCGTATCAGTGTGAACCCAGCCTGAACCTAACTTAAAAAGTTTGCTACTAATGCACTTAGTTGCTCTTTAAAGTAAAATTATAAGTCTTGTTTTTTGTGTGTTTAAAACTAACCAACATGTTAGACTTACCTGTTCTGTGCAGTGGTTTTGCACAGAACAGCCCATACCCTCTTCTTCTCGGGTTCCTCTTCTGCTTGCTATGGGGGCACCCGAGCTGAGCCGCAGCTCTGTATGTCCATTCAGACAAAGAGCCGCAGCTAGGCCCCGCCCCTTCTCTCTTCTCAGTGGCTCACTAACTTTGATTGACAGCAGCAGGAGCCAATGGCGCTCCGCTGCTGTATCAGCCAATGAGACTTATGCAACATCACTGGATAGAGATGGGGCTCAGGTACGTATTAGGGGGCTGAGGGGGCTTCTACACACAGAAGGTTTTTTATCTTAATGCATAGAATGTGTTAAGATAAAAATCGTTCTGCCTTTACAATCACTTTAATCTTTAAGCAATGTCTGCATACTGTAAGTGCTTTTCTACAGCCGTAAAATACCTGTCAATCTCTGCCCCTAGCCTGCTGAGCTGCAGGAGAGCAGTGGTTTACAAGCAGTCTTGTGACTGTAGATTTAGGTATTTAAAAAGTTATATAAAGTTATTTAAAAAAAATAATTGCAGCTTTAGAAAATTTATTTCAATAGATTAACATTCTTTTTTTGTTTTTACACGTAATTTAACTGTGTGCAATTGTATCTAGGAGATATAATGCTGCTTTAAAGGCAAAGGGTGAACACAAAAATATTCATTTGATTTACGTTTTTTCTGTTATCCCTTTCCCGCCCGAGCGGATGCATATATGCGTCCTCGGCTTTCGGGGGTTATACCGGGATGATGCCTGCAGCTGCAGGTATCATCCCGGTACCGTTGTTTAGAGCCGGCGATTGGCTTTCAAGGTATAACAACCGATGCGGCTAAAAGCCGCTTGGTTGTTATACCGGAGGAGCAGGAGGGGACATCCCCCCCTCCCGCCGCCTCCGCCGCTCTTACCGGGCCTTCCGTCCCACTGGGAGACCCGATCCACGATCCGCCAACTTGGGCGCCTAGAGAGAGACTGAATCGAAGCCACGAACGGCTTTGATTCAGTCTCTTCACTGTAACCACGGAAGCGACGTCATGCCGTCACGTCCGGGTTACTCGGCTGCCAATGGCGCCGGATTTAAAAAAGTACACAGTATTCAGAATCGCCGTTTTCAGCGATCTGAATACTTTGAAGTGCAAAGGAGGGATTGGGGGTCTTTTAGACCTCCGATCTCTACATAAAAAGTACCTGTCACCACTTATTACCGTCACAAGGGATGTTTACATTCCTTGTGACAGCAATAAAAGTGATCAATTTTTTTTTTTTTAAAACAATATTTATTATTCTAAAAATAATTAAAATAAATAAGAATTTTTTTTTTAAAGCGCCCCTGTCCCCGCGAGCTCGCGCAGCAAACAAAACGCATACGGAAGTCGCGCCCGCATATGAAAACGGTGTTCAAATCACACATGTGAGGTATCGCCGTGATCGTCAGAGCGAGAGCAATAATTATAGCCATAGACCTCCTCTGTAACTCTAACCTAGTAGCCGTAAAAAAAAATTAAACAGTCGCCTATGGAGATTTTAAGGTACCGTAGTTTGTCGCCATTCCACGAGTGCGGGCAATTATAAAGCGTGACATGTTTGGTATCTATTTACTCGGCGTAACATCATCTTTCACATTATACAAAAAAATTGGACTAACTTTACTTTTACATTTTTTTAAAATTCATGAAAGTTAATTTTTCCAAAAAAGTTGCGTTTAAAACACAGCTGCACAAATACTGTGTGACATAAAATATTGCAACGATCGCCATTTTATTGTCTAGATTCTCTGCTAAAAAAATATATATAATGTTTGGGGTTTCTAAGTAATTTTCTAGCAAAAAATATGCATTTTAACTTGTAAACACCAAATGTCAGAAATAGGCTTAGGCATGAAAGGGTTATGCACTCTGTAGGTTGCTAATTGATGCATAGAAAATATTAATTTCTTTATTTTTTATTTTTTAAGTATTCTCACTGAACAGCATTTTTCCACGAGTGCCTAAAATTTATCACAATACTGCATGTCCATGTCAGTGTAGAAGTTAGTGCTTTGCATATAGAGCTGTGTTTGATATTAATAGCTTTTCATAAAATGTCTCTGCTTTCATTTTTATTTCTAATGGTCTTTAAATAAAATCTATTTTTAAATCATCTGCCCTCTTAACTTGCAGAGAAGCAGTAAAACACATGGCAGTATTTATCATTGTTATTTCTTCTTTCCTGACCTATATATTATGATTTCTGTCACATTCTGCCACAAGACCCCATCTTTTTGTTCTTCACTCCTTCTCTCCCTACTGAAAAGCATGATATTCTAAGTTGCCCTTGCAAGAGATGCTGCTGAAACCATCAGGTCATGTACCTGCCTGCGGCAGATGCCTTTGGGAGATGAACTTCCTCCTTCATTGCAAACTGTACTGCATATCATCACTTTCTGTATGTGTCAGAAAAGATGTTTGTGTGCTATCATCTGTATTTGTATCATTGTCTGCACATTGTCATGATATTATGGGGTTAAATAAAATATGAACATAAAATAATATGTGATATCTATATAAATTTATATTTGTACACATACAGAACTATGTTGACTTATTGGTGGTAATAATATATTTAACAAATCAAAACATTTTGAAATGTACTTAAAGCGGAGCCCCACCCTAAAGTGGAACTTCCGCTGATCGGAACCCTCCCCCCCTCCGGTGTCACAATTGACACCTTTCAGGGGGGAGGGGGGTGCAGATACCTGTCTAAGACAGGTATTTGCACCCACTTCCAGGAGTCCTCTCTGCGGGAAATCTGCGGGAAGCGCGTCACTTCCCGCAGAATACCTGTAGTGTTCTGGGAGACACTCGGCTCCCAGAACACAGGGGACCATTCAGAGCGGCGCAGCGCGACTCGCGCATGCGCCGTAGGGAACCGGGCATGAAGCCGCAAGGCTGGCGGTGGGGGCAGCAGAGTGACGAGCGATTGCTCGTCCTCTGCTGCGGATGTCGCTGGACTCCAGGACAGGTAAGTGTCCTATTATATTAAAATTCATCAGCTAAAGTATTTGTAGCTGCTGGCTTTTAATATTTTTTTTTTCCGTGGCACCTCCGCTTTAACTTGCAATTAAATACTCCTTTATGACAGTCTAAATCAGTGGTTCTCAACCTCAGTTCTCAAGTACCCCCAACAGGCCATGTTTGTAGGTTTTCCTTTAACGTGCACAGGTGCTTTATATCAGAGTCAATGGCTTGATATTTTGGACAGCTATTTTATCTAAGGGCCAGTTCACACCAGACGCAGTTCGGTTCAGTTTCGTGCGCATTTTTTCTGCACTAAAAATGCATGCACAGTGTTTTACATGTATTCCAATGGCTCTTGTTGGCCCTAGTTCACACCATACAGTCAGTTTCCGGTCAGTTCCTGCACCGGAAACTGACCGGAAACTGACTGCATGGTGTGAACTAAAGCCAACAAGAGCCATTGGAATACATGGAAAACACTGTGCATGCATTTTTTGCAGAAAAAAAGCACATGGAACTGAACGGAACTGCGTCTGGTGTGAACTGGCCCTAAGAGAAGTTCCTAAAACATGGCCTGTTGGGGGTACTTGAGGACTGAGGTTGAGAACCACTGGTCTAAATAATTACCCAATCCAATTACTATATGATGCACAAGCCTCCCAAAGTAAAATATAAAAAACTTCCTTTACCTTCCCTGACTGAGAAAAATTATTCTTTATGTGTGTCTCCAGTGTTCCCCTTTTCAGACACTGCAGCTAGTTGGAAGGTTTTAGCAAAAGAGGCAGAGCTGTCAATCAAGAAGGACATGGGCAGGACTAGGTGTGGCCAGGTGCTGATTGACAAGCTAAAGATTTATGAATCAGCAATGACAATTTTGAGGGCCACACCCCCCGCAGCAATTTTTTTATCTCACTGTACCCCAAACAGGCACAGCAGTGCTATCAATGGCAACACTTCTGTGAATTCAGTATCAGTGCTGTTTCATTGACACACTATCACAGTAAGCTGAATTACTTTTGGGACCTTTGTCAGAGAACTAAGGACTCATTTACACTTGCTTTGACTTAAAGCGCCTTAAACCTTAAAGCGCCTACCGCGTCAACATGCTTTTTTATGTGTTTTTGATGCTTTGGTGATGCTTGGCAAAGGTTCTGTGTGTGCATTGATTTTCGATTTGTTTTAAAGGGGCCCAGTAGAACCTCAGCTCAGTAGTACCCCCAGTCAGCGGATACCCAGCTCATTCGTAACCCAGCAGACCCTCAACTCATTGGTACCCTCATTCAGCAGATCCTCAGCTTATTAGTACCCTTATTCAGCAGATCCCCTGTTCAGTAGTACTCCCAGCTCTGCTGATCCCCCACTCAGTAGTCAACTCCAGCTCTGCTGATCCCCCACTCAGTAGTAACCCCTAGCTCTGCTGATCCTCTGGTTTGCTGTTCCTCCTCTCTCTCAGGTCCCCGCTCACTTCCTGATATATTTCTCCCACGCTGCGCAGAGCGTATGACATTGCTAGTTTTTCCTGCTCCGGTCCCACAGTTCTGCTGATCCTCTGTCGCTCAGTCCTCTTGTTCCGCTCACCTTCTTCTATAGCATTCCCATGTTGCACACCATGTGGGCTGTCTGCTCTGCTCTGGTCCGGACCCCGCTCACCTTCCTCCTGCTCCACGCTGCACACCAAATGTGATGTCTGCACCAGACCCTCTCAGAATATGTACACATGAATCGGAAATTACTGCTGATGACATCTTTCTGAGAGCCAGCTGTTGTAGTACAATATCAGAAACATTTTAAAATCTCATGGAAAGCCTTCCCAGAAGAATGGAGGCCGTTATAGCCACAAAGCGGGGGGAATTAGTGGCAACATGCCTATGATTTTGAATGGGATGTCTAAAAAGCTCATGTAGGTATTATGGTTAGGTGTCCATAAACCTTTAACTATATAGTATATGAGCTAGAAATATATGTTAAGTTGCTTCTGAAAGCATAATCTGTTATCCAGTGAAAAAGGAGACAGAATACACAGATAGAATAGCCTTTTAATGTAATATATACAGTTGCAATAAAAAGTATGTGAACCCTTTTGGAATGATATGGATTTCTGCACAAATTGGTCATAAAATGTGATCTGATCTTCATCTAAGTCACAACAATAGACAATCACAGTCTGCTTAAACTAATAACACACAAATAATTAAATGTTACCATGTTTTTATTGAACACACCATGTAAACATTCACAGTGCAGGTGGAAAAAGCATGTGAACCCTTGGATTTAATAACTGGTGGAACCTCCTTTGGCAGCAATAACTTCAACCAAACGTTTCCTGTAGTTGCAGATCAGACGTGCACAGCGGTCAGGAGTAATTCTTGACCATTCCTCTTTACAGAATTGTTTCAGTTAAGCAATATTCTTGGGATGTCTGGTGTGAATCGCTTTCTTGAGGTCATGCCACAGCATCTCAATCTGGTTGAGGTCAGGACTCTGACTGGGCCACTCCAGAAGGTGTATTTTCTTCTGTTTAAGCCATTCTGTTGTTGATTTACTTTTATGCTTTGGGTCGTTGTCCTGTTGCAACACCCATCTTCTGTTGAGCTTCAGCTGGTGGACAGATGGCCTTAAGTTCTCCTGCAAAATGTCTTGATAAACTTGGGAATACATTTTTCCTTCGATGATAGCAATCTGTCCAGGCCCTGACGCAGCAAAGCAGCCCAAAACCATGATGCCCCCACCAACATACTTCACAGTTGGGATGAGGTTTTGATGTTGGTGCGCTGTGCCTCTTTTTCTCCACACATAGTGTTGTGTGTTTCTTTCAAACAACTCAACTTTGGTTTCATCTGTCCACAGAATATTTTGCCAGTACTGCTGTGGAACATCCAGGTGCTCTTGTGCAAACTGTAAACATGCAGCAATGTTTTTTTTGGACAGCAGTGGCTTCCTCTGTGGTATCCTCCCATGAAATCCATTCTTGTTTAGTGTTTTACGTATCATAGATTCGCTAACAGGGATGTTAGCATATGCCAGAGACTTTTGTAAGTCTTTAGCTGACACTCTAGGATTCTTCTTCACCTCATTGAGCAGTCTGCACTGTGCTCTTACAGTTATCTTTACAGGACGCCCACTCCTAGGGAGAGTAGCAGCAGTGCTGAACTTTCTCCATTTATAGACAATTTGTCTTACCGTGGACTGATGAACAGCAAGGCTTTTGGAGATACTTTTATAAACCTTTCCGGCTGTATGCAAGTCAACCATTCTTAATCATAGGTCTTCTGAGAGCTCTTTTGTGCGAGGCATCATTCACATCAGGCAATGCTTCTTGTGAAAAGCAAACCCTGAACTGGTGTGTGTTTTTTATAGGGCAGGGCAGCTGTAACCAACACCTCCAATCTCATCTCATTGATTGGACTCCAGTTGGCTGACACCTCACTCCAATTAGCTCTTGGAGATCTCATTAGTCTAGGGGTTCACATACTTTTTCCACCTGCACTGTGAATGTTTACATGGTGTGTTCAATAAAAACATGGTAACATTTAATTCTTTGTGTGTTATTAGTTTAAGCAGACTGTGATTGTCTATTGTTGTGACTTAGATGAAGTTCAGATCACATTTTATGACCAATTTGTGCAGAAATCCATATCATTCCAAAGGGTTCACATACTTTTTATTGCAACTGTATATAGAAATATTGCATTTGTTTCCAATATATTATTTTCATCAGTAGTACACACATTTTGAAATTAAAAGCCCATAAGAGGCTCTATTAGCTTTAAATCTGGATTGAAAGGTTTACTTTTTGGTTTCTTTGTGTTTCCTGGGATATCGCATACCTGCAATACCTTCAAAGCAAAGTGAAGCTAAAGGTGAATAAAAACCTCTCGAAAGCTCCAGGTGCTTCAAGGGAGCTTTGTCATAGACTTCTATGGAGGCTTCGGAGATGCTTTGAAGCTGAAAAAAGCGACATGGGGTATAATTTTTGAAGCAAAGCAAAAGCAACATGTAAACAGGACTGTAAGCTAACCATATTATTTAGTGGTGGGGCTTTGACTGGAATTCAGAGCACTTTAAAAAAGCATGTAAGAAGCCATATTTTGAAGCTCATGTAAACAAAATCTGTAGTGTTTAACAATTAAGTACTGCAAGACACTTTTTTTCTAATGAAATGTCAACAGTGGGTAATATTACTTAGTAAACTAAAAACGTATTATTATTTTAGATATTTGTTGCAATAGCGAATAAGTGAGAGGAGCCACCAGACACTCAAGATGAATGCTAAGATGAAAATTAGAGCCACCTATTATGCTAGGTTTCCGAAATGAGTTGACCATTTCAACTCTTGTACCTGTATACCCATGTATACCCCTTATGCACCTGAGCATTTTTCTACTATTCAACTATAGGAGTATTCATTCAGTAAAAACTTTGCTAATACTTATGACACTTATGTCGTACAGACAACCGGACATTCCGACAACAAAACCGTGGATTTTTTTCAGACGGATGTTGGCTCAAATTTGTCTTGCATACACACGGTCACACAAATGTTGTCGGAAATTGCGAACGTCAAGAACGTGGTGACGTAAAACACGGACGACGAGCCGAGAAAAATTAAGTTCAATAGCCAGTTCAATAGAATCTTCTGCTTGATTCCGAGCATGCGTGGAATTTTATGCGTTGGAATTTCCGACAAGTGTTGTTGTCGGAAAATTTGAGAACCAGCTCTCAAATTTTTGTTGTCGGAAATTCCGACAGCAAATGTCCGATGGAGCCTACACACGGTCGAAATTTTCAACAACAAGCTCCCATCGAACATTTGTTGTCGGAAATTCCGACCGTGTGTACGTGGCATTACAGTGTGTGTACAATACATTGTATTTTACTGAGACAAACAAGACTTTATTTGAGTGATATTGTATTTTTTACTACAGTGGGAACAAAAATTGCTAAAATGACCAGAAGCAAAAAGTACAAGTACAAATGGTAAACACAGAATTATAAATCCGACAAAAAAGCTATGGAGAGAAGGTAATGAAAGGAGATAGGATCACCTAGAACAGGGATATGCAATTAGCGGACCTGCAGATGTTGAAAACTACAAGTCCCATCATGCCTCTGCCTCTGGGTGTCATGCTTGTGGCTGTCAGAGTCTTGCTATGCCTCATGGGACTTGTAGTTCTGCAACAGCTGGAGGTCCGCTAATTGAATATCCCTGACCTAGAAGTTAAACAGGGGCAAAAAAAGAAGGTCTGTCTGTGAAGGTTCTCATTTATCCGGGTCATGGTATAGCTAGCAGTAGTTATTCACACTCAACTGGACTTGCTCTGTTATGTTTAAGACATTTCACTGCTTATCTAAGCAGTCTCTTCAGTTCGAATGAGCGTCAGGAATCTGCCCATGGGTACTCTCCAGGCTTAGATGACACATCTCTACATTGCAGGCTAACAGCACTATATTAATATGCTGTGTGACCACATAAACATCTTATCTTGCGATCATTTAAAGATTCAAGTTTAACTTTCTCTATGTCTATGAAACAGCAGAGATTCACTGACTTTACCGGTCTATGGTGTGGTGCCTCCATTGGGGGTTTGGGCTAAGTGCCCTCTGTGAGTGACTTTGGCCGGATCCATGCTTCACCCCTTGGCCTTTCTGATTGTCTCGTGGCAGCAATTACTCCTTGTTTTTAAATGATGCGATGCTCATGATATTCTACACAAGTACATGATAATAGTGTTTTACTCATAACCACGCACCCCTGAAGAAGAGGATTAACGCCATAACTTGAAACGTGTTGGGTATACTCTGTTGTGTGTTCCACGAGACAGAGAATATGGTTTTATGTATGCCATTGTATCGTGTATCAATGTTTGTATTCACATCAATTGTAGTCCTATCACTATGCAATTTTTACCGCGTTTAACTTTTTCAAATAAAATGTACTTTTTTTAAATGTATTATTATTTTTGAGGAGCTCTTGCCTTATAGTCCCATTAGAGGAAAACACCCTTTTCTGTAACTTAGTAGAATGTTTGTCAATGTAAATGATCTTAAAGGCCTCACTGTAACACATTTTCTAAATGAAAAGTAAATCAAGTCTCTAGAGATAGAAAAAGAAGCACAGAAAAAAGATATCTGATTACTTCCCCGAAGTGGTATGTGACCAATAATATAACCTGATAATTGAATAGCGCTAAAAAAAGATTATAGTGAAATTGAATGACAAAATGTCATTATACTCCTTAAATTGTATTCTCATACTGAAATTGTGATGACTAACTTTTTAATAAAGACTCTTTGCAAAATGAGTCAGTAGAAAATAACAGTACAGTCACAGACAACATGCTAATGATGGACATTATAAACCAGCAAACACCATAACATGTTATCCACTTAAGGACTGAGCCTCTTTCTGAGTTTTGGTGTTTACAAGATAAAAACGTTTTTTTTTTGCTAGAAATTTACTTAGAACCCCCAAACATTATATATATTTTTTTTCTATCACCCTAGAGAATAAAATGGAGGTTGTTGCAATACTTCCTGTAACACCGTATTTGCGCAGCGGTCTTACAAGCGCACTTTTTGGGGAAAAAAACTTTTTTTTTAATAATAGTTAGCCCAATTTTTTTTTATATTATGAAAGATAATGTTACACCGAGTAAATTGATACCCAACATGTCACGCTTCAAAATTGCACCCGCTCGTGGAATGGCTACAACTTTTAAAAAATTCTACAGGTTGTATGTTTTGAGTTACAGAGGAGGTCTAGGGCTAGTGATACCTTCACGGTGTGGTTTTAACACAGTTTTCTTATGCGGGCGCTACTCACTTATGCGTTCTCTTCTGCATGCGAGCTCGGCGGGACGGAGCACGTTTACATTTTTTTTTATTTTATTTATTTATTTAACCATTTATTTTATATTTTTACACTGTTCTTTTTTTAAAAAATGGTGTCACATTTATTCCTCTTACAAGGAATATAAACATCCCTTGTAAAAGAAATAAAGCATGACAGGACCTCTTAAATATGAGATCTCGGTTCAAAAAGACCTCAGATCTCATATTTACACTAACATGAAATTAATTTTTTTTTTTAATGTAATTTGAAAAAAATAAGAAAATTTCTCTTTAAGAGCTATGGGCGGAAGTGACGGTTTGACATCGCTTCTGCCCTGCAATGGTATGGAGATGGGTGGCGGCCATCTTCCCCTCACTCGTACCCAAAAGTGGAACTTCCGCTTTAAGCACTCCTCGCCCCCTTACATGCCACATTTGGCATGTCATTTTTTTGGGGGGGAGTGGGTGCTTAGTTTTAAGTGTGACTTCCTGCCCCACTTCCGAGTACGGGCCACCTAGGCGACTCCTCCTCTCCCCCTAGGCGGCTTCTCCCTCTCTGCAATCTTCTGGGACACATCACAGGTCCCAGGAGATTGCCTGTCCAATCGGAGAGCGCAGCGCGACTCACGCATTCGCAGTGTGCGCCTGAACCTGAAGCCACAAGCTGTCATGGCCGGGTGCTCACAGTTTCAATGGAGTCGCCTTTGAGAGGAGGGGGAGAGGAGCGGGACTCCGTGCGGCCGCATCGCTGGACCATGGGATAGGTAAGTGGCTGTTCATTAAAAGTCAGCAGCTAAACTTTTTGTAGCTGCTGACTTTTAATAAACAAAAACAAACGCCTGGAACGAACTCCACTTTAAGGTGTGCTTACATGCCCACATGTACAGTATAGTATTTAACCAATTAACATAGCCATTCACTATATCATCTGTAAAGTTCTGCTAGATAATTACATCAGTCCATGTTAAAAGAGAAGTATGTTTTTTTTTTGCAGACTCATACTTACCTAGGTGTATTCAGCATTGGTCAAACACTGCAGATGGCTCGGTTCTCAGAGCTCCCTGAGCAGAGAGCTGGTAACTGTCAGTGACTGCCTCTCTGTTCTGCTCCTCCCCACGCTCACTGGCTCGATGGGAGGCTGAGCCAAGAGCCGGTCCAGGTATGTAGGTGGATCCCGCGATCTTGCCTGAGCCTGGAATGGCTCTGTGACATCAGCCGACAACAGGCTCCAGCCTGCTGTCAGCTGAAAATGGGTCACACGAGTGAAGAATGAACTGCACACCTGTGACCCACAGGAGAAGTACAGGATAAGTACAGCCAAATGAGCTATGGCTGTACCTCTCCTTTAAAAATGGTTTTATACATTTCATTAGAACGTTTCTTGAGAGGGAACAACATTGACTAATTGCTAACTAAACATTAATAAAACGGCACTCGCAGCTACAGTACTGTCAGGGAAGGCTTCACCCACTGGTGGCGCTGTTGGTCCTATGGATCGCAGTACTAGTGTCCACTTGCAGCCTGTATCTTTGACAGAGGATCTCACCTGCTGGTGGTAATGCCTGATCCATGGGCCGTAGTACCGGAGTCCACCAGCGGGGGTATTCCGGCAGTGTAGGGCAGGCAGTACTTCCTTTGATCAGCTGTTACATGAGGGCAATTATAGCAGTCCTATGAATACCCGGCGAGCCCTTACATGCTCGCCTTGGTATCTTTCTCCTGGAGCCCTGACCTTGTAGCCTGTACCTCGACCTTGAGCCTGTACCTGTCCTGTCCCATCCTGACCTGACCTGATCTGATCTGATCCCCGTCCTGAGTTATCCATCCGTCCTCCCCCTGCCTTGTTTGTTCCCTATTCCCATCTGCTGCCTCCCCGTGTATGACCTTGGCCTGGCTACGTTTATGCCCCTGGAACACTCCTTTGTCTATCTCCTGATCTGCTGTGCATGAGCCCGGCCTGGCTTACATTCAAGACTCTGGTACTGCCCTTTGTTGTATATATTATTTGTTGTTTGTGGGTTGTTTGGTTAGTTTGCACTGTTTGTATTTATCTATATCACCTTCTCAATAAACCCCATTATTTTTCACTCTAAATGCGTTTTGGTTATCTCTGTGCAGTCCACATAGTCTGGTCAATTAATTCTCTGACAAGTACAGTAGCCTATTATTGTAAGGACAGTAATATTCCAAATATATACAGTGTCCGTTGGCTACAGAACTCTGATACATGTATTTGATAGTGAGATACTTGCTTTCTATGTGAAATGTGATCTGTTTTCCGTACTATATAATGCCCTGATGTGTGCAGTTCTGCGGCCTATACATGTTGTTGGGAACACTGGCATTATATGTTGTATTTTATGATGTATTATATGGTCAATGTCATTGATATGGTATTACTTGACATGCTCAATATGTTCTTGTACTTCGTATGTATACACTGTGTCTACTCCAATAAAACCTTTGTTGATTAAAATATATATATATACAGTGTATATATCTATCTATATATATATCTATATATATATATATATATATATATATATATAGATATATATATATATATATATATATATATATATACATGGCATATCCCTATAACAATTATGGTATTATAATATTGTAGTGCAGCTTTTTCTTGGTAACATACTGTGCTTTTTTTTATTAAGAGTCTATATAGATGTGGTACTTAGACCCCAAATGGGCTTCCATCATCTGTACCTAGCTGTACAGTGTGAGCCTGACTTGTCTGAATATTATGATTTATTGCTGCTGTAGTCCACAGCCAAAGTAAAAGCTGTTACTACACAGAGATAAATAAAGATGGCTATTCCAGGAGACATTGTGATTAAAGTACAGGCCAGCCTTTTATCTTCATTTTCGTACTTCTCTCAGAAAGGTACAACTCAGACCATGCTTCCATAGAAAAGATCAGCTTCTCATTTGAGCTGGACATCCCTCAGGAAGCACAGCCAAAATTACTTAAAGAAAAAGAAGCTTATTAAACATAAAGAACCTTCTCCCTCGGCCAATTTTCAGTGATGTTTTCAAACTAAATCAGCAGCTGTCTCAGACGTCAGTGAGTGAAATTTATAGTCTTGGTTTTCTTGTTTTGTAATAATCAGGTAGACCAAGCCAATCATTCCCTACTGAAGACACAGTTCAAGAGCTGAATACCTCAGTGATGAGGCTATTGGGATGCACCATTGTTCACCATCTGTTTGCTCCATGTACTGATGAAAGCTACAACACAAATTGAATATACATTTTACACTGAGGCTAAAAATAAAACTCAGAAACATGTTTAATTCTAGGCTCTGTTTTAAATGTGTTAGAGTGTTGGTTAGATTGGATTACATTATGCCATTCCTAAATAGTAACTCCAGCAAAAAAATAATACTTCCCTTTCACCTGACATGCACAATGAACATACTAAAAACTAGGGATGAAAATTGGGTTTAGGTTAACCATGAGTTGGACTCATGGTGACTTGCCGAACAAGCAAACTAAATGGATGTAATAAAATGTAAGGGGGGCACCACTATGTTTATGACAGAGGGAAGTGGGCTGGGAACTGTCATTTAGGGGCAATCATTTCAATCATTGTTTTAAATTTCACTTTTCTGGGAGTACATTATAAAGGTGCCCCCAAATGTGTTATTTAAAGGATTTGTGTAATTTTTAGGTTGCTCTTTAAGCAGCATTAAAAGAGTTGCTTCCTGCTAAACACTATTTGTTTTTTAGAGTTTGCATGGTCCTTGACAGTGCCCAGCTATCCGTGTCTTTTTCTAACAAAAGCTTGCAAATTGGCCTTGACAAAGGCTACAAAAAGTCTCAAGATTTGGCTCCCTTAGACTTGTGGTGTTAGGAATGAGAATGGGAAAACGGTTCGGCCCTAGCATGAGTTTGGCCTGAACATTTGGCTGTTCGGCCGTTCGCCGAACACCCAAAGTTGCAGGGTGTTTGCCCCCCACGAACACCCTGCAATGCATTGAGCGCTGCACAGAGCATTCTGTGCTTTGCCCAATCAGGGAGCAGTGTGAGCTGGTTGTTAAGGAGCATGGCAGAGAAGCCGATGAGTTATCAGCTGTCAATGGGTTTCCCACTGACAGCTGAATAAAAAAAAGTCCCAGTACAAAAAATAAAGAAAAAAACGGCATGTTCAGAGTGTTCAGTGCTGAACCGGTTAAGAAGTAATAAGGTTCCCTGCTCACTTGTACAATGTGTGCTTTATTCTGTATAATATGCAATTATCTAAGTTAGTTCCTGTCATATAGTGTGGCTGTCCATCCCACAATTACTATTGAATTAAAAAAAAAATGCAATTATTTATTTCTGGAATTCAGACTCTCCCTTGTGAATCATAATAAAATTCTACCCAAATTACAAAGTTGCTTAGCCCCCTAATATAAATCATATGACTAGGAAAAGAGGAAATGTAGTTCTAGTTAACACACTGTCATTGGTTCTCTCATTTACCAGGCTGCTTTACTAATGACCCTGCTGGAATTTTCTACTTTGATGTACAGGATGATTAAAAAATATGGCAATACAGTTAATTACACATAGGATATAAAGTATATTTGCTTTACTAGTCTTAATGTATAATGGAACTTGCTGAAAGTGTGACACATGACAAAGGGTTAGTAGTCACTCAAGATGGCAATAACACATTGGTGCCTTTTTTCTATAGGTTAATATCAGCTCTTTACAGTCCACTTTATACAGCTGAACTTAGCTGTTTAATTATTGCAGTATTAGTAACTGCCATTGTGTACTTTGCATGATGGAAAGTGTAGCATACTATCTTGTTAAAAAAACTGGAGTAAGATAGGAAGATTTTCCCCAAAAAATAAAATTGTAGAGAGGTTCTTAGGATTTTGTAACAGTAAACATGGTAAAAAAAAAAAAAAAAAAAAAGTGTATGTAAAGCTTTGTTCACACTAGAAAGAGTATGGAATGGTGAAACCCCTAACAAGTTATTTTTGGGTTGCCTTTGTTCCACTGGGGAAATTTAACTTCACATTCTGTCCTATCTTAGAGAACTAGCAGTTGTTACCATTAGAGGGGTTTCCCTCGCCTCTTGTGTTAGTAAAAACCCTAAAATTTGGGATTTCCCCTCACTTTCTGTTTCAGTGAAATTAATTACTAAGACAAACTGGGATCATAAATTTCCCCACAGAGAACAGAGACAGCAATAAACGTCTGTAACACAAAAGCTAGCACTCCAGAGTTCAGAAGTAAATGTTTTACCGAGGTCATAGATGCAAAAAAGAAAAGTTTCAAGGTACAACAAGAAACATAAAAACACAAGCATTTTGGAAGCAAGCAGGTCCAAGTCAAGGTAACAGACAAATACAGTGCCTTGAAAAAGTACTCATACCCCTTTAAATTTTCTGCATTTTGTCATGTTACAATCAAAAACATAATTTTTTTTTATTGGTACGTAATTGTGAAGTGGAAGGAAAATGATAAATGGTTTTCCAAATTTTTTTAAACAAATATGTGAAAAGTGTGGCGTGCATTTGTATTCAGCCTCCTTTACTCTGATACCCCTAACTAAAATCTAATGGAACCAATTGCCTTCAGAAGTCACCTAATTAGTAAATAGAGTCCACCTGTGAATAATTTAATCTCAGTATGAATTCAGCTGTTCTGTGAAGCCTTTAGAGGTTTAGAGAACCTTAGTGAACAAACAGCATCATTAAGGCCAAGGAACACACCAGACAGGTCAGGGATAAAGTTGTGGAGAAGTTTAAAGCAAACTCTGCTACTAAGGTGAGGTTGTGAAAGACAGTTTTGTGTCACAGGTCATACACCTTTGCAAGACTGAGCACAGCAACAAGACACAAGGTCCTTATACTGCATCGGCAAGGTCTCTCCCAGGCAAAGATTTCACAGCAGACTGGGGTTTCAAGATGTGCTGTTCAAGCTCTTTTGATGAAGCATGTGTTTATTCATAAGGGTACTTGTGTGTTTCCAAAACGTTGTTTTCTTTAAAGCGGAGTTCCACTCAGAAATGGAACTTCCGCTTATCTGTCCCCTCCCCCACTATGGTGCCACATCTGTTTTTAACAGGTCCCTCTTCCCCACTTCCGGAGAAGTTCGGCCCCCCCTCCTCCTTCCTCTGCTGCCGGGCAAATTGTGATACAAGTTTACTACCCCCCAACAAGGTGTAAAAGGTACAGGTGCTGGATAGATTTTCCTTAAACAATACAAACCTGACACAAGGTCTAACCTCACAAAAAACAAGCTACCCATAGAGTGGTCTTTTTGCGGGGAAAACGCTAGAGTAAAGGTACAAATGAGCATTTCAGCAAAAGGCTTTTTACGTAATTCAGCAAACGTTTATTTTTTATTTATAAAAGTCCTGGACTGTTAATTTTTTATTATTTTATTTTATAAAACTGATTCTGCTTTAAGCAATAAATGTACTACTAAAGCTTCTGTATGATTCTATAATAGCAACGTTTACTGCAGTACACTGCTCTCCTAAGTTATTTTTTTTAGCAGTAGACAGAGCAATGTCACACCATGTCAGTGATGTGTAGTAAAGCTAAACTATGGGCACAAAAACTTTAATTTATACATAGTCCTCAATAACTATAAAGAATATACTGTAAATCCACTTTGTGTGCATCAAATGTTTTTGCAAACCTAAATATTACCTTCTAAAAGTACCAGTGGCATCATAACTGTGCTTTATATACTCTGTACAGGCAGCAGAGCAGTGGGAGTAGGGATAAGCTTTGAGTTTGCCCCCTCGGTATGTCAGACACCGCCTACGTCATTGGCCTGAGCGGGAAACTTCCTTCACTGTGTAAATTTAAATTACACAGTGAAGGAAGTTCCCCGCTCAGGCCAATGACGTAGGCGGGGTCAGACATACCGAGGGGGCGGACCTGATGGGGAACTTCGTTCGCTGTGTAATACATGTATAGACCCGCCCCTTCTCGCGTTCCACATCTGGTCCGCTGAGCGGACCTGATGGGGAACTTTAGAAGGGGCAGGTCTATACATTTAAAACACAGCGGAGGAAGTTCCCCATCAGGTCCGCACAGGCACAACCAATGACGGACAGCGCTGGACATCGGGATCGCTGCGGGACACTGGATTTCATCGCTGGAATGTTTTTTTTAAATTTTATTATTTATTTATTTTTTAATAAAGGACTTTTCCAAGGTGTGTGTGTTTTTATTTACATTTTTTTACACTTTCTTCGTGAAATGGTAGGGGTACAATGTACCCCTTACCAATTCAAATAGAGGGGGGCCGGGATCTGGAGGTCCCCTTTGTTAAAGGGGTCTTCAAGATTCCGATAAGCCCCCCACCCGCAGACCCCCACAACCACCGGGCAAGGGTTGTGGAGATGAGGCCATGGTCCTCATCAACATGGGGACATCCTCCCCATGTTGAGGGCATGTGGCCTGGTAAGGTTCAGGAGGGAGGGGGGCCGCTCTCTCGTCCCCCCCTCTTCCCCTGTGGCCGGCCAGGTTGCGTGCTCGGATAAGGGTCTGGTATGGATTTTTGGGGGGACTCCACACCATTTATTTTTAAATTTGGGGTGGAGTTCCCCTTAAAATCCATGCCAGATCTCAAGGGTCTGGTATGGATATTTAGGGGGAACCTTACGCCATTTTTTTTAAATTTGCGGCATGGTTCCCCTTAATATCCATTCCAGACCAAAGGGCCTGGTAATTGAATTTGGGGGAACCCCCACGCTTTTTTTTTTCTATCAATGACTTTTCTATGTATTGATAAAAGCCGACAATTCATTAATAGTCGCGAGTGAGTTTTAAATGACTTTTTTTCCTTCAAAAATGACACTTTATGCAGGGACAGTTCTAAGCATGGGAAACATGCGCCACTTTACATACATATCATACACACCCCCCAGGTACGAAATTTAAAGGAATATTTCACTTTTATTTTTTCATTTTAAGCATTATTAAAATCACCGCTCCCGTAAAAACGTCTATTTTTTAAACCTTTTTTTGCATTGATACATGTCCCCTGGGGCAGAACCCGGGTCCCCAAACACTTTTTAGGACAATAAATTGCATATTAGCCTTTATAATTAGCACTTTAGATTTCGAACGTTCGAGTCCATTGTATTTAATAGGGTTCTAAAGTTCACACGAACATTCTGCCTGTTCGCAGGTTCTGGTGCGAACTGAACAGGGGGGTGTTCGGCTCATCCCTGAGTGGGAGGGACCCCGATGACCTACCCATTACAGGTGGCCTGCAGAAAACTAGAGAATGGGGCGGATACAAGACCAGTCACCCTGTTTATTTGACCAGTGTGATGTGATGTGCAGTGTGTACTTGGATCCCTGAATTTTAAAATAAAGGCTTTTATTTTTGGAGTGCTGCTATCCAGAAGACTTTTTTGTTCCTGTTTGCTGATATTGGCATTGCCTGCACCCTTGGCTGCTGGGAGGAGGTAATTTTGAGGATTTCTACACCTGAGCGGCTCCCTTTTCTCTACCAGTCACCCTGTACAAGATAAAGGAGCAGCAATGATCAGTCCATTAATTACAGGGAGCTCCTGCACAGAGGTAACGTTTCAGACTCGATTAATGCACAGAGCAGGAAGAAATAAAAAAAAGCACACAAAGATTAAATTAAGAATGCATGTTTCTTCTACATAGACAATATTTACTTATCCAAGAGTTCAGCTTTAAAGGAACACTACAGGTTCCCGTTTTTTTTTTTAAAACAACAAACATATTATACTTACCTCCACTGTGCAGCTCGTTTTGCACACAGTGGCCCCGATCCTCCGCTTCTGGGGTCCCTCGGCGGCTGTCTCGGCTCCTCCCCGCAAGGACTCCACACCATAATGCGAGCGAGCTCACATGGTGTGGAGTTACTGCGGGCGCGCTCCCATGATACAGCGGCGGCCATAGCCGCCGACTGTATCACTCGGCCCCACCCCCCGACGTGCCGCGTCATTGGATGTGATTGACAGCAGCACCAGCCAATGGCTGCGCTGCTTTCAATCCAACCACAGTAGCCAATCAACGGCCAGGCACAGGAACTCGGAGGATGACGGGAGCGAGCGCGGGACTTTCGAGGGGCCAGGTAAGTAAAACGGGGGCTCGGGGGGGGGCGGTATTGTCAAATGTTTTTTCACCTTAATGCATAGGATGCATTAAGGTGAAAAAACATTTACCTTTACTACTCCTTTAAACATTGCTACAACCAATAACTACATCCCATAACGTGCTAGGGAGAGCCTTGACAGCTTTATTAGCAGAGTTCTGCCCTCTTTTTTTTGCTACCCGTGCTGCATTAGATTAGTAAGTGATCCTACTTGCTTGTTTGCTTGTTCTTATATAGGGGAACATATTAATTATACAGTCATATCTGAAAAAAAAACAAAAACATATTTGTTACGGGTTACCATTCAAACAGCATACCTAAAAAAAAATATTTTTTTTTACAAAACCAAACCCTGAAATCTTGAACCCTTTGTTCAAAACTAATTTACAACTGATGATAAAATCTGTAAGCACAATACAAAAAAGGTAATGCAGTCCCCCCACTCACACACACCTTTATATTACATAACAGGAGAAAACTTCAGTTTTGGAGTTTCCGAAATGAGGGACTAAAAATATAAGCCGGAATATTTTGATATTTTTAACTACTTGAGTACCAGCCTGTAACACACTGTGATTGGCCTCCAGTCACAATGATCACAATGTGCAGTGCTGCTTAGATCTGCTCTGTACATTGTGTCTATAAATGGCGCTTTCCAATGATGGCTCAGTTAACAGACATCAACCAGTGCCATGGCTACCCAATTATGTTTTATTCAGGGCATTTTATAAATGGCACTGGTAAAAATGTATCCACAATTTTGCTTTTGATAAAGATGCAGTGATAGGCAAGTGTCTTAGTTATGCTAGGCGAATGGGAACATACAGTGTATAAAGTAGGTGCTATCCTAATTTGGTCACATAATCGGTAAAAATAAATAAAAAATCCATAGTATTTAAATTTTGCCTGCTTTTTTTAATATCAAACTCTGTCAAACCAGGCTAGAAGTTTTCTCTACTTGCCAAAAGGAATGCATAGGTTTTAAGAGAGATAGGTAAACTCAATCACAACAAAGAAGTGCCAAAGCATCAACATGGACTGTGTTGATGAGAGAACTTAGCAATTTTCCATTCTTCTACCCGTGGTGGAAGGAAAGAAAATTGCATAATCTATGCGCTGCTTCCTCTAACGTCATGCATTCCAGAAGCTCTGTAGCTCCATGGCAACCTGGGAAGCATCGTAATGCCGTAGGCAGACTTTTCGGAATGACTGAAATCCCTATACATTTCCAACCTAGAGCATTATTGTCTATCTACAGCTCAGGGAGAGGCTAGAGGTGTGGCTGCTTTCAGAGGCTAATTGCAAGGCATCAGATTCACCCCACAGGCATTGCTGCATGTGGCATGGGCAGTGGGAGGATCAAGCCCCATATTAACCACTTCTGCTCTAGAAGGTTTGTTCCCCTTCATGACCAGGCAATTGTTTGCGATACTGCACTGCGTTACTTTAACTGACAATAAAATGTATGTCCTATTTTCTCCACAAATAGAGCTTTCTTTTGGTGATATTTGATCACCTCTTCGATTTTTATTTTGTGCGCTATATACAAAAAGACAATATATTTTACTTTCTGCTATAAAACATTCTCAATAAAAAAGATTAAAAAATCGAATTTCTTCAGTAACGTAGGCCAAAGGTATTTGTAATGTTTTCTTATATCTATACACAAATATTTAGCTTTTAATTGTTTTTTTTAACCACTTCAATACCAGACTATAGTAATATGACTTCCGCAGGAGGGATCTCCCATCCTGGGTGGACGTCATATGACGTCCTGGGCTTACCGGCCGCCTAGGGGGCGCGCGCGCCCGCCGCGTCACTCGGGACCCAGTGTGCGTGCCCGGCGGCCGTTATGGCCGGCGGTCACCAGCGATTGCCCATGAACACAGCAGGACCGTGGATCTGTGTGTGTAAACACACAGATCCACGTCCTGTCAGTTGTGAGGAGACCTAGGGGGGGTGTCCCCAGTACAGAGGAACACAGATCGGTCTCCTCCCCTTGTGAGTCCCCGGCCCCTACAGTTAGAATCACTCCCTAGGATACACATTTAACCCCTTGATCGCCTCCTAGTGTTAACCCCTTCCCTGCCAGTCACATTATACAGTAATCAATGCATTTTTATAGCACTGATCACTGTATAAATGCGAATGGTCCCAAAAATGTGTCAAAAGTGTCTGATGTGTCCGCCGCAATGTTGCAGTCACAATAAAAATTGCAGATCGCCGCCATTACTAGTGAAAAAAATAAAATAAATAAAAGTGCCATAATTCTATCCCCTATTTTGTAGCCGTTATAACTTTTGCGCAAACCAATCAATATACGCTTATTGTGATTTTTTTACCAAAAATATGTTGCAGAATATGTATCGGCCTAAACTGAGGAAAAAATATTAAAAAAATTGTTATATTTATTATAGCAAAAAGTAAAAAATATTGTGTTTTTTTTTTCAAAATTGTTGCTCTTCTTTTGTTCATACCGCAAAAAATAAAAACCGCAGAGGTGATCAAATACCACCAAAAGAAAGCTCTATTTGTGGGAAAAAAATTAATAAAAAATTAATTTGGGTACAGCAATTGTCCTTCAAAGTGCAACAGCGCTGAAAACTAAAAATTGGTCTGGGAAGGAAGGGGGTGAAAATGCCTTGTATTGAAGTGGTTAAACTAAATGGGTTGTTTTACAAGGTGAAGGTTTTCAATCACTTTAAGTAAAAAAAAATTGCACAAGGAGATCTTAAGGGTCCATGCACACATATAGAGAATTTTTGTACAGGAGTTTAGGAGACTTTAGAAGCTTTTAGGAGAGTTTAGGAGCATTCAGCGTTTTTAGTTTTTCTGTCAGAAAACTTCCCTCAAAAATGCAAACCAGAAGGGTTTAAAAAATGCCTCTAAATTAGGGTGACCAGACATCCCCGGTTTCCGAGGACACTGTCCCCGGAACAAGTCTGTCCCCGGTTTTGTCCCCGGATTGGATTTGAACAGGGGCTGGGCCAATTTCAAAGACAGTCAGTGCAGAATGAGAAAAAAAAAATCTGAATTACACACCCCGCTCCGCCGCTCCTACTAGATTAGGGGGGTGTATTTTTTTCCATTATCTGTGCCCCTTTCTGATGATCATGTGCTGGTCGGAGCGGAGGGAATATTTCTTAAGTTTCGGGTGCATGCCCATTCAGCTCCGCTTGCATGTTCTTCTGCCTTGGCTCAAGTCCCGGCCAGCCGCCTGCTTGCTTATCTCCTTGCCTTCCTTGGCAGAGTGATCTTCCTCCGCTCCCCACCCAGTAGTAGCCGGGGCCCGGAGAGTAAGACTTGACAGGCTGTGAGGCGGGCGGCGGCGGTGATGGGCAGAGAGTCGCTGATTGCCGCCATTACTAGTAAAAAAAAAAATATGTCCCCGGATTTCATTTTCAAAATCTGGTCACCTTACTCTAAATGTCATAATGTGCATGGACACATAAGATACCATAATAGAAATTTTTTTGTTTTGTGGGTTTACAACCAAGCAATGATATCCTGAAATGAGAAATAAATCCCTTGGGTATTTTAATTTGAAGAGATTACATATAAACACTTGATGCTTTACGGAAATGTAGTCTTTTCAATACAATGCTACATAAATACATAAAAGATATTGTAGAAATTTCTATCAATTATCGAATATTTTGAAAATCTTGTTTCTGTGTATTATACAGCATGTATTTCTATTGGACTTTGGGGGCTCCGGGTCTACTTCCTGTTTTTCATTGCCATATGAGTCTGTTCTTTGCTTCTCCTTCTAGCAATACATGTCTATGAGTGATAAAACTAGTTGTGAAAACTCCTTGTGTGGCTCACATCTAATCTTAACAACTGTTGAAAGAAAGTAATTGCACCAAGCTATTGGGAGTTTCTTTTCTTGGCTTGCCAACACATTTCTGTATTTAAGGTGATATCAAAATATGAAAGTCCAAGCTTGTAAAAAAAAAATATACAAGTAATGTCTGCAATCTCTTTAAAGTGCCAGTAAACCTTTAGCCCTGGTTCACACTTATGCGATGCAGGAAACTCACAAGATTTGCTGCCTTTCTCCGCATTGCATCTCACTGCATAGCAATCACACAGAGTCCATGTAATCTGCTGTGGGTGTCAATGTTAGATTAACGACACCCCGAGCAGATCGCAAAACACAGTGTGATTGCCAGAATCAGATGCGATTCGGGTGCGGAAAAAAAGTCTTATAAAACAAAAAATAAACTATCCTGCACCATTTTTGTGCAGATGCAATGCTACTTGAGTCATACAAAATTCATGGCTCAGGCTGGGTTCACACCTATGCGAATTGGATGCGGGTTACACTGCATCCAATTCGAAAAAAACTTTTTAAAATCGATTACTTTCAATTAGTCTGGTTCACATATGTGTGCATTGCTCAAAAAACTTGTGCGTTTTCTAGGGATTGCAGTGCGAATTGCAGGCACATATTCTTCTATGAGAACGCATCTGATTCGCAAATGCATTCCGTTGTGAACAGGTATTCTCTCCCCCTCCTTACTACACTCTCCCCCTCTCCCTGCTCAGCTGATCCTTAGCTACAACAGAGAGGAAGCGCTGAACAGATGCTTTTTCTCTTCGCACAGATGTTTAAAGGCTGCAGACATGATACAGGAGGTTGTCAGAGGCTGCGGACATGGTACAGGGGGTGGTTAGAGGAAGCGGACATGGAGGTGGTCAGAGACTGCAGACATGATACAGAAGATGGTTAGAGGATGCAGACATGATACAGGAGGCGGTCAGAGGATGCGGACATTGCACAGGAGGTGGTCTGGTCAGAGGATGCGGACATGGTACAGGAGGTGGTCAGAGACTGCAGACATGGTACAGAAGATGGTTAGAAGATGCAGACATGGTACAGGAGGTGGTCAGAGAATGCAGACATGGTACAGGAGGTGGTCAGAGACTGCAGACATGGTACAGGAGGTTGTCAGAGAATGCGGACATGGTACAGAAGATGGTTAGAGAATGCAGACATGGTACAGGAGGTGGTCAGAGAATGCGGACATGGTACAGGAGATGTTCAGAGAATGCAGACATGGTACAGGAGGTTGTCAGAGAATGCGGACATGGTACAGGAGATGTTCAGAGAATGCAGACATGGTACAGGAGGTTGTCAGAGAATGCGGACATGGTACAGGAGATGGTCAGAGGATGCAGACATGGTACAGGGGATGGTCAGAGGATGTGGACATGGTACAGGAGGTGGTCAGAGGATGCGGACAGGATACAGGAGGTGGTCAGAGACTAATGGACATGATACAGGAGATAGCAAGACAGAGATTGTGAACATCTGGGATTCTCACCACTGCCATTCTTGTCTGGTAGCTGATGCCTGTGCCTGCCTGTGGACATCACAATAGATAGCAGCCAGCCAAGCAATTGATAGATGGAATGGATGCCGGCAAGAGGTCCAGTGGTGGGAGTCTCCAGTGTCCAGCAGCCAAGGATGGATGATGCAGTCCCCGACTCCCTACATGCTCCTCCAGCCATGGTGCGGCAGGCCGGGTAATTAGTAAAATATTTCTGTTATAGATGTGTTTAAATGCACAAGAATGTGTATGCGTACATAATTTACACACTTACAAATGCCTATACATGCGTTTATAAAAAATTATATTTATATAAAACACTTGTTCTTTGACACAGATTTTTTAAATTCAGTGTTACGGATCTAAAAGCAGCTCATGTTTACGCACGTATGTAAATGGCTCCATTGAAAACAATGCAGCTACATTCAGATCCGTAATTAAGAAACACTTTTATATGTGTATTTTTGCGCCCATGTGAACTTTTTACGCCCTGTTCAGAGTAACAGAAAATCGTACAAATCTCTCTTTATGGGACTTTTAAGGCAGATATGACAATTGTGTGTATTTCAATAAAAGGATAGTATGCCAAGTTTATTACTACATAAAAGATTCAATGAGTATACAAATACATTACAAACACAAAATCAATGTTATTACATAAACACGGCTACAAGTATTAAAACCCCATGTGTCCTTGAAAAAGTATTCATATCCCTTGAAATTTTTCCCATTTTGTCATGTTACAACCAAAAATGTAAATGTATTTTATTGGGATTTAGCCCTGGTTCACACTGGTGCGATATGACATGCGATTTGACATGTCAAATCGCATGTCAAATCGGCGAAATTTGACGCAAATTGCGGGCAATGGCACCGTCCTAATCGGTGCGACGCCGCATCTGCAGTGCTGCACCTATTTAAAAAAGTAGTTTCTGTACTACTTTTTGCGATTTCAGCCGCAATTTACATTGACATCTGTGTCAGATGTCTCTGTAATCGAGCTGAAATCGGGACTGACAGGCAGGAGTGAAATCATGCGAGTTCAGCTGAACTCGCACGGCTTCACTCCCGCAGCCCCAGTGTGAACCTGGGCTTTATGTGATAGACCAACACAAAGTGGCACATAATTGTGAAGTGGACGGAAAATGATAAATGGTTTTCAAAATGTTTTACTAATAAATATCTGCATCATCCCCCCTTTACTCTGATATTCGTAACTAAAATCTAATCTAATCTAGCCTTCAGAAGTCACCTAATTGGTAAACAGAGTCCACCTGTGTGTAATTTAATCTCAGTAGAAATACAGCTGTTCTGTAAAGTCCACAGAGGTTTTTTAGATAACCTTAGCAAACAAACAGCATCATGAAGGCCAAAAAGCACACCAGAGAGGTCAGGGATAACGTTTTGGAAAAGTTTAAAGTAGGGTTATGTTATAAAAAAATATCCCAAGCTTTAAACATCTCACAGAGTACCGTTCAATCCATCATCCGAAAATGGAAAGAGTATGGCACAACTGCAAACCTACCAAGACATGGCCTTCCACCTATACTGACAGCATGAGCAAGGAGAGCATTAATCAGAGAAGCAGCCAAGAGGCCCGTGGTAACTGGAGGAGCTGCAGAGATCCACAGCTCATCTGGGAGAATCTGTTCACAGGACAACTATTATGCCCCATACACACGATCATTTTTAATGTCATTTTTAAAACTGACGTTTTTCTCGTCATTTTTTTTTCTTGTTTCCTCTCAAGCCTGTCTTGCGTACACACCATCATTTTAAAAAATGTTCAAGAAAAGCGCAGTGACGTACACCACGTACGACGGCACTATAAAGGGGAAGTTCCGTTCGAATGGCGCCACCCTTCATGTTAGTAAAGTTTGTTGAGAGACGATTCGCTCTTTTCAGTCTAGTGCTTTTCAGTCCGTTACAGCATGACGAATGTGCTATCTCCATTACGAACGCTAGTTTTACCAGAACGAGCGCTCCCGTCTCATACTTGATTCTGAGCATGCGCATTTTTTTTCACGTCGTTAAAGCATACACACTATCGTTTTTCACGTCGTTAAAAAAAACGACATGAAAAACGACGTGAAAAAAGAGAGCATGTCCGGAATTTTTAATGCCCGTTTTTCACGTCGTTAAAAATGCTCTGGAGCCTACACACGATCATTTTTAATGGCCATTTTTTAAAATGGCATTTTTAACGGCATGAAAAACGATCGTGTGTATGGGGCATTAGTTGTGCACTCCACAAATCTGGCCTTTATGGAAGAGTGGCAAAAAGAAAGCCATTGTTGAAGGAAAACCAAAAGAAGTCCCATTTGCAGTTTGCAAGAAGCCATGTGGGGGACACAGCAAACATGTGAAAGAAGGTGCTCTGGTCAGATGAGACCACAATTTAACTTTTTGGCCTAAAAGCAAAACTGTATGTGTGACGGAAAACAAACACTGCACATCACCTTGAACACACCATGCCCACCGTGAAACATGGTGGTGGCAGCATCATGTTGTGGGGATGCTTTTATTCAGCAGATACAGGGAAGCTGGTCAGAGTTGATGGGAAGATGGATGGAGCCAAATACAGTGGAACCTCGGATTGCGAGTAATACGGTTAACGAGCGTTTCGCAATACGAGCACTGTATTTTGAAAAATCCTAAACGTTGTCTCGCAAAACAAGCAAGATTCAGGCCAAAGTGGTGTGCAGTACCGCATTTGGCCTGAGGTGGGGGGCGCCGGAGCCGAACAGAGCCAAATGTGAATGGTCCCAAAAATGTGTCAAAAGTGTCCGATATGTCCGCTGAATTGTCGCAGTCACAATAAAAATCGCAGATCGCCGCCATTACTAATAAAAAAAAAAAGTCATAATTCTATCCCCTATTTTGTAGGCACTATAACTTTTGCGCAAACCAATCACTATACGCTTATTGCGATTTTTTTTTACCTAAAATATGTAGAAGAATACGTATCGGCCTAAACTGAGAAAAAAATTGTTTAAAAAAAAAAATTGGATATTTATTATAGCAAAAAGTAAAAAATATTGTATTTTTTTTCAAAATTGTCGCTCTTTTTTTGTTTATAGCGCAAAAAATAAAAACCGCAGAAATGATAAAATGCCACCAAAAGAAAGCTCTATTTGTGGGAAAAAAAGGACGTCAATTTTGTTTGGGAGCCATGTCGCACGATCGCGCAATTGTCATTCAAAGCGTGACAGTGCCGAAAGCTGAAATTTCGCCTGGGCAGGAAGGGGGTTGTGTGCCCAGTAAGCAAGTGGTTAAACTGGTAGTAAATTCTTAAACCTACTCCAATGATGTGGAATGATACCTACTCCAATGATGTGGAACCCCCATCAATCTCATCCCTCACCTGCCGCCGCCCAACAGGGGCGCCAATATGCATCAGAAAGCAGTCCCCACAATGATCCAGCGCAGGACCCTGCCCCTAAGGGCAGGAAAGCGGCACGCGCTGGAAGACCACTGACACACAAGAAGTGGCCCACACTCCCTACATTTGGAGAGCAAAGGCAGAGTGGCTCCATCCAACACTTCCCACCACCAAATGTGGAGGGGGAAGGTACACCGCAGACAAGGTACACAAGGACGCCCCCCCAGCAGAGGTGTCCACCAGGAGGGCCTATGTCTGCTAGGTGGTGTACAGAGGCCACTAGGAGCCACCACAGTGGCCCTCGGAGGGACAAACAAGAGAATGCAGTCACATAAGGACAGCCAAACAACAGCATTTGTAGGCATAAAAATATCATGCAAGCAATTTGTACAGCATGCAAATACACCATATGTAGCAATTGGCAATGGACCATGGGAGAAAATAAATACCACCCAAAAGCGTGGGAAAGGTATCTACTACCTAACAATAAAATAGAAAAAGATTCTGTCTATCCCCCATTGTCACTCTCAATGCACATGCTCTGTCAGACTCCCTTGTGCTGGAAACCACCCCACATGACTTATTTCATAATCTTTTAGGGCACCTTCAGCAGGTTCCCAACATCTGATTCCTCTTTCTTTTGCTCAAGGAAGGATGATTGACAGACTTTTCCCTGCTAGTTGCCCCTTACGTGGCATCTGCAGGCTACACAAGGGTTTCTGCCTTGCTCTGCCCACCCCTATCACAATGTGCTGTGGAGGAGAAACCAATTTTAATTACATTTTTATTCTATCGTATGGAATATTTCATTTCTTGAGGGTAAATCTGAATACACTATATTGTCAAAAGTATTGGGATGCCTGCCTTTACAAGCACATGAACTTTAATGCCATCCCGGTCTTAGTCTGTAGGGTTCAATATTGAGTTGGCCCACCCTTTGCAGCTATAACAGCTTCAACTCTTCTGGGAAGGCTGTTCATAAGGTTTAGGAGTGTGTCTATGGGAATGTTTTACCATTCCTCCAGAAGCGCATTTGTGAGGTGAGGCACTAATGTTTGATGAGAAGGCCTGGCTTGCAGCCTCTGCTCTAATTCATCCTAAAGGTGTTCTATCCGGTTGAGGTCAGGACCAGGACCAGTCAAGTTCCTCCACCACAAACTCGCTCACCCATGTCTTTATGGACCTGGCGGAGGGGGGATTATGGTGTGGGGTTGTTTTTTAGGGGTTGGACTTGGCCCCTTTGTTTCAGTGAAGGGACCTCTTAAGGCATCAGTGTACCAAAACATTTTGGACAATTTCCTGCTCCCAACTTTGTTGGAAAAAGTTGGAGATGGCCCCTTGCTCTTCCAACATGACTGCACACCAGTGCACATAGCAAAGCACCTAAAGACATGGATGAATAAGTTTGGGGTGGAGGAACTTGACTGTCCTGACCTCAACCCAATAGGACACCTTTGGGATAAATTTGAGTGAATCCGTGAGCCAGGCTTTCTCATCCAACATCAGTGCCTGAACTCACAAATGCGCTTCTGGAAGAATGGTGAAAAACTCCTATAGACACACTCTTAAAAATTCCCATAGACACACTCCTATGGACTAAGACTGGGGTGCCATTAAAGTATATGCGTAAAAACGCAATTGTCATGTGTAGGTGTCAATATAGTGTATGTTTCATTGGGTTTTAATGACACTTTAAGATAAACACAGAAACAATAGCTCACATTGGAGTTGATTTCTAAAGGCAGATAGACTGTTCACTTTAAAGGGAATTTTCCCCAGAGCTTAGTGAATGCGGCGAAATGTCACTTTGAAAAGAATTCTTAACCACGTGCAATGAAAATAAGAAAAAAAATGAATTTTTGCTTGCACAGTATTGGATGATGGAAGTCAGCAGAGTCTCACCTCCTTTTCTAATCTCCGGGGAAAATTTATTTGCAAAATGAAACTTCCATGGCAAAGAAAACAGTCTATTTGCCTTTAGTAAATCAATCCCAGTATGTCCTCATTGAACATATACTATACATTGCATATGTGCATACAGCACTGTACATACTTTAAAAATGGTTGTGACTACATGTCTAAAAATACGCAGCCCATTCTTTCCCAGGTGTCTCAGAGAGGGAATTGTCTACTAAATCAGTTTGCAGATTTGTTCTAAAGTTAAATTGATGGAGTTTCTGATTTTTTTTAAACTTTGAAGTTTTTCTTGAATTTTCATGGTATACAGAACATGCAGTTAAGTCGTATATAGAGTAGGTATACAGAAAATAATACAGATTACATGGAGCAAAAAATTAAAGTAAAGCTGAGTATCTTTGGTTTGGTACATCAGCAGTTGAGATCATTTGACATGTCAGGGTTCCCAATAGAACGGGTTGAGTCCTTGATATTTAAAGGAGAAGCCTGTCACCCCATGTGGGAGCATACTGTGATCAGGCTTGTTAGTGACATTCTTAGGAACTGCTTTTACGACCCAGGAGATGGTCATTCAAAGTAGGCCCAGTAGTATAACAAAAACCTTGTTTCCAAAACCAAATAATACTAACTTTACCTTTACAGATTATGTGCTACTTAAAAATTCAAAACGTGGAGCCTGAATCTCAATATCAAACATGGTAAGTTGTCATGTGTATAGCTGTTAAGCCCTTTGCACTATTGTTACTATAGCACCTTTAGATGTGCTGTGCTATTCAATAATTGAACATTGTAGGTGTCTTCAATAAGTTCAACACTAGAGTTTAACCAGCTGTCCCAGTACTTATGGTAGATATGTATCCTGCCTTCTTTATACGCTAACATTCTTTCCATAAGGCTTTGCGAGTTCACTCTATCAATGACTTCTCTAATGCTGGGGGGAGGTGGTTGACTTCCATTTTTTTTCAATGGAGATGCGTGCTGCAAAGAGAATGTGTACCATCACTTTTCTGTGTAGGAAGGGAAAAGAGTCTATTCCTAGCCTTAGTAAAGCTAGTGCTGGAGAAGGTGTACATATAGTATCGGTAGTTTTCGATAGTAGGGAGAATACATCCTTCCAGAAAGTGTGTAGGGTTTTGCAGTGCCACATGATATGCAGCAGGTTGCCCTTGTGATGGCAGTCTCTCCAACATAGTGGCGAAAGTGTGGTGTCTATAGTGTGTAGACGCATGGGAGTCATGTACCACCTGTGGAACATTTTATGTGAGTTGTCCCAGTGGTCGACGCATGCTGAAGAGGTACTATTGTGCTTAATTGCTAGTAGCCACTGTGGTAGAGTGAAAGACATTTGCAGTTCAGTTTCCCATTTATCCATTGTTGGTAGTTTAACGTGGGTGTCATGAAAGTTACAATATTTATAGCATAATTATATTCCTTTAGTACTGGGTTTGTGTTTGTTCAGTAGAAAATTACAGATGGAGAGTGGGATTGTCGTTGTCGGGATTGGATTTTTTTGTGTGTAGTGGTTAATCTGCTGCATTCTAAGAATATCTAGGGCCGTAGGATTCGCTAGATCTGCCGTGAAGAAGTGGAAGCCTTTTTGTTTCCAGTGGTGTGTGGAAAAATTGTGTATAAGATACTCGTAAGTTGACAAGGGTATTTTAAGCTTAAAGAGGACTTTCGGTTTTAATGTTTTTTGACTATTATTAGCAGTTCACAAGATGATTTTGCTCATATTGCTCTTTAATAGATTTGTTCATGCATGCTGTTTTTATTTTTAAGTATTCATAAGTCATTTTGACAAGAGATAAAGGAATAGCCATCCTTTAAATGTTTGCCACACACTTAAATCCACAATGATTGTTCCTACCCAACAAATCACCATTCAAATCATTCCCTCCACTGTGGAAAAACAAGAATGACATCTTAAATGAACAAAAAGTTATTTAACCATCAAAATTTGTTTGCAGTGATTTTAGATTTTTGTCACAGTTGAACATTTAATATATTTTGTTTAATAATTCATACAGCACCTGCTTATTTTTTTTCACCTTGGTCCAGGTTGCTGACCATATTAAGGCTATGTATGGCTGGACTTGAATTAACATTGTTGTTTTAATAAAGGATTATATAGTCTTTGTAAAGGATGAACTTCTAAATCAATATTTAAAGCAGGCATTCATCCATGTAAACCTACCTTATACTACCTCACTATAACAATTAATTACGATTCACAAAATGTCTGTCCTCACTGGAGACAAATAATTATATCACTAAGTCTGCAAGTCGATTATTTTTTTTGTCTTCCCGTAAAATACGTGAACAATAAAAAGTAATTAACTAAGTTCGTAAAATTAGACTCTACTATAAATTTGTCTGATTTGATTGCATTAGCAAAGGATAAGCAATGCATTTCAAGTGTCATTTATTGTATTAAATAGATGCTCAAGGTTTAGAGAACTATAGGGATTAATACATAATAAAATGCTCTGGATTAATTTTCTAGGATCTAAAACCACATCCTTTGGTTAGGAATGAAGTTGCATTAGAACTGCTAATAAAAAATGAATTTTGTAGACATGCAGCTTGGCTGTATAATGGTTATTCATTGTCTAGAAAATAGGTTTACCTTGGATTTATGGCTTGACATGACCAGTGTTTGTAATAACATGGAGGGCATTACAGTATAAAGCAATGCATTTGTTCCTGTATGACTTAGGTGATAAAAACAATCAGCATAAGACACTCTCCTTGAACTTGGCTTCAATAACATGAAAACCTGATGCAGACATCTTGATTAACAAAATGTATTCTTAGAACACCACTTCAAGTTCATTCTTTTGCTTCAGTTAGGTTTACATGGAGGAAAAGATTACAGATTTCATCAAAAAACGTGACTTCTTTCTGAATCAAAAGACCAAAGTGTGGCTTTTCATGGTAAATTCATGAACCTCTGTTGTAGCTCATTTCCAGTCTGTGTGAGTTTTATATGGAAATAATCTACAAATACTAAGGGTAAATCTATGCACTAGCGTGATACCTTATCAAATTATAGTTTAAAACAATAGGAAAAGGTAAACTGGCTTAATTACTTTTATTTTCAAAATCAATTTTTTTGTAAATTTTTTCTTTTTCTTTTTTTAATGCTGTGTTCTCTAGAAATTGAACATGGCTATTTAGTTTGTTCATTTTCACCTGTGTAATTCATAACTGTCACATGCAGTATATTGACATTTTTTTGAATTTAAAGGTAACATTCTCCTGAAGGGATTATGTGGTATACATTAGGGAAAAAGGCAGCTCCTATTCACCTTGATCACACCAGAGGATAGAAAAGTCTGAGGCCTCGTACACACGACCGATTTTCTCATCCAAAACAGTCAAGAAAAGTGCCGCGAGAGTTTTTTTGTCTAGAAAAACGTTCGTGTGTATGGTTTTACGACGAGAAACTTGACGAGAATCTTGACGAGAAAATAGAGAACCTGCTCTCTATTTTCTCGTCAGGATTCCAGATTTCCTCGTCGTGTTTCTCGTCGGCCTGTTTTGTGACGAGAAAATGGTTCGTGTGTATGCTTTTACGACTCTTCAAAAAGCGCGCATGCTCAGAATCAAGTATGAGACGGGAGCGCATCTTCTGGTAAAACAAGCCTTCGTAATGGAAATAGCACATTCGTCACGCTAAAACGAACTGAAAGCACGAAGACTGAAAAGCGCGAATCGTCTCTTCCCAAACTTTTACTTCACACGCGGTAACACGAGATCAGCAAAAGCAGCCCAAGGGGTGGCGCCAAGAAAAAAGATCTTCCCCTTTATAGTGCCATCGTACGTGCTGGACGTGAGCGCAGAGAACCACGAGGAAATTGGAAAATGACAGTGTGTACGCATAGAAAGCTTGACGAGAAAATCGACAAGCTTAACAAGAATCTCGTCGAAAAAAACGACGTGTTTTTTACGACGAGAAAATCGGTCGTGTGTACGAGGCCTGAGTGTCAAAAAGCCAGTGCTATCACAAGTTATAGCATAATGCCACGTACACACGATCGGACATTCCGACAACAAAACAGTGGATTTTTTTCCAACGGATGTTGGCTCAAACTTGTCTTGCATACACAGGGTCACACAAATGTTGTCGGAAATTCCGAACGTCAAGAACGCGGTGACGTACAACACGTACGCCGAGCCGAGAAAAATTAAGTTCAATAGCCAGTGCGGCTCTTCTGCTTGATTCCGAGCATGCGTGGAATTTTGTGCGTCAGAATTGGCTACAGATGATCGGAATTTCCGACAAGAACTTTTGTTGTCGGAAATATTGAGAACCAGCTCTCAAACATTTGTTGTCGGAAATTCCGACAGCAAATGTCTGATGGAGCATACACACGGTCCGATTTTCCAACAACAAGCTCACATCGACAACAAAACAGTAGATTTTTTTCCAATGGATGTTGGCTCAAACTTGTCTTGCATACACAGGGTCACACAAACGTTTTCGGAAATTCCGAACGTCAAGAACGCGGTGACGTACAACACGTACGACGAGCCGAGAAAAATGAAGTTCAGTAGCCAGTGCGGCTCTTCTGCTTGATTCCGAGCACGCGTGGAATTGGCTACAGACGATCGGAATTTCCGACAAGAACTTTTGTTGTCGGAAAAATTGAGAACCAGCTCTCAAACATTTGTTGTCGGAAATTCCGACAGCAAATGTCTGATGGAGCCTACACACGGTCGGATTTTCCAACAACAAGCTCACATCGAACATTTGTTGTCGGAAATTCTGACCATGTGTACGCGTCATTAGAATCCATCACTGAGTTCACTCATCCTTCACATAACTCAGGAATAAATAGGTTCTGACAGACTGTATTAATACCAAATAATGATGAGTGAAACAAGCAAACTTTTGTTCTCTTGATGTTCACTGAACACTTGAAAAAAAATAACACTTGAACCCCAATAAAGTCAATGGGAACCAAATCATGTAACATCTTTCTAGTGTCTTCCAAGGTAAATTTGCAAGCCTTTAGTAAAACAGAGCATTGTTATCTGGACACCACCATGGAGGATATGTATCAATGATATCATGTTACCACTGTGATTGGCTGTAACAGTGGTCACATGATCGGAAGCCGGTCCCATGGGCTACCGATGTCTACTCGGGACTAAGAGACATTTTTGTCAGGTCGGTCTTTGTGCTGGGAGTGCACAAGGAGCACGCTCCACGCGTATAAACATTGCCCACCCAGTGATGTATATGTGCAGTGTGTGGGCGTTAAAGCACAGCTTTTTGCCACTGCACATATGGGTTACTGCGGCATAAAGGGGATAATGTGGCTTAAACCGCTGGATTTTTTTTTAAAACCTGCAAGGCAATGTCATATTGTGCTAGTATGCATGGCATACTAACACATTATGTGAAATTTACCTTAGAGCTGTGTGAGTGGCTGGAGCCACAATGATGTCACTCCCGCGCATGTGCACGGGAGATGCTGTTTAAGGCACAGGACTTCACTGGTGACTTCACTGGCTGCTACTACAGTAAATATCTCCTAAATGGTGTACATTTAGGAGATATTTACAGTACCTTTAGGTAAGCCTTATTATAGGCTTACCTATAAGTAAAATTCATGCATGAGAGTTTACTCCAACCTTAAAGGACTACATTAACCATTTAAGGACCAAGCCTCTTTCTGAGATTTGGTGTTTACAAGTTAAAAATATTTTTTTTTTGCTAGAAAATTACTTAGAACCCCCAAACATTATATGTATTTTTTTCTAACACCCTAGAGAATAAAATGGCAGTCGTTGCAATACTTTTTGTCACACCGTATTTGCTCAGCGATCTTACAAGCGCGCTTTTTTTGAAAAAAAACCCCACTTTTTTTAATTAAAAAATAAGACAACAGTAAAGTTAGCCCAATTTGTTTTATATTGTGAAAGATAACGTTACGCCAAGTAAATTGATACCCAACATATCACGCTTCAAAGTTACGCCCGCTCGCGGAATGGCGACAAACTTTTACCCTTAAAAATCTCCATAGGCAACGTTTAAAAAATTCTACAGATTGCATGTTTTGAGTTACAGAGGAGTTCAAGGGCTAGAATTATTGGTCTCGTTCTAAAGAACGCGGCAATACCTCACATGTGTGGTTTGAACACCTTTTTTATATGCGGTCGCTGCTCACGTATGCGTTCGCTTCTGCGTGTGAGCTCGTCGGGATGGGTCGCTTTAAAAAAATTAAAATAAATTCTTATTTATTTTACTTCTTTTTATTTTGACAATGTTTTAAAAAAAAATTGGGTCACCTTTATTCCTATTACAAGGAATGTAAGCATCCCTTGTAATAGAAAAACGCATTACAGGTCCTCTTAAATATGAGATCTGTGGTCAAAAAGACCTCAGATCTCATGTTTACACTAAAATGCAATAATAAAAAAATGGCCCTTTAAGAGCAATGGGCAGAAGTGACGTTTTGATGTCGCTTCCGCCCTGCAGTGGTATGGAGAGGGGTGGGGGCCATCTTCCCCTCACTTGTCTCCAGGCCACTGACAGAGAAGGATACGATCGCCTCTGCCCCTGCCGACGGCTCCGGAGAGTGGCGGGAGGGGGGCCCTCTCCTGCCGCCGATAAAAGTGAGACAATTTTTATCTGAAAGAAGACCACCCGCTCTTGAAGAGTGGTTAAAAATAAACAATAGGGTTGATTTATTAAAGGCAAATAGGCTGTTCACTTTACAGAAAATTTGCACTTTGAAAAGGAATTATCCCCAGATGTTAGTTTTACTTTGTCAAGAATATCCAATTACCTGCAAGGAACAAAAACAACAATTTTGCTTTCACATGAATGGATGATGTCAGCAGAGTTTTACCTTCTTTAATTAGCTCTTGGTCAAATTCCCTTGTAAGGTGAAAAGCTTATTTGCCCTTATTAAATAAAACTCCCATGTGTTTAAATAACATGCTTGGGGGCTCCCTTAAATCTGCATGTAAAAAAATAAAAATTAATTACTGTATATACCCGAGTATAAGCCGACCCGAATATAAGCCGAGGCACCTAATTTTACCACAAAAAAATGGGAAAACGTATTGACTCGAGTATAAGCCTAGGGTGTCCATCTACATGCCTCACTGTGCCTCACTTTGCCTCACTTTGCCTCACTGTGTGCATGCCTCACTGTGTCCATGCCTCACTGTGTCCATGACTCACTGTGTCCATGACTAGACTGACGTTTAACGTGGGAGTCTATGGAAGGAGTGCTTTAAAAAATAGGTGCTCCCTGGCCGTAGGTCCCCCAGACAACAAACTTGTAGAAGAGAAATGGGGCTACATGTGTGCCAAGTTTCGGGTCCAGGGGACCTACGACCGGCCAGTTCTGGGTCCCCAAAGTCACTGGAAAAATGACCGTTTAACATGGGAGTCTATGGAAGGGGTGCCTGGCTTTGAAAAATCGGTGCTCCCCGGCCGTAGGTCCCCCGGACAACAAACTTTGCACACTTGTAGAGGAAGAGTGGGGCTACATGTGTGCTAAGCTTGGCCAGTACCAGGTCCCCAAAGTCCGGGAGATCAGGCGCAAAAAGGTGACTCGAGTATAAGCCCAGGGGGGCATTTTCAGCACAAAAAATTTGCTGAAAAACTCGGCTTATACTCGAGTATATACGGTATATACCGTATTTGCCGTGCGTTTAAGACAACCCCCTAATTTTACATTTTTTAAAGATTTTTTGCCTGTACTCACCGTATAAGACGACCCCCCTTCCGATGCTTCAAACGCTTCATATTTCTTCCTTCTGGAGCCATATTCTTCTTCATTCTTGCTGGAGCTGGAGCCATATTCTTCTTCCTTCTTGCTGGAGCCAATCACAACGAGCAATGTATTCTATTAATGAATACAAAGCCTGCTTGGATTGGCAGAGGCTGTAACATCATCAGCCCACGCCTGTCTGACTCTCAAAGCCAATCCGAGCAGGCTACTGTATGTAGCCTGCTCGTATTGGCAGAGGCTGTTACTCCAATCCGAGCAGGCTCTGTATTCATTTGAATACATCGCTCACCGGGATTGGCTAAGCGGTATATACTGTATGTAGCCGAAGCTGCATACAGTATTACCACACATCCAGCAGGCATCCGAGCAGCTGACCCGGCGTATAAGACGACCCCTGCTTTTTGGACAGTTTTTTTTAAGTGTAAAAGGTAGTCTTATACGCCAGCAAATACAATATATATATATATATATATATATATATATATATATATATATATATATATAGCACACCCCCGCAGGAGCTGCTGGTTTAAATTTTGGGCCTTGCACGTTACCTCAGCATTCGTTGTCTAGGGGTTGAGAGTCTACAGTAACTTCAATGTCCACACAAGTTATGAATCCTTTTTCTTCAGGCTTTATTTTCCAAACAAGCTTGTATAGGTAGAGGGATGGAGGGTTAGGGGAAGGTTCAGGCACACACAGCAGATCACTGGGGAAAACTCCTAAGATACAAAGTCTCACATACCACTCTCCTCCGAGTGGGTATTGCTCACCTGGATAGGCCCCTCTCACTTGTCAGACTGTAAGGTTACTTTAGTTACGGTGCATCCCTCAATAAGGTCCCCAGGTCTTCCGCAAGATACCGGCCTTCTGCTCGGTCCTCTCCTGGACAGGTCCTCCCCTGGTTTCCTCCATTGAGTGGCTTCCTCCCGCAGGATGGACAGCACAGGATCACCTTCAAGTGTAGGCCCCAGTCAAGACAATTGGTCCTACCTGGCATAGATACAGCCTCGGACCAACGTGGCTCCGAGGCTGAATTCCCAGTAACACATGCCTCGAGCCAAGAGGGCCACGAGGCGAGGAAGAGCCTAGAACAATGGCGTCTGCCCCTTAAATACCCTTCCCCAGCATTCTCAGCGGGTAGACCACTCCCACTGAACTGTTCCCGGGGAAAGGCACCCAATGCACTTTGGCCTGTTAGTCTTCCACATTGGCCTGGGGTGGTAACGCCACCTACAGGCAAACAGTGGGAAGTCCTTCCAACACAGCCATAGCCGGAACAGAGGCTGATTTAGCCTTAATTATTTACAGAGTCTGAGCTAACTACCAGCTCAGACACCCACTAAATTTAACATAGCACCTGGTCATCAGGAGCAGGGCGCTACATATATATATATATATATATATATATATATATATATATATATATATATATATACAGTATCTCACAAAAGTGAGTACACTCCTCACATTTTTGTAAATATTTTATTATATATTTTCATGTGACAACACTTTGCAACAATGTAAAGTAGTGAATGTAGAGCTTGTATAACAGTGTAAATTTGCTGTCCGCTCAAAATAACTAAACACACAGCCATTAATGTCTAAACCGCTGGCAACAAAAGTGAGTACACACCTAAATGGAGATGTCCAAATTGGGCCCCATTAGCCATTTTTACTCCCTGGTGTCATGTGACTCGTTAGTGTTACAAGGTCTCAGGTGTGAATAGGGAGTAGGTGTGTTAAATTTGGTGTTATCGCTCTCACTCTCTCATACTGGTCACTGGAAGTTCAACATGGCACCCCATGGCAAAGAACTCTCTGAGGGTCTGAAAAAAATAATTGCTGCTCTACATAAAGATGGCCTAGGCTTTAAGAAGATCGCCAAGACCCTACAGAAGGGTTGCCAAGACGATACAGCAATTTAACAGGGCATGTTCCACTCAGAACAGGCCTTGCCATGGTCCACCAAAGAAGTTGAGTGCATGTATACAGCGTCATATCCAGAGGTTGTCTTTGGGAAATAGACGTATGAGTGCTGCCAGCATTGCTGCAGAGGTTGAAGGGGTGGGGGGTCAGCCTGCCAGTGCTCAGACCATATGCCACACACACTGCATCGAATTGGTCTGCATGGCTGTCGTCCCAGAAGAAAGCCTCTTCTAAAGATGATGCACAAGAAAGCTCACAAACAGTTTGCTGAAGACAAGCAGACTGAGGACCATGTCCTGTGGTCTGATGAGACCAAGATGAACCTATTTGGCTCAGATGGTGTCAAGCGTGTGTGGCGGCAATCAGGTAAGGAGTACAAAGACAAGTGTGTCTTGCTGCCTACAGTCAAACATGGTGGTGGGAGTGTCATGGTCTGGGGCTGCATGAGTGCTACCAGCACTGGGAAGCTACAGTTTATTGAGGGAACCATGAATGCCAACATGTACTGTGACATACTGAAGCAGATCATAATCCCCTCCCTTCAGAGACTGGGCCGAAGGGCAGTATTCCAACATGATAACGACCCCAAACACACCTCCAAGACAACCATTGCCTTGCTAAAGAAGCTAAGGGTAAAGGTGATGGACTGGCCAAGCATGTCTCCAGACCTAAACCCTATTGAGCATCGCAGATGCAGGGGCATCCTCAAACCCGCAGGGGCACCCTCAAACGGAAGGTGCAGGAGTACAAAGTCTCTAACATCCACCAGCTCTGTGATGTCGTCATGGAGGAGTGGAAGAGGACTCCGATGTGTGCAGCTGTTTAATCCGGAACAGCTTGCACACATCGGCCATAACCCTCGACATAAACGGAGTGCCCTGGTCCGTGAGTATTTCCTTAGGAAAACCAGTCTGTGTTAACAGCCGACTTTACCAAGGGACCTACTATATTCATGGCTATCCTTTTGAATGGGACCTCAATTATGGGCAGTGGGACCAAAGGGCTTCGGAAGTGAGTCACCGGGACGGTCAATTGACAGGTGGGACAAGAGGTACAGTATTTATTTACCTCTGCTTTCAGACCTGGCCAGTAAAACCGGTCGGTGATCTGTGCCTTAGTTTTCTCAATTCACAGGTGTCCCCCTAACACATCTTCATGGGCCAGGTCCAGAACCTTTCGCCTATACTGTTTAGGGTACCAATAATTGCTCTACCACATTTTCTTTCACTTTGTTAACCCGATAAAGCAATTCATTACATACTGCAAAGTGTGTCCATCACTCATTCGCACCTGGCTCTTGGGGAACCCCATTTACCACTACAAACTGTTCCCGTGCCTGGGCCAAAGTGGGCTCCTGCATCTGGGCTGTACTGAATGCCCCCTGGGGAACACCCAAATCCGGCAGGGCAGGGGTAGAGGCCCCTTCCTCATCCTCTTCCCCCAGCATTACCTGAAGTGGAGAAGGTCCCCCCCTTAGTATTCAGGTAGGTCTGTGAACCACATGTTTTGACATCCATAACGGTATTACCATTAACCAAATCATTAGCAGTTTCATCTTCTGGATCAACATTCATAACATTTGGCAGTTCAGCAGGCACAGAGGGGCTTTGTTTCTCCCAAGTCCCTGGAGCATTCATGTTCTCCTTGTTCCCACAGTTTTGCAAATAATGGGCAGCCTCGTCCTATTATAACATCATGCACCAAGTTCTTCACCACCCCCACCTCTTGAGTACCAATGCCATAGGCAGTGGAGATGGTCACCATGATGAGAGGGTACTCTCTAGTGTTCCCGTGAATGCACACAACCCATAAAGTTTTGCTTACTGGACCGATTCTCCCTATTGGCTATACTTCTCCTTTAAGCTCATCCCCATCCACCTTATCTACAAGAAAGTGGGTGTCAGTCAGGAGGGCTTATTTAATCAGACATGACCTTACCATTAGAAAGTATTGCAGGAGTGCACATTCACCAGTTTATCATCATTGTTGGTGTTCAGTGCATTGGATTTACCATGATGGTCCTCCCCCTGCTTTCACATCCTCACACTGCCCCAGGCCTCCGGGCTGATAAAAAAAAAACGGAACAGATTCCCCCATCCACTCATAATCCTCCCCGCTGAGTTAATGTATTCCAACAGTGTGACTATGCTCCAGAATACACCGATCAGCACTGCAGCCAATTAGATTGACTCCTCTTGATCAGTAACAGCCATAGATGGCTTGAGATACGGCAGATTCCTGCCGATCTGTCCAAATTTCGATCCATCGAAAGCAGTGACAATACATCATGCATACACGGCAGCTTTACTGTCCTTGACAGGTATTTATCCCACCATCACTTCAGTACGTCAGGGTGACTTGATCATTGTCACATAGAGATGCAGCAGGCATTAGATTGGGAAAGCAGTCTGCTATTTTCTGAGTATCAGAAAAGGGATGTAATTGAAACTTGCAGAATGAGAGTCAGGAGATTTCCTGCATGCCCAGTATATTTAAAAAACCCTGAGCACATTTGTCATAAACATTGTACCGGCCATGTTTCTGTGCAAAGAAACCTAGCCATATGGGTGACTTTTAACATGCCTGGCTAGGTACATGATACATGCTACAGAAGCATATACCTGATTATGTGTATGTGCACAAATCTGATGACTAGCACAATGTTCCTGAAAATATACACCAAAATTGCCAGAGTTAGCACACAGTTTAGTTACATTTGCTGTCATTGGCCAATAAAGATTACAAATAACATATGTATTGTATCTCATTAAAATAACTTATTGGTTTGCTATAACAAAAATATTATTCATTAAATGACAAATTTAGCCACAGCTGGTCTAGAGACTCAGTAGCTCTGGAGCTAACATGTGTAATAGTTTTTACTTTGTTTTTAATAAATTGGCGTTACACTATACTGATTTTATTTTTGTTCTAAACTCCGTGACTGGAGGAGAGGTGGAGTTCCTGACTGATATACTGGAGGATAGGTGGAAAGTCCCAGGTGATTTGAAGTTGAAATTCTGTGCTGCTGTGGAGCTTGAGAGTGATCAAAGTACTAGGATAGCATGAAGTGATTGGTGTTGCTACGGGCGATTACCTAGAGGACTCATGATTATGAGACTGTAACACAAGCATTTATAGAATTTCACAAATGCGGGTCTGATGTTTCCAGTGAGTGCCTAATCTGATGGGAATTTATAGGTAGTTGAAAGTTCGGCTGTTGGAGTACTATTATTGCTGATTCAAATGATCTCCTTTATTATTGTAAATTGAAGCTATATCCCAAAATATATTCTCTTTTTTTTCTTTTTAGCGAAAAAAAATACCCATTATTTCCAAATTGAAAAGGGAACTCATTACTCTCTGACAGGGTAACGAGACTTATCAGTTGTGTAACCGCAGTATGTATCATCATTATTATAGTAGAACTATTGGTGACATTAATGTAATGAGACAAGGAAGACCATCTTTAGTAACTCGCATTACCGTTAATTTTGGGTCCACCAGATGTCCTGCTTAGCCCAGAGCAGATAATACTGGCACATGGAGAAGTGGATGTAGCAAAGAAAGTATTTGTGTTTCACAGGTGGTCACCTCTTTAAGCAGCAGTCACAATACATCATGCATACACCGCCTAATTGTCCCAGGTTCCACTATCCCAAGATCTTAATATGATGTTGGTTTTCCCTGTCCTAGAACTGAGCACAAAAAAACATTTTCCAGCAACTGGTTCCAAGTGATACAAGAGTGATCTCTTGCATCATATGAAAATATCCTACTGCACCTTGGACTTTATAATCTGGCACTTACAAATGATGTATCATCCATACAAAGTGTATTTACAATGCTGTGAAAAAGTATTTGCCCCCTTTCTGATTTTTTGGTTTGCATATTTGTCACATTTAATGACTCAGATCATCAAAAAAATTTACAAAAAAATAATAATAGCTGGTTGTGCCACCCTTGGCGGCAACAACTGCAATCTAACGTTTGCGATAACAGACAATGGGGGTTATTTATGAAAGGCAAATCCATTTTGCACTACAAGTGCAAAGTTCACTTGAAATTGCACTGAAAGTGCACTTGCAGGTGCATTTGCTGTAAATCTGAGGGGTAGCTCTGAAATGAGGGGAAGCTCTGCTGATTTTATTATCCAATAATGTGCAAGCTAAAATGCCGTTTTTTATTTTCCTCGCATGTCCCCGTTGGATCTACAGCGACTGCACTTTCAAGTGCACTTTGCACTTGTAGTTTGCACTTGTAGTGCAAAGTGGATTTGCCTTTCGTAAATAACCCCCAATAAGTCTTTCACATTGCTGTGGAGCAATTTTGGCCCACTCTTCTTTGCAGAATTGTTTTAATTCAGCCACATTGGAGGGTTTTCCAGCATGAATGGCCTGTGTAAGGTCATGATACAGCATCTCAATTGGATTTAATCCGGGCTTTGACTAGGCCACTCCAAAACCTAAATTTTGCTTTGTTTGAACCCTTTGGAGGTGGACTTGCTGTTGTGTTTCGGATCATTGTCCTGCTGCATAACCCAAGTGCACTTGAGCTTGAAGTCACAAACTGATGGCTGGACATTCTCCTTTAAGATTTTCTGGTACAGCTCAGAATTCATGATTCCATCAATTATAGTAAGTCGTCCAGGTCATGAAGCTGCAAAGCAGCTCGAGACCATCACACTACCACCACCACCATGTCTGACTGTTGGTATGATGTTCTTGTTATGAAATGCTGTATTAGTTTTATGCCAGATGTCACGGGATGCAGACCTTCCAAAAAGTAAATTTTTTGTCTCATCAGTCCACAGAATATTTGCCTAAAAGTCTTGGGGATAATCAAGATGTTTTTTGGTAAATTCGAGGTGAGCCTTTGGGGGTTATTTACGAAAGGCAAGTGCACTTGAAATTGCACTGAAAGTGTACTTGGAAGTGCAGTCGCTGTAAATCTGAGGGGTAGATCTGAAATGAGGGGAAGTTCTGCTGATTTTATCATCCAATCATGTGCAAGCTAAAATGCTGGTTTTTATTTTCTTTGCATGTCTCCCTTGGATCTACAGTGACTGCACTTCCAAGTGCACTTTCAGTGAAATTTCAAGTGCACGTTGCACTTGTAGTGCAAAGTGGATTTGCCTTTAGTAAATAACCCCCATACTGTCCATCCTGCTGACTACATTTAAGACTGACAGATATGTTTTTTACTTTTTTTGTGTCTTTTTACCTACACATGTCTCCATTTGGAGTGAATAAGGCAGTTTGCTAAAAAGGCCAATGATTTTGCCATGCCTCCTTGTGATCTATCCAATCTCTGTTGTGCCTGCTTCATTGGCTGCATCCATACTCCACCCCCTGATACGCACACAGACACACTTTCTGTCTGTATGTTAAAGCGGAGTTCCACGCAAAAGTGCTTACCACTGTGCATTACATACTACTGGCCAAAACATTTATTGAATGCTACTGTAAGTAGTTTTAAATTATTTTAATGAAAAAAGCTGGCATTTATGTGGTACCTTTTATCAGCAAACTTGTTTAACGGTGCACAATTTCAGGAAAACTTAAATCCCTGCATCATAAGTGAGAAGTGTGTTTAGGCTTATACATTAAAACCTTGGTTTGAGAGTAACTTGGTTTGAGAGCGTTTTGCAAGACAAGCCACATTTTTTAGTACATTTTGACTTGATATACAAGCAATGTCTTGATATAAGAGCAGTGTCATGTCACAACTGAGTATAAAAGAGAAGAGAGGCGCCTCTAAGTGTAGCAATATGGTTAAATTTAATGAAGGTACAACATTTAGCAATGAAAAAATTGTGAAAATACTAAAGAGCTATTATAGTGCAAATTCAAGTGAAAACAAACAAAGGATAAATAAATGGTAACAGCTGCGACCATTCAGTGGTAGTCTGGAGACCAAAAGTGTAAGTAATAAATAGGTAATGATGCGCTGAAACCAACCCTATTGCTGTGCCCAGTGTAAAAGGTAAATAAATCCTTAAATATATGCTCCGTGCAACAATGTGCAAATCCTACTATCAAATACAATGATCTAATGTGCAAAATCCTGCAATAAATAAACTTCAAATATTAGATAATAAAATCCAGTGATATCAAACAATAATTACCGTATTTATATATAACATGCACCCTAACTTTAGGAGGGAAGTTTCAGGAAAAAAACTTTCCACAGACCCATGCGTATAACATGCAGGCACAGTTTACCCTCTATTTTCAGGGTAAAAAAGTGAGTGTTATACGCCAATAAATACAGTAATATTAAACAAAGTGAATTGCAGCTTTAAATGATCCCATTCACACAGTGTCTCTAGCCACCAGAATGGTGATTAGTATAAGAGATTGCTTATTCCTGGGTGGCTTAACCATGATTAAGTCACGTGGCGTGTGACGTAACGCGTAGGGGAAAGAGCAGAGTGAAGCTACCAGCGGTTTGAGTGAGCTGAGCTGAGCTATGCGCCTTTAATTCTCTGATGAAATGTGAGTGTTACTTCGCTGTATATACATAACATGCATGGTTTCAACACTGCGCAATGATCGCATCTTTCTTCTGTTTCCCCGGCACATGAAAACACACAACCAGCAAGTGGTATCTCCCAGTCTAACGGAGAGCAATTACTACTATACCAGTTGCTGAATTGAATAACTGTGAGTGTGCTTAGTAATCAGGAACACAAATCTTTTTTACTCCAGGAATAAGCAATCTCTTATACTGATCACCATTCTGGTGGCTAGAGACACTGTGTGAATGGGATAATTTTAAGCTGCAATTCACTTTGTTTAATATTAATTATTGTTTGATATCACTGGATTTTATTATCTAATATTTGAAGTTTATTTATTGCAGGATTTTGCACATTAGATCATTGTATTTGATAGTAGGATTTGCACATTGTTGCACGGAGCATATATTTAAGGATTTATTTACCTTTTACACTGGGCACAGCAATAGGGTTGGTTTCAGCGCATCATTGTTGCTACAACATTTAGCAACATATTGCTACACTTAGAGGCGCCTCTCTTCTCTTTTATACTCTGTAGCTCCTGCTTAATTTTGCTTCTAATCCCCTTTGTGGAGGCTTCAATTTGTGGATGATCATTTTATGGTAACACAACCTGGTCACATTGCTATAATCTTTTTATATGGACTATAAACGAAAGGACCTATGAATAAATTATTGTGGAACGAATCATTTGAGTTTCCATTATTTCCTATGGGAAAATTCGCTTTGATATACAAGTGCTTTGGATTACAAGCATGTTTCTGGAACAAATTATGCTCGCAATCCAAGGTTTTACTGTACCAATAATTAACCATGTTCCTTTGGGCAATTCACAATATTCAGTGCATTTTTGCTGCATACACTTTTCCACGCACTGCAAGTTTTCTCCTTTCTCAACTTCTGATGTTGGGATGTATGCTCCATGTTCATGAGAGCAATAAGTGTTTTTAAAAGTGTTAAAAGTTTATTATTATTGATTATTTTTTTATTTTTTTGCAAAACTATGTCTATTTCAGATGATGATGGAAAAAAATATCGTTCTATGGAGTTGTTTATGTTAGCACTTTAAAAACAGGACTATATTACAGACTAGTTATCTTGGATCAGACATTGCGAATAACTGTGTCTGGAATTATTCCACAGTCTGCAACACAAAAACGAACTGATCCTTTATTGCTCAGCTTAAATGGAAGTGACATGAATCTAAAAAGTAAGGTATAACAGCTATAATTTGCTGGTGAAGATTTGTAACGTACAGGGATTTGCATCTGATGATTATTTGACAAACCCACTGTAAATAGCTGTTTTTAGGCCATGTGACTATGTATATCAACTTTATGATTTACAATACAAGAGATTTTCAAAACATAATGCTCAAGTTTAAAACGGCAATCATAAAAATAAATGTTTACCCTTAACAGATTTTTTTGGGGAGATCCATATACGATAAGAAGCAACATCAGTCTATATTCTGTGACACAGCACCATTCATCTTGAAATCAAATAATCGTTTTATGCTTATAATTATTAGCCTTAAAATTTATTTGGTTGTTAACAGTGAAGCACATTTTGTTTGCATAATGAATACTTGATTTATTGCTCATAAAATAATTTCAAGTGTTTATGGCTGTACAGTATATCTTGAAGCGTTACAAAACAGGTTTATTCTCTACAGTGTTGTGTCATTATGTAGAGGCATGTACGGAGAAGAATCAGAAGCCACCTGAGCTTTGTAATGCTGACCACAAAAGCTGCATTACTATCAGTGATTATTGATCAGTTAGCCCAAGAATACCGCAATGCTCCCTAATGATCTCTTTTTATTTCTATGAGCTGTAAATGAAGTTGCAACCTGACTGCTGTAGACCAGTTGGTTTATTGAAAATGGTATTTAAATATGAACCACAGCACTGAAGTATGGATTAATAGTCACTCCTCATATTTCAATAGGTCTCTATTATCCTTATGCTCTCTATGGCCTGGACTACTTTTATGATGTGTCTTTCTCTCCTCGGCGGTCGGTCCTGCTCAAATTGGGGAACTTGAAACATTTATTGCATTCCATATGATTCTTACATGTGTGTGTGACTTTGTGGTTTCCGGGTGAGTCTTGCCCTACAGCATGGGTTTCGTTTATTAATTTATATAATGTAACAAATTCTTTTTGGTATTATAATCTGACATTCTATTTGAACATATATGGTTGTCCAACAGTTTTTTGCTCTTGGGCACCAATATTTTATAGATATGTCTTTATTTGACTGTTTTCACATCATATGCAAATTTTAACATTATATTTTCCAGCATGACCTACGTGCATTATCAGACTCCTGAAGAAGCTTGCAAAAAAGCGAAACTAGTAGAGTGATGTAAAGCATTAGTCTGTCATCAGCTGTAACCATTTTTGTTGTCTATAAATGTGAATGGTTCCTTTTCTTAAAAATGTGCATATTATTCTATTTTGTATGCATCTATCAATAAACCTTTTTCATATTTTATTAATTCTTCTCTAATGAGTTATCTTTAACGAACACCGTTAAAAAATCCCTGAGCAAGTACTTGCTCAATCTCCCTATATTTTCTTTATACATTTAACTGGGATTAGGTGTTCAAATATCTGTATGCAGTGTGGCCCCTATTCTATGATAATGCTGTAGACCAGTTGGTTTATTGAAAATGGTATTTAAATATGAAGCACAGCACTGAAGTATGGATTAATAGTCACTCCTCATATTTCTTCTCCATAGTATATCAGAATTCCTATTTTTGTTTTGGTTTGTGTAATGTGGCTGATATATAGGGGTACAGTATGGGGTGACAAAATGATGTTGACTATTGGGAAAGAATTAGTTTCTCAAGTGTAAGGCACACACTCTCGCCAGTTGAGATATTCTACAATTGGTGCAAAATGAACACCTCATTGCTTGACATTTCCAGATGCAACATACATGTGTAGGCTTATAGACAGAGTCTATCTTTAAAGGACGCTTTGTAAAAGGAAACAAAATAACTGGCTTGGCAACATAACATCCACTCTGGCATCCTTTCAGCAGCAAAGCTTGCAATCATGGTAAAATTTTTGATCATTCATTCACAACTCTAGTGCAGAACAGTATAAACCCTTTCCTATGAAAGGGTTATGAACCAAGAGTATGGTCCACTCCTGTGAAGGGGGAGGGAGAGACACAGTATAAAGACCATGATGTAGTACCATCAATTAAATGCTTTATTAAAATATAATAGTATCCCACTCACAAGCTTAACACCTCACTGAAGGATATGCATGTAAGGAACGGTAGTAAAGATGAAAAACAAGGCGACCATAAAGCCATCCAAATGCCCTGGCCTGGGGCAAAGGTACAGCTGGAAATGCAGGAGAGAGGACAGAGCCTGATGTACACTTTAGATAAGCTGCGCTCATTCCGAGATCCGACAGTGCCAGTCCACTTTGTGCCATCACCACCTGGGCACGTTTTGAGTCAACTTCCTCTTTCTCAGCCTACCTACAGGGTTACCCACCCCGGTCAAATACACATAAAATGCAAATGGGTTTAAAAGAGCCACGAGGGAACAGAGTGCTGCTTTGATAAAATAATAAAATCTAATACTCAATCACAAATTGAATTACTGACAGCCTGCACAGACTAAAAATAAGCCCACATGCATTGGATGTGGAAATAAACATTGTAAGGTATATGAAGATCATGAACCAATATTCATGGTTAGAGTTCTCCTCAAATAAAAATATATTTTACAGAAAATGTTTCTCTGACATGAGTGTGAACAAGATGTGACTTTTGTGGTCAAGCTAATCTATCTTCTGTGTAACTGACAGGCATGTATATTTAGGTTGAAATGTGACTTTGTGGTTAGGCTTTTTCCGGGAAAAAGTTTATCTCACTTCTGCTTTTAACTGACAGGTTGACCGCACTGACATCTGGCGTTTCTTATCTTCTTGTTTCAAATGTCAGAACATGTTTAGTTTGACCACAAATGACGTATGTTAACTGACCGCTTTTGCAGAAGTAAAAAAACCTGTTAGAATTTATTTTTGTCTAACTCATGAAGTTTTTGCTTATTGCTGATTGGTTCAGATGAGGGAGGCAACTTTCCTTGGTTTGCATAAAAAGGACATGTAACCATTAAACGATATATTCTTGTATACCTATTCACTGTGTATTGGTGTCTTGAATATCCGACCGGTCAGAGAGACTTCCACAGATCCTGAGTCCAGCTCGAGCCAAGAAGGTCCAACAGAACCAAACAGATCCAGAACCTTTCAGTGGTGTCAGAAGTGGGATGATCCAATTGAACAGGTAAGACCCCCTTTAATTATTATTGGGAACAACAGTCTTGCCTTGTCAATTGGTTCACCATAAAGTAGACTCTCGAGAAAACTACAAGTTTTCTGGGACTCTGTTAAGATTGAAAGGTAGATTTAGAATAGATACAGAGGGCCTCGCTAGGTTGGCCAGACCAGGTTATTAGATTGAGAAAGAATCTTAAATTCTTCTCTACATAGGACGGATCTGTGGAAACTCTATATCTAAAGGTGTACACAAAAAAGGGTTACTTTTTAAATGTCAATTGTATATTGTTGTCCTGAATGTAAAACTGGTTTATTGTTTGCTTATAAAGGGAAAACCACTTCATTAGTGGCAATTGTTCCAGGAGGTTATCATGTTAAAAGTGGTAAAGGTTCCATGCATAGGGGATCAACACAACATATGTTAAGATTTAATATACATAATTCTTTATCATATAGTTCGACACTCGAGGGCCTAAGTGTGGCTGAAATCCAGTGTCTAATTATATACCAGAAGAAGGAACATTGGGTTCCCTGTGCCTTACCTATAAATTGTCATAAGTTTAAGGACATTTTCCGCCCCTGGAACGAAATAGAGAAAGCAAGACAGAAATGTTTTAATTTTAAAGTATAAGTATTATTGTTTGCTATAATGGGTAATCAAGCAGGAAAGGAAGCTGAAGGTAAGCAGCACCAACCCTCTCCGATTGATTACATTAAAGTCAATTATGGGAAAAATTATACTGATCCTTTTTGGTCACTAGTTTTAAAAAGAGCACATCAGTTAGAAGTGCCATGTTTGGGGGAATACAGACCATGTTCCGAGGAAGAGTGGGAGGAAGTGACCAGAATATGTGGCCAACATAAACAGTATAATTATCCCATAAAAGACCTTGACAAAGATTACGTGACTAAATGTTGTAAGATTTGGGCAAAGGGTATGAAGGAATATAGAAAGAAATATACAAGTGTAAAAATGGAAAAGAAAGAGCAATTAGAAGACGCAATAGGAAGTCCATCAGCTCCCCCTAATTTTTATCAAGAAAACCCCCCTCCATATGCTATGGTAAAAGACAAATCCCTTGTCCCAAAGAAAATATACCCCTCGTTAGATCCAAATGTTATAGCAGGAGTATTAACCATAGCTAAACAAAAGGGAACAAATTGGTTTCTGGAGGGGGAAGATAGAAGACAGATACAGGAACGTTTAAGTCAATTAGTAAAGGAGGAAGAACAGTGTATTAAAAAAAGAGGAAGATGAAGAAAAAGTGATAGAAGGAAAGCTGAGGAGGATAAGAATGATGAGGCCGTGGGTGGCTTGACCTCGGGGATAGAAGCCCTCAAATTCCCCGTTATTCACATGGGAGAAACCCCGGTCCATATCCCACTCCCCCTCGGGACGTTAAGGGATATTAAAGATCTTTGCCCAAAGCCACGCAAACACCCCAGAGAGGCAGCTCTGTTCTTACAGAGACATTGCGCGGGCACTGGCATGAATGCTGATGACTGTGAAATAATAATACAGACAGTGGATCCAGATCCCATCTGCGATGTAGAAGTTAAGACATTATTTGCTGATAATGACCCCTTTAAAAAGGCAAAGGGATGGGAATCATTTTGGGCAGCTGTGGCAGCTGTTTGGCAGTAAAGTTACAAAGGAGAGAGCGCTTTGCAAATAATGTGCACTGCAAAGCAGGGACCGGGAGAAAACTTTTATTCATTTTGTAAACGGGTACACTAGTTATACAAAGATACAGGAATGGAGAACCCTGAACTGTATGTGAGCACAGTCATGTCCGGGGGAGATCCCAAAACAACACAGTTACTTAAATGAATTACCCCCAATTGGTCAACATTAAAACCTGATGCCTTTCTCGAAGACATTAAAAAAAGCGTGCATCCTCAGGCTTATTCACTACAAAAGGAGGGGTATTTCCCTCATTTAACCCCGAACTGATAGAAAGCCCGCAGTTAGCTGCTGCACAAATGGTTGTCCCTTATACAAAACCAGTTCCCCAACAATCCCAACAAGCACAATACCAAGCATATCCCCAGGATAACCAGCAGGGTTGTTTCACATGCAGGGACATGGGACATTGGAAGTCAGAATGCCCCCTTAGGAGAGGAACAAGTAGGGCAGCTAACCGCAGGGGTAATATGGGAAGAGGCAGATTGCCCGTTGGTACAGTTCATGACCAACATCTTTTTAAATGAGTTTTGCCATTCTGACTGACCACTTCCTCTGGGAAGAGACTTAATGTCAAGTTTAAACATTCACATCAAATTTACAAAAGATGGGGGCCTGCTAGCTACATCAGAAATCTGTGATTTGTCTAACCCAAAAAAGACAGGATTTTAGAGGGTACTTTATGTTACTATCGGCACACCTTAAAGCACACCCTATATGGGCACTGCATACATTGTACACCATACAAGCCCATCATTGGGGAAGGAGCAGTAGTACATTACCAAAAACAATATCCCCTGTCAGAAGGAAAAATTGCAGGCATAGCACCACAAATAAAGCAATATTTAGCAGAAGGAATACTGAAACATACAATCAGTCCCTGGAACACCCCCTTTCACCCAGTCAAAGCCAGTGGTGAATAGCGCTTTGTACAGGACCAAAGGGCCCTGATTCCTGAACAAAGCTATTGTCCCCCTTCCACCTTTTGTTGCGGATATTGCTACAATATTTTGTGAGATACCGGCAACGTCCAAGATCTACATGGTCATTGATTTAAGTATCGCGTTCTCTTCCATACCTGTTGCAGAGGAAGCCCAAAATTACTTTAAACCTGGGCTAGGCTCCCGCAAGGCTTTGCGAACAGTCCTGCAGCGTGCTCCATGGTCTTGAATCGATCTTTGAGCGATTGGGTACCAAAAGAAGGCTCAGTGTTGCTTCAGTATGTGGATGTCCTATTGCTGTGTAATGAAAATGAGGTCAGCTGTGCGGAGGACTCAGAGCACCTACTAACTCACCTCGCCTCAAAAGGTCACTTGGTGTCTCGCAAAGAGATCCAGTGGTGCAGGTCGCAGGTTGAGTACTTGGGGTGTATAATCCGAACCGAACGTTTGGTGTCACCAGCTCGAGTCAAGGCACTGTCCTCCTGGAGTCCACCAAGAGACAAGTCAGCGCTTCTCTCTTTCCTAGGGTCCATAATATACTGCAGGCAGTGGATACCTGATTGCTCTTTTTATGATTCTATCCTAAGGTCTGCTACCCTGCAGGATGCCCCAAAGTTTATTGATTGGACAACAGAGAGGGTTAAGGCTTTCACAGCATTAATCAGCTCTCTAAGGCAAGCCCCTGAATTGGGACTTATAGAGTGCGCAGGGCCTTTTTCATTGTACTGTGTGGTATCTGGACCTACGGTTGCAGCGGTCCTAGCACAATCACATGGGAATTCTCTGAGACCCGTATCATACATCTCAAAGAAACTTCCAGATCAAGTTCAAGGTATGCCACATTGCTTACAGGCCGTAGCAGCCTGTGCAATGGCAGTAAAAGAGGCTTCAAAGGTGGTTCTGGGACATGACCTCACACTGTGTACTACACACCTCATGACAAACATGAACACACAACACATGACAACGCAAAGGTGCAGCGGCTATGAGATTATCTTGCTAAAAACACATAATCTAACCATAAAATCATGTTCAGAAACCTCAAAGCCCATTAGGTTTTTACATTCAGGAACATGATTGCACTGAGGTACTTGCAGAAACTACCCTCCCTAGACCAGACCTCACAGATGTTCCGTATCCAAATGCGGAAAATGTTTATGTAGATGGCAGCTGCTCCCGACCTGATGACAAAACTTATCAAACTGGTTATGCCATTGTTCAATTGCCAGATGTAATGATTGAAGCCAAATCTCTGAATGCTAGTTCAGTCCAGATTGCAGAACTCATTGCTATAACTATGGTTTGTCAGATTTTTGAAGGAAAAGATGTAAACATTTACACTGACAGCAGATATGGGTACACGGGTTGACAAAAGATCCTACTGGACTTTGGTCAACCAAGGAGGGAATAATAGGGAATAAAAGGGGTGCACCACATGATAGAATCCCTAGATTACACAAAAGTCCCCACACAGAAGGGCAATTTAGAATATCTTTTGGTTATAGTTGACAGATTTATAGGATGGGTAGAAGCAATCCCTACCACAGGAGAGACAGCCAGAGTACTAATAAATCAGTGGATCTGTAGGTTTGGCCTTTCGGCCACAATATGGTCAGATCAAGGTCCAGCATTTACCTTGGCCTTAGTGAAGGAGCTCAGGAGTAGAGGAAAGAATGAACAGAACCATAAAAGACAAATTGAAAAAAGCAACAGGTGGCACAATGAAAAACTGGTTAGATTACTTGCCAGCAGTCTTATATCAAATCAGGACTACCCCCCACAGAACAGGAATATCTCCTTTTGAGATACTTATGGGTAGGCCAGCACAGAGAAAACCTGATGAGGGAGAGGAGGTTAATCTTTATTCTTTACAGGAAGAGTACGTGAAACATCTGGTAAGTAGCCTTAGTGAAACAGAGGACAAGGTTGCTGTCACTTTCCCTCCTCTCTCCACAGAGCCTACACATCCGTATATCCCAGGAGACAAAGTATTGATAAAACAACTTGCCGTCCGGAAACAACCAGGCCCTATCTTCCAAGGACCATTTGAAATTCTGAAGGTTGCCAGAACAGCCGTTCTTACAGATCAAGGACCACAATGGATCCATGCATCCAGACTAAAGACATTTCTGAAGGGAAACTGGAAGAAGGTGAAGGAGAAGACAAAGACCTCTGTTCTGGAGAGTATTCCAGAAAAGGATCCGGAAAATACTCCCTAGTGGACTATAAAAAAACAAGAAACTCAGAGTTCCATACCCATAGACACTAATGGTCCAAAAGGAGGGATCACTTCGGGGAAACTTTTAATTTTTTCCTTAATAACCACATTGTTTATTTTAATGCTCATGATCATAGGACACTGTTAATCAGATAATTCTAACAGACCAAAAAGAAGTATGGAAGACAATTTTAGTGGTAAAATGCTGCTGCTTAAATTTAAATATGCTTATGCTCAAAAATCAGGATATGAAAAATGTTGGATATGTAGTAAACTCCATCCTAGCACTGCTAGGATCCCCCTAATGGCAGTACCTCTAAACTTCACCCCTCTCCTAAACGGCACACCACCTGTCGTCCTTACAAATGTCACAAGAACGTTTTCAGATAATAACCTTACTTTCCAAATTATTGGTAGAAGTCATTCCCCAGACTGGTGTTTTAGGTTGGGAAACTCCAGTATACCAACAAGCTACAATTAACTTTTCAATGACTTCAATTGAAAGCCCTTTCTTTCATACTTCAGAACCTGCCCTAAACACCACTCTAATAAACTTTCTTAACTCCAGTTCTACTTCCACAGTAGGAAAATTATTGTCAAGTTTAACCTTTTCTGGTTTTTCTGATGAAATGATGATAATATTCAACAAACGACCTTTAGCTCTAGGAGACAGTATTTCTATTTGTTGTGGAAAAAGTTGTCACCCTGGGATCCCCACTGAACCCCAAGGATGGTGTTATCTTGCATCCCTAGTCCCCATTATGGACATAGTAGGAGATAGCAAGGGAACACACCTCCTTGAAGCTAGCATGCATCCTAGGTACCCCCTCAAACACAGAAATAAAAGGGAGTTATTTTTCGAAAAAGATATGGCTTGGGCCTGGTTCCCTTCCTGGACAGGTTGGGGGATAGATTTAATGAAAAGGCTTAATAATTATACAAATATTATAGATGATGTATTAGTAAAGAACTCTGATGATATTACTAGTTTAAACATTGAAACTAGAGCAATCAGAAAACAATTAGAACTTCATGATCTTGCTATTGAAAGCATGAGTGCTGCACTCACTGGCCTGTGTGAAGTTACGGAGGATTATGAGTGCTGCACTTGGATCCACAACACATCTGTTGAGATTCCTGATTACTATGATGTAATTGCCCAACATAGGAAAGAGGTAAATAAATTGCAACAGGAGGCGAGGGATATCGCGAAAACATGGAGCCCCTTTGGAGAGGGAGGATTCGGGGGCACAGGTATTTTCTAATTTCTCAGACAAATGGCTATAACAGTGGTAATGGTGTTAATCTTCATTCTACTGTTATATTTAGTATTTAAATTAATTGTCTGGACAATTGGAAAGATCACTAGTAAAAAGAAACAGGGTTCTAATGAAACAATCTTGATGATGTCCACGGTACATACTAAACAAAAATGGTATAATGAATAATCCAATGATCGATGGGCTTCAATTCTTGAAGCCATGATCATAAGGAGGGGTTGTAAGGTATAAGAAGATCATGAACCAATATTCATGGTTAGAGTTCTCCTCAAATAAAAATATATTTTACAGAAAATGTTTCTCTGACATGAGTGTGAACAAGATGTGACTTTTGTGGTTAAGCTAATCTATCTTCTGTGTAACTGACAGGCATGTATATTTAGGTTGAAATGTGACTTTGTGGTTAGGCTTTTTCCGGGAAAAAGTTTATCTCACTTCTGCTTTTAACTGACAGGTTGACCGCACTGACATCTGGCGTTTCTTATCTTCTTGTTTCAAATGTTTCTTATCTTCTTGTTTAGTTTGACCACAATTGACGTATGTTAACTGACCGCTTTTGCAGAAGTCAAAAAACCTGTTAGAATTTATTTTTGTCTAACTCATGAAGTTTTTGCTTATTGCTGATTGGTTCAGACGAGGGAGGCGCCTTTCCTTGGTTTGCATAAAAAGGACATGTAACCATTAAACGATATATTCTTGTATACCTATTCACTGTGTATTGGTGTCTTGAATATCCGACCGGTCAGAGAGACTTCCACAGATCCTGAGTCCAGCTCGAGCCAAGAAGGTCCAACAGAACCAAACAGAACCAGAACCTTTCAAACATGGAAACAAAAACATAGAAACTCAGGGCAGAAAAATGGCAGCAGGTGCTCTGGACTGGTGAATCAAAATATTGAAATATGTGACGTTAGCAAGAGGCAGTTTGTTCACCGAAGGGCTGGAGAGCGGTACAATAATGAGTGTCTTCAGGCAACAGTGAAGCATGGAGGAGGTTCCTTGAAAGTTTGGGGCTGCATTTCTGCAAATGTGGAGTTGGAGATTTGGTCAGGATCAATGGTGTACTCAATGCTGAGAAATACAGACAGGTGCATATACTGTATATCAAGCCATACCATCAGGAATACATATCTTCAGCATAAAGAAGAACAAGGAGTACTGGAAATAATGGTGTGGCCCCCGCAGAGTCCCCAAGAGTTCTGATCTCAACATCATTGAGTCTGTCTGGAATTACATGAAGAGACAAAAGGATTTGAGGCAGTCTACATCCACAGAATATCTGAGTTTAGTTCTCCAAGATATTTGGAACAACGCACCTGCCGAGTTCCTTCACTGTTTAAAAGTATACCTCGTAGAAATAAATAATTGATGCTTTTTTGAAGCCAAAGGGTGGTCACCCCAAATATAGATTTGATTTGGATTTATCTTCTCTTAATTTACTTTTAATTTTGTTAATTGATCAAAATAACCATTAACACTTCTATTTCTGAATACATTCATAATTTGCAGCATTTTTTCACACCTGCCTGGAAATTTTGCACAGTGTTAATATTATTTACCTGACTGGTGCATATGAAAAATGGAAAAACTAGCTCAGCCATCTAAGAACTGAAAAGTGAACCAGCTGAAAGCAACAAAATGTTTAAAAGGGTCACAGTTGCTTGTAACATTCAACTTCTAGACTTTGTTAAGGCCATCAGTATTAATACTGAATTCTTTTTTTAGGGACTGCAACTCTAGTTCCACACATACACAAGCACAAAGAAATACATGTACAAAGGACGATGTCAACCAGCCCAACAAATGTGCCAACTAAAGAAGAAAAAAAAATCTGTATTGGTAGACTTTTGGGCGTTTGTATCCACTGAGGAAGTGTTCCTTACTGTGAACTTCAAGAACTGCAGACGACCTCAGCTGTGTCTGTTACTGCTTCCGTACAGTCCTTTAGGCTATTGACAAATTCAGTACACAAAGTGAACAGCAAAGAATTAATAGTGACAGTATCTTTCCTTCCAACAAAATTATTTTCATAGCTGATTCAGTTTTTTTGGTCCCAAGTAATACATTTTTTTCAAGGCTCTTTCAGTTTCAATCATTTTTATTTAAAATGTTTCAAAAACCATAGCAGTAGCAAACTAATAGAATGTACAGTTTGCCAGACCATATAATACAAATACAAAAGAAAATCTAAGTGCATTTAATATTGCATGATCAGGGGATATTCATGCCTTCTTTGACCAACTGACTTGATTTAGATAGATAGTCTGACAACTGGCTAAAATCCATCGTTTTTTTAACTTTATACTAAGTGGATGTTTTCAGTAAAGCTAAGCTAATGGGAGCATAACCCACTGTGCAGCAAGGAGTAGGCGAAGACAGGAATCTAACTGGAAGAGCAAGTAAAGGGAATAAAGGATGAGGGGTAAAGATAAGGCATAAAGAAAGTAAGATAGCACAGAAGGGAATGGGATACATGCAAGCAAAACTTGTTAGCAGAACTAGGAAGTGTACCACTGCAACTCTAGAGGCAATGATCAAAGTCAAGCATAAGAATGTTATCTATCCACAGGATCAAAATTCCATGACATTTGGACTATAAATATATACAGTATGTATTTAGGTGAAATTGTTTTTTTTTTAAGTGTCTTGTAGGAATTTTCCCCGATGGTATGGCTCAAAATAATATGTGTAACCTTTTACACTTGAGACAAAAATGCACAACCCTGGGGTATTCCCATTAGGTGTGTTTGAAATTCATTAAGGATAGAGATCCACAAAACCTGGGGAGTATTCAGTGATTGTCTGGGCAACATATAATAGGAGTAAATTTGCTTTTGTGATTGCTTTCAGTTCTCAGCCGAGAGGAGGACATTTAAACCTTACTTCCATTTTAATACATATGAAGTGGGAGACATACAAAATTAATAAATTAGTTATTAATATATGACAGGTATACACTCTGAAGTGTACTGATTGTTAAAATGACAGTGTTCAAAAATAGTTAAAGCGGAGTTCCACCCTGAAAAACATTTTTACATTATCACAGTCCTTTACTAGTAATAACAAACATTTGGATAAAAAAAAAATCTTTTACTCTGTCTCAACATGGTGGCTCCTAATCTTCCACTTCCGGGTCCGTGGTGCTCCGCATCACTTCCTCCCTTGCCTGTGCTCTTGGGAAATGTGAGTCATCATTTCCCAGGAGTCAGTGTGTCAAAAAACGCATAATTTCCTTACAGAAAATGGTGTGATTTAAGGCAGATCCATCTAGGTTGCCATAACAACGGGGCGGGACCTTCCTCCGCTGCTGCCCGTTGTTATGACAACTTGGTAAACAATCGCCGCTCCGGCCGCCGGATCATCGTGCATGCGTGAGATCGAGAGGTGCATGCTGGTTACTCAGCATGCACCTCTCCATTGCTAAACCAGGAAGAGGTTGCAATTGAGCTACACATGCCCACAATCATCATGGCAACGGCCAGAAGAGGATTTTCTAAATCGTAAGTATAAAAAACCCCATATAATTCATATACACTAGCAAACATATATATATTTTATTTAGGTTATTAATGCATTATGATGCCTTTATGCCTTTAAAAAAAAAAAAAAACTGTGGCCGGAACTCTTAAGACTTGCAAGAAATTCTTGTTTTTAATGTTGGTAACACTAAAATATTTTATTTGAGGGCAGAGTTTTCTGGAGAACTACTTTCATTCTCCTGGTAAGGATCCATTGTATATTATTAATGAAAACAGCTGCAATGCTACAGACTTCCAGACTCCCCTATAGATGTATAACTTGATGGGGTGGAAAAGCTTTTGCTCCTTGATTATACTATACCACCCATATTAGTCCTAGTACTCCTTTATGTTTAAGTTTAAAAATAATGGATCTAGCTCTTCTGTATCTGACAAGGCCTCAAACAGTGCATATGGGATTAGAGTACCCTTAATTGGTATGTTTTAACGTGAACAGGGATTTCTTAACAATGGGTAGAAATTCTAGAATTCGTTTTATTGCTGTATTCTCTCTAATGGTGTGGTATGGAGGTATGGTGCCTGTCCCACATTTCCTGAAGGCTCTGGCATGAAATTCTAATGAATTCTCAGTAGAATTCAAAATATGCTTTAGGTTTTGCAGATAGGTCAAAAGTTCTGAGAAGGCCAGGGATTGAGGTTTTTAAGTTTCACAAAAAACAAATAACGTTGCTGGGAAAGTTAACATTTCTTGTGGTGGAATTCTCACAAATAGAGCTTTCTTTTGGTGGTATTTAATCACCACTGGGTTTTTTATTTTTTGCAATATAAGCGAGAAAAGAGCGAAAGTTTAGAAAAAAAACATGTTTTTTTTTATTTTCTATTGTAAAATTTTGCAAATAAGTAATTTTTCTTCATAAATTTAGGCCAAAATGTATACTGCTACATATCTTTTGGAAAAATGACCCAAATCTACAAGCTATGGTGCCAATAACTGAAAACTGATCACACCTGATCACAATTGTACTGGGGACCTATCTCATTTCTAGAGACACTAAAAAGCCAGGAAAGTACAAATACCCCCCAAATTACCCCTTTTTGGAAAGTAGACAGTCTAAGGTACTTAGTAAGAGGCATGGTGAGTTTTTTTAAATTGTATATTTTTTCCACAATTCTTGGGAAAATTAAGATTTTTTTATTTTGTTTTGTTTATGCAAACTTGTCATAATAACAGATTATTTCTCACACACAGCATATGCATACTTGCAACTACACCCCAAAATACATTCTGCTACTCCTCCTGAGCATGGCAATACCACATGTGTGAGACTTTTACACAACCTGGCCACATACAGAGGCCCAATATGCAGGGAGCACCATCAGGCGTTCTAGGAGCATAAATTACACATATAATTTCATGATGACCTATTACAATTTTTAAGGCCCTGGGGCACCAGGACAATGGAAACGCCCATAAAATGACCCAATTTTGGAAAAAAACACCCTACTATATATTCTATGAGGTAATATGAGTCTTTTGAACAGTTAATTTTATTCCACAAGTTTTTGGGAAACGTGGAAAGAAAATGAAAAAAATTTTTTTTTACACAAAGTTGTCAATTTATAAGATATTTCTAACACATAGCATGTGCACAGCACAAATGACACCCCAAAATACATTCTGCTACTCCTCCTGAGTATGGTGACACCAAATGTGTGAGACTTTTACACAGCCTGGCCACATACAGAGGCCTGACATTGAAGTAGCACCTTCAGGTGTTCTACAACCATAAATGATCTAATTTCTTAACCACCTATTACACTTTTGAAGGCCCTGGAGCACCAGGACTATGGAATTGTTAACGAAATGACCCCGTTTTGGAAAGCAAACACCCCAATGTATAATCTATGAGGCATAATGAGTCTTTTGAACGGTTCTTTCTTTTTCCAGAAGTTTTTGAAATATGTGGGAAAAAAATGAAAACGCATTTATTTTACACAAAGTTGGCCATTTTTTTAAGATATCTCCAACACACAGCATGTACATAGCATGTACATAGCAAAAATTACACCCCAAAATACATCCTGCTACTCCTCCTGAGTATGGTGATATCACATATGTGAGACTTTTACACAGCCTGGCCACATACAGAGACCCAACATCCAAGTAGTACCTCCAGGCATTCTAGGAACATTAATTACACATCTAATTTCATGATGACCTATCTCAATTTTGAAGCCCCTGAAGCACCAGGACTATGGAATTGTCTACAAAATGATCCAATTTTGGAAAGCAAAGACCCCAACGTATATTCTAAAAGGTATTATGAGTCTTTTGAACGGTTCATTTTTTCCACAAGTTTTTGGAAAACATGGAAAGAAAATTAAAACATATTTTTTTTACACAAAGTTGTCAATTTATAAGATATTTCTAACACACAGCATGTGCATAGCAAAAATTACCCCCCAAAATACATACATGAGTGAGACTTTTACACAGCCTGGCCATATACAGAGGCCCAACACCCAAGAAGCACCTCCAGGCATTCTAGGAGCATAAATTACACATATTGTTTTCTGACTACCGATCACATTTTTGAAGGCCCTTCATATTAGGTTGGGAGGGACATTGGGGGCAATAATAACTGGTATCTCTTCTAACGCCTCCTCTGCTGCATACACAACATTCCTTTTGCGTCTTCTTCTGGATTCTGTGGGGGGGGGAATGTTATAGGGAAAATGTTGCATGGGAAGTTGACACACTATCAGAGCGAATGCTTCCCGTGGCGGGTCCTTGCTGGTAAATAAGGGCAGTGACAATGTCTTAAATATATTTGAGGTGGGTGATGGGTTGGTTTTCGATTGACTTTTGGTAGCAGACAAACAAATTAAACATGGCCATATGAAAGAGAGGAAATGCAACTTTTTTATACCAGTAAAGGGACTTCCAGGTTGACAAATAGCGGTAGCATCTGATCATCTAAATCCACCCCCCCATGAACAGATTATAGTCATGGACACATTCAGGCTTTACAACAGGGCAGTGTCTTCTCTGAATCTCCTCCAAGGTATCATTGTGGATGGTAGAGAGAATGTGAACATCTTTCTTGTCCCTCGACTTCATGGCCAACACTTTCTTATTTCTCATAAATGCAGATTCCCCATTTTGTAGCTTTTTTGTCAATAAATTTTGTGGGAAGCCCTTCCTGTTTTTTTTAACCACTTCAGCCCCAGAAGAATTGGCTGCTCAATGACCAGAGCATTTTTGCGATTCGGCACTGCGTAGTTTTAACTGACAATTGCGCAGTCGTGCGACGCTGTACCCAAACAAAATGTACGTGTTTTTTCCCCACAAATAGAGCTTTCTTTTAGTGGTATTTGATCACCTCTGCGGTTTTAATTTTTTTGCGCTATAAACAAAAAAAGAGTGAAATTTTTTACATTTTGCTATAATAAATATCCCCAAAAAATATAAAAAAACAAATTTCTTCAGCAGTTTAGGCTAATAAAAAAAGAGCGTCAATTTTGGAAAAAACACAATATTTTGTACCTTTTTCTATAATAAATATCCCCCAAAAAATCTATAAAAAAACAATTATTTTCCTCAGTTTAGGCTGCTATGTAGTCTTCTACATATTTTTGGTAATAAAAATTGCAAAAAGCGTATATTTAATTGGTTTGCGCAAAAGTTATAGCGTCTATGAAATAGGGGATAGATTTATGGCATTATTATTATTATTTTACTAGTAATGGCGGCGATCTGCAATTTTTATCGGGACTACGACATTATGGCGGACATATCGGACACTTTTGACAAATTTTTGGGACCATTGGCATTTATCCAGCGATTAGTGCTATAAAATTGCACTGATTTCTGTGTATATGTCACTGGCAGGGAAGGGTTAACACTAGGGGGCGATCAAGGGGTTAACTGTGTTCCCTAATGTTCTAACTGTGGGGGGAGAGGACTCACTATAGGAGATGACAGATCGTGGTTCCCAGCTTGTAGGAATTCACAACCTGTTTCTCCTCTCCTCTCAGAACAGGGATGTGTGCCTTTATTGATTATCAGTTTAGAGTTGCACAAAGGGTCTAGTGCTATAATTATTGCTCTCACTCTGACATTCATGGTGATACCTCACATGTGTGGTGCAATTGGGACCAAGGTGGGGGCCCTTTGATTTTTTTATTTATTTATTGGTGGGAGAGACAGATGTTTTTTTTTACTTGTACACTATGACAGATGTTGATCGTCCACTGGTGGACTATGACAGATGTTGATGTTGCAATGAAACACTATTGCAGATGTTTTGGTGCACTGGTACATATGTTGATGGGACACTGATACACTGGTACCGATGTTGATGGGACACTGGCACAGATGTTCATGGGACACTTGGACAGGGACAGATGGTGCTGGGTGTACTGTGTGGGGATGGCTAAAATATGTGTGATCTCTGTGTAACTGAACACTAAAATCCTGAGATACACAAAGAGCTGTTACAGAGGCTGCAATTCACCACCCCCTCCCCTTGGAATAAGCTCTCACTGAGCTCAGCTGGGAGAGCCAACACAAACACGTGTCTCTGTTTAAACGGTGTGAATGCTGTGACTGGACACAGCCATCACGTGATAAGGAGGGCCAATCACAGCATCCATATCCTGACTCTTGATCTGTGACGGGCTGTGTCCAAAGATCATAGCCATCACAAGATCGCACCGCTGTGCGGCCTCCCGTTCTAAATAACGTACGGGTATGTCCACTCAGAACGGGGAAGCTCCCACTTGTCCGTTTATATACTTTGGCCAGGTAGGAAGCAGTTGATAATCATTAAAGCCGAACTACACTGTATCTGAGCACCACAAACCAAAAATGCTTTTTAAATATTTTTTTATATTTAAAGCAAACTCACCCATCCATCTTTGTCTCCATGCATTATTTTGCTGAGAAATAACTTTGAAAAACACCCCCCTAGCTTTTCTAACCATGGCCATCTTGAGTAAGGGCAGATGATTCATGTAGCATTTACCTCCTGGCATCTATTTTCTCTTAACTCAGGCATTCAGGCAGGAGGGTTTGTTTAGCTTAAAAAAAAACTCCTCCCCCTCCTGAAGATGTCTGGGATTTATGACATCATTTGCCTAGAACTGGAAACCAGAAAGTAATTGAATAAATTAAAAAACAAACAAACAAGTAAACACTAAATACTTTCATATATATTTACAAATGCTAGCAGCATAAGGATTACAAATAGTCAATGTTAATTAAAAGAGTAAGGTTCAGTTTTACCCACTTAATTCCCCAGACCATTAAAGACCAGGCCACTTTTTGCAATTCGGCACTGCGTCGCTTTAACTGACAATTGCGTGGTCGTGCGACGTGGCTCCCAAACAAAACCTTTTTTTCACACAAATAGAGCTTTCTTTTGGTGGTATTTGATCACCTCTGCAGTTTTTATTTTTTGCGCTATAAACAAAGATAGAGCAACAATTTTGAAAAAAATGCAATCTTTTTTACTTTTTGCTATAATAAATATCCCCAAAAAATATATAAAAAAAACATTTTTTTCCTCAGTTTAGGCTGATACGTATTCTTCTACATATTTTTGGTAAAAAAAAAAAAACGCAATAAGCGTTTATTGATTGGTTTGCGCAAAAGTTATAGCTTCTACAAAATAGGGGATAGTTTTATGGCATTTTTATTAATATTTTTTTTTTTTACTAGTTATGGCGGCGATCAGCAATTTTTATCATGACTGTGACATTATGGCGGACACACCGGACACGTTTGACACCATTTTGGGACCATTGTAATTTTTACAGCGATCAGTGCTATAAAAATGCACTGATTACTGTGAAAATTACACTGGCAGTGAAAGGGTTAACCTGTAGGTGGCGCTGAAGGGGTTAAGTGTGACCTAATAAGTGATTCTTACTGTGTGGGGGCGTGGCTTGGCGTGTGACGTCACTGATTGTCGTTCCCTATGACAGGGAGCAGACGATCAGTGACACTCTCACTAGGAAGAATGGGGAAAGGAACACTGGCGGCGATCGGGTCCGCGGGTCCCGTGGGCGCGGTCATGGAACGCACGACCGGGTCGCGAGTGCGCTGCCGCTGGCGCGCGACCCACGGCTGGGCATCTTAAAGGGGACATACCTGTACATGCTTATGCCCAGCCGTGCAATTCTGACTATGTATATCGGCGTTAGGCAGTCCTTAAACGGTTAAATACAGTTATTTTTCCATCATTCCATCATTTCCATCATTATATTGTTTTATATTTCACATTGGAGGACACAGAAACCTTTTTGAATGATTACAGGTGTCACTATTCAGTTATCTTTTGTTTGTTACACCCAAGTTTAATATTCATTAACGCTTTAGTAAATTCCACTTCAGTTATTTTTCCATGCTTTCGTTGTGTACTGCTTTTTTGGTTTATAAATATGTTCCAGCTTTCGTATCTTTTGGGTTCAGAGTAAAAATTACCCATTAATATGTTCCTCCATTTAAAGCCATAGATTTCTTATTGTATTTAGATCATTATTGATTGCAAAGTTTTATACTATGATATACTGTAGTTATACATTTTCTCAGTATAATTTAGTATTAAAGGCATTTGATTAAAAAAGTAATCTTCAAAAGCTTAACTCTTTAAAAAAAAACTCATCCATTCATGTGTGTCATTAATATTTCTAATTTTGATTGTAAGTTCAGATTAATGTGGAGCACTCTCTTTTAGTCTTTCAGGAATAATTCTAATTATCAACTTTGTGCCACCAGCTGGGGTCGGAATAGATGAATCAACCTGGCCATTGTTATAATTTCAGGATCTCAGATGTCACATTATTAAACATTCAAATGAATAGCTAATGGGTTGTCCAGAGTAGCTTTGACTGATTTATATCTAAGATAAATTATTCTTTTGCCATCTTTAATTAAAACCCTCATTGCAAATCTCTTTCTCAGCTGCAAATCAAAGATTCCCACTTATTTTATAAGTGTGACTTAATGGCGTGCACCATTTGATATATTAGATGATCATACAGGGATGTACAGTATGCTGTTGTCTTTACTAAAATGAATTAGATATTAGAGAAGACCACAGGTTTCCTCCTGCTTGAATCCTGCTGCCTCTGATTTTTGCACAGTTTGCGTGGCTGTATGCCAATTACTGTATGATTACTTAAGAGTTCCTACCAGACAGCTAAAAACTAGAAAAGAGAAAAAAACAGTAATTTTGATCAAAATGTAAGCTCAAGCCTTGCAAGTAGAAAGACATAATTTTTTATATTTGCGATATTCATACTGGTGAACATTTTTTGTCTATGTTTTCAGAATCCTGTAATCTTTGATATACATAAAAAAAAGGTAGGACCTAGATCAGGGCTCTTCAAACTGTGGCCCGAGGGCCAGATGTGGCCCTTTGCTAGCATTTATCTGGCCCTTGGGGCACAATTCCTCCCACTGATATGAGGCACTATTCATCCCACTGACACCAACAATGGGGCACTATATCTTCCACTGATACCAATGATGGGGAATACTCCTCCTCCTATTGACCACCAACCCTGAGGCCAAATTTATTCTCACTGATGCTGGGCCCGGGACATTTTCTGCCGCTGCTGGCCACAATCCGGCCCTCCTAAAGTCTGAAGGACAATTAAAGTGGCCCTTTGCTTGAAAAGTTTGGAGACCCCTGACCTAGATGAACTACTGTATTTATTGGCGTATAACACTCACTTTTTTACCCTGAAAATAGAGGGTAAGCTGTGCATGCGTGCTATACGCAGGGGGCTGTGGAAAGTTTTTTTTCTGAAACTTCCCTCTTAAAGTTAGGGTGCGTGTTATACGCCTGTGCGTGTTATACGCTGATAAATACGGTATTTACACTTGCAAGCTTGGCAGTATGGTTACAAAGAGTATCATTTGTTGTTAGAAGAAGTGTCAGCACCTGCCCCCTTCTCACTATACATAGATATCACACAATGATAAATTGTAGGAGGCTACTGATCTAGTTGGGAGGTCCTATAAACACACTTTGCTTCCACTACAAAGTAAAGCTGTCATGAGGGCTGGAACCCAGTAAAATGTATTGCACAATGCCAGCTTTTGACTAATTTCCAACATTTTGCAATCAAAACTGACCCTATGTCATTTGTTCCTGGTACGTATGATCCAAGAAAGGATGGGAATGTGAGTACTAGCGTAGTGCTATCCCTGGAAGAGCTGTTGGATTATTTGATTCCTCCCTGCACCGCTGCATTAATGACACACCCTGTACCTTAACTCCAGTAACACAAACACACCTGGGATTCTTAAAAATTGGTTTTATTGGAGAGGCAAAAGCCTTATAACAGAAGTTTGGTTAGACAGCAGTTTCAATGGCAATGCAGGTTCAGTATCACAGCACTGAAATATAGGTGAAACCCAGCTAACACTGATACACTGTTCACCACAGCTATGTGAAATGTCTAGAACACACATTAGGCCAGCGTGGGAGAAAGACTAACACAATTGTCACAATAGTATCAACCCAGACACTGTAAAGCAGTACTGACAGCAATACGGCCAACCTACAGCAGAAAATAACTTGTCTATTCCCTGTCCAGTGACCTAACAAGTCTGCAAGTTTTGGGGCTCTTTAATTACTCCTAGGAGCACTGACTCTCTCTGGCGAGAGTATTTGTGTAGTCCCAAGTATTATAGACAGCACAATCTCCTTTTAACAGATCTCCTTTTTAGGTAGCAACAATAACAACAACTGGTAAATGAACACTTTAACCTCCCCACTGACAAAGATCCTTATGTGTCCTTCAGAGAGACAGCAAAGAGTTAAGCCGTGTACACACGATAGGTTTTACCGATGAAAACAGTCCGATGGACTTTTTTCATTGGACAAACCGATCGTGTATGGGCCCCATCGGTCTTTTTTCCATCTGTGTTTAAAAATAGAACATGTTTTAAATTTATCCGATGGTTAAAAAACTGATAGCAAATTACTATCGTCTGTGGGGAACTCCATCGGATAAAAAAACAACGCATGCTCAGAATCAAGTCGACGCATGCTCAGAAGCATTGAACTTAATTTTTCTCGGCTCATTGGAGTGTTTTACGTCACCGCGTTTGGAACGGTCGGTTTTTTGACTGATGGTGTGTAGGCAAGACTGATGGAAGTCAGCTTCATCGGTTTTCCGATGGAAAAATCCATTGGTTTAAAAACCATAGGAAATCCAATCGTGTGTACAGGGCTTTACTCTAATCTCCTCAAACTGGTGTTGGTTAGATTTCAGCCCCCTCACTTCTTAGAGTTGTCCATAGCTACAGTCTCTTTCCCTAAGACAGGGGTTATCAACTCCTGTCCTTTAGGACACACTAACAGGCCAAGTTTGCAAGATAACTGAAATACATCACAGGTGATGTCATTTGCTGCTCAGTGATTGCTGTATTCTAGTCTGCACCCCCCCCCCCCCCCAAGGTAATACCTCAAATCTGGCCTGAGGACGGGAGTTGAGAAAGAGAACCACTGCTCTAAGCTCTGTACCCGATAGTAGGTCAGTCACTGGAAAGCATTATACAATGGCACACCTCACAGCAACATAGGCAGAGAAGCAGCTTGCACTGTAGGCCATGTGGATCTCAGCAGCAGTCCCAGGTCTTTGACAATTGCCTTAGCAATGCTACCCTGGGCATCTAGCAGCATGTGTACCTCTCCCTGCTCTGTTCCACACAGGACATTTCATGGCAGCAACAGTAGTCTCATTGCAGTTTTGGGCCCTTTCCTCTGGGCTCCTGGCCACTTGTAAAACCACCTGGAAGTCTGGTGCCGACATGTGCAGCAGAACAGAAAAGTGTGTTTTGTTTAGTGTTGGATAGATTCTTTATGTTACTAATTTTGTTTTGTTTTGTTTCATTTTGTTTCGTTTAATATCGTTTTTTTATTATTTTCTAACGAATTCCGATTGGGCGGAAAATTATTGACCAATTCATGTGCAGCAGAACGGAAAAGTACGTTTTGTTTAGTGTCGGGTAGATTCTTCATGTTACTAATTTTGTTTTGTTTTTGTTTCATTTTGTTTAGTTTAATTTTGTTTTTTTTTATTATTTTCTAACGAATTCTGATTGGGCAAAAAATGATCGAACAATTCAAATTCTGTGTCAAGAATAGCTGTTTGTTAGGAGTGGGCCGGGAAGCCGGTGGTCACTTCTTTAACAACCAATGACTTATCAGCTGTTAGCAGGCTTCCCCAATTCTTTACACGCCCTTTGGGTCTGGTATGGATTTCAACACCTCAATTAAAAAAAAAGAAACAATGTGGGGTCCCCCCGAAATCCATACCAAACCATTATCACAGCATACAGCCCGGCAGGCCTGGCAGGCCAAGAAAGGGAGGGGACGAGCGAGCAGCCCCCCTCCTGAACCATACCAGGCCACATGCCCTCAACACGGGGAGGTGCTTTGGAGCAGGGCTCCCCTACTCCAAAGCACCTTGTCCCCATGTTGACAAGGTGCCTGCTAAGGATTGGGGAGACCCCATGCTGTTTTTTTCTGAATTTTCTATTGCCGGTATTCTTTTGTTTACATTTCAGCTCTCAGCAGGGAAGCCCGCTGACAGCTAATGAGTCATCGGTTGTTAAGGATGCAGGCAGCTTCCCGTCCCACTCCTTAACAACCAGCTATTCTTCACACAGAATTCAAATTGGTCGATCATTTCTTGATCGAATTGTTCTGAAAATTTTAAGAAAACGAATTAGCGAAATGAAATTAAATTAGTTTCAACTAAATTCATTACTATTTCATTTGGAGATTCAGATACACTAGAATCTCTGAATAACCCAAAATTGGTCTGAATTTACATTTAGGCCGATACAAATTGCACATGTCTAGTTTGGTGGGCTAAGCTACAGTCCTAGCCACTCATCAGTCAATCCAAGTCCTTTTTTCCTGTTTCCAGGGGCAGGTTTCCTCTCCACCACCAGCAATAGGAATTATTCTGCCCCCATTGCTTGGGGTAAGTACAATCCCTTGGCTGCAACAGCCAATCCAATTCCTTCTCTGCGTTCTCCCCTCCCTGCACCGTACTTCAAGCGGGGTTATCAATGATTGCAGCTGGGGAAACCTTCTGCAGAATGGCCTAAAAGGGCCACCAGGAAACCGGTGCTAAACAAGCATGGTGCCAAATGATACATAAACTGCTTTAGTTGCATTTCACCAAATGGTCATGTGCAACTAGAGAAGTATTTTCAGTTCTGGGAGCCTTTCCTGGCTACCTACATTGAGCTAGTTAAAAGACAACCATACCATCCTGAAAAGAAGGAATGATTGTTGTAAGAATAAGTATTAGATGTTTGCAAACAAAAGGGAGGAGTATAATAAAGAAGTTAGTCTGAATACAAATTAAAATATAACGTAGGGCTGGGTTCACTCCTATGTCAAGAACCCTTTAAGATTGCTAAAACAGGAAACTTGGAATGTTTTATGACATAACCATCTGGCAACATATGTTGAAGGTTATCTGTACCTTGGAAATCTATCCCAAATCAGTCATGCTAACAAAACTGCAAATATCTCTGAACAATGTTGACCAGTCATGTATGGACCTTATACACAGTAAACATACCCTTGGAAAAGAGTAACTCTTGGCCAGTTCTCTTCTGGAGAACTGGTCCATGCATGTGTATGTGTCAATAAACATTTGTTCACCATAAGAATGAGTGGTCTGACTAAATTCCACGACAATTGATCTGGTAAAGGACAACTGTACCATCCTAAAAAGAACCCCACAATTAATCTGCAATCATTAAGATCAATTAAAGGTATGGCAGCCTTTTAACCACTTAAGCCCCGGACCATTTGGTAGCTAAAGGACCAGAGGTGAATTCAGAATTTTGCACTGCGCTGCTTTAACTGTAAATTGTGCGGACATGCAATGTTGTACTGAAACGAAATTTGCGTCCTTTTCTTCCCACAAATAGAGCTTTCTTTTAATGGTATTTGATTGCCTCTGCGATTTTAATTTTTTGCGATATAAACGGAAAAAGACCGAAAATTTTGAAAAAAAATGATATTTTCTACTTTTTGTTATAAGAAAAATCGAATAAACTCAATTGTAGTCATACATTCAGGCCAAAATGTATTCAGCCACATGTCTTTAGTAAAAAAAATGTCAATAAGCGTATATTTATTGGTTTGCGCAAAAGTTATAGCGTCTACAAACTAGGGTACATTTTCTGGAATTTACACAGCTTTTAATTTATGACTGCCTATCTCATTTCTTGAGGTGCTAAAATGGCAGGGCAGTACAAAACCCCCCCAAATGACCCCATTTTGGAAAGTAGACACCCCAGGGAAATTGCTGAGAGGCATGTTGAGCCCATTGAATATTTTTTTTTTGTCCCAAGTGATTGAATAATGACAAAAAAAAAAAATTACAAAAAGTTGTCACTAAATGATATATTGCTCACACATGCCATGGTTATATGTGGAATTGCACCCCAAAATACATTCTGCTGCTTCTCCTGAGTACGGGGATACCACATGTGTGGGCCTTTTTAGGAGCCTAGCCACGTACGGGACCCCGGAAACCAAGCACCGCCTTCAGGATTTCTAAGGGCGCAAATTTTTGATTTCACTCCTCACTACCTATCACAGTTTCGAAGGCCATAAAATGCCAAAATAGCACAAACCCCCCCCCCCAAATGACCCTATTTTGGAAAGTAGACACCCCAAGCTATTTACTGAGAGGCATGATTAGTCCATGGAATATTTTATATTTTGCCACAAGTTGCGGGAATATGACAAACTTTATTTTTTCTGCACAAAGTTGTCACTAAATGATATATTGCTCACACATGCCATGGACATATGTGAAATTACACCCCAAAATACATTCTGCTGCTTCTCCTGAGTATGGGGATACCACATGTGTGGGACTTTTTGGGAGCCTAGCCACGTACGGGACCCCAAAAACCAAGCACCGCCTTCAAGGTTTCTAAGGGCATAAATTTTTGATTTCACTCCTCACTACCTATCACTACCTATCACAGTTTTGAAGGCCATAAAATGCCAAGATGGCACAAAACCCCCCCAAATGACCCCATTTTGGAAAGTAGACACCCCAAGCTATTTGCTGAGAGGCATGTTGAGCCCATTGAATATTTTTTTTTTTTTTGTCCCAAATGATTGAATAATGACAAAAAGAAAAAAAAAAGAAAAAATGTATAAAAAGTTGTCACTAAATGATATATTGCTCACACATGCCATGGTTATATGTGGAATTGCACCCCAAAATACATTCTGCTGCTTCTCCTGAGTACGGGGATACCACATGTGTGGGACTTTTTGGGAGCCTAGCCGGGTACGGGGCCCCAAAAACCAAGCACCGCCTTCAGGCTTTCTAAGGGCGTAAATTTTTAATTTCACTCCTCACTACCTATCACAGTTCCGAAGGCTATAAAATGCCAAAATAGCACAAAATACACCCAAATGACCCCATTTTGGAAAGTAGACACCCCAAGCTATTTACTGAGAGGCATGTTCAGTCCATGGAATATTTTATATTTTGCCACAAGTTGCGGGAATATGACAAACTTTGTTTTTTTTGCACAAAGTTGTCACTAAATGATATATTGCTCACACATGCCATGGGCATATGTGAAATTACACCCCAAAATACATTCCTCTGCTTCTCCTGAGTACGGGGATACCACATGTGTGGGACTTTTTGGGAGCCTAGCCGCGTACGGGACCCCAAAAACCAAGCACAGCCTTCAAGGTTTCTAAGGGCATAAATTTTTGATTTCACTCCTCACTACCTATCACAGTTTTGAAGGCCATAAAATGCCAAGATAGCACAAAACCCCCCAAAATGACCCCATTTTGGAAAGTAGACACCCCAAAGAAATTGCTGAGAGGCATGTTGAGCCCATTGAATATTTTTTTTGTCCCAAGTGATTGAATAATGACAAAAAGAAAAAAAAATGTACAAAAAGTTGTCACTAAATGATATATTGCTCAAACATGCCATGGTTATATGTGCAATTGCACCCCAAAATACATTTGGTTGCTTCTCCTGAGTACGGGGATACCACATGTGTGGGACTTTTTGAGAGCCTAGCCGCGTACGGGCCCCCGAAAACCAAGCACCGCCTTCAGGATTTCTAAGGGCACAAATTTTTGATTTCACTCCTCACTACCTATCACAGTTTTGAAGGCCATAAAATGCCAAAATAGCACAAAACCCCCACAAATGACCCCATTTTGGAAAGTAGACACCCCAAGCTATTTGCCGAAAGGCATGGTGAGTATTTTACAGCTCTCATTTGTTTTTGAAAATGAAGAAAGACATTTTTTTTTTTTTTCTTTTTTCAATTTTTAAAACTTTGTGACAAAAAGCGAGATCTGCAAAATACTCAACATACCTCTCAGCAAATAGCTTGGGGTGTCTACTTTCCAAAATGGGGTCATTTGGGGGGGTTTCGTGCCATCTGGGCATTCCATGGCCTCCGAAACTGTGATAGGCAGTGAGGAGTGAAATCAAAAATTTACACCCATAGAAATCCTGAAGGCGGTGCTTGGTTTTCGGGGTCCTGTACGCGGCTAGGCTCCCAAAATGTCTCACACATGTGGTATCCCCGTACTCAGGAGAAGCAACAGAATGTATTTTGGGGTGCAATTCCACATATAACCATGGCATGTTTGAGCAATATATAATTTAGTGACAACTTTTTGTAATTTTTTTTTTTTTGTCATTATTCAATCACTTGGGACAAAAAAAATAAAAATTCAATGGGCTCAACATGCCTCTCAGCAAATAGCTTGAGGTGTCTACTTTCCAAAATGGGGTCATTTGGGGGGGTTTTGAACTGTCCTGGCATTTTATGCACAACATTAGGAAGCTTATGTCACACATCATCCACTCTTCTAACCACTTGAAGACAAAGCCCTTTCTGACACTTTTTGTTTACATGAAAACATTTTTTTTTTGCAAGAAAATTATGTTGAACCCCCAAACATTATATATATTTTTAAAGCAAAGGCCCTACAGATTAAAATAGTGGGTGTTGCATTTTTTTTTTCCGCACAGTATTTGCGCAGCGATTTTTCAAACGCATTTTTGGGGGGAAAAACACACTTTTTTATTTTTAATGCACTAAAAACACTATATTGCCCAAATGTTTGATGAAATAAAAAAGATCATCTTAGGCCGAGTACATGGATACCAAACACGACATGCTTTAAAATTGCGCACAAACACGCAGCGGCGAGAAACTACATTCATTTTTAAAAGCATTTAAAAGCCTTTACAGGTTACCACGTTAGATTTACAGAGGAGGTCTACTGCTAAAATTACTGCCCTTGATCTGACCTTCGCGGTGATACCTCACATGCATGATGCAATTGCTATTTACATATGACGCTAGACCGACGCTTGCGTTCGCCTTTGCGCAAGAGCAGGGGGGACAGCGGTGCTTTTTTTTTTTTTTATTATTTATTTTGCTTTTTTATTTTATTTTTAAATTGTTCCTTCCATATTTTTTTTTTTATCATTTTTATTGTTATCTCAGGGAATGTAAATATCCCCTATGATAGCAATAAGTAGTGACAGGTACTATTTTTTTGAAAAAAAATGGGGGTTTAGACCCTAGATCTTTCCTCTGCCCTCAAAGCATCTGACCACACCAAGATCGGTGTGATAAAATGCTTTCCCAATTTCCCAATGGCGCTGTTTATATCCGGGGGGGGCATTCCCTCCCACTGCTTGTAAAAGCAGTCCAGAGGCTAATTAGCCACTAGGATTGCTTTTACATGAAAGCCGGCCGCTGGCTGAAAAGAATGATACCCGCAGGCATCAATCTGGTATAACCATTCAAAGTCCAGCAACATACCAGTACGTTGCTGGTCCTTGTTGGACATGTATTGTAATCTATTTTTTCATGCAGCCTATTGGCTGAACGAAAAAAAGAGATTGATCGGTGGGTATGCCCACCATTAGAATACCTCCCTTCATCCACCCACTTCTAATGATGGGCATATATGCCGAAGCATGGGGGCATCCTCCCGCAAAAAAGTTATGCCGCGTACACACGGTCGGACTTTTCCACGGGCAAGCCTTCGTCGGAATTTCGACCGTATGTACGCGGCATAAAAGGTTATGCCGCGTACACACGGTCGAACTTTTCCACGGGCAAGCCTCCGTCGGAATTTCGACTGTATATACGCGGCATTAGGAGCAAAATCGCTCCTCCGCCCCTGCTGCCCCCATGCTTCGGCATATATGCTCTTTTTTTAACTGTGGTGGTGAAATCACCTCCTACAGCGTTGGAGTCACGGCTTTATGTATCGTGGGAGCAAACGCTGTTGCTGTCAAGATAAATAAATCCGCGATGCAACTGAATGGCGTACCTGCTAAGCAAATGATGGTTAACATTAAAACAAAGTAACATTACAGTACAACAGTAAGACCTTACCATACCATACCTGCAAAGCAAATACCAAAACAAAACCTAGTAAAAAATAAAACATTTTTTTAACGTAACCTGTGCCTAAAATATATATATATGCCGAAGCATGGGGGCATCCTCCCGCAAAAAAGTTATGCCGCGTACACACGGTCGGACTTTTCCACGGGCAAGCCTTTGTCGAAATTTCGACCGTATGTACGCGGCATAAAAGGTAAAATCGCTCCTCCGCCCCTGCTGCCCCCATGCTTCGGCATATATGCTCTTTTTTTAAACTGTGGTGGTGAAATCACCTCCTACAGCGTTGGAGTCACGGCTTTATGTATCGTGGGAGCAAACGCTGTTGCTGTCAAGATAAATAGATCCGCGCTGCAACTGAATGGCGTACCTGAAAACAAAAAATGACATACCTGAAAAGCAAGCATGATAAAACATTGCAGAATAGAATACAGTAAAAAAGAGCAGAACAATAGAGAGAAAATAGAGAGAGAGAGAGAACAATAAAACGACAACTATTTTTGGTTTTTTTATTTTATATTTTTTTTGTGTTTTGTTTTTTACGTTTTTTTTTTTTCTTTTTTACACTTTTTTTTGTAACTTTAACAACTGTAATTGTTCGGGTCTCTCAAAATGTAATGGCATCTTGGGAGACCCTGTGTAAGTGTGTCCTAGTCTGTGAAATGCTGTACCCTACGCTAAAACTTCACTTTTGAGTGGTAGCGATCAAAACATTCACCAAGGCAAAGACCAGGTTTGTCAGGACAGAGTGGACAAAAAACACGGGTGTCACGCCTAAATCCGCGCTTGCTACAGACACGACATCTTTTTTGGGGGGTTCGTTGGGTAGGGGTACTCGGGAGGGCATACGGATAATGCCTCTCATGCAGCCGGCTTACTGCATTTGGTAGGGGATGGTGAGGTGCAGAACCGCCTGGATACAGGAGTTCTGTGACTATCTCATTCTGGAATTTTAGAAGAGATAACGTCCCGCCTGAAGCTCTGTATAGCACATGAGCATTCAGCAAAGCCAATTGGAATAAGGATAGAGACACTTTTTTGTACCAGCGTCTCGCCTTACGGTCAATTAGATACGGCGCCATCAACTGGTCGTTGAGGTCCACCCCTCCCATATTTTTGTTATATTCGTGGACACAGAGGGGTTTCTCCACAACACCAGTCGCCGTACGAATTTGGACTGTCGTGTCTGCATGAAGGGAGGTAAGAAGGAAAACATTCTTATTGTCCCTCCACTTCATAGCGAGCAAGTTATTACACTTCACGCAGGCTCTCTCCCCCAGCCTAAGACGGGCATCTACAAGCCGCTGGGGAAAGCCCCGGCGATTAGGTCGCACGGTGCCACATGCTCCAATCTGATGATCAAACAAGTGACTAAACAGTGGCACGCTCGTGTAATAATTGTCCACATACAAGTGGTACCCCTTTCCGAATAAGGGTGACACCAATTTCCACACTATCTTGCCAGCGCTCCCTATGTAATCCGGGCAGTTGACCGGCTCAACCTGACTATCTTTTCCCTCATAAACCATAAAGCTCCATACATAGCCTGTTGCCCTGTCATAGCACTTATAGAGCTTGACCCCGTATCTGGCACGCTTGCTGGGAAGGTACTGCTTGAAAGCCAAGCGGCCAGAAAATTTAATCAGGGACTCATCAACGCAGACAGCTTGATCGGGAATAGGGATGAGCTTCGAGTTCGAGTCGAACTCATGTTCGACTCGAACATTGCCTGTTCGCCCGTTCGCCGAACAGCGAACAAATTGGGGTGTTCGCGGCAAATTCGAAAAATCTATGGGAGAAATCTAAAGTGCTAATTATAAAGGCTTATATGCAAGTTATTGTCCTAAAAAGTGTTTGGGGACCTGGGTCCTGCCCCAAGGGACATGTATCAATGCAAAAAGAAGTTTTAAAAACGGCCGTTTTTTCGGGAGCAGTTATTTTAATAATGCTTAAAATGAAAAAATAAAAGTGAAATATTCCTTTAAATTTCGTACCTGGGGGGTGTGTATGATATGCATGTGAAGTGGCGCATGTTTCCCGTGCTTAGAACTGTCCCTGCAAAAAATGTCATTTTTGAAAGAAAAAAAAGCATTTAAAACTGACTCGCGGCTATTAATGAATTGTCGGCTCCCAGCAATACATACAAAAGTCATTGATAAAAAAAAAAAAAAAAAGCGTGGGGGTTCCCCAGAATTCAATTACCAGGCCCTTCAGGTCTGGAATGGATATTAAGGGGAACCCCGCCGCAAATTTAAAAAAAAATTGACGTGGGGTTCCCCCAAATATCCATTTCAGGCCCCTCAGATCTGGCATGGATTTTAAGGGGAACTCCACCCCAAATTTAAAAAAAAAATGGTGTGGAGTCCCCCTAAAAATCCATACCAGACCCCTTATCCGAGCACGCAACCTGGCCGGCCGCAGGGGAAAAGGGGGGGACGAGATAGCGGCCCCCCTCCCTCCTGAACCGTACCAGGCCACATGCCCTCAACATGGGGAGGATGTCCCCATGTTGATGGGGACATGGGCCTCATCCCCACAACCCTTGCCCGGTGGTTGTGGGGGTCTGCGGGCGGGGGGCTTATCGGAATCTGGAAGACCCCTTTAACAAAGGGGACCCCCAGATCCCGGCCCCCCCCTATGTGAATTGGTAAGGGGTACATTGTACCCCTAACATTTCACGAAGAAAGCGTAAAAAAATGTTTAAAAAAACACACAAACACCTTGAAAAAGTCCTTTATTAAAAAAAAACAAAAAAAAACATTCCAGCGCTGAAATCCAGTGTCCCGCGGCGATTCCGATGTCCAGCGCTGTCCTTCATTGGTTGTGCCTGAGCGGACCTGATGGGGAACTCCCTCTCAGTATTTTAAATGTATAGACCCGCCCCTTCTGAAGTTCCCCATCAGGTCCGCTCAGCGGACGAGATGCGGAACATGAGAAGGGGCGGGTCTATACATGTATTACACAGTGAGAGAAGTTCCCCATCAGGCCCGCCCCCTCGGTATGTCGGACCCGCCTACGTCATTGGCTTGAGCGGGGAACTTCCTTCACTATGTAAATTTAAATTTACACAGTGAAGGAAGTCCCCCGCTCAGGCCAATGACGTAGGCGGGTCCGACATACCGAGGGGGCGGACCTGATGGGGAACTTCTCTCACTGTGTAATACATGTATAGACCCGCCCCTTCTCATGTTCCGCATCTGGTCCGCTGAGCGGACCTGATGGGGAACTTCAGAAGGGGCGGGTCTATACATTTAAAATACTGAGAGGGAGTTCCCCATCAGGTCCGCTCAGGCACAACCAATGAAGGACAGCGCTGGACATCGGGATCGCCGCGGGACACTGGATTTCAGCGCTGGAATGTTTTTTTTTTGTTTTTTTTTTAAATAAAGGACTTTTTCAAGGTGTTTGTGTGTTTTTTTTTAAACATTTTTTTACGCTTTCTTCGTGAAATGGTAGGGGTACAATGTACCCCTTACCAATTCACATAGGGGGGGCCGGGATCTGGGGGTGCCCTTTGTTAAAGGGGTCTTCCAGATTCCGATAAGCCCCCCGCCCGCAGACCCCCACAACCACCGGGCAAGGGTTGTGGGGATGAGGCCCATGTCCCCATCAACATGGGGACATCCTCCCCATGTTGAGGGCATGTGGCTTGGTACGGTTCAGGAGGGAGGGGGGGCCGCTCTCTCATCCCCCCCTTTTCCCCAGCGGCCGGCCAGGTTGCGTGCTCGGATAAGGGGTCTGGTATGGATTTTTAGGGGGACTCCACGCCATTTTTTTTTTAAATTTGGGGTGGAGTTCCCCTTAAAATCCATGCCAGATCTGAAGGGCCTGGAATGGATATTTGGGGGAACCCCACGTCAATTTTTTTTTTAATTTGCCGCGGGGTTCCCCTTAATATCCATTCCAGACCTGAAGGGCCTGGTAATTGAATTCTGGGGAACCCCCACGCTTTTTTTTTTTTTTTATCAATGACTTTTGTATGTATTGCCGGGAGCCGACAATTCATTAATAGCCGCGAGTCAGTTTTAAATGCATTTTTTTCTTTCAAAAATGACATTTTTTGCAGAGACAGTTCTAAGCACGGGAAACATGCGCCACTTCACATGCATATCATACACACCCCCAGGTACGAAATTTAAAGGAATATTTCACTTTTATTTTTTCATTTTAAGCATTATTAAAATCACTGCTCCCGAAAAAACGGCCGTTTTTAAAACTTCTTTTTGCATTGATACATGTCCCCTGGGGCAGGACCCGGGTCCCCAAACACTTTTTAGGACAATAACTTGCATATAAGCCTTTATAATTAACACTTTAGATTTCGAACGTTCGAGTCCATTGTATTTAATAGGGTTCTAAAGTTTACACGAACATTTTGTCTGTTCGCAGGTTCTGGTGCGAACCGAACAGGGGGGTGTTCGGCTCATCCCTGATCGGGAATAAACAAGGCTGCAAAACGTTCGTTGAAGTGGTTTATGAGGGGCCGAATTTTATAGAGCCGGTCGTACTCAGGGTCCCCACGTGGACGACAAAGTTCATTGTCGTTGAAGTGCATGAACCGCAAAATCTGCTCGTATCGTGTCCTGGGCATGGAGGCAGAGAACACGGGCATGTGGTCAATTGGGTGCGTGGACCAATAAGCACGCAATGACGGGAATTTATGTGTGCCCATGTTGAGGGAAAGGCCCAGAAAGGTCTTAAATTCGGAAACCGTAATTGGTTTCCAATCTTTGGCAATTTTAGGCAACTGGGGGTTAGCGGCGATGAATTGACCAGCATACAAATTACTCTGGTCCACAATAGATCTATAGAGATCTTCCGTGAAAAACAGCGAATAATAATCGATTGGCATAAAATCAGCTGTTTCCACCTGAATACCGGGTTGGGCAGTGAATGGGGGAAGTACGGGTTCTGCAGAAGTGGTGGGGACCCAATCAGGATAGGCGAATTCTGCAGGAAGGGCACTATGGGCACGACGGGCCTGCCTTTGTCTTCTTGGTGGCAGCGGGACACTACTTGTGCTTGCCACCTCGCCAGCTTGAACTGCACTTATGGGACTCGCCACGTCACCACGTGATACTGCAGTGCTGGATGTACACCCAGGCTGTACTAGGCTGCTGGTGCTTGCCAATTCACCAGAAGGAATAGCGGCGCTTGTACTACTCTGCTCCATGATACGAGAGCCCTGCGGTTCTTGCTCCTCAACAACCTCAGAAGATCGGGATCGGGTACACCTGACCTTAGCAGGGACCTCAACTTCGTCGTCAGAGCTATCTGACGTGGGGCCGCTGACGTCACTGTCTTCTACGGGAAGATATTCTGAGCCTGAATCTGACAGATACGTGACCTCCTCTTCACTATCTGTCATGCTCAGAATCTCGTAGGCCTCTTTACTAGTGTACCTTCGACTTGCCATTTTGGGCTCTAAATTTAGGGGTACACTAGTAAGATTCACAGGAAAAAAAGCACCTGACTGTCACCAAATGTATCAAACGCTACCAAAAAAACTGTTAGCGATCGCAGGGATCAGGACTGTCTCTGCGAACGCTGCAGTTATGTGTGTTGTGTTTGGTAAGTGACAGTGATCGATCGATACTGCACTTGGGTGGGCTGGGCTGGGCTGGGCTGGGCAGAGGGGCTAAACGCAGGTACTAGCAGGTATCTGGGCTGATCCCGCTAACACTGCATTTTTGGGAACCCTAAACCGCTGGGGACGCTAGTATAGATCTGATCAGATACTATACCACTAAGGGAGGTGTATGCTTTGCGCGTGGGTGTTAGCGTTACTGGCACTAACCTAAAGCTGCCTGGGGCGACGCAGACCCTCTCTGGCGCTAAAACCTAATTGATATCACCCGCCGGGCGATCAGGGGGTTAAACCTTTATTGGATTATATACGGCGGGTGCCCTGATGCTATAAAAAGCAAACTAACCAACCAGTGTCACCCGTAACCTTTATATGGTGATCACTGGTGAAAGGGTTAACTAGGGGCAATCAGGGGGTTAAAACCTTTATTAGGTTAAATATGGGGGTACCCGACGCTATATAAAAACCTGACGGGTTACCTAAATAACGAAATAACTCACTGGGTAACCAGTGTCACCAGTGACGCTTATACGGTGATCACTGGTGAAAGGGTTAACTCTAGGGGCAATCAGGGGGTTAAAATAATATATGGGGGTACCTGACGCTAATAAAAACCTGCGGCAAACCTAAAAATAATTAACTGGCTATCTAGGACACCAGCGACAAGAAAAAAGCGATCGGAAAAACGATCGCTTAGTGTCGCTGGCGTTAGGGGGTGAAAGGGTTACCTGGGGGGCGATCAAGGGGTTAAACCTTTATTAGGGGGGTTAGGGGCCTACCCTGAACCTAAAGGGGCCTAAACCTAACTGCCCTGCAACTTTTTACAGTCACAAATGACACTGATTGCAGTGATCAGTAAAAAAAATGATCACTGCAAACGGTGCACTGTGACTGGGGGTACTGGGGGTGATCTGGGGGTGATCTGGGGGTGACTGGGGGGTGATTTGTGTGCCTACGTGTACTGGTGTCAGTGGGCTGTTGGTGCACTTACTGTGAGATGTCTTCACTCCTCGCGCCGGATCGAAAAGACCGACACGAGGAGAGATGACATCACTTCCTCCTGTCTGTGTTTACATTACAGGCAGGGGAAGCTCTCTCATTCGCCTTGAGCGATCGAGAGGGGGTGGCCGGAATCGAATGGCCGTCCCCTCATGCCGGATCGCTCCCGAACACTTAACCACCGCTCACTGTACAGAAGGGGGGTCCGATCGGACCCTCCAACTATACAAAGGCGATCACGTACATATACGTGATTCTGCCTGTCGGTGCCATTCTGCTGACGTATAATTACAGTGGGCGGTCGTTAAGTGGTTAAACATAATATGCACAAATCCTACTTTATGTAAGAGATTACCGGACATTAGCTTTAAGAATCCTTCTCTGAAAACATTCTGTATTGAAATTGATAGGAAATTATTATTTTATTGCAACCTAAAAACAAGGGCATGCAAGATATAGACACATTATTAAAACATGAATAGTAAAAAGTAACAATGGCAAGGTTTAAAAAGTCAAAAGACAAGCACTTTTCTTTTTCCATTTGTAACAGTTGTATTGCATGCAGGGCCATTGACTCAACTGCCCGTCATATACTCAAGGCACAGATGAACTATTCATTTTTGATGAAAGAGATGTTTTCTTAACATAATCTGTAAATGCAGCAATAAGGCTTTTGGGAACCACAAGGACTTAACCCCTAAGCTGCTTTCGCTGGAATGAACAGGCTTGATTGCCTTTCATTCCTACAGAGGTCACTTCTAAGCTTCACACAAGCTTTCTGTCTTCAGGGCTACTGGAACAGGTTTTTTTCAATATTGTAGTGATAAATGATTCAAACCAGAATTTTCCATTTGTGCATCTTACTTAAAAACTTATAGTGTTAACGTATTTTACAGCAGAACAGCACAACATTTCAGAAGAAAAAATCAATTCACAGTCATCCCATCAAAAACAAAGGTGCAAATATGTGTCTGTTCCAAGCATGGCACCCTCTTTTTTGTCATTGCAGCACACTGCCATCTTAAAGCACCAACTTTCTGGGGGATTTCACTCGTCCGGATTCTTCTTGTGCATTAGACCACTAGATGTCTGGATGATTGTGTTACTGGCACAGCTGTAACATGCCAGTGTCATGCTTAGCAACTTGTCAAAGCTTCATAGATACATGTCTATGAGATATGTGTCTATGAGATAGAACAGTGTCTATGGTTGTCCTTCTATAACGTCTCCAGAAATCACTGCACGGGCTGCAAAAAAAATTAAAGATTTTTTGGAATATTCCCAAACTAAGCATGAGATTTAACCCCTAATTGACAACCTTACATGTACTGTATTGGCAGTGTCAAGGAACAGCCCACAAGATAGCTACTCTAATCTTCTGAGAAAAAAGGGAAGAAAGCTGCTAATTGTTAACCGCTTGCCGACCGTGTCACAACGATATACGTCGGCAGAATGGCACGGCTGTGCAAAGTGACGTATATTTACGTCACTTTAAATTTCGCGCCATGCATGCTCACGCGCACCCCTGCCGCGAGCTCCGTGACCATGCCCTTGGGACCCGCGGACTTGATGTTCCGCTGGTGTCCCGTGATCGTGTCATGGAGCTACAGAATGGGGAGAGACCAGTGCAAACAAGGCATCTCCCCGTTCTGGCTAATGACAGGACACTGATTGTCTGCTCCCTCCCATCGGGAGCAGCGATCAGTGTTGTGTCACAGCTAGCCCAGCCCACACACAGTTAGAACACATCCCTAGGATACACATTTAAGCCCTCCCCCACCCCCTACTGGTTAACCCTTTCACTGCCAGTCACATTTATACAATAATCAGTGCATTTGTATAGTACTGATCGCTGTAAAAATGTGAATGGTCCCAAAATAGTGTCAAAAGTGTCCGATGTGTCCGCCATAATGTCGCAGTCATGATAGAAATGTCATAAAACTATCCCCTATTTTGTAGACGCTATAACTTTTGCGCAAACCAATCAATAAACGCTTATTGCGATTTTTTTCCCAAAAATATGTAGAAGAATACATAGCAGCCTAAACTGAGGAAAATAATTGTTTTTTTATAGATTTTTTGGGGATATTTATTGTAGGAAAAAAGTAAAAAATATTGCTTTTTTTTTTTTTCAAAATTGTCGCTCTATTTTTGTTTATAGCGCAAAAGATAAAAACCGCAGAGGTGATCAAATACCACCAAAAGAAAGCTCTATTTGTGGGAAAAAAAGGAAGTAAATTTTGTTTGGGAGCCACGTCGCACGACCGCGCAATTAGATTATTATTTCTGAAGAGAAACGCTGGGACTATTTTTTCTGAATATTTTTTCTGCATATTTTTCTGAATAATATGACTATTCTGTCAATTTTATGTTTTTTTTATTAATATATAAGGAATATCACTTGATGTTTTTTTTGTCCACTTAACATGCACTTGATGGCCCTATTAATTATTAGTATAGGAATGGCGTAGCTATCACCTTTTTTCTGTGACATTTTACTCCGCAATATCTGTGGGGAACATATAACTGCAGCAGACCTATTATTTAAAATGTATTGACACATTATATATATTTTTTCTGCGCCGGTGACACACATATCACATAATCTAAACATAATAAACACCTCTCTGGGTCAGCTGAAAGCCTCCCATGGCTTCCAATACCATCTCTAAGCTAATGACACCCAAATCTATTTCTCTACCCCTTAGCTCACTCCCTCTGTCTCCTCACGTATCACTAATTTACTAACAGATATATCAGTCTGCATGTCACACCACTTCCTCAAACTCAATCTATCCAAAACCGAACTTATAATTTTTCCTCTCCCACGTGCCCCCTCCCTTGATCTCTCTGTCAAAATCGATGGCACAACTATAACCCCATCCCTGCATGCCAAGGTCCTAGGTGTAGTCCTGGACTCTGAAACCTTCCTTTAACCCCTTGCCAACCACTGCACGACTATATATGTCGGCAGAATGGCACGGCTGGGCAGATCAACGTATATTTACATCGCCTTTGAGGCCCAGGGTTGCGTGAGTCTGACCGCGGGTCCCGCAGACTTGATGTCCGCCGGGAGTCCCGCGATCGTCTCACAGAGAGGAAGAATGGGGAAATGCTAATGTAAACAAACATTTCCCCGTTCTGCCTAATGACAAGGACACTGATCACAGCTCCCTGTGATCGGGAGCGGTGATCAGTGTTGTATCACATGTAGCCCATCCCCCCACAGTTAAAACACATCCCTAGGACACACTTAACCCCTTCAACACACCCTCTTGGTTAACCCCTTCACTGCCAGTCACATTTACACAGTAATCAATGCATTTTTATAGCACTGATCACTGTGTAAATGTGAATGGTCCCAAAAAAGCGACAAAAGTGTCCGATGTGTCCGCCATAATGTCGCAGTCACGATAAAAATCGCCATTACTAGTAAAAAAAAAAAAAAATAATAAAAATGCCATAAAACTATCCCCTATTTTGTAGACGCTATAACTTTTGGGCAAACCAATCAATAAACGCTTATTGCAATTTTTTTTACCAAAAATATGTAGAAGAATACGTATCAGCCTAAACTGAGGAAAATAATTGTTTTTTTTATAGATTTTTTGGATATATTTATTATAGCAAAAAGTAAAAAAAAGTATGTCAATTTTGTTTGGGAGCCACGTCGCACGACCGCGCAATTGTCAGTTAAAGCGACGCAGTGCCGAATTGCAAAAAGTGCTCTGGTCTTTGGCCAGCCAAATGGTCCGGGGATGAAGTGGTTAAGCCCCACGTCCATTCACTGTTGAAATCTTGCCGCCTCAACCTCTGCAACATCTTCAAAATACGCCCCTTTCTAACCAATGACACAACAAAGCTCTTAATTCACTCCCTGGTCATCTCTCAGCTCAACTACTGCAACTCCCTTCTCACTGGCTTACCTCTACATAGTCTATCCCCCTTCAATCCATCATGAATGCTGCTGCCAGACTTAGCCACCTTACCAACCGCTCAGTATCTGCTACACCTCACTGTCAATCTCTCCACTGGCTTCCGCTTACCCAACAAATTAAATTCAAAATACTGCCAACTATTAAAAAAGCCATCCACATCACTAGCCTAGTCTCAAAATACCAACCTAATCACTTTCCGTGTTCCTCTCAAGACCTCCTGCTCTCTAGCTCCCTCATCAACTTCCCCCATGCTCGCCTCCAGGTCTTTTCCAGAGCCTCTTCAATCCTATGGAACTCGTTGCCCCAAGCTGTCTTATCTCCTACTCTATTCGATTTTAGACGGTCCCTTCAGTGAAGCCTAACCTACCCACAACTAACAACTGTATGTATTTTCTCCGTCAGGTCACCCCCCTCAGTTATTACCTTTTGTTTCACTTGACCCTCCCTTCTAGATTGTAAGCTCTAACGAGCAGGGCCCTCTGATTCCTCCTGTATTGATTTATAACTGTACTGCCTGCCCCATGTTGTAAAGTGCTGCACAAACTATTGGCACTATATAAATCCTGTATAATAATAATAATATTAATATTAATGATAAGTATGTGGTTATGTGTCTATGCCGCCATGCATCAATGAAAGCTACAGTTTTCAATACTATTATTGCTTATATTGAAATTACATTTACTATCTTCTCAGCCTTGGAACCACCCAGCCAGCTTCTTTACCTAAACTAAAAGCATCATGTTTTTTAGAAACTAGATTTAAACATTGAATAGCCCAAATAAAAAAAATCTATTTATTATATCAATATAAATATCACTTTAAAGCTTTTTTAGGCTCACAGTTTACTAATCCTTATATGTGGTGGCTGCATTCGTTTATTGGGGGGTTAGGGGGTTAGGGGGTGGGAAGAAAGCGAGGAAGGAGGAAATATGTAATTACTTCTTACAACATATGGTTTTTATGATGAGGAGATTGTGCGACAGACTACAAGACCACTGTAACCCCAGGAAACTTTACTATACAGATAAGAATGCCATAATGGCCAAGATGAGGGGTATCCCCAAAATTGACTTTGATGGAGCGACTCTTAATATCTTCTCGGACTTGTCCAAAGAAACCTTGGATCGCCGCAGAGTTCTTAAACCACTCTTGGAACATTTACGTTCTAATGGGATCACTTATAGATGGGGTTTTCCGGCGTGCCTCATTGCTAACAAAAATGGCCGCTTTCACACCCTCCGGTTCCCAGAGGAACTACCACAATTTCTAAAGGTCCTTAATCTTCCATCGATAGACCTCCCGAACTGGCAGGATCCGATCCCTAAGTTCTCGCATATTCAGGACACTCATTGGCAAAAATCTCCTACTAAAAAAGGGCGCTCTTCCGCGCCAAGCACTGAACAACAACATAGATGAGTAAAGAGTGATTAGGCCTATATGCATTTTCTCTCTCTGACTGATTATATCTGTAAGCTATCATGTCTAATGAAATGAGATTTAGCCGTTAAAGTTAAATGTTCTAAAAAGATCTAATGCTCATGGTCTGTTGTGTATTGTTGGAGCAAAAAGTATTTTTCCGCTCACTATTTTACGCACAGCTGAATGCTGGTGGAGCATAATGCTCTTATGTGTTGTTTATACAACACGTTCCCCTTCCCTTCTTTCCTTTTGGGGTTGGGGAGAGTGGGTAGCCCTCAAGTTTTTTCATCCGTTCTCCTAAGGGAGTTCTGGATGGCTGCCCGGTCTCTCTTCAGATATCTGCGGTACAAATTAAGGTTTCCCACACGTGTCCGGATGGACATCTTTGTTGTTTATGTAAATTTGTTTTTTCTTTCTTTTTTTTTCAACATATACCCGTATTTTTCCCCCTCCTAGGCCAGCATGCATGGATAAGTAGGCTTAAGGGTCACGCTCTACTGTGATAATGACCACACTTAAAGTCACATCCTATAATGTAAGGGGTTTAAACGTTGCGGCTAAACGACATCAGGTCACCTGTGAATTACGGAAATTGGCTTCTTCTATTGTGTATCTTCAGGAAACACATTTAACCCATACTACGCAGGTCAAATTGAACTCAGTATATTTTCCCCAGTGGTACTATAGCCTTTCAGATACAAATAAGGCGAAGGGTGTGGCCATTGGTTTTAGTGGTAGTGTACCCTTTCGTTTTTCAGATATGCAAGTGGATGACCATGGCCGTTTTCTTTTTTTAAAGGGTTTCTTAGGCACCACGCAATGTACCTTAGCAAACATATATTGCCTGAACCAAAACCAATCTACCTTTTTCTCTCAAATTCTTACTGATTTATCACACTTTGCCGAGGGATTAATCGTACTGGGAGGGGACATAAATATGTCTCTAGATCCTGTTTTGGACACATCCCGTGGTCGTTCTAATATCTCTTTTAAGCGTCTGTCTTTTGTTAAAAAGAGACTTATAGACTGGCAATTGATAGACGTATGGCGTATCCTACATCCAAAAGAAAAATATTTCTCGCACTTTTCGAAGACTCATCAGTCTTATTCCCGAATAGATAATATTTTTTTAGATCACTATCACCTCCCACTATTAAAATCTGCGGATATAGGCACAGCGACACTATCAGATCATGCACCTGTGTCGATGACAATGACCATGCCCACTTTACCTCAGCGCTCCAATAATTGGAAACTCAACGATTCTCTTCTTTCTAATGTAACAGAGGTTTCAATGTTTGCCTCTCATATATCGCAATATTTTAGAGACAACAAACCTTCTGAGACATCCCCTGCTATCATATGGGAAGCTCACAAGGCAACTATGAGAGGCCGATTCATAGAACTTGGGGCAAGGAAGAAAAGAGAGCATGGTCAACAACTTGAGCAGGTCCTTCATCAAATAACTGAACTCGATAAACAACACAAACTCACTTTACACATATCCCATTTAGAAGCTCTTACGCTGAAACGAGAAGAACTAAAAAATCTGCTTAATCTAGACACAGCTCGGAAATTCCAACGTTATTCGCAAAAATTCTATGAGTGGGGGGATAAACCTAGCATACAACTAGCAAGATCCCTTAAAGAAAAACAGACTAGATCATTTATCCCTAAAATAAAACTATCTAATGGAAACTTAGTCCACGCGACTCCTCATATTGCTAAAGCTTTTAGGGATTATTATGCAGATCTTTATAAAGTGCAGTGTGATTCCCCGTCTCTGACTGTGAAGGAGAGACGTAGCCTCATGTTAGCATACTTAAAAGAAGCGAATTTGCCTAAACTTCCAAATTCATCCCTCAGAGAACTTGAATCTGAACTTTCGGTGGAGGAATTTCAGGCAGCTCTGAAATCTTCACCGATAGGTAAGGCCCCGGGACCGGACGGTTACACTACCCGATACTACAAAACATTTAGCGACGTTCTCTTGCCCCAGCTTACTGCCTATGCTAACTCAATCTCACAAATTTCGGGACTACGCCCGGAATCTCTTACAGCTCACATTTCAGTTATTCTTAAAGCAGACAAGGACTCTACTCAATGCAGTAGCTACAGGCCAATTTCCCTATTGAATGTTGATATCAAATTATATTCAAAGGTAATGGCTAACAGACTACTCCCTCTTATACCCAGTTGGATTTCTACGGATCAGACGGGCTTTATCCCACATAGAGAAGCCAAGGATAATTCTCTCCGGGCGATATCTCTCATACAACATGCTCAAAGGTCGTCCCAGTCCACCCTATTTGTATCCACAGATGCAGAAAAAGCGTTTGATAGGGTGGACTGGGATTACTTAAAAATGACCCTGCGACATTTTGGGTTGGGACCCAAGATGTTCTATCGTATCACCTCCCTTTATTCTAATCCCACAGCACAAATCCGCATAAACGGCACTTTGAGTGAGTCATTTCAACTATTCAATGGGACTAGACAGGGCTGCCCCCTTTCTCCCCTCTTATTTTCCCTTACACTTGAACCCTTTCTGGCAACTATAAGACATAATATAAATATACATGGGATTCAAGTAGGTAATAAAACTCACAAATATGCGGCATATGTGGATGATATTTTATTTTTTATTCAGCAGCCCCGTATCTCACTTCCTAATTTAATGACAGCTTTTTCTACTTTTCAGACACTTTCTAATTTTAAAATGAACCTTTCTAAGTCCGAAATTTTAAATATCAACCTACCAGGAAGGGAGGTGGAAAGTTTAAAACCCCTCTTCCCTTTTAGATGGGTTCAACGTAATATGAAATATTTGGGAGTGAATCTTACGCCTCACACTCAGTCTCTTTTTAAATATAACTATATCCCATTATTGAATAACATTAAAAAGGATCTACAAAAGTGGAATACGCTGACACTCATGGCTGGGTAAAGTAAGCATAGTTAAAATGAACATTCTCCCTAGAGTCCTCTTTTTTTTCAAATGATCCCATTGGGTGTACCTATAGTTTTTTTTTCCCTATTACAGACCATGGTCTCCCGCTTCATCTGGAAGAACAGCCACCCCAGAGTATCCAAGGAAGTGTTATTCCACTCCAAGGATGCTGGGGGACTGGCCCTTCCAAACTTTAAGACTTATTATAATGCTGTTATTTTATCTAGAATTGCCGAGTGGAAATATGCCGCTAATTCCAAACTCTGGGTGAGCTTAGAATATGCTCTTAGTAACACAGACCTAGCAACTATACCCTGGTTACCACGTATACACAGACACCTTGCTCCAAGTACCTCTATATTAACCACTTCCACTCTTGATGTATGGGATGCCTTACATAGGAAGATTTCATGGTCATATGCTTCTCCTTTGCTACCACTTTTGGACCACGATTATTTCTTACCTGGTCTATTAGACCCGGGATATAGGACGTGGTCACCAGAAGGACCTCTTTTATTACATCAGGTTCTGCGAGCAAATACTCTTAAGCCTCTTAAGGAAATTCTCGGCCTCAAGCTGATTACGTTTCTGGACAAATGGAGATATAACCAGTTGCAGGGCTTCCTTAGAACCTTGCCTCAGCCGCTCAAAGGGATACAGGACTTAAACAGTATTGAGGAAATCTTCAATTCAACGGAGTTACCTGAACACAGTATCTCGGTATTTTACAAATCACTTATCAAGCTCCAAGGAGACATTTACCCTCCCTTCTTTGCTAAGTGGGAGGCAGACCTGGAATCCAGTATCCCAGATAGCCAAAAGGACAAAGTCCTGCAGCTGACTCATATCTCTTCGAATGCATCAAAGATGGCTGAGGTCAATTACAAATTGCTAACTAGATGGCACTATACACCATCAAAGCTTCATCAGATGTTCCCCGCCAACTCCCCACTGTGTTGGAGGAACTGCGGGAACAGAGCAACTCATGCTCATATATGGTGGTCGTGACCACTTATCCGCCTCTATTGGTCTAGCATCATTTGTATCACCCAACAAATATCCAGTATTAATCTTCCTGTTAATGCATGGACCATCCTCTTCCATGCTACTAAGGAATCTGTCAGAAAATATAAATGTTCTCTAGTTCCACACCTGCTTAACATGGCTAAAGCACTTATACCTACCCTTTGGGGCCAGCCTGAGATTCCATCCGTGAAAAAGTGGTTTCAAAAAATATCAGAGGTCCATCTCATGGAAGAAATTACTCATCGTAACAAGGACACTTTCCAACGACATACCCTAACTTGGACTCCGTGGATGGAGTTCAAGGACACCACAACCTATAGAGAGATACTTGCACAATCTCACTGAGACTCAATCTATATTTACTGAATAAGCTATTTATATCTTAAGGTTGATCCTTTGGGGATATTGTCGGGCCTATTCCTTAAGAGTCTAAAATGTACTGAGACATACATACTACTAGATACAATGCATGCCGGCCTACCCTTCCTCTCCCCCTTTATCCCCTCCTAATTTCCCCCCCCCCTTTTTTTCTTTAATACTTAGAGAGAGAACTTAATAAAGTTGTGATAAATCATTTATGATCAATGCACATAGAGAAGGGGGGGGGTGTATTTTTTGTGTATAATTTTTTTATTTATTTTTTCTCCTCTCCTTTTCACATATAAGTTGGGTCACTTTATCAATATAGCCAACCGTAAATTTATCTCTCAGTTTTTTAAATAGTCCATTAATGGACCCTAACACCAGGTTTTTAGTTTGAAGTAGTTTTTGGAATCACCTCACTTTAAGGGGCATCAATATTAGAGTCTCATCACATAAGATATCGGGGGGAGAATAAGGGGATCTTATTCCCCTATCCCCCCTCCCCTCCTCAATTTTTCACCCCCTTCCCCCTTTTTTTTTTCTCCCCCCTTTCTCACATATTGGTGAGGTCACTTATCCCTGTCACCTTTTATCTCTACATATATGTTTTGTCACTCCATCAACACAGCCACTTGCAAAATTCATCCCTCAGTCATTTATATAGCCCATCTTTGGACTCTAATACTTGTTTTTTTTTTTTTTTTTTTAGTTTGAAGAAGTTTTTGGAACCACTTTGTGTCACCCCACATTAAGTACTTTCACTTAAAAGGGCACTAACATTAGAGTTCTAACACATAATAAACCTTAAAATACTTAAGGGAGAAAACGAGGGACTGTATCCTCCCCTTCCCCCTCTCCCCCCCCCTTCTTTTTTTTTTCTTTTTTTCCTCTCCCTCTCCTTCTTCTCTTGTGCACCCTCTCCCTCTTCTTTGCCCAGACCTGATTCCCCTAGTCAGTATGGAGTGTGGGGTTCCAGGGCTGGGTTTTTTATATAGGAGCGTAGATTATTGTTTTTTTTTTTTTTTCTCCTCTTTCTCTCTTCGGGAAATATTGAGTCGGTATATGTGTTTTATGTATTGTAAAGTGTGTTATATGTTGTTGAAAAATTAATAAAAAGATATAAAAAAATAAAAAAAAAAAACAGGAAACTTGGAGTGCTACTCCAGACAATCATCCTTCAACTCTGGTGACAAAAACGTAATCAATGGAACATAAAGGAACACTGTAGAATTTGATGCTAAACAGTGTTTAGTTTACAGTGAGTTCTGCAGTGTTCCTGTATGTTCCCTACAATGCAAAGAATTTTGCAGAAATTCCTGTGTCATTCATGTTTTGAGAAAAATATATTTTCTACAGGTACCGGTAATAAATTTGCAGCATTACAAAAAAAGTTTAATGTCTCTCTGCCTTGTTTTTTTTCTGTCTATTGTGGGCAAATGTATGTCCCAAACATTGCAATACCCAATAGACGTTGTGAATCACAGACACAAAAACACAAAATAAATTAAAATGTAAGCCATGGTGGTGGTTACTCAAAAACAAGGTTCTGTGAAATATATTATTATTCCAAGGAGAAACTTCAAATATCTCAACTAAAGACCACAATTCACACTTAATATTAATGAAAGTAGGTGTGTGAAGGCAGAATAGTATTTGATGAAAACAACTGTTCACTGGTGCTACAGCAAATCTATCAGCCCCCAGAAATAAATAAAATGTTCACAATGTTAGCTGTGTACAAAGTCAATAAACTGCTAAGTTCCCAACTGATTCGGACATGGGCTGGTTGCTTAATTTGCATTAAAGTATCATTTCACAAGAGTCTGAGATCTGAACTTTCCCCACTAACCCATTGCCAGATCATTGTGAGCATTGTCAGTGTGGGGTTTGGCTCATCCCTGTAAACTGATACATCTGGAAGAAAGTTGTCCTTTTGAAAAACTACAGTCTTACTGGCCAGATCACCAGAATATAAGAAAGAAAGCCTATGATGACAGGAAATTGATAAGTTGCAATAAAATAAATGCTTGTTTTTGGGTTTAACACTGCTATAAAATAATGACATCATGGTTCCTACCCAGTTATGGCATATAAATACTTCATTACTAGTGTTCCAACTTTTAGTATTTTCTGTTTCAATATGTTTATTGAGTTTTTGGAAATAAACAAGAGATTCACAAGCAAGCTTGTGCAGGGGCTAGAAAATGGGTAAACATTACCAATGAAAAAAAAAGGATCATAATTATGCTTAACCAAAGTCAAAATAGGGGATGGTACCAAAAAATTAACACTGCAGAAAATGTCCCCAAAATCTATATGTCATCACCGGAAGGGGGAGGCTGTTCTCCTGCAACTCCCCCCCCCCCCCCCGCGCGCGCAATGGCGTGAACAGGAATAGTGAGGAACTAGGGAGAAGGCGAGGAGAGAAGCAAAGCAGAAAGAGAGGGTCATAGATAGGTGAGGAGGGGAGAGGGGGGAAGGGGAAAGGGATAACTTGGACTCAGGAGCCCCACAGGTAGAAATCAGACAAGACCCAAATAGGACGTTGGCGTGAGGGGAACTCATACGAGATCCATGGTTCCCAAACTCCGAGAAATTTGGGGTGTCATTCTCAATACTGGACATTCGTTCCTGAAGCATAGCGGTCATAGGTGTCTTCACCCCCTGGAAAGCTACGCATTGGGTATTCCAGTCTTGAGCTATAGTCCGTTTAGCTGCAATAAAGAGATATGTGGCCAGCTTCTGCTGTGGAGCATATAAACCAGGTATTGGACAATGTAATAGGGCTAACTTAGGATCCCTACACACTGTTAGATGGAAAAGGGTCTGAAGTAAGCCAAAAACCCTAGACCAGAACCCCACTAGTCTTGGGCAGGACCACCAGGTATGTGTGACATCCCACCACTGTCCACAGTTGAAGAAACAATTATTACTACTCCCCGGGAAAGCATGAGGTGAACGGGCCGGTACCCAGTACCATTGGAATAGGACCTTATATGCTGCTTTTTGTGTATTTGTATTAAAGGAGAATTTGGTGACTATTTTCCAGGCCTTACTCCAGTCTTCTAGGTCTATGGGGGACTGGTGGTCCCTTTCCCATTGGGCCATGTAGGAGAGGGATGCTGATGTCGGGCGTCCATTCAAAGATGCATAAATAGCCGAAATGAGGCTGGGGGGCCCCAGGGGCATGCTGACATGCATGTTCAAAGAAAGTCTTTTGAAATGGGCAAGTGGACATGCGGCGTAGGGCAAAAATCCAGTGTTTCAATTGAAGGAAGCGGTAGTGTTCCCTGACCGGTGCGTCGTGTGTTTCTCGGATGGTCTCCCAGGATAGAAAGAAACGAGACAAATTAAAGTTTTGTACCCGTGTATAGCCGTGAGAGAGCCACCAAGAGAATGCCTGAGGCTCCTCAAGGCCTGGGGGGAAAAGAGGATTGTGAGTGATAGGAAGTAGTGGTAAAAAGGAGGACATCAAATTACCAGAATTGGTAAGGCCATGCAACAGCACAGGGCTCAGGGGGGGGGCAATTTATGAGGGAGCCAGAGCAGAGCTTGTAGTGAGGATGAATCGCAGTTGGGCAATTCAAGTAACACCCAAAGAGGGACATACCTAGCCGCGTGAAGCATTGTCAATAGGGAGATCTGTGCCACTGTATAGTACTTAGAGACATTGGGGATCCCCTTGCAAGCTTTAGTATTTTAAAGTTATAACAAATCATAACAAGGAGAGCATATTAAGAGTAGATGAATGGCCTTCTCAGAATTCACAAATAATTGAATTTCACACAGTAAAACACACAAAACCTTTGAGATGTACTTGACAAAAAAGTAACACTTTAAGATTTATGCAAGGCAAACACAGTGGGGATATTGGGTTTATATGCCATTTAGAATTGTTGGCCTAAGTTATCAGTGTGGTGGATTTACTAAAGATAAATAGACTGTGCACTTTGAAAGTGCAGTTGCTCCAGAGCTTAGTAAATGAGGGGGAGCTCTGCTGACTTCCATCATCCAATTGTGTTCAAGCAAAATGCTGTGTTTTTTTACACCTCATTTTATAAGCTCTGGACCAACTACACTTGCAGAGTGCAACTGCGCTTAAAAAATGTACAAATGTCTATTTGCCTTTAGTAAATCCACCCCAGTATCTTAAAAAACAAACAAAAAAAAACATCTTTATCCTTTCCTGTTCTCCAGCTTGGATTTTTCATGTTGGATTTGAACCTGATTTATTGCTATATGTTAACACAAACAGTTCTTGTTTAAACACGTCAATACATAATCCTCCATGTTTGTTGTAACCTCTTCATGAAGTATACTTCTGAGCGTAAGGACACATTATAGATTTTTCAAGAGAAGACAAATGCATTTCAGATTTTCAATACAATCCATTATTTACTGTGGAAAATATTCAGTAATTACACTATGACAGTTAGTCAATTGCAAGGAGGTCCTGGAACACAGCTTTTCGTATTTTGTCCCTGTCCTGCATTTAATGAACTGTTTCTAAATCCTAAATGTCATAAAGACAAAATAGTATAAACTGTTAAGAAAATGACCTTGGAAATAGAAAATGTGGTAAATTGAGAAGCCTGTCTACGGTGGTGTAAAAAGTGGGGAGAAAATTGGGACACCAAGAATACCTGTTAATTTGCATTACATATTACAAACCACGAGTTGGTTCTTGCACAGGGACACATTAATTGCTAAAAGGCTTTCCAATCTATAGAGGCATGTGTGGTTAATGTGGCTGTTCAAATACAGCTTTGTTGGCATAGGTATTTCCATTGTGGACTAGACTGACAGCAATGAACATGCTATAGGGAAGAGTTTGTCAGTGTTAGAAAAGTAAAAAAAAAAGAAAGAGGTGTGCGGAGAATTGTGGGAGAGAGTAATATACAAAAAAAAACAAGTAGGTATAAAAAAAATAGCTGTGAGGAGAGAAGAGACTGCGTAGTAAGGAGGTTAGAGAGCAGAATAAACATGAAATTACTGAAACCTAAGGACAAAAGAAATGACGTTAAATGTTGTGCATATATGCAAATTGTAAGCTTACTGAGCAGTGCAGAGGACAGGAAGACTGGGAAAGAAAAAATGGGAGAACTATTGAAAGGGTCTGGTTCTGGTTCTGTTGGACCCTCTTGGCTCGAGCTGGACTCAGGATCTGTGGAAGTAACTCTGTGACCGGTCAGATATTCAAGACACCATACACAGTGAATGGATATACAAGAATATATTGGTTTATTGACAACATATCTCTTTTATGCATAACAAGGAAAGTTGCCTCCCTCGTATGAACCAATCAGCAATAAGCAAAAACATCATGAGTTAAACAAAAATAAACTCTAACAGGTTTTAGGCTTTGCAGAAGTAGTCATTTAAAAATAAGAATATCATGCGTCATTGCGGTCATACTAAACATGTGTCTGATATTTGAAACAGGAAGATAAGGACATTAGGCGTTATTGCAGTTACTCTAAACATATGACTGACAATTGAAACAGAAAGATAAGAACGTAAGGGGGCATTGTGGTCACTCTAAACATATGACTGACAGTTAAAGAAGAAGAAAGATAAGAACATTTTCTCAGAACAGACTTGACCACAAAGTCACATCCTGCTTACACATATTTTTCAGAGAAACATATTCTGTCTCAATATTCTGTCTCAATATACCTTACAACATACACACCTAAGAAGAATTTCTTATCCTGTATATATTGGTTCATGATTTTCTCATACCTTACAACCCCTTCTTTTGATCATGGCTTCAAGAATTGAAGCCCATAGATCATTAGATTATTTATTATACCATTTTTGTTTAGTATGGACATCATCAAGATTGTTTCCTTAGAACCCTGTCTCTTTCTCTTTTTACTAGTGATCTTTCCAATTACCCAGACAATTACTTTAAATACTAAATATAAAAGTAGAATGAAGATTAAAACCATTACTACTGTTATAGCCATTTGTCTGAGAAATGAAAGAATACCTGTGCCCCCGAATCCTCCCTCTCCAAAGGGGCTCCATGTTTTTGCAATATCCCTCGCCTCCTGTTGCAATTTATTTACCTCTTTCCTATGTTGGGCAATTACATCATAGTAATCAGGAATCTCAACAGATGTGTTGTGGATCCAAGTGCAGCACTCATAGTCCTCCATAACTTCACACAGGCCAGTGAGTGCAGCACTCATGCTTTCAATAGCAAGATCATGAAGTTCTAATTGTTTTCTGATTGCTCTAGTTTCAATGTTTAAACTAGTAATATCATCAGAATTTTTCACCAATACATCATCTATAATATTTGTATAATTATTAAGCCTTTTCATTAAATCTATCCCCCAACCTGTCCAGGAAGGGAACCAGGCCCCAAGCCATATCTTTTTCGAACAATAACTCCCTTTTATTTCGATGTTTGAGGGGGTACCTAGGATGCATGCTAGCTTCAAGGAGGTGTGTTCCCTTGCTATCTCCTACTATGTCCATAATGGGGACTAGGGATGCAAGATAACACCATCCTTGGGGTTCAGTGGGGATCCAAGGGTGACAACTTTTTCCACAACAAATATAAATACTGTTTCCTAGAGCTAAAGGTCGTTTGTTGAATATTGTCATCATTTCATCAGAAAAAACAGAAAAGGTTAAACTTGACAATAATTCTCCTACTGTGGAAGTGGAACTGGAGTTAAGAAAGTTTATTAGAGTGGTGTTTAGGGCAGGTTCTGAAGTGTGAAAGAAAGGGCTTTCAATTGAAGTCATTGAAAAGTTATTTGTAGCTTGTTGGCACACTTCAGCTCCCTTTGTGGAGTTTCCCAACCTTCAGCTCCCTTTGTGGAGTTTCCCAACCTAAAACACCAGTCTGGGGAATGACTTCTACCAATAATTTGGAAAGTAAGGGTATTATCTGAAAGCGTTCTTGTGACATTTGTAAGGACGACAGGTGGTGTGCCGTTTAGGAGAGGGGTGAAGTTTAGAGGTACTGCCATTAGGGGGATCCTAGCAGTGATAGGATGGAGTTTACTACATATCCAACATTTTTCATATCCTGATTTTTGAGCATAAGCATATTTAAATTTAAGCAGCAGCATTTTACCACTAAAATTGTCTTCCATACTTCTTTTTGGTCTGTTAGAATTATCTGACCAACAGTGTCCTATGATTATGAGCATTAAAATAAACAATGTGATCATTAAGGAAAAAAGTTTCCCCGAAGTGATCCCTCCTTTTGGACCATTAGTGTCTATGGGTATGGAACTCTGAGTTTCTTGTTTTTCATGGTCCACTAGGGAGTATTTTCCGGATCCTTTTCTGGAATACTCTCCAGAACAGAGGTCTTTGTCTTCTCCTTCACCTTCTTCCAGTTTCCCTTCGGAAATGTCTTTAGTCTGGATGCATGGATCCATTGTGGCCCTTGATCTATAAGAACAGCTGTTCTGGCAACCTTCAGAATTTCAAATGGTGTTTGGAAGATAGGGCCTGGTTGTTTCCGGACAGCAAGTTGTTTTATCAGTACTTTGTCTCCTGGGATATACGGATGTGTAGGCTCTGTGGAGAGAGGAGGGAAAATGACAGCAACCTTGTCCTCTGTTTCACTAAGGTTTCCATGTATACCCTGCTTCTTGCACTGTACATTGTTTTGTGCACAAGTAAGACATGAGTCTATCAACTGGGCAACGAGGTGTGTATCATTGACCGTGCTGAAAGACTGTCTGTACATTGTCAAAACTGTTTTCCTTCCTAGGTGACCTGGACCATGTAAGTAAGAAATCAAAAGAGGGGCAGCTGACTCTGGTATACCTATTACTCCCTCTTTGCTTGACCAGATGCCACTTGGCACGCTGGTCAAGTTCTGACCTTCCCAGAAAGCTATGTCCTCTCTTGATGCTTTGTCCTGTAACATTCTCACAGTATTTGGGAATTCTGGTGAACTGAAATCTGTAGCAAACAGTGTTAGATTGGGCTGGGCCCCGTGTGCCGAATCGGCTGCTGTTTTAGCAACTCTGTCTGCCAAGGCGTTGCCCTGAGCTTCTTTGGACTTGTCAAATGAATGTCCCTTTACTTTTACAACATTGATTTTTCTGGGCATCTGTAGGGCTGCGAGTAGGGTAAGAACAAATTCCTTATTGGCAATTTGTTTGTTGTCTGCAGTTTTAAACCCTTGTTTTTTTCAGATGAGTCCATAATCGAAAATTACGCCAAAGGCATATCTGCTGTCAGTATATATATTTACATCTTTATCTTTAAATAGCTGACATGCTCTGGTGAGTGCATGGAGCTCAGCTTGTTGTGCTGAATTGGCCCCTAAAGGAAAAGCCTCAACCACAACATCAGGTAGCATCACCACTGCATAGCCTGTCTTATATGTGTTATCATTAGGCCTGGAACAACTGCCATCCACAAATACATCCAGGAAATCTGGGTTTGGTTTATTAGTTAAATCCACCCTTGGCAATGTTTGTTGAAGTAAATTGTCATTACAATTATGGTTTACTTCTGGTTCAGTATATGGAAGCTGCAATAGTGCGTGTAGCAATCGTATTGCGGGAGTAGTTTCTGAACAGGATTTTTCTTCCAAATGTGTTGTATTCAGAAGTATAATTTCATACCCACTGGACCTTTGGGCTGTCATATGCTGGGTATGCATATTTTGTAACAATTGTGCTACTGAATGTGTGATATAGAGAATAGTGGGTGTGCCCAGTGATTTTAGAAGCTTCCTTAACTGCCATTGCATTTGCTGCAAGAGTTTGTAGGCATCCTGGCATTCCCTGTACCTGGAGTGGCAGTTTCTTTGATAGATATGCCACTGGTCTTAAGTTTGTCCCATGGGGTTGGGCCAATACTGCTGCAAATGTAGGCCCTCGCACCACACAGTAAAGTGAGAGCGGTTTATCATAGGAAGGGAGACCTAAAGCAGGAGCCCGCGAGAGGGAAGTCAGAAGAGCGAGGAAGGCCTCTTTCATATCCTCTGTATATTTAATTGTTTTAGGGGCACCCGCAGCTGTAGCTGGACGTAAAATGGAATCCCAAAAAGAACAGTCAGGTATCCACTGTCGACAGTAGACGATTGAGCCTAAAAAGGAAAGCAATGCAGCTTTGTCCTTTGGTGGGCCGAGACAGCGGAGAGCTTGGACTCGTGCCGGGGATATCAATCTGGTCCCATCTGTGATAATACAGCCGAGATATTCAACTCTGTCCCTACACCACTGGATCTTTTTCCTAGACGCCAAGTGACCTTTTAGGGCGAGGTGATTCATCAGGCTTACTGTGTCCTTCTCACACTGTGCCCTGCTCTCACTACAAATAAGTAGGTCATCTACGTACATCAGGATTGTGGAGCCTTCAGAGGGTGTCCAATCGTCCATAGTTATTTTCAAAACTATGCTAAAAGCCGCGGGGCTATCAATAAACCCTTGAGGGAGGCGTGTCCAGGTCAGTTGACCCCCTCCCCAGACAAATGCAAATAGGTGTTGGCATTGTAGATCAACATCAATACTAAAAAATGCATTTGAAAGATCCAATACGGTGTAGCACTTGGAGTTTGCAGGTATATTGGTAAAAATTGAGGTAATATCAAATACCAATGTGGGCAGAGGAATCACACTCTTGTTTACCCCTCTCAGATCCTGAACCAACCTCCAGGTACCATCCGCTTTCCTAACTGGATTAATGGGAGTATTCCAGGGACTGACAATTTCCCTGAGGATTCCCAACTTTTTATATTCCTCTATTTGGGGCTGTATTCCCGATACCTTTTCAGTAGACAATGGGTATTGTTTCTGATAATAGGGGAGTGTATTAGGCCACATAGTGGGCACATAAGGTGTACAGGGTATGTGTCCTACTTCTGTTTTAGTTCCTGCCCAGATGTCATGGTTTTCTAATATGGCTGGCAGTGACATAAAGTAACCCAAAAGGTCTTTCCTTTTTGGCATAGTGAGGTCACATTTAGCCGATTTGGCTATAATGCCCCCTTGTTGGTCAAATTTTACAATAATTTGTAATGCAGACATTAAATCCCTTCCCATGAGGGACAGGGGACAGTCTGGTAGAACTGCAAAGGACATTTCAGTAAAGTAATTATCTTGCATGTCTGTTATTAGTAGTGGCGGTGTGATTTTGTGGTTGACGCTTGTCCCATTTATTCCCATAGAGCATCCCTCTGTGCATTCTTCACTTTCAAAGTGGGGGTCTTTAACACATGAGGTTGATGCCCCTGTGTCTAACAAAAATTTGACCACCCTGCCTTCTACTTTTAAAACCACTTGAGGCAGGGTTTTCCAGTGTGAGGAGAAAAAATGCATCACCAAGGATGGGTACTGCCCCGGGCATCCCTATTGGGGGTTTTTGTCCTGATATTCTGGCCAATGTACCAATGTATCTCTTCTATGGTGTTTCTGGGTGATCTTGTTTGGTATGGCTGCTGCTGTTGCCTATATTGGGGGTGTACTGGAACTGACTGGGATCTCTGTTGTGGCTGCTGTTGTTGTGTGTCATATCTTGGTTGGGGCGGATACTGAGATCTTGGTTGAGATCTCACTCTGTAGCCTCCCCTACCTCACCTAGGAAAGTTATCCCTGGCTCCCTTTCTCTGGGGACATTCTGATTTCCAGTGGTTTGGATCCCCACAATTAAAACAACACTGATCCTGATTATGGGGAGGATAATTCCTTCTAGGTATGGCTCCTGAACTTGGTCCACTGACCATAGCTATGTTTGGATTTTCTTCTGTAATAGAGGTGAACAATCCTCCTTTGGTGTTAAATACCCCTGAGGATGCCCTCTCCTTTATGTCAGCTATGATTCCATCTAAAGTCATTACCGCCCATTTTGGGTTTATCAGTTTGATTATTTGGGTGGCCCTTGGATCTCCATTATTTATGGTTGTACTCACGAATAATTGATCATTGTCTATTCCACAATTTTTATATAATTTATGTAATCTACTGACAAAGGTGTAGAAATCCTCTCCTGACTGTTGTTTGCAAGATATCAAATCATGCAACATAGTGGTGTTTTTATATGCCTTGAGCCAAGCCTGTAACAATGTGTTCCAAAAAATATTCCAATCCTCCCCATCCTCATATAACTTTGCGTCCTTGGCCCATTGACCTATATTTATGTCAGCTTGGGAATCGTGGTCTACATTTTGAATTATGGTATTAAGATCTTCAGGAGACATTCTTGTTTCTGAACAGAATCTTTGCAGAAAGGTCACCGCCTGTCTGGGGTCCTTTCTTGGTTTGGGACATATGTCTCTAATTTCCTTGACCGTACCCAATAGTAATGGCATTTGTACCTGTGTATCTCCCATTGTAATGAAAGGAAAAGCCTGACTAATTGGAGCTGTCAGATCATTTTCATCATCTGTTGATGTGGGTGCTTGGTGTTGAGGGGTTATACTGAAGCTACTCTGAGAATCCTTACTTAACCCATCTCCAGATATATAATCAGCCTTCTTCACTAGATTGGTTTCTGGGTACCCCGAGTTTCTAAATCCACGTATTATCCCCTTTATTTCTCCTAATCTATCTCTACGTTCCTGTAACACTCTTCTATCTCCTTCTATCACTTTTTCTTCATCTTCCTCTTTTTTAATACACTGTTCTTCCACCTTTACTAATTGACTTAAACGTTCCTGTATCTGTCTTCTGTCCCCCTCTCGTAACCAATTAGTTCCCTTTTGTTTAGCTATGGTTAATACTCCTGCTATAACATTTGGATCTAACGAGGGGTATATTTTCTTTGGGACAAGGGATTCATCTTTTACCATAGCATATGGAGGTGGTTTTTCTTGATAAAAATTAGGGGGAGCTGATGGACTTCCTATTGCGTCTTCTAATTGCTCTTTCTTTTCCATTTTTACACTTGTATATTTCTTTCTATATTCCTTCATACCTTTTGCCCAAATCTTACAAAATTTAGTCATGTAATCTTTGTCAAAGTCTTTTATGGGATAATTATACTGTTTATGTTGGCCACATATTCTGGTCACTTCCTCCCACTCTTCCTCGGAACATGGTCCGTATTCCCCCAAACATGGCACTTCTGACTGATGTGCTCTTTTTAAGACCAGAGACCAGAACGGATCAGTACAATGATTTCCATAATTGCCTTTCATGTAATCTATCGGGGAGGGTTGATGCTTACCTTCATCATCACCTTTTCCCGACTGATTACCCATTTTAGCAAACAATAATATTTTATTCTTATACTTTAAAATTAAAAAAATTCTGTCTTGCTTTCTCTATTTCATTCCAGGGGCGGAAAATGTCCTCAACCTTATGACAATTTATAGATTTATGACAAGGAACCCAGTGTTCTCCTTTTTTAAATACAACCAGACACTGTATTTCTGCTACACTTAGTCCCTCGAACACCGGGCTGGGGGGTAGTATGTTGTGTATATTAAACCTTAACATATATTGTTTTGATCCCTGAAACATAGGACCCTTGCCAATTTTGACATGATACCCCCCTGGAACAATTGCCACTAATGACGTGGTCTTCCCTTTGTAAGCAAACAATAAACCAGTTTTACATTCAGGACAACAATATACAGTTGACATTTAAAAAAGTAACCCTTTTTGTGTACACCTTTAGATATAGAGTTTCCACAGATCCGTCCTATGTAGAGAAGAATTTAAGATTCTTCCTCAATCTTAAAACCTGGTCTGGCCAACCTAGCGAGACCCTCTGTATCTATTCTAAATCTACCTTACAATCTTACCAGAGTCCCAGAAAACGTGTAGTTTTCTCGAGAGTCTACTTTATGATGAACCAATTGACAAGGCAAGACTATTGTTCCCAATAATAATTAAAGGAGGTCTTACCTGTTCAATTGGATCATCCCACTTCTGACACTACTGAAAGGTTCTGGTTCTGGTTCTGTTGGACCCTCTTGGCTCGAGCTGGACTCAGGATCTGTTGAAGTAACTCTGTGACCGGTCAGATATTCAAGACACCATACACAGTGAATGGATATACAAGAATATATTGGTTTATTGGCAACATATCTCTTTTATGTATAACAAGGAAAGTTGCCTCCCTCGTATGAACCAATCAGCAATAAGCAAAAACATCATGAGTTAAACAAAATAGACTCTAACAGGTTTTAGGCTTTTGTAGAAATAGTCATTTAAAAATAAGAATATCATGCGTCGTTGCGGTCATACTAAACATGTGTCTGATATTTGAAACAGGAAGATAAGGACATTAGGCGTTGATGCGGTTACTCTAAACATATGACTGACAATTGAAACAGGAAGATAAGAACGTAAGGGGGCATTGTGGTCACTCTAAACATATGACTGACAGTTAAAGAAGAAGAAAGATAAGAACATTTTCTCAGAACAGGCTTGACCACAAAGTCACATCCTGCTTACACATATTTTTCAGAGAAACATATTCTGTCTCAATATTCTGTCTCAATATACCTTACAAAATACACACCTAAGAAGAATTTCTTATCCTGAATATATTGGTTCATGATTTTCTCATACCTTACAACTATCAGTATATCAGGATACAGTATTGTGCAAAAATTTTAGGCAGGTGTGAAAAAATGCTGTAACGTAAGAATTTTTTCAAATATATATATATATATATATATATATATATAGAGTGGGTACGGAAAGTATTCAGACCGCCTTACATTTTTCACTCTTTGTTATATTGCAGCCATTTGCTAAAATCATGTAAGTTCATTTTTTCCCCATTAATGTACACACAGTACCCCATATTGACAGAAAAACACAGAATTGTTGACATTTTTGCAGATTTATTAAAAAAGAAAAACTGAAATATCACATGGTCCTAAGTATTCAGACCCTTTGCTCAGTATTTAGTAGAAGCACCCTTTTGATCTAATACAGCCATGAGTCTTTTTGGGAAAGATGCAACAAGTTTTTCACACCTGGATTTGGTGATCCTCTGCCATTCCTCCTTGCAGATCCTCTCCAGTTCTGTCAGGTTGGATGGTAAACGTTGGTGGATTAAAAAAACAAAAAAACAAAAAAAAAAACATTCCAGCGGTGAAATCCAGTGTCCCGCGGCGATCCGATGTCCAGCGCTGTCCGTTATTGGCTGAGCCTGAGCGGACCTGACTGGGAACTTCCTCCGCAGTCTATTACATGTATAGACCCGCCCCTTCTAAAGTTCCCCATCAGGTCCGCTCAGCCAATGACTCGGTGTAAGGCTGAGGACCTGATGTGGAACATGAGAAGGGGCGGGTCTATACATGAATTACACAGTGAAGGAAGTTCCCCATCAGGTCCGCCCCCTCGGTATGTCAGACTGCTCCATTTTATGCAGGGACAGTTCTAAGCACGGGAAACATGCGCCACTTTACATGCATATCATACACACCCTCTAGGTACGAAATTTAAAGGAATATTTCACTTTTATTTTTTCATTTGAAGCATTATTAACCACTTCCTACCGGATCATAGTCATATGACGCCGGCAGGAACCCTCCCTCCCTCCGGGCGGGCGTCATATGACGTCCTTTTTTCCCGGCCGTCTATGGGGCGCGCGCGTGACCCGGTGTGTGTGCCCGGCGGCCGCGATGTCCGCCGGGCACCCGCGATTGCCCGCAATCATGGCAGGAGTGTGGATCTGTGTGTGTAAACACACAGATCCACCTCCTGTCAGCGGTGAGGAGACCAATGTGTGTTCCCAGTAGAGAGGAACACAGATCGGTCTCCTCACCTTGTGAGTCCCCTCCCCCTACAGTTACAATCACTCAATAGGGAACATATTAACCCCTTGATCGCCCCCTAGTGTTAACCCCTTCCCTGCCAGTCACATTTACACAGTAATCAGTGCAGTTTTATAGCACTAATCACTGTATAAATGTGAATGGTCCCAAAAACGTGTCAAAAGTGTCCGATGTGTCCGCCGCAATGTCACGGTCACAATAAAAATCGCAGATCGCCGCCATTACTAGTAAAAAAAATAAAAATGCCATAAATCTATCCTCTATTATGTAGACGCTAAAACTTTTGCGCAAACCAATCAATATACGCTTATTGCAAAAAAAAATACCAAAAATATGTAGAATACGTATCGGTCTAAAAAAAATTGTGATATTTATTAAATCAAAAAGTTAAAAATATTGAATTTTTTTCAAATATGTCGCTCTTCTTTTGTTTATAGCGCAAAAAATAAAAAACGCAGAGGTGATCAAATATCACCAAAAGAAAGCTCTATTTGTGGGGAAAAAAGGACGTCAATTTTGGTTAGGTTCAACGTCGCACGACCGCGCAATTGTCAGTTAAAGCGGCGCAGTGCTGCATCGCAAAAAGTGCTCTGGTCAGGAAGGGGGTAAATTCTTCCGGGGCTGAAGCGGTTAAAATCACTGCTCCAGAAAAAACGTCCGTTTTTAAAACTTCTTTTTGCATTGATACATGTCCCCTGGGGCAGGATCCGGGTCCCCAAACACTTTTTAGGACAATAACTTGCATAAAAGCCTTTATAATTAGCACTTTAGATTTCGAACGTTCGGGTCCATTGTATTTAATAGGGTTCTAAAGTTCACATGAACATTCTGTCTGTTCGCAGGTTCTGGTGCGAACCGAACAGGGGGGTGTTCGGCTCATCCCTGCTCCTGAATGACCAATCAGATTCAGATGTGCAAGGTCGGTTTGAACTTAATTGCTGGCAGTGTGAAATGTATTAGCATTGACACATGGACATGATGAGCAAAGACCCATGGTTTGAACACCTTTTTCCAGTCACATACAGATAAAAACAGAGGTCCTCAAATTACAAGGTTATCAGCAAAAGGAACTTATGTGGCCTAGTGCACTTCCACAATGGTATGCTTATTTGTTCAGAATGTCTTTTTGGCTTTGATGAGAGTATGTTTTTCGTTTCAGTAGGTTTTTATTTGAATGTATATATAATAAGAGATACAAAGGGTAGCTGCCAAAGGCAGCAGATGAATGTGAAATATAACAGCAATAGCAACAGAAGTTGGGTAGGAAAAAAAATGAAACTGGACCTGCAATGTTACAGAGACTGAATAAAACGATAAAACACTATTACAGTCAATCACCAGTCCAGTAAGACCGGGATTTCCTCATATTTTCAAAACCATATTATCTTCCCTCAGAGCTAACATATTTTCATACATGGTTTTGGACAGATTAGTTGCCAGGTGTTGTTTCCAATGTCTAGTTACGGTGAGTCTTGCCCCAGTATGATATGGGAAACAACTTTATGGCAGTTAACTGGGAAGGTATCAATCTCCAAATTTAAAATACGAGGGAGAGAACTGAACCAGTTTAAAGGTACTAATGTAATAAAAAAATTTGTGCCAGATCCCAATGGTTAACACGCTACATGGCCTATAGATAGATTTAAGAGCTATTCGCCAATGGGAGGCAGTGAAAGTAGAGGCAAGGTCAATCTACCATTTTAGGAAAGGCTGAGTTTTAACAAATATCAACTGGATTTGGAGTAAGTTATAGAAAAGAGAAATACCTTTATGTATTAGTGATGGAAATATATAAAATTGTTATTGACGTGGGTCTTAGGAGGAGGAGACGCAAAGAGAAAGTGTAAGATCCTTAATTATGCATAGCATTCAGTAGCTGGTAGACCATATTACTCACTCAGCTCCTCTATGCTTTTGGGTATGTGGTCATTAAGTATGTCATTAAGTACATAAATACCATTACGTAACCAAGAACGGAACTGAAAGTTATGGGTTCAGTGATTAAATTATTGTCATAGGTATCTGCATATAGTTATCAGGTTCGCCCTGATTTGGGATGGAGAGAAGAATCCTCCACACTAACAGGGATGCTTGGACTGGTAAGGACAAATTATCCAATTCTAAGGGCTGCCACATATTTGCCACCAAGAGTGTGATCTGTATTTGTGGTGTGTACCATAGCTCTTTCAGTTTCTGTTTAGAGAATACTGTTCAATGGTTTGAACCAGTGCTTGATCTGGTATAATTGTAAAGCAAGATAATAGTCTTTAATATCTATGTTGAAGATAAAAAAATGGAAGGGTTTGTTAAAAGTGGGATCACATTGTCCGCAAAGAGGCTAATGTGGGTCCTGTGTTAAAAATGAAAACCTGAAATATGGGAATGAGAATGAATAGCTTCTGCTAGGAGTTCAATCATTAACTTAAGTATAGATGGATATAGCGGGCATCCTTGGCGGGTGTCATTAGTAATATTAAAGGGCTTCTGAAAACATGTTGGATGTACTGTATATACTTATGCTGACGGACAGGAGTAAAGAGCTTGGATAGCAGAGAGGAAATTGCCTTGAAATCCAAACTTTAACAACACTTGAGACATGTATGCACAATTAACTTTGTTGAATGCCTTCTCTGCATCTAGAGAGAGGAGCAGAGAAGGCCTTCGATTCACCTCTTCGAAGTAGAACACATTGAGTATCCTTCTAGTGCCATCTGAGGTGTTAGGACCTGGGCTTGAACCTGGGACCTCGGTTGTGTCTGGTGGTGACTCTGCTTGCTGAGCCACCTGGAATGCTGGACAGCTCCTTGGACAGTTCCTTGGATAGTTCCTTAGACAATTCCTTGAATTATCTTGTCTTGAATCTTGTTTGCCTTGAACCCTGAACTCTTTGCTCCTCCCATGAACCTCCTGATTTAAGCAATGTCTCTGTACTTCCTGGTTGCCAGAATATTTTGCCTTTATCAGCCAATATCTTGCTCCTGTCTCTCCTCCTTCCGATCATATCTTCGCTACCATTCGTTACCGACTTTTGGCTCGTTCCTCGACTACGCTTCTGCTGAATCCCAACCTGCAACTATTTGTTACCGACTTTTGGCTTGTTTCTTGACTACGCTTCTGCTTGATCCCTACCTGCTATATCTACTACCAGACCCCGGCTTGCTCACCTCTTGGTGGGGCTATCCTGAGGACCACGACCTGGTAATAACATGCAGCAAAGCCCATCTCCACCATTAGGAGCTCTGGTGAATACCGGTTAGTGCTTAGACCCCGCACCTCAGGTGAACTTGTGTCATCAGCCAGGGTGACCTGTGTGAATACCTGCTCTGCTGCTATAGCTACTGGCCTCTGAGCCTAACTCCAGACCATGACATGAGGCCTGCTGGCCTTTAGAGAAGCCCATTTGGTCAGGTTGAATCAAGGTGGACAAGATGTCAATCAGAGGCCTTGCTAGTAATTCAGCATAGATCTTAATGTCTGTGTTGAGCAATGAAATAGGTCTAAAGTTTAAAGAGGTTGTCAGGTCTTTCCTTGGCTTTGAAATTCCTTCAACATATCTGGGTGAAGGTAGCTGTAGAAGTAGTAGTTGTAGAAGCAGCAAGTGTATAGAGGTCCAAGAAGTGGGTAGGTAGTACATATTTAAACAGTTTTTAAAACTTTTTTGAAAAGCCACCTGGGCCTGGAGGCTTACCGTTCACTAATAAATCTATGATTTTAGCAATCTCAGAAAGCATGAAGGGAGCATTTAGCTGGAGATGTTATCCATTCAAGAACATGGGAAGATTCAATTTGGCTAGAAATTAATTTCAGATGGATGAGGGGCCTGAGCGTCATCTTTTAATTTTTTTAGGGAGCTATATTATTCTGCGAATTAATCTGCAATATCTTGGGGGGTTAAGAACTTGTATGCTTATAAAAGGAAGGGGATAAGGTGATATATTTTTGTTTTGATGCTCTGCATTTTAAAAGAGAAGTATGGGTTTCCTTTTTTTTTCTTACATCTATTCTATGTAAGCTGCTGATATCTATAAACCCTCCCAGCCCTCTCAGAAGTGTCCCCATTCTGTTAAAATCTAGATAAATACCTGTGGGAGGTTCTACAGTCTTTCATACAGCATCATCCTGACAATGGCCTGGATATGAAGTCTGGATCCACCCCCTTTCCTGTCATTTTGTTAGATTGATGTCGGCTCCTCTCCCTCTGCTTGTTCCTGAAACTTCACAGAGCATAGCTGCTCCCCCTCCCTTCTCTCTCCTCTCTCCTCCCCTCCCTCCTCCTCTGCAGCATGTTTCAATGGTCAGAAGAGTCAGCAGAGATTTCAGCACTTCAGTGAGTGTAATGTGAGAGAAGTCACTGATAGAAATATATAGTGTAGATTCTCATACACAGCACTATCTATCAGCACAGCCACGTCTCTTAGGGGAGGGGGGACAGAGGCTGGGGGTGTGTTGGTGTGTTGGTTGAAGATGTACACACCCCCTGAAACTTTTCAAACTAGAATGGACCGTTTTTGCCAGCAGAAGGAAAGTTCATGTGCACATGCTGTAAAAACTAAAAGAGGTAGGAAAAAAAGATTAGCTGATATGTGACTAATGTGATATGTACTAGTTATTTAACCCATCCCATACTTCTCCTTTAAGTCTATTCTCTAGGAATTTCCAGCCTTGTCACTAGCATGTAGCTTAAGTTTGCAGGAGTACTTATCATATTGATCGCATAGCAATCCTCTCAAGTCTTTTCTAAGTTTAAATAAGATAGAGGCCTTAGTAGGGTTAAGGACAATTTTATTTTTGGATTCTATGTCAAGTATATCTGAAAGTAAAGCACTAAGTCACTGGTTTTGTTGTTTCTTATCACGTGCACTAATTTGCTAAATCATACCTTTCACATATGCCTTATGGGCATTCCATATGAAAAAGACGTTGGACAAGGAAGAGGTGTTAATTGTAAAGTACTCCCGGAGATGCTAAGAGAGCAGGAAAGTGTTGGAGGGAATTTTCAGAATCTTAGAATTACATCGTCGTAAGTGTATTGTAGTACAGGTATCCTGCTCGATCACAGTCATGGCTATTGGAGCATGATCTGACCACAAAATATTGTTGATATAACATACCTATGTGATGTGTAAAGTAAATTTTCAATAGAAAGCATGTGAGGAGTGCGTCTGTCCCGGGCCTTTCCCTTGGATTAAGAGGAGGATACATATTGGAGAAGCCACTTGTCAACAAAAAACATATATTACTACATGAATATGAATTATGCTTAGATCAAAAAAAGCTGAGGTTTTGAGGCAACTTTGGACTTTCATGGTACGGCAAAGACTCACATAGACAATGTGTACAAAAATATACGTTTTATTAAGAAAACAAGAGAAGTTAAAAATTAGGCCTTTGAAGCAAAAATACAACAGTACATAATTTAAATCTCTGAAAATTGGAGCTGTATACACAGACGTGAATCCATCCGTGTTGGAGGGAGTATGATGGTGGTCCCTTAAAAGTTCCGCCTCTACATGTTTTGCGGTATAACCACTTCTTCAGGAGTATATTTTCAAAGTATGTATGGATATCTATATAGTAAGCAAACACATAAAAACATGCACTTAAACATATAGAAAAAACACATATCAAATTTGAACAGAAGATTTCAGACCATTATATACGGCCCCAGTCTGTCTGCCACAGCTGTGGACCAGGTTGCAGAAATCAACCACATACAGTACAATCTATAGTAGCAATCAGACCACCTATATGAATCTATTCTGGAAATTTACGGAGGGTCTTACCTGCAGGGTGTCAGGTCACCTGTGGCCAGAGGACAGATTCACACCGTTGGGGGTCAGGAGTGCACCACAACGTAGTGAACCCTATGGCTGACTGCTGCGGATGGGATACTGGGTGGTTGTGGAAAGCGGGACCAGTGGAGCACAGCAGGGATCCACAGGAAGCTAGAACCAAGATTGCCCAGGGCCCGGAGTCTAAGACCCAGCAGGTTTTCCTCACCACTAGAGCCTCTAGTGGTGAGGATGTTACGCTGCAGCTGGGTCCAGGTCTTGGCCCCTAGAGTCCCCTAGCTCACGCTCCATAGGGTAAGGAGGATAGAGGGGAAGCAGCAGCACAGGATACAAGAATAGTGAGGGGAAAGGCCAAGGTCAGGGCAACAAGCAGACAAGGATAGTCGGGAACAAGCCAATATCGAACCACAGAGACAGACGCAGCACACGGCAGGCAGGAACCCAAACACACAATGCTAAAACAAACACGTAAATTAGCAAGGCAGGCTTGCAGTGCACAGGTTAATATAGTGTTTTGTGATAGGGCCTGGGGTGGAGTCAGGCTGGGAGGAGATTATAAAGGCAGCCAGGTGAGAGAGAGTCTGGCCTCTAAGATGAACACATGGGGAGGAAGGTAAGCTGACAGACAAACATTACTGCATATCCATGACAGTACCCTCCCTCTTATGGGCCCTCCCCCGCCTGGGCCCAGGCTTAAAGGGAAATCTCAGATGAAACCTCCTCAACAGACGAGGTGCAACGACCTCAGATGCAGCGCTCCAAGATGCCTCTACAGGACCAAAACCTCTCCAATGCACAAGGTACTGAAGAATGCCTCTGCAGAGCCGAGAATCCAGAACTTGTCTAACCTCATACATTAGATTATCCTCAGAGACCGGAACCGAGGTAGGGAGATGACGATAAGATTTATTGAGGACCAAAGGCTCTCTAGGAATAAGCAAGGGCATGAGAGGATCAACAGGAATCTGAGGAGGGTCCCCCAGACCCTTAAAAATGAACTGGTCATCTAGCACAGGACCATCAGACTGGGCAGATGTCAGTGGAACCCTGAATTTAGGTTGGTTAGAAGGTGACATGTCACAGGAGTCAAGCTGAATAGCTGAAAGACAAGCAGAATGTCCTGAATAAGAAAAAGTAGGAGGCTCACTGGGCATGGGCTGGACTGGCATAACTAGTACAGAGGCCGAGTGAATAGCAGAGTCAGGTGTAGCGACTAGCTGTATCGCATCGCAAGGCGTAGCAACTGCAGAACTTGTAGACAAGCTAGCCTGGCTGTGCGTCCAAGGGTGATTAGGGACAGACAAATGTAAATGGTTATGCAAACTGGAGTGAATGATCGGCTCAGGTTCACAAGGGGCAACCTTGGGTAGGCAGGACGAGGAACAGGAGAAACCCCAAGCCAGGATCTGTCCAGTAGTCCAGTCAATGTGTGGAGAATGGAGCCGTAACCATGGGAGACCCAAAATGATAGGAGTTGAGGCCTTAGGTAAGATAAGGAAGGATATCCACTCCTGGTGAAGTGTCCCTACCGACATCTTAACGGGGAGAGTCTGGAAGTGGATAGGACCCCCTGGGAGAACAGTGCCATCAATCGCTAAGACCACCAAGGGCGTGGTGAGTGGCAAAAGGGTAAGTCTCATAGAAGATGCAATTTCCCAGTCCATGAAATTGCCAGCGGCTCCGGAATCCAGATATGCTTTGACCGAATGAGAAGAAGCAGCAACATGAAGGAACACAGAAAGAAGAAGACGAGAAGGTGAGGGTGAAATTTCTGGGTCCAATACTCCACTTTCCAGATGTATTGGACCCAAACGTTTTTCCGGACAAAGAGAGCAAGTGTCAAGAAAACAACCTTTGCCCCCACAGTAGAGACACAGGCCTAGAGTTCTGCGCCTAGCACGTTCCTCTGGGGATAGCCTGGTCCAACCCAGCTGCATGGGCTCCTCAGGTGGCAGGAGATGCTCCACAGGTCGAAGAGAGGGGAGCTCAGGCTGACTAAGGACCAAGGAGTGCTGGCGTCGCTTTTCTAGGGTCTTTTCCTGAAAGCGAATATCGATCTGGTTACACAAGGAGATAACTCCGTCCAGATCAGTGGGAATGGTTCTTCCTGCTAATTCATCATTCACTCTATCAGAAAGGCCATGCAAAAAGGTTGCGACTAAGGCCTCATTGTTCCAGCTCAACTCAGCCGTCAGAATGCGGAAATGAAGAGAATACTGTCCCACAGAAGCAGACTCTTGGCAGAGAGGTAAAAGGGCGCTAGCCGCTGAAGAGACACCAGCCGGTTCTTCGAAGATATTCCAAAAAAGTCTCAAGAAGTCAGACAGGCTAGAAACCACTGGATCATTCAGTTCCCACAGAGGGGCTGCTCAGGCTAAAGCTTCACCGGAGAGGAGGGAAATGATATAGGCTACCTTAGCCCAATCAGACAGGAAGTTTTGGGGCTGAAGCTAAAAATGAATCGTGCATTGGCTAAGGAACCCCCTGCAGGCCTTGGAGTCCCCAGAGAAATGGGACGGAGCTTGCAGTTGTAGTGAATGTGTGGCTGCGACCGCGACCGGAATAGGTGCATCCGCTGATAGCGATTGAGGTTGTTGAACCGGGGGTCCTAAGGAGGCCTGAACCTGTTCAAAATGGGAGGCCATATCCTGAAGGAATCGCATGACCTGGGTCTGATTAGATTCCTGGGTCTCAAGTCTGCGGACTATGCCCTGCAATGGATCATCTACGGGAAGCGGGGTCCATGGCTGATTAAACTGTCAGGTCACCTGTGGCCAGATGACAGATGCACACCGTTGGGGGTCAGGAGTGCACCACAAGGTAGTGAACCCTATGGCTGACTGCTGCGGATGGGATACTGGGTGGTTGTGGAAAGCGGGACCAGTGGAGCACAACAGGGATCCACAGGAAGCTAGAGCCAAGATTGCCCAGGGCGCGGAGTCTAAGACCCAGCAGGTTTTCACCAGAGCCTCTAGTGGTGAGGATGTTACGCTGCAGCTGGGTCCAGGTCGCGGCCCCTAGAGTCCCCTAGCTCATGCTCCGTAGGGTAAGGAGGATAGAGGGGAAGCAGCAGCACAGGATACAAGAATAGTGAGGGGAAAGGCCAAGGTCAGGGCAACAAGCAGACAAGAATAGTCGGGAACAAGCCAATATCGAACCACAGAGACAGACGTAGCATGCGGCAGGCAGGAACCCAAACACACAATGCTAAAACAAACACGTAAATCAGCAAGGCAGGCTTGCAGTGCACAGGTTAATATAGTGTTCTGTGATAGGGCCTGGGGTGGAGTCAGGCTGGGAGGAGATTATAAAGGCAGCCAGGTGAGAGAGAGTCTGGCCTCTAAGATGAACACATGGGGAGGAAAGTAAGCTGACAGACAAACATTACTGCATATCCATGACACAGGGGAACCAAACCCAAACAAAGGACCTCCCAAGCCCAGAGGGGCAAATCTACTGGGCGAGTGTGGGAATCAGGTTGCTGTTAAAAAGTATATATACAGTATATTCTGTAAGTAACTAATGAAGCCATGGTGCAAACCCCTGTGGTCACTGGACATAAATCACACGTAAATATGTGCAGATTAAGCCAAAGCATCCACAGGGTAACTAGCATCTAAATATGTACATAATAATGATACACACCAGTATGGCAATAGTGCAATAATGAACAGCAGTGAGACTGAAAGAAAAGAAGAATCAGGGGCCACAAAGCTGGCAATAGAGTACTAAAGAAAATAAAATAATCAAGATTAAATTGAATATTAAGCGCTGTGTCAATAAGGTGACATATTGGACAAATTCAAACAGCAAGTACTCACCCTAATGAAAGGGATGGTATTGGCCCATTAAGAAATGTTCAGGATACAACAGTATGTTAATTCTATGGCTGCAGAGCCCAGACAGTGCCGGATAAGACAGGGCTTTAAATCGATCAAACAGATCAGCAAGAGAGGGGAACACACACCCCAACAATAGGCAGCCTATATAAGATTAAACACATCAAAAGATTAAGCCAACCTGAGTATACACGGCAGCAAGGGGAGCCAGAAAAAAGAGAATTCTCACCTTAAAAGCAAATAAGCCACGGTACACACGCCGCCATCACAGCTCAGCACACAGCGCCATGTAATGGGAGATGTCTCCCATTATATATACCTGACTCCTATCAGGCGCGTCATCGCATGGCGCACTAGCGCTAGCGAATGACGTCACCCGATATGATCTCGGACTGCGCATGTGCAGTACAGCAAAAACAGCACATAGACCCAGAGAGCTCTCTGGATGCTGTTAGCCTGTCCTCAACAGAGGACTGGAGATCACACACTCACCCAGGAGGTATTGAGGACATCCAGTGGTCGCAGTCAGCACTGCAGGCAAACCACTCCAAACCAAAGAATAAACAAAATTAAGTCTCGTACACACGACCGGTTTTCTCGGCAAGAAAACTGCTGGGAGAGCTTTTTGCAGAGAAAACCGTTCGTGTGTATGGTTTCTCGGCAGGAAAACTGCCAGGAATCTCAATGAGAAAAATAGAGAACCTACTCTCCCTTTTTTTTGTAGCCTAAGGATATTCTATTGCCCATAAGCTTAGTGTGATCAAATAGATCTAGAATAAATAGATATAGAATAAATTTGACCAAGCTTAAATGTGAGGTCACACGCTCACGCTTATTACCTAAGGGGGGAGCACCAGAGTGTGGACACCTCAACACGTTTTGATCACTTCAATCAATGGATTTACTTATTTATGTTTGATAAGGACTTTATGATATTTATGTTGCACTGATCCATGGGATATATGGTCAGTGCATCACAGTTTGTTGCACTATAGCACTTTATTTGAACTTTTTGGCACTTTTATTTATTCAGTACTCACTGTTTTTGTCTATGTCCATTATGTCAGTTTGACTGGTGAGATTTTGAAGGGAATTAATTTACACACTACCGGAATATATCACTTTATTATCTCATTATTATTTAAGCAGTGTTATGAATTAGATGTATGTGATTTTGCATGTGAGTAAGTTATACATTATAGTATCATATTGCACTATTGACACTTTATTTAATCACTGCTGCAATAGCAGTATACTATGTAGATACTGGAGTTGTGGATACTTGATTCTTTTCTCTGAACTTTTGCAAGCCAGCCACTCTATGCTAGCTCAGATAACAGCTTAGGTATAATAGCATGGTCCCACCCACCAGCTTTTGGTTGACAACTTACAGTAGCCAATCAGGACCCATGCCACTACAACCTAGCTGTTTTTTGAGCATGGCTGGAGTGCAGTGTTGCAATGGAGAGGGTCGGGTACCTAATCAGTAGGGATGAGCCCGAAGTTCGAGTCGAACATAAGTTGGACTCGAACATCGGGTGTTCGCCCGTTTGCTGAATTTAGAACATTATGGGGTGTTCGCGGAAAATTTGATTGCTGCGGAATGCCCCATAATGCACTGTGAGGTCGCAGTGCATGGCGTCCTATCATTGGCCAAAGCATGCACCTGACCTGCATGCTTTGGCCAATCACAGCGTGCTCTGCTGAGAGAGCCATAATTGGCAAAAGGCAAGCTCTAGACCTGTTCAATCTGTTGGTTAGAACTGTTGGCATGATGTTAATGCTGGGGCATGCTAAATTTTGTATTTTATTCAATTTGGAGCCTTCTAAAGCACCTTTATATATAGCTGTATATTGCACCAATAAATGAATTACTGCTACCAAGTAAACCACTGGACTGGTCATTGTGCCCAAAAAGACCTGCTCATCTGAGGGAGAATTGTGCCCACTACCTATCCCCAGCTCACACTGTATACCAGTTGGTTAGGTGAACACGCTCAGTTGGAATGGGGACCCACTTCTCCTAGCACTCTTAAATTCACTTATTTGCTATACTCTATTAGTATATTCTCAGTGTTTTGTTTAATCAGTGACCTGAAACACTTGCTAGAAGTGCAATACATTTTTTTTGATATTTTACAAAAGCAAAGCTGTGCGGATCATTCAACTTTTTGTTCTGGCTGGTGCTGAATTTCGATTACAAAGTTATTAATCTTGCTTAGCGGAAAATAGAACATTTGTTATTTCAGTATACCCTACACATCTCCTGTGGTAGATTGCCTTTTTGAAATACAATAAAGACATCAACATTTGTGGTAGCAATTTGAATTAGTCTCTGTAAATAAGTGAAATCTACTGAACGTTAGAACAGAGAGGGCTTAGTTACAGCACAAAGACAGTGCACTTAGTTACAGCACATACATAGAAATATGGGGTGCTGGGCAACCTCACTATCAATCTTGGGTTTGGAATTGAGTGTATACTGTATATCATGGGAGGGATGGAGTCACATGGTTGGCTTATAGTGTCTGGGGAAACACATACTCAGGGACCTTATTTGACCTTGGTTCTACATTATGAACACCACTCAAGCCAGAGAAACCAAACACCCGCAGTCACCGGGGAAAATGGTGCAGGCTGCCAAAGGTGCTCATCTGAAGCGATGCATGTATAAAATCAAAGAAGTTCCATGCTCCCGTCCAGCCAACCTAGTGTAGACTTGAAAACAGACTCAGCAGATGAGTCTCTGCCAAAGCCACTCCCCCTGACATGTTTTGTTTCGCCTACTAGAGCTTAATCATAGGGTAGTGGCCTAGAGCCAAAGAGGGGAGAAGGAGAGGGGTGTGGGAAAGTGGGGAGGGGGAGTCAAAAGGGGGTGGAAAGAAGAAGAACTGGATTAACTAAATTAGAAAAAAAATGAGTTGTGTCCCTTTGGAATATTAGAAGATCCACTAAACCTCCCTTTTTCACAGGAGGGAAAATCAGTCTCCACCTCTTGGAGAATCAACTCTTTCTTATCATTTGGATACTGACAGATTGTAGATTGGACTGATGTTGAAATCTAAAGTGTCTCACAACATTAGTATCTTTATTTGTGTTAATATTTTAAACCTGTCACAAAGGCATCTGGTTGTGCGGCCAACATATTGTATATTGCATTGGGTACAAGTTAAAACATAAATCAAATATTTTGTTTGCCAATTCAGTATCTGTTTAATCTCATAGATGTTGATGTTGGAACACAATCTGATAATGTGTGGATCCCCTGCGTGATGACAGCTGGCACAACGGCAGCATTACAGTACAAAAACGTGTGGTGTGTAGCCAAGTAAATTTTGATTTCTCAGATACAAACAAACTAGGAGAAATTGTGTTTCCTATTGTTTTAGCTCTTCTAGCAACAAATTTGTCTCCCTGTGAGAATTGTTTTGTAAACCAGATCGCCATGAAGAATTGGTAGGTACTTTGAAATAATATGTTTAATTTATGATATTGTTGGCTGTACCAAGTTGAAAAAACTACCGCCGTAGAATCAAAGTCATGATCTTTTTTTCTTTTTTTTTAGGGAGTCCCCTATCTAATAACAAGTTTAGTGGCATTCTCCCTGGCAGATAGCGAGGCCTTTTTTACTCAATACTGGTTATAGCCCCGTCTGTGAAACATTTGTTCCATAACTTGTGCCTCTGTATCGTAATCCACAATGTTGGAACAATCACGTCTCAATCTGATCAATTGGCCCCTAGAAATAGCCCTGATGACATGTTTTGAATGGCAGCTGGAAGAGTGAGATATGGAGTTTTTAAAAAAAAAATGGTTTCCTGTATGAGCGTATTGTCACCTTTCTATATTCTGGTGACTTGACCAGAGTTAAGTCTTATGCCGCGTACACACCATCGTTTTTCCTGTCATGCAAAAAAACAAAATTTTTCTCAACGTGATTCCTCGTGATTCCTCTCAAGCCTGCCTTGCATACACGCGTTCATGAAAAAAAAACGCTCGCGCAAAGCGCGGTGTCGTACAACACATACGCCAACACGTACGACGGCATTATAAAGGGGAAGTTCAATTCGAATGGCGCCACACTTTGGGCTGCTTTTGCTGATCTTGTGCTAGTAAAGTTCGGTGAGAGACGATTTGCGCCTTTCAGCCTCGTGCTTTTCAGTCCGTTACAGCGTGACGAATGTGCTATCTCCATTACAAACGCTACTTTTACCAGAACGAGCGCTCCCGTCTCATACTTGATTCTGAGCAACGCGTTTTTTTTCCCCTCGGAAAAGCATACACATTCCCGTTTTTCGCGATGAGAAAAAGAATGATGGGAAAAACGACGAGAAAAAATAGAGCAGTTTCAAATTTTTTTGCGGGCAGTTTTCTCGCTGAGAAAACTGCTATGGAGCATACACACGACCAGTTTTCACGACCAATCTAAAAAATGGCAGTTTTCTCGTCATGAAAAACGGTCATGTGTACGCGGCATAAGTAATGAATCTTCGTTAAACATTCTTCCCCTGTAAATTTCTCGTATTCCTCTTTTGGTCTCCCAAAAAATGGTCACCTATATTCAGGACACTTCCTGGAGATAAAGGCCCGAGGCCGTTGCAGCTAATGAGGTTCCCCCTTCCTCCTACCTGCACTGTCCATTGCCAGCACATAAAAAAGTTATCCTGCTACATTGCTAAAGGACCAACAGCCAGACTACACAATAATAGGTTTGCTTATTCAATATTTATTTCATAAAGTAATTGATCCATTAGTAGGCTCACTGTGTGCAAATGACTAGCAAATCCTGCAGCCTTTGATGAATCACCCTTTTTTCCCCCCAAGTCTTTTCATACTAGTAACATGGTTACCAAGCTGCAAGATCTTACCTGGAAGTAACATTGTAATGAAAAAGAAAAAAAGGAAATCAAAATTGCAGAAAACTTTTTGGAGAAATTATTAATATTTCACATTATGGAATTATTTATGTAACATTTCAGCAAACCTATATACTTAAACTGCTAATCATTCTTTTCTCTAGTACTAGAGAAATTCTAAATGTATAGAATGGAAATGGTTAACCTGGAGGAGGAATGTAAAAGTCACAGTCACACATGATTTACACTTGGTATTTCAGCCAAATAAATGATTTTCTTCACTAGTACTATAAATAGAATTCTACCTTTCTGAAGTTGGTTTAAAAAGCAGAGCACTATACTGTAAAGGTTATATTCACTGTCACTACAGTAAATCAAGATTATTCAAAATGAGGTCAATCTAAGAAACAAAATGACTGGGCTTCATTTACTATATTTCCAGTAAATGATCCCCAAAGTACTTTTGGAGATAACATCTATTCATCTTAGGGCTTAACTAGCATATGGCTTTATTCCTTCAGGAAAATCAGGTCTCCGAACACCACTGCTGTAATTTATCAAGGCTAAAGGGTGACAAAAGTGATAATTTTGTTGTGCATCAATTCATATAACAAGCTGGCATTTGATTCCCTAGTACTTGTGAGAAAAGGCAATCAATTAACCCAATTCTGTATCAATCCATACAGATCAAAATGTTAACATTTTTGCTAGCAATCTACTACATGCTCTGCAATCAATATGTGTCACGTCAAGGTACGGTATAATCAAGTTTGCATAGCAACTTGCTTTCAGAGAAGAAAACAACAAAAAAAAAGCTAAAGAAAACCAAAATGATGCTTATAAAGCACAGCTATATGAAAGTCCATTAATTCAGTAACACTTCTATGAGCCAGCTCTTACAACAGAAGAACAAATTAGTACTCATGCACCCATAAAACCTCCAGTGAAATATCTTTTCTTCCACACAATTTCATGATGCAATGCAAATTAAAACCTGTCAAGGTGTATGAACTTGTTTGAACAGACCAGTACCAGTATGAAAAGTCTTAGGGAAAAATAAGGTAATTCATCAAAGGCTGCAGGATTTTGCTAGTCATTTGCACCCTGTGAGCCTGCTAATGGACCATAAAATTTAGCTACCTTCAGATAAGCTGTTGGTTAATGAAAAATCGTTAGATTATTCACAGAGCAGGCAAGGTAATGCCCCTTTACACTTAGTGTATGCATTACATGGCAAAGGTTACATTAACAGGCCCATCATGGAAACACAAAGACATTTCACTTAGAGCTAAATATTTTTCAGCTATTTTAGTGCAGAAATATAGAAACAAATATAGTACACATTTAAGAGTAATTACAGAGACCAAAACAAGTATAGAGCTGTAACGTGGACTACTTTAACAGTGTATAAAACGTTTCTAAAAATATTTTTATAAACAACAATATTCATTTTCTGTTTGCTGTTTTACTTTTCTCACTTTTGCAAGTTCATTTGCCTCTGCGGGACAAGCAGAGCACTAAAAAGAATATCATTGGGAAGAATACTTTTTTTTTTATACTTTTTTTAGAAAGGATGTGTGTTGGAAGGCAACATTGTTTAATACCATAGTTCTGGAATCTCGCTTCCTTGTTCATACAGGCAGATGACCCCAATTTGTAAGGTAACAAGTTACATTCAAAGCTTTGTAGTATATCAGAATCTGCATCTGGAAGTTAGTAAGTTTAACAAGTGTCTGGCTCAAGCCCAACTGTTTTGATACAAGCTTCAAAGAGAGCAATGGCTGCCAGGATGATTGATGACAAAGATCAAAAGATCAACAAGCTCCTGGAGATGATACGTGGACAATGCTGCCCCTAGAGGCCAATACGGCAAGACGGTCAGTAATATAATCTAGTGAGATTGGTTACAAGTGGGTGTGAAGGTGTGAATGTTTGTGTAAAAAGGGCATACAGAAGAGATATAGTCCCCTTTTCCTTTACTCTGGCTCCTGGCCTGCTTCTGAGAGCCTCATGGCTGCTGGCTTTTGCCTGAGCCAGATGGATCTGATACACAGCTGATGAAACTAGGTCTAGAGGATTGTGATAAGTATCTTTGATGTTCTTTTGTCATATACTCTGCTGTTATACTTTACGTTAATGTTTTCATATTAGCGGGTCCCTATTTTCTTGGGAAATAAATACGATATTGTCTTAACAGCAGTGTGTTTACTTTCATAAATAACCTTATATCATTGTGCTTATCAGAGTTTTATAGACTAGCTAATTATAGGGATAGACAATTTAATACATATATGCAATAGTTATTGTATAGTTTATTAGTCGATTATTGCAGTATTTACTTCAATGTGTGAGATCACATTTATTTCTGTACATTTTGTGTCCTGTTTCTATATATGTAAATCTACGGTAGGTATATGTATTTGCTCATCACATATCTACTATATATTCCGCTTTTTAATACTGCAATTTAGGGATTTTTTTAAACATCACTAGGGACAGCACTTACAAAGAATGGGGGGTAAAAGGGGGTAGCCTATTTAGACCCCCCTTACCTCATGGGGCCATGGCATCAGCTAATTTGTTATTATTAATAGGGCTTTAAGTGGAGCTTATGCTAATAGGTGGGATAAGGTCACATGATAGAGAAGCTTCCAGAAGGTTAAGGGGTTTACTGGGGATTGGGCAGTAAACTTTCTAGAAGGTTTGTTGGGAGGCTATTTAAGGGGCCCCCTAACATGGAATTTTTGCCAGTGGCCAGAGAGGAGTCATCACAAAGAGCTTCTCTCCCAAACCCCCCCCCTGTCACGGCCGGTTTATGTGGTGGGTCCCTTTGGTCAAGTAATCAAAGGGGATATGTGAGAATATGTTGAAAAAGAGTTGATGGTCAGCCTGAGTCTTAGTGGCTGAGTTGAGCTTTGGTAAATTCTGGATGATTTTGGTTTATAAAGTTATTTAAGTAAATAAAAATTTTTGTGTTATAAATAATCCTGATTTAAACAAATAAACCAGGTCACGACGTATTTTGTTCCAAATATTATGTGTGGAGGGTTTTTTCTTGAGAAGCTATGCATGTTTGCAGGTTTGGCCTGGTGGCTGCGGTATCATTAAAATTGTCCTGTGTGCTGCTGGCTGTGTTAGGTTGAAATCTTCAGTTCTCTGCCTCCCAAATACCCCAGCAGCTATGTTGCTTGGGGTTAATATAGAGGATTAGAGGTTAAACATTTCTGCTTAGTATGGCCACATCCCTTAAATTAATGGAAAAATAAGTTTTCCCCTTATCATAGAAAATGGAACTTTAACCACTTAACGACCGCTCACTGTATATATACGTCGGCACAATGGCACCGACAGGCACAATCACGTAGAGCATACGTGATTGCCTTTGTACAGTTGGGGGGTCCGATCGGACCCCCCTTCTGTACAGTGAGCGGTCGGAATTCGTCTGGGAGCGTTCCGAGATGGGGGGGCGGCCGTTCGATTCCGACCACCCCCCCCCCGCGATCGCTCCCGGCGAATAGAAATGCCCCCTCTGTCTGTGTACTGTTTACACAGATAGAGAAAGCAGGAGGAAGTGATGTCATCTCCTGTGCGGCGCTCACATATACCGAGCGTCATACAAGAGAAAACACACAGGTCAGTGCACTAACACTACACTAACACCAGCACACATAGGCACATAAATCGCCCCCCCAGGCCCCCCAGATCACCCCCAGCCCCCCCAGATCACCCCCCAGCCCCCAGTCACAGTGTCACTGATTGCAGTGACCATTTATTTACTGATCACTGCAATCAGTGACATTTGTGACTGTAAAAGTGTCACTACATTTAGTTTTAGATCCAGTGTAGCCCCCTAACCCCCCCCTAATAAAGGTTTAACCCCTTGATCACCCCCCAGATAACCCTTTCACCCCCTAGCACCGCCGTCGCTTGGCGATCATTTTTCTGATCGCTGTCTTGGCGTCGGTGATGCAGATCGGTACCCAGTAATTTTTTTTAGGTTCGCCGCAGGTTTTTATAGCGTCGGGTACCCCCATAAATTATCTAATAAAGGTTTAACCCCCTTGATCGCCCCCCAGGTAACCCTTTCACCCCCTATCACCACTGTCACTAAGCGATCGTTTTTCTGATCGATGTCTTAGCGTCGGTGATGCTGATCGGTAGCCAGTATTTTTTTTTTAGGTTCGCCGCAGGTTTTTATAGCGTCGGGTACCCCCATAAATTATCTAATAAAGGTTTAACCCCTTTGATCGCCCCCCAGGTAACCCTTTCACCCCCTATCACCACTGTCACTAAGCAATTGTTTTTCTGATCGCTGTCTTGGCGTCGGTGATGCAGATCGGTACCCAGTAATTTTTTTAGGTTCGCCGCAGGTTTTTATAGCGTCGGGTACCCCCATAAATTATCTAATAAAGGTTTAACCCCCTTGATCGCCCCCCAGGTAACCCTTTCACCCCCTATCACCACTGTCACTAAGCGATCATTTTTCTGATCGATGTCTTAGCGTCGGTGATGCTGATCGGTAGCCAGTATTTTTTTTTTAGGTTCGCCGCAGGTTTTTATAGCGTCGGGTACCCCCATAAATGATCTAATAAAGGTTTAACCCCCTTGATCGCCCCCCAGGTAACCCTTTCACCCCCTATCACCACTGTCACTAAGCAATTGTTTTTCTGATCGCTGTCTTGGCGTCGGTGATGCAGATCGGTACCCAGTAATTTTTTTAGGTTCGCCGCAGGTTTTTATAGCGTCGGGTACCCCCCATAAATTATCTAATAAAGGTTTAACCCCCTTGATCGCCCCCCAGGTAACCCTTTCACCCCCTATCACCACTGTCGCTAAGCGAACATTTTTCTGATCGATGTCTTAGCGTCGGTGATGCAGATCGGTAGCCAGTAATTTTTTTTAGGTTCGCCGCAGGTTTTTATAGCGTCAGGTACCCCCATATATTATCTAATAAAGGTTTTAACCCCCTAATTGCCCCTAGTTAACCCTTTCACCAGTAATCATCATATAAGTGTTACGGGTGACGCTGGTTAGTTAGTTTGCTTTTTATAGTGTCAGGGCACCCGCCGTATATAACCCAATAAAGGTTTAACCCCCTGATCGCCCGGCGGGTGATATCAATTAGGTTTTAGCATCAGAGAGGGTCTGCGTCACACCCCAGGCAGCGTCAGGTTAGTGCCAGTAACGCTAACACCCACGCGTGAAGCATACACCTCCCTTAGTGGTATAGTATCTGAACAGATCAATATCTGATCTGATCAGATCTATACTAGCGTCCCCAGCAGTTTAGGGTTCCCAAAAACGCAGTGTTAGCGGGATCAGCCCAGATACCTGCTAGCACCTGCGTTTTGCCCCTCCGTCCAGCCCAGGCCACCGAAGTGCAGTATCGATCGATCACTGTCACTTACAAAACACAACACACATAACTGCAGCGTTCGCAGAGACAGGCCTGATCCCTGCGACTCCAGTGCTGTAGGAGGTGATTTCACCACCACAGTTAAAAAAAAAAAGAAGCAAATATGCCGAAGCATTGGGGCAGCAGGGGCGGAGGAGCGATTTTGCTCCTAATGCCGCGTACATACGGTCGAAATTCCGACGGAGGCTTGCCCGTGGAAAAGTCCGACCATGTGTGTGCGGCATAACTTTTTTGCGGGAGGATGCCCCCATGCTTCGGCATATATAAATGGTGCATGTATGCCCATCATTAGAAGTGGGTGGATGAAGGGCGGTATTCTAATGGTGGGCATACCCACCGATCAATCTCTTTTTTCGTTCAGCCACCTGGCTGCATGAAAAAAAAAGATTACAATACATGTCCAACAAGGACCAGCAACGTACTGGTATGTTGCTGGACTTTGAATGGTTATACCAGATTGATGCCTGCGGGTTTAGGTATCATCTTGGTATCATTCTTTTCAGCCAGCGGCCGGCTTTAATGTAAAAGCAACCCTAGTGGCTAATTAGCCTCTGGACTGCTTTTACAAGCAGTGGGAGGGAATGTCCCCCCCCCGGATATAAAAAGCGCCATTGGGAAATTGGGAAAGCATTTTATCACACCGATCTTGGTGTGGTCAGATGCTTTGAGGGCAGAGGAAAGATCTAGGGTCTAGACCCCAGTTTTTTCAAAAAAAGAGTACCTGTCACTACCTATTACTATCATAGGGGATATTTACATTCCCTGAGATAACAATAAAAATGATAAAAAAAAAAACATGGAAGGAACAATTTAAAAATAAAATAAAAAAGCAAAATTAATAATAAAAAAAAAAAAAAAAAAAAAAAAGCACCCCTGTCCTGCCCTGCTCTTGCCCAATGGCGAACGCAAGCGTCGGTCTGGCGTCATATGTAAACAGCAATTGCACCATGCATGTGAGGTATCACCGCGAAGGTCAGATCGAGGGCAGTAATTTTAGCAGTAGACCTCCTCTGTAAATCTAACGGGGTAACCTGTAAAGGCTTTTAAAGGCTTTTAAAAATGTATGTAGTTTGTCGCCAATGCGCGTTTGTGCGAAATTTTAAAGCATGTCGTGTTTGGTATCTATGTACTCGGCCTAAGATCATCTTTTTTATTTCATCAAACATTTGGGCAATATAGTGTGTTTTAGTGCATTAAAATAAAAAAAAGTGTATTTTTTCCCCAAAAAATGCGTTTGAAAAATCGCTGCGCAAATACTGTGTAGAAAAAAAAAATGCAACACCCACCATTTTATTCTGTAGGGCCTTTGCTTTAAAAATATATATAATGTTTGGGGGTTCAACATAATTTTCCTGCAAAAAAAAATATGTTTTCATGTAAACAAAAAGTGTCAGAAAGGGCTTTGTCTTCAAGTGGTTAGAAGAGTGGATGTAAGCTTCCTAATGTTGTGTATAAAATGCCAGAACAGTTCAAAACCCCCCCAAATTACCCCATTTTGGAAAGTAGACACCCCAAGCTATATACTGAGAGGCATGTCGAGTCCATGGAATATTTTATATGTTGACACAAGTTGCGGAAAAACGACAATTTTTTTTTTTTTTTTTGCACAAAGTTGTCACTAAATGATATATTGCTCAAACATGCCATGGGCATATGTGGAATTACACCCCAAAATACATTCTGTTGCTTCTCCTGAGTACGGGGATCTCACATGTGTGAGACTTTTTGGGAGCCTAGCCGCGTACGGGACCCCAAAAACCAATCACCGCCTTCAGGCTTTCTAAGGGTGTAAATTTTTGATTTCACTTCTCACTGCCTATCACAGTTTCGGAGGCCATGGAATGCCCAGATGGCACAAAACCCCCCCAAATGACCCCATTTTGGAAAGTAGACACCCCAAGCTATTTGCTGAGAGGTATTGTGAGTATTTTGCAGATCTCGCTTTTTGTCACAGTTTTGAAAATTGAAAAAAAAAAAAGAAAAAAAAAAAATTCTTTCTTCATTTTCAAAAACAAATGAGAGCTGTAAAATACTCACCATGCCTCTCAGCAAACAGCTTGGGGTGTCTACTTTCCAAAATGGGGTCATTTGGGGGGGTTTTGTGCTATTTTGGCATTTTATGGCCTTCGAAACTGTGATAGGTAGTGAGGAGTGAAATCAAAAATTTGTGCCTAGAAATCCTGAAGGCGGTGATTGGTTTTCGGGGTCCCGTACGCGGCTAGGCTCCTAAAAAGTCCCACACATGTGGTATCCCCGTACTCAGGAGAAGCAGCAAAATGTATTTTGGGGTGCAATTCCACATATAACCATGGCATGTGTGAGCAATATATCATTTAGTGACAACTTTTTGTAATTTTTTTTTTTTTGTCATTATTCAATCACTTGGGACAAAAAAAAATATTCAATGGGCTCAACAGGCCTCTCAGCAATTTCCTTGGGGTGTCTACTTTCTAAAATGGGGTCATTTGGGGGGGTTTTGTGCTATTTTGGCATTTTATGGCCTTCAAAACTGTGATAGGTAGTGAGGAGTGAAATCAAAAATTTGCGCCCTTAGAAATCCTGAAGGCGGTGCTTGGTTTCCGGGGTCCCGTACGTGGCTAGGCTCCTAAAAAGTCCCACACATGTGGTATTCCCGTACTCAGGAGAAGCAGCAGAATGTATTTTGGGGTGCAATTCCACATATAACCATGGCATGTGTGAGCAATATATCATTTAGTGACAACTTTTTGTAATTTTTTTTTTTTTGTCATTATTCAATCACTTGGGACAAAAAACAAAAATATTCAATGGGCTCAACATGCCTCTCAGCATTTTCCTTGGGGTGTCTACTTTCCAAAATGGGGTCATTTGGGGGGGTTTTGTACTGCCCTGCCATTTTAGCACCTCAAGAAATGAGATAGGCAGTCATAAATTTAAAGCTGTGTAAATTCCAGAAAATGTACCCTAGTTTGTAAACGCTATAACTTTTGCGCAAACTGATAAATATACACTTATTGACGTTTTTTTTTACTAAAGACATGTGGCTGAATACATTTTGGCCTAAATGTATGACTAAAATTGAGTTTATTCGATTTTTCTTATAACAAAAAGTAGAAAATATCATTTTTTTTCAAAATTTTCGGTCTTTTTCCGTTTATATCGCAAAAAATAAAAATCGCAGAGGCAATCAAATACCATTAAAAGAAAGCTCTATTTGTGGGAAGAAAAGGACGCAAATTTTGTTTGGGTACAACATTGCATGTCCGCACAATTTACAGTTAAAGCAGCGCAGTGCAAAATTCTGAATTCACCTCTGGTCCTCTAGCTACCAAATGGTCCGGGGCTTAAGTGGTTAAAGGCTCGGAAAGTGTACAAATATACAAATATACTTGTTTTTTCTAAAAGGGCAAAGTGTATTTGTGATCAAAAAGAGTACACAAATAGCCAAAAGCAATGCAGATAAAAATGGGGGGTACGCGTTACCACACAGTGTTATTTAAACAAAATAACACCTTTTGACATCTACATATAAAGGCATGCATCAACCAATCCGACGCATTTTGGAGTCACTGAGCTCAGTGATTCCGAAACGCATTTGATGGTTGATGCATGCCTTTATATGTAGATGTCAAAGGTGTTATTTTGTTTAAATAACACTGTGTGGTAACGCGTACCCCCCATTTTTATCTGCATTGCTTTTGGCTATTTGTGTACTCTTTTTGATAACAAATACATATGGAGATTTTTAAGGGTAAAAGTTTGACGCCATTCCACGAGCGGGCGCAATTTTGAAGTGTGACATGTTGGGTATCAATTTACTCGGCATAACATTATCTTTCACAATATAAAAACAATTGGGCTAACTTTACTGTTGTCTTATTTTTTAATTCAAAAAAGTGATTTTTTTTCAAAAAAAGTGCGCTTGTAAGACCGCTGCGCAAATACGATGTGACAAAAAGTATTGCAATGACCGCTAATCTATTCTCTAGGATGTTAGAAAAAAAACAATATATAATGTTTGGGGGTCTAAGTAATTTTCTAGCAAAAAAAATGTTTTAAACTTGTAAACACCAAATCTGAAAAACAGGCAAGGTCCTTAAGTGGCTAGAGATTATTGTCATTGCATATCAAAGGTCTAATTTCGACTATTAGCTCCTGCGGCCCAAGGGCCTCATAATAATTGTAAAGATATTTCTTCTAGATGCATTGAACATTTTGCCAACATTGTTTGGAGCCACAGACTCACAGGTGAGCCCATTTAGCCACTTAAGGATCGCCTCACGCCAATATACTTCGGCAGAATGGCATGGCTGGGCACAAGCACGTACAGGTACGTCCTCTTTAAGAAGCCCAGCCGGTCCTGAGCTCCGTGACCGCGCCCGCGGGACCCGACCGCCGCCGGTGTCCCACGATCGGGTCACAGAGCTGAAGAACGGGGAAAGTTAAGTGTAAACAAACCTCTCCCCGTGCTTCCTAGTGTGAGTGTCACTGATCGTCTGTTCCCTGTCATAGGGAACGACGATCAGTGATGTCACACGCCAAGCCATACCCCCACACAGTATTAATCTCTTCCTAGTGTGAGGGGGTTAGCTCGGCAGCGGGTGTGTGTGACCCCCGGGATGGGCTCCCCACCCAAAAACAGGCCCAGCAAACGGAGGTTGTGGTTTTCAAAATCAAAAAAAAGTGCGGTTTATTTTCTATTTACAGTGACAAAACACAGCAAAGCCAAAAGAAACATAAACAAAATAAATCCTGGTCAACTTGACCTCTGACTAAACATACAGGTTTCCTAACTAACAACTGGGATCAGCCTAGTGCTGTCCTAGTCCCTAAGTCCCTGGTTTTAAATGTCCAAGCAAATAGCCACACAGGCTTTGTCTCACCGCACAGGGGTTCACTCTCCCTAGACAGTCCACACAGGTCTGGGTCCAGGCATGAGCTAACATCTAATGAAGCTGGGAGTTCTTATAGAGGCCTAAATGAGCTGACAAGCTTCAGCTGGTCTCATCAACTCCCTGTCTGCACGACGCCCCACACTCTCCCTAGAGGTATGAGTCATCCATGAGCCCACTAGCCTTAGCTGGGCTTATACAACTCTCCACCTAGTTGTATAAGTCGGCGTAAAGCCTGAATCTGGGCGAAATATATCTACCCCCCTGGATGCAACCAGGTGACTTTACCTTCCTGCTGTCACATACCCCCCCCCTCTTGTTTTAACCTCGGGGTTGGAACACCAGCAATCAGGCATTCATGTACTCGAGACAAAGCATCCACATTCCCCATTTGAACGCCAGGGCGATGCTTTACTGTGAAGTTGAATTCCTGGAGGGCCAGGAACCACCTATTCACTCTTCTATTTGTTTCCTTGTTTTGAGCCATCCACTTTAACGGAGCGTGATCCGTAACCATGTCAAAGTGCCTACCTAGCAGGTAGTACCGAAGGGAATCTAGAGCCCACTTCACCGCTAAACACTCCTTTTCAACGGTGGCGTAATTTACCTCATGGGACTTCAACTTCCTGCTGAGGTAAATGACTGGGTGCTCTTCCCCGTTCCAGACCTGGGACAATACTGCTCCTAACCCCACATCTGACGCATCACTTTGTACGACAAAGTCTTTAGAGAAGTCGGGTGAGTACAACACTGGCTGGCTACATAAGGCTTGTTTCAAGAATTGGAATGCTGCCTCAGCCTCGGGGGTCCATTTAATCATGACCGACCCTTTCCCCTTCGTTAGGTTGGTTAGGGGCACAGCCTTAGAAGCAAAGTGGGGAATGAATCGCCGATAATACCCAGCGATTCCCAGAAAGGCTCGTACCTGCTTCTTGCTGTTGGGACGTGGCCAACTCTGGATGGCCTCGACTTTGTTGAGTTGGGGTTTTATTACTCCCCTCCCAATGGTGTACCCAAGATATTTGGCCTCCTCCTGCCCAATGGTACACTTCTTGGGGTTAGCCGTAAACCCCGCTTCCCGAACAGAGTCCAGGACTGCTTGCACTTTTGGCAGATGTGAGGCCCAATCTGTGCTATGGACAATTACGTCATCCAGGTAAGCCGCAGCATACTTCCGATGGGGCCTCAGCATCTGGTCCATTTTCCGCTGGAATGTGGCCGGCGCATTCTGTAACCCGAACGGCATTCTTTTATATTGGAACGCCCCATCTGGGGTTACAAATGCGTTTTTCTCTTTGGCCAATTTGGCCAGGGGGATTTGCCAATACCCTTTTGTGAGGTCAAGAGTCGTCATGTATCGGGCTGTTCCCAGCCGGTCGATCAACTCATCTATACGTGGCATGGGGTAGGTGTCAAATTTTGTAACTTTGTTCAACTGACGAAAATCGTTACAAAATCGCCAGCTCCCATCCGGTTTAGGCACCAACACAATGGGACTAGACCAATCACTTTGGGACTCCTCTATCACCCCTAAGTTCAGCATTTTCTGTACTTCCTCCCGTATTGCCTCCCGTCGGGCCTCTGGGATCCGATAGGGTTTTAACTTCACCCTTTCACCGGGCGGGGTAATGATGTCATGCTCTACCCCAAATGTTTGTCCCGGCAGCTCAGAGAATACCTCCTTGTTGCGAAGCACAAACTCCTTAACCTCCTGTTGTTGGGGTTGTGACAAGGTGGCTGCTATTCCAACCTCAGGAATCACGCAACCAGTTTGAGCTGGTGACCAAGTGTCTGCGACTAGGGACTCTCTATCCCTCCAGGCTTTCAACAGATTAACGTGATAGATCTGTTCGGGCTTTCGCCTTCCTGGTTGTCTGACCTTGTAATTCACTTCGCTCACTTTTTCCATTATCTCGTAGGGGCCTTGCCATTTGGCAAGGAATTTACTTTCAACCGTAGGGACAAGTACCAGTATCCTATCCCCCGGGGAAAAGGTACGGGTCTTGGCTCCACGGTTGTACACTCTCTGCTGTGCTAACTGCGCTTGGGCCAAATGTTCCTTCACGATGGGCATTACCTGTGCAATTCGGTCTTGCATCAGGGCGACATGCTCAATCACACTCCTGTGGGGAGAACTCTCACTTTCCCAAGTTTCCTTGGCAATATCCAACAGCCCTCTTGGGTGTCTCCCATACAGTAACTCAAAGGGGGAGAATCCCGTAGAGGATTGGGGCACCTCCCTAATAGCAAACATCAGATAAGGAAGTAGACAGTCCCAATCCTTTCCATCTCTATCCACCACTTTCTTCAACATTTGTTTTAGGGTTTTGTTGAATCTTTCAACCAGCCCATCGGTTTGGGGGTGATACACAGATGTACGTAATTGCGTCACTTTGAACAATTTACACAGCTCCTTCATAACCCGGGACATAAAGGGTGTACCTTGGTCCGTAAGCAGTTCTTTACAAATACCCACCCGGCTAAACACAAGAGATAGCTCTTTGGCTATGGTTTTGGCCGAGGTATTTCGGAGAGGGATCGCTTCTGGATAACGGGTGGCATAGTCCATTATAACTAATATGTACTGGTGCCCCCTAGCGGACTTGATTATAGGACCTACCAAATCCATGGCGATCCTCTCAAACGGGACCTCAATGATGGGTAGAGGGACCAGCGGGCTACGGAAATGTGGCATCGGGGCCGACCTCTGACACACAGGGCAGGAGGAACAATAATTTTCTATGTCCTTCATCACCCCCGGCCAATAGAATCTCTGTAATACCCTCTCTCGGGTTTTCTCTGTCCCCAGATGACCTCCAAGAATGTGCCCATGGGCCAACTCCAACACCAACTTCCTGTAAGGTTTGGGCACCACAAGCTGCTCAACGGTTTCTTCTGCCCTTTTTGCCACCCGATACAGTAGGTCCTTCTCTACGCTGAAGTATGGGTAAGTGCAGGTATTATCTGGGTTCACTAACTCGCCATCTATTTTCACTACGTTTTCCCGTGCCTTTATTAGGGCGGGGTCTTTCAACTGTTCTGTGGCAAAGTTTTCCCTGTGAACCTCAAGATCAGAAAACTCCACAGACGGTAGGTTTTCGTCTGAGGAGGTGGGCTCCTCTCCAGTTTCTTGAGTCTCCCCTGCCAATACTGATAAGGGAAATTCCGGAGAGTCCTCACCACTCTCAGGGGAGTTCTGGCTATCACATTCCTGGTACATAGGGGCACCAGTGGGGGGCTCAGGATCATCCCACAGTTCCCAGAACTTCGGAAAATCCCTTCCCACAATGGCGTCATACGGTAACTGAGATACTAAGCCCACTGGATGAGAGAGGGTACCTTTGGGGGTCTCGAAACACACTGTAGTCACTGGATACTCTCGGGTGTCCCCATGCACACAAATAACAGCTACCTTGCTATTCCCAGAGACCTCTGTTTTAACTAACTCAGCCTTTATCAGGGTCACAAGGCTACCTGAATCCAGCAATACCACAACATTTCTACCATTAACACACATTTTGCATAAATGTTTCTCAGTTCCTCGAATGGCAGTGCATGCGACTGTCGCACACAGCGACTGACGTCTGCCCGTCAGAAAGTCACACTGCATGGGTTCCTCCACAACCGGGCAATTGGCTGCAATATGTCCCGCTTGCCGGCAGCGGTAGCAAACGATCCTTCTTGCCGCCTCTTGAGCCGCTGATTTCCCAGGCTGTTCTCGCCAAACTTGGGGTAGAGCTCCCACCCTCTCACTCTCTCCACCCTTACCCCTTGGAATCCTCTTATCCGCCCCTGGGGATGGTCTGGTCTTAGGGTGGAAAGTCCGAGTGTCTCTGGAAGAGGCCGTCAGGTTCTCTGTAGCCAAGTATTTCTCCACACGATCCACAAGACCATCGGCCGTCTCTGGGTCTCCATGGCTTACCCACTTTTGGATGGCAGTAGGAAGAGCTCTCAAAAACCGATCCATTACAACACGTTCCACAATCTTTGGTGCGGACAAAGTCTCTGGCTGTAGCCACTTTCTGCTCAGGTGAATGAGATCATACATTTGAGACCTGGGGGGTTTTCCAAGCTGGAAAGTCCAGTTATGCACACGCTGAGCCCGGACAGCCTGGGTGACACCCAGCCTTGCCAATATCTCAGCTTTTAGCATCACATAGTCTTTTGCTTGGTCAGGCTCTAGGTCATAGTAAGCCTTCTGCGATTCACCAGTTAACAGAGGAGCCACCAGTCCAGCCCACTGCTCCTCAGGCCACTTTTCTCTTTCAGCAGTCCTTTCAAATGTGGTCAAAAATACCTCTGGATCATCCTCTCCAGTCATTTTTGTCAATAAACGACTCACCCCAAAGGACGCGGTATTAGTGGGACGGCTTTCCTCACTGGTCTGCGGACGTTGCTGCATTACTGCTTCCATTTGTTGTAGTCTCTGCTCTTGCTTCTGTAACAGGTCTATGAAGCGGGCCTCAGATTGCTGCTGGGCTTGTTGCTGAGCTTCCAGACTCTGTTGGTGAGCTTGCTGCTGGGCTGCAAGGCTCTGTTGATGAGCTTGCTGCTGGGCTGCGAAGTTCTGTTGTTGAGCTGCAAGGCTCTTTTGCAAACCTGCATTTGTCTGCTGTTGATTGGCATTTGCTAGAGCCAGCTGCTTCAGTATCTCCTCCATGCTGGCTTAAAAAAACTGCCACTGGTTCTCCACCAACTGTGAGGGGGTTAGCTCGGCAGCGGGTGTGTGTGACCCCCGGGATGGGCTCCCCACCCAAAAACAGGCCCAGCAAACGGAGGTTGTGGTTTTCAAAATCAAAAAAAAGGTGCGGTTTATTTTCTATTTACAGTGACAAAACACAGCAAAGCCAAAAGAAACAAACAAAATAAATCCTGGTCAACTTGACCTCTGACTAAACATACAGGTTTCCTAACTAACAACTGGGATTAGCCTAGTGCTGTCCTAGTCCCTAAGTCCCTGGTTTTAAATGTCCAAGCAAATAGCCACACAGGCTTTGTCTCACCGCACAGGGGTTCACTCTCCCTAGACAGTCCACACAGGTCTGGGTCCAGGCATGAGCTAACATCTAATGAAGCTGGGAGTTCTTATAGAGGCCTAAATGAGCTGACAAGCTTCAGCTGGTCTCATCAACTCCCTGTCTGCACGACGCCCCACACTCTCCCTAGAGGTATGAGTCATCCATGAGCCCACTAGCCTTAGCTGGGCTTACACAACTCTCCACCTAGTTGTATAAGTCGGCGTAAAGCCTGAATCTGGGCGAAATATATCTACCCCCCTGGATGCAACCAGGTGACTTTACCTTCCTGCTGTCACACTAGGAAACACTTAACCCCTTCAGCGCCCCCTACAGGTTAACCCCTTCACTGCCTGTGTCATTTTCACAGTAATCAGTGCATTTTTATAGCACTGATCGCTGTGAAAATGACAATGGCCCCAAAATGGTGTCTGATGTGTCCGCCCTAATGTCGCAGTCAAGATAAAAATCGCTAATTGCCGCCATTACTAGTAAAAAAATAATTATTAATAAAAATGCCATAAAACTATCCCCTATTTTGTAGACGCTATAACGTTTGCGCAAACCAATCAATAGACGCTTATTGCAATTTTTTTTACCAAAATTATGTAGAAGAATACGTATCGGCCTAAACTGAGGGAAAAAAATTTTTTATATATTTTTTGGGGATATTTATTATAGCAAAAAGTAAAAAATATTGATTTTTTTTCAAAATTGTCACTCTATTTTTGTTTATAGCGCAAAAAATAAAAACCGCAGAGGTGATAAAATAGCACCAAAAGAAAGCTCTATTTGTGGGAAAAAAAGGACATCAATTTTGTTTGGGAGCCACGTCGCACGACTGCGCAATTGTCAGTTAAAGCTAAGGAAGAATCCTGCTGCAAAATGCAATGGAAGCATGGCTCTTTGTACTATCCCATGGGGTCCCGCTTACCGCTAGGGACCCTTGAATTTGACAATAAATGCTCAAGAATCCCCACTCAGGCTATCAGAGTCAGATGAGTTGGATGCCACTGACCAGCAAGGGTGCAGGCTAAAGAGAGGTCCATCCAAACCCAAAGCACATTGCAGAATTAGAAAAGAGATAGCCCGGCCGCCACACATCTCATCCAACCCGAGTGGTTAGCAGGTGAAAGCAGCCTCAGCTCGATTCATTCAGGCCATGTCCCCAACATGTTTCAGCTGAGGCTGCTTTTATCTGCAAACCACTCGGGCCAGGCGAGGTGTGCAGCGGCTGGGCTATCTCTTCCTATTTCTGCACGGTGTATTCTACAAGATATGTTTTTTCATTGGCAGTATGTAATGCTTGTTTGCTATGAGTAAATTGACATTTATTTCAGTAAAAATCCTAATGCTTATTTAATTTTACCTTCCTGTGTGGTTAGCTGCAAGGAATGTTTATTGGTCGTATTAACATTTTTTCCAAATAAAAAAAGCATGTTCATTATAAACTATTAACTATGTGAGATTTGAATGTCAGAGTTGTTTATTGTAAGTGCAAATTACAAGTGCAGTATTTTGCTTTGTGTCCTTTAAAGTCACTTTGTGATAAAAGCAAGGAAGCATAAACCTCTTTAGTGTCTTAATGTGCTTTACCAAACAAGAATGTTGCACATACAAATGCATTATCTATCGCAATTTATTTATGGCAAGAAAACAAATTGTATTCACAAACCAAAATGGTTTGGAAGCATATCATAACCGCAGAAACCAGTAGTGTGCCCTCCAGCCTAATAGAACCAAATGGATGACCATACACATTTCAGGGGACCGTCCCCCTTCCTCAGAGCAAAGAATGAATCAATTAAGCCCAAGTTCTGACACGTTTCAAGAATTGCTCTTTCTCAGGGGCTATTTCTTGGATTTCTTAGAAGAACAAAACAAAACAAGCAAAGTGATACCCAATGGCAATGTAAAAATTACATGCATTACATTGTCATATAATCACCACTGACCTGTGTAATAGTCACCTGTTATGTGTGCAAAGTGACCCAGCTCAGTAGGTAGCCCCCCTGGCACAGACCTTCCTTGTTGTTATGTTGTTATAGAGCCCTCCTGGCACAGACCTTCCTTGTTAGATTGTTAGGGAGTCCTTCTTTCAGCATATGCTGCTGGCCTTTTATTTAGAAATGCAAAATATCAAATATGTCAAAAGGTCAAGTTATTAACTGCTTGCTGACTGCTGCACGACTATACACTTCGGCAGAATGGCACGGCTGCGCATATGGACATACCCGTACTTCCCCTTTAAGACGCGGCATTGCAGGCGCGCCGCAAGCTCCGTGAGTGTGACCACGGGTCCCGCGAACTCGATGTCCACCGGGTGCACGCGATCATGTCACGGAGCTGAAGAACGGGGGTTTGCCTGTGTAAACAAGGTATCTCCCTGTTTTGCCTTGTGACAGGACACTGATCTTCTGCTCCCTGTCATCGGGAGCAGCGATCAGTGTCGTGTCACATGTAGCCCATCCCCCCCACAGTTGGAATCACTTCCTAGGACACATTTAACCCCTTCCCCGCCCCCTATTGGTTAACCCCTTCACTGCCAGTGTCATTTACACAGTAATCAGTGCGTTTTTATAGCACTAATTGCTGTATAAATGACAATGGTCCCAAAATATCGTCAAAAGTGTCCGATGTGTCCACCACAATGTCACAGTCACGATAAAAATTGCTGATCGCCGCCATTAATAATAAAAAAAATTACAAAAAAAATGCCATAAAACGATCCCCTATTTTGTAGACGCTATAAATTTTGCGCAAATGAATCAATATACGCTTATTGCGATTTTTTTTTTTTTACCAAAAATATGTAGAAGAATACATATCGGCCTAAACTGAGAAAAAAATTTGTTTTTTTATATATTTTTTGGAGATATTTATTATAGCAAAAAGTAAAAAATATTGCATTTTTTTTTTAAATTGTTGCTCTTTTTTTGTTTATAGCGCAAAAAATAAAAACCGCAGAGGTGATCAAATACCACCAAAAGAAAGCTCTATTCGTGTGAAAAAAGGACGTCAATTTTGTTTGGGAGCCACGTCGCACAACTGCACAATTGTCAGTTAAAGCGACGCAGTGCCGAATCGCAACAAGTGCTCTGGTCGTTGGCCAGCCAAATGGTCCGGGGCTTAAGTGGTTAAACATCCAGATCAAGTTCTTCAGTGTTTTGAATGTACCTGCGTTTACATGCATATAAATTCAATAAATGCATTCAGAGCATCTAATACTGCTCCTGGATGCACAGATTTCTATTTTTCCTAAATAGAACTGACCTGAAACAAGTAAATGAACAGTAGTAATTACTGTATCCCATTTAAAATCATTATATGCATTTTATGCTTTAAAGCGGAGTTCCAGTGCCCAAAACACTTTTTTTTTTTAAAACGCTCTGCATTTGTCCAAACATGTCCAAACATTTGTCCAAACATACACTTACCTGCTCCACTGTCCAGCAACGCGCCGCCCGGAGCTTCGCTCCTCTCCCCCCTTCTTCATTCATAGTGTGGGCACCCGGCCGTGACAGCTTTCGGCTTCACGGGCGGGCACTCACTGCGCATGCGCGAACGGCGCAGCGCTCTCTGAGTGGATAGGCGATCGCCTGGGACCTGTCACGTGTCCCAGGTGATCCCCTACAGGGAGGGGCCGCCAAAAGGCGATATGACAAATCGCCTAGGCGGTACCTGGGCGGAAGGAGGAAGTGGGACAGGAAGTACTGAAGCCCCCACTCCCCCCCAAAAAAATTACATGCCAAATGGGGCATGTAAGGGGGCGAGGAGTGGATTAAGCGGAAGTTCCAAATTTGGGTGGAACTCCGCTTTAAGTAATGTCTTATACATGCAAGTTACAGCTCTTAGAAAAGGAAAACTATCTGTAGAAGTCTCCACTAACATAGGATTTAGTGGTAATTTCTAAGAGAACAATGTCTTAACCACTTGCCTACTGGGCATTTTTACCCACTTCCTGCCCAGGCCAATTTTCAGCTTGAATGACAATTGCGCAGTCATGCAGCACTGTATCCATATGACATTTTTTATATAATTTTTTTCACACAAATAGAGCTTTCTTTTGGTATAAGTCTCCACAGGCAGCACAGTAAGTAGGGGCTCTATCATGGCTCTTGCGCAAACAAATTAATATATGCTTATTGCGCTCCACCCGGGGGATTTTCTGGCATCCTTGGACATCAAGGACGCCTACTTGCATGTCCCAAACTGCGCGGGTCACCAAAAGTTTCTGCGCTTCGCGATAGGCAAAGACCACTATCAGTTTGTGGCTCTTCCCTTCGGTTTGGCGTCAGCACCGCGGGTTTTCACCAAGGTGCTTGCCCCGATTCTAGCTTTGCTGAGATAGCGAGGCATTGCTATCGTGGGCTATCTAGATGATCTTCTTCTGAGGAACATGTGGTGATAGCCAGTCAGGCTCTCCGAGAAATCGGCTGGCTGAGGAACATTCAGAAGTCGGTCCTGGTTCCGACTCTGGAGTACCTAGGATTGATCCTGGACTCTTCGGAGGCGAGAGTATTTCTACCCTTAAAAAAGTTACAGACTCTTCAATCTGCAGCACGGGTGCTGACGTCCCGCAAATGGTCGTCACTTCGTTTTTGCATGAGAGTCCTGGGACTCATTGTGGCTTCCTTCGAGGCGGTACCGTATGCCAAATTCCACACTCGAGTCTCACAAAGGAGATCCTATCTTGCTGGAACAAGTCTCCATTATCACTGGATCGTCAGATCCAGGTGAGTCACCTGGTCAGGGCATCCCTGATGTGGTGGCTGAGATCCCCGGCCCTTCGGTCGGGGAAGTGGTTCCTTCCTGTTCAGTGGACTGTGATCACAATGGACGCCAGTCTTTCAGGCTGGGGTGGAGTCTGGAGAGTTCTGTCAGCCCAAGGGCTCTGGTCTCCGTACGATTCCAGTCTGCCGATCAATGTGATGGAACTCCGGCCAATCAGACTGTGCCTTTCCTCATGGTCGAGGAGACTGCAGGGTTGCTCGGTCAGGATCCAATCGGACAACGTCACGGCGGTGGCTTATGTCAACCATCATGGGGGAACTCGGAGCTCAGCTGCGGCGTCCAAGGTCGCTCATATCCTAAGGTGGGCGGAAAGAAGCGTGACGGCTCTGTCGGCCGTTTACATTCCAGGAGTAGACAACTGGCAGGCGGACTATCTGAGCCGCCAGATGTTGGACCAGGGGGAATGGTCCTTGTATCCGGAGGTGTTTCAACTCCTTTGCCGGAGGTGGGGCACGCCGGATGTGGACCTCCTGGCCTCTTGACACAATTGCATGGTGTCAAGATTCGTGGCCAGGTCCAGGGATCCCTGGGCAGACGCGTCAGATGCGTTGGTGGCCCCGTGGGGTCGGTATCGGCTGATTTATGCCTATCCTCCACTGAAGCTGCTTCCTCGATTGCTTCGCAGGGTGGAGGCCGAGGGGATTCCGGTAATCCTCATCGCTCCAGATTGGCCTCGGCATCCTTGGTACACCGATCTTGTGCGCCTAGTGGCGGACATTCCATGGCGACTGCTGGTGCGGGAGGACCTTCTGTCTCAAGGTCCCATACTTCATCCTGCTTTACAGACTCTGGCTTTAATGGCATGTCTATCCAGGAAGATATACCACCGTACCTGGATGGCCTACATCGCTATGTGCGAGGAGATGGATTGGCGTCCACGGACGTATTCCGTTCCCAGGATCTTGCTGTTTTTACAGCGTGCTGTGACCCAAAAGCTTGCCTTAAGCACCATTAAGAGTCAGATTTCAGCTTTGACTATTTTCATTCAGAGGCCGCTAGCAGGCCATTCTTTGATTAGTACCTTCATACAGGGGGTCCGACATGTGCTCCCCCCTGTTAAACCACCTCTTCCTCCTTGGGATTTGAATTTGGTGCTCTCGGTTCTTCAGGAACCTCCTTTTGAAAACATCAGAGAGATTCCTGTCTTAACTTTATCTCAGAAGGTGGCTTTTCTGGTAGCCATTACTTCTGTCAGAAGGGTTTCCGAGTTGGCGGCCTTGTCTTGCAAACCGCCATACTTGGTCCTCCATAAGGATAAGGTGGTGCTACGCCCGCAGCCTTCTTTTCTCCCGAAGGTGGTCTCGGTCTTCCATCTTAATGAGGACATCGTGCTTCCGATCTTATGTCCTCGTCCGTCGCATCCCAGAGAGTTTGCGCTCCACACGTTAGACATGGTACGTGCCCTGCGGGTGTACCTATCTGTTACGGCTTTGATTCGGAAGTCTGACTCGCTGTTTGTGTCTGGTCCAAAACAGGGCCAAGCGGTTTCGTCTGCCACCATTTCTGGGTGGATCCGGCAGACTGTCATACAGGCCTATGCCCTTAAGGGGTGGGCGCCTCCTTTTCCAATTACGACACATTCAACCAGGGCAATTGGTGCTTCCTGGGCTTTCCAACAACAAACGTCTGTTGCACAAGTGTGCAAGGCGGCGACCTGGTCGTCCGCACATACCTTTTCAACGTTTTATAAGGTTGATGTGGATGCATCTTCTGATGCTTCCTTCGGCTGCAAGGTTTTGCAGGCGGCTGTTTAAAGTTGCAACTCCTCCGTTGAGGAGCTCTGCTTGTTTGGGGTGAAGTTTGTTTTTTTCCTTGATATTGTTCCCACCCCTCGTTCTTTGACACTGCTTTGGGACGTCCCACTTTGTCAAGATTGAAGATGCTGTGTCAGTCCATGGACGGTAAGAGAAAATAGGATTTTTTTGTACTCACCGTAAAATCCTTTTCTCTGACATCCATGGACTGACACAGCACCCACCCCTCCTATTTTGAGTTTGTACTGCTTTAATACGAACAGAGGCTGCTGGCTGTATGGGTTATGTCCAGAGGGACTGCCCCCTGGGCGGGGCTGTTTAGCTCTGGTAAGGAAATGTATGTTAAAACATCTAACATTCTGCCTAGTCTTCTTCTATGAGCAGGAACATAACCCACTTTGTCAAGATTGAAGATGCTGTGTCAGTCCATGGACGGTAAGAGAAAAAAGGACGTCAATTTTGTTTTGGAGCCACATTGCATGACCTCGCAATTGTCAGTTAAAGAAACGCAGTGCCGAATCGCAAAAAATGGCCCGGTCATTGGGCAGCCAAATCCTCCGGGGCTGAAGTAGTTAAACCTGATGTCTACTGTTAGATCACATATAAAATCATTTGTTGTTTTAAATAAATCACCAAAAATTATCATCACTGAATGTGTTGTGTCTAATATGTATATACGTATATACACATACAGTTGTGCTCATAAGTTTACATACCCTGGCAGAATTTATGATTTCTTGGCCATTTTTTAGAGAATATGAATGATAACACAAAAACATTTTGTATCACTCATGATTAGTGTTGGCTGAAGCCATTTATTATCAATCAACTGTGTTTACTCTTTTTAAATCATAATGACAACAGAAACTACCCAAATGACTCTGATCAAAAGTTTACATACCCTGGTGATTTTGGCCTGATAATATGCACACAAGTTGACACAAAGCGGTTTGAATGGCTATTAAAGTAGTTGTAAACCCACAAAAAACAAAAAAAACCTGCAAGACAAAGGCATAATGAGCTAGTATGCATATCATACTAGCTCATTATGAAATACTCACCCTAGATCCGCAGCGGTCCCAGTACACAGCTCCGGCTGGCGACATCGCTCCCAGAGTTACTTCCTGGTATCGTGGGCTCCGGCACTGTAATTGACGTGCCGTTGAACGTGCCATTGATTCAGTGCGCATGTGCCGATGACTTCGGCACATGCTGATACAGGGGATATCCGGGGTAGCTACAGGTAAGCCCTATTATAGGCTTACCTGTAGTAAAAAGTGGATTGCAAGGGTTTACAGACACTTTAAAGGTAACCATCCACACCTGTGATCTGTTTGCTTGTAATTAGTGTGTGTGTATAAAAGGTCAATGAGTTTATGGACTCCTGACAGACCCTTCCATCTTTCATCCAGTGCTGCACTGACATTTCTGGATTCTGAGTCAGGGGGAAGGCAAAATAATTGTCAAAGGATCTGCGGGAAAAGGTAGTTGAACTGTATAAAAAAGGAAAAGGGATAAAAAAGATATCCCAGGAATTGAGAATGCCAATCAGCCGAGTTCAAACTAATCAAGAAGTGGAAAATGAGGGGTTCTGTTGAAACCAAACCACGGTCAGGAAGACCAACTAAAATGTCAGCCACAACTGCCAGAAAAATTGTTCAGGATGCAAAGAAAAACACACAAATAACTTCAGGTGAAATACAGGACTCTCTGAAAGCATGTGGTGTGGCTGTTTCAAGATGCACAATAAGGCGGCACTTGAAGAAAGATGGGCTGCATGGTCGATTCGCCAGAAGAAAGCCATTACTGCGCAAATGCCACAAAGTATCCCGCCAAACAGCACAGAGACAAGCCACAAAGTCATTTTGGGTGATGAGACCAAAATTTTGCTTTTTGGCCGAAACCATAAATGCTACATTTGGAGAGGAGTCAACAAGGCCTATGATGAAAGGTACACTATTCCTACTGTGAAACACGGAGGTGGATCGCTGATGTTTTGGGGATGTGTGAGCTACAAAGGCAGAGGAAATTTGGTCAAAATTTATGGCAAGATGAATGCAGTATGTTATTAAAAAATACTGAAGATATCTGGATTCAGACAAAAGCTCCTATCTTTAACTACATGGCGGAGGTGGCATAGTATAAAGGCTTCATGTCCTGTAGTTATGCTATGCTCCTTAACTTGTTTCTGCCTGATATGACCCGTAAGGTGATAGCCCAGTGGGAGGGAGATGTTGGACCTTTTGAGGAGGAAGAGTGGGAGGAAGCACTTTTGGCAGTCTCTCAGTGTTCGCTGAATGTAGCCCAACGTCTGTCGCAGTTGTACATACTTCTCAGAGTTCACTATACGCCAGCCAGACTGGCTAGAATAGGGGTTCGTGATGATCCCTCCTGCACACGTTGCATGCGGGATCACGGCGACTTGATACACTTGCTGTGGCGTTGCCCCAAACTTCATGCTTACTGGACGGGGGTGATGGAGGTCCTTAACCGAACCTCTTAGGTTCAAATTGCTAAAGAGCCCAAACTCTGCTTGTTAGGTATTATTGAGGGTGACACGCTTGAGGAGATGCCCAGACAGGCGATAGCTGGGGCCCTCTTTCAGGCCCGAATGCTGATTCTACGGCACTGGAAGTCAACGGAACCCTCTACTGTGAAGGAGTGGATAAAACAAATGGGTAACACTTTGAAGTTAGAAAAACTTATTTGCCAACATAGAGGCAGTACAGAATTTTTTTTCAAACTATGGGATCCATGGTTAAGTGTGCCTGGGTTGGCTCCGGTGGAATTAGTAATGGATAGATTGTTATAAGTTTCCTAGTGCTCTTGCATCGGTAGCAGGGACCCAGTTAATTGGCGGCACTATTGTCTCAAGGTATTGTTCACTGTCTTGAAAGGGAAGATGCATATAATGTACATGTTTGTGTGAAATGTGCAGTATTTTCTGAAACTAAGCATGGTACAGGTTTTATGTATTATGGTGTTCTGATGCCAATAATGGATGCAACATACTTTGTTTTTCAATAAAACATTTGTTTTGAGATAAAAAAAAAAAAAATACTGAAGGACCATTTGCATTCATCAGCCAGGAAGCTGCTCATGTGATGTACTTGGACATTCCAACATGACAATGATCCAAAACAAAAGGCCAAGTTGATCTGTCATTGGCTATAGCAGAATAAAGTGAAGGTTCTGGAGTGGCCATCTCAGTCTCCTGACCTCAATATCATTGAGCCACTCTGGGGAGATCTCAAACATGCAGCTCATGCAAGACAGTCCAAGAATTTACAGGAACTGAAGGCTTTTTTGCATTGAAGAATGGGCAGCTTTACCATCCGAGAAGATAAAGAGCCTTATCCACAAATACCACAAAATACTTCAAGCTGTCATTGATGTTAAAGGTGTTAAGAACTGGGGTATGTAAACTTTTGATCAGGGTCATTTGGGTAGTTTCTGTTGCCATTATGATTTAAAAAGAGTAAACATAGTAGATTGATAATAAATGGCTTCAGAAATCATAAATTCTGCCAGGGTATGTAAACTTATGAGCACAACTGTACATATACAGTGTATATATATATATATACACAGTATCTCACAAAAGTGAGTACACCCCCACATTTTTGTAAATATTTTATTATATCTTTTCATGTGACAACACTGAAGAAATTACACTTTGCTACAATGTAAAGTAGTGAGTGTACAGCTTGTATAACAGTGTACATTTGCTGTCCCCTCAAAATAACTCAACACACAGCCATTAATGTCTAAGCCGCTGGCAACAAAAGTGAGTTCATCCCTAAGTGAAAATGTCCAAAATGGGCCCAATTAGCCATTTTCCCTCCCCGGTGTCATATGACTCATTAGTGTTACAAGGTCTCAGGTGTGAATGGGGAGCAGGTGTGTTAAATTTGGTGTTATCGCTCTCACTCTCATACTAGTCACTGGAAGTTCAACATGGCACCTCATGGCAAAGAACTCTGTGAGGATCTGAAAAAAATAATTGTTGCTCTACATAAAGATGTAGCGGTTTAACAGGACAGGTTCCACTCAGAACAGGCCTCACCATGGTCGACCAAAGAAGTTGAGTGCATGTGCTCAGCATCATATCCAGATGTTGTCTTTGAGAAATAGGCGTATGAGTGCTGCCAGCATTGCTGCAGAGGTTGAAGGGGTGGGGGGGGGGGTCAGCCTGTCAGTGCTCAGACCATACGCCGCACACTGCATCAAATTGGTCTCCATGGCTGTCATCCCAAAAGGAAGGCTCTTCTAAAGATGATGCACAAGAAAGCCCGCAAACAGTATGCTGAAGACAAACAGACTAAGGACCCCTGATGACGTCAGAGTGTGCTGACGAAATGCGAAGGGTGGCTTGAACGTGATACGTCACTTCCGCCGCTTGCAACGCAGCTGAAGCGCTAATGGCGTTTCCAATACATGGATGTTAAAGCTGCAAGGGAGACATGTTTTTAATTAATTTTCTGAATAAACACGATATACTTCACCATGGAAGCCCTTCTTTTCTTTGCATTTTTCCACTAATGATTGGACATCCGTTCGGACCAGTCTGGAGGAAAAAAGGGAAAGGCGAGACATGGTTGAAACAGTTTTTCAATATGAAACCAAAATCAAGAACACAGGGACATGACCTCAAACTAACTGGAGGAAAGTTCCAAACTAATGTTAGAAAATATTATGTTACTGAAATGGTAGTTGATGCTTGGAATAAACTACCAGCAGAGGTAGTGACAGTCAACAGCAAATAGCTTCAAACATGCTTGGGATCAACATAGATCTATAGTCAGACAACGGAGTTAACGGATAATAAATAAATTGGCAGACTCGATGGCCTAGTCTGTCTTTTTCTGCTGTCACTTTTCTATATTTCTAAAAGGGAATCGCTCATATAGACCATTGTCACAGTAAACTGTTACTACGTTGAAAGGATTCCTCTTCACTGTAAAATTACCTTCACTTGACAACAGACAAATAGAGAGGGTGCATCTCTGTGTTGGGGGAATAGACAGTAACAAAAATTTGGGCTACCCTCTTTCCCGGGCCCCATAGCAGCTGCGTGGGCTGCTTTGCTGGTTGTTCTACCACCATATTGTGTATTCAATATGATAATTTGCAACTGCGTTTATATGAAGGAGGAGTGATCACAGGGTGCATTAGCTGAACTGACTATTTGCAATATTGGCATCCTAATGTTTGTGGAAAATGTTTTGAACATTAAACTGCTGGCAGTGGAACATCTACAGTCAGGTCCATAAATATTGGGACATCGACACAATTCTAATCTTTTTAGCTCTATACACCACCACAATGGATTTGAAATGAAACAAACAAGATGTGCTTTAACTGCAGACTTTCAGCTTTAATTTGAGGGTATTTACATCCAAATCAGGTGAACGGTGTAGGACTTACAACAGTTTGTATATGTGCCTCCCACTTTTTAAGGGACCAAAAGTAATGGGACAATTGGCTGCTCAGCTGTTCCATGGCCAGGTGTGTGTTATTCCTTCATTATCCCATTTACAAGGAGCAGATACAAGGTCCAGAGTTCATTTTAAGTGTGCTATTTACATTTGGAATCTGTTGCTGTCAACTCTCAATATGAGATCCAAAGAGCTGTCACTATCACTGAAGCAAGCCATCATTAGGCTGACAAAAACAAAACAAACCTATAAGAGAGATGGCAAAAACATTAGGTGTGGCCAAATCAACTGTTTGGAACATCCTTAAAAAGAAAGAACGCACCGGTGAGCTCAGCAACACCAAAAGACCCGGAATACCATGGAATACAACTGTGGTGGATGACCGAATAATTCTTTCCCTGCTGAAGAAAAAACCCTTCAACAGTTGGCCAGATCAAGAACACTCTCCAGGAGGTAGGTGTATGTGTGTCAAAGTCAACAATCAAGATAAGACTTTGCCAGAGTGAATACAGAGGGTTCACCACAAGATGTAAACCATTGGTGAGCCTCAAAAACAGGAAGGCCAAATTAGAGTTTGCCAAACAACATCTAAAAAAGCCTTCACAGTTCTGGAACAACATCCTATGGACAGATGAGACCAAGATCAACTTGTACCAGAGTGATGGGAAGAGAAGAGTATGGAGAAGGAAAGGAACTGCTCAGGATCCAAAGCATACCACCTCATCAGTGAAGCATGGTGGTGGTAGTGTCATGGCGTGGGCATGTATGGCTGCCAATGGAACTGGTTCTCTTGTATTTATTGATGATGTGACTGCTGACAGAAGCAGCAGGATGAATTCTGAAGTGTTTCAGGCAATATTATCTTCTCATATTCAGCCAAATGCTTCAGAACTCATTGGACGGTGCTTCACAGTGCAGATGGACAATGACCCGAAGCATACTGCGAAAGCAACCAAATAGTTTTTTAAGGGAAAGAAGTGGAATGTTATGCAATGGCCAAGTCAATCACCTGACCTGAATCCGATTGAGCATGCATTTCACTTGCTGAAGACAAAACTGAAGGGAAAATGCCCCAAGAACAAGTAGGAACTGAAGACAGTTGCAGTAGAGGCCTGGCAGAGCATCACCAGGGATGAAACCCAGCGTCTGGTGATGTCTATGCGTTCCACACTTCAGGCTGTAATTGACTGCAAAGGATTTGCAACCAAGTATTAAAAAGTGAAAGTTTGATTTATGATTGTTAATCTGTCCCATTACTTTTGGTCCCTTAAAAAGTGGGAGGCACATATACAAACTGTTGTAATTCCTACACGGTTCACCTGATTTGGATGTAAATACCCTCAATTAAAGCTGAAAGCCTCCTTTCATTTCAAATCCATTTTGGTGGTGTATAGAGCCAAAAAGATTAGAACTGTGTCGATGTCCCAATATTTATGGACATGACTGTAAATAGGTGGTCATTTTTATTCTACAAGTGCCATAATTTCTTGCTTTTTACATAATGGTGGATGGGACAATGTTTGAGTAAATACTAGTGGAGAAGGAGCACAGACAGTCAATATATAAGTTATATAGCTTACTTGAAACAACATTCAAGAATCCTCAAAATCAAGGCAATGTCCAAATGTTTCACGAACTCAGCAGGTTGGGTCTTTATTTCTGTTTGTAGCCATAGCATCTGAATTAGAAATCAATCCTATGTCTCATAACCTATATCTGCTAACTCTGTGTTGTAGACATTTTGTAACTAACTAAAGTACTGTACTGATCCTTTCTATTATTGGTAATTGAGGATTTCCACTCAAAATATGAAACACACTATATAAAACAACTAGTTGATAATATTAGGATATAATTCTGTCTCAAAGCTCTAATGCTCTTGTAAAGCTATTCATACTTCAAAATAATCTATTTTAATAGAAAATGAATGCTGCTTCCTTGGGGATATGAGATATAGCTGAATAAATTATGTGTGTTTTGTATACCTGGATTATGCAAATTGAACTTGAAGTTGCTTTAAATATATATTTTTTGTTTTCTAAGCATCAGTCAGGCTGCAGTAAGTGGATTACATTATATTTTTGCTCTCTTCTATACATGGATTATCATGGTATATTACTTATGGAAAATCATAAGTACTGACAAGATCCTTTTCCTAAATGCCATGAAAAAACATTCTTAAACAGCTTTGCATGACATTTTTTTTCAATGTGACTAAGACTTCCTCATTTTATAAATTTTATTTATTTAAATCTTCTAGTCTGTTTAAGTCCAAATGTATTAACATAACGCACAAATGTGTGGTCTCCAAGTTTGTCAGGAGTAGATTATATTTTTAATGATTTGATATTTTTTTTTTTAGCAAGAACTTTCATGCACACTAAAGACATGCTGGTAGGTTATTCAGATCCTGTCTAAATTGGCCCTAGTATATGTATGAATGTGTGTTAGGAACCTTAGGTTGTAAGCTCCTTGAGGGTAGGGACTGATGTGAATGTACAATATATATGTAAAGCGCTGCGTAAATTGACGGCGCTATATAAGTACCTAAAATAATAATAATAATGCCCACTAAGCCCTCATTAACATGGGTGTCCTGATTTTCAATAAATCAAACTTAACCACTTAAAGCGGAGGTGCAGGCAGTTTTTTTTTTTTTTTAAAGTCAGCAGCTACTAACAGTGTAGCTGCTGACTTTTTATAAGGACACTTACCTGTCCTACTCTCCCGAGATGTCGGTCCCGCCACGGTGATCGATCACTGCTGTCAGGTCCCGGCTCCTCCATCCTGACTAAGGGAAACAGGCAGTGAAGCCACACAGTCCCCAGAAGGCAGCGCGCCCCATTCGCAAGAAGAGGAAGCAGAGGAGACCCACCGCGGACGAGAAGAGGCACATTAGAGGCAGATTAGGGCACTTCCGCATAGCAACAGGCATTTAGGGTGAGTATAATGTAAATAGTTTTTCAGGGTGGACCTCCGCTTTAAGAACCGCCGCACGCACTTATACGTTAACAGAATGGCACGGACAGGCAGATGGGCGTATAGGTACATCCCCTTTAATTTGCCGCCGTGTGGTCGCGTTCACGCCAGCGGCGGAGGGTGCACGACCCTGTCGCGAGCTCTGTGACCGTGCCCGCGGGACCCGCAGACTCGATGTCTGCCGGTGTCCCGCGATCGTGTCACAGAGCTAAAGAACAGGGAGATGTCAGTGTAAACACAACATTTCCTCTTTCTTCCTAGTGACATGTCACTGATCGCCTGCTCCCACTCATTGGGAGCAGCAATCAGTGACATGTCCCTCATAGCCACGCCCCCTAACAGTTAGAATCACTTCCTAGGACACACTTAACCCCTTCCTAGCCCCCTAGTGGTTAACCCCTTCACTGCCAGTGTAATTTTTACAGTAATCAGTGGATTTTTATAGCACTGATTGCTGTAAAAATTACAATGGCACCAAAAATGTGTCAAAAGTGTCCGATGTGTCCGCCATAATGTCGCAGTCATGATAAAAATCGCTGATCGCCGCCATTACTAGTAAAAAAAAAATATTAATAAAAATGCCATAAAACTATCACCTAATTTGTAGACACTATAACTTTTGCGCAAACCAATCAATAAACGCTTATTGCAATTTTTTTTACCAAAAATATGTAGAAGAATACGTATCGGCTCTATTTTTGTTTATAGCGCACAAAATAAAAATCGCAGAGGTGATCAAATACCACCAAAAGAAAGCTCGATTTGTGGGGAAAAAAAGGACGTCAATTTTGTTTGGGAGCCACATCGCACGACCGCGCAATTGTCACTTAAAGCGACGCAGTGCCGAATCGCAAAAAGTGCTCTGGTCTTTGGCCAGCCAAATGGTCTGGGGCTTAAATGGTTAAACATCCAGATCAAGTTCTCCAGTGTTTTGAATGTACCTGCGTGTACATGCATATAAATTCAATAAATGCATTCAGAGCATCAAATACTGCTCCTGGATGCACAGATCTCTATTTTTCCTAAATAGAACTGACCTGAAACAAGTAAATGAACAGTAGTAATTACTGTATCCCATTTAAAATCATTATATGCATTTTATGCTTTAAGTAATGTCTTATACATGCAAGTTATAGCTCTTAGGGTCCTTTCACACGGGGCGGATCCGTGAAGATCCACCCTGTGAAGCTCCGCTTGCTCAGCGGGGATCGCTCCGTTGATCCCCGCTGAGCCGACGGATGACTGGGTGGTCCCCGCACACTGTGCAGGGACCGCCCTGTCAGAGCGCCGCTCTCCCCTATGGGGAATCGGATGCCGACGGACCATAGAGTCCGTTGTCATCCGATCCGCTCCGCCGACGGAAGGAAAAATAGGGTTTTCCTCCGTCACACTTTGGCGGAGCGGAGCGGAGCGGATGTCAGCGGACATGTCTCCGCTGACATCCGTGCTTCCATAGGGGTACATGGAGGATCCGTTTCAGGTCCGCCTAAAAAACTGACAGGCGGACCTGAACGGACCTCCGTGTGAAAGAGCCCTTAGAAAAGGAAAACTATCTGTAGAAGTCTCCACTAACACAGGCTTTAAGCCCTGTACACACGATCAGATTTCCTATGGATTCTAGTCCGATGGATTTGTCCATCGGATATCCGATGAAACTGTTTTCCATCAGTCTTGCCCACACACCATCAAAAAACCGACCGTTCCAAACGCGGTGACGTAAAACACTCCGATGAGCCAAGAAAAATGAAGTTTAATGCTTCTGAGCATGCGTCGACTTGATTCTGAGCATGCGTGGGTTTTTGATCCGATGGACTTGCCCATAGACGATCAGAGTTTTCAATCGGTTTTTTATCCATCGGAAAAATGTAAAACATGTTCTATTTTTTAAAACCGATGGAAAAAAGGCCGATGGGTCCCATACACGATCGGTTTGTCTGATGAAATAAATCCATCGGACGAAAATCCATAGGATATCCGATCGTGTGTACAGGGCTTTAGTGGTAATTTCTGAGAGAACAATGTCTTAACCACTTGCCTACTGAGCACTTTTACCCACTTCCTGCCCAAGCCAATTTTCAGCTTGAATGACAATTGCGCAGTCATGCAGCACTGTATCCATATGAATTTTTTATATAATTTTTTTTCACACAAATAGAGCTTTCTTTTGGTATAAGTCTTCACAGGCAGCACGGTAAGTAGGGGCTCTATCATGGCTCTATCATGGCTCTGTGTCTCATGGCTGCTGACTTTATTTTGGCTGTGCTGTGTTACAGTCTGTTATATACAATACAGCCATAAGTTAACAAAGTAAGCAAACAGCCATGTCACATACAGCCATGATAGAGCCCCTGCTTACTGTGCTGCCTGTGATGATGATTGTAATGCTGATGAGCTGCTACTTTACACTTAAGTTGGGGGAGCAGTAAACATGTGCAGTAGGGCTGCATTTTACCCCCCCCCCCCCCTCAAAAACAAACCACTTTTTGTCCAGCAACGCACCAGCACATCGCTGGATTGGAAGGGTGATATCTCTGTCATCACTGCAGCAATGATTGGCTTTAATTTTTTAGCCCCAGTGATTCTGCACAAAGTAAAAGTAATCCTAGTGCCTAAGAAGCCCCTGGATTACTTTTACTTGCAGTGGAAGGGGGCAACCAGTAGCATTCGGTTCCTGGGACACAGTGAGGGATGGATGTTGTTCCTCCCACTGTGTGACGCCAGTAGGAGGAAACAAGCCATTGAACAAGCATTTGATCAAATCAATATTGGTTTGATCACATGCTTTGGAGGACAGATATGTGGTCTAAAAGCCCCCAGATCTCTCCATAAAGAGGACCTGTCATGGCCCTGCTATCACGAGGGATGTTATTCATCCCTTGTGAAAGCAAAAAAAAAGGAAAATACAATGTAATTTTTTTAACAAAATGCTTATGTACAATTGCAAACGCACATGTTGGCCCCGCACGCATGTGTAAATGGCAACAAACCTGGGGTGTGGTCTAAGGGGGCCCTGTCAGGTTGGCTGCACGGGGTCCCATAATTTCTAACAGCGGCCCTGCTCATGGGCACTGATGATGTGGCACTGGTGAGCACTGATGAGGAGGCACTGATGATGCTGCACTGATGGGAACTGATGGGCACTGATAGGCCGCAATGATGGGTACTAATAGGCAGCACTGATGGGCACTGATAGGCAGCACTAATGAGGTGGCACTGATGGTAACTGATTGACAGCACTGATGAGGAGGCACTGATTGGCAGCACTGATGGGCACTGATTGGCACTGAATTGCAGCACTGGTGGGCACTGATTGACATCACTGATTGGCACTGATAGGCAGCACTGATGGGCACTGTTAGGGCTGCACTACTAATCAGAACACTGATGATCTGTGCCCTGATTATCAGTGCAGATGTCCCTTTTCACACTAGCCAGTTACCAGCTCTCTCCTCTCCTCACACTGTCAGGGAGAGAAAAGGAGTGCTGATAACCAGCAAGTATGTTTACATCATGATCAGCTGTGATTGGACACAGCTGATCACGTGGTACAGAGCCACAGTGATTGGCTCTGTACCCTGATCTGTGATCAGCTGTGTCTGAAGAACACAGCGATCACAGAGCATGCGGGGGACGAGGTTCGGGAGGACGTCATATGACTCCCTTTCCCAAACTAGAGGACCATGCTGTAGCCATCATTTAGCCATAGCACAGTCGGCAAATGGTTAATGTGTATATTCACCTTTGCAGCCAGATTTTAAAAAAATTTGCACTATATGTGCATACCTAAAAAAAAAAAAATTTAAATCTAGTTGCTTCTTTCGAGTAGGGTTAAACATAGGACTCTATAGGCAGCTTGAATTGTTAACTTGCTGAATGATATTCTATAGGGACACTTTAAGGACCTTTTTTTTTGTTTTTTGTATTTTATAGTTAGTTACCACACATGTACCACACATATCTTTAACCCTTTGTTAGGATAGTCAGTGTGCACATCTAGCTTACAATTTATAATTAGGATCTGCCAGTGCAGTACAGACATGGTAATCATATTAAATATACCTTCCCAGCCTCTTTCCTAACACTGTGTAGAGGAGGAAGGATAGCTAAGATATAGAATGTGTGGGAACATATTAATTACGTGTTATCCCAATTTGGCTGCAAAGGTGGAAATATGCTTTAGCCCTGGTTCACACTGGTGCGATTTGACATGCGATTTGACATGTCAAATCGCATGTCAAATCGGCGAAATTTGCCGCAAATTGCGGCCAATGGCACCGTCCTAATTGGTGCAACGCCGCATCTGCGGCGCTGCACCGATTACAAAAAATTGTTTTTGTACTACTTTTTGCGATTTCAGCCGCGATTTACATTGACATCTGTTTCAGATGTCTTTGAAATCGCGGCCAAAATCGGGACTGCCAGCGGGAGTGAAATCATGTGAGTTCAGCTGAACTCGCAGGCTTCACTCCCGCAGCCCCAGTGTGAACGTGGGCTTAAAGCGGTATTAAACCCAAAAGTCTTTTCCCTCTGTTTCCTCCTGGTGATTTGGCCAGTAACACTCCTCCTATATTACAGGGCCTCCACTTAGGATGAAGGAGCACAGGGGGCACCTTTAGATGGCAGCATTGACAGTCTGTGGGGAGGGGAGTGTTAGACGCTCTAGCAGATTTATATACACTAAACAGATTGTCTCTAAACTCCAGGTAATACTTTATAGCAGTTACAGCAAACCGTTTGTTTCCTTTTGAGATAAAGGTTTTACATAAATAAATTAAAACTGATCATTGTAAGCAACCCTGTTAGTGTTAAATGGTTTTTCTCAACCCTGTACCAGCTACATCTGCAGCACAGCTTGTTCTGTCTGGATCACCAGGTGAAAATAAAGGGAAGAAAGCCTAAAAAAAGAAAACAAACGCATTCAGTACATCTAAGAATTGGTGAGCTGCAATATAATAAATGTTTGCTTTTGGGTTTAATAATACTTTCAGTAAAAGCTGGATCACTTTGAGGATGGATATTAATGTCATATAATCAGCATCATAGGTTCAGTATGACAAGGAGGATCTAGGTGGCAACGTTAGCAGTCACAGGTGAACTTTTAATTGTCAGAGCTCTTACATGAAGCTAACAGACACAGAGTTCTGAATAACTGAAAGTATGGCTAGAGGTGGCACTTAGGCTGGGCTTCACACTAGTGTGAATTGGATGTGGGTTTCCCCGCATCCAATTCGCACAGCAGGAGATTGTGACTGGCTCTCTATGGAGCAGGTTGACATATATCTGCAGCGGCTCTTGTTCCGTTTCAGGTCTTAATTCAGGCAAAGAATTTGGGCTGAAATCGAACCTGAAACGGTGAACGAGGACGCGTCGGACTCCTGCTGTGAGCCTCCTGCTGTGAGCCTCATATGTGAACTCAGCCTTAGACTTGGGCACTAATCAATGATCATCTTTCCTCTATCCACACTCCACTGCTATGAGAGTAACTGGATTTGGAAAACCCCAAAGCATTTAGAGTGATCTCCTCTAAAGTCCTGCATGGAGCCAGAAGTATACTCCACAATCCCCAACAATTGCACACTCCACAGATGTGGTCATTTGCAAGCTGACAAAACACACGTTTTCTACTACATCCATTTTTCTATAGAATAATGAATGTTTGTGTTTAGATTTATTACTCCACCAGAATGGCTTTCCTTCTTTCTATCTCCCTTTTGTTTTCTGCATGCTTCTCTCCTTTATAACCTGCAAGCACAGCAGGTCCCATAGACGTGCGCAACCTTGCCATGATGTTACATGAATGAACAAAGCATGAGAAATATAGTATTACACATTTTCCTAACAAAACATTTCCAATACTGTATATACTTGACAGTGAAGGGACATAACTAAAGATATGCTCACTTAAAGTGGAGTTCCACCCTGAAAAAAAAAATACACGAAAATGCAGCAAAAATTTTTGAAAAAATAAATAAAAATTTTACTCACCCGAAATACCGGCTGCTATGCAGATGTTCCTAATCTGCCTCTTCCTTATCCGAGGTGGATCTTCTTCATCCCTCCTACTCGCGGTGCCTTTTGGCGAATGGGAACGCTGCCTTCTGGAAACTGTGAGTAATCACAGAGAGCAGCCGCCCATTCACAAATCGGCATGAGACTCGCGCATGGCTACTTTAAGGTACCTCTAAATATTTTAAAAGGAAATAAGCAAATGCTGTGAAAGCAGCTTATTGATGGAGTTGCATTTTGATCAGTGCAAAGGCCAGTGCTAGGTGCAAAGATTTTTGAATTGTCTAATCAATTTCTATGCACACAGAATGCTTTTGGATCCTGAAAGTACATTACACAAAGTTCCTTGAGTTTTTCCCTCTTGGAGCCTAACTGCCTGCCATTAAGTAGTTTAATTCCAGAGCCTCATTGGCCAATAAAAAGCTTCTGACACTGGATTGTTAAATGGTAGAAAGCAGAGCCTATCTCTGGAAGGGGTCACGCTCTAACTCCAAGAAAGGCCAAAGTGGAGGCATCATGTGTTCCTGAGAACCAGTGGTTCACCTATTGAATATAAATTAAGGAAAGAGCTTTCCAAGGATCTTGGAAATACTATTACTGATCTTTCTAACTGGTTTGATGCAATGGCAGGGATAAAGTTGACACAGCATCAAACACTTTTGTTATGTTCTGTGGCATCATTCAGGGTCAGCATCTACTTCTTGGACTGAGATTCTGGCTCTTAGGTGATTCAGTCACGTAAATCCAAACAGATCAACCCCCTGCTGCAACCTCTTACCTTGTGTCTTGCTACAATGTTGCAGTGTTGCTGTGGGAGTGGAGACTGCTAAAATGCTTGTTCCTGCCTGCGGGAAACTGATGACTTGATCTCAGCACAGGCAAAGTCCTCAGACTTGAGCCTGAAGCAGGGGCGGTGCGTCCATTAAGGGTGCACGGGTGCCGCCTCCCCTTTCCACCACTGGGGCCACCCCCTATTCATGTGTCTGGCCCCTTTCAGGACGCAGGGCGCATGAATTACAGTTTTTTTTAAGCACCTAAAAGCAGGGGAAGGAGACGCCTGCTCGTGATGCACGCGGAAGAGAGCCGGGGAAGCCGCCCATGGTTGAGGTAAGTGCACCGACCGACTGACCGACCTGACCGGGGGTGGGGTAGCGGTTGCACTGTTTGCCCCCCCCAAAAAAATTACCGGCTAGCCTGAAGCCTGTTTTTTAATGATAAAAGGTACAGCTTTTCTGAAAAATTATACTGTTAATGTATATTGTAACAGGCCAGAAATGTATTAGTGCAGATTTGCAACGTTACAAAGTGTTTTTTAGCTTCATATGACTTTTGAAAAATACAAGCTGACATTTGGTATTTAACCATTCCTCTATATCTGAACTTTAAATTTCACATTATAGTCCAAGATTCTCCATGGCTTTGGAGCAGATTCTCACATACTGTATAAAAAAGGCACCATACAGTATACAACAACAATCAAAGATATTTCAACATTTCAAGAGATGATTTTCAGAAACTGCCAAATCTGACTTTCTACCGTAATGTTTTTTTCTGTGTTGGGAAGATAGAAAATTGTATGTGTGCTTTTCAGCTAAAATCCTCAACATCAAGCTCTACCAAAAGCCACAGAAAAACTTTAAACCCTTAATCAAAGGAAGCAAAAAGACCTACTCTTCCTTTGAAGCATTATGTTTTCTACCAAATTACATGTCAATCAATCAAAAGTGATGTGCCTTTAAGCTAGCCAAAGCTGCTCAGCAGGAACCATCTGAATTTCAATCCATTTATGGGCAGGCTGGTTGTATTGAAGCCGATTCATTGATCAACTTCAGTACAACCAGCCTGTCTGATATTTATTTTGCCAATCATTGGGGAAGGCTCCAGACGATCCCCGCAGGCAGAACACAATAGCACTGCAGGAGGGATTCTCTCATCATCACTGGCTGTTTTGATGGGGAAATTGAGCAATTTTCTTTCCTTTAACCACTTCAGCCCCGGAAGATTTTACCCCCTTCCTGACCAGAGCACTTTTTACAATTTGGCACTGTGTCGCTTTAACTGACAATTGCGCGGTCATGCGATGTTGTACCCAAACAAAATTTACGTCCTTTTTTTCCCACAAGTAGAGCTTTCTTTGGGTGGTATTTGATCACCTCTGCGGTTTTTATTTTTTGCGCTATAAACCAAAAAAGAACGACAATTTTGAAAAAAAAACCATTACTTTTTGTTATAATTAATATTCCCCAATTTAAAAAAAAAACATATTCTTCATCAGTTTAGGCAAATATATATTCTTAATTCTAAAATCGCAATAAGCATATATTGATTGGTTTGTGCAAAAGTTATAGCATCTACAAACTATGGGAAAGATTTATGGCTTTTTTTTATACTAGTAATGGTGGTGATCTGCGATTTTTAGCGGTACTGCGACATTGCAACGGACAGATTGGACACTTTTGACACTTTTTTTGGGCCCATTGACAATTATACAGCGATCAGTGCTATAAAAATGCACTGATTACTGTGTAAATGTCACTAGCAGGGAAGGGGCTAACACTAGGGGGCGATCAAGGGGTTAGCTGTGTGTTCCCTCAGTGTGTTCTAACTGTGTGGGGGATAGGAGTGACTAGGAGAGGAGACATATAGTTTTTTCTACTTAGTAGGAACAAACTATATGTTTCCTCTTCCCTGACAGCACAGGGATTTGTGTGGTTACACACACAAATCACCGTGCTGGCGCTCGTCCACGCAAATGCCTGTGGCCAGCGGCGAGCGTGCCCACAGGCCACGCGCATCGGGTTCCCCGCTACCCCTCTGGTGGCTGAAAAAGATAAGGACGTACCCGTACGGGGTTTTGCCCAGGGGAGCCATTCTGCCGCAGTATATCTGCGTGAGCTGGTCGGGAACCGGTTAACCAGGTTGAGGGAAAGAAAATTGCATAATGTATGCCTAAAGCCCTATACACACGGTCGGACTTCCATCGGACTTTTCCCTGGATTTTTGTCCGAACGGAGTTGGCCGGGCACACCCATAGCATACACACCACAGGACTTTTCTGCAAACTTTCCCAAAACTTTTTGCAACATCACGTGGTTTTTCTGCTCTTTTCTGCTCTTTACCGCCACCCTTTGGTCAACTTCTGCTATTGTTGGTTGATTTTAACATTAGTTGTTTTGTCCATCGGACAAAAGTCCTATGGTTTTCTGTACACACGGTAGGACTTTGCTCCATCGGACTTTTGTTGGGCAAAAGTTTGTCCGTTTGCAGACCCAACTTTTGTCCGATGAAAACACAAAAAAAAAAAAAAAAAAGTTTGTCCGATGGAGCGTACACACGGTCGGATTGTTGGTCCAACTTGCTCAAAATGAAGTTTGTTGGCCAAAAGTCCTACCGAGTGTACGGAGCTTTAGTGTTTGATGTCCATAAAGGTTTATAGAAGGCCACATTTCAATAGGCACATGAAGAATAAGCAACAAGAGAGGAAATAAACATGGGAGCTTCATCAGTCTCCCAATTACATGGCATATAATTATGGTTTTAAAAACGTATATACTGTGCTTTCACAAAATTACTTCTGACATGAATAAAAGACCATTTTAAAAAACTTTTACAAAAGTTGTTGCAAAACAGCAGAAATGTTTTTCAGCAAACTTCCTCTTTAAATGATGCCTGAGATAACTGTGAAAGCATACATAAAAACTGAATCGGAAATGTCTAAATTACACTATTGTTTCATCTGCGAGAAAATATAAAGTAATTTAAAGCACTATACAAGCCTCCAGATGTTAAATCAGTAGCATTTGTATGTCAAGATAATGATGACTTTTCTGTTTGCAGATATAAGCCTAATATTATGATGATGCATTTTGCCCTATTATCTTGCTCTGCAAATTTACAGATAATGTATACATTGAAAACTTTTTTTTTTAAATGATCAGAAAACTCTTTTGATATTCATCACAAAATTATTTTGGATATGTTATATTGACTAAACCACCTAGCAGACTGACACTGAATGGCAGCAAGGTCAGAGATAAACCCATTCAGTGCTGACATGTGTTGCAAAAATTGTTTGGGTATTAAAATCATTGTTATTTGTACAAAAAAATGAACTGTATGAATTTTTCTGCCCTCTATATATTTAAAGGTGAGAACATATACAGTAACAATATATTTTTGTTTGTTAATATTTGACCACTGCTTTTGTAGGAAGATAGAATTTGTAGATAAAACAAGTTGAAGAGGTAAAAGGGGAGAAAAGAAAACATTACTATAAGAGGTGCATCAAAATAAAAATTTGGTGCCGAAATTAAAACCGAAAATTCAGGATGTACTTGGCCATAACCGAAACCAAAAATGACAGTTTTTATAAAAAAATATATATTTTTTAAATAATTGTATTATATTCAGCTTTTTAATTAATATCATGAATTAAAATGAATATGAATTTATTGTCAGCCATTGTCGGCACCTTTAGCGCAAAGAAAAGCTCAAGAAAAATGCAGCCCTTTATATTCTATGTGTGTCTTTACACTGGCCTGTTGCCAAGTGAAAAAAAAGGGAAAAGGCGCGTGATCTAACGCATGGATCAAATGGATACAGTTTAATAAAAACCAAGTAGATGAATAAAAGAATAAAAATAAATTACTACATTTTCATAGAGACTAGGTTACAAATTGTTTATTTAAAATGAGTGGTGCCCATGCAAGGGCAGATGCTTAATGGTAGGCTGACGCGTTTCGAGGGGTTCACTCTTCATCAGAGCCTTGGAGAATGAGAACAAATGTCTGCATAGTGTAATAAATGTATAGATTTATATATAGAGTGGTTGATTGGGAGTTGTATCGCATATTGGATGTTAAATTCTCCTTTGCTTAAAAGGTGTCCACATCCCAGCACTCTACACACCATGGAGTAGATAGTTTGTTTGTTGTTGGTTTTTGATCATTTTGTTGTTATTTATGTTTGTCATCAGTGCGTTTTTAGCTTGTAAGGAAGCTGCAGTGAAAGGATGTCGGCTGCAGACTGTCTCCTCTGGGGCACTGTGGTCCTCCTGACAGAATGCTGTTCTGTGCTGCAAAGAGAGATGCATTATCGGCACCTTTTTCTTTATCGGCAAAATGTCAATAACTGATCGGTGGCCGAAATTTTGGTGCATCTCTAATTACTATGGTTTATGATGATGATTGTTACCATTCTTACACACTGTTCAAAATAATTCCAGTACTGCTGTTGATGCTATGCCACAATACTTGATTAGACAGCCATACTTGCTTTTGTACACGTTAGTAGAAAGAATACAGATCCGCAGGTCCTCAGTATATAAAAAAAGCCAAATAAAAAAAAAAGGAAGTTGAAAGTTTTGTCTTACATCTCCAGGAAGATTATCGCTTTGTTTTTTATATACACAGTGGTTACGAAAAGCATTCAGACCCCCTTAATTTTTTCACTCTTTGTTATATTGCAGCCATTTGCTAAAATATTTTAAGTTCATTTTTTCCTCATTAATGTACACACAGCACCCCACATTGACAGAAAAACACAGAATTGTTGACATTTTTGCAGATTTATTAAAAAACAAAAATTGAAATATCACATGGTCCTAACTTAGTGTTCAGACCCTTTGCTGTGACACTCATATATTTAACTCAGGTGCTGTCCATTTCTTCTGATCATCCTTGAGATGGTTCTACACCTTCATTTGAGTCCAGATGTGTTTGATTATACTGATTGGACTTGATTAGGAAAGCCACACACCTGTCTATATAAGACCTTACAGCTCACAGTGCATGTCAGAGCAAATGAGAATCATGAGGAACTGCCTGAAGAGCTCAGAGACAGAATTGTGGCAAGGCACAGATATGGCCAAGGTTACCACCTGTCCAATACAGTCCCAACAGTGAAGCATGGTGGTGGCAGCATCATGCTGTGGGGGTGTTTTTCAGCTACAGGGACAGGACGACTGGTTGCAATCGAGGGAAAGATGAATGTACAGGGATATCCTGGACGAAAACCTTCTCCAGAGTGCTCAGGACCTCAGACAGCGCCAAATGTTTACCTTCCAACAAGACAATGACCCTAAGCACACAGCTAAAATAACGAAGGAGTGGCTTCACAACAACTCCGTGACTGTTCTTGAATGGCCCAGCCAGAGCCCTGACTTAAACCCATTTGAGCATCTCTGGAGAGACCTAAAAATGGCCGTCCACCAACGTTTACCATCCAACCTGACAGAACTGGAGAGGATCTGCAAGGAGGAATGGCAGAGGATCCCCAAATCCAGGTGTGAAAAACTTGTTGCATCTTTCCCAAAAAGACTCATGGCTGTATTATATCAAAAGGGTGCAAATACTAAATACTGAGCAAAGGGTCTGAATACTTAGGACCATGTGATATTTCAGTTTTTCTTTTTTATTAAATCTACAAAAATGCCAACAATTCTGTGTTTTTCTGTCAATATGGGGTGCTGTGTGTACATTAATGAGGAAAAAAATGAACTTAAATGATTTTAGCAAATGGCTGCAATATAACAAAGAGTGAAACATTTAAGGGGGTCTGAATACTTGCCGTACCCACTGTATATCTATATAATCACCTATATTTAAAATGCTATGCACTTTAGTCGCATTTGAAATGTAATGATTATAATAGGGACCATGATCTTCCTTCCAGCTAGTGCAAAGGTTATGTTTAACTTCTAAGAAAATGTACAAATGCTTGGATTTCATCTCATACGTATTAATAGCACACCCGAGGGAGAGAATCAAATTAAAGAACGCTTTTATTCAAGCGCCCTATTAGCGTAATGAGGAGAACGTGAGGTGTATGCCATGAAAACTCTTGTAATCTCCATGTCATTGTGATCTGAATAGCTGATCAAATATCAGCTTAAAGGGGGCATAGAAGACTCAGTGGGAATGTTTATGTAACAATTTCTGAAATTCAGCTGACTTGATTCAATCATTTTAATACCCTGATGTCCAGAATCAGATTTTCCTACTCATCAAAAACAAAGTAAACTGTGGTGCCTAATTTCTATTTTCTTCTAGATCTACTGAGCCCACATATGAAGGCTTATTACCTCAGCTCCCACAGAACAATGATTAAATAATATTTAAATAGTCTCAGAGAGTCTATATACAAAACCATTACTTCAGCTCTTGTCAGGTATAATTGCAAATCACGAACTGAGTTTAGAGTCTAACTTTTTAAATGAGGTCTTTACTTTTACTGTCTGAGTTTTTTACAGACATGACAATCAGTCACCAAAGCCTGTACCTTACATTTTAGGATTTCTTAATTTTCTTTTCCTAACTATTTAACATCTCTAAATACTTCTGAAATTATTCTACAAAGATAACCTGAAATCTGTACAAGGGAAATTAAAAAGTTTGTAAAATGATGTAGTGATTTCAAGATTGGCTTAACAATGGGCAACGAACAGTACATAGGGAATTACGGAAGGAAAGGCAGAGCAGCTGGCTGACTTTACCCTTTTTAAATCAATAATACGTATAATAGGCACTAAATTACTGTTTGTCCATGGTATAAACACCCATTTTCATTTCATTCATGTGGGCACTTGACGAAGTGCTGGACCTTCAGAGCTCCATGCTGGAGCCGAGGGCTCCTGTGTGGGAATGACATCATCGTGGCCCCAGCCACTCATACAGCCAGAGCCTGTGAACCCAGAAAGAAGACTGGGGGAAGATGGAAGCCCTGTCAGCGGTGACAGCACACCACTGGAGGGCTTCGTTCCAAGGTAGTACTTTATAATGTGCTAGTATAAGATGCATACTTGCACATTATGCATTGCCTTGCAAGAGCTTTTTTTTTTTTTACATGCCACAGTTTACTACCGCTTTAAGTAAATTCTCACATACATGCATGGGTGCCAGGCTAAACAGAAATCAATCAACCTACCAGTTAGTTGTTGGCATGAAGCCTAATGACTTGAAGGAGTTTGATGAAAACACGGAAAGTGCACACAAACTTAGTGCTGGGGCTATTGGGGTTACTAGGGGAGAAGTTCTGAGAGAATCACAGGAAGGTATCAGCTCACTATGATTTTTGGAAAGATCAACAAATATTTTTTGACTTTTGGAACAGATATTACAAAATGCTTCCAAAGGTAAATTTACTCTACAACTGACATTTCACTTTTGAGTAAATGTTGAGTAAATGATTGGAGCATCTTTTTAAATTTCTGAGGATTTCTAAGGCCAACACTCTTATGGACTTTTTTCATTGGAAAAACCGATCGTGTGTGGGCCCCATCGGACTTTTTTCCATCGATGTTAAAAAATAGAACATGTTGTAAATTTTTCCGATGGAAAAAAAAACGATAGGAAATTCCGATCGTCTGTGTGGAACTCCATCGGAGAAAAATCCACGCATGCTCAGACTAAATTACAAGATGGGAGCGCTCGTTCTGGTAAAACTAGCATTCGTAATGGAGATAGCACATTCGTCATTCTGTAACGCACTGAAAAGCACGAAGAATGAAAAGCGCGAATCGGCTAACTAACACGTGGTAACACGAAATCAGCAAAAGCAGCCCAAAGGGTGGCGCCATTGGATTTGAACTTCCCATTTATAGTGCCGTCGTATGTGTTGTACGTCACAGCGTTTTGGACGGTCGGAATTTGGACTGATGGTGTGTAGGCAAGACTGATGAAAGTCAGCTTCATCGGAATTCAGACGGAAAATTCCATCAGATTTTATTCCATCGGAAATCCAATCGTGTGTACAGGGCATTTGGCTACTTTCACACTGGGACAGGGGGGGGGTTAGCAGTAAGGCGCCGCTAATTTTAGCGGCGCTTTCACGGCTGTAATAGCAGCACTTTTCGGCCGCTAGCAGGGCGATTTTAACCCCCGTTAGCAGCTAGCAGCCAAATAAAAATGCCCGTAAATCGATGCTGCCTAAGCACTTTGCAGGCACTTCAGCAGCGGTGCCCATGGATTCCAATGGCAGGAGTGGTGGAGAAGCGGTTTATACACCACTCTTGCACCACCCAAAAGATGCTGCTTGCAGGACTTTTTTTAATGTCCTGCAAGCGCACCGCCCCAGTGTGAAAGCACTCGGGCTCTCACACTGGGGCAGCAGGGGAGCCTTTTTTTAGGCGTTTTACATGCACTATTTTTAGCCCAAAAGCGCCCGAAAAACGCTCCAGTGTTAAAGGGCTCTAACAGTGGTCCTAAAGTTAAAACGTTAAAATGTTTTTTTACCTTAATGCATCCACTGCATTTAGGTAAAAAACACCCCACTAATTCTTCCTTCCTCCTCCCTTCCTAAACACTCACCGAGTTCTCTCTTGATCCAGCGATGTGTCCATGTGCAGCGGCAATGCTCTTACACTCACCGAGTTCTCTCTTGATCCAGCGATGTGTCCATGTGCAGCGGCAATGCTCTTGATTCCTCTTCTCATAGGCTACACTGAAAGCAGCAAGAGCCATTGGCTCCTGCTACTGTCAGTCAAATTTTTGTGAGGAGTGGTGTGGGGGCGTGGTCGATGGTCGTGGCTTGGGAGCATGCCACTCAGCACACAGCTTGATAAGGGGGCACTTAGAGAAGAGGAAGAACAGACAATGCCAGCAGAAGACTGAAAAAGAGAAGGTAAATCATTGCTCTGTGCCCTGTCCTTGCACAGAGCAGGTAAATATAACAACTTTTTTATTAAAAAAACAAAACTAAAACAAAGGTTTCGTACCTTTTTAACTATATATACTAGCCTGCAACTTTGCAGTGGTTATTGAGAATGAGTTTCACCTACTGTATCCTTTTCAATTTTCATTTAAAGTGTTACTAAACCCACAACAGTAAAATCAGTCTGTATATGCAGTAAAACATGCTTGTTATACTCACTGTGGAACCTAAGGGTTGTATATAAAGGCTGTATATAAAGGCTGTTTGATCCTGTCTCTCTGATCCTCCTCTTCTTCCACTGTCTCCAAAAAGTAACCTGATATTTACAGAGCCAGGGGACAGCTGCACATGCTCAGTTTTGTTTGTATTGCTAGAGAGTTTTTTTTTCTTGGGAGAGTGCATGTGATCAGCACAGGGCCAATCAGCACTGTCCAGACATGTCCAGACAGAGGATCAGAGGAGAATGAAAACTCCTCCTACAAGCTTTACTAAGAACTGATAGAAGTCACAAGGCTGCTATATATCGCTGATTCAAAAAGGTATTTACCAGTTTATATTTACTAAAATAATTGCATTTCTATGTTCTGTGTGCTGTGGGAGACCGGATAGAGTGAATGCAGGTTCTGGGTTTAGTATCACTTTAACTGAACGTATGGATGAGTAATGGTCTGTTGTGGACTGTAGTGACAAGAAAATTTAAAAGAAGCAGAAGGACATTTTTTCTTGAACAACTGAAATTCTAACCATGAATGTGTTTTTTGTTTGGGAAAAATACTATACACATTGTATTGTGCATGTTCTAGCCACAGAAACCTGTTTCTATCTCTGGAATGCCATTCAAGTACCAGGCCTAAATGAAATTTGAAGGGTTTTGGAACAAAATGAGTTAACTCAAAAATGGCAAGATCAAATACTCTGACAAACAATTTTTCTGAATTTTCATATGAACTTTTAAAAAACATTCTATTGGTGTATGACCAGCTTTAAACTTTGTCTGTACATTCATACTTTCATGGATTTTGATGATTACTTTACAACTCTTTTCTTAATCTTAACCATACTCTACCATTTCAAAACGTTATGGCCTACAGTGTATATAAATGTGCAGTAGAAATGATTAAGCACGTTTTGAGACATGAAATACTGATTTCAAAAATATGAAATATAGTTTTAAAATTTTTATATTTTTATATTAAAAGGCACAGCAAATATTTATCCCAAACAGTTTTCTTCAACAAAGGAAAATTTAAGTATAGTAGATTATATTATGAAAAATGTAGATCTCATGGAAAAAGTAACAGATATTACCTTCATCAAGGAAATATTAATTAGCTAAATTACTCGTTATAAGGTTCAATATAACAAAATATGTACCATATTTTTAGTAGTGGCTTGGCTGTCTACAGTGTGTAGAAAGTTTGGTACCAAAGTGTCACACATATCCAGTTTAGTTTCTCACTAAGCAAATCATGATTTCTTTTCAGACATCTCATTCAATATATTTGTGGAGTGCTGTCAGTCAAGTGAATTAAATTCACAGAACATAGAAAATGTTACATTCTCTGCATGTTTCTCACAACACCTATTGCTTGACCTGAGAATATGTTTTCTGTGTATGGCTGTCAGTTCCTTTTAAGCAATGTATTCTACATTACATAGCTTGTTTTCATAGATTGCATAGCCTTAAACTATTTTACTCTGCATAGGATGTGCTAGTTTGTTCAAATAGTATTTACTGCATTGCTTAAACTTTACTAGACAGGGTGCGATCCTTCATAAAAAAAATTGTTTAAATATTTCAATAATATTTGCAGTGCAGATGAGATAGGAAAATAACATTTCAGAAGGTGCGAGAACAAGAATATTTCTGACTTATATTGTTTATAAGCTCCAAAGTGGCTTAGACAACAAATTAATACAATTTATCTACATTAAAATACATCAAAATGTTCTTATGTGGCATTCTAAACAGGTCTAAAATCTATTAACTATTTGATGTGGAGCCCCATAAATTGAAAAAAATAAACGTGTTTAACGTATCTTGAGTCAGCTGAATCTTCCTTAATTTGTACCTCATCCGCTCCCCTTACTAACCTATTGCTTCTAAATCTTTCAGGTTTATTCATGGAGCAAAAATACTGAGTTATTGCTGGTGTCTGAGAGATAACCTTATGATTAGTTTGGTGTTTCTACGATTAATCACTCTGTAAAGAAAGCAGAATAGATACTGCTCTGCTTGAGCTGTAAAAAAATACATTGTAATCTCTAGACTGTGGCTTTAGCGTGGAGGAAGTAGAGATGAAGATACAGTACAGCCTATTTGTTAAGTCTACTGCCTAGCCAATGTACACAAAATATGATGTCACTTTAGGAACTCAAGCTATTTGGTTAATCAGCTGTTCTTCTTAAAGCTGGTGGGTTAAATGAAACCCGTTGGTTAAATGAAAAAAAAACTGACCTGGTTCCCCCCATCCACACCAATGTCCTCCCTGCTGTGCGATGGTATAGGGATAACCAGGGAGACTTCCCTTCCATCAGAATACAGATACTCCTTGTTTATCGACTAACCTGTTTAACGACTGCTCGGACTTATGACCAGCTCTTTCCACCTGAACGACGTGCTATACATCATTGTATTGTACAGTACAGTACAGAATTTTCGTTTGTGTTCTGTACTTATGCAAATGAAAACAACGTTATTGAGCTGGAGTTTTGTGTTTTAGACCTTTTTTTCACAATACAGTACAGTAGTTTAAGAATGCTTAAAATATTGAGGTCTTGTGACTTCTCATTTAGCAACGAATTCGTTTAACGACCTGGTCCTTGGAACGGAACCTGGTCGTTAAGTGAGGAGTACCTGTACACTGATCAGCGCTGCAGGCTTTAGATAGAGATATATATATATCCACTTCAATACAGGGCATTTTCACCCCCTTCCTGCCCAGGCCAATTTTCAGTTTTCAGCGCTGTCGCACTTTGAATGACAATTGCCCAGTCATGCAACACTGTACCCATTTTTATAATTTTTTTCCCCACAAATAGAGCTTTCTTTTGATGGTATTTGATCACCTCTGCGGTTTTAATTTTTTGCGCTATAAACAAAAGAAGAGTGACACATTTGAAAATAACACAATATTTTTTACTTTTTGCTATAATAAATATCCCAATTTAAAAATAAAAAAAACATTTTTTTTTCCTCAGTTTATGCCAATATGTGTTCTTCTACATATTTTTGGTAAAAAAAATCGCAATAAGCATATATTGATTAATATATGAATTAATATATGTAATGGCGGCGATCTGCGATTTTTATTGTGACTGTGACATTGCGGCGGACATATCGGACACTTTTGACACTATTTTGGGACCATTCAGATTTATACAGCGATCAGTGCTATAAAAATGCACAGATTACTGTATAAATGTTACTGGCATGGAAGAGGTTAACACTAGGGGGCGATCAAGGGGTTAAATGTGTTACCTATAGAGTGATTCTAACTGTAGGGGAAGGGGACTCACAACAGGGAGGAGACCGATCGTTGTTCCTCTGTACTGGGAACACACTGATCGGTCTCCTCTCCCCTGACATAATGTGGATCTGTGTGTTTACACACACAGATCCACGTCCCTGCTCTGTTTCAGGCAATTGCGGGTTAGTGAATTTATTATTCACTTTAAATGGATATTTTAACACATAAACATACATAAGTGAATTTACTTAAATATGCATTAACCACTTCAACCCTGTGCTTTTTTTACCACCTCAATACCAGGCCTATTCTGGCACTTCTCTCCTACATGTACAAATCATCATTCTTTTGCTAGAAAATTACTCAGAACCCCCAAATATTATATATGTTTTTTTAGCAGACATCCTAGGGAATAAAATGACGGTCATTGCAACTTTTTTTCTTGCACGGTATTTGCGCAATAGTTTTTCAAATGCCTTTTTTTTGGAAAAAAAATGGTTTCATGAATTAAAAAATAACAAAACAGTAAAGTTAGCCCAATTTTTTAGGAAAATATGAAAGATTATGTTATGCCGAGTAAATAGATACCTAACATGTCACGCTTTAAAATTGCGCACACTCGTGGAATGGCGCCAAACTTCGGTACCTAAAAATCTCCAGAGGCGACTCTTTAATTTTTTTTTACAGGTTACCAGGTTAGAGTTACAGAGGGGGTCTAGTGCTAGAATTGTTGCATGCGCTCTAACGCACGCGGCGATACCTCACATATGTGGTTTGAACGGCGTTTACATATGTGGGCGGGACTTACGTGTGCGTTCGCTTCTGATCGGTAGCTACCGGGGACAGGGGCGTTTTAATTTTTTTTTATTATTATTGTTTATTTTTTTTTACTTATTTTTTTTTTATTTTTACACTTATTTTACTTATTTTTTTGATCACTTTTATTCCTATTACAAGGAATGTAAACATCCCTTGTAATAGGAATGTGTGTGACAGGTCCTCTTTATTGAGAGATGCGGGGTCAATAAGACCCCACATCTCTCCTCCAGGCTGTAAAGCTGTAAAGCATGAGATTGTGAAAAAAATTCACTGATCTCATGTTTACTAGCCGCAATGGCGGCTTTGTTTACATCTGAGGACCCGGGTGTGACATCATCACATCGCGCCCGGGCCTCCAACGGTCATAGAAATTAATGGTGACCATCTGGTCACCAGTCATCTCTATGCTTCCTATTGTGCGCCGGACGATTCATTCTCCGGGCCCCCGATGGCACGGGAGAGCCCGGAGAAACACTGGATAGCGGCGGGAGGGGGGGTGTCCCCTCCCGCCGCCTATAAGAATGTTCATTGATCAATGAAAGGGGCATTAGTGGTAGGGTAACCAAAGAACATAAACCCAAGGTAAGTATAGTAGCAAGTCCTAGTTGCAATCTGGGAACACCCAAGAGGATAGTATGTGACCGGTCAAATAATATTAATGCATTAAAGTGTCTGTTCACCAATGCCAGAAGTCTGCCAAGCAAAATAGGTGAGTTGGAAGCTCTGGTGCATGAGGAGAGCTATGATGTAATCGGTATTGCTGAAACTTGGCTTCATTCCTCACACGACTGGGCTATTAATATTCCTGGCTATGCACTCTTTCGGAAAGACAGGGTAAAAAGGAAGGGTGGAGGGGTCTGTCTCTATGTGAGAAGTGATCTCAAAGCGAGTGTGAAAGAGGACCTGGTGGATGGAGAGTGTGATGAGTCTGAAGCATTATGGGTAGGACTGCATACAGATGTGCGTAGTTCAAAGCTAATCATTGGAGTTTGTTATAGACCACCCAATGTTAATGAGGAGTTAGAGACTCAGCTCCTTGCACAGATGGAAAGGGCTGCAAGGGCTGGGACGGTGATAATAATGGGGGATTTTAACTACCCAGAAATTGACTGGAGTAATGGAACTGCTGGGACAGTTAAAGGGCAAAAATTTATAAACCTATTGCAGGACAATTTTATGGTCCAGTTTATTGAGGCCCCAACTAGGAATGATGCTCTGTTGGACCTGGTAATCTCAAACCATGCAGAGCGTATTACTAATGTTCAGATAAAGGAACACCTGGGTAGCAGTGACCATAACATGATTTCATTTGATGTTAGTTGTAAGCAAAAATCACATACAGGAAAGATAAAAACACTTAATTTCAAGAGAGCAAATTTTCCAAGGATGAGTGCTGCTCTCCAGGACTTAGACTGGGAAGGAATATTGGCATCAATGGGCACAGAACAGAAATGGGAATTCTTCAAAAAGACTGTTTGGGAACTCACTGCAAAGTATATTCCCATGGGCAATAAGTTTAAAAGGCTAAAAATAAAACCTATGTGGCTCACTGACAAAGTTAAAAAAGCTATAAACTATAAGAAAAGAGCTTTTAAAAAATATAAAAATGAGGGAACACTAGTGTCATTTAAATGTTACAAAGAATATAACAGGATATGTAAAAAGGAAATCAAGGATGCAAAAATTCAAAACGAACGACAGATTGCAAAAGATAGTAGGACAAACCCCAAAAAATTCTTCAAATATATTAATAGTAAAAAGGTCAAGTCTGAGCATGTAGGCCCTTTACAAAATAATCTAGAGTGGGTGACTGGGGACAAAGAGAAGGCTAATTTATTAAATACTTTCTTCAGTTCTGTGTATACAAAGGAGCATGGGGGAGCTCATGTCCAAAATGGGGGTGGTAGTGACACAGCCCCAAATCCACAATGGCTCAAAAGTGATATGGTCCAGAAATATTTAGATGGAATAAAGGTGGATAAAGCACCTGGACCAGATGGCATACACCCACGGATCCTAAAAGAATTGAGCTCTGTAATTTCAAAGCCATTGTATTTAATTTTTAGGGACTCATTAATGACAGGAATAGTACCACTGGATTGGCGCAGGGCCAATGTGGTGCCTATATTTAAAAAGGGAATTAAGTGTTTACCAAGTAACTATAGACCTGTTAGTTTAACTTCTATAGTTGGGAAAATACTGGAGAGATTAATAAAAGACCACATAGATGAGTTCTTGCTGGAAAAAAACTATTTAAGCAACAGACAGCATGGATTCATGAAAGACAGAAGTTGTCAAACAAACCTGATTTCTTTTTATGAAGAGGTAAGTAAGACCTTGGACAGAGGGGTGGCAGTGGACGTGGTATACTTGGATTTTGCAAAAGCGTTCGATACAGTTCCCCACACACGGCTCATGTGTAAGGTAAAGTCTACAGGATTGGAAATATCAGTTTGTAAATGGATAGAAAACTGGCTAAAAGACAGAATTCAGAGAGTAGTGGTTAATGATTCTTACTCTGAATGGTCCAAGGTTATCAGTGGTGTACCCCAAGGTTCAGTGCTGGGACCCTTACTTTTTAACATGTTTATAAATGATATTGGGTCTGAGATCAAAAGTAACATTTCTGTCTTTGCAGATGACACCAAGCTATGCAGTGGAATAACGTCCTTACAGGATGTCACCAATTTACAAGCCGACCTCAATGCTCTGTCTAATTGGGCGACTATGTGGCAGATGAGGTTTAATGTTGATAAATGTAAAGTTATGCACTTGGGGGCTAATAATATGAATGCATCATACATACTAGGGGGAGTACAACTGGGGGGATCCGTAGTGGAGAAGGATCTGGGGGTTTTGGTAGATCATAAGCTCAATAATGGCATGCAATGCCAAGCTGCGGTTTCCAAAGCGAGCAAAGTCCTTTCTTGTATTAAGAGAGGTATGGTCTCCAGAGAGAGAGATATCATTTTGCCCCTGTTCAAATCATTAGTAAGACCTCATCTGGAATATGCAGTTCAGTTTTGGGCCCCAGTTCTCAAAAAGGATATTGGGGAACTGGAGAAAGTGCAGAGAAGGGCAACCAAACTGATAAGAGGCATGGAGGAGCTCAGCTATGAGGAGAGATTAGAGGAACTGAATTTATTCTCTCTTGAGAAGAGGAGATTAAGGGGGGATATGATCAACATGTACAAATATATAAGGGGTCCATATAGTGAACTTGGTGTTCAGTTATTCACTTTACGGTCAACACAAAGGACAAGGGGGCACTCTTTGCGTCTAGAGGAAAAGAGATTTCACCTCCAAATACGGAAAGGTTTTTTCACAGTAAGAGCTGTGAAAATGTGGAATAGACTCCCTGCAGAGGTGGTTCTGGCCAGCTCAGTAGATTGCTTTAAGAAGGGCCTGGATTCTTTCTTAAATGTACATAATATAACTGGGTACTGACATTTATAGGTAAAGTTGATCCAGGGAATATCCGATTGCCTCTCGGGGGATCAGGAAGGAATTTTTTCCCCTGCTGTAGCAAATTGGATAATGCTCTTCTGGGTTTTTTTGCCTTCCTCTGGATCAACTGTGGGTATAGAATTGGGTATATGGGATTGTACGATATATGTTTATTTTTATTTTTTTCATTTTTATTTTTTACGGTTGAACTGGATGGACTTGTGTCTTTTTTCAACCTGACTAACTATGTAACTATGTAACTATGTAACTATGTAATGCTATGATCATTCTTATGGTGCACAGAATCGCTAGCACAACAAAAGGATATCTGAATGATGCCTCTAGCTGCAGGCATCATTCAGATATCCCCCTACAAAGCCCAGGACGTCATATGACGTACACCCAGGATGGTGGACGTCATTTGACTATGGCTGGGTAGGGAAGTGGTTAAGCAGCATGGTCTAGATACAATATAGATAACATTCCCTTAGAAATAAATGGGATATCTGTTTGAAATGCATGCATTTCCCTGCAGGGCTTTTAGTTTCAGGCTGGGTTCACACCAGTCCTGTGCGAATTCCAGCTCCGTTCTCTGTGCGAAGAGAAGAAGCAGCTGTTCAGCGCATTCCTCTGCGTTGTAGGTGCAAATTAGATGAGAAGGGAGAGGGGGAGGTGTAGTTAAGAGAGGGAAAAATGCCTGTTCAGAACGCAATGCATATGCGAATCAGATGCGTGCCCATAGAAGATAATGGGCCTGAATTCGCACCTGAGCGACACCACAATGTCTAGAAAACACACACGTTTTTTGGGCAATGCGCAGTGCGAATGCATCGCACATATGTGAACCAGCCTCATTAAAATCAATGTATTTTGTAATGTTATGCAAATTGGATGCGGTTTAAGCCGCAACCAATTCGCATAGGTGTGAACGGGGCCTAAATATGCTGCATCATGCTCCTATAAATATATATATATCTATATATATAGATATATATATATATCTATATATATCTATCTATATATAGATATATATAGATATATATATATATCTATATATATCTATATATATCTATATATATATTTTTATATATATATTTATTTTCTATACAGTGTGTGTGAATCTAGAAGAACAGCATGTGACTTAGCCTGGACTTTTTACCACAAAAGTAGATCTATATCATCAATACATAAATAAGCAAAACATGTAATAACCCAATACATGGCTAAGCAGACACAGCTCTATCCAAATATACACTGATCAAAATTATAAACGCAATACTTTTGTGTTTTCCCCTATTTATCATGAGCTGAATGCAAAGATCTATGACTTTTTCTATGTACACAAAAGACCTATTTCTCTCAAATATTGTTCACAAATCTGTCTAAGCCCAGGTTCACACTGGGCTGCGAGAGTGAAGCCGTGCGAGTTTAGCTGAACTCGCACGATTTCACTCCCGCAGGTCAGTCCCGATTTCGGCCGCGATTACAGAGACATCTGTGCAGGTTTCTGCACAGATGTCAATGTAAATCGCGGGCCAAAATCGCAAAAAGTAGTACAGAAACTACTTTTTGAAATCGGTGCAGCGCCGCAGATGCGGTGTCGCACCAATTAGGACGGTGCCATTGCCGGCAATTTGCTGCAAATACCGCCGTTTTTACATGCGATTTGACATGCCAAATCGCATGTCAAAATGCACCAGTGTGAACTAGGGCTAAATCTGTGTTAGTGAGCACTTCTCCTTTGCCAAGATAATCCATCCACCTCACAGGTGTGGCATATCAAGATGCTGATTAGACAGCATGATTATTGCACAGGTGTGCCCTAGGCTGGCCACAAGAAAAGGCCACTCTAAAATGTGCAGTTTTACTGTATTGGGGGTCCGGGGGGTCCGAAAAACAGTCAGTATCTGGTGTGAACACCATTTGCCTCATGCAGTGCAACACATCTCCTTCACATAGTGTTGATCAGGTTGTAGATTGTGTCCTGTGGAATGTTGGTCCATTCCTCTTCAATGGCTGTGTGAAGTTGCAGCATATTGGCAGGAACTGGAACATGCTGTCGTATACGCCAATCCAGAACACACACCACATTTTTTAAAACAATGGCGTGGGGGTTCTCCGGGCCCCCAGGCACTATATACTCTGAACAGCAGTATATATACTATACGGCCTGCCATATATACTCTGCAGAAAAACTCTGCTTTAGGTGTTGGTGGTACCAGAACACTGTAACCCCTCACAGTTACTCTTGTTGGGGGCAGGAACGGCCCTGCTGTAAAATATTATATCAAAAATTGAAATTACAGTGCCCTATTAAACTATTAAGCAGGGGTATAAAAATTGGGCCTTTGGTTTTGGTGGCGCCAGAACACTTTAAGCCCTCACAGTTACTCCTTTTGGGCACAGGAACAAGCCCTGCTGTGAAATATTATATCAAAAATTGTAATTGCATGCCTCTTAAACAGGGGCAGAAAAATTCTGGTTTTGGTGGCGCCAAAACACTGTAACCCCTCACATTTACTCTTGTTGGGCGCAAGAACGGGCCCTGCTTAACCATTATTTAAAAAATAGTAATTGCATGCCCCTGTTAAACAGGGGCAGAAAAATTGGGCTTTGGGTGGTGGTGGTGGTGCCACAACACTGTAACCCCTCACAGATACTCTTGGTGGGTGCAGGAATGGCCCTGCTGTGAAATATTACATCACAAATTTTAATTACATGCCCCTGTTAAACAGGGGCAGCAAAATTGGGCCTTGGGTGGTGGTGGTCGTGCCCTAAACCAAAAATATTGTTGGAAGCTAGCATTATCAAGATTGAGGAGGAATAGGTTAGTCAGCATAGGCAGTCTTCAAGGAATCCCAGATCCATAGCAAATTCAATCAGTTACATCAGCATCAGATGCTTGATAGCTGCTGATCCAAGACTGATTCATTTTTATGAATGTGAGCCTATCAACGGAGTCTGTGGACAGGCGCACTCTTTGATCCATTACAAACCCTCCAGCAGCACTGAATGTGCATTCAGAAAGCACACTGGATGCAGGACAGGCCAGTAGCTCAATTGTATATTGAGCAAGTTCTGGCCAGTGGTCCATCCTCAAGACCCAGTAACCCAGTGGATGCTCTTTTTTAAAGGTCTCCAAGTCTGCTCTTGCCCCTAGATTTTCCTGTACCATATATAATGCAGATGATGGCTATGGTTGCTTGAACTGATCATACCTTGGCGCTGAGGGCTAAAAAATTGTTTAAAGGCATCGGTCAGCTGGGCACCTTCTCCACCACTCTTCCTCTGACTGAACGAAGCCTCAGCAACACGTTGTCCAGAACCAGGAAATGGTAACCTCCCAGGGTCTGGAAATGCATTACACTATCCTTTCTTCAAGGCCTCCTGAAGATGTTTCATCCTCTGCTCACTCTGTGAAGGCACTATGAGTTCTGCAACTTTAAGCTTGTAACGTGGATCAAGAAGGATTGCCAGCCAGTAATGATCCCTCTCCTTGATACCACTAATCCTAGGGTCCTTTCGCAGGCTTTGCAGAATCGGGGAGGCCATGCAGCAAAAGTTTGCAGAGGGATTCGATTTTGAGTCCACATTATCCGTAACTAACTCCTCCCAGCCACGTACAGCTCCTTGGGTTTCTGGGGACTGATCCTCTACATCCATGCTGACATAATCCACCTCCTCTTCTTCCTGTGTGTTTCGCGGTCCCACAGGAATTATATCTGGATAAAGGGGGCCTTTAGAGGAAAGGAAGTCCTTCTCTTCTTCCCGCTGTTCTGCCTCAAGTGCCCTGTGTATAGTTCCACAAAGCGGGTGCTCCAGCAGGGAGACTAGAGGGACAGTGTCACTGATGCATGCATTGTCACTGCTCACCACCCTTGTGGCCTCCTCAAATGGTGACAGGACAGTGCATGCATCCTTGATCAGTAGCCACTGGCATAGCAAAAAGAAGCAAAGCTCCTCTGACCCTGTCCTGGTGCCATACTCGCACAGGTACTCCTTGATGTACCTCTGCTCTGTGTGCACAGCCACTGCAGCATTACCAACGTTGAGTTCCACCTGGTGGGCATGTCACAAATGAGATGATTGGTGTGCAGGTTGCATTCCCTTTGAATGTCAGCCAGCCGAGCACTGGCATTGTATGACCTGTGAAAATGACTACATACTTTTCTGGCCTGCCTCAGGAGATCTTGTAAGCCTGGTTACCTGCTCAAGAACCGCTGCACCACCAAATCCAGGACGTGTGCCAAACATGGAACATGGGTCAAGTGTCCCTGTCGGAGGGCGGAGAGAAGGTTAGTGCCATTGTCACATACAACCATTCCTGGTTTAAGCTGGCGTGGCATCAACCACCTCTGAGCCTGCCCCTGACGAGCTGACAGAATCTCTGCCCCAGTGTGGCTCCTGTCCCCTAGGCAGACCAACTCAAGCACTGCATGGCATCTTTTAGCCTGACTGCTTGCGTAGCCCCTTGAACGCTTACGGAGCACCGCTGGTTTAGAGGACAAATCTGCAAAGGCCATAGTGGAAGAAGAAGAGGAGGGGGTGAAGGAGAGAGCTGTGGCAGAATCACCACTAGCATTTTGGAGGAGTGGTGGCGGAACAGGTTCCAACAACACTGAACCCTGTCCTGCATCCTTCCCAGATGCCAGCAGCATTACCCAGTGTGCCGTGAAGTAAAGGTAACGTCTCTGCCCATGCCTGCTGGACCATGAGTCAGCGGCAATATGAACCTTACTGCTGACCGCCCTGTCCAACGAGGCCAAAACATTGCCTTTCCCCTGCCAGTAGAGAGATGAAATGGCCTTCCATGAAAAGAATTGGCGTTTTGGAATTTGCCACTGAGGTACAGCACATTCCACAAATTCACGAAAGGGGCAGACTCCACCAGCTGAAAAGGCAGCAGTTGCAGTGCTAGCAATTTGGCCAAGCTAGCATTTAGACGCTGAGCATGTGGATGGCTGGGAACGAATTTCTTTTTACGGTTCAGCAACTGGGGTAGGGAAATTTGCCTGCTAAAATCAGTTGGTGGTGTACTGCTAGCAGATTGGCTGCAAGTACTTGGGACACCTATTGCTATACCTTCATTCCTCTCAGTGCAGGTTTTTGAGAGGACTGGAGGTATAGTAGGGTTAGAGATCCTAGATGAGGAGCAAGGAGAAGTCTGCCTTTTTCTTTGATGTGGATCTTTCAATTGCTGTTGCCAACAGACTGCATGGCAGGTCGCCATATGTCTGGTCAAGCATGTGGTGCCCAAGCAGCTGCTGTTCTGGCCATGCTTGATCCGCTTCAGACATTGCAAACAGCAATGGTGCGATCGAAAAAAGCCCACACCAACAAACTTTTAAAAGTCAGCGGGGAGTCAGCAGCACCCTGCACCTGCAAAGCTCTACGGTGTGATGCAATAGGGTGGCTGCCCTTAAGCTGCCCCCTGGAGGACATCCTGCCTTGTTGGAGTTGTGACTCCTCCTCCTTCTTCTCACTTTCCTCCTCTCTTCGCTCAGGCACCCAAGTACAGTCAGTGACCTCATCATCCCCTCCCTCCTCGTCACTGGAGAAAACTTGTCAGTATGCTGCAGTTGGGGGAACATGGCTGCCAGTTTCTTGTCCTTCTGTGGCACCCCCCCTTTTAGGCTCATGTTACTCCCTTCCTCATCCTGGGAACCAACATCAGAGCCTTCAAATCACTGCGCATCCTCCAGAAGCATGTACCCGACACTGTGGTCAAATAATTTTGGGGACTCCGTGCATGATGGTGGGGCTATGGAAGGAGTGACTGTGGACAAGGAGCCAGTGGAATAGTCTGCTTTGGCAGATGTGTTGGAAGGCAAACTACTCTGAGCCTAGGTGACAGAGTATGAGGAGGATGAGGACGGCTTTGTTATCCACTCCACCAACTCTTCTGCATGTTGTGGCTCAATAACACGGCCAGCAGCAGCAGCAAAAAAGGACAAGCATGCCCCACGGCCATCTGCAGAGAATGCACCATATCCACTACCACCACTGTTGACTGTAGACACAGAGGCTGCTTACCCTCTTTTAGTGGCTTGTGAGTAGTGATGAGCCGAACACCCCCGGGTTCGGTTCGCACCAGAACCCGCGAACGGACCGAAAATTCGCACTAACTTTAGAACCCTATTAAATACAATGGATGCGAACGTTCGAAATCTAAAGTGCTAATTATAACGACTATTATGCATGTTATTGTCCTAAAAAGGGTTTGGGAACCCGGGTTCTGCACCAGGGGACATGCAAAAAGAAGTTTTAAAAACGGCCGTTTTTCTGGAGCAGTCATTTTAATGATGCATAAAGTGAAAAAAAAAAAAAGTCAAATATTCCTTTAAATATCGTACCTGGGGGTGTCTAAAGTATGCCTGTGAAGTGCCACGTGTTTCCCGTGTTTAGAACTGTCCCTGCACAAAATTACATTTCTAAAGGAAAAAAAGCCATTTAAAACTGCTTGCGGCTTTAATGTAATGTCTGGTCCCGGTAATATGGATGAAAATCTTTAAGAAAAATGGCATAGCTACCCCATCACACACCCCCCCCCCCCCCACCCCAGCCCATTACCAGCCCCTTTGGGTCTTGTATGGATATTAAGGGGAACCCCGCACACAAAATAAAAAAGGCCCTATATACTCTGAACAGCCGTATACAGGCAGTGCATACAAGACAGGGACTGTAGGTTTGTTCTTATGTAGAATCTGTTTGTAATTTTGAACAGGTACATTGTTTAAGTGTAGCTCCAGCCAAAAAATCTATTTTTAAGCTTTTTGGAAAACATAGGGAAGGGTTATCACCCCTGTAACATTTGTTTTGCTGTCTGTGCAGTGTGCACCTGTTCAGAACAGTTCACCTCACTTTCCGTCCTAATGACAAATGTTTTTTGAAAATTTGGGGTTTTTATTGAAACAAGAATTGGTGATAAAGAATCAGTGGAGAGGAGACACTTTTTTTCCCATATTACATAGTTACATAGTTACATAGTTAGTCAGGTTGAAAAAAGACACAAGTCCATCCAGTTCAACCGTAAAAAATAAAAATAAAAAAATAAAAATAAACATATATCGTACAATCCCATATACCCAATTCTATACCCACAGTTGATCCAGAGGAAGGCAAAAAAAACCAGAAGAGCATTATCCAATTTGCTACAGCAGGGGAAAAAATTCCTTCCTGATCCCCCGAGAGGCAATCGGATATTCCCTGGATCAACTTTACCTATAAATGTCAGTACCCAGTTATATTATGTACATTTAAGAAAGAATCCAGGCCCTTCTTAAAGCAATCTACTGAGCTGGCCAGAACCACCTCTGCAGGGAGTCTATTCCACATTTTCACAGCTCTTACTGTGAAAAAACCTTTCCGTATTTGGAGGTGAAATCTCTTTTCCTCTAGACGCAAAGAGTGCCCCCTTGTCCTTTGTGTTGACCGTAAAGTGAATAACTGAACACCAAGTTCACTATATGGACCCCTTATATATTTGTACATGTTGATCATATCCCCCCTTAATCTCCTCTTCTCAAGAGAGAATAAATTCAGTTCCTCTAATCTCTCCTCATAGCTGAGCTCCTCCATGCCTCTTATCAGTTTGGTTGCCCTTCTCTGCACTTTCTCCAGTTCCCCAATATCCTTTTTGAGAACTGGGGCCCAAAACTGAACTGCATATTCCAGATGAGGTCTTACTAATGATTTGAACAGGGGCAAAATGATATCTCTCTCTCTGGAGACCATACCTCTCTTAATACAAGAAAGGACTTTGCTCGCTTTGGAAACCGCAGCTTGGCATTGCATGCCATTATTGAGCTTATGATCTACCAAAACCCCCAGATCCTTCTCCACTACGGATCCCCCCAGTTGTACTCCCCCTAGTATGTATGATGCATTCATATTATTAGCCCCCAAGTGCATAACTTTACATTTATCAACATTAAACCTCATCTGCCACATAGTCGCCCAATTAGACAGAGCATTGAGGTCGGCTTGTAAATTGGTGACATCCTGTAAGGACGTTATTCCACTGCATAGCTTGGTGTCATCTGCAAAGACAGAAATGTTACTTTTGATCTCAGACCCAATATCATTTATAAACATATTAAAAAGTAAGGGTCCCAGCACTGAACCTTGGGGTACACCACTGATAACCTTGGACCATTCAGAGTAAGAATCATTAACCACTACTCTCTGAATTCTGTCTTTTAGCCAGTTTTCTATCCATTTACAAACTGATATTTCCAATCCTGTAGACTTTACCTTACACATGAGCCGTGTGTGGGGAACTGTATCGAACGCTTTTGCAAAATCCAAGTATACCACGTCCACTGCCACCCCTCTGTCCAAGGTCTTACTTACCTCTTCATAAAAAGAAATCAGGTTTGTTTGACAACTTCTGTCTTTCATGAATCCATGCTGTCTGTTGCTTAAATAGTTTTTTTCCAGCAAGAACTCATCTATGTGGTCTTTTATTAATCTCTCCAGTATTTTCCCAACTATAGAAGTTAAACTAACAGGTCTATAGTTACTTGGTAAACACTTAATTCCCTTTTTAAATATAGGCACCACATTGGCCCTGCGCCAATCCAGTGGTACTATTCCTGTCATTAATGAGTCCCTAAAAATTAAATACAATGGCTTTGAAATTACAGAGCTCAATTCTTTTAGGATCCGTGGGTGTATGCCATCTGGTCCAGGTGCTTTATCCACCTTTATTCCATCTAAATATTTCTGGACCATATCACTTTTGAGCCATTGTGGATTTGGGGCTGTGTCACTACCACCCCCATTTTGGACATGAGCTCCCCCATGCTCCTTTGTATACACAGAACTGAAGAAAGTATTTAATAAATTAGCCTTCTCTTTGTCCCCAGTCACCCACTCTAGATTATTTTGTAAAGGGCCTACATGCTCAGACTTGACCTTTTTACTATTAATATATTTGAAGAATTTTTTGGGGTTTGTCCTACTATCTTTTGCAATCTGTCGTTCGTTTTGAATTTTTGCATCCTTGATTTCCTTTTTACATATCCTGTTATATTCTTTGTAACATTTAAATGACACTAGTGTTCCCTCATTTTTATATTTTTTAAAAGCTCTTTTCTTATAGTTTATAGCTTTTTTAACTTTGTCAGTGAGCCACATAGGTTTTATTTTTAGCCTTTTAAACTTATTGCCCATGGGAATATACTTTGCAGTGAGTTCCCAAACAGTCTTTTTGAAGAATTCCCATTTCTGTTCTGTGCCCATTGATGCCAATATTCCTTCCCAGTCTAAGTCCTGGAGAGCAGCACTCATCCTTGGAAAATTTGCTCTCTTGAAATTAAGTGTTTTTATCTTTCCTGTATGTGATTTTTGCTTACAACTAACATCAAATGAAATCATGTTATGGTCACTGCTACCCAGGTGTTCCTTTATCTGAACATTAGTAATACGCTCTGCATGGTTTGAGATTACCAGGTCCAACAGAGCATCATTCCTAGTTGGGGCCTCAATAAACTGGACCATAAAATTGTCCTGCAATAGGTTTATAAATTTTTGCCCTTTAACTGTCCCAGCAGTTCCATTACTCCAGTCAATTTCTGGGTAGTTAAAATCCCCCATTATTATCACCGTCCCAGCCCTTGCAGCCCTTTCCATCTGTGCAAGGAGCTGAGTCTCTAACTCCTCATTAACATTGGGTGGTCTATAACAAACTCCAATGATTAGCTTTGAACTACGCACATCTGTATGCAGTCCTACCCATAATGCTTCAGACTCATCACACTCTCCATCCACCAGGTCCTCTTTCACACTCGCTTTGAGATCACTTCTCACATAGAGACAGACCCCTCCACCCTTCCTTTTTACCCTGTCTTTCCGAAAGAGTGCATAGCCAGGAATATTAATAGCCCAGTCGTGTGAGGAATGAAGCCAAGTTTCAGCAATACCGATTACATCATAGCTCTCCTCATGCACCAGAGCTTCCAACTCACCTATTTTGCTTGGCAGACTTCTGGCATTGGTGAACAGACACTTTAATGCATTAATATTATTTGACCGGTCACATACTATCCTCTTGGGTGTTCCCAGATTGCAACTAGGACTTGCTACTATACTTACCTTGGGTTTATGTTCTTTGGTTACCCTACCACTAATGCCCCTAATACTACCCTTTAGAATATGTTCCCCGCTGACTCTCACTATCTCTGGACCCTCCCCCCTGTCACCTAGTTTAAAAACCCCTCTAACTTTTTGGCCATCCTTATTCCCAGCTGATCTGCACCCTCCTCATTTAGGTGCAGTCCGTCCCTTCTATAGTACTGGTTATCGACTGAGAAGTCGGCCCAGTCCTCCAGGAACCCAAACCCCTCCTTACTACACCAGCTCTTCAGCCACTTGTTCACTTCCCTAATCTCCCTCTGCCTTTCTGGTGTGGCTCGATGTACCGGTAGTATTCCCGAAAATACTACCTTGGAGGTCCTTTTCCTCAATTTAGCTCCCAAGTCCCTAAAATCGTTCTTTAGGACACTCCATCTACCTCTGACTTTGTCATTGGTGCCAACGTGCACCATGACAGCTGGGTCTTCCCCAGCCCCTCCCAGTAATCTGTCCACCAGATCCGTGATGTGCCGAACCCGAGCGCCCGGTAGACAACATACAGTTCGGCGCTTCAGGTCTTTGTTACAGATTGCCCTCTCTGTCCTTCTAAGAATTGAGTCCCCTACCACCAGAATCTGTCTTTCCTTTCCCTTCGCTTCCCCCCCACTCTCACTGGAGGAGTTCTTCCCCTGGCAGCTAGGAGAGTCCCTCAGCTCCAGCAGTGCTGGTCCCGGACTGGTTTCACCAATGTCACTCAATGGAGCATACTTATTGGGATGCTCCAGCCCTGGATCGGCCTCCCTGGCACTTCGCCCTCTACCCTTCCTGACTGTCACCCATCTACTATTTTCTAGTGCCTGCACCTCTTTGACTCCACCCACCTCTGTGCTGGCCCCTGCCATCACCTGCCGGGTACGTATCCAGCTCTCCTTTAGTGTGGAGGGACTTCCCAGTGCTGACAGTTGCTTCCCTAGATTCAGAACCTGGGCTTCCAGGGAAACAATGTGCTTACATTTTGCACAGCAGTAATCGCCCTCGATCAGATGATCAAGGAACGCATACATGCTGCAAGATGTACACCGAGTCGCCTCGCCACACCCGCTGGGCATCGTACCTATTAATTTAATGAGGATTCGAGATTATACCCTGTCCAAATTACCTAACACTAGCTTCCTGACCCAACTATTCAACAAGACAATACACAGGTACTCAACAAGACAATACACAGGTACTCAACAAGACATTACACAGGTACTCAACAAGACAATACACAGGTACTCAACAAGACAATACACAGGTACTCAACAAGACAATACACAGGTACTCAACAAGACAATACACAGGTACCACGCAGACCCACGTGCACCCACAGACCAACGGACCCGCGTGCACTCGCAGACCAGCGTGCACTCGCAGACCAACGGACCTCTTACAGGAGAGAATTTGCCTTCCTAGGGGTAGATTTCCTCTCACTTCCTGTTGTATCCTTCCGTTTGCAAGGAGGAGTCGTTTGTAAGTTGGATGTTTGAAAGTAGGGGCCTGCCGTATATACTCAGCTGAAATTTGCCCCTTACATGTTGGTGTTGCCACAACACTGTGAGCCCTCACAGTTACTCTTGGTGGGCGCATGAATGGGCCCTGCTGTGAATTATTAGATCAAGAATTGTAATTGCATGCCCCTGTTGAACAGGGGCTGAAAAATTGGGCCTTTGGTGGTGGTGGTGGTGGTGGTGGTGTTGACACAACACTGTAAGGCCTCACAGTTAGTCTTGGTGGGCGCAGGAATGGGCCCTGCTGTGAATTATTAGATCAAGAATTGTAATTACATGCCCCTGTTAAACAGGGGCAGAAAAATTGGGCCTTAGGCACAGGTGCCACAACACTGCAACCCCTCACAGATACTGTACTTGGAGCACAGCAATGAGCCCTGTTGCAAAGTATTGCATCAAAAATTGTAATTACACGCCCCTGTTAAACAGGGGCTGAAAAATTGGGCCTTTGGTGGTGGTGGTGGTGGTGGTGTTGACACAACACTGTAAGGCCTCACAGTTAGTCTTGGTGGGCGCAGGAATGGGCCCTGCTGTGAATTATTAGATCAAGAATTGTAATTACATGCCCCTGTTAAACAGGGGCAGAAAAATTGGGCCTTAGGCACAGGTGCCACAACACTGCAACCCCTCACAGATACTGTACTTGGAGCACAGCAATGAGCCCTGTTGCAAAGTATTGCATCAAAAATTGTAATTACACGCCCCTGTTAAACAGGGGCTGAAAAATTGGGCCTTTGGTGGTGGTGGTGGTGGTGGTGGTGGTGGTGTTGACACAACACTGTAAGGCCTCACAGTTAGTCTTGGTGGGCGCAGGAATGGGCCCTGCTGTGAATTATTAGATCAAGAATTGTAATTACATGCCCCTGTTAAACAGGGGCAGAAAAATTGGGCCTTAGGCACAGGTGCCACAACACTGCAACCCCTCACAGATACTGTACTTAGGAGCACAGCAATGAGCCATGTTGCAAAGTATTGCATCAAAAATTGTAATTACACGCCCCTGTTAAACAGGGGCTGAAAAATTGGGCCTTTGGTGGTGGTGGTGTTGACACAACACTGTAAGGCCTCACAGTTAGTCTTGGTGGGCGCAGGAATGGGCCCTGCTGTGAATTATTAGATCAATAATTGTAATTACATGCCCCTGTTAAACAGGGGCAGAAAAATTGAGCCTTAGGCACTGGTGCCACAACACTGCAACCCTTCACAGATACTGTACTTGGAGCACAGCAATGAGCCCTGTTGCAAAGTATTGCATCAACAATTGTAATTACACGCCCCTGTTAAACAGGGGCTGAAAAATTGGGCCTTAGCCACTGGTGCTGGTGCCACGACACTGCAACCACTCCCAGATACTCTAGTTGGAGAGCAGGTATGAGCCCTGCTGCAAAGCATTGCATAAAAAATTGTAATAACACACCCCTGTTAAACAGGGGCTGAAAAATTGGGCCTTAGCCACTGGTGGCGGCACCCAGAAACAAAAATGTTCTTCCAAGCTATCATCGTCAATCGGATCATTGAGGAGGAGGAGGATAGTCAGTCAACATAACAGGACAGTCTCTCAGCATCAGCATCAGTCTTGAAGGGATGTGACATTTGAAAATAAATTAGTCTGTTATATCAGCTTCAGGTGTTTGGTAGCTGGTGGTGATCCAAGACTGGTTCATCTTTATGAAGGTCAGTCGATCAACAGAGTCGGTGGACAGGCACACTCTGTGATCCGTGACAAATCCTCCAGCAGCACTGAATGTGCGTTCTGAAAGAACGCTGGATGCAGGACAGGCCAGTAGCTCAATTGCATACTGTGCAAGCTCTGGCCAGTGATCCATCCTCAAGACCCAGTAAGCCAGAGGATTTTCAGTGGGGAAGGTGTCCAAGTCTGACCTTGCCCCTAGGTATTCCTGCACCATGTATATCAGACGCTGGCGATGGTTGCTGGAACCGATCATACCTTGGGGCTGCGGACTAAAGAATTGTCTGAACGCTTCGGTCAGACGGCCACCTTCACCACCGCTCCTTCTTTGACTGACCGAAGCCTCAGCAACTCGTTGTCCAGGACTAGGAGTTTGTAACCTCCCAGTCTCTGGGAACGCGTTGCACAGACCTTTCTGCAAGGCCTCCCGGAGTTGTCTCATCCTCTGCTCCCTCTGCGACGGTAAGATAAGGTTCGCAACCTTACCTTTGTACCGTGGATCAAGGAGAGTGGCCAGCCAGTAATGGTCCCTCTCCTTGATCCGAAGAATACGAGGATCCTTCCGCAGACTTTGCAGGATCAGGGAGGCCATGCAGCGTAGGTTAGCTGAGGCATTCAGTCCGGAGTCCTCTGGGTCACTAAGGACGACATGATCCGCAGCCACCTCCTCCCAGCCACGTACAAGTCCACTGGTTTCTTGGGACTGTAAATCATCCCTAAAAGACTGCTGCTGATGATGCTGAGTGCCAGGCTCCACCTCCATGCTGACACAATCCTCCTCCTCCTCCTCCTCCTTCTCTTCTTCCTGTGTGATGGGTGGGACAGAAGGAACACTGTCTGGGTAAAGGGGGCCTTGAGAGGCAAGGAAGTCCTCCTCTTCCTGCCTCTGTTCTGCCTCAAGTGCCCTGTCAATTATTCCACGCAGCGTATGTTCCAACAGGTGGACAAGAGGTACAGTGTCACTGATGCATGCACTGTCACTGCTCACCATCCTCGTGGCCTCCTCAAATGGTGCCAGGACAGTGCATGCATCCCTGATCATGCCCCACTGGCGTGGTGAAAAAAACCCGAGCTCCCCTGACCCTGTCCTGGTGCCGTAGTCGCACAGGTACTCATTGATGGCCCTCTGCTGCGTGTGCAGCCGCTGCAGCATGGCCAACGTTGAGTTCCACCTGGTGGGCATGTCACATATAAGGCGGTTCTTGGGCAGGTTCAACTCCTTTTGCAGCTCAGCCAGGCGAGCACTGGCATTATAAGATCTGCGGAAATGCACACAGACTTTCCTGGCCTGCCTCAGGACATCCTGTAAGCCCGGGTACCTGCCCAAGAACCGCTGCACCACCAGGTTAAGGACGTGAGCCACACAGGGCACATGGGTCAGTTGTCCCTGTCGGAGAGCGGAGAGGAGGTTGGTGCCATTGTCGCAAACTACCATTCCTAGCTTAAGCTGGCGTGGCGTCAACCACCTCTCGGCCTGCCCCTGCAGAGCAGACAGAACCTCTGCCCCAGTGTGGCTCCTGTCCCCCAAACACACCAGCGCAAGCACGGCATGGCATCTTTTTGCCTGCGTACTTGCGTAGCCCCTTGAACGCCTACGGAGCACCGCTGGTTCCGAGGACAAAGCACAGGAAGAGGCTACGGAGGAAGAAGAAGAGGAGGGGGTGGAGGACAGAGGTGTGTCACAACCAGTAGTAGCATTTTGGAGGCGTGGCAGTGAAACAACCTCCAACACTACTGCACCTTGTCCTGCATCCTTCCCAGCTGCCAAAAGAGTGACCCAATGGGCCGTGAAAGAAAGGTAACGTCCCTGTCCATGCCTGCTGGACCATGAGTCAGCGGTAATATGCACCTTACCGCTGACCGCCCTGTCCAGCGAGGCCAAGACATTGCCTTCCACATGCCGGTAGAGAGCCGGAATCGCCTTCCGTGAGAAAAAGTGGCGTTTGGGAACCTGCCACTGAGGAACCGCATATTGCACAAACTCACGGAAGGGGGCCGAGTCTACCAACTGAAAAGGCAGCAGTTGAAGCGCTAGCAATTTAGCCAAGCTAGCATTCAACCGCTGGGCATGTGGATGGCTGGGAGTGAACTTCTTTCGACGGTCCAGCAGCTGGGGCAGGGAAATTTGCCTGCTAGAATCGGACGTTGGTGTACTGCTAGCAGAGTGCCCGCAAGTACTTGGCTGTGACACACCTAATTCTACACTTTCATTCCTCTCAGAGCAGGTTTCAGAGAGGACTGAAGGTATAGTGTGGTTGGAGATCCCAGCTGATGCGGTGCAAGAAGAGGTCAGCTTTGTTCTTTGGTGTGGGTCTTTAAGGTAGGCTTGCCAACGAGCTGCATGGCAGGTCAACATATGTCTGGTCAAGCATGTGGTGCCCAAGCGGGTGATGTTTTGGCCACGTGATATACGCTTGAGACATATGTTGCAAACAGCAGCTGTGCGATCTGATGCACTCGACTCAAAAAAGGCCCACACCAAAGAACTTTTTGAATAACGGGCAGAGGCAGCGCCCTGCACAGGCGGAGCTCTGCGGTGTGATTCCGTCGGTGTGCTGCCCTTACGTTGGCCCCCCGAGGGCATCCTGCCTCGTTGGAGATGTGCCTCCTCCTCATCCTCCTCCTCCTCTCTCCTATTAGGCACCCACGTGGAGTCAGTGACCTCATTATCCCCTCCCTCCTCATCACTGGAGCCAAGCTGGCAGTATGCTGCAGCTGCTGGAACATGATTGCCAGATTGGTGTCCTTCTTGAGCATCCCCTCTCTCTGCTCTCACGCTACTGCCTCTCTCTAGCTGGGTATCATCATCAGACCCTTCGAAACGCTGGGCATCCTCCTGGAGCATGTACCCAACACTGTGCTCAAACAGTTCGGGGGACTCCTCAGGAGGACATGGTTGGTCTAGGGAAGGAGTCACTGATGATGACATTGATACCAGGGAAGAGGACGCTTTGGCAGCTGCTTTGCCAGTACCCTGAGCCTGGGTGAGAGAGGATGAGGAGGATGAGGAGGGCTTGGTCATCCACTCTACCAAGTCTTCGGCATGATGCGGCTCAACACGTCCAGCTGCCGAAAATAAGGACAAGCGTGTCCCATGGCCACGTGCTGATGGCGATGCACCACGTCCACGACCAGCACTGTTGTCTCTAGACACAGAGCCTGCTTGCCCTCTTTTTTTGGCTCCTGACTGTCTGCCTCTCCTTGTTTGCCTTCCAGACATTCTAATGGCCTGCAGGGAAATGGGAAAAGCAGCAATACAGGCTAAGTTAAGGTGTAATATGGTCAGGAGGCACACTCCGCCCGCTGTAAGTGCCGCAACATCCTCTTGGTGTAACACACCAGGAAAAAGCAGCAATACAGGCTAAGTTAAGGTGTAATATGGTCAGGAGGCACACTCCGCCCGCTCTAAGTGCCGCAAAATCCTGTTGGTGTAACACACCAGGAAAAAGCAGCAATACAGGCTAAGTTAAGGTGTAATATGGTCAGGAGGCACACTCCGCCCGCTGTAAGTGCCGCAAAATCCTGTTGGTGTAACACACCAGGAAAAAGCAGCAATACAGGCTAAGTTAAGGTGTAATATGGTCAGGAGGTACACTCCGCCCGCTGTAAGTGCCGCAAAATCCTGTTGGTGTAACACACCAGGAAAAACCAGCAATACAGGCTAAGTTAAGGTGTAATATGGTCAGGAGGTACACTCCGCCCGCTGTAAGTGCCGCAAAATCCTGTTGGTGTAACACACCAGGAAAAAGCAGCAATACAGGCTAAGTTAAGGTGTAATATGGTCAGGAGGTACACTCCGCCCGCTGTAAGTGCCGCAAAATCCTGTTGGTGTAACACACCAGGAAAAAGCAGCAATACAGGCTAAGTTAAGGTGTAATATGGTCAGGAGGTACACTCCGCCCGCTGTAAGTGCCGCAAAATCCTCTTGGTGTAACACACCAGGAAAAAGCAGCAATACAGGCTAAGTTAAGGTATAATATGGTCAGGAGGCACACTCCGCCCGCTGTAAGTGCCGCAAAATCCTGTTGGTGAAACACACCAGGAAAAAGCAGCAATACAGGCTAAGTTAAGGTGTAATATGGTCAGGAGGTACACTCCGCCCGCTGTAAGTGCCGCAAAATCCTGTTGGTGTAACACACCAGGAAAAAGCAGCAATACGGGCTAACTTCAGGTGTATAATGTGCAGGAGGCTTAGCAACAATGACACTGACACTGTCCCCTGCCTATACTTCTCTCTCCCTGCACACAAGGTTTATCAAAGTGTAGCGGGGTCCTCAAATTGATGGGATACACCTGGGCAATAGTGTAACCCAGGTGTATAATTGTGTTAGGATTCAGACCCCTTTTTGTTTCGTGGAGGATTGGAGGATGTAATATTCTCCTTTGCCTGTGGGTGGCGGGGTACCCACGGGCTTCAGGTAGAATCATCCCCTGCAGTGCTCCCTGTTTGGTCTCTTCCCGGAGATGGTATGGCTGGGGCGGGGAACCCGCCGGGCCGTTGAAGGGAGGAGATAAAAGGGGGAGACGCCCTGACCACGAGGTCGTCGTCTTGCGGAGAAGGAGGTCCTCGGAGGAGGAGGGTTGCGGTCTGCACCCAGGGCCCTTAGGCCTGGGTGCGGGAGATCCAGGAGTCTGGTCCAGGTGCCCATGGCCTGGTCCGGAGTCATGTTGGCGTCCATCCCAGGCACCTTTAGCCTGGGGTGAGGTACTATCGAGGAGGCCTGGGGCCCAGTACCTTCGACTGGGTCCCGCTAGGGTGGACTGTCCGAGGGTCCCTGAGCGGAGGGACTCGTACCTGAGGTGAGGAGGCCGGGGAGGTTACCCACTGGAGACCCGGAGCAGCACCAACCCGGTGACAGTGGGCCTCTGGGAACTCTCTTGGGAGGACACATCCCCCTGATAGGGGCCACAGCGTATCGAAGAGGGCTCCATTGCTGTTCATAGGGGTTGCTGGAAGAGACCCCATCCTTCCTGTTCTGTAACAGCCGGATTGGCTTAGGCGCCGCTGGTCATAGTACAGTGGCATAGAACTCAAACTTTAGGAAGTGCCTCGATCTGCTCGCCCCACCGTTGGCAAGGTTATAGGCCCCAACCAGTTTGCTGCAAAAGAACTGTTTATTGTGCTTTGCGTATTGGAGTGTCAAATAAACAAGTGTTGGACCTTTCTCCGGTGTGTGAACTCCAGTTACTGGAAGCAAAGGGGAGGCTGGTGAGCTTGCAATTACAGACTCAGTGCATTCACAGAACACACCGGCCCGAGGAAACATCAGGAAGTGGCCTTCACCTCCCTACTACAATGGGGAGGACATGGGCCGTGGCGCATCTCACTCTCACAACCCAGGAACCCCTAGACATGAGTTGGTGTGATAAAGATGGAGAGAGGGTGAGGCCGCTACAAAAGTATATGACACTGACACTCTCCCTGCCTATCCTTCTCTCTCCCTGCACACAAGGTTTAGCAAAGAATATGACACTGACACTGTCCCCTGCCTATCCTTCTCTCTCCCTGCACACAAGGTTTATCAAAGTATATGACACTGACACTCTCCCTGCCTATCCTTCTCTCTCCCTACACACAAGGTTTAGCAAAGAATATGACACTGACACTCTCCCTGCCTATCCTTCTCTGTCCCTACACACAAGGTTTAGCAAAGAATAGATTTGACACGATTTGACACTGTCCCTGCCTATCCTTCACTTTCCCTGCTCCGGAACACACTACACAAGGCCGCCGCGCTGGCGGCCTTTTATAGTGTGGGGCGTGTACTAAACCCCCTCAGCTATAATTGGCCACAGGCATCCTGCCTGTGGCCAATCATTGCTCTCCTTGCTGCCGGCGCTGTGATTGGCCAAGCATGCAGGGTCACAGTGCATGCTTGGCCAATCACAGCGCCGGGATTACACTGCGATGGCGCAGTGTATTGTGGGCCGTTCGCATCACTCGAATTTGGCGCGAACGGCCCAAATCGTTCGTTGTTCGCCGAACGCGCGAACAGCCGATGTTCGAGTCGAACCTATGTTCGACTCGAACACCGAGCTCATCCCTACTTGTGAGCGTCTGCCTCTCCTTGGTGGCCTTCTGTACATGATGTATTATTTGTTTTGCAACACATTATATACTGTGTACACCGGTACACCGCCTGAAGTGTATTAGAAACCACCAGAAAAGTAGTAGAAACTGTACACACTGTATTAGATACTGTGTACACAGCCAGCACTGTATTAAAAATTGTACAATGGCTGCACTGTATTTTATACTGTGTACACCACCAGAAATGTAGTAGAAACTATACACACTGTATTAGATACTGTGTACGCCGCCTGCACTCTATTAGAAACTGTACTACGGCTACTCTGTATTGTATACTTTGTACACCACCAGAAGTGTTGTAGAAACTGTACACACTGTATTAAATACTGTGTACACCACCTGAAGTGTATTACACCACTGAATGCACTGTAGATATAGGCTACAAAGAATGCAGAGTATATATATATATATATATATATATACTAGACCGTACAGTAGATGCCGCCGATATTGTGTCAATCTCGCCGCTTCTAGCGGTGAGATTGACACCCTATGAGCTCCGTCGCGAGAGCCAGCGCCGAGCTGTCTCGTCATTGGGAAAGGAAAAATGTTCCTTTCACGATGAGCGACACGCATTGCCGGTAGACGGAGATCCGACGTGGATTCCCGCCAATACCAGGCACTGTGTTTGGTATGAATCCTGAGCGGGAACTCCATGCCGCTCTCTTGTCCCCCCTCTTCCCCTGCGGCCTGCCAGGTTGCGTGCTCGGATAAGGGTCTGGTTTGAATTTTGAGGGGGACCCCCACGCCGTCTTTTCGGCATAGGGTTTCCCCTTCAAATCCAGACCAGACCCAAGGGCCTGGTATGCTCCTGGAGGGGGAACCCATGCCGTTTTTTTCTTAAAAAATTGGCGTGGAGTTCCCGCTCAGGATTCATACCAAACACAGTGCCTGGTATTGGCGGGAATCCACGTCGGATCCCCGTTCAATACAGTGCCGCGTCTCCTCGCTATTGCAGCGAGCGCGAGATGTGTCGCCACTCTGTCGCCGAGATGTCGGCACCCCTGTCGCCGAGAATCTCCGCAATAGGATCGCGATGAATATACAATGTCGGCGGCACCTACTGTATATATATATATATATTGTGACAGCAGGAAGGTAAAGTCACCTGGTTGCATCCAGGGGGGTAGATATATTTCGCCCAGATTCAGGCTTTACGCCGACTTATACAGCTAGGTGGAGAGTTGTATAAGCCCAGCTGAGACTAGTGGGCTCATGGATGACTCATACCTCTAGGGAGAGGGCTGGGCGTCGTGCAGACAGGGAGTTGATGAGACCAGCTGAACCTTGTCAGCTCATTTAGGCCTCTATAAGAAACTCCCAGATTCATTAGATGTTAGCTCATGCCTGGAAGCAGACCTGTGTGGACTGTCTAGGGAGAGTGAACCCCTGTGCGGTGAGAGAAAGCCTGTGTGGCTATATATTTGCTTGGACATTTAAAACCAGGGACTTAGGGACTAGGACAGCACTAGGCTGATCCCAGTTGTTAGTTAGGAAACCTGTATGTTTAGTCAGAGGTCAAGTTGACCAGGATTTATTTTGTTTATGTTTTTTTTTGCCTTGCTGTGTTTTTGTCACTGTAAATAGAAAATAAACCGCACCTTTTTGATTTTGAAAACCACAACCTCCGTCTGCTGGGCCTGTTTTTGGGTGGGGAGCCCATCCCGGGGGTCACACACACCCGCTGCCGAGCTAACCCCCTCACAGTTGGTGGAGAATGCGGGCAGTTTTTTTTTAAGCCAGCATGGAGGAGATACTGAAACAGCTGGCTCTAGCAAATGCCAATCAACAGCAGACAAATGCAGGTTTGCAAAGGAGCCTTGCAGCCCAGCAGCAAGCTCATCAACAGAGCCTTGCAACTTTACAACAGAGTCTGGAGGCTCAGCAACAAGCCCAACAGCAATCTGAGGCCCGCTTCATAGACCTGTTGCAGAAGCAAGAGCAGAGACTACAACAACAGATGGAAGCAGTAATGCAGCAACGTCCGCAGACCAGTGAGGAAAGCCGTCCCACTAATACCGCGTCCTTTGGGGTGAGTCGTTTATTGACAAAAATGACTGGAGAGGATGATCCAGAGGTATTTTTGACCACATTTGAAAGGACCGCTGAAAGAGAAAAGTGGCCTGAGGAGCAGTGGGCTGGACTAGTGGCTCCTCTGTTAACTGGTGAATCGCAGAAAGCTTACTATGACCTAGAGCCTAACCAAGCAAAAGACTATGTGATGCTAAAAGCTGAAATATTGGCAAGGCTGGGTGTCACCCTGGCTGTCCGGGCTCAGCGTGTGCATAACTGGACTTTCCAGCTTGGAAAACCCCCCAGGTCTCAAATGTATGATCTCATTCACCTGAGCAGAAAGTGGCTACAGCCAGAGACTTTGTCCGCACCAAAGATTGTGGAACGTGTTGTAATGGATCGGTTTTTGAGAGCTCTTCCTACTGCCATCCAAAAGTGGGTAAGCCATGGAGACCCAGAGACGGCCGATGGTCTTGTGGATCGTGTGGAGAAATACTTGGCTACAGAGAACCTGACGGCCTCTTCCAGAGACACTCGGACTTTCCACCCTAAGACCAGACCATCCCCAGGGGCGGATAAGAGGATTCCAAGGGGTGAGGGTGGAGAGAGTGAGAGGGTGGGAGCTCTACCCCAAGTTTGGCGAGAACAGCCTGGGAAATCAGCGGCTCAAGAGGCCGCAAGAAGGATCGTTTGCTACCGCTGCCGGCAAGCGGGACATATTGCAGCAAATTGCCCGGTTGTGGAGGAACCCATGCAGTGTGACTTTCTGACGGGCAGACGTCAGTCGCTGTGTGCGACAGTCGCATGCACTGCCATTCGGGGAACTGAGAAACATTTATGCAAAATGTGTATTAATGGTAGAAATGTTGTGGTATTGCTGGATTCAGGTAGCCTTGTGACCCTGATAAAGGCTGAGTTAGTTAAAACAGAGGTCTCTGGGAATAGCAAGGTAGCCGTTATTTGTGTGCATGGGGACACCCGAGAGTATCCAGTGACTACAGTGTGTTTCGAGACCCCCAGAGGTACCCTCTCTCATCCAGTGGGCTTAGTATCTCAGTTACCGCATGACGCCATTGTGGGAAGGGATTTTCCGAAGTTCTGGGAACTGTGGGATGATCCTGAGCCCCCCACTGGTGCCCCTATGTACCAGGAATGTGATAGCCAGAACTCCCCTGAGAGTGGTGAGGACTCTCCGGAATTTCCCTTGTCAGTATTGGCAGGGGAGACTCAAGAAACTGGAGAGGAGCCCACCTCCTCAGACGAAAACCTACCGTCTGTGGAGTTTTCTGATCTTGAGGTTCACAGGGAAAACTTTGCCACAGAACAGTTGAAAGACCCCGCCCTAATAAAGGCACGGGAAAACGTAGTGAAAATAGATGGCGAGTTAGTGAACCCAGATAATACCGGCACTTACCCATACTTCAGCGTAGAGAAGGACCTACTGTATCGGGTGGCAAAAAGGGCAGAAGAAACCGTTGAGCAGCTTGTGGTGCCCAAACCTTACAGGAAGTTGGTGTTGGAGTTGGCCCATGGGCACATTCTTGGAGGTCATCTGGGGACAGAGAAAACCCGAGAGAGGGTATTACAGAGATTCTATTGGCCTGGGGTGATGAAGGACATAGAAAATTATTGTTCCTCCTGCCCTGTGTGTCAGAGGTCGGCCCCGATGCCACATTTCCGTAGCCCGCTGGTCCCTCTACCCATCATTGAGGTCCCGTTTGAGAGAATCGCAATGGATTTGGTAGGTCCTATAATCAAGTCCGCTAGGGGGCACCAGTACATATTGGTTATAATGGACTATGCCACCCGTTATCCAGAAGCGATCCCTCTCAGAAATACCTCGGCCAAAACCATAGCCAAAGAGCTATCTCTTGTTTTTAGCCGGGTGGGTATTTGTAAAGAACTGCTTACGGACCAAGGTACACCCTTTATGTCCCGGGTTATGAAAGAGCTGTGTAAATTGTTCAAAGTGACGCAATTGCGTACATCTGTGTATCACCCCCAAACCGATGGGCTGGTTGAAAGATTCAACAAAACCCTAAAACAAATGTTGAAGAAAGTGGTGGATAGAGATGGAAGGGATTGGGACTGTCTACTTCCTTATTTGATGTTTGCTATTAGGGAGGTGCCCCAATCCTCTACGGGATTCTCCCCCTTTGAGTTACTGTATGGGAGACACCCAAGAGGGCTGTTGGATATTGCCAAGGAAACTTGGGAAAGTGAGAGTTCTCCCCACAGGAGTGTGATTGAGCATGTCGCCCTGATGCAAGATCGAATTGCACAGGTAATGCCCATCGTGAAGGAACATTTGGCCCAAGCGCAGTTGGCACAGCAGAGAGTGTACAACCGTGGAGCCAAGACCCGTACCTTTTCCCCGGGGGATAGGATATTGGTACTTGTCCCTACGGTTGAAAGTAAATTCCTTGCCAAATGGCAAGGCCCCTACGAGATAATGGAAAAAGTGAGCGAAGTGAATTACAAGGTCAGACAACCAGGAAGGCGAAAGCCCGAACAGATCTATCACGTTAATCTGTTGAAAGCCTGGAGGGATAGAGAGTCCCTAGTCGCAGACACTTGGTCACCAGCTCAAACTGGTTGCGTGATTCCTGAGGTTGGAATCGCAGCCACCTTGTCACAACCCCAACAACAGGAGGTTAAGGAGTTTGTGCTTCGCAACAAGGAGGTATTCTCTGAGCTGCCGGGACAAACATCTGGGGTAGAGCATGACATTATTACCCCGCCCGGTGAAAGGGTGAAGTTAAAACCCTATCGGATCCCAGAGGCCCGACGGGAGGCAATACGGGAGGAAGTACAGAAAATGCTGAACTTAGGGGTGATAGAGGAGTCCCAAAGTGATTGGTCTAGTCCCATTGTGTTGGTGCCTAAACCGGATGGGAGCTGGCGATTTTGTAACGATTTTCGTCAGTTGAACAAAGTTACAAAATTTGACACCTACCCCATGCCACGTATAGATGAGTTGATCGACCGGCTGGGAACAGCCCGATACATGACGACTCTTGACCTCACAAAAGGGTATTGGCAAATCCCCCTGGCCAAGTCGGCCAAAGAGAAAACCGCATTTGTAACCCCAGACGGGGCGTTCCAATATAAAAGAATGCCGTTCGGGTTACAGAATGCGCCGGCCACATTCCAGCGGAAAATGGACCAGATGCTGAGGCCCCATCGGAAGTATGCTGCGGCTTACCTGGATGACATAATTGTCCATAGCACAGATTGGGCCTCACATCTGCCAAAAGTGCAAGCAGTCCTGGACTCTGTTCGGGAAGCAGGGTTTACGGCTAACCCCAAGAAGTGTACCATTGGGCAGGAGGAGGCCAAATATCTTGGGTACACCATTGGGAGGGGAGTAATAAAACCCCAACTCAACAAAGTCGAGGCCATCCAGAGTTGGCCACGTCCCAACAGCAAGAAGCAGGTACGAGCCTTTCTGGGAATCGCTGGGTATTATCGGCGATTCATTCCCCACTTTGCTTCTAAGGCTGTGCCCCTAACCAACCTGACGAAGGGGAAAGGGTCGGTCATGATTAAATGGACCCCCGAGGCTGAGGCAGCATTCCAATTCTTGAAACAAGCCTTATGTAGCCAGCCAGTGTTGTACTCACCCGACTTCTCTAGAGACTTTGTCGTACAAAGTGATGCGTCAGATGTGGGGTTAGGAGCAGTATTGTCCCAGGTCTGGAACGGGGAAGAGCACCCAGTCATTTACCTCAGCAGGAAGTTGAAGTCCCATGAGGTAAATTACGCCACCGTTGAAAAGGAGTGTTTAGCGGTGAAGTGGGCTCTAGATTCCCTTCGGTACTACCTGCTAGGTAGGCACTTTGACATGGTTACGGATCACGCTCCGTTAAAGTGGATGGCTCAAAACAAGGAAACAAATAGAAGAGTGAATAGGTGGTTCCTGGCCCTCCAGGAATTCAACTTCACAGTAAAGCATCGCCCTGGCGTTCAAATGGGGAATGTGGATGCTTTGTCTCGAGTACATGAATGCCTGATTGCTGGTGTTCCAACCCCGAGGTTAAAACAAGAGGGGGGGGTATGTGACAGCAGGAAGGTAAAGTCACCTGGTTGCATCCAGGGGGGTAGATATATTTCGCCCAGATTCAGGCTTTACGCCGACTTATACAGCTAGGTGGAGAGTTGTATAAGCCCAGCTGAGACTAGTGGGCTCATGGATGACTCATACCTCTAGGGAGAGGGCTGGGCGTCGTGCAGACAGGGAGTTGATGAGACCAGCTGAACCTTGTCAGCTCATTTAGGCCTCTATAAGAAACTCCCAGATTCATTAGATGTTAGCTCATGCCTGGAAGCAGACCTGTGTGGACTGTCTAGGGAGAGTGAACCCCTGTGCGGTGAGAGAAAGCCTGTGTGGCTATATATTTGCTTGGACATTTAAAACCAGGGACTTAGGGACTAGGACAGCACTAGGCTGATCCCAGTTGTTAGTTAGGAAACCTGTATGTTTAGTCAGAGGTCAAGTTGACCAGGATTTATTTTGTTTATGTTTTTTTTTGCCTTGCTGTGTTTTTGTCACTGTAAATAGAAAATAAACCGCACCTTTTTGATTTTGAAAACCACAACCTCCGTCTGCTGGGCCTGTTTTTGGGTGGGGAGCCCATCCCGGGGGTCACACACACCCGCTGCCGAGCTAACCCCCTCACAATATATATATATATATATATATATATACAGTATCTCACAAAAGTGAGTACACCCCTCACATTTTTGTAAATATTTTATTATATCTTTTCATGTGACAACACTGAAGAAATGACACTTTGCTACAATGTAAAGTAGTGAGTGTACAGCTTGTATAACAGTGTAAATTTGCTGTCCCCTCAAAATACCTCAACACACAGCCATTAATGTCTAAACCGCTGGCAACAAAAGTGAGTATACCCCTAATATATATATATATATATATTGTGACAGCAGGAAGGTAAAGTCACCTGGTTGCATCCAGGGGGGTAGATATATTTCTCCCAGATTCAGGCTTTATGCCGACTTATACAACTAGGGAGGGAGTTGATGAAGCCCAGCTGAGGCTAGTGGGCTCATGGATGACTCATACCTCTAGGGAGAGTGCTGGGCGTCGTGCAGGCAGGGAGTTGATGAGACCAGCTGAAGCTTGTCAGCTCGTTTAAGGCCTCTATAAAAACTCCCAGCTTCATTAGGTGTTTGCTCATGCCTGGACCCAGACCTGTGTGGACTGTCTAGGGAGAGTGAACCCCTGTGCGGTGAGACAAAGCCTGTGTGGCTATTTGTTTGGACATTTACTAAACCAGGGACTTAGGGACTAGGACAGCACCAGGCTGATCCCAGTTGTTAGTTAGGAAACCTGCATGTTTAGTCAGAGGTCAAGCTGACCAGGATTTATTTTGTTTATGTTTCTTTTTGGCTTTGCTGTGTTTTTGTCACTGTACATAGAGAAATAAACCGCACCTTTTGATTTTGAAAACCACAACCTCCGTCTGCTGGGCCTGTTTTTGTGTGGGGAGCCCAACCAGGGGGTCACACACACCCGCTACCGAGTTAACCCCCTCACAGTTGGTGGAGAATGCGGGCAGTTTTTTTTTAAGCCAGCATGGAGGAGATACTGAAACAGCTGGCTCTAGCAAATGCCAATCAACAGCAGACAAATGCAGGTTTGCAAAGGAGCCTTGCAGCCCAGCAGCAAGCTCACCAACAGAGTCTGGAAGCTCAGCAACAAGCCCAGCAGCAATCTGAGGCCCGCTTCATAGACCTGTTACAGAAGCAAGAGCAGAGACTACAACAAATGGAAGCAGTAGTGCAGCAACGTCCGCAGACCAGTGAGGAAAGCCGTCCCACTAATACCGCGTCCTTTGGGGTGAGTCGTTTATTGACAAAAATGACTGGAGAGGATGATCCAGAGGTATTTTTGACCACATTTGAAAGGACTGCTGAAAGAGAAAAGTGGCCTGAGGAGCAGTGGGCTGGACTGGTGGCTCCTCTGTTAACTGGTGAATCGCAGAAGGCTTACTATGACCTAGAGCCTGACCAAGCAAAAGACTATGTGATGCTAAAAGCTGAAATATTGGCAAGGCTGGGTGTCACCCTGGCTGTCCGGGCTCAGCGTGTGCATAACTGGACTTTCCAGCTTGGAAAACCCCCCAGGTCTCAAATGTATGATCTCATTCACCTGAGCAGGAAGTGGCTACAGCCAGAGACTTTGTCCGCACCAGAGATTGTGGAACGTGTTGTAATGGATCGGTTTTTGAGAGCTCTTCCTACTGCCATCCAAAAGTGGGTAAGCCATGGAGACCCAGAGACGGCCGGTGGTCTTGTGGATCGTGTAGGGAAATACTTGGCTACAGAGAACCTGACGGCCTCTTCCAGAGACTCTCGGACTTTCCACCCTAAGACCAGACCATCCCCAGGGGCGGATAAGAGGATTCCAAGGGGTGAGGGTGGAGAGAGTGAGAGGGTGGGAGCTCTACCCAAAGTTTGGCGAGAACAGCCTGGGAAGTCAGGGGCTCAAGAGGCAGCCAAATGGATTGTTTGCTACCGCTGCCGGCAAGCGGGACATATTGCAGCAAATTGCCCGGTTGTGGAGGAACCCATGCAATGTGACTTTCTGACGGACCGACGTCAGTCGCTGTGTGCGACAGTCGCATGCACTGCCATTCGGGGAACTGAGAAACATTTATGCAAAATGTGTATTAATGGTAGAAATGTTGTGGTATTACTGGATTCAGGTAGCCTTGTGACCCTGATAAAGGCTGAATTAGTTAAAACAGAGGTCTCTGGGAATAGCAAGGTAGCTGTTATTTGTGTGCATGGGGACACCCAAGAGTATCCAGTGACTACAGTGTGTTTCAAGACCCCCAAAGGTACCCTCTCTCATCCAGTGGGGTTAGTATCTCAATTACCGCATGATGCCATTGTGGGAAGGGATTTTCCGAAGTTCTGGGAACTGTGGGATGATCCTGAGCCCCCCACTGGTGCCCCTATGTACCAGGAATGTGATAGCCAGAACTCCTCTGAGAGTGGTGAGGACTCTCCAGAATTTCCCTTGTCAGTATTGGCAGGGGAGACTCAAGAAACTGGAGAGGAGCCCACCTCCTCAGACGAAAACCTACCGTCTGTGGAGTTTTCTGATCTGGAGGTTCACAGGGAAAATTTTGCCACAGAACAGTTAAAAGACCCCGCCCTAATAAAGGCACGGGAAAACGTAGTGGAAATAGATGGCGAGTTAGTGAACCCAGATAATACCTGCACTTACCCATACTTCAGCGTAGAGAAGGACCTACTGTATCGGGTGGCAAAAAGGGCAGAAGAAACCGTTGAGCAGCTTGTGGTGCCCAAACCTTACAGGAAGTTGGTGTTGGAGTTGGCCCATGGGCACATTCTTGGAGGTCATCTGGGGACAGAGAAAACCCGAGAGAGGGTATTACAGAGATTCTATTGGCCTGGGGTGATGAAGGACATAGAAAATTATTGTTCCTCCTGCCCTGTGTGTCAGAGGTCGGCCCCAATGCCACATTTCCGTAGCCCGCTGGTCCCTCTACCCATCATTGAGGTCCCGTTTGAGAGAATCGCAATGGATTTGGTAGGTCCTATAATCAAGTCCGCTAGGGGGCACCAGTACATATTGGTTATAATGGACTATGCCACCCGTTATCCAGAAGCGATCCCTCTCAGAAATACCTCGGCCAAAACCATAGCCAAAGAGCTATCTCTTGTTTTTAGCCGGGTGGGTATTTGTAAAGAACTGCTTACGGACCAAGGTACACCCTTTATGTCCCGGGTTATGAAAGAGCTGTGTAAATTGTTCAAAGTGACGCAATTGCGTACATCTGTGTATCACCCCCAAACCGATGGGCTGGTTGAAAGATTCAACAAAACCCTAAAACAAATGTTGAAGAAAGTGGTGGATAGAGATGGAAGGGATTGGGACTGTCTACTTCCTTATTTGATGTGTGCTATTAGGGAGGTGCCCCAATCCTCTACGGGATTCTCCCCCTTTGAGTTACTGTATGGGAGACACCCAAGAGGGCTGTTGGATACTGCCAAGGAAACTTGGGAAAGTGAGAGTTCTCCCCACAGGAGTGTGATTGAGCATGTCGCCCTGATGCAAGATCGAATTGCACAGGTAATGCCCATCGTGAAGGAACATTTGGCCCAAGCGCAGTTCGCACAGCAGAGAGTGTACAACCGTGGAGCCAAGACCCGTACCTTTTCCCCGGGGGATAGGATATTGGTACTTGTCCCTACGGTTGAAAGTAAATTCCTTGCCAAATGGCAAGGCCCCTACGAGATAATGGAAAAAGTGAGCGAAGTGAATTACAAGGTCAGACAACCAGGAAGGCGAAAGCCCGAACAGATATATCACGTTAATCTGTTGAAAGCCTGGAGGGATAGAGAGTCCCTAGTCGCAGAAACTTGGTCACCAGCTCAAACTGGTTGCGTGATTCCGGAGGTTGGAATAGCAGCCACCTTGTCACAACCCCAACAACAGGAGGTTAAGGAGTTTGTGCTTCGCAACAAGGAGGTGTTCTCTGAGCTGCCGGGACAAACATCTGGGGTAGAGCATGATATTATTACCCCGCCCGGTGAAAGGGTGAAGTTAAAACCCTATCGGATCCCAGAGGCCCGACGGGAGGCAATACGGGAGGAAGTACAGAAAATGCTGAACTTAGGGGTGATAGAGGAGTCCCAAAGTGATTGGTCTAGTCCCATTGTGTTGGTGCCTAAACCGGATGGGAGCTGGCGATTTTGTAACGATTTTCGTCAGTTGAACAAAGTTACAAAATTTGACACCTACCCCATGCCACGTATAGATGAGTTGATCGACCGGCTGGGAACAGCCCGATACATGACGACTCTTGACCTCACAAAAGGGTATTGGCAAATTCCCCTGGCCAAGTCGGCCAAAGAGAAAACCGCATTTGTAACCCCAGACGGGGCGTTCCAATATAAGAGAATGCCGTTCGGGTTACAGAATGCGCCGGCCACATTCCAGCGGAAAATGGACCAGATACTGAGGCCCCATCGGAAGTATGCTGCGGCTTACCTGGATGACGTAATTGTCCATAGCACAGATTGGGCCTCACATCTGCCAAAAGTGCAAGCAGCCCTAGACTCTATCCGGGAAGCGGGGTTTACGGCTAACCCCAAGAAATGTACCATTGGGCAGGAGGAGGCCAAATATCTTGGGTACACCATTGGCAGGGGAGTGATAAAACCCCAACTCAACAAAGTCGAGGCCATCCAGAGTCGGCCACGTCCCAACAGCAAGAAGCAGGTACGGGCCTTTCTGGGAATCGCGGGTTATTATCGGCACTTCATTCCCCACTTTTCTTCTAAGGCTGTGCCCCTAACCAACCTGACGAAAGGGAAAGGGTCGGTCATGATTAAATGGACCCCCGAGGCTGAGGCAGCATTCCAATTCTTGAAACAAGCCTTATGTAGCCAGCCAGTGTTGTACTCACCCGACTTCTCTAAAGACTTTGTCGTACAAAGTGATGCGTCAGATGTGGGGTTAGGAGCAGTATTGTCCCAGGTCTGGAACGGGGAAGAGCACCCAGTCATTTACCTCAGCAGGAAGTTGAAGTCCCATGAGGTAAATTACGCCACGGTTGAAAAGGAGTGTTTAGCAGTGAAGTGGGCTCTAGATTCCCTTCGGTACTATCTGCTAGGTAGGCACTTTGACATGGTTACGGATCACGCTCCGTTAAAGTGGATGGCTCAAAACAAGGAGACAAATAGAAGAGTGAATAGGTGGTTCCTGGCCCTACAGGAATTCAACTTCACAGTAAAGCATCGCCCTGGCGTTCAAATGGGGAATGTGGATGCTTTGTCTCGAGTACATGAATGCCTGATTGCTGGTGTTCCAACCCCAAGGTTAAAACAAGAGGGGGGGGTATGTGACAGCAGGAAGGTAAAGTCACCTGGTTGCATCCAGGGGGGTAGATATATTTCTCCCAGATTCAGGCTTTATGCCGACTTATACAACTAGGGAGGGAGTTGATGAAGCCCAGCTGAGGCTAGTGGGCTCATGGATGACTCATACCTCTAGGGAGAGTGCTGGGCGTCGTGCAGGCAGGGAGTTGATGAGACCAGCTGAAGCTTGTCAGCTCGTTTAAGGCCTCTATAAAAACTCCCAGCTTCATTAGGTGTTTGCTCATGCCTGGACCCAGACCTGTGTGGACTGTCTAGGGAGAGTGAACCCCTGTGCGGTGAGACAAAGCCTGTGTGGCTATTTGTTTGGACATTTACTAAACCAGGGACTTAGGGACTAGGACAGCACCAGGCTGATCCCAGTTGTTAGTTAGGAAACCTGCATGTTTAGTCAGAGGTCAAGCTGACCAGGATTTATTTTGTTTATGTTTCTTTTTGGCTTTGCTGTGTTTTTGTCACTGTACATAGAGAAATAAACCGCACCTTTTGATTTTGAAAACCACAACCTCCGTCTGCTGGGCCTGTTTTTGTGTGGGGAGCCCAACCAGGGGGTCACACACACCCGCTACCGAGTTAACCCCCTCACAATATATATATATATATATATATATATATATATATGTAGCGGTGCACTCTGGGCACAAGTTAAACAGATTCACACATCACCTTGTTGTCTGACCCTCCATTCATTCATTTGTCTCACTCTCTCTCCTTTAGACACAATGAAGAGTCACTTGCGTTACCTTGCGGTATTTTTATTATAAAAGGTTTCTTGGGTAGAGTTGGGTAAAGGTGTAGTGACATGGGATGCCCATAGATAATAGCACTTTAGTAGATTATATTCTGAGGATAAGGCACAACACAGATTGAAGATAGGTGAGCTGTGTCACTGCAGACTATTGCTCCCTTGTGTGCTGTACTGATTCCTGCAGAGTATTGCTTTAAGGATTCCTAAGTAAAACCCTTTTTAGATTACTTACTCTGAATGACTTTCTGAGGTAATTAATCAGTCATCCAAATGCTGGCCCTGTGTCCGGAGCTCATTCACACAGACACCCCCTCGGACACCACAGTCGATCTACTTGCAAATGGTAACTGAGGGACAACTAGGCCCAAATAGTCTAGTGATATGGAAGTTGAGTTCCCCGGCCACAGCCTTCCATACTGAGTTTAAATAAGATTAGAGTCACTCCTTGTAATATCCTGCTGTGTGGGACTGACCGTTCAACATCCGTCAAAGACACCCCCTTGTGTCGTACAGTTACTAGGGGCAACAGCAGATATTCCCAAGCTCCTTGAACAGATTCCTCTGGTCCCATCACTTGCTGTAGTGTACCCACTGACCTGTTCCATGGTCCCCGGTCCATGGAAAAGACATGGTTAAACCGCACAGTCCAGCAGTAACAGTTCCAGGATGCTTGATCTTAGTTCTTAGTTCTTCCTATGCGGTGTTAAAGAAAGGTGGTCTTCTTCAGCACTGGGAAGGCCCCAGACCCTCTGGCCGGGGCCTTGTCACACAGACACTTCTGCTCCATTCACTTTCCTCTCACGATTCCTCCTCAGTGGCATGTTACCTCAGCCTATATAGCAGTCCCGCCCCCTGCCAACCCTCATTGGGGATTGGTCAGAGCTGCTATACAAACTGCCTGTCACTCAAAGCTTCCAGCTCCGCCCTCTTCTAGAACATTCCTTCCAGAAGCAGGGGAGGAGTTCCAGAGTCTGAGCACAGGTGGCCACACCCACTGCTACTCTGACACTCCCAGTCCCAGATCAAAACAATCAGGCCTAGCTTAATGCAAAGGCCTGACTAAATTTGCCTGCACTGACAGTTTAAAAAAATATATATATAAAAAAAACACTATTTAGCACATACCAAAAAGTAGTGGGCGCTACACTCCCCCCCCCCCCCACCAAAGTCACAGCTGTCCTCAGCTGTGGTAAGTTTACGAAAATACCTCCTGCATTCAGGAGGAAAGGCATTCCATATTTGATATTTTGAAACAAGGGGGAAGAAAGGGAAACAATGAATGCACAAATGTACAAATTGTCATATGTACACAATGACCATATACATTTTTGTACACTTTATACATCCTGACTTAAAGGACCCTGTACTAACATGACATACAAGTGGAGCCAGAGCACTGCTCCCTTGGGAGGAATACTCTGCCTACCACAGGTCTTCATCTGTTCCAGCGATGGAGATGGACAGCCGTCCCATCCCAAAGGTTCCTAAAAGAAGACATAAACAAACACATAGACTAACTTTACACTGACTACACATATTAGCACTTCACCATAGAGAGGGGGTTATGATCCTCTGCATGGTGACAGAACAGCATTTAAATAGCACATTATTTTCTTTTTGTCTCCACTCCAGCCGGAGAGAGTAAAGGAAGATGCCTCTTGCTGGGCACTGTGAAACACAAAGTGCCCAGAAGCAAAAATAAATGTATTGAACTTCCATTAGAAAATTAACTTAGCAACTGGCTTTGAACAAGAAAAAGTCCCTTTTTAAGCAGATACCGAGTTCTTACGCAAAGAATTCTCACAGAGCAAATAACAAAGGGACTTGAGCAGAGACAGCACATCCTGGTGTTCATAACAGCGTCCTTCTCATCCGGCACCCTGGATGGCAGACGTGGTTGTCTCTGCATGGTTTTGTCTTTGGGGAAACCTACCCTAACCTTGCTATCACTGACAGTCCTGGTAGGTGCTCTCACTTGTGGCTACTACACACAGCAGTCCAACTACAAGTAAAAGTGGGGATCCGGCAACCTCCTTCGGACATCCCCCTCCCCTCTGATGGCTCCTGGTAGGCCGACCCGCCTTCACAACCAGGACTCTGTCTTTATGAATTGCACGCCCCAGTCTCCACTCCTTGTAGATGTCCTTAAAACAAGTCCAAGCTTCACCCTCTGGCACTCTTTTAGGCTTAGGCACATGGAGATAGTCCCAAATTAGGTAATTCTCCCACTTCTCCCGGGAGCTCTCAACAACGTCCATAACTTGGGAGGAGACATAGGGGTAGTCCAGTCCCCACTCTAAGGCAACCCTACACTGTACCTCCCGCTGAAACCGGGAAAACCTGGGCAGCTCCTTAGGCTTCCCCCCGGCCGGGCAGGACACAGGAGTCAGGGTCCTTACTGACCCACTGACGGTAGGTGGGTACCTTGGTCTTTGTAGTGGAGGGTGGACTGGTGAAAAGTCTGTGGGAATTTTCCTGGGAGCATGCTGGGTATTGTGGTTCCTCTGTCACTTTGTCCGGGGTTTCTGAGGATGGAGATTCCTCCGTGAACCAGGGCTCTTCATCACTTGAGAAGGCTTCCTCCGGGGAGGACCAAGTAAACAGATTTTCTAGGAACCCAAATTTCCCCAGCACACTGGTCGAACCCCAGTCAATGACCCGACCCTCGCTCACCTCATCCAGCTCACCTGAGGGATTCCCCTCCGACAGCATGGGCTCCTTCCGGATAGAAGGGTCTTACTTGGAGCCGGCTTTTCAGGGATATCAACCGGAGGCCGCACTACAGCATCAGCAACCTCCGGGCCACTGGCCAGGCCACGGGTCTTCCCAACATCCTCTTCACATACTTTGTCCTGGAACTCTGGAATGGATGAGCCTGTGGAAAGTTCTCTCACCTCTCCAGTTGATGATGCATGGCCCTCTCCGGCCCTCCAATGCACTTGCAGCTGGGGTGTACATAGCCCGGTGAGTAGATTGCATGAGTAGTAGGTTGTCTCTTGTTGTACACGTCCTAAGTGGGCGAGTGGATCCCCACAGTGTCCACACCGGGCCCAGGCGCTAACTCCAGCTGTGAGGATGCGTGTATATGTGTGTAAATTACTAAAGCGCTAATGAAACAAAATAGTGTAAATCCAATAAAAAGATGACCAAATAGTGTAAGCTGCAATCAATCAAAAAAATATCTGTGACCTTAACATGTGATTAAATAAACAAATATTGATGCGCTAGACACCAACCAAATTATTGTGCACTTGTGACAGTGTTCAAACAACTCTCCCTACTGAGAGTGGATAATCTTACAGTAAAATAATCTTCAATAAAATACCTTCAATAAAAAACATAAAAAAAAAACCCAAAACACACGTAACTGTGTATATAGATCCAAAAAGCATGGATTCCAATGTGGGCTATAGTACTTTATATTGCGTGTCCCCAGTCCATATAGATCACTGATCAATATAGTGCAAAAAACATCACCATCTGCACCGTAATGATTTTAGGCAGTACTTGCTCCTAGATCAGACTCCTCCTTACAAGCTCCAATTTTCAGGATAATCCTATTCACATAAAAGAAAAGAAAAGGAAACAGATCATAGCGCAATAAGCCTCTGCAATACACAACCCTGCCTTTGGCCAATTATGCAGAGCGCGCTGTGATTGGCCAAAGCATGCAGGTCAGGGGCATGCTTTGGCCAGTTATCATACAGCAATGCAATGCGCATTCCATGGTGCCAGTTATCATACAGCAATGCAATGCGCATTCCGCGGTGCTCAAATTTACCGCGAACGCCCCATAATGTTCGCTGTTCTGTGAACGGGCAAATACCCGATGTTCGAGTCGAACTTATGTTCGACCCGAACATGAAGCTCATCCCTATTAGAGAACATTTGGTGCAGCTTCTCTGGAGATCTATACCATCTAGTCAAAAGCTTGTACCCTGCTTCCTGTAGTTTCGAAGAGATGGAAGATTTATGTATGAAATAATAGATATAGTCTCTTTAAACAGCTAAAAATCCTTTATTCAAATCTTAGGAAAGGATTGAATGAGTTATGACAAGTCTTTATTACAAAAGAATTAAAATAACATTTAACAGACAAAGACACCCTATTAATTGACAGGGTCAACAGATACCCAATAGGATAGACATGGAAGTATGGATCTGAAATATATTGATAAAATCCATAATGGACACGAATTGCTGTATAGAAATCTCAATGGGTAGAATCCATAGACTTCTCCATGCCTTCTTGTCAAGTCTATGGATGCTTGGTGGATGACCCGCCCACAAAAATTGCACAAAGAAATGATTTGGTACTGTTAACGGTAGAGTCTAAAAAAGATACAGCACTCGAGGGAGTACATGCAGGAATTATTCTTTAAATAAAACCCCAGATGTCCTTTGTAAAATAAGATTCAGATTATGCTCTAAAATTAATATGATTCTGGGTAGAACAAAGAAAACAAAAAGGGATTTACCAATGACCCCTGCCTCATACAGGAATGCCCTACAATCTGCAAATGACCTATTTTATCACACTGGAGAAGATGAATGGAAAGAATGGGAGAGACAATTGGTATTTACCTTCTGTCAAAAGGCTCTGATGTAATCCCTTGCAACTTGTTACTGAGATAGTTAATCAATAGTTTTCATGGCTTCAGCATCCATTTGACACTTACATACTTGATTTATGTGTTCATACCTACAAGTCTCAGGACATGGCTTTTAAATTGTAGACGCAAAACAAGGCACTGGATATGAGGAAGCAAGGCTGTTTTTTTTTTTCCGTAGTCTAGATGAAGATGGTAGAAATATATTTATGCCACACAAGATGCAAAATGTATAATAAGTGCACATCAGTTACTGAACTCTTAATTATTTAAGAAAGTAGGAACCCTTTTACTGTGGCTCTTATGCTGAATATAAGTGACTGTTACCAGAGGACCCCTAGTACATAACCTGTTTCACAGCTCTTTTGAGCAGCAGAAAATTGTTACTGCTTGCTTGGTTTTTTTTTTTTTGTTTTTTTACCTAGCCCTTGGAAATCCACTGAAATGAACAAAAAATATAAAGTTTTCTGAATCCAAAACTTATATCTATCTACTTTCTTTGCGAAAGTAAAAAACTAGGTGTCACCAGAACCATTAAAACTTAATGTTTTCTCTCTAGGACGATAAAGAAATTTACTGTAGTGTGTGCGCTCCTATGTTGTCTATCTGCAATAAAAGCTATACTCACATTTGCTTTAACAGTGTCATACAAAATGGGAACATATGGCGTATTTAAAGAAAACCCGGAAGTACTATTAAATAACTTACTATAGATAGGTAAACCTAAGGACGTTGGCTAAGGTGCTATCCACTTTTCAGAGAACACATTTATTAGTATTCTGAAGACTTTTCAGAAACAATGAAATCATCTGACTGACTAATATAGCAATGCAAACACGTTTCATACCTGTCTGACTTTACAATTAAACCATCACAAAGATGCACTGCCTCAGTGACTGTTGCGAAAAGCAATCAAACAGATGATAAATAGTATATTTTTTACTTGCGGAAAGTTCACTTTCTATTTTTTATGGTTTCAGCTGTTGTTATATACAGTGTTCTGGGGAATCATCAAAAAGTTATGTGAAGCCAGCCTCAAATACCTTCACAGTAAGCATTAGAGCACCACCTAATGGTCACAATTGAAATGCTTTAGGAAGCAGGGACCCTGTTTTAGTGTTTCAGTACATTTAGTAATATTACCAGAAATTCAGTTCTCACATTTGCACCTGACTGTGGGGAAAAAATACAGAAAAAATATTTTGCTTCATTTGCAGAAATCGTTTTTTTCCAAATATCAATTTAGGAATCTGCTTTACTGCAAACCTTTTTTTCTATCTGCTAACGTGTTTCATTTCTGTAGCAATGGACTGATCACCCATTTACAGACTGTTCCATTTAATTATAGTGACATCCAGTGGCACTCACTTTTTAATTGAGTGTTTTGAGGAAAGTGCTGTAATTTGGCTGCTTCTTCCTGTACAGTTATTTGTTTGAGAAATATATACGAGAGCAGTAATTTGCAGTGAACTTCAGCTGCAAGCGATTATATAGCTGTATTAAAAATCAAGAAATAATATTCCATTTTATGTTTATAGTCAACTATTTTATACAAGCTTCCTCATCATAGCTTCCCTTATAATCAACTTAGAGTTTATTATTAATTGTATTCTAAATTAAGGGTTAGTAAATGATGTGCATTATATGTGAATATTTTTTAGCAACTTTAATAAGTGGCAATGTGGCTTGTGTAAAGACATTTTAGCTTACTATTACAGCCTAGCATATTACAGAAGATATACTTCAGCCAAATAGAGCATTTTCTAGTATTCATTTTCTTTCTTATAGCTGCTATTTTGTAATTGGATACAAAAGCTATTTTTGGAGTTTTCTGTAACTGTGATCATTCTGTTTTGTTAATAACAAAGGTCGATTAAAAAAGAACCTATCATTTATTTACCAAAATAAATAAGTGGTAAATGTTTGGTATGATGATGGTAAAATGGTAGTAGATAAAGAAGATGTCAACTTTTTTTGCAGAATTCCAGTTACTAGTAGTGTTTGCTACCAGTTCTCTAAACTGTAACTAAAAAGTCTGATTCATGGCCAATACAATGAGGTTATGGAATTTAAAAATGTAAGTATAGTGTAGTCTGAGAATACATCATGAATATTCGGTTTTTGTGATTTTATTACCCAGTTGCTTTGGAATTCTGATAGAATCCCAATTTGAGTTTGTATATTTAATGCAAATGGTGATTCATAAACAACCAGTGAGATCTCCATTGAACTTTGCACTGCCTAATTAATGAAGAAGTGTCACATAAACAATATTTCACTATGGTTATCCAGCTTAGATTTCTTGTATTTTGCTACCAGCTAACACCTTCTCAGCAGAAATGGATGGCTGTTTTTGCCCTAGATGCTTCACGTATACAATGAGGCAATGTGTTATTTATCAAGTTGTGTAAATTAACTTTGCATGTTAGCATTTAGCAAAATACATTGTGAATTTATCATAGTAACGCAATTTTTTAATGTTTTACTTGTTCATAAATATTTAATATTATAACATAGCTTTTTTTTAATATCCATTCCATTCCACACTCCTTAATATATGTTTGTAATTCAGTTTATCTTGTTTATTTTTTAGACAATGCAAGTGCTATCATTACCAGTATATGTGCACTTCTTAAAATGTCCTCCCTCCACCAGCTATACAATTGGGGTGGTAGAGAAAATGTTTTCTTCTGTCCAGCAGGTATTTTGGATCATGCTGACTGTGAGCATTATATATTTATGGTGATTAATTCTGATCTCAGTGTTTATATGCTGACTTGGAACCTGGGTGTAGGCAACACAGTATGCTTCTTTTCCAGCCAGCAATCTTAAGGTAAGGGTTGACAACACACAGAGAATCAGCTTTTATGGGGAGAGAATAAACAACTGCTGTTTTATTTTTTTTAAAAGTAAGAAAGTTTGATGTCATTTTTTTTCTTTTCACAAAATAAGGTCACATGAGTTATAGACAGTGTAAAATTAACAGTACTGTAGATCTGTGGTGGTTTGCATTTTTCAATGGGGTAATTATAATGTTGCATCACAAAAGAAATGAGTGAAAACCTAAAATCTGCTCTAGTGGTTATTCTCCTATATAACCCCATACCTGTGTTGAAGTGTTACAATATGCTGCAAATCAATTTGGCAGAGTTTGAAGTGCTTTTTAATAGAGATGGGCCGAACGACCCCCTGTTCAATTCACGCCAGAACTCTCGAGCATCCCAAAAGTTTCGGACACTAACGATTAATCCCATTAAAGTCTATGGGGCCCGAACAGGAAGAATCAAAAGTCCCCATTTTGAACGCTTATATGCAAGTTATTGGCCATAAAAAGGGTATTGGGGCCCGGGTACTGCCTGGGGGACATGTACCAATGTAAAAAAAACTTTTTAAAAATATTGTTTTTAAAGGAGCAATGATTTTAATGATGCTTAAAGTGAAACAATAAAAATGAAAAATTCCTTAAAATATAGTGCCTGTCGGGTTCCCTTAGCCTGCCTGTAAAGTGGTGCATCCATACTGTGTACAGAACCTGCTGCAGCAAAAAACTGACCATTATAAAAAAAAAATACATTTAAATTGATTTTCTCTGCAAGCTTTCTTTATTTAGTAAACAATGTCTTGGGGGCCACAATTTAGTGCATTTAGAACAAGATTAGATATTTTTAGGAAAAATTCTGGTGTCTCTTTGGCAGACTTTGGATGGAAATAATAAAATTTTGCACCAAAGTGAGCAAGTGTTATGTGAAGAAGCCAAAACATAGTACACTCAGCACAAAAGTATTTTGTTTTTTTAGATAAAGTTTGGATAGAAGTAACAGGTGCGGAAAAATTGATCTTTGGTGGTTGTTGGTACCTTCACCCTGTAACTTTCTAAAGGTAGTCTTGATGAAAGCAAGAATTGGCCTTGCTTTAAAAAAAATTAATTTGACGCACCTGTCAAACATTTGCAGAAAAATTGGTCTTTGGGTGTTGTTGGTGCCTTCACCCCATAACCTTTTAGAGGCAGTCTTGATGAAAGCAAGAACTGTCCTTGCTGTCAAAATTTTTATTTGACACCCCTAGCAAACATTTGCATAAAAAAAAATGGTGTTTGGGTGTTGTTGGTGTCTTCACCCCATAACCTTCTAGAGGTAGTATTGATAAAAGCAAGAATTGTCCTTGCTGTCAAAAAATAAAATGTGACGCCCCTGTAAAACATTTGCGGAAAAATTGGTCTTTGGGTGTTGTTGATGCATAACCTTCTAGAGGTAGTCTTGTTGAAAGCAAAAATTGGCCTTGCTGTAAAAAAATGTAAATTTGATGCCCATGTCGAACATTTACAGAAAAATGGGTCATTGGTTATTAATTGTGCTCATCAGGGCCGATCCTAGGCGGGTGCCTGGGGTGCAGTTCACCCAGGCGCCACAGAGATGGGGGCGCTCAAGCGCCAGAGTGCTCCCCTCCCTCCTCTCCTTGTTGGTGTCCGAGCCGAGGCTGCTCCCTCCGCCAGTCACCGCCGCGGCCCTGCCGCTGTATTTCCTGCCCTAGTCCGCCCCCCCCACCCTCCTGTCAGAACAGATCGAGCGTCTGTCTCTGTTCGGAGAGAGACGCGCTGTGACATTGTTGGGGGGGCGGGGCGGTCCGTGCCGTGCAGTGCCTGTCATGTGAGAGGATTCCGATTCTGACATCTGACCCCATTCCTGCTCGTGTCTTCTGTTGCTGTGCAGTGTCGATGTGATCCTCTCCTGTCTGAGTGTCACTGCCCAGTGCCTCTGCCTCTGTACAGACCGGAATGTGCTTTGTAGATAAAAAAGGTAAATAAAGTATGGTAATCTTTCCAGCATCACTGCACACTGATAACTCCTCACACCCGGCACTTTTCTTCTCTCATTCAGCTCTCACTACACTCGCAGCCCCCCTCCTCCCCCTTCCTCCTCAGCATTTCCCTTTTCATCTACTAGTCTTGTTAACCCTCTGTATGCTCTAGTCTGCAACTGTCACAGCCTCAGAATCCTGCCAGCATGCCATTCATTCCTCATTGCTCCTTCATCCTGCCAGAACTTTTTTCCTTTACTTCACTGCAGGGGCATAACTACAGTGGTCGCCATTGCACCACAGCCTGAGAGGAGGGGGGGGCGTCATACAGAGGAACCAATGCCTTCCATGTTCTTTCTGCAGCCACTAAATGCCTGCAAGAGAGAGGAGGAAAAGTGGGCATTCAGCAGCTGCAGGAAGAACATGGAGGGCATTGGTTCCTCTGTATGCCGCCCCTCCTCTCCAGCTTGTTCTGCCCGTGGGCCCCTCAGCTTTCTCCTGGCACTTCTGTGATCTTCCCCAGCAACTTCTCTGCTCTCTCCCACCCCACCCCCTACTGTAATCTGGCCCCCCTGTGCTCTTCTCTGCCCCCCCCCTGTGCTCTTCTCTGCCCCCCCATGCTCTTCTTCTTTTCCCCCCTGTGCTCTTCTCTGGACCCCCCCTGTGCTCTTCTCTGGGTCCCCCCCCCTGTGCTCTTCTCTGGGTCCCCCCCTGTGCTTTTCTCTGGTCCCCCCTGTGCTTTTCTCTGGTCCCCCCCTGTGCTTTTCTCTGGTCCCCCCTGTGCTCTTCTCTGGTCCCCCCCTGTGCTCTTCTCTGGTCCCCCCCCGCTCTTCTCTGGTCCCCCCCCTGTGCTCTTCTCTGGTCCCCCCCCTGTGCTCTTCTCTGGTCCCCCCCCCGCTCTTCTCTGGTCCCCCCCTGTGCTCTTCTCTGGTCCCCCCTGTGCTCTTCTCTGGTCCCCCCCCTGTGCTCTTCTCTGGTCCCCCCCTGTGCTCTTCTCTGGTCCCCCCGTGCTCTTCTCTGGTCCCCCCCCTGTGCTCTTCTCTGGTCCCCCCCTGTGATCTTCTCTGGTCCCCCCGTGCTCTTCTCTGGTCCCCCCTGTGCTCTTCTCTGGTCCCCCCTGTGCTCTTCTCTGGTCCCCCCCTGTGCTCTTCTCTGGTCCCCCCCATGTGCTCTTCTCTGGTCCCCCCCCTGTGCTCTTCTCCAGTCCCGTCCCCCCCTGTGCTCTTCTCCGGTCCTGTCCCCCCCTGTGCTCTTCTCCGGTACCCCCCCTGTGCTCTTCTGAGGTCCCCCCTTGTGCTCTTCTGAGGTCCCCCTGCTGTTCTCCTTTATCCTGCCATTCTCCTGTCACCCTGTGCTGTCTCCTGCCCGCCCCCCCCCAGCTCTGCCAGGTTCCCCCCTCCCCTCTTCCACTGGCTGCTGTGGGGAATATGTAAGGATGGAGAGCAGGGAAGGCTTCCCTGCCTGAAATGACAGAGTAAGTTATCTGTACTAATCACTTACTCTGACCATCTCCTGTACCATGTCTGGGGGCTCTTTCTAACAGAAGCCCCCTCTGTGTGCATCAGAGAGACTCCCCTCCAGGTCTCATTAGGGTACGCTCTTCCTGTATTTTCTTTATTGTTAGAAGATCATGGGAGGATCCCAGGGAAACAAAGACTTCTTAGGGGAGCATCTCTGTGTTTGAGTCGTTGCCATAGAAACATGTGTAAAGGGGAGGAGTTTGTAAGATGACCACGCCCATGTGGGGGCGCCAGAAATATTTCTGCACCCAGGCGTCTGTGACCCTAGGATCGGCCCTGGTGCTCATGAAACCTATACCAAAAACATACTTCAAGATAAAATCAATACCACAAAGGTTGGCAGCCTAGACAGTCTTGCAGAGATTCATGATCTCAATAACACTTAATCAGCGACATCGGCATCAGGTGCTCGATAGCGGCTCCTAATCCAAGACTGATTAATTTTGCCAAATATCTCCTGGTCAACAGAGTTTGTGGACAGATGCACTCTTTTATCTGTCACAAAAGCCCCAGCAGCACTGAATGCCCGTTCAGAAAGAACGCTGGATACAGGGCAGCCCAGCAGCTCAATTGCATTCTGGGCAAGTTCTGTCCAGTGGTCTAGTTTCATGACCCAGAAACCCAGTTGATCGTCTACCGGAAAGCTCTCCTTGTCTGTTTTCTCCCCTAGATAATCTTCTACCATTTGATACAGACGCTGCTGATGGGATGTTGAGGCTGACAGCACTAGGCGCAGATGACTAAAAAAAAATTGATATAAGTTTCTGGGGACTGAAAACCATCTCTTAAGGTTTGAGGTATGTCTTCCTCTGCTTCAATGCCTCCAAAACTGCCATAATCCTCCTTCTCCCTCTCCACTTGTGTGTTCTGTGGCGTGACAAGAATGGTGTCTGCATAAAGTGGGCCTTGAGAGGAAAGGAAATCCTCCTCTTCCTCGCACTGCTCTGCCTCGAGCGCCCTGTCCATAGTCACACGCAGAGTCGGCTCCAGCAGGAACACAACAGGGATTGTGTCACTGATGCATGCATTGTCACTGCTCACCATCCTTGTTGCCTCCTCAAATGGTGACAGTACAGTGCATGCATTCTTTATCAGCAGCCATTGGCATGGGGAACAAAAGCCGAGGTGTCTAGAGCCTGTCCGTGTGCCATACTCACATTGGTACTCATTGACAGGCCTCTGCTGCATCTGCAGCAGCTGCAGCATTGCCAAAGTTGAGTTCCACCTGGTAGGCATGTCACAAATCAGGTGGTAAATGGGCAGGTGGAATTCCCGCTGAATTTAAGCCAACCGAACTGGCTGTGAACCACCTCTGGGCCTGACCCTGCAGAGCTGAAATTATCTCTGCTCTGGTGTGGCTGTTAGCACTGCATGACATCTTTAAGCCTGACTCGTTGAATGACCCCTTGAACACTTAGGGGGTACTGGAGGTTCATAGGACAATCCAGCAGAGGAGGGAATGATGGAGGAGGTGGGGGTGGAGCTGACAGATCTCGCATCATCACCACCAGCTGTATGGAGACGTGGCGGCAAAACAAGCTCCAGCACTGAGCCCTGTCCTGCACCCATCCTAGTTGCAAGCAGAGTTACCCATTGTGCTGTGAAGGAAATATATCATCCCTGACCATTCTTGTTGAACCACAAGTCAGCAGTAAGGTGGACCTTGTGGCTGACTGCCTTGCCCAATGATGCCAAAACATTGCCTTCCATGTGATGGTACAGAGCTGGAATGGCCTTACGTTAAAAGAAAGAGTGACTGGGAACCTGCCCTCGTGGTACAGCACATTCTGCAAATTCACAGAAGGGGCCAAATCCACCAGACGGAAAGGCAGTGGTTGTAAAGCCAGCAATTTTTACAAGCTGGAATGTGGGTGGCAGGGAGAGTATTTTTTTTAGGCAGAGAAATTTGCCTGCTATACTATATATACACTACAGCTGGTGGTGTGCTGCTGGCAGACGTGTTGCAAGAACCTGTGACACCCTTTGCTATACCATCATCCCTTTCAGTGTAGGCTGCTGAGAGGTCATGAGATATAGCGGGGTTACACATGAGAGATGAGGAGTGAGGAGGAGAATAATTTGGTCCCTTGTGTGTGGCTTTCAGATGCTCTTGCCAAGGGACTGAGTGGTGGGAGGTTAAATACCTTGTCAAGCATGTGGTACCCAAATGGCTGGTGTTTTTGCCACGCTTGATCGGCTTGCGGCAGAGATTGCAACAGTACAGTCGTCTGCACATGTGCTGAAAAAGGCCCACACAGTTGAGCTCTGAGAAGTGGGCTAGGAGATAACAGCCCCACAATTGGATGGCATAGGGTGACTGCTCTCTACTCTTCTATGATGCCTGCCTCTGGAGAACATAATGCCTCATTGGGGTTGTCTCTCCCCTTCACTTCGCTCCTCCGCCCTATCCAGCACCCAAGCCACATCAGTGACTTCATCATCAGCATCCCTTTCATCCTCATCATCACTGGAGCCAACTTGGTATTATGCTGCGGTTTGTGGAACATGATTGCCAACTTGTTGTTTATCCGTGTTCTCCCCTCTCTATTGGCTCATGTTAGTCCCTTCCTCTACCTCAGAACCAACATCTGAGTCACGTAATGTCTGTCCATCCTCAAGCAGCAAGTGCTTGACGCTGTGTTCAAATGATTCAGCTGACTCCTCCCTGCATGATGCTGGGACTATGGCAGGAGTATCTGCGGACAAGGAGGCAAAATATGCCGCTCTGGCAGCTGCAGTGGACTGTGCACTAGTGCCAGTTTGAAGGGTCATAGAGGATGAGGAGGATGTTTAATAAGCCAGTCCACCACTTTCCCTACATGCCTTGGCTAGATAGCATGGGTAACATCACTAAAAGGAGAGACAAAGGTGCCCTGCCTGAGTACGGACCACATCCACTTTTGCCTGTAGACACAAAAGCTACTGGCCCCCTCAAAGTGGCATGGAAACATCTGCCTCTCCTTGTTGACCTCCCAGAAATGATGGAAGGGCTTATTACCCAAATTTTATAGATACTGGGAAATGTGTAATTGGATGCATTTCATTGATTGAAAAGTGGTGTTTGGTGTACTTTAAATTAAGGACTGACGCTGACAGAAATGTAAAAAAAATATAATTATATAATTTAATTATATAATTTAATTATTATATTTAAATAAAAAAAAAAAAAAAATAGGGGGAACATGGTGTCCCAGTTAGAAAAAACTGTGGCTGACAATTTAAAAAAAGGGAGCAGGCAGGGGACAAAAAACAAAACACGCAGCAACCAAAAAAAAAGGTTAAACACTGCACTACTACACTAACATGCTACACTGACACACTTTTCCCACACACTATACTAACAATAAACTAATACTCTGCACTCATGAGTCACAATAAGTGAACAGTGAACACACTAACTGCTAGTAGCAAAATGAGCCCTGCTTTATCTATCTCCACTGCAACACACTATAAGAGCTGGCTATGGGAAGTTGGCTTTTATAGTGTGGGGTAAGACTATGAGTACTGAGCTGTGATTGGAGAAAGTAATTATCACTTTGTCCAATCAGGGCTCTGACAGTGCTAATTGGAGAAGCCTTGCACCTGACCTGATCATCCAATTAGGGCCCTAGAATGCACTGTGAAGCACACAGTGCATTGTGAACATCCCGCCGAGCTACCCACAAATTTGGATGTTTGCTGGATGGGTGAACAAGTGAAGTTTGGCTTGAACTGTTCGCCCATGTCTACTTTTATATTAGAAATTGTGCAAGAGTTGATCACATGGTGTTCCTACATATATCCAACCCTTTTTTTTCAAAAACTGGTCTAGAAATGTTCAAAACACATTTTGAGGAATGCAGTGTGTAAGATACTGTAAGTTATTTTTTTTTTAATTTGCAGTACCTGCGTTACCAACATATTTTCCTAGACAGGGTGGCCAATAATTATGATAATATATATATAAAATCTGCAGTGAAGTGTCATACCCTTTCAAAAGCAGTTGAGTAGAAAATTGTATGGCGAAATGTCAATAGTGGCAGAGATGGACATTTAAAGTGCTTTAACAGGGTGGAGAAATTGGAGACTGGCAACAGAAAATATCAAGAAAAAGTCTTGTTATTTTGAAACCAAAAACAACATAATAATAGTGCAACTATTCTTTCTTTGCTAAATTGGTATTGTTGCACATTAATTTACTTTACACACGACAGGAAAACACGTATGTGCAGCCAAAATATCAGGAAATATTAGACTTTAATAACCACTTGAGATGCAATTGGAGAACAGTGCTGTGTGTACATGTATTTGTCCTAGAATTGTTTTGAATTGGCACCCAGCCTTAATGGCTCTGGGGATAAATCTGAAACTACGGTGGCCCAGCACTATGCCTGGGAGCTGAAGAGATGAGCACTCAAAAATGTTCTCTGTAACACTATGAAACTCAGTGATACTGCATTGTGTTTAAAGACGAAGTCCTCATGCATCATTTGTGATGTCATTCATTGGTACTTCCTGTGAGCTCCAGCAGTCAATATCCATCCCTACCCTGCCTTTTCCAATAGCAATAGCTCAGTGAGATAGTGATAACAGCATGCAACAGATCACTGTTTTAAGTCATCTGTTGCTGTGAGCATGCATGATAATTTAATAAGACGAAAACAGAAAAAATAGGCTAACTGATTAAACCATGCTATTATAATTAAAATATAAATCAATTTAAAATGAAAAAAATATATAATTTTCACATAAATCCCTGAATTTCAAAATATATATATATATAAATGGCTATAAAAGGCTATAAAAGGCTATAAATTATATTTGCATTTACTTCTTGAGGTTCAAGTATTAACCCAAGTGTAAACATACTGTCATTCAAATATTTTAACATACCAAGATAATGGGAATGTAGTTCTAGTTTTGTGTCTCTGAAAACCTGACTCGCTCTTATCTTAATATTATGTTAATGGTTTTTGCATATAGATTATTTTTCCTGTTTGCATTATGTTAAAACATTATAAGGGGAAAACTACTCTCAAATTAAAAGGCAAACTTTCACTTTCTACTAGGATATTTAAAATCTGCACTTATGTAATATTGAGTTAGTAAGAAGACTTATGAAAATCTTTTGCAGTGTAAATTATTAAAAATTCCAAACCCTTTCTAAAAAAATAGTGTTTAAAATATTCTGCAAGTTAACGTGAACCTATGCCCAGACTATATGCATTCAAGACTTGGCCTAGACAAGCAGTGAAATCACTTAAAAAATTGCCCTTGTTCACCTCTGTAGCTATAGGCAACATGGAGAAAATAATCTTTAAAGTTTATAACAGAGGCAATGAAATCAAAACTTCTCTCCCATTATTGTCTAAGGCAACAAAAACTTGGCAATCCACCAGCCACACTGCAGGTTTTATAGGTTTTTAAAAAAACTGACTGAAACCAAACTTCAGAGTCTTTATTGTAATCTTTGAGAATAAACTATTTCACGGTGCTTGTTGAAAAGCCAGTTTACAACTTATACAAAATGTTTAAATACTTTAATGTCCATGTTCTGGGCACAGGTGTACTTTTAGGGGAGAAAATAAGAAATAGGCGCTGGGACTAATGTACAATTCTTTTCAATGGATTTTCCCAGTTCAAGTTTTATATGATTGGCACAGCCCTTAAATATTTCCCCATAGAATACAACTGACAAAGTCTTTTAACATTGAGAGTAACAGTAACTGTCATAGTGACGCTCAAAGTTATAGTGGCAAATTCCGCTCCAAATCTCTTGAGGCTAACAGTCAGAAGCTAATATTGCAGTGAGGACTGGGACAGGGGGCATTTGTTATCTGTGCTAGTACTAATACGATATGTTGGGCTGATAGCTCTGAGCAGAAATACTTTACCACTAAGACATCAACCACAGTGAAACTTGCAGTCAGTGATACTGTACGAGCTGTACATTAAATAGCTATTCACTACCTGTTAGGACCTGTGATCAAAGCATCTAGCAGAGCAAAGTCTACCAACTCCAATTTTCTTTGCAGCTGTGACATGTCATGTGACTGAATACCGAGAGCCAAGAAGGAAAGTGATGCTGGAAAATGTGAAAAGGTTTGTCACAATAAACTACATCTTTAGATGGATCCATGGCACACTTTGCCTAGTACACTTTCTTTAACCATCTATAATCGGTCAATATCACAAAGGGACTAATTGGTTGAGTTTGCCTACAGGTCAAAGTTTTCCAGTCCTTCTCCAGTCACTTGCTATCTGGACAGGATGTTAGGTTAACTCTCCCAGTGGGGACATAGGCAAAACACTTTTGTTTAGTAATTATATTTATATGCTCTACCGCATATATCACCCTTGCCTTATTTTTTTATTTCACATTATAATAGATTCATCACACGCTTACACAGGCCAAAGTGGATAATTTGTTTTACAATTTCATGTCCTGCCATCACAGGTACAAGAAGGGAAGCAAGAAATCATCAACAGTGTCACAGAAAGCTATAAAAACTTGACAGAAATATTCATATTTTCCATATTTATCCAAAAGCTTTTGCAGTGCTTTGGTAACGCATATGTAAAAAAATAACAGATACGTTGTAATTAAAGCGGTTTTAAACCGCTGAACGTTTTTTTTTTCTTGCCTGCAAGGCAAAGGCATAATGGGATAACTTACCTCAAAATGAAACCTTCCAGCGATGCAATGTCATCGCTGGAGACAGCTTCCATCTTCACCAGTTTTGCTTCTGGGTTTGCGGACTCCGGCTCTGTGACTGGCCAAAGTCACGATGACATGAATCCTGCGCATGCGCAGGGAACCGGTGATCACCGTACAGGGCTCTGAAGAAACGGCACGGGAGGCCATACCTTCAGAGGGCATGCGCCAGTGATTTCACTGGCTGCATGTACCGTAAATATTTCCTAAACGGTGCATGCTTATTAGATTTTTACACTACCTATAGGTAAGCCTTATTATAGGCTTCGCTGCAATGTACAATTGAATAAAATAAAATAATAAAAAGGCATCAAATAATACAATGAATAAATGATGAGGATGATAGAAGCTGTGATAAATCCCCTAAAATCCAAAAAAGGTGGCTGAACACAACATGAAATTAACAAGTGTGCCCCTCCATGTGTCCATATCACTGTAGTCAATGAGTGGCAAAGAACAGTGAGTTGCACTCCGAAGGTAACACAGTTCTGATAACAATCCTTCAATGTGTTGAAGGGCCTGGTATGGACTGGGGAGGGAGACCCACACTGTTTTTTTCTTTATTTATTTTTTTAATAGCCGGGTTTCGGGAATTGAAACCGCAAGTCATTTTAAATGTGATTTGACTTGTTTTTTTTTACTTCTTTAGAAATAAAATTTTTGCTGCAGCATTTTTCTTTTATATGCTACAGATGTGCCACTGTACAGGCAGACTAAGGGGAATCCCCAGGCACTATATTTAAAATAATTTTTATTGTTACACTTTAGGCATCATTAAAATCTCTGCTCCTGAAAAACTATCATTTAACCACTTAAGCCCCGGACCATTTGGTAGCTAATGGACCAGAGGTGATTTCAGAATTTTGCACTGCGCTGATTTAACTGTAAATTGTGCGGACATGCAATGTTGTACCCAAACGAAATTTGCGTCCTTTTCTTCCCACAAATAGAGCTTTCTTTTAATGGTATTTGATTGCCTCTGCGATTTTTATTTTTTGCGATATAAACGGAAAAATACCGAAAATTTTGAAAAAAAACAGAAAATTTATTACCAAATACTTACCGTAATTTTCCTTTCCTGATGGACTCCATGGCAGCCTACGTGTGGGTTAACCCCGCTTCCTCTCCAATGCTATATGACCCCATACCCATAAAAGTAAGCTCACCTCTCAGCACTGTGTTCCGTAACTAGCCGACTCTTGGACACTTACTTTCTTTCATTAATATTTTCTTTCAGGGTGGGAACTCCGTCTGCCATGGAGTCCATCAGGAAAGGAAAATTACGGTAGGTATTTGGTAATAAATTTTCTGTTTTCCTGACTGACTCCATGGCAGCCTACGTGTGGGAAATAACTATCCAGACCACACGGGTGGGTATGCTGAACAAAAAGCTTTAATTTGTCCTGTCCACAGACAGGATTCTTAACCCAAAATTAACAGACGACAATGATGCCGGTTCAATGCAGTAATGGGCCATAAATGTATTGATAGAGGCCCATGAGGCCGCTTTACAGATGACATCTGGAGCCACATGTTGGGCTGCCGCCCAGGATGCTGCCATCCCTCTGGTGGAGTGTGCCGTCACCGCCTGTGGAGGAGCCAAGCCCTTAGCCCTGTATGCTTGCTGGATTGTTTGAACGATCCATGATGCAATTGTTCTGGTTGATGCTTTCTTCCCTCTGTTGTTTCCAGAATGTAGAACAAACAGATGATCAGATCATCTAAAGGAAGAAGTAATTTGTAGATACTCTTTTAGGATTTCACCCATATCCAGGGGATGGATTTCACTGGAATCTGGAGTCTTAAATGTAGGTAGAACAATTTCTCAATTTTCGTGAAATACCAAAGACACTTTTGGATTTGAACCCAACATGGGTATAAGGACTACTCGATCCGGGAAGAATGTCAGAAAAGGTTCTTCATGACCTAGAGACCCGATCTCAGAGACCCTCTTAGCCGAGGTGATGGCTACTAAGAAGGCTACTTTTGCTGAAAAGTCCTTAATGGAGGACGGGGAGGGCCTCGACATACTGAGTCCAGTCAGAGAATCTAGAACGAGTGGAAGATCCCACTTGGCAAATCTTGGTTTTCTTTGGGGCTTAATTCTTGATGCCCCCCGAAAGAATTGTCTGACTAAGGGATGGACTGCCCATGAGACTCCGGAGAAGGCCGACAAGGCCGAAACTTGTACTCTTAGAGAGCTAACAGATAAGGGTAAGTCTAGTCCTGTTTGCAGAAAACTAAGACATCCTGAACTCCTGGATTTTTGAAGGACCTCCCAGAGGCAGAGGAGAATTCAACAAATTTGGCCCAAATTCTTCTATAAACCTTGTTGGTACTTGCTCTTCTTGAGCTCAATAGTGTAGACATCACTCTAGAGGCGCAACCGAGGGATTCCAGCCTCTCCCTCTCAAGAACCAGACCGTCAGTCTCATCAGTGCCGGACAAGGGTGTAGAAGTGACCCTTGAGAGAGAAGGTCCGGCCTGAGAGGAAGAGGTACCGGGTCCCGGTAGCTCAGTTGGATCAGGAGGGGAAACCAAGGCCTGTTTGGCCAGTAGGGGGCCACTACTGTTACTTCGGCTGATTCCGCTTGAAGTCTCCTCAGGAACTTGAGGATTATCGGGATCGGGGGAAAAAGCGTATGCCCGCCTGAACCTCCATCTGTCCGTCAGGGCATCCGTTCCGACTGCCTGGCTGCAACGGCCCCGAGAATAGAACTTCACAGTTTTGTGATTGTAGGGGGAAGCGAATAGGTCCACTTCGGGATTGACTCCCAGAGACAGAATCCAGTTGAAGGACTGTACATGGAGGGACCACTCGTTGTTGTCTAGACGAGTTCGAGAGAGGAAGTCTGCGTGGGAGTTCTGGACTCCCGGAATGAAAACTGACTAAATATTGGCCAGGTTTTTCTGGGCCCATGTTATTATAGGCTCGACCTCTAGAAGGAGAGTAGAACTCCGAGTCCCCCCTTGTCTCTTCACATACGACACTGCTGTTGTGTTGTCCATCTTTAACAATACCGACTCTCCTTTCAGGAACTGGGAAAAAGATTGGAGGGCGCACCAGGCCGCCCTGAGTTCCAGGACGTTTGAGCCTGGGTTGTGAAGACGAGCATCCCATCTGCCTTGAGCTAGGTTCTGACCACAAAGAGCCCCCCCAGCCTGAGCCGCTGGCGTCGGTTGTGACTGTAACCGAGGAGATGGGGGCAATGGAGTGACAATTTTGCAAATTCTTGAGTTGGAGCCACCAGAAGAGGCTGTTTCTCATTTTGCGGATATGTGGATGAGTTGACTCTTGTCCCCTGACTTCCACTGCCGGAGGAACCCTGACTGAAAAGGGCGTAACCTCCATAGAGCCCCTTTGACCATGGGTGTCGTGGAGACCATTGTGCCGATAATTCTTAGGCATTGTGATGCTTTCAGATGAGGAGCATCCAGAGCACGAGAAATCCTCTTCCGAATCACCGGAATCTTCTCTGCCGGCAGGGAGATGGTGTTCTCCACCGTGTTGAACAGAGCCCCTAAGTAAATTAAATGTTGGGCTGGAACCAGGTGGCTTTTTTCCAAGTTTAGAAGCCATCCAAAGCTGGAAAGGGTTGAGATCACTTGTTCTCTATGTACCAGGAGCAGTTCTCTGTTTTGAGACAGAACTAGGAGATCGTCTAAATAATGGGAAAGACGCACACCTTTTAGTCTGATGAGGGCCACTATGGCCAAGAGGACCTTGGTGAAAACTCGAGGAAAAGTCGTCAAACCGAACGGTAGGCAGATGAATTGAAGATGTTCTTGCCCGATATGGAACCGGAGGTACTTTAAAAAGTCCTTTGCCACTGGCACATGGAAATAGGCATCTTTCAGGTCTATCGAAATCATCCAGTCGCCTGGTTGAATGGCTTGCTGGATTGTTGACAGAGTTTCCATTTAGAATTTTCCGTGCCTTATGAACCTGTTCAGGTATGTCAGATCTATTACCGGGCGCCAGGCACCGCTTTTCTTTTGGACTAGGAAAAGGGGGGAGTATACTCCTTGGAATTGAGGCGTGCCCCTACCCGACCCGCCTGGGTGGGCAAAATCTCAAAAGGATTTAGCCTGATCGCGACCACTGGACGCTTGGTTGTTTGCTGGCTTGCGGAAGGACGCTTGGCCTCTGCTCCAGTTTCTTCTGAAGTCCCGGCCAGGTCTATAGGAGCGTGCTTCCCTTGAACGCTCCGGACTGCGTCTTTTGAACTGGGGCCTCCTTCGACCCTGTAGACGCTTGTCCTGTGGAAGAAAGCCAGATTTTCTGCCTGTGGCCTTAGCTATGGCGTCATCTAGTTTGTTACCAAACAGTGATGATCCTTCGAAAGGAATCTTGCACCACGTTTGTTTAGAAGATGGATCAGCTTGCCAAGGACGCAGCCATAGGGCTCATTTAGCTGTGACTGAGGATAACATAATCCTGGACAGTAGACGGATCAGATCAACCGATGCTTCTCCCAAGAAAGCTACTGCTAGTTTTGGCTCTGCTGCTGCTGAGTTACTGGCCAGTTCTTCTGAAACGCCTTTGAGAAAGGAATCTACGTTCTCCGTCCATGCCTCCATAGCCTTAGACATGGCTGCCAAGGCTAGGGCGGGTTTGCAAGCTGTCCCAGCAAGGCCATAAATTCTTTTGAGGTCCTGATCCATTCTTCTATCAAGATTGTCTTTAAAGGAGACTGCGTCTTCAAGAGGGAGCGTGACGTGTTTAGCCGGACGCATAACCGCTGCGTCCACAAGAGGAATATTCTCCAGGTATTTTACCTCATCTGCCTTGAAGGGATACATTCTGGAGGCTTTATTTGTCATCGAGGACTTCCTGTCCACTTTGCTCCACTCTTCATCAAAGATGCCCTTTAGTTCAGCTAAAAGCGGAAAACTTGGGCGCTCCTTCCCCAGGTGCTTGAATTTTTTTTTTCTGTTTAGTTGGGGGAGTAGATGGGTCTTCCCACATAAGGGCCTCCTTGACCGCTTTGATAAGCGGAGTAACTTGAGAGAAATCAAATTCCACACTCTCTTCATCACTCTCTAATTCTCCTTCCGAAGGAAGAGGCGAGGATGCGTAGGGCTGGGAAGGACCTGGAACTTCACGGACCACATCAGCCAGGGAGCCAGATCGAATAGTGCTGAACTGGCTTTGTGCGTGGGAAGCATCCATCTCCTTAAGAGAACGTTGCACCACCTGTATTACTAGAGACTCGATCCGTTGGTCTTCCGTCTCTTTTTCCCCAACCGCATGGGCATAGCAATGGCTGCATAATGATTTGCCCTCTGGGACTCGTGAGCCGCATCCCCAGCAGGCTCTCCGATCAGGATAACTGTCCTGGCGGTGGGAGCGGTGTCTGGAGGAGGAATGGGAACTTCTCCTCTGGTGGTGAGATGCAGACGGGGAATCACGTCTGTGTTTTGATTTTGATGTTGACGCATGCTGCGGCGTGGCAAGGTCTGTGTCAAATTGAAGTTCTGCGGAAGGGCTAAAGGAAAAAAAGGGGAATTTGGGGGGAAAAAGACAAGCCGTCAAGCAACATTACTTGCGACTGAACCCCGTGCCCTCCCCTCTCCTGCACATACCTTGTGCGTGAGGGCTGGCCACATGTAAGCGGTGAATGGTCCATACTTCTGGACTAAGCGTCACACTAGGACAGGACTGGTAAAGAAACCTATGGTCATACCATAAAATAATGAATACCTTGCCCTTTAAAAAGGCATTTTACAAATGACAAACATATGTGCAAAATAGCAATCAGGAAAGAGAAAGTGCACAATGACAGAGCCTATTTTGAAACTATATTGCAAACCAGATAGCCATGAAAGCACTGAACTGAATCTTAGAAGCTGGAAAGGTAGTCTCAGGGGAGATCCCAAATGACACAGGCGAGCAGCAGCTTTAAATTCCCCGCCTGCCGTGACGTCACCGCCGACCTTACCGCGCGCCTGCAAGGTGGAGAGGCCCTCATCTGCGCCTGTGTGGCTGCCGAGAGAAGCGCTGAACCGCGCATGCGCGAACCAAGCCTCGCTCTGAGAGCGGACACCGCGCATGCGCAAACAGCGGCAGCGCCAGAGATTCGGATCACCGCTGTAAGCTGGGACGCAGAGCGTTCCAGCCGCCATAGTGGAGCAGCATGGGGCATAGGACAGAAAAGACATACAAACAAATAATACAGATGCGACTGCCATGGACAAAGTTGCAGACCTTGCCAGCCAAGGACATCCCGATGCTTTGGGCACAGCAACGTCCCATCGCAGGAATATGGTTGCTGTAAGCTCTCCACCCGCCCATGGCTGGGCTCCGAGCTGCACCGCATAGAAGTGTTGCATCCATTCATCCATCCATTCGGAAATCCGCACGGACGTGCATGCTTTAGGTCCATTGGAGGAGGACAAAAAAGGAACACAGTGCTGAGAGGTGAGCTTACTTTTATGGGTATGGGGTCCTATAGCATTGGAGAGGAGGCGGGGTTAACCCACACGTAGGCTGCCATGGAGTCAGTCAGGAAATGATATTTTCTACTTTTTGTTATAAGAAAAATCGAATAAACTCAATTTTAGTCATACATTTAGGCCAAAATTTAATCAGCCACATGTCTTTAGTAAAAAAAATGTCAATAAGCGTATATTTATTGGTTTGCGCAAAAGTTATAGCGTTTACAAACTAGGGTACATTTTCTGGAATTTACACAGCTTTAAATTTATGACTGCCTATCTCAATTCTTGAGGTGCTAAAATGGCAGGGCAGTACAAACCCCCCCCCCAATTGGAAAGTAGACACCCCAAGGAAATTGCTGAGAAGCATGTTGAGCCCATTGAATATTTTTTTTTTTGTCCCAAGTGATTGAATAATGACAAAAAAAAAATAATTACAAAAAGTTGTCACTAAATGATATATTGCTCACACATGCCATGGTTATATGTGGAATTGCACCCCAAAATACATTCTGCTGCTTCTCCTGAGTACGGGAATACCACATGTGTGGGACTTTTTAGGAGCCTAGCCACGTACGGGACCCCGGAAACCAAGCACCGCCTTCAGGATTTCTAAGGGCGCAAATTTTTGATTTCACTCCTCACTACCTATTACAGTTTCGAAGGCCATAAAATGCCAAAATAGCACAAAAACCCCCCAAATGACCCCATTTTGGAAAGTAGACACCCCAAGCTATTTACTGAGAGGCATGTTCAGTCCATGGAATATTTTATATTTTGCCACAAGCTGCGGGAATATGACAAACTTTTTTTTTTTTGCACAAAGTTGTCACTAAATGATATATTGCTCACACATGCCATGGGCATATGTGAAATTACACCCCAAAATACATTCTGCTGCTTCTCCTGAGTACAGGGATACCACATGTGTGGGACTTTTTGGGAGCCTAGTCGCGTACGGGACCCCAAAAACCAAGCACCGCCTTCAAGGTTTCTAAGGGCATAAATTTTTGATTTCCCTCCTCACTACCTATCACAGTTTTGAAGGCCATAAAATGGCAAGATGGCACAAAACCCCCCAAATGACCCCATTTCGGAAAGTAGACACCCCAAGCTATTTGCTGAGAGGCATGTTGAGCCCATTGAATATTTTTTTTTTTGTCCCAAATGATTGAATAATGACAAAAAGAAAAAAAAATGTACAAAAAGTTGTCAATAAATGATATATTGCTCACACATGCCATGGTTATATGTGGAATTGCACCCCAAAATACATTCTGCTGCTTCTCCTGAGTACGGGGATACCACATGTGTGGGACTTTTTTGGAGCCTAGCCGTGTACGGGGCCCCAAAAACCAAGCACCGCCTTCAGGATTTCTAAGGGCATACATTTTTGATTTGATAAAATGCCAAGATAGCACAAACCCCCCCAAAATGACCCCATTTTGGAAAGTAGATACCCCAAGGAAATTGCTGAGAGGCATGTTGAGCCCATTGAATATTTTTTTTTGTCCCAAGTGATTGAATAATGACAAAAATAAAATAAAATAAAAAAATGTACAAAAAGTTGTCAATAAATGATATATTGCTCACACATGCCATGGTTATATGTGGAATTGCACCCCAAAATACATTCTGCTGCTTCTCCTGAGTACGGGGATACCACATGTGTGGGACTTTTTTGGAGCCTAGCCGTGTACGGGGCCCCAAAAACCAAGCACCGCCTTCAGGATTTCTAAGGGCGTACATATATTGCTCTCATTTGTTTTTGAAAATGAAGAAAGACATTTTATTTTTTTTCTTCTTTCAATTTTCAAAACTTTGTGACAAAAAGCGAGATCTGCAAAATACTCAACATACCTCTCAGCAAATAGCTTGGGGTGTCTACTTTCCAAAATGGGGTCATTTGGGGGGGTTTTGTGCCATCTGGGCATTCCATGGCCTCCGAAACTGTGATAGGCAGTGAGGAGTGAAATCAAAAATTTACACCCATAGAAATCCTGAAGGCGGTGCTTGGTTTTCGGGGTCCTGTACGCGGCTAGGCTCACAAAATGTCTCACACATGTGGTATCCCCGTACTCAGGAGAAGAAACAGAATGTATTTTTGGGTGCAATTCCACATATGCCCATGGCATGTTTGAGCAATAATTTAGTGACAACTTTTTGTCCATTTTTTTTTTCTTTTTGTCATTATTCAATCACTTGGGACAAAAAAAAAAAATATTCAATGGGCTCAACATGCCTCTCAGCAAATAGCTTGAGGTGTCTACTTTCCAAAATGCGGTCATTTGGGGGGGGGTTTTGAACTGTCCTGGCATTTTATACACAACATTAGGAAGCTTACATCCACTCTTCTAACCACTTGAAGACAAAGCCCTTTCTGACACTTTTTGTTTACATGAAAACATTTTTTTTTTTGCAAGAAAATTATGTTGAACCCCCAAACATTATATATTTTTTTAAAGCAAAGGCCCTACAGATTAAAATAGTGGGTGTTGCATTTTTTTTCCACACAGTATTTGCGCAGCGATTTTTCAAACGCATTTTTTGGGGAAAAAACACACTTTTTTATTTTTAATGCACTAAAAAACACTATATTGCCCAAATGTTTGATGAAATAAAAAAGATGTTCTTAGGCCGAGTACATGGATACCAAACACGACATGCTTTAAAATTGCGCACAAACGCACAGCGGCGACAAACTACATTCATTTTTAAAAGCATTTAAAAGCTTTTACAGGTTACCACGTTAGATTTACAGAGGAGGTCTACTGCTAAAGTTACTGCCCTCGATCTGACCTTCGCGGTGATACCTCACATGCATGATGCAATTGCTGTTTACATATGACGCTAGACCGACGCTTGCGTTCGCCTTTGCGCAAGAGCAGGGGGGGACAGCGGTGTTTTTTTTTGTTTTTTTTATTATTTATTTTGCTTTTTTATTTTATTTTTAAACTGTTCCTTCCATATTTTTTTTTTTTACCATTTTTATTGTTATCTCAGGGAATGTAAATATCCCCTATGATAGCAATAAGTAGTGACAGGTACTCTTTTTTTGAAAAAAAATTGGGGGGTTAGACCCTATATCTTTCCTCTGCCCTCAAAGCATCTGACCACACCAAGATCGGTGTGATAAAATGCTTTCCCAATTTCCCAATGGCGCTGTTTATATCCGGGGGGGCATTCCCTCCCACTGCTTGTAAAAGCAGTCTAGAGGCTAATTATCTGCTAGAATTGCTTTTACATGAAAGCCGGCCACTGGCTGAAAAGAATGATACCAAGATGATACCTAAACCTGCAGGCATAATTCTGGTATAAACATTCAAAGTCCAGCAACATACCAGTACGTTGCTGGTCCTTGTTGGACATGTATTGTAATCTTTTTTTTTCATGCAGCCTGTTGGCTGAACGAAAAAAAGAGATTGATCAGTGGGTATGCCCACCATTAGAATACCTCCCTTCATCCACCCACTTCTAATGATGGGCATACATGCACCATTTATATATGCCGAAGCATGGGGGCATCCTCCCGCAAAAAAGTTATCCCGCGTACACACGGTCGGACTTTTCCACGGGCAAGCCTTCGTCGAAATTTCGACCGTATGTACGCGGCATAAAAGGTTATGCCGCGTACACAAGGTCGGACTTTTCCACGGGCAAGCCTCCGTCGGAATTTCGACCGTATATACGCGGCATTAGGAGCAAAATCGCTCCTCCGCCCCTGCTGCCCCCATGCTTCGGCATATATGCTCTTTTTTTTAACTGTGGTGGTGAAATCACCTCCTACAGCGTTGGAGTCACGGCTTTATGTATCGTGGGAGCAAACGCTGTTGCTGTCAAGATAAATAGATCCGCGCTGCAACTGAATGGCGTACCTGCTAAGCAAATGATGGTTAACATTAAAACAAAGTAACATTACAGTACAACAGTAAGACCTTACCATACTATACCTGCAAAGCAAATACCAAAACAAAACCTAGTAAAAAATAAAACATTTTTTTAACGCAACCTGTGCCTAAAATATATATATGCCGAAGCATGGGGGCATCCTCCCGCAAAAAAGTTATGTCGCGTACACACGGTCGGACTTTTCCACGGGCAAGCCTCCGTCGGAATTTCGACCGTATGTACGCGGCATTAGGAGCAAAATCGCTCCTCCGCCCCTGCTGCCCCCATGCTTCGGCATATATGCTCTTTTTTTTTAACTGTGGTGGTGAAATCACCTCCTACAGCACTGGAGTCACGGCTTTATGTATCGTGGGAGCAAACGCTGTTGCTGTCAAGATAAATAATTCCGCGCTGCAGCTGAATGGCGCACCTGAAAACAAAAAATTACATACCTGAAAAGCAAGCATGATAAAACATTGCAGAATAGAATACAGTAAAAAAGAGCAGAACAATAGAGAGAAAATAGAGAGAGAGAGAGAACAATAAAACAACAACTATTTTTGGTTTTTTTATTTTATATTTTTTTTGTGTTTTGTTTTTTTACATTTTTTTTTCTTTTTTACACTTTTTTTGTAACTTTAACAACTGTAATGGTTCGGGTCTCTCAAAATGTAATGGCATCTTGGGAGACCCTGTGTAAGTGTGTCCTAGTCTGAGAAATGCTGTACCCTACGCTAAAACTTCACTTTTGAGTGGTAGCGTTCAAAACCAAGGCAAAGACCAGGTTTGTCAGGACAGAGTGGACAAAAAACACGGATGTCACGCCTAAATCCGCGCTTGCTACAGACACGACATCTTTTTTGGGGGGTTCGTTGGGTAGGGGTACTCGGGAGGGCATACGGATAATGCCTCTCATGCAGCCGGCTTACTGCATTTGGTTGGGGATGGTGAGGTGCAGAACCGCCTGGATACAGGAGTTCTGTGACAATCTCATTCTGGAATTTTAGAAGAGATAAAGTCCCGCCTGAAGCTCTGTATAGCACATGAGCGTTCAGCAAAGCCAATTGGAATAAGGATAGAGACACTTTTTTGTACCAGCATCTCACCTTACGGTCAACTAGATACGGCGCCAACAACTGGTCGTTGAGGTCCACCCCTCCCATATTTTGGTTATATTCGTGGACACAGAGGGGTTTCTCCACAACACCAGTCGCCGTACGAATTTGGACTGTCGTGTCTGCATGAAGGGAGGTAAGAAGGAAAACATTGTTATTGTCCCTCCACTTCATAGCGAGCAAGTTATTACACTTCAAGCAGGCTCTCACCCCCAGCCTAAGACGGGCATCTACAAGCCGCTGGGGAAAGCCCCGGCGATTAGGTCGCACAGTGCCACATGCTCCAATCTGATGCTCAAACAAGTGACTAAACAGTGGCATGCTCGTGTAATAATTGTCCACATACAAGTGGTACCCCTTTCCGAATAAGGGTGACACCAAATTCCACACTATCTTGCCAGCGCTCCCTATGTAATCCGGGCAGTTGACCGGCTCAACCTGTCTGTCTTTTCCCTCATAAACCGTAAAGCTCCATACATAGCCTGTTGCCCTGTCACAGAACTTATAGAGCTTGACCCCGTATCTGGCACGCTTGCTGGGAAGGTACTGCTTGAAAGACAAGCGGCCAGAAAATTTAATCAGGGACTCATCAACGCAGACAACTTGATCGGGAATAAACAAGGCTGCAAAACGTTCGTTGAAGTGGTTTATGAGGGGCCGAATTTTATAGAGTCGGTCGTATTCAGGGTCTCCACGTGGACGACAAAGTTCATTGTCGTTGAAGTGCATGAACCGCAAAATCTGCTCGTATCGTGTCCTGGGCATGGAGGCAGAGAACACGGGCATGTGGTCAATTGGGTGCGTGGACCAATAAGCACGCAATGACGGAAATTTATGTGTGCCCATGTTGAGGGAAAGGCCCAGAAAGGTCTTAAATTCAGAAACCGTAATTGGTTTCCAATCTTTGGCAATGGAAGGCAACTGGGGGTTAGCGGCGATGAATTGACCAGCATATAAATTACTCTGGTCCACAATAGATCTATAGAGATCTTCCGTGAAAAACAGCGAATAAAAATCAATTGGCATAAAATCAGCTGTTTCCACCTGAATACAGGGTTGGGCAGTGAATGGGGGAAGTACGGGTTCTGCAGAAGTGGTGGGGACCCAATCAGGATAGGCGAATTCTGCAGGAAGGGCACTATGGGCACGACGGGCCTGCCTTTGTCTTCTTGGTGGCAGTGGGACACTACTTGTGCTTGCCACCTCGCCAGCTTGAACTGCACTTATGGGACTCGCCACGTCACCACGTGATACTGCAGTGCTGGATGTACGCCCAGGCTGTACTAGGCCGCTGGTGCTTGCCAATTCATCAGAAGGAATAGCGGCGCTAGTACTACTCTGCTCCATGATACAAGAGACCTGCGGTTCTTGCTCCTCAACAACCTCAGAAGATCGGGATCGGGTACGCCTGACCTTAGCAGGGACCTCAACTTCGTCGTCAGAGCTATCTGACGAGGAGCCGCTGACTTCACTGTCTTCTACGGGAAGATATTCTGAGCCTGAATCTGACAGATGCGTGACCTCCTCTTCACTATCTGTCATGCTCAGAATCTCGTAGGCCTCTTTACTAGTGTACCTTCGTCTTGCCATTTTGGGCTCTAAATTTAGGGGTACACTAGTAAGATTCACAGGTAAAAAAAGCACCTGACTGTCAGCAAATGTATCAAACGCTACCAAAAAAACTGTTAGCGATCGCAAGGATTAGGACTGTCTCTGCGAACGCTGCAGTTATGTGTGTTGTGTTTGGTAAGTGACAGTGATCGATCGATACTGCACTTGGGTGGGCTGGGCTGGGCTGGGCTGGGCTGGGCGGAGGGGCTAAACGCAGGTGCTAGCAGGTATCTGGGCTGATCCCGCTAACACTGCATTTTTGGGAACCCTAAACCGCTGGGGACGCTAGTATAGATCTGTTCAGATACTATACCACTAAGGGAGGTGTATGCTTTGCGCGTGGGTGTTAGCGTTACTGGCACTAACCTGACACTGCAGACCCTCTCTGGCGCTAAAACCTAATTGATATCAGCCTCCGGGCGATCAGGGGGTTAAACCTTTATTGGGTTATATACGGCGGGTGCCCTGATGCTATAAAAAGCAAACTAACCAACCAGCGTCACCCGTAAAACTTATATGGTGATCACTGGTGAAAGGGTTAACTAGGGGCAATCAGGGAATTAAAACCTTTATTAGGTTATATATGGGGGTACCCGACGCTATATAAAAACCTGACGGGTAACCTAAATAACTAAATAACTAACCGGCTAACCAGTGTCACCAGTAAAACTTATACGGTGATCACTGGTGAAAGGGTTAACTCTAGGGGCAATCAGGGGGTTAAAATAATATATGGGGGTACCTGACGCTATAAAAACCTGCGGCGAAACTAAAAGTAAATAACTGGCTATCTAGGGCACCACCGGCACTAAATACAGCGATCGGAAACAAATTCGCTTAGTGACGCTGGCGTTAGGGGGTGAAAGGGTTACCTGGGGGGTGATCAAGGGGATAAAACTTTATTAGGGGGGGTTAGGGGGCTACCCTGGACCTAAAGGGGCCTAAACCTAACTTCCCTGCAACTTTTTACTGTCACAAATGACACTGATTGCAGTGATCAGTAAAAAAATGACCACTGCAAATGGTGCACTGTGACTGGGGGTAATGGGGGTGATCTGGGGGTGATCTGGGGTGACTGGGGGGTGAAAAGTGTGCCTACGTGTACTGGTGTCAGTGGGCTGTTGGTGCACTTACTGTGAGATGTCTTCACTCCTCGCGCCGGATCGAAAAGACCGACACGAGGAGAGATGACATCACTTCCTCTGCCTATGTTTACATTTACACAGCAGAGGAAGCATATCATACGCTGGGAGCGATCGCGAGGGGGTGGCCGGAATCGAATGGCCGTCCCCTCATCCCGGATCGCTCCCCAATGGAAAACGACCGCTCACTGTAAAGAAGGGGGGTCCGATCGGACCCCCCAACTATACAAAGGCAATCACGTAGATATACGTGACTTTGCCTGTCGGTGCCATTCTGCCGACGTATATTTACAGTGGGCGGTCGTTAAGTGGTTAAAAAAAAAATTGCATTGATGTCCCCCAAGGCAGTACGCAGACCCCAAAACCCCTTTTATGACCAATTACTTGCATATAAGCCTTCAAAATGGGCACTTTTGATTTTTCCTGTTTGGAGCCCATAGACTTTAATGGGGTTCGCCATTAGGGTTAGAACTTTTCCCCTGTTCGGGAGTTCAGCTGCAAACCAAATAGGGGGCTGTTTGGCCCATCTCTAGTCATAAATTCACAATTTGCAAACCCCACTGAAGTCTTTAAAATCAATTCTCTTCTCAGAGAAGCATTTCCCACCTCTATCTAACAATTGTATTTCCACCCACTCCCTCAGCTCATCCCCCATAGTTATTATCTTTTTTACCACTTGACCCTCCTTTTTAGATTGTAAGCAGGGCCCTCAAATTCCTTCTGTATTGAATTGTTTTGTAACTGTACTGTCTGCCCTCACGTTTGTAAAGCGCTGATCAAACTGCTGGCACTATATAAATCCTGTATTATAATAATAATAATGGGGAACAAGGAAGGCACTGCTAGAAGGGACATGTATCAATATTCTTTTTTTAAATACCGTTCAGTGGGGTGCAGCTTTTTTAATAAGGTTTAACATAATAGAAATGAATAATTATTTTAAATAATATGCTTGAGGGATGTTTTAATATAGATATCTACTAAAATTGGTTAAGCATCTATTTTATATTTGCTACATGTTCTCATTTACATAACAAAAAATTGCTGCTTACATTTTACTTTCCTGAAAACTCAAAGCTATGCAGAGGGGTCTGAGGAATTGATGTTTACCAAAAATTAACCCTGTATTTACTGTCTGTACTGTGCTGGCAGATCTCATTAGAAGTATGGGAATCAGGTTTATTCCAGTTTTATACTTACCTAGGTGGATGTAGCATTGGACCGATGCTGCATCTGTTCCCCGGTGTCTCTGCACTGAGAACAGAGCCATTGAACGCTGCCAATGGCTTGGTTCTCTCGGCTCCCTGAGCAGAGAGCTTCTTCCTGTCAATCAGCAGCTCCCCTGCTCTGCTCCTCCACGCTCACTGGAGTGCTGAGCTGTGGAGGGGTGGGGAGTGGCCATCTTAGCCTCTCAGCGGCTCGCTGAGAGGCTGAGACGGCTATCAGTCCAGGCACCTGACGGATCCAGACTCCCAGAGTTGGGATGACCCAGTGCCTGGACTGATCTGTGTGACGTCAGTAGAGAGCGGACTTCACACTGCTCCCTGCTGAAAATGGGTCACAGGAGTGCAAAACGAATTGCACTCCTGTGACCCATAGGAGAAGCCCAGCCAAACGAGCCCAGGCTGGACTTCTCCTTTAACAGTCAACAACAATATTTGAAAATTGTCTGTCCTAACAAAGGGTTAAAGATATAGAAGCTGGGCTTCTGAATTGTATGGTAATAAGGTGAAACTCAGTGTGTCCCTCGCTGTCATTGGGAACAGATTGAGCTTCCTCTTATTTCAAATTGTACTGCGGCAGTTCAGATTAACCTTTAGTCTCCTGAAAGGTCTGGTATGGATTTATTTTTTTGCTTGTTTATTTTTACATGGTGTTCCCCCTTAAAATCTATACCAGTAAAGGGTCTGGTAAGGATTTTAGGGAGGACCCTAGGTATTTTTTCTTGGACAGCATCATTAGTTGTTGGGTACACAATAACAACCAATGACTGTGTCTGCAGGCGTCCTAGCAACCACTGTTGAAATTGATTACTAGAATGCAGGAGGTTCACCTGAACAGCATCCTTGGTTGCAACCAACAATGATGTGCAGCTACTTGCATCTTAGCAACCAAGGACTCTTCTGGCCTGCACAGCTGGAAGCTGGCATATAGTTCAGGGGCGGATCCAGAGTCTTTTCTCGGGAGGGGTACTGCCAAAAAATGTTTTTTTTGTGGGAAATTTATCGGGGAAATGGCTGGTGTCTGCGCTTCAATCATCCCGGCACCATGGTTGTTATGGTGTCAGGATGATTGAAGCGCATTATTTCCAGGGCCGGTTCTAGACGGGGTGCAGGGGGTGCAGTTCACCCAGGCGCCACAGAGGTGGGGGCGCTGTGGCGCCAGAGTGCTCCCTTCTATTCTCCTCCACCTCCTCTCCTTGTCCATGTCGAGAGGCGGCTCTCCCCGCCACCCCTGTGTTTACTAAGCCTGGCGTCCCCCCTCCCTCCTCCCTCCTCCTGTCACTGGAGGAGAGCGAAGCAGCCACCGGAGATCGGAGCGGCTGTCTCTGTGTGGAGAGACAAGCCGCGCAGTGACGTCGCTGAGGGGGCGGTCCGTGCCTGACAGGTGTTCTCCTCCTCCTCCTCTTCTCTGTGTCTGAAACTCCTGCCTACTGCTGCTGCGATCTCTGCTTCACCCGGGCGGCGCGGCTGCATATTGTCCTCTCCTCTCCAGCTGCCACAATGTACCGTATTGGAGGGGGGGTGGTTGTCCTGGGGGAGTCTGTACTAATGGGGGGGTTTGTCCTGGAGGGGAGTCTGTATTAATGGAGGGGTTTGTCCTGGAGGGGTCTGGACTAATGGGGGGGGGGTTTGTCCTGGGGGGGTCTGTATTAATGGAGGGGGGTTTGTCCTGGGGGAGTCTGTACTAATGGGGGGGTTTGTCCTGGAGGGGAGTCTGTACTAATGGGGTTTTTTTTGTCCTGGAGGGGTCTGGACTAATGGGGGGGTTTGTCCTGGGGGGGTCTGTATTAATGGGGGGGTTTGTCCTGGAGGGGAGTCTGTATTAATGGGGGGGGTTGTCCTGGAGGGGTCTGGACTAATGGGGGGGTTTGTCCTGGGGGGGTCTGTATTAATGGAGGGGGGGTTTGTCCTGGGGGAGTCTGTACTAATGGGGGGTTTGTCCTGGAGGGGAGTCTGTACTAATGTTTTTTTTTGTCCTGGAGGGGTCTGGACTAATGGGGGGGTTTGTCCGGGGGGGGGTCTGTATTAATGGAGGGGGGTTTGTCCTGGGGGAGTCTGTACTAATGGGGGGGGGGTTTGTCCTGGAGGGGAGTCTGTACTAATGGGGGGGTTGTCCTGAGGGGAGTCTTTATTAATGGGGGGGTTTGTCCTGGGGGAGTCTGTACTAATGGGGGGTTTTCCTGGAGGGGTCTGTATTAATGGAGGGGGGTTTGTCCTGGGGGAGTCTGTACTAATGGGGGGTTGTCCTGGAGGAGTCTGTACTAATGGAGGCAGGGTTTGTCCTGGGGGGAGTCTGTACTAATGGGGGGGTTGTCCTGGGGGGAGTCTGTACTAATGGGGGGGTTGTCCTGGGGGGGTCTGTACTAATGGAGAGGGGGTTTGTCCTGGGGGGTCTGTACTAATGGAGGGGGGTTTTGTCCTGGGGAGTCTGTACTAATGAGGGGGGGTTTGTCCTTGGGGAATCTGTACTAATGGGGGGGTTTGTCCTGGGGGAGTCTGTACTAATGGGGGGGTTTGTCCTGGGGAAGTCTGTACTAATGGGGGGGTTGTCCTGGAGGGGTCTGTCCTAATGGAGGGGGGTTTATCCTATGGGGAGTCTTTACTAATGGGGGGGTTTGTCCTGGAGGGTCTGTGCTAATTGGGGGGTTTGTCCTGGAGTCTGGACTAATGGAGGGGGATTGGTTTGTCCTGGAGGGTCTGTACTAATGGAGGGGGGTTGTCCTGGGGGGTCTTTACTACTTGAGGGGGGTCTGTACTAATGGAGGAGGGTGATCTGTACTAATGGAGGGGGGTCTGTACTAATGGAGGGGGTGGTTTGTCCTGGGGGGTCTGTAGTGAGGGAGGGGTTTATACTTAGTGGGGAGTCTGCACTGACGGAGGGGGTCTATACTTAGTGGAGTGGGTCTGTACTGAGGGACGACTATAGGTGGTGGAAGGGGGGTGACACCATGTTTTACCACACCGGGTGGCACCAACCCTAGTGACGCCACTGCAGCTGCGGGCTCTTCTTTCCCCCCTCCCTCTCTTCCTCCCACTCCCTCTTACTCTCCTCCTCGCGCGATATGCTGTACTAGTGAGCGGCGTTTGCCAGCAAAGCCGCCCACTATGTTTCTTCCCCCGCCTTCATATCGGCCAGGGAAGAAATAGAATAGAAAAAGGAGCAGAGAAGAGGATTGCGAGACATGTAGTTTGAGGACTGGCAGCCCCACTGTAACAAAGAAACTGCAGCCCACACAGCATGCCCAGCTGAATGGGAGAGAGAGAGCCAGGAGCCCGGGAAAGCTTTCAGGGAAGTGCACCCAGGACTCCAGAGGGAAAGGACAGTGCTGAGAGAACACCATCAGAGAGAGAACCCCGCTGCCCTGCGCCACCAGAGTGAAAGCCACACAGCCTAGCGCCATCCCTGGTGTAAAAATGAATGGAGTCATTGCCAGAATACAGATCTGGGCTCTACCCAGCGGAGTCACCACGGGCAATTCAGAGTGAGCTGACTCCTGATCAGAGGAACCGTTGTTGCTGTATCGCTGGGTCAGGTAAGAGGGCCGATCGGCCATTATCTACTAACGTCCATAGGAACTGCAGTCTCTGACCATCTCCTGTATTATTTCTGCAGTCTCTGACCGTCTCCTGTATTATATCTCTAGTCTCTGACCGTCTCCTGTAGTATGTCTGCAGTCTCTGACCATCTCCTGTATTATATCTCCAGTCTCTGACCGTCTCCTGTAGTATGTCTGCAGTCTGACCATCTCCTGTAATATGTCTGCAGTCTCTGACCATCTCCTGTAATATGTCTGCACTCTCGGACCGTCTCCTTTAATATGTCTACACTCTCTGACTGTCTCCTGTAATATGTCTGCACTCTCTGACCGTCTCCAGTAATATGCCTGCACTCTCTGACCATCTCCTGTACTATGATTGCAGTCTCTGACCGTCTCTTGTATCATGTCTACAGTCTCTGACCGTCTCCTGTATCATGTCTGCAGTCTCTGAGCATCTCCTGTAGTATGTTTTGGAGCACTTTCTAACAGACTCTCTAACAGAAGCCCTCTCTGTGTGTATCAGAGAGACTCCCCTCCAGGTCTCATTAGTGTACACTCTTCCTGTATTTTCTTTATTGTTAAAGGATCATGGGAGGATCCCAGGGTAACGAAGACTTCTTAGGGGAGCATCTCTGTGTTTGAGTCGTTGCCATAGAAACATTTGTAAAGGGGAGGAGTTGGTAAGATGACCACGCCCATGTGGGGGCGCCATAAATATTTCTGCACCCAGGCGTCTGTGACCCTAGGATTGGCCCTGATTATTTCTATTATTAGATTGTAATATAAAATTAAATAGTTCAATGCAGAATCAGTGGGAGCCCCGAGTGTGTCACTTGCCACCGTCGCCTGCAATTAGTGGGAGCCCTGAGTGTGTCACTTGCCACACATTGCGGATTGTCACTTGCCACGTCACCTGCCACATCTTGTGGATTGTCACTTGCCACACCTTGTGGATTGTCACTTGCCACATCACCTGCCACAACTTGCGGATTGTCACTTGCCACGTCACCTGCCACACCTTGCTGATTGTCACTTGCCTGCCACCAGATGCAGATTGTCATTTGCCACGTCACCTGACACAATTTGCGGATTGTCGCTTGCCACGTCGCCTGCCACACCTTGCGGATTGTCACTAACTTGCCTGCTAAGGTGTAGTTTTGGTTGTCTCTTGCTGTGTCCCAGACTCCCAGAGTCAGGCAGCAGAGAGATAATGTAATCTCTCTGCTGCCTGCACAGTGAGGGCGGAAGTCACTGCAGGAATGCAGGGCAGGCACGGGCGGTGAGAGATGATCTCATCTCTCTGCTCCCTCGCTCCTGGCTAGCTGATTGGCCAGCTGCCACACTGAGCCTGCTCTCTCACTCTCACCTGCGCTGCCAACACACTGAGCAGCACGGTCTGCCCATGAACCGCGCCGCCCGCCCACAAACCGCGCCACAAGTGGAGCCGCCCGCTTTCTTACCCGTCTGTGGAGCCGCACGCTATCGCACCTGCCCGCAGAGCGGCCCGAGGTGACTCACTGATGTCACTCGTTGCTAGACGCCAAGCGGCCCAGGCGTTAGCAATGAGTGCAGGGAAGAGGCTCCACCCACCTCCTCCTCCGATCCTGGTATCGTGTCAGTGCGCCGCGTAACTACATTAGACGCTGATCGGCTGATGTGAGAAACTGAGAGAGAGACTCAGAGAGGCAGCGGCAGCCGCAGAACAAGTACTGTATATACTCGAGTATAAGCCAACCCGAATATAAGCCGAGGCACCTAAATTTTACCCCAAAAAACTGGGAAAACGTATTGACTCGAGTATAAGCCTAGGGTGTCCATCTGCATGCCTCACTTTGCCTCACTGTGCCCATGCCTCACTGTGCCCATTACTAGACTGATGTTTAACATGGGAGTCTATGGAAGGAGTGCCCTGCTTTGAAAAATCGGTTCTCCCCGGTCGTAGGTCTCCCAGACACCAAACCTTGCACAGTTGTAGAAGAGTCATGGGGCTATATGTGTGCCAAGTTTGGGGTTTAGGAAACCTATGGCCAGCCGGTACTGGGTCCGCAAAATCACCGGAGAAATTACCATTTAACATTGGAGTCTATGGAAGGGGTGCCCGGATTTAAAAAATCAGTGCTCCCCGGCCGTAGGTCCCTCAGACACCAAACCTTGCGCACTTGTAGAGGAGACATGGGGCTACATGTGTGCCACGTTTGGGGTCCAGGAGACCTATGGCCGTCCGGTACTGGGTCCCCAAATTCCGGAAGATCAGACGCAAAAAAAACAAACAGAGCAAGCAAGTGAGTGTGACAGATGGTCTCGGGGGGGGCAGTTGCCCTGTGGCCCCCCCTGGATCCGCCCCTGATATAGTTGCAGTAGTAATATAGCTATTAAATGAATGACTTCTGGCTGTAATAGCAGACACAGGTTTGTGCGAGCAAACAGGCCAAATTTGGCAATGTAGTTCACCAGATTGACAAACCATGAATAGCGGCAAGCCTTGCATTGCAGAAAACGCAAATATCCTTCCTACTTCTAGGCAAGAGATAGAAATGTAAAACATAGGATTTAGCATGGTAAGGGTCTTACTTTTTATGCAACTACTGTATGTGAAAACACCAATCCTTTCAATTACATCCTTGGAAGATGTTTTTAAGCTGGAAAAGCCAAATACTGAAGAGTAATTTTTGCGGTGTAAAAGCACAGAACTATTCTCACAGACAGTGTCAGTGACACCACATGCTGGCGTCACATAATATATACATGTGTAATCCTTTTTAATTTTATGTTTCTCCATGTGAAGCACCCTGAATACTTTCCGGATGCAAAGAATCTGTTTAGGAGAAAATGGCTAGCTTCAGGGCAGCACCCGAGTACTTGAATAAGCAGCGAATTTAAAGAATTCTGCAGTGTGGGCCTTTCTGTGACATATCAACTGTTAACAGCACTGTTGTGGTCTGCAGCCTTTGCCTGTAGTTTATCAGTCATGCTAAAAGTAATGCCATTTGGGTACTGAAACAGAGGACTATGCACAAATTAGCATGGTGAGAGCACCACCCCAGAGAGAAAAGTAGGCAGCAAATGTCGGGGAAAGGGGGAAGCCTTTTTTAGGCCCCCCTTTACCTTACGGGTCGTTGGCGTCGGCCATTTAAATCAATTTAAGGTTTTTTTATAATAGGGTTTTTTTTATTGGTCAGTTTGGGTCATGTGACAGAGGAAGGTTCTGGAAGGTCAGAGGGTTAAATCAGGATTGGTCACTTAAGGTCAAGTGAACTTTGGAACATTCTGGAAGCCAGTTTGAGGCCTATATAAAGGGCCAGCGGACAGGGTTCTGGGCCAGTCACCAGATATTGCAAGGCAAGGAGCTCCCCTCCCTACCCCATCGTCCCCTGTTGTGGCCGGTTTATGTGGTGGATCCCTTCATTATTTTTCAAGTGCAGTTGCTCCAGAGATTAATAAATGAGTTCCCACGTTGCAAAGAATACCCAATCCCATGCAAGGAAAAAAAAAAACAGCATTTTTGCTTGCATGTGATTGGGTGATGGAAGTCAGCAGAGCTTCCCCTCGTTTACTTAACTCTGGAGGAACTGCACTTACAAAGTGCACAACCTATTTGCCTTTAGTAAACGCCATAGTGATTGTTGGGCTATTACACTTGAAGATCACAAATAAATGTGAGCACCATTGTTTATATCTTTATACAGTTTGGATTTAGTATAAAACACTATATTTTTTTTGGGGGGGGGGGGTTAATTATGGAAAAAATGGAAAAGATAAACAATAGAGTCTAAGGAGGAGATCTGAGAGAGAGTTGGAATATGCATGATTGTGCCCTGGACATTACGGTAACAGAGGTTGGTAAAAGTATATTGGCGTGTGGGATAAGGCACTTGCTGGAGAAACCAAATACTGAAGAGTAATTTTTGCAATGTATTGGCACAATAAATGTGAGCACAATCACTTATTATTATACTGTGGTTAGCTTTAGAATGTATTACACTATATGGTTCTGTTTTTTTCCTTTTTTTATATAACTTCCGGAGGGGAAGAGTACAGTGTGAAAGGAAGAAAACACGGTCATCTGAATTGATATAAAAAGTTTTATTTGATCTTCACGTGCATTAAAGCGGAGCTCCACCCTAAGGTGGAACTTCCGCTGATCGTAACTCTCCCCCCCTCCGGTGTCACAATTGACACCTTTCAGGGGGGAGGGGGGTGCAGATACCTGTCTAAGACAGGTATTTGCACCCACTTCCGGGAGTCCTCTCTGCGGGAAATCTGCAGGAAGCACGTCACTTCCCGCAGAATACCTGTTGTGTTCTGGGAGACACTCGGCTCCCAGAACACAGGCGACCATTCAGAACGGCGCAGCGCGACTCGCGCATGCGCCATAGGGAACCGGGCATGAAGCTGCAAGGCTTCACTTCCTGGTTCCCTCACCGAGGATGGCGGTGGGGGCAGCAGAGTGACGAGCGATTGCTCGTCCTCTGCTGCAGACGTCGCTGGACTCCAGGACAGGTAAGTGTCCATATATTAAAAGTCAGCAGCTGCAGTAGTTGCAGTTGCTGGTTTTTAATATTTTTTTTTCCGCGGCACCTCCGCATTAAGTAGGGATGAGCTTCGAGTTTGAGTCGAACTCATGTTCGTTTTGAACATTGCCTGTTCGCCCGTTCGCCGAACAGTGAACAATTAGGGGTGTTCGCGGAAAATTCAAAAAGCAGCGGAACCTCTAATCTAAAGTGCTAATTTTAAAGGCTTATATGCAAGTTATTGTCATAAAAAGTGTTTGGGGACCCGGGTCCTGCCTCAGGGGACATGTATCAATGCAAAAAAAAGTTTTAAAAACTGTCATTTTTTCGGGAGCAGTGATTTTAATAATGCTTAAAGTGAAACAATAAAAGTGAAATATTCCTTTAAATTTCGTACCTGGGTGGGGTGTATAGTATGCCTGTAAAGCAGCGCTTGTTTCCCTTGCTTAGAACTGTCCCTGCACAAAGTGTCATTTCTGAAGGAAAAAAAGTCATTTAAAAGCACTCGCGGCTATAATGAATTGTCGGCTCCCGGCAATACAGAGAAAGGTCATTGATAAAAAATAAATAAATGCGTGGGTGTCCCCCCAAATTCAATTACCAGGCCCTTCAGGGAACCCCACGTCATTTTTTTTTATTTGACGCAGGGTTCCCCTTAATATCCATGCCATATTCATACCAGACCTGAAGGGCCTGGCAATGGAATTTGGGGGGACCCCCATGCATTTTTTTTTATCAATTACTCTTCTCTGTATTGCTGGGAGCCGACAATTCATTATAACCGCAAGTGCTTTTAAATTTCTTTTTTTCCTTCAGAAATTACACTGTGCAGGGACAGTTCTAAGCACAGGAAACAAGCACTGCTTTACAGGCATACTATACACCCCCCCCCCCCCCCCCCCAGGTACGAAATTACAAGGAATATTTCCCTTTTATTGTTTCACTTTAAGCATTATTAAAATCACTGCTCCCGAAAATACATGTCCCCTGGGGCAGGACCCGGGTCCCCAAACCCTTTTTAGGACAATAACTTGCATATTAGCCTTGATAATTAGCACTTTTGATTTTGAACTTTTGAGTCCATTGTATTTAATAGGGTTCTAAAGTTTGCGCAAACTTTAGGTCTGTTCGCAGGTTCTGGTGCGAACCGAACGGGGGATGTTCGGCTCATCCCTAGCATTAAGGTTCACAAGATTCTGTGAGAATTTAAAATAACTTTTTAAGGAAACGTAGAACTAAAGATATGGGACTCTATTATTGCGTTAATATTGAATACCTATACTTACTGTTAAAGTAATACTAAAGTCTAGTTTTTTTAATACTTACCTGCTCTGTGTAGTGGCTTTGCACAGAGAAGCCCAGATCCTCCTCTTCTTGGGTCCCTCTTTGGTGCTCCAGGCCCCTTCCTCCTGTTGAGTGCCCCCACAGCAAACAGCTTGCTATGGGGGCACCCGAGCCGAACCGCTGCTCCCTGTGTTCATTCAGACACAGAGCCGTGCCCCAGGCCCACCCCCTCTCTCTCCTCATTGGCTCACTGACTTTAAATGACAGGACAACTGAGTCTCTCGTGCAACATCGCTGAATCGAAATGGGTTTAGGTAAGTATTAGGGGGGCTGAGGGGGGCTGCTGCACACAGAAGGCTGCTGAAAACATAGAATGCATTAAGATAATCTGCCTTTACAACCACTTTAGGATACCCACTTAGGGTGGGTGGAATAGTTCCAGCTGCTGGGGTAATTGTATAGTTTTTACCTGATTGCTAAATATCAATCTGCTATAAAAGTTATGTTTGAAATTATATATTATAATGATAATTAAAAGGAAAATACCGCATTATGGCCACTAGATGGAAATGGTGACAGTAAATAAATATATTAGACACATTATGGGGATTAAATGTTATGGCTGTGCACATTTTTTATAAATAAGCCCCATAGCGTATATTTAAGTAGCTTAACCATTCAAGGACCGCCGCCTGTACATATACGTCGGCTGAATGGCATGGACAGGCATATCAACGTACCTGTATGTCCCCTTTAAATGCCTGTCTGTGTGGTCGCGCACACGCCGCCGGCGGCGCGCTCGTGACCCTGCCGCCATCCCCGTGAGTCGGACCGCAAGTCCCGTGGACTCGATCGCCGCGGGGATCCCCACGATCGTCTCACAGAGGTATAGAGCGGGGAGATGCTTGTGTAAACAAGCATCTCCCCGCTCTGACTAGTGACAATGACACTGATCTCGGCTCCGTGTACACGGAGCGGAGATCAGTGTCATGTGACACAGAGCCCATCCCCCCTACAGTAAGAAACACTATGTAGGGAACACTTAACCCCTACAGCACCACCTAGTGGTTAACCCCTTCACTGCCAGTGTCATTTTCACAGTAATCAGTGCATTTTTATAGCACTGATCGCTGTGAAAATGACAATGGTCCCAAAAATGTTTCAAAAGTGTCCGATGTGTCCGCCATAATGTCACAGTCATGAAAAAAATCACTAATCGCCGCCATTACTAGTAAAAGAAAAAAAATTATAAAAATGCCATAAAACTATCCCCTATTTTGTAAACGCTATAACTTTCGCGCAAAGCAATCAATAAACGCTTATTGCGATTTTTTTTACCAAACATATGTAGAAGAATACGTAGCGACCTAAACTGAGGAAAAAAAACGTTTTTTTTATATATTTTTTGGGGGATATTTATTATAGCAAAAAGTAAAAAATATAGCATTTTTTTCAAAATTGTCGCTCTATTTTTGTTTATAGCGCATAAAATAAAAACCGCAGAGGTGATCAAATACCATCAAAAGAAAGCTCTATTTGTGGGGAAAGAAGAAAGTCAATTTTGTTTGGGAGTCACGATGCACGACCGCTCAATTGTCAGTTAAAGCGAGGTAGTGCCGAATCGCAAAAAGTGGCCTGGTCCTTTATCTGCAAAATGGTCCGGAGCTTAAGTGGTTAAGTGGGCCGCAGTTTTAGAGGTATAGACCAGGCAGGTGTTCATAAAAAGAAATTTAAACTGAAGTGTACAGCTTTGTCTTCACAATAGGGCTGTTACTGATTAAAATTTTCGTGTTCGATTTACCGTTTTTTTTAAATTGATTAATCGACTAATTTTGATTAATTATAATGCACATACAGATCCAACTACTTTTAGCTGATCTCCTTGCAGCCTGATTCCCAGTGCAGCTACCAACCACTGGAAAAATGGATAGCAGGATACAAAAAACACACAAAAGCAGCGCTCGATGGGAATAGCATTAAAACTTTTATAGTCTTCAAGTAGGTAACAAAATAAATATTGCACAAATCGATGTAGCTACATAAACTGTAAAAACGGTGCCAGTAATACCAAACGGTAGCAAAAGCAGTCATAAAAACATGTAGCTAAGTATGATACTGGTATGATACTGGTATAAAAATGATATTGGTATAAAAATGTGTATAACGATACCACTGCTGAATTCAGATGAGGAGGGGTTAACATCAGTCCGTCGGCATGTAGATGTCCCGTGAAGGGAACTATCACAACTCCCAGTGGATGGCTATAGAATCCCAGGTTGATAGAGGGAAGAGATAGAGGAAAGTGTAACAGCCCTTGCGTGTGGCAGATAGTAAGGTCCCGCCGGCATGCAGATATGAAGGCACAGCAAAGGAGCCCTTCAGATGGACACGGCAAGCCCCGTTGTGAGATGTAAGGAAATCCGCTGGGACAACCAAGCCATGCGGGAGCAAGCGCACATCACCGCGATGTACAGAGGCCTCCGTGAGGGGGCAAAGCAGAGAACCTGATGAGCCGACGGAGACGGAGGCACTTGGGGAAGGGGGGAGGAGTCCGGTGACGTCGATATCGGTGACGTCACCGGATCTCCGACGGAACTCCCTGAAGACCCAGAAGCCGGCGGAGAGGTGAGTACCGATCAAAAGAATTTTGATCCATTAACAAATTTTACGATTAATCGAGGAATTAATCATTAATTTCCGCAGCCCTACTTCACAACAAAAACATTTAGAGACTCAATTCAGACTAAGAGGTGGAAAACCTGGTGCAGCTGTGCATAGTAGCTAATCAGCTTCCAACTTCTGCATGTTTAATTAAGCTTTGACAAAAAAAAACGTGTAAGCTGATTGGTTTCTATGCAGAGGTGCACCAGATTTTGCACTCTCCGGTTTTAGTAAATCAACCCCAATAAAAGCAGCTTTAATAGTCCACTGTTTTCCAGAGAGGGACCATAAAGGCTTTAAGCAATAAATTAAATCTAAAGTATAGCATTTCACAGAACAAAAAAGTCTTATATACCGTATTTATCGGCGTATAACACGCACTTTTTTCCCCTTAAAATCAATGGAAAATCGTGGGTGCGTGTTATACGCCGATACTCCGCCGATTCCCCTGCTGAAACGAGCGAGAGGAGCGAGCGGAGCCAAAGCCGAAGTACACTCGGCTTTACTCGGCTCCTCTCGCAGTCCCGCCCATCTCTGACTGCGCCGCTGACATAGAGAAAGCCGAGTGTACTTCGGCTAGTCTCGGCTCCTCTCGCAGTCCTGCGCCTGACTGTGAGCAGAGCCGAGTCTAGCCGAAGTACACTCCGCTTTCTCTGTCAGCGGCGCAGTCAGTGGAGATGGGCAGGACTGCGAGAGGAGCCGAGTCTAGCCGAAGTACACTAGGCCCCGCTCGCTCCTCTCCACAGAAATCGGCGCCAAATTTAAAAAACGCAGAGACTGACAAGGCTGCAAAGGCACTGGGCAAGGCTGCAGATGGACAGATGGACACTGGGCAAGGCTGCAGATGGACAGATGGTCACTGGGCAAGGCTGCAGATGGACAGATGGACACTGGGCAAGGCTGCAGATGGACAGATGGACACTGGGCAAGGCTGCAGATGGACAGATGGACACTGGGCAAGGCTGCAGATGGACAGATGGACACTGGGCAAGGCTGCAGATGGACACTGGGCAAGGCTGCATGCTGCATTTAAATGTAAGTTTTTTTTCCTTGAATTTCCCTCCTAAAAGTTTTTTTCCTTAAAATTCCCTCCTAAACTTGGGGTGCGTGTTATACGCCGGAGCGTGTTATACGCCGATAAATACGGTAATATGTAGTGACTAGGGTTGAGCAAACCCGAACTGTAAAGTTCCGATCCATAACGAACTTTTGGGTTTTGGGGTCCCGGACCCGAACCCGAACAATTGACTGTATGTTCGGGTTCGGGTCCGGTGTTCGGCAATATGCATGTAAAGTCGCGCTTGTTTCCCGTGCTTAGAACTGTCCCTGCACAAAGTGTCATTTCTGAAGGAAAAAAAGTCATTTAAAACTCACTCGCGGCTATTAATGAATTGTCGGCTCCCGGCAATACATAGAAAAGTCATTGATAAAAAAAAAAGCGTGGGGGTTCCCCCAAATTCAATTACCAGGCCCTTCAGGTCTGCTATGGATATTAAGGGGAACCCTGCCGCAAATTTTAAAAAAAATGCGTGCGGTTCCCCCCAAATATCCATACCAGGCCCTTCAGGTCTGGAAAGGATTTTAAGGGGAACTTCACCCCAAATTTTTTAAAAAAATGGCGTGGAGTACCCCCAAAAATCCAGACCAGACCCTTTATCCGAGCACGCAAGCAGGAAAAGAGGGGGAACGAGAGAACGCCCCCCCTCCTGAACCGTACCAGGCCACATGCCCTCAACATGGGGAGGATGTCCCCATGTTTATGGGGACAAGGGCCTCATCCCTACAACCCTTGCCGGTGGTTGTGGGGGTCTGCGGGCAAGGGGCTTATCGGAATCTGGAAGACCCCTTTACCAAAGGGGACCCCCAGATTCCGGCCCCCCCTATGTGAAATGGTATGACGTAGGTGGGGTCTGACATACGAGGGGGCGGACCTGATGGGGAACTTCATCCACAGTTTAATACATGAATAGACCCGCCCCGTCTCACGTTCCGCATCACTTTACTTTAGAAGAGGCGGGTCTATTCATTTAATACACTGCCGAGGAAGTTCCCCATCAGGTCCGCTCAGGCTCAGCCAATGACATTTTGTCTGGACAGCGCTGGACATCGGGATCGCCGCAGGACACTGGATTTCATCGCTGGAATGTTTTTATTTTTTTTGTTTTTTTATTTTTAATAAAGGACTTTCCCAATGGTGTCTGTGTATTTTTTTATTTTTTTTACACTTTCTTTGTGAAATAGTAGGGGTACAATGTACCCCATTACCAATTCACAAAGGGGGGGCCGGGATCTGGGGGTCCCCTTTGTTAAAGGGGTCTTCCAGATTCCGATAAGCCCCCCGCCCGCAGACTCCCACAACCACCGGGCAAGGGTTGTGGGGATGAGGCCCTTGTCCCCATCAACATGGGGCCATCCTCCCCATGTTGAGGGCATGTGGCCTGGTACGGTTCAGGAGGGGGGGGGCGCTCTCTCGTCCCCCCCTCTTTTCCTGCGGCCTGCCAGGTTGCGTGCTCGGATAAAGGGTCTAGTCTGGATTTTTTTTAAATTTGGGGGGAGTTCCCCTTAAAATCCTTTCCAGACCTGAAGGGCCTGGTATGGATATTTGGGGGGAGCCGCATGCATTTTTTTTAAATTTGCGGCAGGGTTCCCCTTAATATCCATAGCAGACCTGAAGGGCCTGGTAATTGAATTTGGGGGAACCCCCACGCTTTTTTTTTTTTTATCAATGACTTTTCTATGTATTGCCGGGAGCCGACAATTCATTAATAGCCGCAAGTGAGTTTTAAATTACTTTTTTTCCTTCAGAAATGACACTTTGTGCAGGGATAGGGACAGTTCTAAGCACGGGAAACAAGCGCTAATAGTCCTCAGAAGTTCGGGTCCCCATTGACTTCAATGGGGTTGGGGTTCGGGGTCAAGCTCGGGTCAAGTTCAGTCCCGAACTCGAACCCGTCGAACCCGAACATCCAGGTGTCCGCTCAACTCTAGTAGTGACTCCATGCATATGCATATCTTTAGGCACTTGTACTAGGCTTAATGTTTTCAGAATAAACGCCTACCAGATATTAATTAAATTCAACAGTAGAGTATATTTATTTAGATGAAAACAGCCAACAAACTATTGTTATTGTTGAGACTATGTGCATAGTATTTAATCATTTGTACTAGACCAGGGGTCTCAAACTGGCAGCCCTCCAGCTGTTGCGAAACTACAAGTCCCATGAGGCATTGCAAGGCTGGCAGTTACAAGCACTGCCACAGGCAGAGGCATGCTAGGAGTTGTAGTTTTACAACAGCTGGAGGGCCGCCAGTTTAAGATCCCTGTGCTAGACCCTATTTGGAGCAAGACACCCAACACCCATTGCAACATTTACAAATCAATATTAAAGTGCAATAGAGTCCCAAAATATTTTTGTGCCCACATGTTAAAGTAAAAGTTCAGCTTAAAACGAACTAACTTTAAATCTACTCCCAGCAGCATTCTAAGACTAATGGAAGCCCCATAGTAACTATAGGGGTGACGTCACTTTACAGGCATTTCCCTGCCATTGTCAGTTATCTACTGCATGCAGCATTCGCTGCGGGAGACTGGACCGGATCGGCTTCAGGAAAGGTATGTATAGCAATTTTTGCTTTACAGGGTTAGATAGGTTAGTCTTAGAATGTGGCTGGGAGATTTAGAGTTCATTTTAGGCTGAACTGCTACTTTAAGTATTTAATTATTTGTACTAGGCCCTCTTGAGAGCAGGGTCTCCACCATCCATTGCACAATCTAGAAATCCACACAGAGTGCCACATTTTCACAAAAGCGTTACCCAAAATATTTTTGTCCCCAGAATTTAATAATTTTACTAGGCCCTATTTAAAGCAGGACCATCAACACCCATTGCAAAATGTAGTACAACATTAGACTGTAATATATTCACAAAAACATATTCTATGCCCACATGTTCAGTATTGAATCATTGATATTATGCCCTATATAGAACAGGGCTCCCACCATTCATTGCAAAATTTAAAAATCAACATGAAAGAGGTTGTAAACCTCCCTTTGTAAGTTGTACCTATAGGTAAGCCTACAATAAGGCTTACCTATAGGTGCTGTAAATATCTCCTAAACGTGCGCTGTTTAGGAGATATTTACTGTTTACTGTGCCAATGATGTCATCGGCACATGCGCTCTGAAGGGACCGTTTTTTTAGACGAGTGCGCATGCGTGGCTCCGGAAGGAAGTCCGTGGCCCCGGAAGGATGATGGATGCGGTCTGCAGCAGGGGACGATGCAGGCTTCGTTTGCAGGTAAGTGTCAAATAATGTGCTAGTATACGATGCATACTAGCACATTATGCCTTTACTTTGCAGGGAATTAGAAAGGAAGAAAAATCAACCAGGGTTTATTTCCTCTTTAAAGATCAATATATTTACAGAAAAGTTCCACAAAATATTTTTTTTCCCAGTATTAAACCATTGTTAGCAGGCACCAGTCATTTTAAAACCAAGAAAAAATTGTTTAACTTTTGTGCCCAAAAAAACACCCAAAAGATTGTAGTACCTAAGTGCAAAGTTTTTAAAATCTAGAAAATCAACATTACATTTCAGGCTATTAAGCAGATTTTGTAGGTCATACTTCCACAGGTACAGACTAGGCATGTTTTAGAGTAAAATATAAATCACAGCATACCATTCTAGCTATGCCCAGTGGTCTAGACTGAGCATACTCTAAGGCAGGGGTAGGCAACCTGGGGCCCTCCATCTGTTGCAGAACTACAAGTCCCACCATGCCTCAAGGAGTATTTGTAAATGCCAGCCTTGCAATGCCTCATGGGAAATGTAGTTGCACAACAGCTGGAGGGCCCCAGTTTGCCTACCCCTGCTCTAAGGGGTCTGCTACTCATTTTGAAGAGCTGAATCGTATAGTTTCTTGACCCCTACTTGCTGTGTATGCATAATTTCTGCCTCATGCACAGTATATATATAAGGATATTGGGGAACTGGAAAAAGTGCAGAGAAGGGCAACCAAACTGATAAGAGGCATGGAGGAGCTCAGCTATGAGGAAAGATTAGAGGAACTGGATTTATTCACTCTTGAGAAGAGGAGATTAGGGGGGGATATGATCAACATGTACACATATATAAGGGGTCCATAAAGTGAACTTGGTGTTGAGTTATTCACTTTACGGTCAACACAAAGGACAAGGGGGCACTCTTTACGTCTAGAGGAAAAGAGATTTCACCTCCAAATACAGAAAGTTTTCTTCACAGTAAGAGCTGTGAAAATGTGCTCAGTAGATTTCTTTAAGAAAGGCCTGGATTTTTTTTAAATGTACATACCGTATATACTCGAGTATAAGCCGAGTTTTTAAGCACAATTTTTTGTGCTGAAAATGCCCCCCTCGGCTTATACTTGAGTCACCTTTTTGCGCCTGATCTCCCGGACTTTGGGGACCCGGTACCGGCCGGCCGTATGTCCCCTGGACCCCAAACTTGGCACACATATAGCCCCACTCTTCATCTATAAGTGTGCAAAGTTTTTTGTCCGGGGGACCTACGGCCGGGGAGCACCGATTTTTCAAATCCGGGCACCCCTTCCATAGACTCCCATGTTAAACAGTAATTTCTCTGGTGACTTTGGGGACCCGGTACCGGCCGGTCGTAGGTCTTCTGGACCCCAAACTTGGCACCCATGTAGCCCCACTCTTTCTCTACAAGTTTGCAAAGTTTCTTGTCCAGGGGACCTACGTCCGGGGAGCACCGATTTTTCAAATCCGGGCACCCTTTCCATAGACTCCCATGTTAAACGTCAGTCTAGTCATGGACACAGTGAGGCATGGGCACAGTGAGGCATGGACACTAGGCTTATACTCGAGTCAATACGTTTTCCCAGTTTTTGTGGTAAAATTAGGTGCTTCGGCTTATATTCGGGTCGGCTTATACTCGAGTATATACGGTAATTTAACTGGGTACTAACATTTATAGGTAAAGTTGATCCGGGGAATATCCGATTGCCTCTGAGGGGATCGGGAAGGAATTTTTTCCCCTGCTGTAGCAAATTGGATCATGCTCTGCTGGGGTTTTTCGCCTTCCTCTGGATCAACTGTGGGTATAGAATTAGGTATATGGGATTGTATGATATTATTTAATTTTTTTATGGTTGAACTGGATGGATTTGTGTCTTTTTTCAACCTGACTAACTGACTGATATACACAGTATTGATTCACTTGTAGTAGGCCCCATTTTCAACATAACCCCTGACACCCATTTTAAAATCTAGAAATCAATATTGGTTTGCATTTATTCCCAGTAAAAAAGCCCACAAATATTGTTTACCTACATTCACATAATGACTTCTTAGCATTAGGCTCCAGTTGAAATATGTTCATTGAGGTTAAAAGTGAAGTATGTTTTTTTTCCCCCATCATACTTACCTAAGTGGATGCAGCATCGGACCGATGCTGCATCTGTTCCTCGCCGCATCTACACTGAGAACCGAGTGATTGAACATTGCCGAAGGCTCGGTTCTCTCAGCTCCCCGAGCAGAGATCTGCTGCCTGTCAGTCAGAAGCTATCCACTCTGCCCCCATGCTCACTGAAGCGCTTAACTGACAGAGTAAGGCACCTGGTGGATCCAGATTTTATTGTTGTGATGACACGCTGCCTGGACTAATTCCTGTGACGTCAGAAGAGAATGAACTTCAGCCCGCACTCTGCTGAAAATGAGACTGCCTGGGGGAGGAAGCAAAAAAACTCACATGAAGTGGGTATGGTTATGTGAAAGTACACTGCCATTCCTAGCAAAGCTTTTGCCAGTGTCCAATCACCTGAAGGTAGCATTTAACCCATGGTCTGTGACTTCCTCCCCTATGTCTTGTACTGTGCGATCATTTTTTTTTTTGCTTTAATACTTGTTTCCCAGGGCATTGCCCAGCCTCCTCACCAGTTATTAACAATGCCTTACCCATAATCCTGGAAAATGGCCATCGCTATTTTTTTTTTTACTTTAGGATGCTATTCACTTCAATAGGGTTTGGATTCAACGCCCAAACTTTGGTCATGTTCTGCAAACTAGCCTTTAACCAAACCCAGGTATGTTTGGCTTATCCCAATATGTAATCAGCTTAACAAGGCCACCATGTAAGAGGAAGAGGCATGGCAGGTTTTATTGTAAAGTAAACATTACATTGTATTATTTTATAGACAATAGCTAAAAATATTGTACAAGAGTAACCTGCAAAATGGGTAAATTCTTTACAGTGCTAGAGCAATGCTATAGGGCAAACATTTTGAGAGACAGCAGAATTTGTTATGCAGCAAACAATGGTAATTTGGCAGTTATGGTCCACCTGCAATAGCTTTGTGTTGCACGTTTACTTTGCCTGGGCACTGGAACAGGCCAAACACTAAATTGAGACACAAAGCAGGATTTTACCTGCAGCAATTATTAGAAATTTGGCAGCTGAATTCCAGGTGTGGAAACATTGTGTGGCACCTTTACAGTGATATGCAGCACAGGATTGACCAGGTCCAGCTGTAGGAACATTATGTGGCATCTTTACAGTGCCAGAAATATGAATTAAGCAGCAAACTTCAAGGTGCAATGTACTATTTACTCTGTAGCAAATAATTTAAATTTGGCAAATGAGGTCTAGCTGCTGACACTTTGTGTTGCATCTTTACAGTGCCATTGCTATGAAACAGGCAGCAAACCTCAAGGTGCAATGCAGGATTGTCCCTGCAGAAAGCATTAGAAATTTGGCAGTTGAGGTCCAGGTTCTGAAACTTTGTGTGGTATCTTTACAGTTAAACAAGGAAAACTGCGCTTAGAATAAATAAACAAAACTAAGAAGAAACAAAAGGCAGCAGCAATAGTGGGATAAGCACAACAAGAAATGGTAATAAGAAAAACTGTGCCAATTTAAATTGTATGATTGACAACCAGGGGCTGGTGTGCAAAAAACGGTACACAATTGTCAACAACACCAAAAGGAGTTTTTGCAAAAATTCTGGCCTATTGCACAACAGTGTCCGTAATCAATACAGAGTCCAGAAATGTGCGTAAGAATATGTATCTCATCAAAAATCTATGGGATGTACGCACAACCAAGACGATTCCATCCAGATGATGTTGGGTAATAGAAGATGAATTCAAATACACAAACAGTTCAAATGCACTTCACCCGGTGATTCATACAAATGAAAGGTGCCCACCACTGTATTAGGCTGTCTGCTTGCCAGAGACAAGCCCAAAAAAGCAGTCGACTGTGACCCAGCCACGGCCTTTGGCTTGTATGTGGAGATACCAACACTGCACCAGGAACTGCGTTGACCCCAGAAGGCAGGAGACCAAATTTGATTGTGTTCCGCCCGGCATATAAACGACCATTAGGTGAACCAAGGGGAGGAAGGAACACAGACCATAGTGTAACACCACAGGGTATTTATTGTATAAAAAAAGTAGAACACTTACATAAAAGTAGATTAAAAATTTGCTAGAGATATGCCGGCCAGCAAGATACAGAAGCCCTTCTCCTCTGCTCAGCATGGTGATCATCTTTACAGTGCAGGAGCACAAAAATAGGCCAGGAATAGTGGCAGGAGCTCGTAATTGTGGCAGGTATCTTAGTGGAGGGAGGCAGAGGATAATTGCAATTTAGTTTGATGCATCAGCAGCAGGGGCCTTATACTCTTTGGAAATCCATAACAGATTCATACAAGTGAGCCCACATTGTCAGGGGTCAGGCTGACTCACTTTGTCATAACAAAACCCCCTGTTGTGCTGAAAGCCCTCTCAGACAACACATTGACCGAAGGACAAGCCAGATGTTCCAGACCATACTGTGCAAGCTCCAGCCAATTGTCCCATCTGGTCATCCAATGGTCTATGGGTTCTTCACTAGATTTATTTATTTACACTTTATTTATTTAGCTTTTTTTTCTTTAAGGGGGCCTGGATCTGGTCAGTAGAGACCAGATTCAGACCCCCAAGGCAGCTGTGTAGCAGCTGATTACTTCTAATAGTGATTTGATCTTTTGCTGAAATGGCATGACATTGTTAAACTTCTGACATAATTGATATGCGGAAGCATATTTTTTACATTCCTATTGTAGCGGGCAGTTCCTCCCCTCTCCCCGTCCCCTCTATTAAAGTTCTGCTCGCAATGTCTCTGGTCTAGGGGTATGATAGGGGAGGGAGAGGGTGCGCTACGCCTGGCTTCCACCACAGGTGTAAAAGTGGTGTCAGCAATGCCTTCCTTTACCTTCGGGCCTGTGTTGTGCATCGGATCCTCCCTCCAAGAGTCTCCGAGAACCTCGTCTGCCAGGAACTTGAGCCACACACCGTTAAAGTCCAACACTCCTTTATTTAGAACATAACATGGACTCCCTTGGCTATAGAACAGAAAAGGAGGTGTGTGTACGAATAGGCCCAGACACAAGTTCGATCCTCCACTCTCCTCCAAAGAGTGGGTTATGGTCTCCGCACGAGGGAAATTCACCTTCCGGACGGTCTCCGACAAGAGGCTCACCCGTCACCGGCAGTATGCTGCACCGGGTCTTCAGATGAGGAGCTCTTCCCGGTCCATTACGCCCACCTCGGATTCAGGCATCCATCTCCGGAGTACCTTAGGATCCTTCCCTCGCGGAACTCAGTGTTGGGCACTGAGCTCCGGACCGCCGTCCGAGTACCTCACCCCAGGCTAAAGGTGCCAGGGATGGAACACGATCTCCGGTGGTCCTCTAGGCCTAGTCCGCCTAGAGGACAAACACGAACTCCGTCCGGAGGCTAAAGGTGCCAGGGACCAACCACCCCGTGACCAAGATGGCCGGCCCTTTTATCCCCTCTCCCAGCAAGCACGGCGGGTTCCCCGCCCCACCATACCGCTGCCTAACACCGTCCTAACGGAACTAGTACCTGGGAACTACCGCATCCTAACTGAGCACAGAATAGGACAAAGAGGAGGAGGCCTAGCAGTTATCTTCAAATCGCACCTCTTTCTTACCAAACCAACCCTACAGAACTCATTGCCATTCATGGAAACACTCACCCTGCAACTCCAAACAACACCCCATGACACCATTCACATACTGCTATGCTACAGACCACCAGGACCGAAGACAAATCTCCTCACACCCTTCACCGAATTCTTCTCGACATACACTTTAAAAACCAAAAAGTTTTTACTACTCGGGGACTTTAACCTCTGGGCTAACACCACTCAGGACCCCATCGCCACCGCCTGTATCAACCAATTGGAAGAACTAGGGTTGCAGCAACTGATAAATGCACCCACGCATGGATCGGGTCACATTCTTGACCTCATCTTCAAACAAAATATGGACATCAACATACTGGACAACATGCCGTTACCATGGACGGACCACCACGCTATCAAATTCAAATTTACCACCAGCACCATCTCCCAAAAACCAGAAGACTCAACAAAAACATACTGGACAAGATCTCAGAAGAAACTACACTCAAAACTTTTCAAAACCACTCTATCAAAAAAAATAGGAACGCTAAAGCATAACCGCTCAACGGAACAAACACTCAACTCCTTAAACAAAATATTACTACAAACAGCGGACACAGTCGCTCCGAGACGCAGAGCACACATCCGTAAAAACAACTCGGGCTGGTTTAGTGACACTCTTACGCTACTGAAGCAAGAACGCAGAAGAGCTGAAGGAGCCTGGAGAAGAAACCCAACGGAGGAAAACCACACAAACTACAAAGCACTCACTAAGAAATATCACAAAGCAATTTTTAAAGCAAAAAAGGAACATTTCTCAAACACCATAAAAAAAGCCCTAAACCGGCCTCGTGAACTCTTCAAACTAGTCACTCGGACCATGAATCCTACCTGTCTAGAGCCTCCAGCAAACGAAACCCAAGAGTTCTGCAATGAGCTATCGGATTTTTTTATCGACAAAATCGAAAATATTCGGGAAATAATACAACAGAAAAAAACAACCAACTTCACACACCCAAGGCAAACAGAGAAAATCAATACGAACATTATACAACTAGCAAAATTTTCGTTGGTCCCGATCACCATTGACACCACCAAAAACATCATCAGAAGCCTCAGAGACACTACATCGTCAAATGACATAATTCCCACAAAACTCCTGAAAGAATGTACCGACATTTTAGCTCCTACCATTACACACATCGTAAATCTATCATTCAAAGAAGGTTTGGTTCCGAACTCCCTCAAGCAAGGTATAATCAAACCCCTCCTAAAGAAACCCAATCTTGACCCTAAGGACCCAAATTACCGCAGACCGGTAACAAGCCTCAACACCATTTCCAAGATCATGGAGAAAGCGGTAGTACAACAGCTACAAGGCCATTTGGACACTTACAAACTCTTGGATCCACTACAATCAGGCTTCCGCCCAGGCCATGGCACAGAAACGGCACTTCTCAAAATATGGGATGACGTCCTCGAAGCCGCAGATGACGGAGAATCATGTCTCCTGGTGCTGCTGGACCTCAGTGCAGCGTTCGACACAGTAGACCACAAAACTGTACTCATTCGTCTTAAAGAAGTAGCAGGAGTCGCAGACCCTGACCTTCCTTGGTTCACTTCCTTTCTCGAGAATCGTTCTCAGACAGTGAAATTAGGTGCCTTCACCTCTGAAACTCGGGCAATTTCTTGCGGAGTCCCTCAAGGATCACCACTGTCACCCCTTCTCTTTAACATCTACCTCCGCCCACTCCTAAAAATCATTAGCAAACAGGACTTATGCTACCACTCATACGCGGACGACACCCAACTCTACTTTCGTATTACTGGAAAAAAAGACCAATATCACGGATTGGAAAAGTGCCTCACATTGATCGATGATTGGATGACTGAGAGTTCACTTAAACTCAACGGATCCAAAACAGAACTGCTTCTCCTCCACGCTAACCGAAAGACAAAAACTAAAACCTCTTGGACACCACCCACCATTCTCGGACAGACCATCACCCTGAGCACCAAAGTCAAAAGTCTCGGAGTCATCTTTGACTCGGAGATGTCGATGGACGCTCAAATAGGATCAGTAATCAGCGGATTTCATTATCTCCTCCGCCTGCTGCGTAGACTCATTCCCTTCATCCCAGAAGAGGACACAGCAGTAGTAGTTGGATCAATTATCAACTCCCAGCTCGACTACGCAAACTCCCTCTACCTCGGACTACCCAAATACCAAATGTCACGCCTACAAGTCGTCCAGAACACGGCAGCCAGACTGATAACAGGAAAAAAACCCTGGGAATCCATCACCCCTGCACTGAGGACCCTTCATTGGTTAGCCGTAAAGGATCGGGTCACATTCAAGACCCTCTGCCTCACCCACAAGTGCACACAAGGAATCGCTCCGCAATATTTATGCGAGAAGATAAAGCATTACAACCCCAAACGCAGTCTCCGATCAACAAACCAAAACCTCCTTCACATCCCCAAATTTCGCTACAAATCAAAGGGAGAACGAAGATTTGCAGTCCAAGGACCACGGCTATGGAACGCGCTACCCACGGATATCCGTATGGAAGAAAACCATCGGGCCTTTAGGAAAAAACTTAAGACCCACCTCTTCTGAAGGATCATGAAGCTACTGGATGCAAAGCGCCTTGAGGCGATTTAGTTCGCATTTGTTAGCGCTATACAAGTTTTTCACTCACTCACTCACTCACGCTGCCCAGAGAGGACAAAAGTAGGCTCAGCACACAGCGGTATCCGTCCGTCGACCCATAGTGACAGCGCCACCCAGTGGACCGCCGGAGACACACCACTGGTGTCACCGAAAAATTCAAAAACTTACTGCGGGAAAGTAAGTACCCGCTACATACTCCCCCCTGGTATTTGACACTGGTCCCCAGTGTCTGGAGTAAACCACATCCTCAACAACTGACATGATCCAGTCCAGAAACCACTAACAATTGAAAAACAAAAACTTTTTGGAAACTCTCCTAACGAAGAAGTTGTGTCTGAGCCCCTGTAATAAAAGAGGAGTGAAAGACAACACATTCAACATGAAAATCACATTTCAACATTTTACTTTTCCCTCCCCATCCTAACTAAAGACCTCCTCAGAGTATGTAATCTTGCTGGGATGTTCTCCTGTAGAGGAAAAAGAAATAAAATTTAACATGTAAAACCCTGACACATGTATCCATGTGTATGAGGAAAATAAATTTCTCCTGAAAGAAATCCCTGTTTCTCCAAAGAGTGAGTGCGTGAAAAGTGTTTGTAACGTTGCGCGACACTGCCACCTGGTGACAGCCTCAGGGTAACTGCACCCGTGGAACTTCTTCTCCTTTCTCTCTAACCCTATCTACCCCAGAGTCTGTGATCTCCTTGCAGGAAGATAGAAACAAACAGGAACAGTCCCTTTTTTTTTTCTGTGGGCACACAAAACACAATTTCCCCAGAAAGTTCAGCAGCATGATAATATTGGAGTCTTTCTCTCCTAAAGGTAGAAACGGGGATGTGGCAGAATCAGTGGCTTCAAGTGCTGATCCATAGTCTCTAGATGGTACTCTACATCTTCGCCTTCTTTGCGTCTGATCACTACTTTGTCTGCGTGGATGTGTCTTCCCACTAGACTTGTGCACAACGGAAAAATTCGTTCCGTTTCGGTTCGTTTCTTTCCGGTCCTGTTGATTCGTAATCATTCGTAATTTTGCTAGACGGGATTTTTCGTGTTCGGACTCATTCGTATTTTTGCAAGCGACATTTTTCGTTGAATTTTTTGTTGCTTTATAATTCGTACTTTCGGTAGAGTACGTTGTTTTTCGTTGATTCTGGACACAACTCCTACTTTCGTAACTTTTTTTGGGTTCGTACTTTCGGTAGAGTACGTTGTTTTTCGTTGATTCTGGACACAACTCCTACTTTCGTAACTTTTTTTGGGTTCGTTGATTCGTAATTTTCCGTGTCTCTCTCACAACGACGCTGCCTATTATGCCTAATGTGCTTCGAATGGATTTGTACTTTTCTAAATACATTGCGGTTATTTGTAACGATTCGAAATCTCGTATTTTACTTTCGTTTTTAACATGCGGCTATAGGCTCCGCCCCTGTACACCATTTTCAGAGGGTTCAGCACGGTGAGGGAGAAGCAGAGAGCAGAGCAGAGTGAGTGTTATTGTGCTTCGAATGGATTCGAAATCTCGTATTTTACTTTCGTTTTTTACATGCGGCTATAACCTCCGCCCCTGTACACCATTTTGAGAGGGAGTTCAGCACGGTGTGGGAGAAGCAGAGAGCAGAGCAGAGTGAGTGTTATTGTGCTTCGTATGGATTCGTACATTCGTAACTTTTTCATAACGAATTATGCCGAAGACATTCGGGCATTCGCTATTTGCGGTATAATTTATTTCGGATTCGGTCTTATTCGTAATTGCTTTGTTCGGAAATTCGAATGCTTCCGAATGTCCGAAAGTTGCTAAATTCGGACGAATTTCAATTCGTTACGAAACGAATTGCACAAGCCTACTTCCCACCATCCATTCTGCCTTGCAGTCTTTGAAGCGCTGTGAAGCCTTTGGAGAACATGTTAGGTATCTGCGGGCGTGTGGAACTTTGAGGTGGGTCCACACAAAGTCATTGTACCAGCGCTCCCGGTACACTTCCACCTCATATAGCAAGTCCTTCGATAAGTAGGGGTACTCCCAGCCGTACTCCACTGCAACCTTTTGACTAAATAAACGCTGTAGTCTTGCCAAAGGAGGCATGATAGCTTTTTCCCCTTCACCAGGCAAAACAACTGAGTCTGGATGACGAGGTGCCTTGACCACCTCCATTTTCGGCATTTGGGGCCGCAGCAACAGTCTCTTGACCCCAACGTCAGATACAGATGGTGCCGGGGATGCAGGGACAAGTTGAGGAAGGGATTCTCCTTCAGGCGCTGACGCCTCCACCCTGGGTGTGCTCTCTCCTATGGACATAGGTGAATTCCCACTTCCACGGAATGAAGCAAGTGGTATCTTGTCCCAGCCCTTCTTGGCAAACAAGTCATCTATCAAGGCATCATCTCCCGTATCAGAAAGAGATTCCAGGTCGGAGGTGTCACACTCCTCCGCGGGTATGTAGCCCTGTGTGGAAACAGAACATCCACACTCCGGGGACTTGCTAGGCCATGCCTTCTCGACACCTCCTCCCTCACACCAAGTCTTCTCTGCCGGCTTACCTTGACCTTTTCTGGGGCGTCCGGAACTTCCGTCAACGGATCCCTCTGGGTCTGGCGTAAGCATGCGAGATGGTCCACCACCACCGCTGGTCGGGGCTACCACGCTGGTTCTTTTCTTCGGTGGTGGACGCTGTGAGACAGTGGTGACCGAGTCAGCATCCTCGGATTTCTCCCGTTGATGTTTAACGACCTCTTCCGCAGTCGTTGTAGTGTGCACAGGGGTGACTCTCACAGCCGCGATTCCTCCCTTCTGAGTGGCGGTACCTGAATCCCGGCCTGGGTAGATGGTCTTCGGCCTCTCAACCTCCAGATCCACTTCAAACGTGAACTCCCCACAGGCCTCACAACGTCCGAACGGCTTCAACAGGCACACCAGTCCCGAACACCCAGGGCAAATCATACCCAGGGCCTCAACGTCCATACATGAGTATAGGGCGAATCGACCCCCCGGCTTCAGTCGGATCCCCGTATCCGTTATCGGAGCAGCAGCAGTCAATGTTGTAGTCGCCGGGTGAACCGGAATCCATGAGGCGGGTCCAAACATGGCGACCTGTTGCTGTTCCATCTCACACTGCAGAGTTTTCGCGCCAATGTCCCACGTGTAGTCCGTCACACGTATTGGACTCCTCCCCTTTTGCTCCAGTTCGCGGTCTTTTCCACTTTGCTTGGTTGAGACACGCCCACGAACTAAGCGGTGGGGGTTGTGTCTGATGGCGCAGTGCAATTAAAAACCCCCACGTGTAGTCCGTCACACGGCTGGGTTTTCCGCCTTTCACCACTCTTCCTGCGCGGGCCTTTCCCCTTTTGAGGTCATGTCCACGACTTTCGAGCAGGGCTGCACTTTGGCCTATTCGTTTAACTCTGTCCGGCAGACACCTTCTACCAAGTGATGCACAACACATATCCCGGACCCGAGCCCCCATGTGTAGCGGGCAGTTCCTCCCCTCCCCCCGTCCCCTCTATTAAAGTTCTGCTCGCAATGTCTCTGGTCTAGAGGTATGATAGGGGAGGGAGAGGGTGCGCTACACCTGGCTTCCACCACAGGTGTAAAAGTGGTATCAGCAATGCCTTCCTTTACCTTCGGGCCTGTGTTGTGCATCGGATCCTCCCTCCAAGAGTCTCCGAGAACCTCGTCTGCCAGGAACTTGAGACACACACCGTTAAAGTCCAACACTCCTTTATTTAGAACATAACATGGACTCCCTTGGCTATAGAACAGAAAAGGAGGTGTGTGTACGAATAGGCCCAGACACAAGTTCGATCCTCCACTCTCCTCCAAAGAGTGGGTTATGGTCTCCGCACGAGGGAAATTCACCTTCCGGACGGTCTCCGACAAGAGGCTCACCCGTCACCGGCAGTATGCTGCACCGGGTCTTCAGATGAGGTGCTCTTCCCGGTCCATTAAGCCCACCTCGGATTCAGGCATCCATCTCCGGAGTACCTTAGGATCCTTCCCTCGCGGAACTCAGTGTTGGGCACTGAGCTCCGGACCGCCGTCCGAGTACCTCACCCCAGGCTAAAGGTGCCAGGGATGGAACACGATCTCTGGTGGTCCTCTAGGCCTAGTCCGCCTAGAGGACAAACAGGAACTCCGTCCGCAGGCTAAAGGTGCCAGGGACCAACCACCCCGTGACCAAGATGGCCGCCCCTTTTATCCCCTCTCCCAGCAAGCACGACGGGTTCCCCGCCCCACCATACCGCTGCCCAGAGAGGACAAAAGTAGGCTCAGCACACAGCGGTATCTGTCCGTCGACCCTTTATGACAGCGCCACCCAGTGGACCACCGGAGACACACCACTGGTGTCACCGAAAAATTCAAAAACTTACTGCGGGAAAGTAAGTACCCGCTACACTATCTATAGAATTGATGAAGGTTGGGCAGCTTATGGCTGTAGGATTTTTATCTTTTTGCTGCTGCCTGTCCTTCTCCCTAGGTTTATAATTTTCCCTCTCCTTTTGTTGCTATCTTTCTTCTCCCTGCATTCTGTAACGGTAGCTGGCCTTTTTCTTTTTTCTTTTTTTGCATAGGGAGAAGATGGTGTTAAGACCTAGGACTTTCATTTTTCTGAAGGTAGTATTGCATTGCAGTCCTTGCATGTGTTTGGTTGACCAGGACAGAGATGACCTTACAAGGAAAACAATGTTTATTATTAAAAATTTTAATAAAAAAAAGCTAATCTGTAATTAAAAAAAATAATAAAATTGAAAAATGCATAAACTCTGTCTCTCACTTTAGGCCTTAATGACCTTTTTTTTTTTTAAATAAAAAGTAGACAAGGAAACCTACCAAACTTATTAAACATCAAATAACAAAAAAATTTGTACTGCAGTTTTATACAAGAAACTTTTTTTTATTTAACTTCACCTATTTCTACAAGTTTAAAGGATACAAAATAAACCAGTGAAGTGAGACAGACTCATGATGGCTGTTTTCATGTCAATATTTTATAATGAAGACTTATTCATGATAGATGAAAAAAGCACAAGACTGGAAATCCCTGGTCAAATTACAATTTTGTTGATTAAGTTAATAGGTGAAGTAAATGTCTGAAAAAAAAAACTCTCAGTACATCTCTGCAATACAAGCACACATCTCCATTTTTGATCCCAAAAATTACGCAAGTACAGAAAAATACCTGGTAGTCCATAAAACTCAAAAAAGAAAGGCTGATAGTTATAGATTAGTTACAGGAAATATCTAAAGCTCCCATTTTTGTTACCACATGCCGAGAGGGTGTCCACATTTTATTTTCTGTCAGTTATATTTTATGTTCTATGAAGATGTCAAGTTAAATTTTTTTACAATCAATCAAGAATCAAGTGACTTGACCAGCGGTACCCACCTTTGGTATAAGATTGTTATCTGCTTGTTACTAACTACAAGGCAGTGGACAGGAGCACCCTGTGATTGGTTACAAAGCCTCCAGCAGCACTGAATGTGTGTTCCGAAAGAACGCTGGATGCAGGACAGGCCAGTAGCTCAATTGCATACTTTGCAAGCTCTGGCCAGTGATCCCTCCTCAAGACCCAGTAACCCAGAGGATTTTCGGTGGGAAAGGTGTCCAAGTCTGATCTTGCCCCTAGGTATTCCGGCACCATGTAATCCAGACGCTGGCGATGGTTGCTGGAACGGATCATACCTTGGGGCTGTTGTCTGAACGCAGAAGCCTCAGCAACACGTTGTCCAGGACCAGGAATTTGTAACCTCCCAGGCTCTGGAAACACATTGCACAAACATTTCTGCAATGCCTCCTGAAGATGTTTCATCCTCTGCTCCCTCTGCGACGGCTGGATAAGGTCCGCAACCTTACCCTTGTAACGTGGATCAAGGAGGGTTGCCAGCCAAAAATAATGGCAGCTGGCATATCGTCTGACCTTCATAAAAATGAATCAGTCTTGGATCCCCAGCTACTAAGCACCTGATGCTGATGTAACCAAATATTTTTTTGAATTTGAGATCCCTTCAAGACTGCCTATGCTGATGCTGAGTGACTCCTGTTATGCTGAGTGACTATCCTCTTCCTCCTGTTTATGTTGATAGCTTGTAAGAACATTTTTGGTTCTGGGCACCAGCACCAGTGCCTCTGGCCCAATTTTTCTGCCCCTGTTTAACAGGGGCATGTAATTACAATTTTTGCTGTAATACTTTGCAGCAGGGCTCATTCCTGAGCTCCAACTAGATTATCTGTGAGGGGTTGCAGTGTTGTAGCACCAGTGCCTAAGTCCCAATTTTTCTGCCCCTGTTTAACAGGGGCGTGTATTTACAATTTTTGCTGTAATACTTTGCAGCAGGGCTCATTCCTGTGCTCCAACTAGAGTGTCTATGAGGGCTTACAGTGTTGTGGCAACACCATCACCACCAAAGGCCCAATTTTTCTGCCCCTGTTCAACAGGTGCATGTAATTATGGAATGGAACTCCTCAGACCAGACATTACATTAATGCCGCAAGCAGTTTTAAATTACTTTTATTCCTTTAGAAATGTCATTTTGTGCAGGGACAGTTATAAACACGGGAAACACGCGCCACTTTACAGGCATACTATAGACACCCCCCCAGGCACAATATTTAAAGGAATATTTCACTTTTATTTTTTTTACTTTAAGCATCATTAAAATCACTGCTCCTGAAAAAACGTGAGTTTTTAAAACTTTTTTTTTTGCATTGATACATGTACCCTGGGGCAGGACCCGGTCCCCAAACTATTTTTAGGACAATAACTTGCATATTAGCCTTTAAAATTCGCACTTTTGATTTCTCCCGTTCGAGTCCTATAGACTTTAACAGGGTTCAAAAATTTGCGCAAACTATCGGTCCATTCGCATGTTCTGGATGCGAACCAAACCGGGGGGGTGTTCAGCTCATCCCTAGTTCTGTGGAATGGCCCTGAGGTCAACAGCAGAGCAATTACACTAGAAGGAGAAAGAGAAAAGTGGCTGCTCTGGGCCCTTGGGGAGGTGAAGAAAAAAGCAGAGGCACATGAGCTAAAAAAAAAAGTGTCTGAAATATGAGCTTGAATCTAACTTTCAATCCAAATTACACACTTTATATCACATGTCTCTGATGATTAAGCATTACAAACCTCAGGGCTTTTGAATATTTTAAGGCACTCTCTAGTGTAATTAAAAATGGATGATAATTTTTCATTCACTATTATCCAAGATAATTTTGTGTGGATCACTGTAAATAAAATCAGTTTTCTAGTATGTCTTGGTACCTCTCCCAATGGACGGCCTAGTAGGGTTGGCCATAGGTTAAGGAATAAATATTCAAGTGCTCACATACTGTCTTGATGCTTGCCAATTTCAACCAAACACATATCTCAAGTCAGTATTTTGAATATTTTGGGAATAATTGGGGATACAGTGATGGGAGGGGATTTGGGTTATGTGGGGTTGTCATTTTGAAGTATTGTTGTGCAAATTTTATTAAACATTTAAGACAATGCAGCTACACATTCGGGAAGATTTATTAAACTTGTGCACATATAATCTGGTGCAGCTGTGCATAGTAACCAATCAGTTTCTAACTTCAGCTTGTTCACACTGGTACGACACAACAGTAGTACGACTGTGGATCCGAATTTGCCCTGCGACTTGAAGTCCGACATCCGTCCGACTTCAATGAACAGGGATCTGACGTTGATCCCAAGAAATCCGGGCGCTTTGAGTCTCGTATGAACGGCATGAGTTTCCCCCTCTGTCTTGCATGGATTTTAAGGGGAACCCCCGCACACCGAAAACAGTGTGGGGGTCCCCCCGAAATCCATACCAGACCCTTATCCGAGCTCGCAGCCCAGCAGGTCAGGAAAGGGGGTGGGGACGAGCAAGCGCCCCCTCCTGAAACATACCAGGCCACATGCTCTCAACATGGGGGGGTAAGTGCTTTGGGGCTCTGCGCCCCCACCCCAAAGCACCTTGTCCCCATGTTGATGAGGACAAGGGCCTCTTCCCGACAACCCTGGCCATTGGTTGTTGTCAGGGAAGAACTTGCGGCCCAACCGAACGGCGTGCGCATGCGCACTGGTGCACGCATACTGTGACTTCCTTGCTGGCCTATAAAAGCGGCCTTGTCTCCCAGACAAATCGCTGTTTTGTCTTTCAGCTTCCTGTGAACTTGTTCCTGCTTCCTGTCTATTGATTACCTGTTGTGACCCGGATTGACCCTGACCTGCTCTGATCTTCTCCTGGACCTGACCTTTGGCTTGCCTTACGTACTCTGCTTGTTTCTCTGGTGTTTGACCCTCAGCCTGTTACCCGGATTATCTTCAGTCTCCTGTGCCTTGACCCTCAGCCTTTTACCCGTATTATCTTTAGTCTCCTGTGCCTTGACCCTCAGCCTGTTGTTTGGACTTGCCTGCAGCACTCTGTATCTTGGCTCCCAGCCTGCCTACGGACTTGCTTCCCGTGCTAGATCCCCAGCCTGTTCTGGACTTTGCTTCTCTGCTATTCCTGTTGGGATCCATACCTACCCGCTCCTGCATGGCTACTAGCCCCACGCTGATCTTCGCGCAAGACCCGCTAAGCCTGCCGGTAGCTTGTGCCTCTTTGTGCCATCCACTTTACCACCTCCAGGGGGTGGAGTTGGCTTAGTCGCAAGAGTGAACCGCTCTCTGCATCTCGGCCTCGGTGAGTCCCCTTTCTGACAGTTGTCAGGGTCTGCGGGCGGAGGCTTATCGGAATCTGGAATCCCCTTTAACAAATAGGACCCCACCCTATGTGAATGAGTGTTGGGTACATTTTATTCCTACCTATTCACCTAAAAAAAGTGTCAAAAATAAAACACAGTACACAGGGTTTTTAAAGTAAGTTATTAAGGCAGCTCCGGCGACTTCTCCCCTCTCCGGCTCTTCTACCTCCTCCACTGATGTTTTCTACCTCTGGCGGTTCTTCTCCTCTCTCCGGGTCTTCTCTGCTCCCTGCTGATGACTTCTAGCCCTCTCCAGTCCTTCTCCCTCTGTCCACTGTCTTCTGCCCCTGTTGGGTCTTCTCTGCTGTCATTTCGCTTTTTGCCTTCTCCGCTTTAACAAGGCGGCCGGTATATGGGGGCCCCCTTGTTAAAGGGGGCTTCTAGATTCTGATAAGCCCTCCGCCCGCGGACCACGACAACCATGGTCGGAAGAGGCCTGTGTCCCGTCAACATGGAGGCAAGGTGCTTTGAGGTGGGGGGCGCAGGGCCTCCCCTGCCCCCAAGAACCCACCCCTCCATGTTGAGGGCATGTGTCCTGGTATGATTCAGGGGGCGGGCGCTCGCTTGTCCCCACCCCCTTTGCTGACCTGTCGGGCTGCTTGCTCAGATAAGGGTCTGGTATGGATTTTGGAGGGGGCATGCCGTTTTTTCGACATGGGGGTTCCCCTTAAAATCCATGCCAGAACATAGGGTCTGGTATGGTCTTTGAGGGGGAACCCATGCTGTTTTTTTTTTATTTTGGCATGGGGCTCTCCTTCAAGATCTGTTAAGACTGCAATCCGACTTTGATCCGACTTTGATCCGACTTCAGTGATATTCAATGGGCTGAAGTAGGATCAAAGTCAGACCAAAGTAGTGCAGGGAGCATTTTCAAAGTCGGACCGACTTGTGTCGGACCAGTTAAGACGGCTCTCATAGGGAAACATTGATTTTCACATGTCATGTGACAGACATGAGCTCCCAATGTCGGAGCGTTTGACGTACAAGTGTGAACCCAGCCTTAAGCTTTGACAATGGAACCTAGAAGCTGATTGGTTTCTATGCACAGCTGCATCAGATTCTGTGTGCACCAGCTTTAGTAAATCTCCCCCACTGTATACAATGATCAGGGCCGGTGCTAGACTTTTTTGCACCCTAGGCAAGACCAGCTACTTGCGCCCCCCCCCCCCCCCCCCCCCTCCAAAAAAAAAACAAACTGTAGAAAATATTAAAACATCTAAATATGAAACTGCTAAATTTCTTTTAATTTGCAAAAATTCATGCCATAAAATGACAAAAAGAGAGCCTAATCCAGCAAAAAAACAAACAAACAAAAAAAAGCTTAATCCAGCAAAGAAACATTCACATATATCAAAGAGACAGTCAAATCCAGCAAATAGACAGTCCAATCCAAAGAGACAGCCAAATCCAGCAAAGAGATATCCCCATATAACAAAGAGATAGACAAATCCAGCAAAGAGACAGCCCTATATAGCAAAGAGGCATCCAAATCCAGCAGTGTGACAGGTGGGGGGAACAGTGCAGGGGGCCAGTGTGATAGGAGGTGGGGGCCGGTGACAGGTGGAGGAGAGTGGGACAGGTGGGGGTGAGGGGGCCAGTGTGACAGGTGGTGGGGGGCAGTGTGATAGGTGGTGGTGGGGGGCCAGTGGGACAGGTGGTGGTGGAGGACCAGTGTGACTGGTGGGGGGCCAGTGTGATAGGTGGTGGTGGGGGGCCAGTGTGATAGGTGGTGGTGGGGGGCCAGTGTGATAGGTGGTGGGGGGCCAGTGTGACAGGTGGTGGTGGTGGTGGGGGGCCAGTGTGACAGGTGGTGGTGGTGGGGGGCCAGTGTGATAGGTGGTGGTGGGGGGCCAGTGTGATAGGTGGTGGGGGGCCAGTGTGACAGGTGGTGGTGGTGGTGGGCCAGTGTGACAGGTGGTGGTGATAGGGGGGCCAGTGTGATAGGTGGTGGTGGGGGGCCAGTGTGATAGGAGGTGGTGGGGGGGCAGTGTGACAGGTGGTGGTGGTGGTGGGGGGCCAGTGTGATAGGAGGTGGTGGGGGGCCAGTGTGACAGGTGGTGGTGGTGGGGGGCCAGTGTGACAGGTGGTGGTGATAGGGGGGCCATTGTGACAGGTGGTGGTGGTGGGGGGCCAGTGTGATAGGTGCCAGAACTCCACTCACTGTTTTGGTCGTTAGTGCCAGCTTCTCTGGGCTGCCCTTAAAAACGAAAAGGAGAGAGCTGAGTCAGGCACGTTGCATGGAATCCTATGTCAGCAATAAACAGCCCATCAGAGCAGCCAATCATGGAGTCGTGTGCTTGTTGTGCCGCAGCCAATCGATAGCAGGGGTGGGCATTCCGCGTGGTGGCGGGCGTGGCCAATGGCTACCTGTGTGTTGTGCTGTCCCAGGGCTTAAGTGAGCGTCGAGCAGAGGCAGGCGGACGGCGTATGTGTGGTCACCTGTCAAGTGTTCCCGCCCTGGGGCGGGACAGCCTCCCCCTGTTATTGGGAAGGGATTCTCACACATCCCTTGCTCCTCCCTTTCAGTAAACAGTGACAGGCAGACTGGGGGTGGCGGAGCGGAGCGCCCACGAAGACGCCGCTCTCTGTGTGTGTGTGTGTGAGGGGAGCTGAGGCGGCCGGCCTTGGTAGTGTGCTCTCACCGTGTGCGCCCTCCGCATGCTGGACTACGGGGAACAAGGCACTGACAAGCTCACGGCGGAAAGTAGAGAAACCAGCGGTCCTGGCTGCGCCCTAGGCAGCTGCCTAGTCCGCCTAGTGGTAGCGCCGGCCCTGACAATGATGTTTAACACAGAGAACAGGTACAGGGGAGCTTCTGGGTTTTCAGGTAGCTCAGTGAGATTAGCCGCCACACCAGACAGAGAGGAGCTTCTGGATTTTTATCCTAAGCAACAGATTATTTTTAAACTCTGGATTTAAAATGTGCATGATTTTATTGAATTACAAATTATTTACATTGCAAAGAATACTGAAAATATTTAAGTTTTATTTCACATACTTTGCCTTCTTCCACCTTCCACCTTTGTGATACTGGTAAAAAATATATATTTAATTTAAAATTGATGTTTTACATTTTCAAAAAAGAGAATGAAAAAAACTAATGATAAAAATGAAAAATCTAATGTTTGATAGCATTCATGAAATTCTATTTGGAATGTTTTACTAAAATATTTTGCCACAAAATATATTTTCATTGGTCATTAAATGTGTTATCTTATTTTATGTAACAAGTTAGTCTAATTGCTCATTCATCACAAATTACAATAGTTATACTGTATGATACTCTTTGCTCTAATATGGCCTGACATTTCCTTTTATTTTTACATTATTGACATATGTAAAATGTAACTGTATAAAGTAAAACACTGAAATAGAGAATAGCTTAACCTATTATTTATTATATTTTAAATGCTTGGTAGCTTGAAATATAACTTCTTGTTGACAATAGCTTTCAACACATCCTGTTTTCATATCAGGTAGTTGTCAACAGGGGGTTAAATCTCTTCCTAACAAGCCATTGCAATCACATGCGTATCTTCAAGCATTAATGTGCTTTTTGTCATACAAGAACACCTGAACTCCTGTAATTAGTCGCTTCTGCTGTGTGTTGCTAATCCAACTTTCACGAGGTTCAATTATGACAGCAAATGAAACACACTTCCCAAATAACCTCTTTCCAAATAAATCTCACACGGGAATCCAGCAAAGTAGTTAGACCTGAGGGGAAATAGGTTGACAGCCTGCTGTCAAAGTCACATTGGCACTGGGGTTGGCTGTTGGCTGGAGCGGAATAGAAAATTCTGTACTGGGATTTCAGAAGGCTCTGGCATACGAAATGTATAAATTTTTAAAAACAAACCAATGTACAATGCATTTAGGGCTAAATATCAATTTTAACACACTGAATGGCTAATTTGTGATAATACTTAATTCAAGCATATTTGGCGGGTTTTCAGCAGCCTAATATTCTGACTTTAAAGTGGTATTAATCACTATGACAGGTCTAATACTATGCTATATTTATTGCTGTCCATTAATTTCATGGGTAATTATCTCTAAAACAAAAACAGGAGAGGGAGTTGATGTTTTGTAATTTTCTAAATATTTTGTAGTGTGTAATTTATTCATTAAATTGAGATGTTTCTTTTTTTTTTTTTAAAGTGGCAAACATTCCCAGTGCTTAAACTACAATTGGTGTGAAAATTAAAACAGCAAATGACAAAGATCTAATATGCAGTCCTAAAAGCAATATAATACAAGGTGAAAAAAAAATAATCTATGCATTAAACGTGTCCTCTGCAATACTATTGGAAAAACAATACCTTTTGTATAAGGTTTTGTCTTTTTCAATATAGTACAAAGTTACATAGTTACGAAATTAGTTGAAAAAAATACACAAATCCACCTAACAATCTGCTTTTAACTATGTCTTTACGACTGGAGGAAAAGAGATTTAGCTTTCATTTTCGGAAAGGGTTCTTCATGGTAAGAGCTGTGAAATTATGGAATGGAATTCCTCAAGAACAATTTTTTTCCCCAGATCAGTAGATTGTTTTAAAAAAGAGCTGAATGCTTTCCTAAATGTGAAAAATATACCAACTGTAGCACCCTCTACCTTTAGGTAGGTGCTAAGTGTAGGGTTTTGTGTTAGCTGCCAGTGCAGGTAAATTTAAGCAGACCTATGCTGCGAGCTAGGCCTGTTTGTTTCTGATCTGGAGGAAGGGGAGTGGTTTAGTGTAGCAGTAGGTGACTGACATGCACTTCAGCTCTTGGGCGCCTCCCCTGGAGAATGTTCTGGAAAAGGGGCAGGGCTGAGTGCTGGAGTGACATGGGGTACATGTGAGGAGCTCTGACCAATTACCATCTAGGATTGGCAGGGGGCAGGCCTCCTACATATACCCATGGTCAGCCTGCTGGAGGGGAAGTTGTCGGCTAGATGAACTGAAGGATGGAGTGCTAGACTGTCCTGCTGGAGGAGCACCCCATCTGGGGGGGTGTAAATCCCGCAGAGGAGCTCAGGAGCTGGGAGGGTGCCTCTCCTTACACGGTCATGGAGTTGTGTCCTGGAACAGGAGCTGGGAGAGACAGTTGGTCTGCAGGGTCCGGAGTAAGTCCTTCAGAAAGGATCCAGGGCAGGTGTCGGTGAGTGGAAGCACAGTGGAGATCTGGAAGAGGCATGCCAGGGGAGCTGGGTGCAGAGCCAGAGGGAGAGACTGTGGAGTTTGTGTCAAATCAATGCAGCCATGAAGGCGGGCAGGATTTGCAAGTCGGACTGCTGGGATCAGTAGTCCATCACCATTAAATCTATTAAAATAACCGGTTACTGCCATGAGGGGTACTGCAGGCCCCAGGCCTTCACGGTTTCATATTCTACTTAAACTGGGACTTATTCAGAGTGAGGCCTAGTCATATCTGATGGCGTGACAGGAATACTAAGACTGTGACAGGAGGAGATGTTCTGAGGTAAAAGTCTGTCAAGCTGTGTGCAGGAGGAAGAGAGGTTCTGAGGTAAAAGTCTGTCAAGTTTAGTGTCAGCCATTTTGTCCTATCTCAAGAGTGTGACGTACTCCTTTCTCAATCCCATCTGAAGAAGTGTAACGCATCTATTGCTATAACATTTTAACTATTCATTTGTTTTTATGGGCATCCCATATCCCTTCCCCAATCAAGTACAATCCCCTAATAAAAAAACAAAAAACACGCAAAAGACTGTTCATTGACTAAAAGAGTGTGTCTAATGGATGTCTGGCAGCAGGGTGAAATGTGTGGATGTAGTAACTTGTAGCAACCACCCGCTACACAATATATTAACGATTATACATGATAACACCAGAGATTGCTGATCCAGGGACTTGCCAATTGCCCTCTGGGGGGTAAGAAAGAAATGTTTTTTTCCCCCGTTGGAGAAAATAGTTTTTTGTCTTCCTCTGGATCAACTGTGGGTAACTGTTAATATAGGATTGTGAATATGCGGACTTTCTAATTATGCTATTTTCTTCTCTATTGGTTAAATGAGATGGACTGATGTAATTTTTAATCTGACTAACTTTGTAACAAAGTAAATACAGCAATGTTCCAAAATAGATATTGTTTGAGGCCGGGTTCACACTGGGGCGACAAACGCTCCGACATTGGGAGCTCATGTCGCATGACGTGTGAAAATCAATGTTTCCCTATGGGAGCCGTCTTAACTGGTCCGACACATGTCGGTCCGACTTTGAAAATGCTCCCTGTACTATTTCAGTCCGACTTTGATCCGACTTCAGCCCATTGACTATCATTGAAGTTGGATCAAAGTCGGACCGCAGTCTTGCATGATCCGACTTTGGCATGTGACTTGTGCTGTGCTGCTCTTGAGGGGGAACTCCAGGCCAAATTTTAAATAAAAAACCAGCATGGGTTCCCCCTTCAGGAGCATACCAGGCCCTTGGGTCTGGTCTGGATTTGAAGGGGAACCCCTACGCCGAAAAAACGGCGTGGGGGTCCCCCCAAAATCCAAACCAGACCCTTATCCGAGCACGCAACCTGGCAGGCAGCAGGGGAAGAGGGGGGGACGAGAGAGCGGCCCCCCTCCCTCCTGAACCGTACCAGGCCGCATGCCCTCAACATGGGGAGGTGGGTGTTTCGGGGCAGAGGGGCGACCTGCGGCCCCCCCACCCCAAAGCACCCTGTCCCCATGTTGATGAGGACAGGGTCTTATCCCGACAACCTTGGCCGTTGGTTGTCGGGGTCTGCGGGCAGGGGGCTTATCGGAATCCGGGAGCCCCCTTCAATAAGGGGGCCCCCAGATCCCGGCCCCCACCCTATGTGAATGAGTATGGGGTACTCCCGCTCTAATGCTGGGTGTTGCGGTGCGCGCCGATTGATATAGGCTTCTCATGACGTCACAGTCACATGCTCCGGGTGGCCCTGGAGCATGTGACTGTGAAGTCATGGGAGCATGTGACTGTGACGTCATGAGACGCCTATATCAATCGGCGCGCACCGCAAAACACCCAGCATTAGAGCGGGAGGAAGCAACGTGTCAACATCGAGGAGGAGAAGAGAGAAGAAGACGGCGACGGCGACGGGAAGACCGGCCCCTCCACTAGCAAAAGAGCTGGAAGAAGATAGTGGAGGGGCCGGCAGAAGGACAACGGAGAGCCGGACGAGACGACGGGAAGACCGGGCCTCCGCTAGCAAAAGAGCTGGAAGAAGATAGCGGAGGCCCGGCGGAAGAAAGAACCGGAGAGCGGGAGAAGAACCGGAGAGCGGGAGAAGAAGAAGGGGACGGAGAAGACCGGGCCCCGCTAGCAAAAGAGCTGGAAGAAGATAGCAGAGGCCCGGCAGAAGAAAGAACCGGAGAGCGCGGAGACCCCCGGAGCTGTGCAATAAATTAATTTAAAAAGCTGTGTTGTGTTTTTATTGCCATTTTTTTCCACCAGGTGAATGGGTAGGGGTACGATGTACCCCATACTCATTCACATAGGGTGGGGGGCCAGGATCTGGGGGCCCCCTTATTAAAGGGGGCTCCCGGATTCCGATAAGCCCCCCGCCCGCAGACCCCGACAACCAACAGCCAGGGTTGTCGGGAAGAGGCCCTGTCCTCATCAACATGGGGACAGGGTGCTTTGGGGTGGGGGGGCCGCAGGTCGCCCCCCTGCCCCGAAGCACCCACCCCCCCATGTTGAGGGCATGCGGCCTGGTACGGTTCAGGAGGGAGGGGGCCGCTCTCTCGTCCCCCCCTCTTCCCCTGCGGCCTGCCAGGTTGCGTGCTCGGATAAGGGTCTGGTTTGGATTTTGGGGGGACCCCCACGCCGTTTTTTCGGTGTAGGGGTTCCCCTTTAAATCCAGACCAGACCCAAGGGCCTGGTATGCTCCTGTAGGGGGAACCCATGCCGTTTTTTTATTTAAAATTTGGCCTGGAGTTCCCCCTCAAGATTCATACCAAACACAGTGCCTGCTATTGGCGGGGATCCAAGTTGGATCCCCGTTCATTGAAAGTCGGACATATGTCGGCTTCATGTCGTGGGGCAAAGTCGGATCCAAAGTAGGACGGCTGTCGTGTCGCACTAGTGTGAACCCAGCCTGACACATAGTAGAGAGTTTACAATTTAAAGAGAATCTGTATCTATAAGGCTGGGTTCCCACTGCTGTACGCTCCGACTCACAGCAGGAGTCTGGTGCGTCTCCGTTCACTGTTTCAGGTCCGATTTCAGCCCAAATTTTTGGCTGAATTCGGACCTGAAATGGACCAAAAGACGAACAGGACTCCAGTGCAATTCGGACCAAAGCCGATGTGAAGATTTGTGAACCGGCTCTATAGAGAGCCGGTCACAATCGCCTGCTATGCAAATTGGATGCGTGAAAACCCGCATCCAATTCACAATAGTGTGAACCGAGCCTAAAACAGAGGCCTTAAAAATGCATTGATTCATTAATTGATAAAATTAGCTAATTTTCACAAGGGATGCCCAAACCCACGTTAAGATAACATTTTGATTGTTTGGAGGTTTGGCAAAGGTTTGGTGTTTATATGGTGTTTATATAAATTTCATGTATGTTAATGGCATCTCAAAAGTCCAATTAATTTCCTTTAAATATACGTTTTTATAAAAAAAATCAAAACACAGACAAAAACAATTTACCATTACGAAAACAGTAAACAAACAAAGACAGGGACAAAACAAGAGCCCAAAAAAAAAACACATACATACATTGGTCTTACATGGTATTTATGCAATTCTTACAAAAAACATTACTTCAAGTTATAGCGTACAACATGAAATAGTACTCCTGTTAGCTCAATTTTCAAGTTTGAAAATTATGCAGTCCTATGGTACATACGCCAATATAAATTATTCAAATGATCATGGATATTTGCCCAATAACTGACGGAAAAAAGGCTTAGAACCCTTTCACACTGAGCCGCCCATAGCGTCGGCGGTAAAACGCTGCTATTTGTACCGCCGGCGCTATGGGCGGATTTGCGGCGCATTTCGGCTGCTAGCGGGGCGCTTTTAACCCCCGCTAGCACCCGATAAAGGGTATAGCCGCACTGTCCCATTGATTTCAATGGGCAGGAGCGGTGGAGGAGCGGTAAACACACCGCTCCTTCACCGCTCCTTCACCGCTCCAAAGATGCGGCTAGCAGGACTTTTTTTACCGTCCTGCTAGCGCACCGCCCCAGTGTAAAAGCCCTCAGGCTTTCACACTGGAGTGAATGTAACAGCTGTTTAAGGGCGGATTGCAGGCTCTATTTTTAACGCTATAGCGCCTGCAATAAAAGTCCTAAAAATGTACTGGATTTGCCCCACCACCAGAAGATGCTTTAACTGCTTCCTGTCCGGCCATAGTACATAAACAGCCAGACAGGAGCAGCTTCAATTCGCGTGGACGTACCCATTCGTCCTCCTGCATTGCCAGCTTGTGCACACTCTCTAGAACACTCAGCTACAGGATCCGTGTCCTACTGTGTCCACTGGATATAGTCAATCATAGATCACTGGAGTGGGCTGCTGTGAACCCCCCTGGTACCATGTGTTTACTGTGACCAATCACAGCAAGCACATAACCAGTAGTAAACAATTCTGTTATTCAATCGCAGTGTAAAAAAAAAATGTACTCCTCCCCCAGAGTAGTACAGTGTCACCATGATAACACTGCACTGCTCTAGTGACAATATGTAAAAAAAATATATATATATATATATATATATATATATATATATATATATGTATGTATATATATATATATATATATATATATATTGTGAGGGGGTTAGCTCGGCAGCGGGTGTGTGTGACCCCCGGGATGGGCTCCCCACACAAAAACAGGCCCAGCAAACGGAGGTTGTGGTTTTCAAAATCAAAAAAAAGGTGCGGTTTATTTTCTATTTACAGTGACAAAACACAGCAAAGCCAAAAGAAACATAAACAAAATAAATCCTGGTCAACTTGACCTCTGACTAAACATACAGGTTTCCTAACTAACAACTGGGATCAGCCTAGTGCTGTCCTAGTCCCTAAGTCCCTGGTTTTAAATGTCCAAGCAAATAGCCACACAGGCTTTGTCTCACCGCACAGGGGTTCACTCTCCCTAGACAGTCCACACAGGTCTGGGTCCAGGCATGAGCTAACATCTAATGAAGCTGGGAGTTCTTATAGAGGCCTAAATGAGCTGACAAGCTTCAGCTGGTCTCATCAACTCCCTGTCTGCACGACGCCCCACACTCTCCCTAGAGGTATGAGTCATCCATGAGCCCACTAGCCTTAGCTGGGCTTATACAACTCTCCACCTAGTTGTATAAGTCGGCGTAAAGCCTGAATCTGGGCGAAATATATCTACCCCCCTGGATGCAACCAGGTGACTTTACCTTCCTGCTGTCACATACCCCCCCCTCTTGTTTTAACCTCGGGGTTGGAACACCAGCAATCAGGCATTCATGTACTCGAGACAAAGCATCCACATTCCCCATTTGAACGCCAGGGCGATGCTTTACTGTGAAGTTGAATTCCTGGAGGGCCAGGAACCACCTATTCACTCTTCTATTTGTTTCCTTGTTTTGAGCCATCCACTTTAACGGAGCGTGATCCGTAACCATGTCAAAGTGCCTACCTAGCAGGTAGTACCGAAGGGAATCTAGAGCCCACTTCACCGCTAAACACTCCTTTTCAACGGTGGCGTAATTTACCTCATGGGACTTCAACTTCCTGCTGAGGTAAATGACTGGGTGCTCTTCCCCGTTCCAGACCTGGGACAATACTGCTCCTAACCCCACATCTGACGCATCACTTTGTACGACAAAGTCTTTAGAGAAGTCGGGTGAGTACAACACTGGCTGGCTGCATAAGGCTTGTTTCAAGAATTGGAATGCTGCCTCAGCCTCGGGGGTCCATTTAATCATGACCGACCCTTTCCCCTTCGTTAGGTTGGTTAGGGGTACAGCCTTAGAAGCAAAGTGGGGAATGAATCGCCGATAATACCCAGCGATTCCCAGAAAGGCTCGTACCTGCTTCTTGCTGTTGGGACGTGGCCAACTCTGGATGGCCTCGACTTTGTTGAGTTGGGGTTTTATTACTCCCCTCCCAATGGTGTACCCAAGATATTTGGCCTCCTCCTGCCCAATGGTACACTTCTTGGGGTTAGCCGTAAACCCCGCTTCCCGAACAGAGTCCAGGACTGCTTGCACTTTTGGCAGATGTGAGGCCCAATCTGTGCTATGGACAATTATGTCATCCAGGTAAGCCGCAGCATACTTCCGATGGGGCCTCAGCATCTGGTCCATTTTCCGCTGGAATGTGGCCGGTGCATTCTGTAACCCGAACGGCATTCTTTTATATTGGAACGCCCCGTCTGGGGTTACAAATGCGGTTTTCTCTTTGGCCAATTTGGCCAGGGGGATTTGCCAATACCCTTTTGTGAGGTCAAGAGTCGTCATGTATCGGGCTGTTCCCAGCCGGTCGATCAACTCATCTATACGTGGCATGGGGTAGGTGTCAAATTTTGTAACTTTGTTCAACTGACGAAAATCGTTACAAAATCGCCAGCTCCCATCCGGTTTAGGCACCAACACAATGGGACTAGACCAATCACTTTGGGACTCCTCTATCACCCCTAAGTTCAGCATTTTCTGTACTTCCTCCCGTATTGCCTCCCGTCGGGCCTCTGGGATCCGATAGGGTTTTAACTTCACCCTTTCACCGGGCGGGGTAATGATGTCATGCTCTACCCCAAATGTTTGTCCCGGCAGCTCAGAGAATACCTCCTTGTTGCGAAGCACAAACTCCTTAACCTCCTGTTGTTGGGGTTGTGACAAGGTGGCTGCTATTCCAACCTCAGGAATCACGCAACCAGTTTGAGCTGGTGACCAAGTGTCTGCGACTAGGGACTCTCTATCCCTCCAGGCTTTCAACAGATTAACGTGATAGATCTGTTCGGGCTTTCGCCTTCCTGGTTGTCTGACCTTGTAATTCACTTCGCTCACTTTTTCCATTATCTCGTAGGGGCCTTGCCATTTGGCAAGGAATTTACTTTCAACCGTAGGGACAAGTACCAGTATCCTATCCCCCGGGGAAAAGGTACGGGTCTTGGCTCCACGGTTGTACACTCTCTGCTGTGCTAACTGCGCTTGGGCCAAATGTTCCTTCACGATGGGCATTACCTGTGCAATTCGGTCTTGCATCAGGGTGACATGCTCAATCACACTCCTGTGGGGAGAACTCTCACTTTCCCAAGTTTTCTTGGCAATATCCAACAGCCCTCTTGGGTGTCTTCCATACAGTAACTCAAAGGGGGAGAATCCCGTAGAGGATTGGGGCACCTCCCTAATAGCAAACATCAGATAAGGAAGTAGACAGTCCCAATCCTTTCCATCTCTATCCACCACTTTCTTCAACATTTGTTTTAGGGTTTTGTTGAATCTTTCAACCAGCCCATCGGTTTGGGGGTGATACACAGATGTACGTAATTGCGTCACTTTGAACAATTTACACAGCTCCTTCATAACCCGGGACATAAAGGGTGTACCTTGGTCCGTAAGCAGTTCTTTACAAATACCCACCCGGCTAAACACAAGAGATAGCTCTTTGGCTATGGTTTTGGCCGAGGTATTTCGGAGAGGGATCGCTTCTGGATAACGGGTGGCATAGTCCATTATAACTAATATGTACTGGTGCCCCCTAGCGGACTTGATTATAGGACCTACCAAATCCATGGCGATCCTCTCAAACGGGACCTCAATGATGGGTAGAGGGACCAGCGGGCTACGGAAATGTGGCATCGGGGCCGACCTCTGACACACAGGGCAGGAGGAACAATAATTTTCTATGTCCTTCATCACCCCCGGCCAATAGAATCTCTGTAATACCCTCTCTCGGGTTTTCTCTGTCCCCAGATGACCTCCAAGAATGTGCCCATGGGCCAACTCCAACACCAACTTCCTGTAAGGTTTGGGCACCACCAGCTGCTCAACGGTTTCTTCTGCCCTTTTTGCCACCCGATACAGTAGGTCCTTCTCTACGCTGAAGTATGGGTAAGTGCAGGTATTATCTGGGTTCACTAACTCGCCATCTATTTTCACTACGTTTTCCCGTGCCTTTATTAGGGCGGGGTCTTTCAACTGTTCTGTGGCAAAGTTTTCCCTGTGAACCTCAAGATCAGAAAACTCCACAGACGGTAGGTTTTCGTCTGAGGAGGTGGGCTCCTCTCCAGTTTCTTGAGTCTCCCCTGCCAATACTGATAAGGGAAATTCCGGAGAGTCCTCACCACTCTCAGGGGAGTTCTGGCTATCACATTCCTGGTACATAGGGGCACCAGTGGGGGGCTCAGGATCATCCCACAGTTCCCAGAACTTCGGAAAATCCCTTCCCACAATGGCGTCATACGGTAACTGAGATACTAAGCCCACTGGATGAGAGAGGGTACCTTTGGGGGTCTTGAAACACACTGTAGTCACTGGATACTCTCGGGTGTCCCCATGCACACAAATAACAGCTACCTTGCTATTCCCAGAGACCTCTGTTTTAACTAACTCAGCCTTTATCAGGGTCACAAGGCTACCTGAATCCAGCAATACCACAACATTTCTACCATTAACACACATTTTGCATAAATGTTTCTCAGTTCCTCGAATGGCAGTGCATGCGACTGTCGCACACAGCGACTGACGTCTGCCCGTCAGAAAGTCACACTGCATGGGTTCCTCCACAACCGGGCATTTGGCTGCAATATGTCCCGCTTGCCGGCAGCGGTAGCAAACGATCCTTCTTGCCGCCTCTTGAGCCGCTGATTTCCCAGGCTGTTCTCGCCAAACTTGGGGTAGAGCTCCCACCCTCTCACTCTCTCCACCCTTACCCCTTGGAATCCTCTTATCCGCCCCTGGGGATGGTCTGGTCTTAGGGTGGAAAGTCCGAGTGTCTCTGGAAGAGGCCGTCAGGTTCTCTGTAGCCAAGTATTTCTCCACACGATCCACAAGACCATCGGTCGTCTCTGGGTCTCCATGGCTTACCCACTTTTGGATGGCAGTAGGAAGAGCTCTCAAAAACCGATCCATTACAACACGTTCCACAATCTTTGGTGCGGACAAAGTCTCTGGCTGTAGCCACTTTCTGCTCAGGTGAATGAGATCATACATTTGAGACCTGGGGGGTTTTCCAAGCTGGAAAGTCCAGTTATGCACACGCTGAGCCCGGACAGCCTGGGTGACACCCAGCCTTGCCAATATCTCAGCTTTTAGCATCACATAGTCTTTTGCTTGGTCAGGCTCTAGGTCATAGTAAGCCTTCTGCGATTCACCAGTTAACAGAGGAGCCACCAGTCCAGCCCACTGCTCCTCAGGCCACTTTTCTCTTTCAGCAGTCCTTTCAAATGTGGTCAAAAATACCTCTGGATCATCCTCTCCAGTCATTTTTGTCAATAAACGACTCACCCCAAAGGACGCGGTATTAGTGGGACGGCTTTCCTCACTGGTCTGCGGACGTTGCTGCATTACTGCTTCCATTTGTTGTAGTCTCTGCTCTTGCTTCTGTAACAGGTCTATGAAGCGGGCCTCAGATTGCTGCTGAGCTTGTTGCTGAGCTTCCAGACTCTGTTGGTGAGCTTGCTGCTGGGCTGCAAGGCTCTGTTGATGAGCTTGCTGCTGGGCTGCGAAGTTCTGTTGTTGAGCTGCAAGGCTCTTTTGCAAACCTGCATTTGTCTGCTGTTGATTGGCATTTGCTAGAGCCAGCTGCTTCAGTATCTCCTCCATGCTGGCTTAAAAAAAACTGCCACTGGTTCTCCACCAACTGTGAGGGGGTTAGCTCGGCAGCGGGTGTGTGTGACCCCCGGGATGGGCTCCCCACACAAAAACAGGCCCAGCAAACGGAGGTTGTGGTTTTCAAAATCAAAAAAAAGGTGCGATTTATTTTCTATTTACAGTGACAAAACACAGCAAAGCCAAAAGAAACATAAACAAAATAAATCCTGGTCAACTTGACCTCTGACTAAACATACAGGTTTCCTAACTAACAACTGGGATCAGCCTAGTGCTGTCCTAGTCCCTAAGTCCCTGGTTTTAAATGTCCAAGCAAATAGCCACACAGGCTTTGTCTCACCGCACAGGGGTTCACTCTCCCTAGACAGTCCACACAGGTCTGGGTCCAGGCATGAGCTAACATCTAATGAAGCTGGGAGTTCTTATTGAGGCCTAAATGAGCTGACAAGCTTCAGCTGGTCTCATCAACTCCCTGTCTGCACGACGCCCCACACTCTCCCTAGAGGTATGAGTCATCCATGAGCCCACTAGCCTTAGCTGGGCTTATACAACTCTCCACCTAGTTGTATAAGTCGGCGTAAAGCCTGAATCTGGGCGAAATATATCTACCCCCCTGGATGCAACCAGGTGACTTTACCTTCCTGCTGTCACTATATATATATATATATATATATATATATATATATATATTATTTATAAAAAATATTAAATATTTTTTACATATCCTCACTGCAGCACCAGTCACAGTGTCCCTGATCACCACCACACCAGTTATATTGTCCCTAATTACCACACCAGTTACCGTGTCTACTGTCCTGGTTCTCCAGGGCCTCCAAAAATGTGATAGGTAATACAAAAAATAGATGAATAATTTATGCGCCTAGAAGGCATAAAGGTGTTCCTTGGCTTTTTGGCCCCTCTATGCGGCTTGACTGTGAAAAAGTCTCCCACATATGGTGTCCCCATACTAAGAAGAAGTAGAAGATTATGTTTTGGGGTTTAATATTAAGTATGCCTATGCTGTGTGTGAGAAATAACTAAAAATGAAAACATTATGAACATTTCTTTTTCACTTTCCGAAAAATTGTGACAAAAATTACAACTTTAAAATCTTTCCAAAAAGGGGTCATTTGGGTTTTTTGTACTGTCCTGGCATTTTAGTCCCTCAAAAAATGAGATAGGCTGTCAGTACATTGTGACCAATCGATTTTCAAATATGTATACATCAATACCTGTAGTGCCACCCCTAAAAGAGCCACTTGGTGAATTTGGGTTCTCTGATCTCCGCCTCAACTCCAAGAATGACCTCAGCCCCTCTGGCACACCTGGTTAAATGAAATTACTGCAAACACATTTAAAGACACATGTGGAAAATACCAATATCCTGGCTGTGGATTATCACCAAAAACAGACACACATCTGGTAGTGATAAACAAGTTGAATATATTATCACGGTTTAAAGGGGTTGTAAACCTTCTTGTTTTTTCACCTTAATGCATCCTATGTATTAAGGTGAAAAAACACCTTGCTATGTCCGGCCCCCCCGAGCCCCCGTTTTACTTACCTGAGCCCCGAATTTCTGTGGGTGCAATCCCGCATCGCTTTCCCCATCTCTTCTCAGCTCTTCATTGGATAGATTGATAGCAGCGCAGCCATTGGCTCCCACTGCTGTCAATCAAATCCAATGACGCGGCCACAGGGGGGTGGGGCTGAGTCATTCACTCGGAGTCTATGGACGCCGAGTGTAAAACACGGGAGTGCGCCCGTAAGGTAACGCCCTCGGGAAAGAGCTTCCAAGAGGGAGTCAGCTATTGCGGGGAGGAGCCGCGAGAGCCATCGTGGGATCCCAGAAGAGGATGTTCAGGGCCACTCTGTGCAAAAAGAACTGCACAGTGGAGGTAAGTATGACATTTTTGTTATTTAAAAAAAATAAACCCTGAACCTTTACAATCACTTTAAAGCATGTGGAAACTTGTAGCACTGTTAAACCTTGCTTCAGAGAATATATACATTAGAAAAGACAACCTTCAATATTAAGCAATTGTAAGTTTAGAAAAAGCAGTAATCTATATAACACAGGCGCTGAGAGGGAGGAGAGAAGATTTGTCAACTTCTCTGCTCCTTCTGGGCCACAAACACCATTGAAAGTAACAACACAAAAAGAAGTGTAGCGATACCTCCAAATAAGGAGGCCGCAGAATTAGATTTGGGCCCTGAGTGCAGCTCCGCCAACCCCCGGCAATAGGCTCTACCCCCTTCTGGCACAGCTAGTACTAACAATCAATGATATATTCTATGCAATATAATAACTAAGCAAGGACACAGTAATGAATTGTAATAGGTAAAGTGTTTTACTTATTTTCTCAATATGTATAAAGGGGTAACAGTAATCACAGTTCAAGATAATCACTCCTAAGGGCAGCGTCCTGCCACTCTAACACACTATGTAGTAACACACGCTATAGGTGCGCCATACGGGCGACCGTTAACTAAGTGCCCTATGGCGCAGTACTCAAACACGCTAGAATCCCCACCAGGCCTGGTTCTAATATTTAACTTAGTTCTTCTTTCTTCACCGGCAGGTCTGTAATGGTGGTGCACTTTAAACAGAGTATAACTTTGTAATCCAAGGGGTATAGAACTTGGTTAAATAAAGCCGCAGGGTCAGTTCTGACAAGGCTCAACAGGGGTATCAAAATAACTTGTAGGCCACGGCAGTCTATAGGCCCATATACAGTAACAGTATCTTAGCTGGGCTTATGCCCTCTCACCCGCCGGACTACGGATCCAGTCCCGGAAACCTCCACCGGCCGTGTCACACACACTCGATCTTTTCAACGATCGGGTCCCCGATCCAACAAGGCTGTAGCGCACAAAGTCAGATGCCACCCAGGCTCGCAGAGGGGGGTGGAAGGCTCTTTGGTGCAGAGCAAGGCCTCAGGCTTCAGGCCTTGCACTCCGACACATCCGCACAGGAGGATCCGTCTGTGAAGTCTCGTGTCCCAAAGAGGCCGAGCCCGGCCTCGCCTCCTCCTTTTATAACCCCTCCCATGAGTCTCTGCGGTGGAACACGTGAAGAATGGGGTTATGGGTGATGTAGTCTCTTCCCATTATAGGGGAACACCCCGCTACAGAAGAAATGGGTTAACAGGTACAGTAAACAAGTTCCAGGTCCTGGGGTGAAGAATACTTGTGTCTTCTGCTAGCAAACGGCAGGGCCCTTGTTTTAAGAGTAGTTTTAAACAATATCACGTGGAGCAGTAATCATCTAGAATATTTCATTAGGTAGAGATTTAACCACTTCAACACCGCAGACCGTCATATGACGGCCTTGACTTTGTGCAGTTATATCTGAATGATGCCTGCAGCTACAGGCATCATTCAGATATCCTTCTTTGCAGCCGGCGATTCTGTGCACGATAAGAATGATCATAGTGGCAATTCCGCCGCTTGATCGTTTTTATAGGCGGCGGGGCTTCATCCAGTGCTTCTCCGGGCTCTCCCGTGCCATCGGGGGCCCGGAGAAAGAATCGTCCGGCGTTGGCTCACAACGATAGAGATTTCATCTCTATGACCGTCGGAGGCCCGGGCGCGACGTTGTGACGTCACGCCCCGGTACCCGGAAGTAAACAATGCCGCGGCTGTCAGCATGAGATCAGTGAATTTTGTTTCCCGATCTCATGCTTTCCAGCCTGGAGGAGAGATGTGGGGTCACACTGCACACACTGACCGCTACACAATACACACACTGACCGCTACACAATACACACACTGACCGCTACACAATGCACACACTGACCAATACACTATACGCTACAGTTCACTGACTTTCTGGCTGCTCCCTCTCCCCAGACAAATACCTACTCCCCCCGGGCCAGCAGCAAAACTCACGAGGGAGTCTCTCACCTTTTTTCTTCCTGCTCTGCCTCTGCGCCGCTGGCTGTCACACTGCCCGGCTGCCCCGACGGGAACATGATCACGGATCTATTCCAGACTGTCACCTAACCACTCCTGCCCTCTGTCCCTTCTGTTGGGTGTAGACTGTCACACAGCAAAAAGGGCTTTTTAAGGCTTGGTATCGCTGTACTTCTGTCAGCTACTTCAGCTTCCCTTCCTTCCTCCTCTATATCTCACACATACTTCTGTCACCGCGCTCCTTTATCACGCTCTCCTCACCCCTCAGTCTCCAGGCTGGTACCTCCCCTCACACACTTCCTAAAACTATTTTTTCCAGTGTCATGTGTTTCTCCATGTTCAGAAAGGAAAGGTCAGCCTCTCCCTTTCGCCATCTTGTGGCCATAACGGGAAATTGCATAACAAATAGTCTTACATATAACATATAATCTATGGGTGTCCTGTATGTCTTGCTGACAACATACCTGTTACATAATACCTGTTACATACCATAGATTGTAGACTCTATAAAATTTTACACAGACTAAATAATGTTGGGTTATTTTTACCAAACAAAATGTAGCAGAATACATTTTGGCCTAAATTTATGAAGAAAGATTATTTATTTGCATAATTTTATAACAGAAACTAAGCAGGCCTTTTTTTTCAAATTTTTTAGTCTTTTTTCAATTAGAAAATTCAATTTGGGTACAGTGTTGCATGCCTGAGTAATAAGTGTGACAGCGCTTAGCTGAATATTGGCCTGGACTAGAAGGGGGTGAAAGTGTCCAGACTTGAAGTGGTTGAAAGCTTTTCACGTCTACTTATCCAGCCTCAAAAATGCACACAAATGTATTAAGGAAAGGACTATTCTTTACACAAGCTCTTTACGCTTTATAAGCCCTGAGCTTGCTTATTTTCTTTAAAAAAATAATAATAATTTCAGCTACATCACTTACTGGAGCCTCTCCAAGCTGCGAACACACAGGTGACTAAAAAAGGTGTATAACTTATTATAACAACAAACTGGGAACAACTGCATATTGTCACTGCATTTTTCATAAACATACAGCTATGGCTGAACATAGGATGTATTTATTACATTTTCACATTATTAAATATATACATTAAATAGGACAAAAATTAATACCATGGTGGATTACACCCCTTTTCATCTGTAAACTGTGGGGTGCATTTAAAAAAAATGTGTATAGCAAAGTGCATGTACAATCATTCTGTGTAAATGGGACAAAAACACAAATGTCATAAGGCCATATCTTGTTCTGGGCAAATGTTTTTTATTGATTTAAAACAGAAAATCTTGTATACAGGCACTAGATGGTGCAAAGTATCATACAGATTTCCTAAGATATTTAGTGCCATCTAGTGGTCAAACAAAAAGATTTTCCATTTGAAATCAATATTTAAACAATCATCCAGACCAATTTCACTGGGCAATTTGTTATGCACATTTTTATTTATTAACCCCCTATGTATGTGTGTGTGTGTGTGTACGTGTGTTTGTATAACAGCATATCTCTGTTTTATAGAAGTAGGAGGTCAGTTTTTAAGTACAATGGCTGCAATATATATTCAATCAATTTGAAACTGGAAATGTAAATTAATATTTTATGTGCTTACAATGTTTACAATCTAATGTTACACTTTTTTCTGGGAGGAGTGGTTTTTCATTCAGTGAGTAAATCCTTTTAAATGGTGGTAGATGTTCTTGCTGTCTGATTCCCTAATAAGTAAGGACTCCTTAATTTATTAGGGTCAAATTCAGAGCCATTTTTGCCATAGGGAGCTCATGATGGATTCATAAGTTACTGTAAAAGTCACAGGTGCCCGGGGCAGACGAGTTTTAGTCGATGGATGGTTCTAGGAGAGAGAATGCATTCAACATTTGGAATGTAATAAAAGGCAAAATGGGCAGATAAGTCTCATTTAATCAGATTACAGTATTTCACTGTGCCAGCATTTGGAAAGATGTGTAATCAGAGACTCACCCAGAGGTCCAAAAGACACAATATTCCCGAGCAAGTCAGTATTAATGACTAAGCAAGTACTTTCTCCAATTTAGGGAGGAGATATTAAACTGACACTTCAAAGAAAAATGGCTGCCAATGTTCTAGCAAGCAAAAAAGGTTGTTCTTAGATTTATTTAATCTGGAGTTGAGCTGGTTGCACATTTCATTTTCTTTTGCATGATAATTATTTCAGTACATTACTAAACGAGGGTTAGTTTAAGAGGTACAGTAAATTCTGCTGAAATATTAAATTCAGCTTAAATTTTTTTTTTAGGTAACAGATTCCTTTCCCATGTGGATTGAGAGGTTATAATGTGATGAAGTTTGAAGTGAAGCTAATAAGAGTAGTACTGTTTAGAAATAAGATGAAAGGATAACTGCAAACACCAGCAAGCCTCTGAGTGTGTTTCCCCTAGGGATGAGCCGAACACCCCCCAGTTCGATTCGCATCAGAACATGCAAACAGGCAATAAATTTGTTCGAACATCCGAACACCGTTAAAGTCTATGGGATTCGAACATGAAAAATCGAATGTGCTAATTTCAAAGGCTTATATGCAAGTTATTGTCATAAAAAGTGTTTGGGGACCCGGGTCCTGCCCCAGGGGACATGTCTCAATGCAAAAAAAAGTTTTAAAAACTGCAGTTTTTTCGGGAGCAGTGATTTTAATAATGCTTAAAGTGAAACAATAAAAGTGAAATATTCCTTTAAATTTCGTACCTAGGGGGTGTGTATAGTATGCCTGTAAAGTAGCGCTTGTTTCCCGTGCTTAAAACTGTCCCTGCACAAAGTGTCATTTCTAAAGGAAAAAAAGTAATTTAAAAGTACTTGATAAAAAATAAAAAATAAATGCGTGGGGGTCCACCCAATTTCAATTACCAGGCCCTTCAGGTCAAATTTAAAAAAAAATGACATGGGGTTCCCCCCAAAAATCCATACCAGACCCTTTATCCAAGCACGCAACCTGGCAGGCGGCAGGAAAAGAAGGGGGACGAGAGAGCGCCCCCCCCCTCCTGAACCGTACCAGGCCACATGCCCTCAACATGGGGAGGATGCTTTGGGGGTCCGTGACCCCTCAAAGCACCATGTCCCCATGTTGATGGGGACAAGGACCTCATCCCCACAACCCTTGCTCGGTGGTTGTGGGGGTCTGCGGGTGGGGGGCTTATCGGAATCTGGAAGACCCCTTTAACAAAGGGGACCCCCAGATCCCAGCCCCCCTATGTGAATTGGTAAGGGGTACATTATACCCCTACCATTTCACAAAGAAAGTTTAAAATTTTTAAAAAAAACACACAGACACCGTTGGGATAAGTCCTTTATTAAAAATAAAAAAAATAAAAATAAAAAAAAGATTCCAGCGGTGGTAATCCACTCTCGGTCTCCACTCCAACTCTGTCGGTATCCTGCTGATCTCCTCTCCAGGTCCAGGCTCCAGCGATGAGATGTCCAGCGCAGCGAGGAACAGCATCCTGTCTCCACCGGAGACACCCCGGGAATAACGTTGCGGCAGCCTGACAGGTCTCGTATGTAGCTGAGGACGGGGCCACCCATCACGTGACCCCGTCCCCCTCTGACGCAAGGGGAAACCCGGGCTTACCCAGTGACATGCGGGTGACCCCGCCCTCCTCTGATGCAACAGGAAACCTGCGTTACCTAGAGAGGAGATCATCCATCGCAGGATACCGACAGCGTTGGAGTGGGGACCGAGAGTGGATTACCACCGCTGGAATCTTTTCTTATTTGTATTTTTTTTATTTTTAATAAAGGACTTATCCCAACGGTGTCTGTGTGTTTTTTTACAATTATTTACACTATCTTTGTGAAATAGTAGGGGTACAATGTACCTCTTACCAATTCACATGGGAGGATCGGGATCTGGGGGTGCCCTTTGTTAAAGGGGTCTTCCAGATTCCGATAAGCCCGCAGACCCCCACAACCACCGGGCAAGGGTTGTGGGGATGAGGCCCTTGTTCCCATCAACATGGGGACATGGTGCTTTGAGGGGTCACAGACCCCCAAAGCATCCTCCCCATGTTGAGGGCATGTGGCCTGGTACGGTTCAGGAGGGGGGCACTCTCTCGTCCCCCCCTCTTTTCCTGCGGCCTGCCAGGTTGCGTGCTCGGATAAAGGGTCTGGTATGGATTTTTGGGGGGAACTTCACGCCATTTTTTTTTTATTTGACGCAGGGTTCCCCTTAATATCCATACCAGACCTGAAGGGCCTGGTAATTGAATTTGGGGGGACCCCCACGCATTTTTTTTATTCGTTATAGCCGCAAGTACTTTTAAATGACTTTTTTTCCTTCAGAAATGGCATTTTGTGCAGGGACAGTTCTAAGCACGGAAAACAAGCGCTACTTTACAGGCATACTATACACACACCCTAGGTACGAAATTTAAAGGAATATTTCACTTTTATTGTTTCACTTTAAGCATTATTAAAATCACTGCTCCCGAAAAACTGCAGTTTTTAAAACTTTTTTTTGCATTGATACATGTCCTCTGGAGCAGGACCCGGGTACCCAAACACTTTTTATGACAATAACTTGCATATAAGCTTTTAAAATGAGCACTTTAGATTTCTCCCATAGACTTTTACAGGGTGTTCCGCGGCTTTTCGAATTTGCCACGAACACCCCAAATTGTTCGCTGTTCGGCGAACTGGCGAACAGGCAATGTTCGAGTCGAACTCGAAGCTCATCCCTAGTTGCCCCTGTTGGGGTCAGTTGTTGATTAATGTCTCCTGACTGATTAGACTTTAAACCTAGTGCTCAAATGATCAGTTGTAGGACACAGGTTAACAATACATTCTAGGAAGAAAATAGCTATTGTGGCATTCCTGCTGGGGAAAAAGTGAAACCTACTTATCAGCATGCCGTATGAAGGAGATCATGAAAAAGAGGACACAGGAAAAGTGACAAAGAAAAATTAACCAACGTAGAGGGGCAGAAGAAATAAACACTTTGTTTAGCATGATACATTTGCCAACTGTAATAATTCAGTTACCAGCTGGTAAGAGTGGACAGTGATATGTTATCTAATTAGGAATATTGTCATCCAAAATAGTGCAGTGTGTGCAGTAATTGAGAAAACTCTTTAGCATGGTGTTTTTTTTTTTAAACATATTACTTAAATGAGGATTATTGGTGTACCTTGATCTAAGTGACAAACCGTCAGCAATATATTTGTGCAACTAATGTTTATGCACAGGGTACTTACAAGGTCTCATTTTAATGAGATTCAGAAATACTTAAAGAGTAACATCATTTTTGTTGAGAAAAAATCATTCCCCTCTGTGGTGATCTATGTACATAACAAGGATTTTAAAAAACTGTGTTGCAGATTCCTTCTAATGGGAGTGGTTTCATAATTATAAATCAGCTGCTGCACCTGCAGGGCTCTAATGAGGAAAATTGCTGGGTCTGCAATCTGCATTCCTTTAGATGTGATTTCCTATTGGGAGTATCTCACCAAAAATCAAATTTTTGTTGCAGGGGATGCCTGATATCTGACTTGTATCTTAGTGCAGACTTCTGGGAAAATCAGTGAGCCAACCACACAAGCAGGAAGTTATGTTTCTGTACAGAACACCTCCAGGTAGCCATATTTCATTTTACAGAAAATTACAGAGCTGCAGATTGAAAAGGAAAGGTCATTTTTAAAAACATTTAATTACAATATGACTTGAGTCGCAATTGTATATAGTATATCATTTTTTTTTATTTGCATTTTTTTCCCCCACGAAAGTGGAGTTACCCTTTAAACTTTAGAAGACACAGTCAAGATTGACATCCCATCAGTAGTGTGCAGAGTTTGTCTATGAATAAAGTTGGCCATAGATGCATAATTTTTTTTCATTTAGCCCACTGAAAAAAATTAACAGATTCCTCCATCCTCCTTACTTTGCAAAGAATACTCAATCACTTGCAAGGAAAAAAAACCTGCATTTTTGCTTACACATGATGGGATGATGGAAGTCAGCAGAGCTTCTGCTCACTTACTAAGCTCTGGAGCAACTGCACTTTGCAAAGTGGACAGTCTATTTGCCTTTAGTAAATACACCCCACTGTATTCTGACAGCAGAGACTATCTGCTGTCAGAATACACTGATCAGCAGCTACAGCAGTGGCGGTGCGTCCATAGAGGGCACAGGAGCGCCGCCCCCTCTCGCTCCTGCACCGCCTTTGAAAAACAATACATACATTCATGCATTGCATGAATGTATGCATTGTCGCCGCTGCCGCTGCCACCCACTATTCAGATGGCCGGCCATCTGAATAACGGCAGCTGGTTGGCAGTGGAAGTGTGGCAGCGGCTCTGATAGTCTTTCCGATTACAGCCTGAGGGCTGTAATCGGCTTCCAAATAGTTAACCAGGGGAGGCACGGGGGGTGCGTTCCTTGGTTAACACTGACACGCATCTCAGCCAATCAGGTTCACCGGATCTGGTTACCGGTAACCTGATTGGCTGAAGCGACATCGAAGGCGGGACTACATCGAGGGATCATGGAGGAGGATCCGAGGATGGCTGACCGAGAAAGGTAAGTGCCAGGCGGGGGGGGGGGGGCAATCTGGCGGCATTTTAGGGGCAAACTGGTGGCAATTAATGGGCACAGTGGCGACAATAGCATGGCACAGTGGCAGCGTTTGGCATGGCACAGTTGCGACAAATGATGGGCACAGTGGCAACAATGGCATGGCACAGTGGCTGCGTTTGGCATGGCACAGTGGCGACAATTGATGGCACAGTGGCTGCGTTTGGCATGGCACAGTGGCGACAATTGATGGGCACAGTGGCGACAATGGCATGGCACAGTGGCGACAATTAATGGGCACAGTGGCTGCGTTTGATGGCATGGCACAGTGGCTGCGTTTGTTGGCATGGCACAGTGGCTACGTTTTGATGGCATGGCACAGTGGTGACAATTTTATGGCACAATGGCGACAATTTTATGGCACAGTGGCTGCGTTTTATTGGTACAGTGGCTGCGTTTGATGGGCACAGTGGCGGCAATTGATGGGCACAGTGAGGCTGCAATTGATGTTTTTTTTTTTCGTTTGTTTGCGCCCCCCAAAAAATTTTGAGCACCAGCCGCCACTGAGCTACAGCCCATTGGTGTGTTGGGCAGGAAATGATAGGCAGGCTTCGGAAAACCAGCAGTATAATGTGCAGTATCTGGGGGAAAAGACAGTGCTCTTTGGGCATGCTGTTTTATCCCAAAAGCTGGCTATGGAACTCAGTGCTTAGGGTTGTTATTGCAACCACTAACAAAAATGATGGGGGTTATTTTTGTGGCCATTGGAACCAATTCTGGGGATTATTATTGCGGCCACTGACACCAATATTGTGGGCTACTATTACACCCACTATTACCAAATCTGTGGTTATTAATGCATCTACTGACACCAATTCTAGGGTTAATATTGTTTTCACTGACACCAATGCTGGGTTTTACTATTGCATTCACTGACACCAGTTCTGGGTGTTATTTTTTGCTTCCAATGACACCAATACTGGGGGTTATTATTGCATCCATGGACATCAATGCTGGGGGCTATTATTCCAGCCACTGACACTTATGCCGCGTACACACGACCGTTTTTCATGACGAGAAAAATTTCATTTTTTTATTTGGTCATTAAAAGTGATTGTGTGTGGGCTCCAGAGCATTTTTCACGACGTAAAAAATGACCATTAAAAATTTGGAACATGCTCTAATTTTTCTCGTCGTTTTTCATGTCGTCATTTTCTCGTCATGAAAAACGGGCGTGTGTAGGCTTTAACGACGTGAAAAAAATGCGTATGCTCAGAAGCAAGTTATGAGTCGGAAGCGCTCGTTCTGGTAAAACTAGCGTTCGTAATGGAGATAGCACATTCATCACGCTGTAACGGACTGAAAAGCACGAGGCTGAAAAGCGCGAATCGTCTTTAAACAAATTTTACTAACACGAGGATCAGCAAAAGCAGCCCAAAGGGTGGCGCCATCCGAATGGAACTTCCCCTTTATAGTGCCGTCATACGTGTTGTACGTCACCGCGCATTACTCAAGCATTTTTTTCCACAATACTGTGTATGCAAGGCAGGCTTGAGAAGAATCACGTCGAGAAAAACACAGTTTTTTTCAATGACATTAAAAACGGTTGTTTTTCTCGACGTGATTCTCCTCTAAGACTGGGGGCTATTATTGCATATACTAACACCAGTGCTTAGTGTTAATATTGTGGCCACTGACACCAATGCTGGGGGATTTTATCACACCCAGTGATGCTAATCCTGGGACTTTTACTGTGTCCACTGACACCAATGCTAAAGAGCTATTATTGTGTCAAAATCAAGAAAAAAACTGCGCTTGTGATGAATTATAATCAAAAACTACAGCTGCACCACTCCAGTGAGATATTATTACAAAACAGAATATAAATAAATAATTGTGTTGCGCTAAAAAAACAAACAATATGAAAAAAACATCAAAGTGAGACCAACGTGACATAAGTGTGAACAAAATTTTCACTGTTGTGTCACCATTTCCACCTCGTGCACAAACCACCACCAATGATAAAGGAGTGCTCTTACCAGAGAGCGTTGACCCCCTATTACGGAGGGTCAACAAGGACTTTTGTGTCTAGGATACTCCAACTCCTTTAAGGGATCCACATAAGGTAGACAAGAAATACAGCTCAAAACGACCAGTGTGATCAAATCAATAGTAACACCTTGGTCAAGAAGTGCAGTCCCGCCACCTCCAAGGATCACGTGTCCCCTGCTCCTCGCTCTCAAAAAAGAACGGCATCACCAACAGTAAGGGACTTTGGTATCAGGAATTTGTGTATCTAGAGGCAAATGTGTGAGAGTGTGCAGCAGGGGACACACGGCCCTTGGAGGTGGCAGGACTGCACTTCTTGACCAAGGTGTTACCTTTGGATTGAGAGGATTTGTTGCTCACACTAGGCCATTTGAAGCTGTATTTCTTGTCAGGGCCATCTTTTCCATTGGGCACGCTGGGCAGTTGCCCGGGGGCCACACTTTCCTAGGGGGCCCCACCAGCTGCCCAGCGACCCCAGTAAAAAATGGTAGGAAGCGGCGGGTCAGAACTGTGCATGCGCAGTTTGCGGAAATCGCAGAGAAGATCCGATCCTCCATGAGTGCTGCCTCTGTCTGTTCGCCGATGATGACGTTAGCCACACCCGCCAGATTTAAAAAAAAAAAGCAGGAGGAGCTGAGTGAGGGTGAATGGACAGAGTAAAGTGGTCAGAGCAGACAGCACAGCAGGCTTGAAGCAGAGTGTGGCGGAGTCGGACCCCTGTCGGCAGTGCCGGTTTTCGTGAGCCTGTAACCTGCCCAGCCACCAGCCAGTACAGACACGGAGTGCCCTGGTCGGTGTCGTACGGTGAGTGGCTGTCTGGCTGACTGTGCAGCTTGCACAAAGAGATTGGGGGGTGGTCTGTTGCTCTGATGTAAGTGGGAACTCTGATGTAAAGAGAAAGCAGTGGACTCTGATATAAGGTGGTCTCTGGTCACCAGAGCCCCCCTTACATCAGCGTTTCCCCTTACATCATGATCTGCAGCGTTCCCCTTTACATAAGAGTTCCCTTTCACTGTAAGGGGGAATCCTGCAGACTCTGATGTAAGAGGAAACTCTGTGCTGACTGGGTTATAGTAACCTAACCTTCATGTCAATGAAGAAATGTTTTTTTTTACTTTTGTTTAACTTAAACACATTTCTAATAGCACGATCTATATGTTTATAGTTTAAATACTGACATTTGCACTGTTTGGCACTGAAAACTGTAATTTTAGGTACCTTTTTGCAGTGGCAGTAAAAAAATGTGGTTCTGCCAGTAAGTGTCATGATTTTTGTCAGTAAAAATTTTCTCGTGCGTGATTGTGTAGACAGGGCCCCAGTGCACCGTATTGCCTATAATGCTCTTAAGATGACACTGTTTCTTGTGTACCTTATGTGGATGCCTTAAAGGAGTTGGAGTATCCTAGACACAAAAGCCCTTGTTGACCCTCCGTAATAGGGGGTCAACCCTCTCTGGTAAGAGCACACCTTTATCATTGGTGGTGGTTTGTGCACGAGGTGGAAACAATTGGTGACACAACAGACAATTTTTTTTTCACACTTATGTCATGTTGGTGACTCTTGGACTCACTTTGATTTTTTTTTTCATATTGTTTTTTTTTTTAGTGCAACACATTTATTATTTTATATTATTGTGTCAGTTTATAGCAATTATGGATGTTATTATTGCGTTCACCAATGTTGGGATGGTTGCAGCATCTAATACGGGTGCGTGGGATTATTTTTATAGCAATTGACATCAGTTCTGGCACTATTACTGGTACTGACATTAATGCTGGGATTATTATTATTGCCACTGACACCAACATTGAGGCCTCGTACACACGGCCGAGATTCTCGTTGAAAAAAACATGTCGTTTTTTTCGACGAGATTCTTGGACAAGAAACTTGTCTCGGCCGAGTGTACACACGCTCGTTTCAAAGAACCCGCGGTTCTTTGAAAGGAGTGTACGCGGTGACGTCATCGACTACGTCGAGCATGCGCTCGTCACATTCGATGCCGTCGCCGCCATCTTGGTATACCCTACGTATGCCTAGGAAGCTACCGCGCATGCGTCGAATTCATTTCGAACATGCGCGGGCTTCCGGGCGGACAGGTAAGTGTACACACACTCACTTTTCTCGTCGAGAAACATGCCGAGGAGAATCTCGACGAGAAAATAGAGAGCAGGTTCTCTATTTTCTCGTCGAGGTTTCTTGTCGGTTTTCTCGACGAGAAACCCGATAGCAGCGTACACACGACCGATTTACTCGGCAAGACCTCTCTGCGAGAAAATCGGCCGTGTGTACGAGGCCTAAATGCCCCATACACACGATCGTTTTTCATGCCGTTAAAAATGCCATTAAAAAAAAATGGCCATTAAAAATGATCGTGTGTAGGCTCCAGAGCATTTTTAACGACGTGAAAAACGGCCATTAAAAATTTCGAACATGCTCTCTTTTTTCACGTCGTTTTTCATGTCGTTTTTTTTTAACGACGTGAAAAACGATAGTGTGTATGCTTTAACGACGTGAAAAAAAACGTGCATGCTCAGAATCAAGTATGAGACAGGAGCGCTCGTTCTGGTAAAACTAGCGTTCGTAATGGAGATAGCACATTCGTCACGCAGTCACGGACTGAAAAGCACGAGACTGAAAAGAGCGAATCGTCGCTCAACAAACTTTACTAACATGAAGGGTGGCGCCATTCGAACGGAACTTCCCCTTTATAGTGCCGTCGTACGTGTTGTACGTCACTGCGCTTTGCTTGATCGTTTTTTTAAATGATCGTGTGTACGCAAGACAGGCTTGAGAGGAAACATGAAAAAAAAGATGTGAAAAACGGCAAGAAAAAAAATGGCAAGAAAAACGATCGTGTGTATGGGGCATAAGGCTTGTTTTACTTCAACTTTTTAGGTACCCCCTTTTATTTACCATGCCCACTTTTTTTACACACCCACCAGTGTTCTGCATTCTTCTTGATCCTTTCAAGGTGCCTTCCTATTTATTATAAAATGTTGGCAATAATTTACCATTGCTCATGGGCATAGACTTTGTTAACTATGTAGAAATCCATGCCTGAGCACAAGCACAACTACAACTCATAAGAATAGCTACCAACCAAATCTTTGCAGCATCACTGAAACGGGTACTTACTTAGCCAACCTACAGTGGGGAAAATACTTATTTGATCCCCTGCAGATTTTGTAAGTTTGCCCACTTACAAAGAAATGAAGGGTCTATTATTTTTATCATAGGTGTATTTTACATGATAGAGACAGAATATCAAGCAAAACATGGCTTAGTACTTGGTAGAGAATCCCTTGTTGGCAAGCACAGAGGTAAGATATTTCTTGTAGTTGGTGACCAGGTTTGCACACATCTCAAGAGGAATTTTGGTCCACTCATTTTTACAGATCTTCTCTAAACCCTAAGGTTTCTTGGCTGTCACTTGGCAACTCAAAGTTTCTGCTCCCTCCATAAATTTTCTATAAAATTAAGGTCTGGAGACTGGCTAGGCCACTTCATGACCTCAATGTGCTTCTTCTTGAGCCACTCCTTTGTTGCCTTGGTGGTATGTTTAGGGTCATTGTCATGCTGAAAGACCCATCTTCAGAGTTCTGACTGAAGGCAGAAGGTTCTCATCCAAGATTTTACAATACATGGCCCCATCTATTGGCCCCTCAATGCGGCAAAGTCGTCCTGTCCCTTTAGCAGAGAAACAGCCCAAAAGCATCATGTTTACACCCACATGCTTGACTGTAGGGATAGTGTTCTTAGGGTTATAGTCTGCAATTTTCTTCCTCCAAACATGGCGAGTCCCCCTCCTCAAAAAGGCGCATGTACAGTCATGCCAATGAACAGCTAAATTAATCAGAGAAAGATTGGGAGAAAGTGCTGTAGTCAGATAAGACCAACATTTAGCTTTTTGGCATTAACTCGACTTGCCGTGTTTGAAGGAAGAAAAATGCTGACTATGACCCTAAGCACACCATCCCTAGAGTCAAGCACAGGGGTGGAAACATGATGCTTTGGAGCTGTTTCTCTGCTAAAGATACAGGCTGACTTTGCCACATTGAGGGGCCATGTATTGTAACATCTTGTATGAGAACCTTCTTCCATCAGCCAGAACACTAAAGGGTCGTGGATGGGTCTTCCAGCATGACAATGACCGAAAACATACCTCCAAGGCAACAAAGGAGTGGCTCAAGAACAAGCACATTGAGGTCATGGAGTGGCCTAGTCAATCTCCAGACCTTAATCCTATAGAAAATGTATGGAGGGAGCTGGAACTTCGAGTTGCCAAGCAACAGCCAAAGAACCTTAGGGATCTAGAGAAGAGTGAACCAAAATCCCTCCTGAGATGCGTGCAAACCTGGTCACCAACTACAAGAAATGTCTTACCTCTGTTTTTTTGGTTGATATTCTGTCTCCATCATTTAACCACTTGAGACCCGCGCTATAGACAAAAGATGTCTGCAGCGCGGCTCTCAAGTGCTGAGTGGACGTCCATGGACGTCCTGCTGTTTCTCTCCCCCTGCGTGCCGCCGATGGCGCGCGGCGGGGGAACAGCTGTGCCCGCCGTGGTCACGTGATGCCGATGCGCGTGCCTGGCGGCCGCGATGTCCGCCAGGCACCCGCGATCGGCTGTGACAGAGGCAGGACGTGGATCTCTGTGTGTAAACACAGAGATCCATGTCCTGTCAGGGAGAGAGGAGACCGATGCTGTGTCCCTTGTACATAGGGACACAGATCGGTCACCTCCCCCTGTCAGTCCTTTCCCCCCACAGTAAGAATCACAAATAGGGAACATAGTTAACCCCTTCCTCGCCCCCTAGTGTTAACCCCTTCCCTGCCAGTCACATTTATACAGTAATCAGTGCATTTTTATAGCACTGTTCGCTGTATAAATGTGAATGGTCCCAAAATAGTGTCAAAAGTGTCCGATATGTCCGCCGCAATATTGCAGGCCTGACAAAAATCGCAGATCACCGCCATTACTAGTAAAAAAAAAAATATAATAAAAATGTAATAATTCTATCCCCTATTTTGTAGGCGCTATAACTTTTTCGCAAACCAATCACTATATGCTTATTGCAATTTTTTTTACCAAAAAAATATAGAAGAATACGTATCGGTCTAAACTGAGAAAAAAAATAGTTTTAAAAAAAAAATTGGGATATTATTATAACAAAAAGTAAAAAAATATTGTGTTTTTTTTTCCAAATTTTCTGTCTTTTTTTTGTTTATAGCGCAAAAAATAAAAACCGCAGAGGTGATCAAATACCACCAAAAGAAAGCTCTATTTGTGGGGAAAAAATTATAAAAATATCATTTGGGTACAGCGTTGTATGACCGCGCAATTGTCATTCAAAGTGCGTCAGCACTGAAAGCTAAAAATTGGTCCGGGCACGAAGGGGGTTTAGTGCCCAGTTGTCAAGTGGTTAAAATACACCTATGATAAAAAATATAGACTCTTAATTTATTTGTAAGTGGGCAAACTTACAAAATCTGCAGGGGATCAAATACAGTAATTACTTTCCCCACTGTACATTACAAACACCATTCTGTTACCAGTTCAACTGAGAAAACTAGGTTAGCTGGTGAACCAAACTGACTCTTTCCAGGGAACTATGGATCAGAGTGAAGCCTCTTAATTTGCGGGAAGTTCTAACTTTGTTTGAGTTGCCTAACTCTACTAATATGCCTAATGTGAGCATTCTTATAACTTTTGTAAGATTATTACATTCTTACCTACTTTAGAGGCATGTTTTTTTCTGTGCATTCAATGTGTATCTGTAACAGCTAGAAGAATATGGTGGCACAGTATAATCAAATAACCTAAATAAAATAATGATAGATTGGAAATCTAGATAATGAAACAAAAATGTATGGTGCATAACAGGACCCCAAGTTTGTCTATAGAAGCCCATGTGTGCACTTTGCTTTAGTTTGTTTATTTATTAATTGTGGCATTTAAGGATTCATATTGTACGTATATCATATTATAGAACAGATTCACACAGCAAAACTTTTAGTAAATACACATTTGAGACAATAAAATCTCAAATAGGGCAATACTGCAAATGCTTAAGCATCATATTCCTTTTATGAGTCGCAGCATATCCAGAGAGATACAAGCAGACACATGTACATTTCAAGACTTTCAGAATTGATGAAAGGTACTTACAGACATAAATGCAATGCAAAGCAATGCAAATTGCTTTAGATTCGAATTTGTGTCATCCCTTTCCCTGTGACAAATGGACCAAGTACCTTAATCAATTAAAAGATCCTCAGTGACCTAGATTAAATCATTACTTAAAATATTGCAGATACCTGCCTTAGACAGCATAAAAGTTTAATATTTCTGGGTCAAGGTTAAGATGAATAAAATAAATTAGACATAAAACGGAAGTGGAAAAAAGCAAAAAAAACATAAAACTGAATTATTTTTGTAAAAAAGGGCCATGAAGCAAGTAAAAGTCATTAACACATTTTAAGTAACATTTAAGTAAATGATAGAAAAGGATGCCCATTCACCAAATATGCTGAAATACTGAATATCCGTAAAAAAAAAGAAAGAAAAAGAAATGGAGATGCAGGTAAAGTGGCGTTCAGTGAAAAAGTGTACGGGTGCTGTAAAACTCAGTGGAGACATGTGGGTGGAGTAACAGCTAGTAAAAATATATGCTATGTGTCACAGTGGTGGTGAGTGGAGAATTTATTTTATTGTACACAATGGTGGCCAATTGAGAGGTTTGGGTCCTGTGGCAGTCAATAGAAAGGTGCATTTGGGGTAGTGATGGTCAGTGGACAAGTGCATGGATGCAGTGATGTTTAGTGATATGTGTGGGTGCAATATTGGTCACTAGAGTAGTGCATGTGTGTGTTACTAACCTTCAGGTTCCGTGGTACTGAGTGTTCAGCAAGTACAGTAACATCCTTGCTGAAGTTGGACCTATGCAGACAGTCTCAAGCAAATCAATCAGTGTCAGAACACTTGTTATGTGGACATTTTTCTATCAACAGTGCTGTCCACTTCCATATTCCTGAAGTGCAATAGAAAAACTCAAACATGTGTCCATGAATCATTCTCGTGGCTGTTAGGTGGCCAAGATTCAGACAACCCACTGCCACTTTACAAATGTCCAGGAGTGAGAGGGAGGGCAGATTTTGCTCTTGCGCTCACTTCCTCAGTTTCTGTTTTAAAATAATATAAAGGATTGAAAGGTTTCATAATTAACATTTCAAGAACAGGAAGAGTTTACAAAACTTAGCACCTTATTCCCCACCTATCACAAAAGGCAGCACCCTATGGGACTTAGACTTATACTAAAATTTATGTTATAGGACTCATGATATACAACAGATTAGAGATGTATGAAGAGGGATGCAGAGAGGTTAATGTAAATATGTGCAGCATGACAGCAGAACTAATCTGAACTCGTTTCTTGAATGACCTGGGCACATATATCTGTAGTGTTTACTTATCTCTCTCCAAGGCCCCAAGTCCTGTGTGTTTCTGCTGTTTCGTTTCTCTGTTATCAGCAAGATAACTTCTGAAAAGTTCTCCTAGACGAGAGATAAAAGCAGCTGAAAATTTGTGTCGTGGGAGGTTGCTATAAATAGTTTAGCAGAGAGCTTGTCTTGTCACAGCACAGCTCTGAAAGTCTCTGCCTATGCGGAGGGGGGGGTGTCTTTCCTCCAATCAGCTGTCTCCCAGTGTAAGCCAAGACTACACTCCCAGTGTTGAATGAGGAAGCGAAAATTCTAACACAATGTAAGAATTATAAAGAATATAGAAAGGGAAAGACAGCAGATATGCATGTAAAACTTATGTAGGAGGATATGTTTCATCTCTGTGTATCATCTGAGGCTGTTCACTTCACTGGGTATATGTGGGACTTTCCATCCACTTGAAGTGCCATGTAAAGTATCAAATATAATTTAAAAGTACCACATGCTATTAATAGTGCAAAAAGTAAAAAGAAAAACGTTTTTTTTAGAGTAGCTACCTTAAAATATGCAATCGCCACACTAATAGAAAAGCATTCATCTATGATTATAGATGGCTTCACTGCCCGTTTCCTACTGCCTACTGCGCATGCGCGAGTCGAGCAGCGCTTTATGAATGGGCGGCTGTTCTCTGGGATACACACAGTTCCCAGAAGACACTGAGCCCCATTCCTCAGAAGACAACACGAGGAGGACAAGAATGAAGACCAGCCGCGGACTAAGAAGAGGCAGATTAGGAAGATCTGCCTAGCAACCGCCATTTCTGGTAAGTAAAAATTATTATTTTTTTGCAGCATTTTTATGTCATTTTTTTTTTGGGTGGACCTCCGCTTTAAAAAAGTGTTTAAAAAAAAGCTAAAAAAAAAAACAACACAAAACTTGGCAGGAAGTTCCCACTAAGTCTAGGTTCACATCTATGCGGCTGTGCTTGATTCGTTTTTCAGGCATGTTTTTCAGTGTATTTTGCGTTTTTAAACCAGTGTTTTTTATGCTTTCTTTTCTCTTTAAACGCACTGTAAAACACACTGTATATAGCTGGTTGCTAAGGAGGGGGCTAGGAAGCCGGCCCCACATCCTTAGCAACCGATGAGTCATCAGCTGTCAGCGGGATTTCCTCACAATTAAAAAAAAACGGCGTGGGGTCCCCCCGAAAATCCATACCAGGCCCTTATCCGAGCATGCCACCCGGCAGCTCAGGAAAGGGAGGGGATGAGAGAGCGCCCCCCCCTCCTGAACCATACCAGGCTGCATGCCCTCAACATGGGGGTGGTTGCTTTGGGGCAGGGGGGCTCTTCTCCCCCACCCCAAAGCACCTTGCCCCCATGTTGATGAGGACAAGGGCCTCTTCCCGACAACCCTACCTGGTGGTTGTCGGGGTTTGCGGGTGGGGGGCTTTTAGAATCTGGAAGCCCCCCTTTAATAAGGGGGCCCCCAGATCCTGGCCCTCCCTATGTGAATGGGTATCGGGAAGAGGCCCATGCTCTCATCAACATGGGGGCAAGGGCAAGCACTCCTCCATGTTGAGGGCATGTGGCTCGGTATGGTTCAGGAGAGGGGCACTCGCTCGTCCCCTCCCTTTCCTGACCTGCCGGGCAGCATTCCGGTGTGAATTTTGGGGGTCCCCTCTGAATCTATACTAGACTTGAAGGGCCTGGTATGGACCTGGAGGGGAACCCCACAGCACTTTTTTCCGCAAATTTTTTGCGGGCAAATTTTTTTTTTTTTTTTACATTCAGTTTTCAGCGGGAACCCTGCTGACAGCTAATTAGTCATCGGTTGTTAAGCTTCCTGGCCCCCTGCTTAGCAAACAGCTATATACAGTGGTAAAATAGGAACCGCAAAACACATCAAACATAGCACCAAAAATGCACCACTTGCGTTTCTGGTGCAGCTCCATTGAAGTCTATTAGCCGCAAATCGTGGGAAAAAAGTCCCCGACCCTTTCCAAAAATGCACCGGCCAGAAACCATGTTAAATGGACCGTATTGTGTTTCTGCAAACTGCAAAACGCACAAAAAAATGCATAGGTAGAAACGTATGGTAAGTCTCTGTAAGGAAAACTTTAAGTGCAATGGGGGCTAAAAATAAGGATTTTTTTTTTAAAAAAGATAAAAGTTCAAAATAAACATACCGTATATACTCGAGTACAAGCCGAGTTTTTCAGCACTTTTTTTGTGCTGACAATGCCCCCCTCGGCTTATACTTGAGTCACCTTTTTGCGCCTGATCTCCCGGACTTTGCGGACCCGGTACTTGGCACACATATAGCCAATATATATGTGCCAAGTAATATATAGCCATATAGTACACATATGTACCCAAACTTGGCACACATATAGCCCCACTTATCCTCTACAAGTGTGCAAAGTTTGTTGTCCGGGGGACCTACGGCCGGGGAGCATAGATTTTTCAAAGCCGGGCACCCCTTCCATATACTCCCATGGTAAACGTAAGTCTAGTCATGGACACAGTGAGGCATAGACATAGTGAGGCATAGGCACAGTGAGGCATGGGCACAGTGAGGCATGGGCACAGTGAGGCATGGACACAGTGAGGCATGGGCACAGTGAGGCATGGGCACAGTGAGGCATGGACACAGTGAGGCATGCACATGGGAAAATTGAAGCACAGTGAGGCATGCAGATGGACACCCTAGGCTTATACTCGAGTCAATAAGTTTTCCCTTTTTTTTTTGTGGTAAAATTAGGTGCCTCGGCTTATATTCAGGTCAGCTTATACTCGAGTATATATGGTATGTGTTCTACTTTAGCAGAATATTTTTCCCCCTTCAACACTACATTATGATGTGCACAGGAAAAAAAATGCTTTGCATAACATTAGGATAAGTTTAAGTTGCATTGGCAAGGGCAAATAGACTTTTTCTCAGTTTTCTAATTGCAGCTTGCAAACAATCCAAATGACATTGTATTCACTTGCATAATAAATGCAAATGTCATGCAGATCATCCAATGTCATTTGTGGGACCAGTGGCAATATGTTTTTTGGTGACTACAGACAAAGGTGATTTACTTGAATAAAAACAAGAGAAAATGTGCCTTCTCACTCATTTATTCAATAAAAATATCAATAGATGTCACGATCAGCACAGTGACTAAGTGGTTAGCATTTCTGCTTAGCAGCACTAGTGTGATTGGTTTGAATCTCAACCATGGCACTACCTGCACAGAGTTTGTATGTTCTCCCTGTGTCTGCATGGGTTTCCTCCCACACTCCAAAGACATGCAGGTAGGTTAATTGACACCTGTCTGAATTGGCCCAAGTGCATTTATGTATGAATGTGTGTTAGGGACCTTAGATTGTAAGTATATATAAAGAGCTGCATAAATTGACAGTGCTATATAGGTACCTGTAATAAAAAAAACAATAGTGTACTGTGGAAAAACGTAAGTACACCCTTGGCATCAGAAACTGGTATTGCTCACTTTAGCAAATTTACCTCTATTGATCTTGACACGATGATACCATGATGTCATGGTACACATGTCAATATTTTATAGAAACCAGAACCTACATATCTGAGGTTTCCATAGGACAGCTTCCACCTGCATACTCTCTAACACGTTTTTCTAATAATTGGCTCCTAAGTAGGGCTGAGCGGACACCTGGATGTTTGGGTTCGACGGGTTCGGCCAAACTTCGGAAAAAAGTTTGAGTTCGGGACCCGAACTTGACCCTGAACCCAAACCCTATTGAAGTCAATGGGGACCCGAACTTTTGAGGACTAAAATGGCTCTAAAAAAGTCATGGAAAGGGCTAGAGGGCTGCAAATGGTAACAAAATGTTGTTAAGAGCATGGCAAGTGCTCTGCAAACAAATGTGGATAGGGAAATAATAACTTAAAATAACATAAAATACATAAAAATAAAAAATAATAATCTTGACCTAGGAGGACGAGGTCTATATGGAGTAGGAGGTTCAGGTGGCGGTGGATGTGGCGGTGTAGGTGTATGCAGAATTTTTTTTTGCCAGAAAACGCACCAAAAAAATTTTTTTGCCCTAAATTATTATATTTTTTGAAGAGCAGAATAGGAGAACAGTATCTAAAGTGTGTATCTCACACGTACAGATATGCAGAAAATGCACCAAAATAAATTTTTTGGGCAGAAAACGCACCAAAATTTTTTTTTTGCCCTAAATTATTACTCTTTTTTGAAGAGCAGAATAGGAGAACAGTATCTAAAGTGTGTATCTCACATGTACAGATATGCAGAAAATGCACCAAAATTTTTTTTTATGGCAGAAAATGCAGCAAAAATGTTTTCTTTTGCCCTAAATTATTATTTTTTTGAAGAGCAGAATAGGAGAACAGTATCTAAAGTGTCTATCTCACACGTACAGATATGCAGAAAATGCACCAAAATTATTTTTTATGGCAGAAAATGCAGCAAAAAAATTTTTTTTGCCCTAAATTATTCGTTTTTTGAAGAGCAGAATAGGAGAACAGTATCTAAAGTGTGTATCTCACACATACAGATATGCAGAAAATGCAGCAAAAAATATTTTTTTGCCCTAATTTTTTTTTTTTGAATAGCGGAATAGGAGAACAGTATCTAAAGGGTGTATCTCACAGTAACATATGCAGTACTGGTGCACTGAGCTTGCATAAAATGCCCGCTGAAGCCAACCTAACTAACAGACAGATAAAAGTTATCTTTTCTCTGGCACTGGGCTCAGGGCAGGATAAAAAGATTGTGCACTGCACCCACACAACAAAAGCAAGGTAGATCGCTGAGTAATTTGATTTCTGAATCAGGACTCCTCTCGAATTCTCTCCCTCAAAGCAGCAGCAGCAACCTTTCCCTACACTATCTAAAGCAGAGTGACGTGCTGTGCTATGTGCCTCTAGCTTATATAGAGGCTGGGTCACATGCTGCACTGGCCAATCACAGCCATGCCATTAGTAGGCATTGCTGTGATGGCTTCTAAGGGCACACAAGTTAAACGAATGTTAATTGGCTGCCCTGCAGCTTTTTAAAATGCGCCATTACATTGTCGAACACCGAACCCGAACCCGAACATACAGTACATTGTTCAGGTTCGGGTCCGGGTACCAAAACCCCAAAAGTCCAGTACGAACCCGAACTTTACAGTTCGGGTTCGCTCAACCCTACTCCTAAGCTAGAACACCAGATTCTAATTTCATGAATTTGAAGTGGTGGCAAATATAGGTGTACTTACTTTTTCCAAATGACAAATCTGCATTTTCATATGAAAAAATGAATACGCCATGTCAAATTTATAAATAAAACAAAACATACAGTATAAAACAAATGTATAAATAAAAAACAAAAATTATTCATTTGGGTCCCAACATTGGATGATCTTGGTAAATTTGCATTCATTGAACGAGTATCAAATGTAATTTGGATTTTTAGTGATCACAAAGCTGTGAAAGTCTTGTGCTAATTTTTGCTCTTGCCAACCAAGTTTGATCTTATCTATATAGTAGAATATAAAATGTATGCAAACTGTTTTTCCTTTTGAGCATCACAATGTAGCATCAGAAGAAAAATAATGCTCCTCTAAAGTAAAATGCAAACTTTACTTTGAGCTTTACTATTCTGCTTCATTACATGAAAGTCACACCAATGTGATATCATTTTAACCAGCAAACTTTGTTGATTATATTTTGGGGTAAATATATGGAAATGAGCAAATTAAGTAAATGTTGTGTTGGGAAAAATACAGGCAAATGCATATTTTCTAAAGTTTTACTTTAATCCCAATAAAAACCAAATCATTAAAATCTGCTACCAAATTAAAGTCCTATCTGTCTCCTCAAAAAAGATATAATAGCATACTGTATATATCTTACCCTAAGCATAATACATTAAGGTAAACTTTAAATGCTAAAAGGTACAATGTGAACAAAAACAACACTGAAACAAGAAAAACATTCTGGGACTCAAAGAGATTTAGGGGGAATAAAGTCCTAGGCAATCAAATGGTTAATTAGGAGCTGCAATGAACAGTGAAACTAAAGCCGTGTACACACGATCAGTTTTACCGATGAAAACAGTCTGATGGACTTTTTTCATCGGATGAACCGATCGTGTATGGGCCCCATCGGTCTTTTTTCCATCGGTGTGAAAAAATAGAACATGTTTTAAATTTATCCGATGGGAAAAAAAATGATAGCAAAATCCAATCGTCTGTGTGGAAATCCATCGGATAAAAAACCCACGCATGCTCAGAATCAAGTCGACACATGCTCAGAAGCATTGAACTTAATTTTTCTCGGCTCATCGGAGTGTTTTACGTCACCCGCGTTTGAAACGGTCCGTTTTTTGACTGATGGTGTGTGGGCAAGACTGATGGAAGACAGTTTCATCGGATTTCCGATGGAAAAAAACATCGGATTAGAATCCATAGGATATCCGATCGCGTGTACAGGGCTTAAGATGACATTACCCTTCTCTGCTTATTGGCTGTGCACACATTTACATAAAAGATTGTACATTATTGCACTGAGCACACATTTCATGAGAATGTACATAAGGTCCTGTGTAATTCTTACCAGAAGGCATAACCTTCATATATCTATACCTAGAAGACACCAAGGCAGCAGAAAGATGTCAGGTTTTACATAAATATAGGCAATATTCATAGGCATGCACACTGGGTGTGCCTGGGCTCACCCTAATCTGGGGGTTGGTAAACCATTGATTGCGAACTACACATCGACCGTGGGTAGGTGACAGACCGCAATCCTTCCTTGCTGGCCCCCGGAACTTGGACAGGAGGGGCGGCGGGGGTGAAATTTACTGGAACTGATCTGTATTTTCCTCCAGCAGCAGCTGAAAGTAAGCTTCTCCTCCTCTCCCTCCCATTCAGCAGCCACAGGTGCTCCTCTGTGTGCTTCCCTGGTCCCTCCCCCCACAGCAATCTCTGCACTTTGGACACGTCCACTGCTCTACTGACACCGCCCTCTGCCGTACTGATACCATCCTCTGCCCTACATACACATACACTGCTCTACTGACACCGTCCTCTGCCCTACTGATACCAACCTCTGCCCTACATACACATACACTGCTCTACTGACACCATCCTCTGCCCTACTGATACCAACCTCTGCCCTACATACACATCCACTGCTCTACTGACACCATCCTTTGCCCTAATGATACCAACCTCTGCCCTACATACACATACGCTGCTCTACTGACACCATCCACTGTTCTACTGACACCATATACAAACACACACACACACGCATGTTTGAGCTTTGGGGTTCATACCCTAATGCAATGGGCTGCACACACCTAATATTATTTCTACATGAAATTTTTTATATTCTGTAATGCATTATATACAGTAGATTATATACAATAAAATCCTTCAGGGTCCACAAACAAGAATCATCATCTTCTGATTTCCAAAAGAACAATAACATATTTGATGGGTACCACAATGCCTGAAAAGAATATGATAACTTTATCCAGTTGCTCTGCTTTTATCACTTGTAAAAACTAAAAAGCTTTTCTTCTGAATCCGTTAAAGTATATTTTTTGGCATCTGCTGCCATTCTGTACAAAGATTTTTTTCGAAAAAGTAGGCATTTCCAGACAGATCAAAAATATGCAGCTTAGCAGGGATGCTGTCACATGTCAATTTTGTGATATTGCTGACAATGTGGATGAAGGATTATTGAATGTAATTGAAGAGGCTGAGGCATTCAGTGTAAATTTGGAGGACTATAAAGACAACAGGAATGTTGCCCAGCTGTGTCTGAGCTTCCTTACTATGGACAATTATTTTAACGTGACAGCAGTTTTCCTAGCTTTAGCTGGGCTGCATGGATGCATTTTATTCATGAGGTACACTTTATTAACCTGACTGCTGCCAGCGGCCAGTGCCATGAAGCATCTCTATAGAATGCTGTTCTTTTCCACTGCCTTAAAACTTTTTTTACCAATCATAAAGTTTCTAGTGTTTTTCTGGGGATTTGCTTCATTTAAATTCTATAACCTAATACCTTGCAGAATCTTTGTATTTGATTCCTCTACGAATCACCTTTAAAAATGAATCATTCCAACATGTATTAATTTTTTTCTAAGCTTTTAAAGTGTATGTAAAGGCAAACTTTCTTTTTAGTTTCTGGATAGTGGCGAGGAGTTAGATCTTCTACCAAAAAAATGCTTGCGTTAGTGTCTTTACAAAAATGACCAGCTACTAGCAATGAGAGCAATATAATGTATATAAATCTTGGAAAATACATTAAATTATTATGCAGCGCTGGTATGTGAAATGAAACACTCCCACAATAAAAATAAATAATGACAATGTCCACTGAGAAATTCTAATGTCCCAAAATATTCAACTACTTAAAATTCCAAATATGAAATTCCATATGAAGAGGACTTTAACACCATCATCAATGCCTTTTTCACCAGCAAGTGTATACAGGGAGTAGGTATGAGCTTCGAGTTCGAGTCAAACTCATGTACATTGCCTGTTCGCCCGTTCGCCGAACAGCGAACAATTTGGGGTGTTCGCGGCAAATTCGAAAAGCCGCGGAACACCCTGTAAAAGTCTATGGGAGAAATCTAACGTGCTAATTTTAAAGGCTTATATGCAAGTTATTGTCATAAAACGTGTTTGGGGACCTGGGTCCTGCCCCAGGGGACATGTATCAATGGAAAAAATAGTTTTAAAAATGGCAGTTTTTTCGGGAGCAGTGATTTTAATAATGCTTAAAGTGAAACAATAAAAGTGAAATGTTCCTTTAAATTTGGTACCTGGGGGGGTGTGTATAGTATCCCTGTAAAGTAGCACTTGTTTCCCGTGCTTAGAACTGTCCCTGCACAAAATGTCATTTCTGAAGGAAAAAAAGTCATTTAAAAGTATTCGCGGCTGTAATGAATTGTCGGCTCCCGGCAATACAGAGAAAAGTCATTGAAAAAAAAAAAAAAATGCATGGGGGTCCCCCCAAATTCAATTACTAGGCCCTTCAGGTCTGGTATGGATATTAAGGGGAAGCCTGTGCCAAATTTAAAAAGAAAATTACGTGGGGTTCCCCCAAAATATCCATACCAGACCCTTCAGATCTGGTATAGATTTTACACAGAAATGAAGGGAATGGGGAAAGGGGAGGTGCAAGTATAGCCACTAATGTACAGGTAGTCAGATAGAATACCCGTAATGGATCATTTACCTTGTTGGGTGTTGTTGCTGTAACCAATTAGCATAGACAAAAGGGGGGGAGGCAGACTGAAGGGGTTACTATTGGCAATAAATTATGATCAAAACTGGAATAATCCAAAAATTCATTATGTTTATTCCAATATCAAAAGTTAGATATATATTCAGATAAAAATGCAGTTTAATGAACCAAATGAAAAAGTAATGTCAACAGTAAAAACTAATTGCCATGAACATATATGACAAATAGGACGCACAAATGACAAAAACATAAAACACAGCACTTGTCCGGACGTTGTAGTCCAGCCGCAAGTTATGCACACCCCATTCCAATCGGAGTATTAATTTAACCTTAAAGAGGAGGAAATCTAATTAATTAATAAGTAAATAAAATGTATTTCCTTATTACAGGTCAAATGGGTGCAACTTGCAAGGGACTAGACCAGGTGTAAGGTGGAGACAGGACCGTGTGGATCCTCACTGGATATCATCGCTGGAGCCTGCAGATCATCCGTCGCTGGATACCGACATCACTGGAGTGGAGATCGAGAGTCGATTACCACCGCTGGAATCTTTTTTTTATTTTTATTTTTTTTATTTTTAATAAAGGGCTTATCACAACTGTGTCTGTGTGTTTTTTATTTTTTTTTACACTTTCTTTGTGAAATGGTAGGGGTACAATGTACCCGTACCAATTCACATAGGGGGGTCAGGATCTGGGGGTCCCCTTTGTTAAAGGGGTCTTCCAGATCCTGTTAACCCCACCGCCCGCAGACCCCCACAACCACCGGGCAAGGGTTGTGGGGATGAGGCCCTTGTCCAGACCCCAAAGCATCCTTCCCATATTGAGGGCATGTGGCCTGGTACGGTTCAGGAGGGGGCGCTCTCTCGTCCCCCCCTCTTTTCCTGCGGCCTGCCAGGTTGCATGCTCAGATAAGGGTCTGGTATGGATTTTTGGGGGGAACTCCACGCCATTTTAAAAAAAAAATTGCCACGCAGTTCCCCTTAAAATTCATACCTGACCTGAAGGGCCTGGTAATTGAATTTGGAGGGACCCCCACGCATTTTTTTTTTTATAAATGACTTTTAATGACTTTTCTCTGTATTGCCGGGAGCTGACAATTCATTATAGCCGCGAGTACTTTTAAATTACTTTTTTTCCTTCAGAAATGACATTTTGTGCAGGGACAGTTCTAAGCACGGGAAACAAGCGCTACTTTACAGGCATACTATAGACACCCCCCAGCTACAAAATTTAAAGGAATATTTCACTTTATTTGTTTCACTTTAAGCATTATTAAAATCACTGCTCCCGAAAAAACAACAGTTTTTAAAACTTTTTTTTGCATTGATACATGTCCCCTGGGGCAGGACCCGGGTCCCCAAACACTTTTTATGACATAGACTTTAACGGTGTTCGGATGTTCAAACTAATTTATTGTCTGTTCGCATGTTCTGATGCGAACCGAACTGGGGGGTGTTCGGCTCATCTCTAACAGGGAGGCTTTCCAGATTAAAAAAAAACAATAAAATGAGGTATGATGCACTTAAAGTGCTGTGAAAGCATTTTTTCCCCCCTTCCTGATTTTTTTTTGTTTGTTTGCATATTTGTCACGCTTAAATGGTTCTAATCAAATACATTTTAATATTACACAAAGATAACTGAGTAAATTCAAAATGCAGCTTCCAAATTATGACTTTATTAAGGGAAAAAAGCTGTCCAAACCTCCCTGGCCCTGCGTGAAAAAGTAATTGTCCCCTAAACCTTATAACTGGTTGTGCCACACTTGTCGGCAACAACTGCAATCAAACATTTGCGATAACTGGCAATGAGTGTTTCACATCACGGTGGAGGAATTTTGGTCCACTCTTCTTTGCAGAATTGTCTTACTTCAGCCACATTGGGGGGTTTTCAAGCATGTTTAAGGTCATTCCACAGCATCTCAATCGGAAATTAAGTCTGCACATTGTTTAGGCCACTCCAAAACCTTAAAGGGGTTGGTTGTAAAGGTTTGTTTTTTATTTTCTAAATAGGTTCCTTTAAGCTAGTGCATTGTTGGTTCACTTTCCCTTTCCTTCGATTTCCCTTCTAAATGTTTTTTTTTCTTTGTCTGAATTTCTCACTTCCTGTTCCTCCTCAGTAAGCTTGTCCCCATCATCCGAGCTGTTCGGGCTGGGGGTTTGTCAGCGTGCTCACCCCCTCCCTTGGGACTACATCCCTGCGGGGAGACGCTGTGAACGAAAGAAAAAAACATTTAGAAGGGAAATCGAAGGAAAAGGTAAGTGAACCAACAATGCACTAGCTTAGCCACTTCCCGCCCAGTCAATAGTGAATTGACGTCCGGGAAGTGGTTGCTATATCGATACTGGACGTCATATGACGTCCTGCAGGATAATGCCTTGCGCGCGCCCGCGGGGGCGCGCAGCACGGTGATCGGGGACGGCATGTGTCCCTCGGACACAGCGCTTCCCCGATCACGGTAAACAGCCAATTTCATTGGCTGTTTACCATGTGATCGGCTGTGTCAAAGTCACAGCCGATCACCTGTCAAAACAAACTCGGCGGCGCGCTCCGTGCGCGCCGCCACAGGCTTGCAGAGCGGGGATCGGGGAAGGCGAGTGTCCCTTGGACACAGCGCGTCCCCAATCAGAGTAAACAGCCAATGAATTGGCCGTTTACCACGTGACCGGCTGTGTCCAATCACAGCCGGTCACAAATGTAAACAAACTCCACAGGAGTTACTACCTGATCCCTGCTCTCTCCTCACACACCGATCTGTGAGGAGAGAGAAGAGATCAGTAAGTTAGCTCAGTGTAGTTTGTCTACATAAGTTTACAGTGCACAACACGCCCCCCCCCCCATAAAGAGGACCTGTCACACAGCCCAGCACATCAATCAGCCCAGTCAATCAGCCCATCTGTCAATCAGCCAATCTGTCAATCAGCCCATCTGTCAATCAGCCCATCTGTCAATCAATCAGCCCATCTGTCAATCAATCAGCCCATCTGTCAATCAATCAGCCCATCTGTCAATCAATCACCCCACCTGTCAATCAATCACCCCACCTGTCAATCAATCACCCCATCTGTCAATCAATCAACCCATCTGTCAATCAATCAATCAGCCCATCTGTCAATCAATCAGCCCATCTTTCAATCATCTGTCACAGGCCCACCTCCATCGGTACCGCCATTGGCACCACCACACAGGCTACCAGTACCGCCATCGGTACCAGTACCACTACCAGTACCGCCACCAGGCCCAGCATCTATACTGCCACACAGGCCCGCTACCAGTATCACCACTAGTGCCGCCATCGGTACCACCACCAGTACCACCACCCGTACCACCGTCGGTAGTGCCACCACCACCTGTACCACCACCTGTACCGCCATCGGTACCATCACCACCCGTACCGCCATTGGTACCACCACCACCTGTACCGCCATTGGTAACACCACCACCTGTACCGCCATTGGTACCACCACCACCCATACCGCCATCGCTACCACCACCACCCGTACCGCCACCTGTACCGCCATCGGTACCGCCGCCACCACCACCACCCGTACCGCCATCGGTACCACCACCACCACCTGTACCGCCATTGGTACCACCACCACCCATACCGCCATCGGTACCACCACACAGGCCCACCACTAATACCTCCATCGGTACTACCACACAGACCGCCACCACTACCACCAGCAGTACCATTACACAGGCCCACCAATAAGCACTGCCATAATGTCCCAAAGGGTTTACACACCTGAGGAGGCATATGCCATTCTTGCCATGTCGGATGATGAGAGCAGCGGGGAGCTCCCATTATCCGATTCTGGTTCGGAATACGAGCCAGTGGAGGATAGTGGCTCAGAGTCCGAGTCCCCGGAGGAAACCGTCCCTCCCAAAAGAATGCGATCGGCACCAAGATCAGCACCAAGATCAGGAGAACTGCCCACCACCAGCAGCGCCATACCCCAGGAAGAGGAGCCCAGTACAAGCAATGGAAATGCACACCCAACCCGAAGAATCCAGCCCCAATCCTACCTTCCCGATGCCCTGGCAAACCCCTTATGGTTGCCTGCCAACTCAGGATCCGCTATCATCCCCCCTTTCTCTGCACAGCCAGGTGTGCAGCCCGACACTACAAATTTTTCTAAATTTGATTATTTTTGTTTCTTTTTCCCACAAGATTTGCTGCAGAATATAGTGGATCAAACGAATCTGTATGCATCCCAATTTATTGCTGCCAACCCCGATTCTTCCTACGCCCGCATGTTCCAGTGGCGGCGTCTAACATTGGACGAATTTAAATTGTTTTTGGGCCTTATGTTCAATATGGGGCTTACAAAAAAGAACGAAGTCCATTCATATTGGTCCAAACGCCCCATCCAACACATGCCCATATGTTTCGCTGTCATGTCCAGGAAAAGATACGACATGATTATGCGCTTTCTCCACTTCAATGACAATTCACAGTGCCCTCCCCGAGATCATCCCAACTACGACAAATTGTACAAGATACGCCCCCTAATCAATGCCTTTTCCCAGCGATTTGAAGAAGTTTTCATCCCAGACCAAAAAATTTGTGTGGACGAGTCCCTCGTACATTTCACCGGCCGACTGCAGTTCAAGCAGTACATACCAAGCAAGAGAGCCAGGTATGGGTTAAAATTAAATAAATTATGTGATCGAGCCACTGGATACGTCTGCAAATTCAGGATCTACGAAGGCAAAGACTCCCAGCTCCAGCCCCGTGATTGCCCCACATATATTGGAACCAGTGGGAAAATTGTCTGGGAGTTGGCATACCCCCTGTTCGGAAAAGGTTACCATTTATATGTTGATAATTATTATACCAGCCTGCCCCTTTTTTGCCACCTTTACAGTAAACAAACCCCGGCCTGCGGTACCTTAAAAAAAAAACGGAAGGGATTCCCACAAAATGTATTGACAAAAAAATTGCGACCTGGAGAATCGGCATCCATGAGGAACGAGGAGGTGTTGGCCATGAAGTGGAGGGACAAGAAAGATGTCCACATCCTCTCTACGATCCACAATGACACCATGGTGGAGATCCCAAGAAGACGCGGCTCCATTGTAAAGCCTGAATGTGTCCATGACTTCAATTTGTACATGGGGGGGGTGGATTTAAACGACCAGATGCTACAGCCCTACTTATCAACCAGAAAGTCCCATTATTGGCACAAAAAAGTTGCGTTTCACCTGTTTCACATGGCCCTTTTTAATTCGTTTGTCTGCTACCAAAAAGCAACTCAAAATCACTGACTCCACTACCTCCAATATATCGAAGATATCATCGATGCCCTCATTTACCAACAAGATCCCGCCCCAGGAAGCATTCGCTCTGATAGTGTGAGTCAGCTTCACGAGCGACACTTTCCCTTTAGCATCCCCCCCACAGAATCTGGAAGAAGACGCCAAAAGAAATGCCGTGTATGCAGCAGAGGAGGAGTAAGAAGAGACACCAGCTATTATTGTCCCGATTGTCCCTCCCAACCTGGCCTGTGCATCGGAAATTGCTTCAAAAATTATCATACATCCATTAGTTCCCCTTATTATTAACAGACTGCCATTTCCCTATTTGCCTGCTACCATGTTACTAACTACCTTCCATGTTAATTAACTGACCCTGGCCTGTTTACCGACGATGCCTCTGCCTGCCGATTTAAACCACGTTTCTGACTTCCACGTGTACCGACCTTGGCCTGTTAATCGACCATGTTTTTGCCTGCCACTTGGACTGATCTTTTGGCCATCTACTTTTAGTACACAGGGGTCTCACATATGTGAGGGGCTTCAGAATAGCGTTCTGAGTAGAGAAAACCAGTTTTTCGTTTTCTGTGCTCCAAGAACAGGGTCTGGTTGCCCGGAGGCTTCAAAGCGATTTGGGTGGGAGAAGCCTCTACCCCTGTCCCCCTGGCCCTAAGCTTGATGGTCCTTCCTGCTGCCTGGACCAATAATTTGGCTGTGCTGACCATATTACTGCCTGTAATGACCCATGACATTATGGACCATGTTTCTTCCTGCTGCTTGGACCAATACTTTGGCTGTGTTGACCATATATCTGCCTGCTGCCTCTACTGACTTTGGACAGCATTTCTGCCGGGACACCTCTGCCTGCTACCTGGACCTGTGCTTTGGCTGTGCTCTGGCTGTGCTGACAGTATCTCTGCCTGTGCGAACTATGGACAGTATTCCTGCCTGCTGCCTGGATGATTGCTTTTGCTGTCGCTGACCTCATCCCTGCCTGCTGCCTGGACCGATGCTCTCCTCTGTGGACCACTGCACTTCTAAAACCACAGGTAATCTTTTGTTATTTGGTATGTACCTGCTATGTGTTAGATATATGAAGGGCCTTCAAAAATGTGATCGGTAGTCAGAAAATGATATGTGCAATTAATGCTGCTAGAATGCCTGGAGGTGCTACTTGGATGTTGGGCCTCTGTATGTGGCCAGGCTGTGTAAAAGTCTCAAACATGTGGTATCGCCATACTAAGAAGGAGTAGCAGAATGCATTTTGGGGTGTCATTTTTGCTATGTATATGCTATGCGTTAGAAATATCTTATAAATGGACAACTTTGCGTAAAAAAAATGCATTTTCATTTTTTCTCCACATTTTCCAAAACCTTCTGGAAAAAAATGAACCATTCAAAAGACTCATAATGCTTCATAGATTATACGTTGGGGTGTGTGCTTTCCAAAATGGGGTCATTTTGTGGAAAATTCCATTGTCCTGGTGCTCCAGGGCCTTCAAAAGTGTAATAGGTGGTTGAGAAAGGATATGTGCGATTTATGCTTGTAGAACGCCTGAAAGTGCTACTTCAATGTTGGGCCTCTGTATGTGGCCAGGCTGTGTAAAAGTCTCACACATGTGGTATCGCTACACTCAGGAGGAGTAGCGGAATGTATTTTGGGGTGTAGTTGCAATTATGCATATGCTGTGTGAGAGAAAAAAACTGTTAATATGACCAGTTTGTGTAAAAAAAAAAAAAAAAAAAAATAAAATAACATTTTCCCAAGAATTGTGGGAAAAAAATACAACTTCAAAAAACTCACCACGCCTCTTAGTAAATACCTTGGACTGTCTACTTTCCAAAAAGGGGTAATTTTGGGGTATTTGTACTTTCCTCGCTTGTTAGTGTCTCAAGAAATGAGATATCCCTTCAGTACATCAGGCGTGATCAGATGTGATAAATTTTCAGTGATTGCCACCATATTGTAGACTCTATAACTTTCACAAAGACCAAATAATATACACTAATTTGGGTTCATTTTACCAAAGATATGTAGCAGTATACATTTTGGCACAAATTTATGAAGAAAAATTACTTATTTGCAAAATTTTACAATAGAAACTAAAAAAAAGTGTTTTTTTTAAAAAAAAATTGCTGTTTTTTTGCTTATATCGCAAAAAATAAAAAACCCAGTGGCGATTAAATACCACCAAAAGAAAGCTCTATTTGTGAGAAGAAAATGATAAAAATTTTGTTTGGATACAGTGTAGCATGACTAAGTAATTGTCATTCAAAGTGTGAGAGTACTGAAAGCTGAAAATTGGTCTGGGCGGGAAGGTGCATAAGTGCATGGTATTGAAGTGGTTAAAGGAACCTATTTAGAAAATCAAAAAACAAACCTTTACAATCCCTTTAATTTATTATTTTGAGCTATTCAGAGGTGGACTTGCTGTTGTGTTTTGCATCATTGTCCTGTTGCATAACCCAAGTGCGCTTGAGCTTGAGGTCACGGACTGATGGCCGTTCTCCTTCAGTATTTTCTGGTAGAGTGCAGAATTCATGTTTCCATCAATTATGGCAAGTTGTCCATTTCCTGAAGCTGCAAAGCAGCCCCAGACCATCACACAACCACCACAATGTGTGACTGGTTTCATCATCTTATTATGAAATGCTGTGTTAGTTTTACGCCTTCATAAATTTTAACTTTTCTCTCATCAGTCTACAGAATATTTGCTCAACAGTCTTGGGGGGAATCAAGATGTTTCTTGGCAAACGTGAAACAAGGCTTTGTGTTCTTTTTGATCAGTAGTGGCTTATACATTGGAACTCTCTCATGGATGCCATTTTTGCCTTGTCTCTTTCTTATTGTTGAATCATGAAAACTGAACTTAACTGAGGCAAGTGAGGCCTTCAGTTCTTTAGCTGTTGTTCTGGGTTCTTTTATGACCTCCTGGATGAGTCATCATTGTGCTCTTGGAGTAGTTTTGGTAGGCTGGCCACTCCTGGAATGGTTCACCACTATTCCAAGTTTTCTCCATTTGTGAATAATGGCTCTTACTGTGGTTTATTGGAGTCCCAAAGCCTTTAAAATTCCATACTGATACATGTCAGTTATTTTGTTTCTCATCAGTTCTTGAATTTCTTTAGACCGCGGCATGATGTGTTGCTTTTTTAATATCTTTTAGCGTGTTTCACTTTTTTAGACAGCTTTAAGTAACTTTTTGATTCAACAGGTCTGGCAGTAATCAAGTCTGGATGTGGCAAATAAAGTTTAACTCAGCTTTCCAAAAAATGTGGTTAATCACAGTTCATTCATGATTTAGCAAGGAGGGGCAATTACTTTTTCACATGGGGCCAGGCAGATTTGCACAGTTTTTTTGCCTTAACAAATAGAATCATTATTTAAAAAACACATTTTGTATTTATGCGGCTTATCTTTGTGTAATGTTCACATTTGTTTGATGATTTGATTCATTTTAGTGTGACAACTATACAATAAAATAAAAAATCAAGAAGGGGGCAAATACTTTTTCACAGTACTGTATAACCATTCCAGGTCTTTAGTGCGTCTTCTGCCACTTCCCACTACTAGGTATCTATATAGCCACTGTCTTTCAGGATCCAGATTCTTCCACCGCAAGCACCAACGGGGGGAAGGGACAACCCCACCAGGATGCTCTGTAATTATTCAGCAATGTTGCTCACCAAGTGATAGAAAAATAACTTTCATGGTGCAGTAACCTTAATGTATAAAACAATGTAAGGGAACAGCAGGCTGATAGCATCAGTGCAAACAACTCCTCTCTACGCATTTTGTCCAGTGGGACTTTTTCAGGGGTTAGATGTACTGACAGTTAATTTGCATATTTAAAACTCCCAGAGTCCGACCCATCATATAAACATCTTCCATGTCCCAAGGTCCACCTATCCCACAGGCAGAACTTAAGGACTTTCATATAAAACAAATAAAAACAAAAAGCAATTTGCTACCAGTTGTTTCTCATACAACCTCATCTTTACATCCTCATACACAAAGTGATCCACATTAGACCAATTTGATTATTAACATAGGAAAAATAACTATTATTAATAAAATAATGATTACTTTTCACATGTAATAGTCAATTTGGTGTCTTGGTGACCCTTGTTACAGAGACAGAAAGCAAAGAGATATCTAATATTTTAAGCTGGCAATACACTGTTGTTTATTTTTAATTTAGCCAGGGGGGCTGAATAAAAAATAAATAAAAAAAACAAGCTCCTACATTCACCCACTGAAACATTGTATCCTGACAGTGGCACACACTGCTGTCATAATACAGTGATTATCAGCTGTGGCTGATAATTAAGAAAATATTTCAGCATATGCCTTGGACAAAAATCGATCAAGCGAGGACACACACTGGTCAAGCTTTAGAGTTGTTCCAGAGCACAGGGTGAGGTTAAATCACCCAATGGTAATGGGTGTATACTGGGGCTTTAAATATAATAGTTAGATATTACCTTTGTATCTTTCGTAAAAGACCTTTAATCTTTGTTCCATACACTACAGCAGAATCAGTTTCAGTGAAATATTCCAGATGCTTAGTTTTAAGAAAAAAAGTCAATCTATAGGCAGGTTCAATCCAGTTCTAAAAAAACACAAAAAAACCATAGTAATGCCGCGTACACATGATCGGAATTTCCGACAACAAAACCGTGTTTTTTTTTCCAACGGATTTTCGCTCAAACTTGTCTTGCATACACACGGTCACACAAATGTTGTCGGAAATTCTGATCGCCAAGAACGCTGTGACGTACAACACTACAACGAGCCGAGAAAAATGAAGTTCAATGATTCTGAGCATGCGTCAAAATGATTCCGAGCATGCGTAGGATTTTTGTGCGTCGGAATTGGACACAGGCGGTCGGAATTTCCGACAAGAACTTTTGTTGTCCGAAAAATTGAGAACCAGCTCTCAATCATTTATTGTCGGAAATTCCGACCATGTGTAAGCGGCAAAAAAGTCACATGAGTGTGACGAAATGCATCAGCACAGGCCCTAGTGATGTCTGCATGACCACCAGGAAGTGAGGCAGAATCCATGCCTTAAGGGGACACAGCACTGGTATTTGCAAAATGTTTTTTAAGTCGTGCGCTAGTGTCTGCGTGCACTATAATTGTGAGTGTAATATATTGTTTTACTTTTAATAAAGTTTAGAGTGTTTTTATGGTATTACACTATCCAAACCTTTCTTTTTTTAGCAGGGGAGTCCTTGAGGTTGGTGTGGTGTTTGAGAGTCACTATTCAAGAAACATTGAGGAGGACTGTGGCAGAGCAGTGGTGCTTTAGAGTGATCCCCTTAAACGGAATGCACATCTGACCTATTTTCAACCAAATAGTTCCAAACAGTAAGGTGTCTGTGGAGTGTGAATTGTGGTGGGACCCGCTGCACTTTATTTACTATAAAGGATGTTTGAAGACTGCAGAAAGCACAGGATCTAGTTGTTCACACGTTTAGGGGCTTACATCTGTCAGGGATCTCATGCAGCAGGTGTTTATTCCTGTTCAGCAGGTGCTCATTCCTGTTCAGCAGAAGCTCATTCTTATGAAGACCAAGATCACGTGCACGTACACATAGTCGTGCCTATTGAAGTGTATGGGAGCCAAAAAGGAAAAATCAAAAGTGCCCATTTTGAAGGCTTATATGCAAGTAATTGACCATAAAAGGGATATGGGGGTCAGAAGCAGTGATTTTAAAAATGTTTAAAGTGCAACAATAAAATCAAAAATGTATTTGTGGTGCATCTGAAGCATGCATAAAACATGCTACAGCAAAAATGTCATTACCGACAACCCTGGGCTGTGGTTGTCGGAGTCTGTGGGCGGGGGACTTATCAGAATCTAAAAGCCCCCTTTAACAAGATTCTGCCTCCCGATGGGTATCGGGTACATCGTACCCCTACCTATTCACTAAAAAAAGAAACAGTTTTTGACAAGTCCTTTATTAAAAAATAAAAAAATAGTGTCCCTCGATGGAAATACATTGTCAATCACGATGCCCGCTGAACCCAAAAAATAGAAAAAAATAAAAACGCTCTCACGTCCTTGGAGGCCTCCCGCCGTATGCCCGCTCTGCTCTTTGACATTTCTTGTATAGGTAAGGGGTGGTGCCACCCAGGTACATCACCCAGTGGCACCGCCCCCTTCTGAAGTCACGGGGTACCTGGACAGGAATTGTGCAAGTGGCCACCCTCATCATCTCAGGCTCCACAGTCAGGTATGTGACAGCATCATTGGACATTTTTTATTTTGTTTAATAATAACTTACAGTATATGTCATTTCACTCATCTTATGGTTTTGATATTTATAAATGTTGTGAGAGTTCATTTATATGCTGATCATATATTAACCGCTTCCTGACCGAATCTACGTATATATACTGCGGCTGCTTTAAGAGCCGTAGCAGACGCGGGGGACCCAATGCACGATCCCCGCAGGCCACCCACGGTTGCGGGCATGAGAGCAGGAATGAGGATTTGTGTGTGTAAACACACAAATCCCTGTCCTGTCAGGAAAGGAGAAACATATCGTCTGTTCCTACTAAGTAGTTAGAACACACCTAGGGGACACACACTTAACCCCTTAGTCCCTTGATCGCCACCCCCTAGTGTTAACCCCTTCCCTGCCAGTGACATTTATACAGTAATCAGTGGCTATTTTTAGCTCTAATCGCTGTATAAATGTCACTGGTCCCAAAAAAGTGTCAAAAGTATCTGATTTGTCTGCCGCAATATCGCAGTCGTGATAAAAAATCGCTGATCGCCACCATTACTAGTAAAAAAATAAAATAATAATAAAAATGCCTAAAATCTATCCCCTATTTTGTAGACGCTATAACTTTTGCGCAAACCACTCAATATACGCTTATTGCTATTTTTTTTTACCAAAAATAGGTAGAAGAATACATATTGGCCTAAACTGAGGAATTTATTTTTTTTAAATTGGGATATTTATTATAGCAAAAAGTAAAAAATATTGTGTTTTTTTCAAATTTGTTGCTCTTCTTTTGTTTATAGCGCAAAAAATAAAAACCGCAGAGGTGATCAAATACCACCAAAAGAAAGCCCTATTTGTGGGAAAAGAAGGACTTCAATTTTGTTTGGGTACAGTTTCGCACGACCGCGCAATTGTCAGTTAAAGCGACGCAGTGCCGTATAGCAAAAAATGGCCTGGTCATTAAGGGGCAAATCCTTCCGGTGCTGAAGTGGTTAAGCATGCTAGCCGTTTCTTTTTTTTTATAGTTATAGATTTTTAAAAAAAAATTATGCACTTTAACATATGAATCCTTACATGCGTTGTTGTTGATATTGGAATCATTATTGTGTTGCATGACACATTTTCAAGGGTATGGGAGGACACATGCCAGTGTAAGCAGCAACCTTTTATGTTGAAAATAATTTTTTATATTTTTTTTGTTTATTTTTTAGTTTTATATTATCACTGGTAGTTTAGCACATAATGATGTTTGTCCGTCATTTGCGAAGAGGACCTTGACATCTAACAGGTTGTTGGCTGTCCACGGTGTGTTTGCAGGTGGCTGTTAAGACCAATACGGGCACAGAATGTTCTGCCACATACCAGGCAGACATATGTGGGCACCACTGTTGCAGCATTTGCAGCTCTGGCTTTACGGACTGCTCGCTTCTCTTGTGCTATGGTTGTCCTTCTGGACTCAAATGTCTGAAAGCCTTGGTGGATCAGCATGCACCATGTTGATCGGTCTTGTGTCAGGGTTTCCCTGAAGGTGATGTCGATATCCAGGGACTTGAGAGAGGCTTTGAGCGTGTCTTTGTATTGCTTCTTTTGTCTACCGCGCAATCACTTTCCTTGAGACAGCTCACCATAGAGGAACTGTTTGGGGATGCGGTGGTCTTGTATCCTTGCATCATGGCTTGCCCAGCATGTCCGGGTTTTCATCAGCGGGGTGTGAACTGACAACAGGCCTGCTCTGGAGAGGACTTCTGTGTCCTGCCACTGGATCCTCAGAAGTCTGCATAGGCAAGTCGTGTGGAAGTGGTTCAGTTGCTTAGAATGCCTCCTGCATACAGTCAAAGTCTCACTGGCATACATCAGGGTAGTTAGCACTACTGCCCGGTAGACTTTAGGCTTTGTAGCAAGGCTTATTCCATGGCGGTCCCACACGTTGGAATACAGCGCTTGCCTTGGCGATTCTGCAGTTGACCTCAATGTCAATCGTAACTGCGGGAGAGGGTGCTGCCAAGGTATGTAAATTGGTCCACTGCTTGCAGCTTTTGTCCCTTCAATGTGATGTTGGGCTCTTGGTGTATGGCTTTCGGAGCTGGCTGGTGCATCACTTTGGTTTTCTTCGTGTTGATAAAGAGGCCAAAAATGTCACATGCTGCTGTAAATTTGTCTATACTGGCTTGCATTTTCTGCTCTGATCCAGCATTCAGTCGTCAGCAAAAAGGAACTTTTATAGTACAATCTCATTTATCTTGGTGACAGCCTGGAGTCTTCACAGGTTGAACAGCTTCCCATCTGTTATGTATCTCAGGCTGACTCTCAAGGAACTGTTCTGAAAGGCATCATGGCTGAAAACATTATGCTGAACAGCGTTGGTGCTAGCACGCACCCTTGCTTGACGCCGTATGTGACGGAAAAGGCCTCTAAAGCTTCTCCCCCATCCAGAACATGAGCCATCATGCCGTCGTGGAACTGACGTACCATCAGAATGAATCTGTCAGGGCACCCAAACTTTGACATGATGCGCCACAGACCTTCACAACTAACAGTTTAAAAAGCCTTGGTGAGATCCGCAAAGATGGTATACAGTTCACGATTCTGCTCTTGACACTTCTACTGGAGCTGACGGGCTGTGAAGATTATGTCCACCATACCACGCTCTTTGCAGAAGCCGCACTGTGTCTCGGGCAGTAGACCCTGTTTCAGGTGTTCAATCAGGCGATTCAGCAACACTCGTGCAAGGATCTTGCCTGCGGTGGAAAGCAGTGATATTCCTCTATGATTATTGAGGCAGTAATTGCTGCAAAAGGGGCCCAAACCAAGTACTGAGTACATATGCATGCTTATACTTTTCAGAGGTCCGATATTGTTCTATGTACAATCCTTGTTTTATTGATTGCATGTAATATTCTAATTTTCTGAGATTGTGGATTTCACGATTATGACAAATCACGACTTGAACTATCTTGCTTTGCATGTAATGAGTCTATCTCATATATTAGTTTCACCTTTTAAGTTGCATTAGTGAAATAAATTAACTTTTGCACGATATTCAAATTTTTCAAGTTTCACCTGTATGTGGTCATCTGAGATATCATGCTGTGGACTTCTTTCCAAAAGATTTAGTGGAGCCGGCACGTCCACCAGATATGTAACAGCCTGCCGGGCTGTTGGTTACATTGGCAGCACATGTCGGATGTAGTTGGGTAAAATTTGTGCAGCTATAATTTTTCTGGGTACATTTGAATTGATGCAAAGCAGCTGTCTCTTATGTGGCTGATGTCATTCATATGGTCCCATTAGATCTCATTCACTCAAAATCAGTTTAACTCAGCACGTAGAAGTAAAAAAGGTGTTAATACAGTAGACCAGGGGTGTTCAAACTTTTTTCAAAGAGGGCCAGATTTGATGAAGTGAAAATGCGTGAGGGCCGACCATTTTGCCTGACATTCTTTGAACCATTACAATTAAATTCAAATTAACTAATACACTGCCCAACAAGAATTCTCATTCCTTTGTGGCTGTGTGTGGTGAAGAGTCTAAGGATGAGCTTGGGCGTGTTATTTGGATATGCCATATTTAAAATGGAAGTTTCAGGAAAAAACATTTTAAATAAAGAACTGTGAAGCAAAATATGGGTCAGTGCCCATCAATGCAGCCTAATCAGTGCCCATCTGCAGCCTCACCATTGCCATGAATGCAGCCTCACCATTGCCATGACTGCAGCCTCACCATTGCCATGAATGCTGCCTCTGAATGCTGCCTCACCATTGCCATGAATGCTGCCTAGCCGTTGCCATGAATGCAGCCTCACCATTGCCATCAGTGCAGCCTGATCGATGCCCATCTGCAGCCTCAGAGAGGACAGGGAAGGGACGGGACACGTGCCAACAGATTACATACAGGAGAATATCCTGTTTACTCAGTGGCCTCTTTAATACAAAGTCCCGCCTCCTATGATAGACAGAACAGTCATCCAATGCCAGCCCAGGAGATGGGCCCTCCTATCACAGAGACCGCAGAGTAAATAGGAGATTCTCCTGTATGTAATCTGACGTCACTCGTCCCGCCCTCTCCCTGTCCCCTCCAAGGCTGCCAGAACGATAAATATGGTATATATCTTTTGTGGCCCCCCCCAATGAATCCCAGAGCGCATCGCTCGGGAATTCGTTGGGGGCAACAAAATATGTAAATATCCAAATTACCAGTGGGGTCACATTTAACCAAAACGCCGGCCGCAATTCGCCTGTGGGCTGGACTTTGGACATGCCTGCAGTAGACATTAACTTTAAAACATTTTCATACCTTGGTCGATGAGATTTTACATGTACTGTATTGATGTACTAAAACATTAGTTACTTGCATTGGTTTGCATGTATTTATATATGTTTAATAATGTAGAATAAGCCACACTCTTGCTTCCTATATGTTTTTTTCTTATAGTTTCATCTCTTGCCGTCCATGAGATGCTAGACATTCAAACCTACCTTAGAGTATTCTCATACTTTCTCCAGAAAATAAATGAAATTCCAAGAGAGCGCATAGGACCCCATTTAATGACTTTGACTGAGGATTGGATCTTGGAACACAAGAACAAAAAAAATCACTGTTAGCGTCACCAGAAAATATGGGAATGCATTAGGTGTTTTAATTCTGCAGCATCTACTAACAACTATTATATGGGTTTTGAATGGACTGGCACTTTAACATCAGCTCACAGGTGTTTCCTACAAAACAAATTAACCAAAAAATGCATGAACTTGATTTCAAGTAAACAAACTGCATGTAGAAGCATGTACTGTGTGTGTTTGTGTGTGTGTATATTAGGGATGAGCTTCGAGTTCGAGTCGAACTCATGTTCGACTCGAACATTGCCTGTTCGCTCGTTCGCCGAACATCGAACAAATTGGGGTGTTCGCGGCAAATTCGAAAAATCTATGGGAGAAATCTAAAGTGCTAATTATAAAGGCTTATATGCAAGTTATTGTCCTAAAAAGTGTTTGGGGACCCGGGTCCTGCCCCAGGGGACATGTATCAATGCAAAAAAAAGTTTTAAAAATGGCCGTTTTTTCGGGAGCAGTGATTTTAATAATGCTTAAAGTGAAACAATAAAAGTGAAATATTCCTTTAAATTTCGTACCTGGGGGGTGTGTAAGATATGCATGTAAAGTGGCGCATGTTTCCCATGCTTAGAACTGTCCCTGCAAAAAATGTCATTTTTGAAAGAAAAAAATCATTTAAAACTCACTCGCGGCTATTAATGAATTGTCGGCTCCTGGCAATACATACAAAAGTCATTGATAAAAAAAAAAAAAAAAAGCGTGGGGGTTCCCCAGAATTCAATTACCAGGCCCTTCAGGTCTGGAATGGATATTAAGGGGAACCCCGCCGCAAATTTAAAAAAAAATGACGTGGGGTTCCCCCAAATATCCATTCCAGGCCCTTCAGATCTGGCATGGATTTTAAGGGGAACTCCACCCCAAATTTAAAAAAAATTGGCGTGGAGTCCCCCTAAAAATCCATACCAGACCCCTTATCTGAGCACGCAACCTGGCCGGCCACAGGGGAAGACGGGGGGACGAGAGAGCGGCCCCCTCCCTCCTGAACCGTACCAGGCCACATGCCCTCAACATGGGGAGGATGTCCCCATGTTGATGGGGACAAGGGCCTCATCCCCACAACCCTTGCCCGGTGGTTGTGGGGGTCTGCGGGCGGGGGGGCTTATCGGAATCTGGAAGACCCCTTTAACAAAGGGGACCCCCAGATCCCAGCCCCCCCTATGTGAATTGGTAAGGGGTACATTGTACCCCTACCATTTCACGAAGAAAGCGTAAAAAAATGTTTAAAAAAACACACAAACACCTTGAAAAAGTCCTTTATTTAAAAAAAAAAACATTCCAGCGGTGAAATCCAGTGTCCCGCGGCGATCCCGATGTCCAGCGCTGTCCTTCATTGGTTGTGCCTGAGCGGACCTGATGGGGAACTCCCTCTCAGTGTTTTAAATGTATAGACCCGCCCCTTCTAAAGTTCCCCATCAGGTCCGCTCAGCGGACCAGATGCGGAACATGAGAAGGAGCGGGTCTATACATGTATTACCAAAGTGAGAGAAGTTCCCCATCAGGTCCGCCCCCTCGGTATGTCGGACCCACCTACGTCTTTGGCCTGAGCGGGGAACTTCCTTCACTGTGTAATTTAAATTTACACAGTGAAGGAAGTTTCCCCACTCAGGCCAATGACGTAGGCGGGGTCTGACATACCGAGGGGGCGGACCTGATGGGGAACTCCCTTCACTGTGTAATACATGTATAGACTATACATGTATTACACAGTGAAGGGAGTTCCCCATCAGGTCCGCCCCCTCGGTAAGTCAGACCCCGCCTACGTCATTGGCCTGAGCGGGGAAACTTCCTTCACTGTGTAAATTTAAATTACACAGTGAAGGAAGTTCCCCGCTCAGGCCAATGACGTAGGCGGGTCCGACATACCGAGGGGGCGGACCTGATGGGGAACTTCTCTCACTTTGGTAATACATGTATAGACCCGCCCCTTCTCATGTTCCGCATCTGGTCCGCTGAGCGGACCTGATGGGGAACTTTAGAAGGGGCGGGTCTATACATTTAAAACACTGAGAGGGAGTTCCCCATCAGGTCCGCTCAGGCACAACCAATGAAGGACAGCGCTGGACATCGGGATCACCGCGGGACACTGGATTTCACCGCTGGAATGTTTTTTTTTGTTTTTTTTTAATAAAGGACTTTTTCAAGGTGTTTGTGTGTTTTTTTAAACATTTTTTTACGCTTTCTTCGTGAAATAGTAGGGGTACAATGTACCCCTTACCAATTCACATAGGGGGGGCCGGGATCTGGGGGGGTCCCCTTTGTTAAAGGGGTCTTCCAGATTCCGATAAGCCCCCCGCCTGCAGACCCCCACAACCACCGGGCAAGGGTTGTGGGGATGAGGCCCTTGTCCCCATCAACATGGGGACATCCTCCCCATGTTGAGGGCATGTGGCCTGGTATGGTTCAGGAGGGAGGGGGGCCGCTCTCTCGTCCCCCCCTCTTCCCCTGCGGCCGGCCAGGTTGCGTGCTCGGATAAGGGGTCTGGTATGGATTTTTAGGGGGACTCCACGCCATTTTTTTTTATTTGGGGTGGAGTTCCCCTTAAAATCCATGCCAGATCTGAAGGGCCTGGAATGGATATTTGGGGGAACCCCACGTCATTTTTTTTTTAAATTTGCGGCGGGGTTCCCCTTAATATCCATTCCAGACCTGAAGGGCCTGGTAATTGAATTCTGGGGAACCCCCACGCTTTTTTTTATCAATGACTTTTGTATGTATTGCCGGGAGCCGACAATTCATTAATAGCCGCGAGTGAGTTTTAAATGACTTTTTTTCTTTCAAAAATGACATTTTTTGCAGGGACAGTTCTAAGCACGGGAAACATGCGCCACTTTACATGCATATCATACACACCCCCCAGGTACGAAATTTAAAGGAATATTTCACTTTTATTTTTTCATTTTAAGCATTATTAAAATCACTGCTCCCGAAAAAACGGCCGTTTTTAAAACTTTTTTTTGCATTGATACATGTCCCCTGGGGCAGGACCCGGGTCCCCAAACACTTTTTAGGACAATAACTTGCATATTAGCCTTTATAATTAGCACTTTAGATTTCGAACGTTCGAGTCCATTGTATTTAATAGGGTTCTAAAGTTCACACGAACATTTTGTCTGTTCGCAGGTTCTGGTGCGAACCGAACAGGGGGGTGTTCGGCTCATCCCTGGTGTATATATATATATATATATATATATATATATATATATATACAGTGGGGCAAAAAAGTATTTAGTCAGCCATCAATTGTGCAAGTTCTCCCACTTAAAAAGATGAGAGAGGCCTGTAATTGTCATCATAGGTATACCTCAACTATGAGAGACAAAATGTGGAAACAAATCCAGACAATCACATTGTCTGATTTGGAAAGAATTTTTTTTGCAAATTATGGTGGAAAATAAGTATTTGGTCAATATCAAAAGTTCATCTCAATACTTTGTTATATATCCTTTGTTGGCAATGACAGAAGTCAAACGTTTTCTGTAAGTCTTCACAAGGTTGTCACACACTGTTGCTGTTAGTTGGCCCATTCCTCCATGCAGATCTCCTCTAGAGCAGTGATGTTTTGGGGCTGTCGCTGGGTAACATGGACTTTCAAATCCCTCCAAAGGTTTTCTATGGGGTTGAGATCTGGAGACTGGCTAGGCCACTCCAGGACCTTGAAATGCTTCTTACAAAGCCACTCCTTCGTTGCCCGGGCAGTGTGTTTGGGATCATTGTTATGCTGAAAGACCCAGCCAAGTTTCATCTTTAATGCCCTTGCTGATGGGAGGAGGTTTGCACTCAAAATCTCACGATACTTGGCCCCATTCATTCTTTCATGTACACAGATCAGTCGTCCTGTTCCATTTGCAGAGAAACAGCCCCAAAGCATGATGTTGCCACCCCCATGCTTCACAGTAGGTATGGTGTTCTTTGGTTGCAACTCAGCATTCTCTCTCCTCCAAACATGACGAGTTGTGTTTCTACCAAACAGTTCTACTTTGGTTTCATCTGACCATATGACATTCTCCCAATCCTCTTCTGGATCATCCAAATGCTCTCTAGCAAACCTCAGACAGGCTCGGACATGTACTGGCTTAAGCAGGGTGACACGTCTGGCACTGCAGGATCTGAGTCCCTGGCGGCATAGTGTGTTTCTGATGGTAGCCTTTGTTACATTAGTCCCAGCTCTCTGCAGGTCATTCACTAGGTCCTCCCGTGTAGTTCTGGGATTTTTGCTCACCGTTCTAGTGATCATTTTGACCCCACGGGGTGAGATCTTGCGTGGAGCCCCAGATCGAGGGAGATTATCAGTGGTCTTGAATGTCTTCCATTTTCTAATTATTGCTCCCGCAGTTGATTTCTTCACACCAAGCTGCTTGCCTATTGCAGATTCAGTCTTCCCAGCCTGGTGCAGGTCTACAATTTTGTTTCTGGTGTCCTTCGACAGCTCTTTGGTCTTCACCATGGTGGAGTTTGGAGTGTGACTGTTTGAGGTTGTGGACAGGTGTCTTTTATACTGATAATAAGTTAAAACAGGTGCCATTAATGCTGGTAATGAATGGAGGACAGAGGAGCCTCTTAAAGAAGAAGATACAGGTCTGTGAGAGCCAGAAATCTTGCATGTTTGTAGGTGACCAAATACTTATTTTCCACCATAATTTGCAAATAAAAAAATCTTTCCAAATCAGACAAAGTGATTGTCTGGATTTGTTTCCACATTTTGTCTCTCATAGTTGAGGTATACCTATGATGACAATTACAGGCCTCTCTCATCTTTTTAAGTGGGAGAACTTGCACAATTGGTGGCTGACTAAATACTTTTTTGCCCCACTGTATATATATATATATATATATATATATATATATATATATATATATATATATATATTATTAACCATGTAAACCACACCATTTCTAAATTACGCATTTAATTTAGAACACTTGTTCTCTAACGTAGGAATTGGCAGCTCAGGTAAACGAGGCTTTACAAAGAAACTTTTGCTGTGCCTATTTTAATTCAAAGGAAGAATAGCTAAGAAGATCTTTTGCAGTAGGAATGGCCATATGTGGTTTCAGCGTATGGTTACTGAAATTGCATATTGCCATGAGAATCATTCAGTCCTTTGTTCTCCTTTAGCAAGATGCAAAGAAAAATATTTAGAAGCGGAATGTAGCAATTACTCTGTCTCTTTTCTCTGCAGCTAAAGATTTATCTTTCACATTTATTGTAAACTGAATAATAAACTAAGTTAAACTGTACATCATGGTGACTGTAAATGCAGTACTAATCTGATTGCTGGAATAATTCTTCTCAAGCGGAATGTAATGTGCTGACTGAGAGATAAAAAGTAAGTAGACACACAAGTGAAGCTGGGAACATCACAGCTTGAGCCTATGATATAAGCTTGGTAAGTAGGATGTTAGACAGTGGGCACCACAGTCATTTACTTTAGAAGAGGATCATTTTTTTCTTTATTTAAATGCATTTCATTTAGACCTTTTAAAAGCAGCCAATAGAAGCTTTGTCTTGTGTTAATTCTGTCCCTGTGCACAGCACAACATGTTTAAATTATGCATGCAGTTATAAGCATCTTGCTTAACAAAGGCATATTTTGACACTACATACATAAGAACCGGAAAATGGTTAGTAAAATAATAACAAAAAAAAGCACAAGAAAGAATAAAATATAAACAATGTGTTGGCATCATGGGAAGTTCCAGGTTTTCAGAGAAACAAGATCATGACAAATATAAAAATTGATCTTTTTAGCAGTGGAGTATTTTATTAGGTAGAACCAAACTAAAATGACAGGACACAGAGAACTTCATTTATGTATTTCTGCTCCAATAACTCTTCCATCCCTTCACATACTAGATTCTACTGCAGATCCATTTGTTCTCCGGGGAAAGAGAATTCCCCACAGCTGCATCTTTCTTCTACTGTATATCAGGGCTCAAAAAAACAAGCTGCTCATGCCATTAAAAAAGTGTTTTGGTAAGAGAAATAAACACAGTGAAAGCATATCTGTAAAAGGCAAGCAAATATGACGAAAGACATATCAATGTAAACAAACCTAACACAAGATAATAAAACATGACTGGGACTTAGCCATTCCCACTTGTTCCAACAGCTTCTGAAAACATGATGGGTTACTTTAAAGTGGAACTCCACCCAAAAAGTGAAGTACAGCTCATTCCCTCCCTCTTCCCCAGCCACCAAGTAGCATTTTTAGGGGGGCAAGCAGTGCCGATCCTGACCTCCCTGGGGCCCTAAGAAAAATTCTGCTAAGGGGCCCTCTACCTCACCTGTGATGCCGTGAGCTATGTAAACCATTTGCCATTGTAAGGATCATTCTTGCCACTGACCACCAATGTAAGGAGTATTCTTCTCACTGACCACCAATGTAAGGAACATTCTTCCCACTGATCACCAATGTAAGGAACATTCTTCTCACTGACCACCAATGTAAGGAGTATTCTTCTCACTGACCACCAATGTAAGGAATATTCTTCTCACTGACCACCAATGTAAGGAATATTATTCTCACTGATCACCAATGTAAGGAATATTCTTCCCACTGACCACCAATGTAAGGAGTATTCTTCTCACTGACCACCAATGTAAGGAACATTCTTCCCACTGATCACCAATGTAAGGAACATTCTTCTCACTGACCACCAATGTAAGGAACATTCTTCCCACTGATCACCAATGTAAAGAACATTCTTCTCACTGACCACCAATGTAAGGAGTATTCTTCTCACTGACCACCAATGTAAGGAATATTCTTCTCACTGACCACCAATGTAAGGAATATTATTCTCACTGATCACCAATGTAAGGAATATTCTTCCCACTGACCACCAATGTAAGGAGTATTCTTCTCACTGACCACCAATGTAAGGGACATTCTTCCCACTGATCACCAATGTAAGGAACATTCTTCTCACTGACCACCAATGTAAGGAACATTCTTCCCACTGATCACCAATGTAAAGAACATTCTTCTCACTGACCACCAATGTAAGGAATATTCTTCTCACTGACCACCAATGTAAGGAATATTATTCTCACTGATCACCAATGTAAGGAATATTCTTCCCACTGACCACCAATGTAAGGACCATTCTTCCCACTGATCACCAATGTAAGGGGCATTCTTCCCACTGATCACCAATGTAAGGGGCATTCTTCCCACTGATCACCAATGTAAGGGGCATTCTTCCCACTGACCACCAATGTAAGGAACATTCTTCCCACTGACCACCAATGTAAGGACCATTCTTCCCACTGATCACCAATGTAAGGGGCATTCTTCCCACTGATCACCAATGTAAGGGGCATTCTTCCCACTGATCACCAATGTAAGGGGCATTCTTCCCACTGACCACCAATGTAAGGAACATTCTTCCCACTGATCACCAATGTAAGTAGCATTCTTTCCACTGACCACCAATGTAAGGAACATTCTTCCCACTGATCACCAATGTAAGGGACATTCTTCCCACTGACCACCAATGTAAGGAACATTCTTCCCACTGATCACCAATGTAAGGAACATTCTTCTCACTGACCACCAATGTAAGGAACATTCTTCTCACTGACCACCAATGTAAGGGACATTCTTCTCACTGACCACCAATGTAAGGAGCATTCTTCCCACTGACCACCAATGTAAGGGACATTCTTCCCACTGACAGCGGGAATGAAAGCGTGCAAGTTCAGCTAAATTCGCACGATTTCATACCCGCATGTCAGTGCGAGTTTGGCAGCGATTTCAGAGACATCTGTGCGGGTTGCTGCACAGATGTCAATGGAAATTGTACCCAGAAGTCGCCAAAAGTTGTACAGAAACTACTTTTGGGAATCAGTGCGGCGCCACAAATGCGGCATCGCACCGATTCGGGTAGTGCCATTGCCACTGATTTGACATGCGATTTGACATGTTATATCGCATGGCAAATTGCTCCAATGTGAACCAGGACTAAGTGCTATTCCCTATATATAACACTGATATCTAGACACTGAATGCACTGAGTGGCATTCAATGTACCAGATGTCAGTGTGCACCAGTGAATAGCACCTGCCACCTGGTATATAGACACAGCACAGGGCAAGAAGGAACACTCAGCAGCATGGCTCGTTTTTCTTATTGTAACACAGACACACACTAACTGCTGCTGTATTTGTATCACACTGACCTGCTGCTGCACACAAGGCAGGTCAGTGTGGGTGCCGTTGGGGAAGGGAAATTCCAAGATGACTCCGCTCAGCCTCCGCGTAGGGTTGCCACCTTTTCAATAAGCCAAACCCGAACACTTTAGCAGCGCACAGCAATTTTTTCATTTTTTTTCCAGTATACACTATAGAATTGTAAAAGACTTGGGACACCTTTGGGTGCCCCGAGAAAAGCAGTAATGTGGTGCCGTGATGAACAGTAGGTTTGGCCAGATGGTTGGTCTTCCCCCCAGTATAATCCCCCATGGTCAGTCTGTTGCCTAGTACATCCTCCTCAAGTAAGTCTGTTTCCCAGTACATTCCCCCCCAAGGTCAGTCTGTCCCCCAGTACCCCCCCCCCCCCCCCAAGGTCAGTCTGTGCCCCAGTGTAATCCCCCCCCAGTCAGCTAATGCTGACAGAGGTTGGCATGAAAGGGGCAGGAAGGACTCTATACAACTGCCCAAGGGCAATAATATGAGAGCTGAGTATTTTGGGGAGCCACATGCAGAAGTGCAAGAAGTAATATGAGAATCCCAAATGGAGTCATTCAAACACACTTCCAGGCGTACTGACCCCTCTCCAGGAGAAGGAGAACCCCTAACAGGAGGAGTGCACGGGGGTGATTAGAGGGGACTCCCTCCCACCCATACAGGAATATTGACAAATACTCCCACCTCCAGATAAAGAAGACCCCCAGCTAGGAGGACTGCAGGGGGTGATAAGAGGGGACCCTCATCCAGGAACTCCCTTCTCACTCCAGTTAAAGAAGATCCCCAGGTGGAGAGCACTGCAGGGGGGTGATGAGAGGAGACCCCAATCCAGGAAATCACCCTCCATCCCCCCTCCAGTTAAAGAAGACCTCCAGCTAGGAGGACTGCGGGGGAGGTGATAAGAGGGCAGTGGCGGTGCGTATATAAAGGGCGCACGGGCGCCGCCCCCTCTCTTCTGCCACCTCTCTATCACCATAGATAGATTCATGCATTGCATGAATCTATCTATGGTCGCCGCTGACACCCCCTATTCAGATGCCCAGCCCCTTGTCGGGCGCCGGGCACCTGAATTATAGTGGCGGGTATTTTTTGGAAGCACCTGATTAGAGCCATAGGCTCTAATAGGCGTCCAAAAGGGTGTCCATGCTGGGCGCTCGCTGTTCACTCAGCATTGTGTTAGCAAAGCAAATGAATATTTGCTTTCCTAAAACTGAACCGCCTCTCAGCCAATAAGGTGCTCCGGTCTGTTACCTGTCACCTGATTGGCTGAAACGACAGGCGCTGTGATTGGACGCCTATCGCAGAGGACGGGAAGAGACAATGGGAGAAAACATTGAGGAGCGTGGACACCACTGCCCCACCGTGACAAGGTAAGTGCAGGGCAGGCGATGCACACTGGCAGCATTTGATGGGCACAGTAACGGCAATTGATGGGCACACTGGCAGCGTTTGATGGACACACTGGCTGCGTTTGATAGACACACTGGCTGCGTTTTGATGGGCACACTGGCTGCGTTTTGATGGGCACACTGGCTGCGTTTTGATGGGCACACTGGCTGCGTTTTGATGGGCACACTGGCTGCATTTTGATGGGCACACTGGCTGTGTTTGATGGGCACACTGGCTGCGTTTGATGGGCACACTGGCTGCGTTTGATGGACACACTGGCTGCAATTGATGTTTTTTTTTCCAGTTTGTTTGCGCCGCCCCCCCAAAAAAAATGTTTTGAGCACCAGCTGCCACTGTAAGAGGGGATCCCAATTCAGGAACATAGGACTCCCCCTCCAGTAAAGAAGATCCCCAGCTGGGGGGAGTGATAAGAGGGGACCCCCATCCAGATATACAGGAATTTGCCTCCCTGCCCCCTCCAGTTATAGAAGACCCCCAGCCAGTAGGACTGAATGGGGGGTGATAAGGGGGACCCCCATCCAGGAATAGGTGAGGGGTTATGGGAGGGGACATTGCTAACCCCCCTCTGGTAGAAAGAGACCACCTTTTAGGAAGAATACAGACATCTGCCCCCTCCCTCCTCTTAAAAAGGTGAATGACAGTGTAGTGAGTGAAGATATTCAGAGATTTACACACACACAGCTCAGGTCACAGTGCAGAGGGGGAGGGGGTGACTCACCGTAGCAGATAAGGAGGAAATCCCCGTACAGCTCCGATGTCTGTGAAGGAGCTCTGGCTGGGCGGGCTGCCTGTCACTGCTGCTTCTACTCCTCTCTCTGTCCCCCGCGCTGCTAAAACTCTCACTCTCAGCAGTGGCGGTGGCGAGGATTCACAGGCTGGCTGACTGGGGGGGGGGGGGATAAACAGCAGGCAAGTTGCAGGGGGAAGCAAAGGGTCATTCCCGTACGGGTGGCAACCCTACCTCAGTGTGCACTCTGCAGCCTCCAGCTCCATTAACATCTGTCCCCCACGGCAGTGACGAATGGCCCTGCCTCTCGGCTGAATTCCCCAGGGGGAGAGGTGGCCGGAGCGCCTGTCACTAAAATCATCACCGCACCTCTGACTGATGATCTATCCCGGCCAGCTCATATAGCTGCATCAGCCGGGATTTAAAGGGTTTTACTGATTCCTCAGGGGTATCTTTTTCCAGATTTTTTTTTCTGCCTATTAAGCTGCGGGCATCTCCATGGGCGGACTCCCACCACGGGGCCCTCGGGCAGTTGTGGGGCCCTACGCAGCTTGCGTAGGGAGCGTATAGGTCGGATCGGCTCTGTGGGCAAGCATCTTTTTTTGTTGATACCCACTCCCAATTACTCAATTTTCGCCTGGGAGAGGATTATATCACCTCATACTGCCCACAGTCTTTGGGATAATATCACATGCTCCAGGAGGATGCAGGATCTGTCTCCTTGCACTGTATGATCCCACGCATGCAATGTGGGGAGGCAGCTGTAAGACATTAGGAAGTCACAGCTGGCTCCCAAATCCAAGATGATAGTGGCACCTGGAATCTCTGGGAATGAGAAGAATCGGTTGTGTGGAATGAAAAAAATTGGGGAAACTCCCGCGCTGCCCTAACGTGAAATGAATAAGTGAACCCAAAACCCTAACAGGAAAGGGGGGGGGGGATTGGTGGCGGGGGGGTGCACTGCTGCCAAACACCTGTGAATCCAATTTTAAAAAACTCAAAACAATATACAACAGTGATGGTGTTGGCGCTGTGTTTAAACAAAGAGAGAATAGGAAAACTGAGAACAGTGTGACTGATAACACACTAAACCTGAATAATATTATGACCTTATATAAAAAAGTGACTAACTTAATTAAACTCAAATGCAATCATGTGATCAACGTGGTCATGTAACCATATCCAAATGTTCAATAGTGATAAATCCAAAGAAATATACTAATATATAAATACACTTAAAAATATAAAATATATATCTAAAAAAAATTATATATATAGTGTAAATGGTTGAAGGGTCCAAGTAGAATCCGATTTAGACCGTGCAATCCAAAAATATATCCAAAGTGATTCCCGTCACCAAAATTAAAAAGTGACAAAATAAAACACACATTAGTTCAGTGCTTGAAACTTGATTTCTCTTCAGTGCTCCACCTCTGTGCCTGTAAGCAGCTTACCTTGTTGCTAGTTAAGCTTAGCACAACCAGGTCACAGGTTTATTCAGAACAGGTGGGCAGTGGCTCGGATGGTACCAATCTCCTTCCTGTTGCTGCAATCCTCCCCAATGGCATGTATAAAATCAAAGAAAATGGATCATAGTGTGGTACCGCCAGTGTCCAGAGATGCACACACACGCCAGAAAGGTACTCACTTCACAGATAGAGAATGTGGGAGCATCTCCACGAGCGCTGAACTCGTCGTCCCTCTAATTATCTGTGGCTTTGTGTGGATCCCAGTGCAGTGGTGTCTCAGATGGGCGTCATATTCAAAAAAATAAAAAATATGGCAAACATAGCATAGTCCCGTACCGAAAAGGTTTTATTGAAAATACAAAATATAACACTCACATAAGTTTAAAAGGTGACTGCAGGGTTTCTTACGAGCGCCTCGCTCGTCTTCCTGCTCGGGTCCTGGTCTGTCAGCGAACCTCCAATCCCTACGCGTATCGTCACGTGTCACGTGACTTCATCAGGGGATACTAGAGTGAAGGGCTGCTGACAATATATAGTCTGCTAATTGGACATCCCGCACACATACGGCCGCCATTTTGTTGTGGTCCCTATTTTGTAAACAAACTGGCGCCATTTTGCCAGGGTCGTTCCGGAGTGTTTATAACCTGTATAATGTGTACTGATACACATATTCAGTCATTGGTCCACAGTCGCCATTTTGTTGAAGTGCCAAACCCATACAGATAAACAGACAGATACCATGTTGTCTCGGCTGATGCTTGTCAGTCTGACAGCAGTATCAGATTTTATGTCCTGTTTATTGCAGTGGCCATATAAGCCGGGCTAAACGGACCAGCTACAGAATACTAGGTCCAGCATCTTGCCCTAGTGGCTAATCCACCGAGGCAAGCAGGACAAGGGAAGGAATTTTAATACAAATCCCGTCACCCGCTCACACCCATCACTCCTGATATTGCCGGAATCATAGGTTGATCAGCCACTGATCCAAGCTGCAATAGCACAACACCATAGCACGGAGTGGCGTGAGGAATGACAAGATAGACAACCCATTGGCACAGAACCAGAGAAAAGGACATAACACAAATAAAAATGTATAAATCGGACTCAGAGTCTTAATCTCTGATCCAAAGACATATACACCTATATTACTGTATAAAAATATATTTAAAATATGTGTATACATAAAAAATATAATATAAAATTGTATAAAATTGAATTAAAATATTCAAATTATTAAAATAGATTGTAGTCAATCCATAAAATAATAATACATCAGTGGTATTCGTAGGGAGTGGCAAATGAACTAATATTTGCAAGGTCTAAAGATATTCTGGAGGAGTGCCGCACACCAAAAATCCCAGCACGAAGATCCAGGCCTCAAATCATGGCATTCTTATCAAAGATGATTATAGATAATTATGCAAAAAATCATACAAATATATATAACATATAAAACATATATATTCATAGAGAGGGGGGGGAAGGAGAGAGGGGGAAGGAGAGAGGGGGAAGGAGGGGAGAGGGGGGGAAAGGAGGGGAGGGAGGAGGGAAAGGAGGGAAGAGAGGGAAAAGAAGGTTAAATACAGAGAAAAGTTTAGACAATTTATTCATACAAAAGTGTTAGTGTGTTAATATGTTAGTATTAATAATTGATGAGAAGAATCGGAAAAACAGAAGAAAAAGGGGAGGAAAAGAGGGAAGTGTTAATAAACAAATGGTGTTAATACTGGGGACAAAGGGGAGGGGGTGTTAGTCAACACTAAATTGTTAGTACTAAGGGAAAGGGAAAGAGGTAGACACACAAACACAGCATAGAAAAGAGAAAAGGGAACAAAGAAAGAGGGGAAAGAAGGAAGGGAGGGGGGGGAGGGGAAGGGGGGGTTGTGGGAAAAGGGGAAAGGGGGAAAGGGAGGAAGGGAGGGGAGGGGGGAGGGGGGGGGAGGGAAGGTGAAAGAGGTGATGGAAAAGGTTATTAGTGAAAGAATATTAGTGATGGTTAAAACAGGGTTAGGGTAAAACAACATAGTGAGGAAAAGGATGAGGGAGGAGGGGGTTGGGGAGGATAAGGGAGGGGGAAGGGGTAGTGGGGGGGTGGTGGGTAGATCCTAGTGTAAAAAGGGGGTTAAAAAGGGGAAGTGAAGGAATATTGGAGAAATAAGGAAGAAAGAAAGAAAAGTTATTGTGTATAGATGATATTGATGCTACAAAAGAAGTAATGGGCGTATAAGTATAGACAGAAAAGGACAAGGGGCCAGGGAAGGGGAGGGGGGGGAAGGGGGGAAAGGGAAAAGGGGGAAGGGAAAGGGGGGAAGAGGAAAGGGAAGGGGGGAAAGGGAAGAAAAAATGGGGGAGAAGGCAAGGGGTCAATGTTGTTTTACCAAAAAAGAAGGGAGAGGGGGGAGGGAATTATTTAAAACGGGGAATCCTCCCACAAATGCATATAAATTGCCATGATACCGATACCTCCAGTATACTGTGCTGGTGTAGCAAGGTGCAATAGGTTAGAAATCACTCAAAAAACAGTTCAGGTCGAACTCTATGTTAAGTCCCCTCGGAGCCAGAGTATCCATACAGAAAATCCATTTGGATTCAACCTGACTCAACGCCCTAACTTTGTGTCCTCCTCTCCAGGGCCTGATATATGGGACAATTCCCCAAATTTTGAGGTGATTCGGATCCTTATTATGTACCTCTAAAAAGTGTCTAGACACACTATGCTTTGGAAATCCGTTTATGATGTTTTGAACATGTTCTTTGACCCTAATCCTCAGGAGTCTCTTGGTACGGCCTACATATTGCAGGCCGCAACTACATTCCAGTACGTACACTGCTCCTTCAGTATTACATCCTACAAATTCTTTTATATCGTAACTTGTACCATTGCTGGTCGATTGGAAAGAGGTTTTCTTTTCGTTAGGTCGTTTAGTGCGTTTACAGGCATAGCATCTCTTACACGGATAGAAGCCTTTGCCTGTAAAAAAAGTAAATTGTTTTTTGGGTGGGTCAATGATATTTTAGGGTATATAAGGGTATAATAGGTGAGGGAATTTTTAATCTAACAGAGATACCTCTAACCAATGAAGAGTTGAAAGTTTTGGACAAAGGGCTCAAGTATGCCCCGGTCAAGAATTTAGATAAGTTCCAGACCTACATAAATGTCCAAAAATATGCGAGGAAACTCAATATTAAGAAATATTTATTGGATAATCCTATAAATGTCAAAATAGGAGGAGCTAACTCCGTTGTGAATAGTAATTTGAGGAATAAATCCGTTTTTAATCCCAAGCCTAAAGACAACAAACATATTGAGGTGTTTAAACATCTAGTCACTGAAGAGGTAAAGAGTCTAACAGTCAAGAAGAAAGAAGAATCTAGAGCTATCAAGACTGGGATAAAGAAACTAATTGGAAGGAAAGACTTGGTAATTAGACCATCCGATAAAGGAGGCGGGATTGTGATCCAAACGAGGGAGGATCTGTCTTATCTTTATGTACCTTGGGTAGCGCATATATAACAGGGGTCCTGCATGCCTCTGGTGATAAATATTTGGCTTCTTTTTTGTCTAATACACCCTTTTTTAGTCCTAAGTGTACCACTTGTTCTAAACCTTTCTTCCATTTAAATATAGGATTACTTAACAGTGGGGTATAGGTGTTTTGATCTTCTAACAATCTATTCATCCCTCTGTTATATTGCTCAATCGTTTGGATCACAATCCCGCCTCCTTTATCGGATGGTCTAATTACCAAGTCTTTCCTTCCAATTAGTTTCTTTATCCCAGTCTTGATAGCTCTAGATTCTTCTTTCTTCTTGACTGTTAGACCCTTTACCTCTTCAGTGACTAGATGTTTAAACACCTCAATATGTTTGTTGTCTTTAGGCTTGGGATTAAAAACGGATTTATTCCTCAAATTACTATTCACAACGGAGTTAGCTCCTCCTATTTTGACATTTATAGGATTATCCAATAAATATTTCTTAATATTGAGTTTCCTCGCATATTTTTGGACATTTATGTAGGTCTGGAACTTATCTAAATTCTTGACCGGGGCATACTTGAGCCCTTTGTCCAAAACTTTCAACTCTTCATTGGTTAGAGGTATCTCTGTTAGATTAAAAATTCCCTCACCTATTATACCCTTATATACCCTAAAATATCATTGACCCACCCAAAAAACAATTTACTTTTTTTACAGGCAAAGGCTTCTATCCGTGTAAGAGATGCTATGCCTGTAAACGCACTAAACGACCTAACGAAAAGAAAACCTCTTTCCAATCGACCAGCAATGGTACAAGTTACGATATAAAAGAATTTGTAGGATGTAATACTGAAGGAGCAGTGTACGTACTGGAATGTAGTTGCGGCCTGCAATATGTAGGCCGTACCAAGAGACTCCTGAGGATTAGGGTCAAAGAACATGTTCAAAACATCATAAACGGATTTCCAAAGCATAGTGTGTCTAGACACTTTTAAGAGGTACATAATAAGGATCCGAATCACCTCAAATTTTGGGGAATTGTCCCATATATCAGGCCCTGGAGAGGAGGACACAAAGTTAGGGCGTTGAGTCAGGTTGAATCCAAATGGATTTTCTGTATGGATACTCTGGCTCCGAGGGGACTTAACATAGAGTTCGACCTGAACTGTTTTTTGAGTGATTTCTAACCTATTGCACCTTGCTACACCAGCACAGTATACTGGAGGTATCGGTATCATGGCAATTTATATGCATTTGTGGGAGGATTCCCCGTTTTAAATAATTCCATCCCCCCCTCTCCCTTCTTTTTTGGTAAAACAACATTGACCCCTTGCCTTCTCCCCCATTTTTTCTTCCCTTTCCCCTCTTCCCTTTCCTCTTCCCCCCCTTTCCCTTCCCCCTTTTTCCCTTCCCCCCCCCCCCCCCCCCCTTCCCCCCTTCCCTGGCCCCTTGTCCTTTTCTGTCTATACTTATACACCACCCATTACTTCTTTTGTAGCATCAATATCATCTATACACAATAACTTTTCTTTCTTTCTCCTTATTTCTCCAATATTCCTTCACTCCCCCTTTTTAACCCCCTTTTTTACACTAGGATCTACCCACCACCCCCCACTACCCCTTCCCCCTCCCTTATCCTCCCCCACCCCCTCCTCCCTCGTCCTTTTCCTCACTATGTTGTTTTCCCCTAACCCTGTTTTAACCATCACTAATATTCTTTCACTAATAACCTTTTCCATCACCTCTTTCACCTTCCCTCCCCCCCCTCCCCTCCCTTCCTCCCTTTCCCCCTTTCCCACAACCCCCCCCTCCCTTCCTTCTTTCCCCTCTTTCTTTGTTCCCTTTTCTCTTTTCTATGCTGTGTTTGTGTGTCTACCTCTTTCCCTTTCCCTTAGTACTAACAATTTAGTGTTGACTAACACCCCCTCCCCTTTGTCCCCAGTATTAACACCATTTGTTTATTAACACTTCCCTCTTTTCCTCCCCTTTTTCTTCTGTTTTTCCGATTCTTCTCATCAATTATTAATACTAACATATTAACACACTAACACTTTTGTATGAATAAATTGTCTAAACTTTTCTCCGTATTTAACCTTCTTTTCCCTCTCTTCCCTCCTTTCCCTCCTCCCTCCCCTCCTTCCCCCCCCCCCCCCCTCCCCTCCTTCCCCCTCTCTCCTTCCCCCTCTTCCCCCCTTCCCCCCCCCTCCCTCCCCCCCTCTCTATGAATATACATGTTTTATATGTTATATATATTTGTATGATTTTTTGCATAATTATCTATAATCATCTTTGATAAGAATGCCATGATTTGAGGCCTGGATCTTCGTGCTGGGATTTTTGGTGTGCGGCACTCCTCCAGAATATCTTTAGACCTTGCAAATATTAGTTCATTTGCCACTCCCTACGAATACCACTGATGTATTATTATTTTATGGATTGACTACAATCTATTTTAATAATTTGAATATTTTAATTCAATTTTATACAATTTTATATTATATTTTTTATGTATACACATATTTTAAATATATTTGTATACAGTAATATAGGTGTATATGTCTTTGGATCAGAGATTAAGACTCTGAGTCCGATTTATACATTTTTATTTGTGTTATGTCCTTTTCTCTGGTTCTGTGCCAATGGGTTGTCTATCTTGTCGTTCCTCACGCCACTCCGTGCTATGTTGTTGTGCTATTGCAGCTTGGATCAGTGGCTGATCAACCTATGATTCCGGCAATATCAGGAGTGATGGGTGTGAGCGGTGACGGGATTTGTATTAAAATTCCTTCCCTTGTCCTGCTTGCCTCGGTGGATTAGCCACTAGGGCAAGATGCTGGACCTAGTATTCTGTAGCTGGTCCATTTAGCCCGGCTTATATGGCCACTGCAATAAACAGGACATAAAATCTGATACTGCTGTCAGACTGACAAGCATCAGCCGAGACAACATGGTATCTGTCTGTTTATCTGTATGGGTTTGGCACTTCAACAAAATGGCGACTGTGGACCAATGACTGAATATGTGTATCAGTACACATTATACAGGTTATAAACACTCCGGAACGACCCTGGCAAAATGGCGCCAGTTTGTTTACAAAATAGGGACCACAACAAAATGGCGGCCGTATGTGTGCGGGATGTCCAATTAGCAGACTATATATTGTCAGCAGCCCTTCACTCTAGTATCCCCTGATGAAGTCACGTGACACATGACGATACGCGTAGGGATTGGAGGTTCGCTGACAGACCAGGACCCGAGCAGGAAGACGAGCGAGGCGCTCGTAAGAAACCCTGCAGTCACCTTTTAAACTTATGTGAGTGTTATATTTTGTATTTTCAATAAAACCTTTTCGGTACGGGACTATGCTATGTTTGCCATATTTTTTATTTTTTTGAATATGACGCCCATCTGAGACACCACTGCACTGGGATCCACACAGAGCCACAGATAATTAGAGGGACGACGAGTTCAGCGCTCGTGGAGATGCTCCCACATTCTCTATCTGTGAAGTGAGTACCTTTCTGGCGTGTGTGTGCATCTCTGGACACTGGCGGTACCACACTATGATCCATTTTCTTTGATTTTATACATGCCATTGGGGAGGATTGCAGCAACAGGAAGGAGATTGGTACCATCCAAGCCACTGCCCACCTGTTCTGAATAAACCTGTGACCTGGTTGTGCTAAGCTTAATTATCAACAAGGTAAGCTGCTTACAGGCACAGAGGTGGAGCACTGAAGAGAAATCAAGTTTCAAGCACTGAACTAATGTGTGTTTTATTTTGTAACTTTTTAATTTTGGTGACGGGAATCACTTTGGATATATTTTTGGATTGCACGGTCTAAATCGGATTCTACTTGGACCCTTCAACCATTTACACTATATATATACTTTTTTTTATATATATTTTTTATATTTTTAAGTGTATTTATATATTAGTATATTTCTTTGGATTTATCACTATTGGACATTTGGATATGGTTACACGACCACGTTGATCACATGATTGCATTTGAGTTTAATTAAGTTTGTCACTTTTTTATATAAGGTCATAATATTATTCAGGTTTAGTGTGTTATCAGTCACACTGTTCTCAGTTTTCCTATTCTCTCTTTGTTTAAACACAGCGCCAACACCATCACTGTTGTATATGGTTGTGTGGAATACAGTACTGGATTCCATGGGCTGGTAAGTACCTATTTTTGTACATTATTTGTAGCTGCTGACTAGGGATGAGCTTCGAGTTCGAGTCGAACTCATGTTCTACTCGAACATCGTCTGTTCGGTTCGTTCACCAAATTTCGAACATTATGGGCCATTCGTGCCAAATTCGAGTGGCGCGTCACGGCCCATAATTCACTGCGGCATCGCAGTGCATTGGTGGCTGATGATTGGCCAAGCATGCACTATGGGAACAGAAAATGTAGCGCTAATCAAAATAAATGAATACCAGAAACCATAAATTAATATAGTGCTCAAATCTCAAATGTGACAAAGGAAAAATGATGAATGAATGAATGTCCACATGAATGCAAATTAAATGTCCATATGTAGAAGATTCAAAAAGTGCAAAAATTACACAAATGTCTATCCTTAGAGTGATCAAACTTGAGTATTGACACAATCCAAAAGTGATAAATTTAAAATTGAAGTGCTGAAAGTGAACAATTAATGAAGTGACTTGAAGTGAAAAAAAACCCACCACCGATAGGTAAGGGGCTTACCAGAATGTTTGAACCCAGGAAAGCATACGCTCAAATGGGTCAAAGGGGCTTTATGTGGTGGAACCCACGATGGAACCAGGACAATCCTGTGTGTTTCTCCAATTGCTGTATCGAGAGTGACCAAACACCAGCAGGATGGAATATGCCACAGAAGAAGATAGCCAATTAACATGTGATCTCGCAGAACATGATGGTCCAGTTAATCCCAGGTCAGTATGGATTGTATATATCATGGATAGGAAGAAAAAAGTGGCCACATAGCGTAACTCTGTATTAAGTATCAAGATTTTAATGTAGCAAGAACACTTACATTTAAGTTGATAAACAAGCGCTCCGATGATGGTACCCAGCTAGAGGAAGGCAGTAACATGAGCCCAGAGAGAGGGGGGCCCAAGAAGGACAGCAATCTGGTAGTCATATTCCCCCAGCTGCAGCATACTGCCAGGTTTGCTACAGTGATGAGGAGGGAGGGGATGATGAGGTCACGGACTCTATGTGGGTGCCTGATAGGAGAGAGGAGGAGGAGGAGGCACATCTCCAACGAGGCAGGATGCCCTCCAGGGGCCAGCTTAAGGGCAGCACACCGACTGCATCACACCGCAGAGCTCTGCATGTGCAGGGCGCTGCTGTCTCTGCGTGTTATTCCAAAAGTTCTTTGGTGTGGGCCTTTTTTTGAGACGAGTGCATCAGATCGCAGCGCTGCTATTTGCAGCATATGTCTCAAGCGTATCTCGCGTGGCCAAAACATCACCCGCTTGGGCACCACATGCTTGACCAGACATATGTCGACCTGCCATGCAATTCGTTGGCAAGCATACCTTAAAGACCCACACCAAAGAACAAAGCGGACCTCTCCTTGCTCCTCATCAGCTGGGATCTCCAACCCCACTATACATTCAGTCCTCTCTGAAACCTGCACTGAGAGGAATGAAGGTGTAGAATTAGGTGTGTCACAGCCAATCTGCTATCGGTACACCAACGTCAGATTGTACCAGGCAAATTTCCCTGCCCCAGCTGCTGCACCGCCAAAATAAGTTTTCTCCCAGCCATCCACATGCCCAGCGGTTGAATGCTAGCTTGGCTAAATTGCTAGCACTTCAACTGCTGCCTTTTCAGTTGGTAGACTCTGCCCCCTTCCGTGAGTTTGTGGAATGTGCGGTTCCTCAGTGGCAGGTTCCCAAACGCCACTTTTTCTCACAGAAGGCGATTCCGACTCTCTACCGGCATGTGGAAGGCAATGTCTTGGCCTCGCTGGAAGGGCGGTCAGCAGTAAGGTGCATATTACCGCTGACTCATGGTCCAGCAGGCATGGACAGGGATGTTACCTATCTTTCACGGCGCATTGGGTGACTCTGCTGGCAGCTGGGAAGGATGCAGGACAAGATGCAGTAGTGTTGGAGGTTGTCCCGCCACCACGCCTCCAAAATGCTACTACTGGTGATTCTGACACACCTCTCTCCTCCACCCCCTCCTCTTCTTCTTCCTCCATGGCCTCTTCCTGTGCTTTGTCCTCTGAACCAGCGGTGCTCCGTAGGCGTTCAAGGGGCTACGCAAGTACGCAGGCAAAAAGATGCCATGCGGTGCTTGAGCTGGTGTGCTTGGGGGACAGGAGCCACACTGGGCCAGAGATTCTGTCACATCTGCAGGGGAGAGCTCAGAGGTGGTTGACGCCACGCCAGCTTAAGCCAGGAATGGTGGGTTGCCACAACGGCACCAACCTCCTCTCCGTCCTCCGACAGGGACAACTGACCCATGTGCCCTGTTTGGCTCACGCCCTTAACTTGGTGGTACAGCGGTTCTTGGGCAGGAACCCGGGCTTACAGGAGGTCCTGAGGCAGGCCAGGAAACTCTGTGTGCATTTCTGATGGTAACATAATGCCAGTGCTCGGCTGGCTGACCTCCAAAAGGAATACAACCTGCCCAAGAACCGCCTAATCTGTGACATGCCCACCAGGTGGAACTCAACGTTGGCCATGCTGCAGCAGCTGCACACGCAGCAGAGGGCCATCATTGAGTATCTGTGCCAATATGGCACCAGGACAGGGTCAGCTTGTTTTTTTTTGCCACGCCAGTGGGTCATGATCAGGGATGCATGCACTGTCCTGTCACCATTTGAGGAGGCCACGAGGATGGTGAGTAGTGATGAGCCGAACACCCCCGGGTTCGGTTCGCACCAGAACCCGCGAACGGACCGAAAGTTCGCAACGAACATTAGAACCCTATTAAATACAATGGATGCGAACATTCGAATTCTAAAGTGCTAATTATAACGACTATTATCCATGTTATTGTCCTAAACAGAGTTTGGGAACCCGGGTTCTGCACCAGGGGACATGTATCAATGCAAAAAGAAGTTTTAAAAACGGACGTTTTTCGGGAGCAGTAATTTTAATGATGCATAAAGTGAAAAAAAAAGTCAAATATTCCTTTAAATATCGTACCTGGGGGGTGTCTAAAGTATGCCTGCGAAGTGCCACGTGTTTCCCGTGTTTAGAACTGTCCCTGCACAAAATGACATTTCTAAAGGAAAAAAAAGCCATTTAAAACTGCTTGCGGCTTTAATGTAATGTCTGGTCCCGGTAATATGGATGAAAATCTTTAAGAAAAATGGCATAGCTACCCCATCACCCCCCCCCCACCCCAGCCCATTACCAGCCCCTTTGGGTCTTGTTTGGATATTAAGGGGAACCCCGCAACACAAAATAAAAAAGGCCCTATATACTCTGAACAGCAGTATACAGGCGGTGTAAACAAGACCGGTGTAAACAAGACAGGGACTGTAGGTTTGTTCTTAAGTAGAATCTGTTTGTAATTTTGAACACGTACATTGTTTAAGTGTAGCTCCAGCCAAAAAATCTATTTTTAAGCTTTTTGGAAAACATAGGGAAGGGTTATCACCCCTGTAACATTTGTTTTGCTGTCTGTGCCCCTGTTCAGAACATTTCACCTCACTTTGCGTCCCAATGACAACTGTTTTTGAAATGTGGTGTTTTTATTGAAACAAGGATTGGTGATAAAGCATCAGTAGAGAGGAGACACCTTTCTCCCATATTAATTCTTACAGGAAAGAATTTTCCTTCCTAGGGGTAGATTTCCTCTCACTTCCTGTTGTCTTCTTCCGTTTGCAAGTAGGAGTCGTTTGTAAGTTGGATGTTTGAAAGTAGGGACCTGCCGTATATACTCTGCAGAAATTGGCCCCTTAGGTGTTGGTGTTGGCACAACACTGTAAGCACTCACAGTTACTCTTGGTGGGTGCTGGAACGCCCTGCTGTCAACTATTATATCAGGAATTGTAATAACATATAATTGTTGAACAGTGGTAGTAAAAATTGGGCCTTTGATGGTGGTGCTGGTGCCACAACACTGTAAGGCCTGACAGTTACTCTTGGTGGGCGCAGCAATGGGCCCTGCTGTGAATTATTAGATCAATAATTATAATTGCATGCCCCTGTTGAACAGGGGCTGAAAAATTGGGCCTTTGGTGGTGGTGGTGGTGGTGGTGGTGGTGGTGTTGACACAACACTGTAAGGCCTGACAGTTACTCTTGGTGGGCGCAGCAATGGGCCCTGCTGTGAATTATTAGATCAATAATTATAATTGCATGCCCCTGTTGAACAGGGGCTGAAAAATTGGGCCTTTGGTGGTGGTGGTGGTGTTGACACAACACTGTAAGGCCTGACAGTTACTCTTGGTGGGCGCAGCAATGGGCCCTGCTGTGAATTATTAGATCAATAATTATAATTGCATGCCCCTGTTGAACAGGGGCTGAAAAATTGGGCCTTAGGCACTGGTGGCACAACACTGCAACCCCTCACAGATACTGTACTTGGAGCACAGCAATGAGCCCTGTTGCAAAGTATTGCATCAAAAATTGTAATTACACGCCCCTGTTAAACAGGGGCTGAAAAATTGGGCCTTAGCCACTGGTGGCGGCACCCATAAACCAAAATGATCTTCCAAGCTATCATCATTAATTGGATCATTGAGGAGGAGGAGGAGGATAGCCAGTCAACATAACAGCACAGGCACTCAGCATCAGCATCAGTCTTGAAGGGATGTGACATTTTAAAATCAATTAGTCTGTTATATCAGCATCAGGTGTGTGGTAGCTGGTGGTGATCCAAGACTGGTTCATCTTGATGAAAGTCAGTCGAACAACCGAGTCAGTGGACAGGCGCACCCTGTGATCCGTGACAAATCCTCCAGCAGCACTGAATGTGCGTTCTGAAAGAACACTGGATGCAGGACAGCCAGTAGCTCAATTGCATACTGTGCAAGCTCTGGCCAGTGATCCATCCTCAAGACCCAGTAAGCCAGAGGATTTTCGGTGGGGAAGGTGTCCAAGTCTGACCTTGCCCCTAGGTATTCCTGCACCATGTATATCAGACGCTGGCGATGGTTGCTGGAACCGATCATACTTTGGGGCTGCGGACTAAAGAATTGTCTGAACGCATCGGTCAGATGGCCACCTTCCCCACCGCTCCTTCTTTGACTCCCCGAAGCCTCAGCAACTCGTTGTCCAGGACCAGGAGTTTGTAACCTCCCAGTCTCTGGGAACGCGTTGCACAGACCTTTCTGCAAGGCCTCCCGGAGTTGTCTCATCCTCTGCTCCCTCTGCGACGGTAACATAAGGTCCGCAACCTTACCCTTGTACCGTGGATCAAGGAGAGTGGCCAGCCAGTAATGGTCCCTCTCCTTGATCCGAAGAATACGAGGATCCTTCCGCAGACTTTGCAGGATCAGGGAGGCCATGCAGCGTAGGTTAGCTGAGGCATTCAGTCCGGAGTCCTCTGGGTCACTAAGGACAACATGATCCACAGCCACCTCCTCCCAGCCACGTACAAGTCCACTGGTTTCTTGGGACTGTAAATCATCCCTAAAAGACTGCTGCTGATGATGCTGAGTGCCAGCCTCCACCTCCATGCTGACACAATCCTCCTCCTCCTCCTCCTCCTCTTCCTGTGCAATGGGTGGGACAGAAGGAACACTGTCTGGGTAAAGGGGGCCTTGAGAGGCAAGGAAGTCCTCCTCTTCCTGCCTCTGTTCTGCCTCAAGTGCCCTGTCCATTATTCCACGCAGCGTGTGCTCCAACAGGTGGACAAGAGGTACAGTGTCACTGATGCATGCACTGTCACTGCTCACCATCCTCGTGGCCTCCTCAAATGGTGCCAGAACAGTGCATGCATCCCTGATCATGCCCCACTGGCGTGGTGAAAAAAACCCGAGCTCCCCTGACCCTGTCCTGGTGCCGTAGTCGCACAGGTACTCATTGATGGCCCTCTGCTGCGTGTGCAGCCGCTGCAGCATGGCCAACGTTGAGTTCCACCTGGTGGGCATGTCACATATAAGGCGGTTCTTGGGCAGGTTCAACTCCTTTTGCAGCTCAGCCAGGCGAGCACTGGCATTATAAGATCTGCGGAAATGCACACAGACTTTCCTGGCCTGCCTCAGGACATCCTGTAAGCCCGGGTACCTGCCCAAGAACCGCTGCACCACCAGGTTAAGGACGTGAGCCACACAGGGCACATGGGTCAGTTGTCCCTGTCGGAGGGCGGAGAGGAGGTTGGTGCCATTGTTGCAAACCACCATTCCTGGCTTAAGCTGGCGTGGCGTCAACCACCTCTCGGCCTGCCCCTGCAGAGCAGACAGGACCTCTGTCCCAGTGTGGCTCCTGTCCCCCAAACACACCAGCGCAAGCACGGCATGGCATCTTTTTGCCTGCGTACTTGCGTAGCCCCTTGAACGCCTACGGAGCACCGCTGGTTCCGAGGACAAAGCACAGGAAGAGGCCATGGAGGAAGAAGAAGAGGAGGGGGTGGAGGAGAGAGGTGTGTCACAACCAGTAGTAGCATTTTGGAGGCGTGGTTTAGGAACAACCTCCAACACTACTGCACCTTGTCCTGCATCCTTCCCAGCTGCCAAAAGAGTGACCCAATGGGCCGTGAAAGAAAGGTAACGTCCCTGTCCATGCCTGCTGGACCATGAGTCAGCGGTAATATGCACCTTACCGCTGACCGCCCTGTCCAGCGAGGCCAAGACATTGCCTTCCACATGCCTGTAGAGAGCCGGAATCGCCTTCCGTGAGAAAAAGTGGCGTTTGGGAACCTGCCACTGAGGAACCGCACATTGCACAAACTCACGGAAGGGGGCCGAGTCTACCAACTGAAAAGGCAGCAGTTGAAGCGCTAGCAATTTAGCCAAGCTAGCATTCAACCGCTGGGCATGTGGATGGCTGGGAGTGAACTTCTTTCGACGGTCCAGCAGCTGGGGCAGGGAAATTTGCCTGCTAGAATCGGACGTCGGTGTACTGCTAGCAGAGTGGCCGCAAGTACTTGGCTGTGACACACCTAATTCTACACCTTCATTCCTCTCAGTGCAGGTTTCAGAGAGGACTGAAGGTATAGTGGGGTTGGAGATCCCAGCTGATGCGGTGCAAGGAGAGGTCCGCTTTGTTCTTTGGTGTGGGTCTTTAAGGTAGGCTTGCCAACGAGCTGCATGGCAGGTCAACATATGTCTGATCAAGCATGTGGTGCCCAAGCGGCTGATGTTTTGGCCACGCGATATACGCTTGAGACATATGTTGCAAACAGCAGCTGTGCGATCTGATGCACTCGCCTCAAAAAAGGCCCACACCAAAGAACTTTTTGAATGACGGGCAGAGGCAGCGCCCTGCACAGGCGGAGCTCTGCGGTGTGATTCCGTCGGTGTGCTGCCCATACGCTGGCCACCCAAGGGCATCCTGCCTCATTGGAGATGTGCCTCCTCCTCATCCTCCTCCTCCTCCTCTCTCCTATTAGGCACCCACGTGGAGTCAGTGACCTCATCATCCCCTCCCTCCTCATCACTGGAGCCAATCTGGCAGTATGCTGCAGCTGCTGGAGCATGACTGCCAGATTGGTATCCTTCTTGAGCATCCCCTCTCTCTGCTCTCACGCTACTGCCTTCCTCTAGCTGGGTATCATCATCAGATCCTTCGAAACGCTTGGCATCCTCCTGGAGCATGTACCCAACACTGTGCTCAAACAGTTCGGGTGACTCCTCAGGAGGAGGACATGGTGGGTCTAGGGAAGGAGTGACTAATGATGACATTGATACCAGAGAAGAGGACGCTTTGGCAGCTGCTTTGCCAGTACCCTGAGCCTGGGTGAGAGAGGATGAGGAGGATGAGGTGGGCTTGGTCATCCACTCTACCAAGTCTTCGGCATGATGTGGCTCAACATGTCCAGCTGCCGAAAAGAAGGACAAGCGTGTCCCATGGCCATGTGCTGATGACAATGCACCGCGTCCACGACCAGCACTGTTGCCCCCAGACACAGAGCCTGCTTGCCCTCTTTTTTTGCCTCCTGACTGTCTGCCTCTCCTTGTTTGCCTTCCAGACATTTTAATGGATGGCCTGCAGGGAGATGGGAAAAACAGCAATAAGGGCTACCTTCAGGTGTATACTGTGCAGGAGGCTTAGCAACAATGACACTGACACTGTCCCCTGCCTATCCTTCTCTGTCCCTAAACACAAGGATTTGCAATATGCTTCAGCAAGATTGGTTTAGCACAGAATAGCACACTGACAGTTTCCCTCACTGTCCTTCTCTGTCCCTACAAACAAGGTTTAGCACAGAATAGCACACTGATAGTTTCCCCGAGTGTCCTTCTCTGTCCCTAAACTCAAGGATTTCAAATACGGTTCAGCAAGATTGGTTTAGCACAGAATAGCACACTGACAGTTTCCCCGAGTGTCCTTCTCTGTCCCTAAACTCAAGGATTTCAAATATGGTTCAGAAAGATTGGTTTAGCACAGAATAGCACACTGACACTTTCCCTCACTGTCCTTCTCTGTCCCTACAAACAAGATTTAGCACAGAATAGCACACTGATAGTTTTCACGAGTGTCCTTCTCTGTCCCTAAACTCAAGGATTTCAAATACGGTTCAGCAAGATTGGTTTAGCACAGAATAGCACACTGACAGTTTCCCCGAGTGTCCTTCTCTGTCCCTAAACTCAAGGATTTCAAATATGGTTCAGCAAGATTGGTTTAGCACAGAATAGCACACTGACACTTTCCCTCACTGTCCTTCTCTGTCCCTACAAACAAGGTTTAGCACAGAATAGCACACTGATAGTTTCCCTCACTGTCCTTCTCTGTCCCTACAAACAAGATTTAGCACAGAATAGCACACTGATAGTTTCCACGAGTGTCCTTCTCTGTCCCTAAACTCAAGGATTTCAAATACGGTTCAGCAAGATTGGTTTAGCACAGAATAGCACACTGACAGTTTCCCCGAGTGTCCTTCTCTGTCCCTAAACTCAAGGATTTCAAATATGGTTCAGCAAGATTGGTTTAGCACAGAATAGCACACTGACACTTTCCCTCACTGTCCTTCTCTGTCCCTACAAACAAGGTTTAGCACAGAATAGCACGCTGATAGTTTCCCTCACTGTCCTTCTCTGTCCCTAGAAACAAGATTTAGCACAGAATAGCACACTGATAGTTTCCACGAGTGTCCTTCTCTGTCCCTAAACTCAAGGATTTCAAATACGGTTCAGCAAGATTGGTTTAGCACAGAATAGCACACGGACAGTTTCCCCGAGTGTCCTTCTCTGTCCCTAAACTCAAGGATTTCAAATATGGTTCAGCAAGATTGGTTTAGCACAGAATAGCACACTGACACTTTCCCTCACTGTCCTTCTCTGTCCCTACAAACAAGGTTTAGCACAGAATAGCACACTGACAGTTTCCCCGAGTGTCCTTCTCTGTCCCTAAACTCAAGGATTTCAAATATGGTTCAGCAAGATTGGTTTAGCACAGAATAGCACACTGACAGTTTCCCTCACTGTCCTTCTCTGTCCCTACAAACAAGGTTTAGCACAGAATAGCACACTGATAGTTTCCCTCACTGTCCTTCTCTGTCCCTACAAACAAGATTTAGCACAGAATAGCACACTGATAGTTTCCCCGAGTGTCCTTCTCTGTCCCTAAACTCAAGCATTTCAAATACAGTTCAGCAAGATTGGTTTAGCACAGAATAGCACACTGACAGTTTCCCTCACTGTCCTTCTCTGTCCCTACAAACAAGATTTAGCACAGAATAGCACACTGATAGTTTCCCCGAGTGTCCTTCTCTGTCCCTAAACTCAAGCATTTCAAATACAGTTCAGCAAGATTGGTTTAGCACAGAATAGCACACTGACAGTTTCCCTCACTGTCCTTCTCTGTCCCTACAAACAAGATTTAGCACAGAATAGCACACTGATAGTTTCCACGAGTGTCCTTCTCTGTCCCTAAACTCAAGGATTTCAAATACGGTTCAGCAAGATTGGTTTAGCACAGAATAGCACACTGACAGTTTCCCCGAGTGTCCTTCTCTGTCCCTAAACTCAAGGATTTCAAATATGGTTCAGCAAGATTGGTTTAGCACAGAATAGCACACTGACACTTTCCCTCACTGTCCTTCTCTGTCCCTACAAACAAGGTTTAGCACAGAATAGCACACTGACAGTTTCCCCGAGTGTCCTTCTCTGTCCCTAAACTCAAGGATTTCAAATACGGTTCAGCAAGATTGGTTTAGCACAGAATAGCACACTGACAGTTTCCCCGAGTGTCCTTCTCTGTCCCTAAACTCAAGGATTTCAAATATGGTTCAGAAAGATTGGTTTAGCACAGAATAGCACACTGACACTTTCCCTCACTGTCCTTCTCTGTCCCTACAAACAAGATTTAGCACAGAATAGCACACTGATAGTTTCCACGAGTGTCCTTCTCTGTCCCTAAACTCAAGGATTTCAAATACGGTTCAGCAAGATTGGTTTAGCACAGAATAGCACACTGACACTTTCCCTCACTGTCCTTCTCTGTCCCTACAAACAAGGTTTAGCACAGAATAGCACACTGACACTTTCCCTCACTGTCCTTCTCTGTCCCTACAAACAAGGTTTAGCACAGAATAGCACACTGACAATTTCCCCGAGTGTCCTTCTCTGTCCCTAAACTCAAGGATTTCAAATATGGTTCAGCAAGATTGGTTTAGCACAGAATAGCACACTGACAGTTTCCCTCACTGTCCTTCTCTGTCCCTACAAACAAGGTTTAGCACAGAATAGCACACTGATAGTTTCCCCGAGTGTCCTTCTCTGTCCCTAAACTCAAGGATTTCAAATACGGTTCAGCAAGATTGGTTTAGCACAGAATAGCACACTGACAGTTTCCCTCACTGTCCTTCTCTGTCCCTACAAACAAGATTTAGCACAGAATAGCACACTGATAGTTTCCCCGAGTGTCCTTCTCTGTCCCTAAACTCAAGGATTTCAAATACGGTTCAGCAAGATTGGTTTAGCACAGAATAGCACACTGACAGTTTCCCCGAGTGTCCTTCTCTGTCCCTAAACTCAAGGATTTCAAATATGGTTCAGCAAGATTGGTTTAGCACAGAATAGCACACTGACACTTTCCCTCACTGTCCTTCTCTGTCCCTACAAACAAGGTTTAGCACAGAATAGCACACTGACAGTTTCCCCGAGTGTCCTTCTCTGTCCCTAAACTCAAGGATTTCAAATATGGTTCAGCAAGATTGGTTTAGCACAGAATAGCACACTGACAGTTTCCCTCACTGTCCTTCTCTGTCCCTACAAACAAGGTTTAGCACAGAATAGCACACTGATAGTTTCCCCGAGTGTCCTTCTCTGTCCCTAAACTCAAGGATTTCAAATACGGTTCAGCAAGATTGGTTTAGCACAGAATAGCACGATGACAGTTTCCCTCACTGTCCTTCTCTGTCCCTACAAACAAGGTTTAGCACAGAATAGCACACTGACACTTTCCCTCACTGTCCTTCTCTGTCCCTACAAACAAGGTTTAGCACAGAATAGCACACTGACAGTTTCCCTCACTGTCCTTCTCTGTCCCTACAAACAAGGTTTAGCACAGAATAGCACACTGACACTTTCCCTCACTGTCCTTCTCTGTCCCTACAAACAAGGTTTAGCACAGAATAGCACACTGACAGTTTCCCTCACTGTCCTTCTCTGTCCCTACAAACAAGGTTTAGCACAGAATAGCACACTGACACTTTCCCCCACTGTCCTTCTCTGTCCCTACAAACAAGGTTTAGCACAGAATAACACACTGACACTCTCCCTACCTATCCTTCTCTGTCCCTAAACACAAGGAATCCAGGATTAGTAAAGGAAAAAAATGACACTGTCCCTGCCTATGCTTCTCTTTCCCTGCTCCGGAACACACTACACAAGGCCGCCGCGCTGGCGGCCTTTTATAGTGTGGGGCGTGTACTAAACCCCCTCAGCAATAATTGGCCACAGGCCTCCTGCCTGTGGCCAATCATTGCTCTCCTCGCTGCCGGCGCTGTGATTGGCCAAGCATGCCGGGTCACAGTACATGCTTGGCCAATCACAGCGCCTGGATGACACTGCGATGGCGTAGTGCATTGTAGGCCATTCGCGTCACTCGAATTTGGCGAAAACGGCCAAAATCGTTCAATCTTCGTCGAACGATCGAACAGCCGATGTTCGAGTCGAACGTATGTTCGACTCGAACACGAAGCTCATCCCTAATGGTGAGCAGTGACAGTACATGCATCAGTGACACTGTCCCTCTTGTACACCTGTTGGAGCACACGCTGCATGGAATAATGGACAGGGCACTTGAGGCAGAACAGAGGGAGGAAGAGGAGGACTTCCTTACCTCTCAAGGACCCCTTTTTGCCAGACAGTGTTCCTGCTGGCCCACCTATCACACAGGAAGAGGACGAGGGGGAGGAGGAGGAGGAGGAGGATTGTGTCAGCATGGAGGTGGAGCCTAGCATTCAGCACCAGCAGCAGTCTTCTAGGGATCATTTACAGTCCAAAGAAACCCAAGAAACCCATGGACTTGTACGTGGCTGGGAGGAGGTGGCTGCGGATCATGTCGTCCTGAGTGACCCAGAGGACTCCGGAACGAATGCTTCAACAAACCTACGCTGCATTGCCTCCCTGATCTTGCAAAGCCTGCGGAAGGATCCTCGTATTCGTGGTATCAAGGAGAGGGATCATTACTGGCTGGCAACCCTCCTTGATCCATGTTACAAGGGTAAGGTTGCGGACCTTATCTTGCCGTCGCAGAGGGAGCAGAGGATGAAACATCTTCGGGAGGCTTTGCAGAAAGGTCTGTGCAGAGACTGGGAGGTTACAAAATCCTGGTCCTGGACAACGAGTTGCTGAGGCTTTGGTCAGTTAAAGAAGGAGCGGTGGAGAAGGTGGCCGTCTGACCGATGCGGTCAGACAATTTTTTAGTCCGCAGCCCCAAGGTATGATCGGTTCCAGCAACCATTGCCAGCGTCTGTTTTACATGGTGCAGGAATACAGTAGGTGCCGACGACATTGTATATTCATCGCAATCCCATCGCGGAGATTCTCGGCGACAGGGTGGCGACACATCTCGCGCTCGCTGCAATAGCGAGGAGACGCGGCACTGTATTGAACGGGATCCGACGTGGATTCCCGTCAATACCAGGCACTGTGTTTGGTATGAATCCTGAGTGGGAACTCCACGCCAATTTTTAAATAAAAAACCGGCATGGGTTCCCCCTTCAGGAGCATACCAGGCCCTTCAGTCTGGTATGGATTTGAAGGGGAATCCCCTAAGCCGAAAAAACGGCGTGGGGGTCCCCCTCAAAATCCAAACCAGACCCTTATCCGAGCATGCAACCTGGCAGGCCGCAGGGGAAGAGGGGGGGACGAGAGAACGGCCCCCCCTCCCTCCTGAACCGTACCAGGCCGCATGCCCTCAACATGGGGGGGTTTGGTGCTCTGGGGCAGGGGGGCGACCTGCAGCCCCCCACCCCAAAGCACCCTGTCTCCATGTTGATGGGGACAAGGGCCTCTTCCCAACAACCCTGGCCATTGGTTGTCAGGGTCTGCCGGCGGGGGCTGATGGAATCCGGGAGCCACCTTTAATAAGGGGGCCCCCAGATGCCGGCCCACCACCCTATGTGAATGAGTATGGGGTACATTGTACCACTACCCATTCACCTGGTGGAATAAAAATGTCAATAAAAAAACACACACAGCTTTTTAAAGTAATTTATTACACAGCTCCGGGGGTCTTCTTCCGACTCCGGGGGTCTCTTCTGACTTCGGGGGTCTCCGGTGTCGTCGCTGCGCTCTCTGGTTCTTTCTTCCTTCTGCCGGGCCACCGCTATCTTCTTCCAGCTCTTTTGCTAGCGGAGCCCGGTCTTCCCCGTCGTCTTTTTCCCTCTTCTCCTCACTGGTTCTTTCTTCCTTCTGCCGGGCCTCCGCTATCTTCTTCCAGCTCTTTTGCTAGCGGAGTCCCAGTCTTCCCCGTCGTCTCGTCCAGCTCTCCGTTGTCCTTCTGCCGGCCCCTCCACTATCTTCTTCCAGCTCTTTTGCTAGTGGAGGGGCCCGGTCTTCCCGTCGCTGTCGGCGTCTTCTTCCCTCTCCTCCTCCTCGATGTTGACTCGTTGCTTTCTCCCACTGTAATGCTGGCTCTTCGGTCCGCAGTGATTTATATAGGCTTCTCATGACGTCACAGTCACATGCCCCGGAACATGTGACTGTGATGTCATGGGAACATGTGACTGTGACGTCATGAGAAGCCTATATAAATCGCATGGGGACAGGGTGCTTTGGGGTGGGGGGGCCACAGGTCGCCCCCTGCCCCAGAGCACCAAACCCCCCCATGTTGAGGGCATGCGGCCTGGTACGGTTCAGGAGGGAGGGGGGCGCTCTCTCCCCCCCTCTTCCCCTGCGGCCTGCCAAGTTGCATGCTCGGATAAGGGTCTGGTTTGGATTTTGAGGGGGACCCCCACGCCGATTTTTCGGCTTAGGGGATTCCCCTTCAAATCCATACCAGACCGAAGGGCCTGGTATGCTCCTGAAGGGGGAACCCAAGCCGTTTTTTTATTTAAAAATTGGCGTGGAGTTCCCGCTCAGGATTCATACCAAACACAGTGCCTGGTATTGGCGGGAATCCACTTTGGATCTCCATCTACCGGCAATGCGTGTCGCTCATTGTTAAAGGAAAACCAAAATGTTTCCTTTCCCGATGACGAGACAGCTCAGTGCTGGCTCTCGCGATGGGGCTCGTAGGGTGTCAATCTCGCCGCTAGAAGAGGCGAGATTGACACAATATCGGCGGCACCTACTGTACCTAGGGGCAAGATCAGACTTGGACACCTTTCCCACGGTAAATCCTCTGGGTTACTGGGTCTTGAGGATGGATCACTGGCCAGAGCTTGCACAGTATGCAATTGAGCTACTGGCCTGTCCTGCATCCAGCGTTCTTTCGGAACGCACATTCAGTGCTGCTGGAGGCTTTGTAACCGATCACAGGGTGCGCCTGTCCACCGAATCGGTCGATCGGCTGACCTTCATAAAAATGAATCAGTCTTGGATCACCAGCTACCAAGCACCTGATGCTGATGTAACCGAATATTTTTTTTTTAATGGGATCCCTTCAAGACTGCCTATGCTGATGCTGAGTGACTATCCTGTTATGCTGAGTGACTAACCTCTTCCTCCTCAATGTTCATGCTGATAGCTTGTAATAACATTTTTGTTTCTGGGCACCACCACCAGTGGCTAAGGCCCAATTTTTCAGCCCCTGTTTAACAGGGGCGTGTAATTACAATTTTTGATGCAATACTTTGCAGCAGGGCTCATTTTTGCACTCCAACTATAGTATCTGTGAGGGGTTGCAGTGTTGTGGCACCAGTGCCTAAGGCTCAATTTTTCTGCCCCCGTTTAACAGGGGCGTGTAATAACGATTTTTGCTGCAATAATTTGCAGCAGGGCTCATTCTTGCGCTCCAACTAGATCTTCTGTGAGGGGTTGCAGTGTTGTGGCACCAGCACCAGTGCCTAAGGCCCAATTTTTCTGCCCCTGTTTAACAGGGGCGTGTAATTACAATTTTTGATGCAATACATTGCAGCAGGGCTCATTCCTGCGCTCCAACTATAGTATCTGTGAAGGGTTGCAGTGTTGTGGCACCAGTGCCTAAGGCCCAATTTTTCTGCCCCTGTTTAACAGGGGCGTGCAATTACAATTTTTGATGCAATGATTTGCAGCAGGGCTCATTCATGCGCTCCAACTAGAGTTTCTGTGAGGGGTTGCAGTGTTGTGGCACCAGCACCTGTGCCTAAGGCCCAATTTTTATGCCCCTGTTCAACAAGGGCGTGTAATTATAATTCTTGATCTAATATTTCACAGCAGGTCCCGTTCCTGCGCCCACTAAAGCCCCGTACACACGATCGGTTTAACTGATGAAAACCGTCCGATGGATGGTTTTCATCAGACCAACCGATCGTGTATGGTACCCATCGGTCTTTTTTCCATCGGATGGAAAAAATAGAACTTGTTTTAAATTTTTCCGATGGATAAAAAACCGATGGGAATTTCCGATCGTCTATGGGCAAGTCCATCGGTTTAAAAACCCACGCATGCTCAGACTGAATTAGGAGACGGGAGCGCTCGTTCTTGTAAAACTAGCGTTCCTAATGGAGAGAGCACATTCGTCATTCTGCAAGTTATTGCTTCGTTTAATGCAGCGCATGTTTTTTTGCTTTCGAACGGTCTTTAAAATGTCATTTTGGCAGCAGAACTTTCTCCTGAGTTCTGACAAATGTATGTCTTTCTTTTTTCTAGTGATCTTAGGAATAATTATTAAAATTCTGCAAGGCCGACCTCCCAAATTACACCTTTATGTTTTTTGACTCTTAAAATTTGTTGTGCATTTTTTGGTGTGTCAATTTCTCAGAACAACATAATATTAAATTTTAGAAAAATCATGGAGGTTGGTGTCCCTTGTTCTTAATTACACATTGTATTTATGCAATCTTATTGCTACTTCTCAAAAAAATACATCAGGCATGTAGGTTGGCTGTAATCAAATTTCCCTTTATTTTGGAAAAAACAAATCAAAAACCGAAGGGCAACTATTCCCAAATTAGCAGAGAATATAAAGTCATTAGATCCCAAATGCAGACCTGACTATGATCAATAATAAAATCAACAACAGCATGAAATCAGGAGCAGCAGCCAAAGACATACATCATCCCAAGCTGTGGTACTCCATCAACCTTCAATTTCTGGATGAGCAGCTCGAGGCCAGGGAATCACCTCCTGCTCTTTCTTGTACCCTTTCTTCCACGCCTCTCTGCAGCGTTCTCTCCACGGCCCCGTCCACGCACCCTTGCAGGCTGGGCCACTGTGGGTGGTGATGTGGCAGGAGGAGGAGGAGAAGGAGGAGAGGGATTGGGCTGATGTGAGATATGGGTGGCCTCAGTCAGCAGCCCCCTCACCCCCATGTGTACGGCCATATAGATGAGATGCTCACAGTCGCCCGTTGTCCCGCCTCCATTCTGAGCAGCTTATCCGCCAGATAGGTGCTAAACCCCTCCGTAGGGTTGAGGGGGGCCCTCATAATGGCAGCAGCCTCCTGAATCATCTTTAGTGACTCCTCCTCCACTTGTGTCATCCGCCGTTGTTTTGGCGGTCTGATGTGGAGGGGAGCCAATTGGGAGACGGTGCTGCCACTAGGCCTGGGGACCTGCTGAGTCCCACTTGGCCCTGCCTCCTCCTGCCTGTCACACTCCTGACCCTCTTCCTCCTGGCTTGCCTCATCCTGTTTATAAAATAAAAAGTAGATTTCTATTATTTGAGGAATCAATCACACACAATTTTGATCTCATTACTGGTTTATTTTGGAGGGGGTGGGATCATTTATGGCTAAGCCAAACAGTTCAACTCCATATTACTTAGTGGACAATAATTAGCATCAAAAATACTATACCGGGCTGAAGATGTGAAGATCTGGCTCTTCTAGCTCGGGAGGCTCCTCCTCCGCCTCTGCAGGGGTGGAGGGAAGGGTGGAAGGAACACTGGAGGGAAGGGTGGAAGGAAGGGTTGAGGGAAGGCTGGAAATAGATTCCCTGGCCTCGATCTGGTCATCCAGGAATTGAAGATGTCTGTAGTACCACAGCTTGGGCTTTACTACATTGTCGGCTGCTGCTCCTGATCTCTTGGACTGGCGCACTTCCTTGAATTTTTTTTTATAAGAATTGCGCAGGTTGTTGCTTTTATTATTGATCATAGTGTAGTCTGCATCTGGGATCCATGGCTTCATATCCTCGGCTAATTTGGTAATAGTTGCCCGTCGTACATCACTTTTGTGATACGCAGGGTGTTTGAGCTCCCAAAGGTTGCGCTGTTCCTTATACTTTTCAATAAAAACAAGCATCACCTCTGGTTCTCTTAGTTTATGCATCTATTAGGATCAGCAAGTACAAAAAAAAAAAGGATCAGAATTGATTCTCCTCAACTTATCACAATATTGCCCTTTACAATCATGACCCATTAATATGCCACTGCAGGCACGAGTTCCCTTCTTACCTTTGTTCACTTTGTGGGTTCACTTCCGGTCGTCCTTACTCCGCGCATCCCTAATAACTTCTTTCCCCTTTTTATACCCTGCGCATGCGTGTAACTCCGCCCTCGTCGCCCGCCCATGACGGACTTTTTCTGCATTTCCCCGCCCCTTAACGATCGGCGCACAGTGTGAGACGGCGACATGTCGCAGACACAGGTGGCTTCTTTCCTTGAAATTACCGACGAGGAAAGCCCGGAGGCGGAAACTTCCCGATCCTGTAAAAAAAGATACAAGGCGACTAATATGTCTTTTTCTGAGATGGCGGAGATGGTGGACATTCTGCGGAGGAAGGATTACGACGGCAAGCATGGCCCATACGACACCCCTAATCTCCAGAAGTCACAAATTATGGATAAAGTGGCGAAGACTCTCTATAAAAAATATGGGGACAGGAGATCCAAGGAACAACTCCGTAAAAGGTGGTCAGACCTGAAGCTCAGGGAGCCGGAGCAGTATAGGAAGATTATAAAAAGCATAGAAAAAAGTAAGTATATTTTACTGTGTTCTTTCACATTGTAATATGTATTCTTCCATGTTTTGCACCATGTGCTTGTCTTGACTGGGTTCACATTTTGAAATCTCATCTTTTATGTTAAGTGGAGAGTCCACTTATTTGGCCAATGTTTTGACCAATAACTTGCTGCTCTTCCCCCAAACATGTTTGGCACATATCCACGTAAACTACATGTGGGCATGCCTCATTTTACTTCAACAATGTTTATCTACACATTGTTGGCTAGATGATGTGTTGTAAGGAAATTTAGAATGTGACTGAAAGAAGAAACTGTATTCTGGGTAAAGGAGATGACACTCCAGCAGTTGTGTACTCTTTTTTGTTCTTCAGCAAGATACTATACTCTGGGCCACATGACCAAATTTCTTAACGGTGTCACACACAGGTGCTCCAGTGGATACCTTGGTGGTTATCCAAGTGTATTTGTGAGTGTCCTCAAAAATAACATGTTGCTTTGTTGAGTTTGCAAAATCACATATGTTCATGTTGGAACTCAGGGCCAAATATCAATTGTACCCCACTTCAAAACATTGAGGATCCCTTTTCAGGCCTAAAAAAAGTCTGTGTGCTAAAGTATACATATTTTTGTAAATTCCCATAGGGGAGAGGAGAGTGGGAGGACACCATGCTCATGAGACGAGTAACCCAACACCACAGAAAATCCCCGAAGCTCCCAAAGCAGACCAAGATCAGCAGGTTCAGGAAGCGGAGGTGGAGGAAGGGGAGGTGGAGGAAGGAGAGGTGGAGCTTATCAGCACAACAGGTCAGTGTCTGTCACCACAACTTCAAGGTAAATACAGATGAGGTGCCCCTGGAAGAAGCAAGTTTTTTGCGAAACGGACGTAGGGCGGAGCGACGCACTGACGTCACCTCAAACGCTTCCAAGAAGGACGGGACGGGTGTCTGATGAATGTGCAGCGGCCGGCACACCAGACTGAATAGGCAACTTTTAAACTGCATAAATGTAAGTGCAATACATATTTTTAGAGAATAAACTTTTAAAACGTTAATGCACTATGTGGAGTGTGTCTATCTCTTACATACTGCTTGCGCCCACTGATGATCATCGGAGACTGGTGATTTAGGAGTCCCAAGTGCTGTGCTGACCTGTGGGAGGAACTGCCTAATCTCTGCATTTATTGATCCTCTGTCATGGGGGGTCAAATGTAGCTGGTAAGGAGAAACTTCTGTTGTTCGGTGGTGGAACGTCACAAATTAATTTGGATGCAGCAATTCACTTTATATGATTTTCTACACGGAGCACTGGTGCTTTATAATGGACTTTATTTAAGAATCGTTTTTATGGACTATATATTATGAAGTTATATCACAGTACACTTCTTTTTTGTTCACTCATTAGTTTATTATTGATTGATGTGTGTTTTAATTTTATAATTTTATTTTTATAACAATTTTAATTTTACTTTATTTTTATTCCATAACTCCTTTGGAGTATATGTCACGGGTTAGCGCGATTTTTACTTTTTCCTTATTTTGCTATTATGTATGGTGGTTTACATCTTAATCGCAGCTCCCACTGAGTCACCAGTGAGAACACTTGGTGTCTCTTTTCTATAACATATTTAGCGCAGTTTTTCCATTTTTTTCCACAGATGTAGGACTGCCTAGTGTAAAACCTTTTTTTTTGTTTTAGGGACTGAACGTGGGGGTGTGTCAGGAAGTCCAAATCCGCCATTCTCGAGTGCCAGCGCCAAAATAATCATTCAGGAAATCATGGAATGCAGTAGCGAAATGGACATTATGAGAAAGAGAATGATTGTGATTGAGCAAAAATATAAAAACATGATAGATATTTTGGGGAGAATAGTGTGAACCCCCCCTTTTTGTGTTTTTTGTTCTGCGTCTGACATTATCTCAGGGATTTCCAACATCCCAAATGTGAAGATGCACACACTGAAGACTCAACATGTGCTATCTGCTGTCACAGGATATCTATGTCCCTGTTTTGGGGGTGCAACCTCTTCCTCCCTCCTCAAGTAGGGGAGAGGAAGGGTTTATATCCCCAAAGCACGACCATTGATCCCCCATGATGGCAGATAGCACATGTTTACCCTAGCCATGGGATCTTGTTGAAGATACCCATTTGAGCCCCCAAAGAAAGTGTGTTTGTTAACATTTGGGATGGATCAGGGGTACCATCACCCCATCTCCAGTTGTTATTTTTCACAGTGTTATTTTATTACTTTTTCAAACTAAAAAAAATGGCTTACGACCCATGCATGTTTCTGCCAAAAAAGCCGCACATAAAAAAAAAGGCTAGTATTTCTAAAAACCAAAACAAAATGCGGTGCAAACAATAAAAACATTTGGGAAGTCTAAAAAAGGTGTGCCTTGTTCTTTCTATGCTCAAGAGCAGTTCTGAAGATGCAAAAACCGTGTTTTTCGCTCTGAGTTTTGAGGCTATTTACTAAGGACAATTACACTTGGCACTACTAGAACCTGGGAGACACATAAACCCAAAATACAAGAATGACAACACAAGTTTGTATGAATTCAATTTTTTATTTTATTTTAAAAAGGTTTAAGAATTGGTCAGATGTGGTCTGGCATTGCGATGGCCCCCCTACCCGTGAAGTACTCTACGTATTTCTGGCGTACTTCACAGGCACTTTGGGGGGCCAAGCCAGTACGAGCAGTGCTGAGGCCGGTCAGATTAATCAGTTCAGATGGACCGGCCTCAGGCCCAAACGATGAAACATAATTGTTTGCAAATTTGCGTAGAAAATTGTGCAATATGCAGCAGCAGTAGACGATGTGGTTCAGTTTATAATCCGCCAAATGTATCGCTGTCTGGAACAGGCGGAACCGGCTGGCCATTATCCCGAAGGCATTCTCCACAACTCTCCGGGCTCTGGCCAGCCGGTAATTAAAAACCCTCCTCTCCGGGGTGAGGGTGCGTTGGGGAAACGGCCGCATCAGGTGTGGTCCTAGTCCAAAAGCCTCATCCGCAATGAAAACGAACAGAGCCCTTCAACGTTCTCTGCATCTGGAGGCAGTGCAAGACCCCCAGCCTGCAGACGGTGAGCGAACTCCGTCTCCGCGAATGATCCGCCATCGGACATCCGGCCGTTCTTCCCCACGTCCACATACAGGAACTCGTACCGTGCCGACACCACCGCCATTAACACTATGCTATTAAAACCTTTATAGTTGAAATAGTATGACCCCGAACGGGGTGGCGGCACTATGTGGACGTGCTTCCCATCAATTGCCCCTCCACAGTTGGGGAAATCCCACCGCTGGGCAAATTGGGAGGCCACAGTCAGCCATTCCTGTGGTGTGCTAGGGAACTGTGGAGTCAAACAAAAAGAAGCCATTAGTACGGTTTATGGTTACAGTGCAAGCAGATGACACACCAAAAAACATTGTTGAGTAACATTATTATTTAAGGGAGTTTTTCCGAACAATAAACAAAGGCCCACTTAGCAGATGCCTCACCCCCGCTGAGTGGACATTCTAAAATAATCTAAGGGGGGGGGGCCTAAGGTGATTGTGGGGGATCCCAAAAAAGGATCTACCACTTTGCTGAGCTTGATTGAGAACTACTAATTTTTTAACATCTTTAGGGGGGGGGGGAAGGTTGTCAAACTACGAGGGCAATGACCACCCAAAAATGAAAAGGAAAATAGAAGGCTAGTTGGGTTTGTGCCCACGATAGCATGCTGGAGAGGTTAGTGGAGGGAAATAGGCATGTAGGGCCCAAAAAGGGATTTACAGGTAAAAAAAGGCATGTGGAAAATGGGGACATTACCAGGATATTACAAACAGGCATATTTGTGTTAGGAGGAAAAAATAAATAAAAAAAAGAGAATAAAAAAAGATAATGTGAGGTTAAAGGAGCATAATTACCTTCATATAGTCCTTCTGCAGGACCTGAATGATGGCCGAACACGTCTCAGGGATAATGATCCCGAGAGCCTGGGGGGAGATGCCTGTTGAGAATTTGAGGTCCTGCAAGCTTCTCCCAGTCGCCAGGTATCTCAACGTGGCAATAAGCCTCTGCTCGGCAGTGATGGCCTGGCGCATCACAGTGTCCTGCCTCGTGATATAGGGGGACAGCAAATCCAACAGACGGTGAAATACGGGGTCCGTCATCCTGAGATAATTCCTGAAATCATCAGGGTTATTCTCATGGATTTCCCGCAGCAGAGGCATATGAGAGAATTGGTCCCGCTGGAGCAACCAATTCTTAGTCCATGAACTCCTCCTCACCCTGTTCACAGACTGAACTCGGGTTACAGTGTTAACTGCAACACCAAGCCCAAAGCCAGCACGAGCTCGAGAACGAGAACGCACTTCAAACATGGTTTTAAACCGGTCGGCTGGTCGGAACGCACTCAAACAGAACGCACCGTGGAACAGCAAGGCCTGAAAAGAACGATCTGAAAAACAGTAAACGAACGGCCAAGTCGGCACTGCAAGGCAGTAACGACCTGACTGCACGCACTGAATCACAAATACAAACCCACAAGCACAAACTGAACAACAGGAAACGATCTGCAAAGCACGGAGACTGAAAAGCGCGAATCGGCTCTCACCAAACTTTTACTAACACGCGGTAACACGAAATCAGCAAAAGCAGCCCATGGGGTGGCGCCATTAGATTTGTTCGGCCCTTTTATAGCGCGTCGTACGTTTTGTACGTGCCGTCGTTTTGTTGCCGTCGGTTTTTAAACTGATGGTGTGTGGCCAAGACTGATGAAAAACAGTTTCATCGGATTTCCGATGGTCAAATCCATCGGACGAAAATCCATAGGTTATCCGATCGTGTGTACAGGGCTTAAGAGTAACTGTGAGGCCTTACAGTGTTGTGGCAACACCACCACATGGTCCACCACCAAAGGCCCAATTTTTCTGCCCCTGCTCAACAATGGCATGTAATTCCAATTCTTGATCTAATATTTCACAGCAGGGCCCATTCATGCCCCCACCAAGTGTAACTGTGAGGCCTTACAGTGTTGTGGCAACACCAACACCTAAGGCCCAAATTTCTGCAGAGTATATAGGGCAGGCCCCTACTTTCAAACATCCAACTTACAAACGACTCCTACTTGCAAACGGAGGGAGACAACAGGAAGTGAGAGGAAATCTACCCCTAGGATGGGAAATTCTCTCCTGTAAGAGTTAATATGGGAAAAACATGTCTCCTCTCCACTTATGCTTTATCACCAATCCTTGTCTCACTAAAAACCCCAAATTTTCAAAAACCAAATGTCATTGGGGCAGAAGGTGAGGTGAAATCTTCTGAACAGGTGCACAGACAACAAAAAAAATGTTACAGGGGTGATAACCCTTCCCTATGTTTTTCCAAAAAGCTTAAAAATCGTTTTTTTGGCTGGAGCTACACTGGAGCTACACTTTTTGGCTGGAGCTAAACTGTACAAGTTCTAAATTACAAACAGATTCTACTTAAAAACAAACCTACAGTCCCTGTCTTGTTTGCACCGCCTGTATACTGCTGCACAGAGTATATAGGGCCTGGGGGCCCCACGCCTTTCCTTTTTTTAATTTGGGTCCGAGGGTTCCCCTTAATATCCATACAAGACCCAAATGGGCTAGGGTGGGGTACCAATGATTTTCACCCATATTGCCGGGACCACACATTACATTAAAGCTGCAAGCAGTTTTAAATGGCTTTTTTTCCTTTAGAAATGTCATTTTGTGCAGGGACAGTTCTAAACACGGGAAACACGTGGCACTTCACAGCCATACTATAGACACCCCCCAGGTACGATATTTAAAGGAATATTTAACTTTTTTTTTTCACTTTAAGCATCAATAAAATCACTGCTCCCGAAAAAAACTGAAGTTTTTAAAACTTTTTTTTGCATTGATACATGTCCCCTGGGGTAGGACCCGGGTCCCCAAACCCTTTTTAGGACAATAACTTGCATATTAGGCTTTAAAATTAGCACTTTTGATTCCGAACGTTCGAGTCCCATAGACGGGGTTCGATAGTTTGCGCGAACTTTCGTTCCGTTCGCAGGTTCTGGTGCAAACCGAACCGGGGGGTGTTCGGCTCATCCCTACTGCTGACTTATAATTTCCACAATGCTGGGTAATGGGTAAGAAAAGTCTTGCATTTGGCAATGTAGCTTGCAGCCTTCTGTCTTTGAGTAGATCCTGCCATGTTCTGGGATGTCTGCTCCTGGAAGACATTCAGCTTCAAACAGAGCTGTTCTGCAATCTACAAACAACATCATTTAGTAGTAGTGTTGAGCAGACCCGAACTGTAAAGTTCGGGTCCGTACCGAATTTTGGCGTTTTCCCGTTCCCGGACCCGGACCCGGATTTTGCGCTAAAGTCCGGGTTCGGGTTCGGATTCGGGAATTTAATGGCGCAGTTAGAAATGCTTCAGGGGCCAGCCAATCACCATTTGATTAGCTGGTGTGCCCTTAGAAGCCATCATAGCCATGCCTACTAATGGCATGGCTGTGATTGGTCAGTGCAACATGTGACCCAGCATGTGACCAGCTTCTATATAAGAAAGAGGCACACAGCACAGATCGTCACTCTGCTTTTAGACAGTGTAGGGAAAGGATCCTGGCTGCTGTTGCTGTGAGGGAGAGAATTATATGATAGGAGTTAGTCCTGATTCTGCAATCTACTGATAGAAAAGATAGGGAGACAGTGTAGTGTAGTGTAGTGTAGGGGCAGGATCCTGTTTGTGCTTTCAGGGAGAGAGATTTAGATAGGAGTCCAGATTGAGAGATATAATAGCTCAGCGATCTGCATAGGTTTATCTGTTTGTGTTGCAAGCTCAGTGCACCAGCACTGCATTACGTTGAGTGATACACCTATTCCATACTGTGGCTGTATTGTGCTCTTGCTAAAAGACCTATTTCGGTCAGAAAAAAAAAAAAAAGGCACTTTATTGTGCTTTTGCTAAAAAGACCCATTTTTGGGCCCCAAAAAAAAAAAAGGCACTTTATTGTGCTGTTGCAAAAAATAAAAGGCACTTTGTTGTGCGCAAAAAAAAATATTTTGCAGTGTATATCTCTAGTTGTGTGAAATAACCAATTTCTATATATTTTTCTTGTACTATGCTATACTAAAAAAAAAAAAAAACAACTTTTTTTTGAATAGCATTCTCTGCAGCTGTGCGATTCAGCGGTTATATACTGTGGTTGTGTTGTGCTCTTCCAAAAAACGCCATTTAGGGCCACAGAAAATATTTTGCAGTGTGAAATACACATGTGGAGGTGTGTAAAATAAACAATTTCTATATATTGTACAGTGCTATACTAAAAAAAACAACATTTTTTTTTGAATAGCATTCTCTGCACTTCTATAGCTGTGCGATTTAGTGGTTAAATACTGTGGTTGTGTTGTGCTCTTGCAAAAAACGCCATTTAGGGCCACAGAAAATATTTTGCAGTGTGAAATACATATCTGGAGGTGTGTGAAAAAAACAACATTTTTTTTGAATAGCATTCTCTGCACTTCTATAGCTGTGCGATTCAGTGGTTAAATACTGTGGTTGTGTTGTGCTCTTGCAAAAAACGCCATTTAGGGCCACAGAAAATAAATTGCAGTGTGAAATACACATGTGGAGGTGTGTAAAATAAACAATTTCTATATATTGTACAGTGCTATACTAAAAAAAAAAACCATTTTTTTTGAATAGCATTCTCTGCACTTCTATAGCTGTGCGATTCAGTGGTTAAATACTGTGGTTGTGTTGTGCTCTTGCAAAAAACGCCATTTAGGGCCACAGAAAATAAATTGCAGTGTGAAATACACATGTGGAGGTGTGTAAAATAAACAATTTCTATATATTGTACAGTGCTATACTAAAAAAAACAACATTTTTTTTGAATAGCATTCTCTGCACTTCTATAGCTGTGCGATTCAGTGGTTAAATACTGTGGTTGTGTTGTGCTCTTGCAAAAAACGCCATTTAGGGCCACAGAAAATATTTTGCAGTGTGAAATACATATCTGGAGGTGTGTGAAAAAACAACATTTTTTTTGAATAGCATTCTCTGCACTTCTATAGCTGTGCGATTCAGTGGTTAAATACTGTGGTTGTGTTGTGCTCTTGCAAAAAACGCCATTTAGGGCCACAGAAAATAAATTGCAGTGTGAAATACACATGTGGAGGTGTGTAAAATAAACAATTTCTATATATTGTACAGTGCTATACTAAAAAAAAAAACATTTTTTTTGAATAGCATTCTCTGCACTTCTATAGCTGTGCGATTCAGTGGTTAAATACTGTGGTTGTGTTGTGCTCTTGCAAAAAACGCCATTTAGGGCCACAGAAAATATTTTGCAGTGTGAAATACACATGTGGAGGTGTGTAAAATAAACAATTTCTATATATTGTACAGTGCTATACTAAAAAAAACAACATTTTTTTTGAATAGCATTCTCTGCACTTCTATAGCTGTGCGATTCAGTGGTTAAATACTGTGGTTGTGTTGTGCTCTTGCAAAAAACGCCATTTAGGGCCACAGAAAATATTTTGCAGTGTGAAATACATATCTGGAGGTGTGTGAAAAAACAACATTTTTTTTGAATAGCATTCTCTGCACTTCTATAGCTGTGCGATTCAGTGGTTAAATACTGTGGTTGTGTTGTGCTCTTGCAAAAAACGCCATTTAGGGCCACAGAAAATAAATTGCAGTGTGAAATACACATGTGGAGGTGTGTAAAATAAACAATTTCTATATATTGTACAGTGCTATACTAAAAAAAACAACATTTTTTTTGAATAGCATTCTCTGCACTTCTATAGCTGTGCGATTCAGTGGTTAAATACTGTGGTTGTGTTGTGCTCTTGCAAAAAACGCCATTTAGGGCCACAGAAAATATTTTGCAGTGTGAAATACATATCTGGAGGTGTGTGAAAAAACAACATTTTTTTTGAATAGCATTCTCTGCACTTCTATAGCTGTGCGATTCAGTGGTTAAATACTGTGGTTGTGTTGTGCTCTTGCAAAAAACGCCATTTAGGGCCACAGAAAATAAATTGCAGTGTGAAATACACATGTGGAGGTGTGTAAAATAAACAATTTCTATATATTGTACAGTGCTATACTAAAAAAAACAACATTTTTTTTGAATAGCATTATCTGCACTTCTATAGCTGTGCGATTCAGTGGTTAAATACTGTGGTTGTGTTGTGCTCTTGCAAAAAACGCCATTTAGGGCCACAGAAAATATTTTGCAGTGTGAAATACATATCTGGAGGTGTGTGAAAAAACAACATTTTTTTTGAATAGCATTCTCTGCACATCTATAGCTGTGCGATTCAGTGGTTAAATACTGTGGTTGTGTTGTGCTCTTGCAAAAAACGCCATTTAGGGCCACAGAAAATAAATTGCAGTGTGAAATACACATGTGGAGGTGTGTAAAATAAACAATTTCTATATATTGTACAGTGCTATACTAAAAAAAAAAACATTTTTTTTGAATAGCATTCTCTGCACTTCTATAGCTGTGCGATTCAGTGGTTAAATACTGTGGTTGTGTTGTGCTCTTGCAAAAAACGCCATTTAGGGCCACAGAAAATATTTTGCAGTGTGAAATACACATGTGGAGGTGTGTAAAATAAACAATTTCTATATATTGTACAGTGCTATACTAAAAAAAACAACATTTTTTTTGAATAGCATTCTCTGCACTTCTATAGCTGTGCGATTCAGTGGTTAAATACTGTGGTTGTGTTGTGCTCTTGCAAAAAACGCCATTTAGGGCCACAGAAAATATTTTGCAGTGTGAAATACACATCTGGAGGTGTGTGTAAAAAAACAATTTCTATTTATTTTCCTTGTACTGTGCTATACTAAAAAAAACAACCTTTTTTTTTTTGAATAGCATTTTCTGCAGTTCTGTAGCTGTGCGTTTCAGCCATTACGTACTGTGGGTGTGTTGTGGTCTTCCAAAAAACGCCATTTAGGGCAAGATCCTAAATTTGGAAAATATGAGGGGAAGGTCAAAGGGACGTGGTGGCCCCGGTCGTGGTGCTGCTGGTGGAGCTCCTGTTGCAGGGAGAGGACGTGGTGGATCTGTGCCAGCTACACGCACAAGTGAAACACCTTCCTCAGGTGCGAGTAGGCGACCGAGCCTGCGGCGGTATTTTGTCGCGCCTAATGAGGCTGTACCAATGTTTAGGCCAGGACAAGTACAGGCGATAGTAGATTGGGTTGCTGACAGTGCCTCGGGTTCCTTCACATTGTCTCCCACCCACTCTTCTGCTGAAAGATCAGAGTTGGCACCTGAAGCCCATGTCCATCAGTCTTTCACCTCACCCCCTTGCAAATCAGCCAAGCAGTCTGAGCCCCAAATCATGCAGCAGTCTCTTCTGCTTTTCGATGACTCTGTTAGCAGGGTTTCCCAGGGCCATCCACCTAGCCCTGCCCCAGAAGTGGAAGAGATTGAGTGCACCGATGCCCAACCACTTATGTTTCATGATGGGTACATGGGAGGACCATCGCAGCACGTCTCGGATGATGACGAAACACAGGTGCCAACTGCTGCTGCTTTCGCAATTGTGCAGACAGACATGGAGGGCAGGGGTGAAGACTGGGTGGAAGATGATGTGGAGGACGATGAGGTCCTCGACCCCACATGGAATCAACGTTATGCAGGTGACCAGTGTAGTTCGGAGGAAGAGGCGGTGGTCGCACAGAGCCACCAGCACAGCAGAAGAGGGAGCAGGGTGCAAAAACGGAGCATTCGTCCCCTAGACAGTACATCTGCTACTGCCCAACGCAGCAAGGGACCGAGCACACCAAAGCCAGGTCCAAGGACTTCCCTAGCGTGGCAGTTCTTCACACAGTGTGTTGATGACAAGACACGAGTGGTTTGCACGCTGTGCAATCAGAGCCTGAAGCGAGGCATAAACGTTCTCAACCTGAGCACAAGCTGCATGACCAGGCATCTAAGTGCAAAGCACGAGCTGCAGTGGAGTAGACACCTCAGAAAACAAGAAAGGTCTCTGGCTCCTCCTGCTTCCTCTTCTGCTGCAGTCTCGGCCTCTTCATCCACCTCTGTAGTGACAGTGGCACCTGTCACCCCGCAAACAGAGGATCTGCCAGCAACACTACCACCTGGGTCACCGACCATCTCCACAATGTCCCATGGAAGCGTTCAGCTCTCTATCTCCCAAACATTGGAGCGGAAGAGGAAGTACCCCCCTAGCCACCCGCGATCCCTGGCCCTGAATGCCAGCATTTCAAAATTCCTGGCCTTTGAAATGCTGTCATTCCGTCTGGTGGAGACGCAGAGTTTTAAAAGCCTGATGGCATTGGCTGTCCCGCAGTACGTCGTGCCCAGCCGCCACTACTTTTCCAGGCGAGCCATCCCTTCCCTGCACAACCAGGTGGGGGACAAAATCGGGTGTGCACTGCGCAACGCCATCTGTGGCAAGGTCCACCTAACTACGGATGCGTGGACCAGTAAGCACGGTCAGGGACGTTATATCTCCCTAACAGCACACTGGGTAAATGCAGTGGCTGCTGGGCCTGAGGCAGATAGCGGTTTGGCGCATGTCCTTCCACCACCGAGGATTGCAGGGCGCTTCAGTTTGCCTCCTGTTGCTAACTCCTCCTTCTCCGCTTCCTCATCCTCTACCGCCTCCTCATCCATTCAGCGTAACACCTTCACCACCAACTTCAGCACAGCCAGGGGTAAACGACAGCAGGCAGTTTTAAAACTTTCCTGTTTGGGGGAAAATCCCCACACCGCGCAGGAGTTGTGGAGGGACATGGAACAACAGACCGATGAGTGGTTGCTGTCAGTGAGCCTCAAGCCCGGCCTGGTGGTGTGCGATAATGGGCGAAATCTCGTAGCAGCTCTGGGTCTAGCCGGTTTGACGCACATCCCTTGCCTGGCGCATGTGCTGAACTTGGTGGTCCAGAGGTTCCTTAAAAATTACCCCAATATGCCAGAGCTGCTGCAGAAAGTGCGGGCTGTCTGTGCGCACTTTCGGCGTTCTCACCCTGCTGCTGCTCGCCTGTCAGCGCTGCAGCGTAACTTCGGCCTTCCAGCTCACCGCCTCATATGTGACGTGCCCACAAGGTGGAACTCCACCTTGCACATGCTGGCCAGACTGTGCGAGCAGCAGCAGGCAATAGTGGAGTTTCAGCTGCAGCAATCACGCGTGAGTCGCTCTGCGGAACAGCACCACTTCACCACCAATAACTGGGCCTCCATGCGAGACCTGTGTGCCTTGTTGCGCTGTTTCGAGTACTCCACCAACATGGCCAGTGCCAATGACGCCGTTCTCAGCGTTACTATCCCAGTTCTATGCCTCCTTGAAAAAACGCTTCGTGCGATGATGGAAGAGGATGTGGCACAGGACGATGAGGAGGAGGAGGAGGAAGCGGGATCATTTCAAAGGCTTTCAGGGCAGTCTTTCACAAGTGGCTACGAGGGTGGGTTCCTGCACCAACAAACGCCAGGTACACAATTGTCCGGCAGAAAGGGCACAGTTCTGGAGGATGACGAGGTGGAGGAGGAGATGGAGGAGGAGGAGGAGGAGGAGGAGCCATGTTCACAGCAGGGTGGCACTCAGACCAGCTCGTGGCCATTACTGGTGCGTGGCTGGGGGGATACAGAGGACACAGACGATACACCTCCCACAGAGGACAGCTTTTCTTTGCCTCTGGGCAGCCTGGCACACATGAGCGATTACATGCTGCAGTGTTTCCGCAACGACAGCCGAGTTGCCCACATTTTAACTGGTGCTGATTACTGGGTGGCCACCCTGCTGGATCCCCGTTACAAGGACAACGTACCGTCCTTAATTCCCTCACTGGAGCGGGATCGTAAGATGCGCGAGTACAAGCGCACGCTGGTAGACGCGCTGCTGGTGGCATTCCCACCTGACAGCGGGCGTACGGTGGAAGCACAAGGCGAAGGCAGAGGAGGAGGAAGAGGTCGCCAACGCAGCCGGGGCACCGGCAGCACCTCAGAAGGCAGGGTTAGCATGGCCGAAATGTGGAAAAGCTTTGTCAGCACGCCACAACAACCAGCACCACCAGCTGAGATGGAACGTCTTAGCAGGAGGCAGCATTTCACCAACATGGTTGAGCAGTATGTGTCCACAGGCCTACACGTACTGGATGACGGGTCTGCCCCCTTTAACTTCTGGGTCTCCAAATTGGGCACATGGCCTGAGCTTGCCGTTTATGCCTTGGAGGTGCTGGCCTGCCCTGCAGCCAGTGTATTATCTGAACGTGTATTTAGCACGGCAGGGGGCGTTATCACAGACAAGCGCAGCCGCCTGTCCAGAGCCAATGTGGACAAGCTCACGTTCATTAAAATGAACCAGGCATGGATCCCACAGGACTTGTCCGTACCTTGTGCAGAATAGACATGTATACCGGTGTTGTGACAAAAACTGTCCGGCCATCGGATTGTGCCCGGCCCGTACTGCGCAGGCGCAGCGCTTGCGCAGTACAGAGGACAAGGAGATTCACAAAATCTCCGAAGATGAACGGCGCCTGCGCTGTGAGTGCAGGTTCAAGCCCCACCATCCAAGAGGACATACGGTAGCACATAGTAACAGGGTCCCTCACGGGCTCGCTTCGATCGCGGCCTTGCTTGGCTCGGCTTGAACCACGGATGGTGTGGCCTTCACCTGAACTCAACACGCAGGCGCCGTTAGTCTTGGGAGATTTTTGAAATCCCCTTGTCCTACATACTCAGCAAGCGCAGTACAGGGCGGACACTATTCGACAGGGGACAGAATTCGACACATCACCGGCCTTACCCAGCCATTGTTGTATTTTTGAACCAGTGTTGGCTACCTCGTCTTCCTCCACTGCCGCTTCCACCTACACAGCCACATCCACCGCCACCTCAACCTCCTACTCCATATGGACCTCGTCCTGCTAGGCCAAGATTAAAATTTTTATTTTATTTTTTTGTAGCGCACAGATCCTTTCCCCCTTACCTGCCTTTATGTTGTTGGCTCTTCGCAGGAGGGAGAAAGGCACACCGCACTACCAGCCCGTATCCTCCTATATAAAGAGGTTGAGCGGTGTACTTGACGGGCCGTGTCCACAGCCGGAGTCAAAACTCCTCCAGAGGATGATTCTCACCTCTACTGTAGGTAGAGGCAAGTCCTTTAATTGCAGTAAAGTCAATGTCCACACCAGCTGAAACTCCAACTCTTATTCTCTCATGGCAAAATAAACTGTACTCAGATAGAAAAGGTTAGAGCAAAGAAACAGGACAGCTTAAGGTGTGGAGGAGGTCCAGGCACAAACGTAGCACATTCACTTCACTGCTTAGGTTTCTCAAACAGTTTTTGGCGCACGGTCTCTGCCACAGACATTGAGGTTGGTCTCTGCCACAGACCGGGTGTACAAGGCCCCTGCCACGGGCCTGGAGAACTTTGGTCTCAGCCACAGACCAGGGTGTATAAGGCCCCTGCCACGGGCCGGTTGAATAAGGCCTCTGATACAGTCAAGGTGACCTTGAGCTTCTCCTTCTACGAACCTAGCCCATATCAAGGGGAAGACATCTCTCCAGGGAGTCAACAGACCATTCCTTCACCGTGACTCCCGCATCGGTCCATCAGAATGATCCTCCCTTCCCTGGAACAGGGTCCCCTACACGAGGCGGCTCTGGACTCCAGGCTTTACTCCCGCCCCTAGGCCTCCATACCCAGGGCAGCAAGAACTCCAGGATAGTACCTCACCCCGGGCTAAAGGTGCCCGAGATGGAACAGGAACACATGCACCCAGGCCGAAGGCACCTGGGCGCGGACCCCACTGGACATCAGCCCCCAGGCCAAAGGTCTGCCCCTTTTATATGCTCTCCTGGCATGCACAGCAGGTTCCCCGCCCCGCTGTACTACTGCCAAGAGGGGACACAAAAGGCACCACCTGTAGGCCGCAGGGAACTGCACACCAATACTGTCCCCCGAGGACAAAATGGTCCATGAATCCTACAGAATTAGGGTATTTGAGCCTATTTACCACTCAAACACTTTCCTTAAATTTAGCACCCCGCTACATTTTTATTTCAAAGTATTTTATTTTCCCACTAGCTTATCCATTAAATTAAATAATTTATTCCAGAAAGGGTGTATTCTGGGGCATTCCCACCATATGTGTGGCATCGTGCCGTTGAGTTTCTGAGGTTCTTAATGACTTCCTGTACCTCTTCTGCTGAAAAGGGGGCCTCCAGCATATTTTTTTATTTTTTAATTTTTTTTATGTTCTTTTAAGTTATTTCCTATCCATATTTGTTTGCAGAGCACTTGCCATGTTCTTAACAACATTTTGCTGCCATTTGCAGCCCTCTAGCCCTTCCCATTACTTTTTTAGAGCCTTTTTAGTCGTCAGAAGTCCGGGTCCCCATTGACTTCAATGGGGTCCGGGTCCGGGTCCGGGTTCAGGTTAAAGTTCGGTCCCGAATCCGAACTTTTTTCCGAAGTTCGGCTGAACCCGCCGGAGCCGAATATCCAGCTACCCGCTCAACTCTATTTAGTAGTAGTCAGGAACATCTTGCTTACAGCACAGATTAAGGAAAATTAATGACCAGGCAATACTGCTGAAAGTAGGATTTATCTTACGTAAAGGTTTTACTATAATTGTGGATGAAGGTGAAGGATTTCTTCACAGTGCATTACAGAGGGTAAGAAACTGTTTCACAATGGGTATTTATACTATTGCTTGTCCATTAACAATACTAAATTCTTTCATGAGAAATTAGCCAAAAGCCCAGCCTATGACATTTTGTATCTGGAATAATATAAATTAGTTACTGGCATAGGGAAATAGGTTATAATTCCTAGTTGTATATGAGCAATAGCACTGTTAGTGAGTGCGTGTTAAAATCAGTCCAACCAGTACCAGCTTTTAAAGCTATATTTTCTTTTTTGAAAGTTGTTTTTATTGTAATTTCAAGGTAAAAAACAAAACAAACAAAAAAAAAACAATACAATACAGAGCCTATTGGGCATACCCAGGCTCGGTCACACACAAACTAAAATAATAAGAAACAACTAAACTACTGTACGCTCAAGTTCAACCACCTGTGCAGATTATCTAAAGCAGGGGTCTCAAACCTGCGGCCCTCCAGCTGTTGCGGAACTACAAGTCCCATCATGCCTCTGCCTATGGGAGTCATGCTTGTAACTGTTTAGCCTTGCAATGCCTCATGGGAATTGTAGTTCTGCAACAGCTGGAGGGCCACCAGTTTGAGACCCCTGAATTCTAAAGTATTCTTCTTTATATGTTACTGTATCTTTGAGCTTGTGTTGGTTTCCTCTGGGTACTCCAGTTTCCTCATTCACTCCAAAGACATGCTGTTAGGTTAATTGTCTCCTGCTTAAAGTGAACCTAGAGTGTGTGTGTATGCATGTGAGATAGGGTCATTGGATTGTAAGCTTCTTGAGGGGGCAGAGACTTATATAAATGTACAATATGTAAAGTCCAATGTAAACTTTTGGTGATCTATAAACATCTATAATAAATAAATAAACAGTTGCTGAGCTCCTGAGGCTTGGTTCACACTTGCACAGAGGGTGGCGGGTGTGAGAATCGCACCTGTTCCAGCACCCACAACTACCTTCAGCCAAAACACGTTGCTCTTTTACAGATTTACAGGGCTGGCATTCCTTCCTAACAGCATCCCCATGCATCTAAACACACAGTGCGGTTGCAGGTGCGGGAAATTGCTGGGTGCAAGAAACACCAGACGATTTTGCAGCAGTTTTGCACAGAGCAGAAGATCCTTCTCTTCTCAGATCCCCCGCCGGCGCTCCTAGCCCCTCCTTCCTGCAGAGTGCCCCCAGAGCAAACAGCTTGCAATGTGGGCACCCAAGTAAGCTCACTCCTGAGCTGCAGCTCTGCGTGTCCATTTATACACACAGAGCCGTGGCTCAGCTTCAACCACCCTCTCCTGATTGGCTCAATGGCTGTGATGTGTGCACAGAAGAAAGCCCTCTTCTATTACACTGAATGTAGTGTATGTGTGATTTGTAGTTCAAATATTATATAAGCCTTATAATATTGTTATAATTGCTAAATGTTTCCTTTTAAATCTGCAGCTTTCATTAAAATAATTTGGGGGATACTGTGTATTGAAGGTATTTGCTCAAATACTTTGGGCAGGTATCCCTGTTGAAGGTTAAAGGTGACTGTACCAATGAACCTTGTGCCGGCATAATTCACTATTATCACTATCTAGAAGCCCACCCACCCTGCTGGAATGCATTCTTGTAGATATAAAGTGGCCAAAATGGCAATGGAAATCAGTATTAGTGAGATGCAAAAAAAGGATGAAAAAAAGCCCTCCCCAAACAGGATGCGCTGCAGGCGCGATCTGTCACCGGCTGTGCCTGGTGGATGACTGATCAGTGTGCCAGGCGGCTGCCAGTACCATGTGATCACCGTGACCAATCACAGCAGATCACATGATAATTGTAAGCAATGAATGGCTTAGACTCATGCCATTCATTGTTACAATTGTGTTGTTAGCTGTGATTGATCACATGGTACAGACAGGACCAATTACAGCCCATCCATATCATGGGAATTAGATGATTTCATTCAGAAAAATGCTTACCTATGTATGCATAATTTGTAAAAAAAAATACTGATAACTTATCCAGAGTAGTACAATATTACTATGGTAATATTATATTGCTATGGTCACAGGGCCACTGTTAGAAATTATGGGGCCCTGTACAGCCTTTCTGACAGGGTCCCCCTTGACCCTGCCCTCAACCCTACCCCCTGACCCTGCCCACCTTCCCCTTTATGGCATACCTTGGGCAGTGATGTTTCCTCTTTATGGGGAGATCAGGGGTCTATTAGACCTCTGATCCCTCCTCTGCCCTCCAAGGCAGCTGATTAAACACACATCAATTTGATTGGCTGCATCTTCCGGCTTTTTTGTCACAGAGGGGAGGGAGAAACAGATGTTCCTCTTTCTGTTTTGTGTGCTGCCAACCCGACTTGATGGAATGGGTGGGCCCGGGAAAACAGAGGTGGGCAATGGCTGAACAAAACAGGGGGGAAAATTTTGCTGTACATTAAGCATCATGGCCACAACAAATTATTCCTCCTCAGCTACTTTGCAGTATAATGGAGAGTGGTTGGGGGTGGTAAAACACACAGATGAGCCAAACATTTTTACCACCCCCCTACCCGCACATAAGGGTAGGGGCCCATTCACAGACATGCGTCTCTCATGTAGGGCTGTCTTTTACTGGCACAGGGATACATAAAGTGTTGCATGCATCCCCATGTCGGTGTCCAATTTATTTATTTTGCACTGACACAGCCGCTACAGTATGTCCCAATATGACATGTTGGTGCAAGTCCCCGAATGCACACTTCATGCATTCTGTCAACCACACCCGCATGCATGTCATATTGTACTGGGACACGGTGGCTGTGTGTCCAAGTAGAAATACAGTAAATGGGATGCCAGCACGGGGATGCATGAAACACTTTATGCATCCCTAAGCCAGTAAAAGACATCCCCGCATGGAAGACGCATGTCTGCAGCATGTCCTGTGTGAATGAGGTCCAAAGATGAATGTCACTGTCATTCTATATCATCATTATCATCATGATAATCACACAATACAGGTGCTGTGACTCAACACCTGTTACTCTCAGTGTGTTTACACACAGATACACTTGCTGTGTCGCCTCCATTGCTGCTGCTGATGGCTGCCGACTGCCGCTAATTCCCCTTTAGCCTGAGTCCGCCCTGTCCTCAGCACCTGCTTGACGAATGAGGCAGGCAGTGACGAGGCTGCTGACTGATATCACACAGAACCTTCATTTCATTGTCACAAAATGTGTCTCCTGCTGGTGTTAATCCACCTCAGCACAGAAAAAAAAGCCCCTCCATGCTACAGCATTCTGGGCCCCTCTGAATGAACTGATGGGGCCCAGGGAATATATATTAGGCCACCTGGGAGCCACGGGGAACCAGGGGAAGCAAAAATAAAGTCCCTGCAGCTGCATTTAGATGAGGCTTCTTGAATCTACCATCCGGGCCCAGGTGGCCTGGTGGTACTCCCTTATCAGCAGCCCTGTCTGGTCTCAGTGTGTTAAAAAGATTGTAAAAGAAAAACATATATATACGTAGCGATACCCCCTAGAGGGCTGCTGGATTAAATTTGGGTCCTGCCGTTACCCCACCTTTCACCGTCCCAGAACTAACAGTCTATGTTAGGAAGTTTCAAACAGATGTGAGCGCCAGTCACTTCAGTCTTTTTCCAATGCTTTATTAAAGGAACTTGCAGCAGTAAAAGGATAGAGGGTTAGGGGAAGTTCAGATACCTTATTTGCAGATCACGGATTGATTTCTTGGATCCAGAGGACAAACAGCTTTCTGTCATTAAATCTTGCAACATTCGGATAGGCCTCTCACACCGACCTAGCATCCGGTATGAAGCATGGACAAGTCTCTACCACAGACTTAGCGATATATGGAACTTCTGGATAATCCTCTGCCACAGGATTGTTTAGCCAGTAGTCAGTTAATTGTAGGTCAGCTGCACAGTACCAGAACCTTTAAGCCATCCGGCAGTACTGTGAGGTAGGTTAACTTGGGTGCATCCTCCAAATGAGTCACCAGGCCCTTCCTGAGAAACCAGCCTTCAGCCCGGTTCTCCCCAGTAAGAGTCCCCCCTGGATCTTCTCAGTTTGAGTGGTGTGACAGCAGGAAGGTAAAGTCACCTGGTTGCATCCAGGGGGGTAGATATATTTCGCCCAGATTCAGGCTTTACGCCGACTTATACAGCTAGGTGGAGAGTTGTATAAGCCCAGCTGAGACTAGTGGGCTCATGGATGACTCATACCTCTAGGGAGAGGGCTGGGCGTCGTGCAGACAGGGAGTTGATGAGACCAGCTGAACCTTGTCAGCTCATTTAGGCCTCTATAAGAAACTCCCAGATTCATTAGATGTTAGCTCATGCCTGGAAGCAGACCTGTGTGGACTGTCTAGGGAGAGTGAACCCCTGTGCGGTGAGAGAAAGCCTGTGTGGCTATATTTTGCTTGGACATTTAAAACCAGGGACTAGGACAGCACTAGGCTGATCCCAGTTGTTAGTTAGGAAACCTGTATGTTTAGTCAGAGGTCAAGTTGACCAGGATTTATTTTGTTTGTTTCTTTTGCTTTGCTGTGTTTTTGTCACTGTAAATAGAAAATAAACGGCACCTTTTTGATTTTGAAAACCACAACCTCCGTCTGCTGGGCCTGTTTTTGTGTGGGGAGCCCATCCCGGGGGTCACACACACCCGCTGCCGAGCTAACCCCCTCACAGTTGGTGGAGAATGCGGGCAGTTTTTTTTTAAGCCAGCATGGAGGAGATACTGAAACAGCTGGCTCTAGCAAATGCCAATCAACAGCAGACAAATGCAGGTTTGCAAAAGAGCCTTGCAGCTCAACAACAGAACTTCGCAGCCCAGCAGCAAGCTCATCAACAGAGCCTTGCAGCCCAGCAGCAAGCTCACCAACAGAGTCTGGAAGCTCAGCAACAAGCCCAGCAACGATCTGAGGCCCGCTTCATAGACCTATTACAGAAGCAAGAGCAGAGACTACAACAAATGGAAGCAGTAATGCAGCAACGTCCGCAGACCAGTGAGGAAAGCCGTCCCACTAATACCGCGTCCTTTGGGGTGAGTCGTTTATTGACAAAAATGACTGGAGAGGATGATCCAGAGGTATTTTTGACCACGTTTGAAAGGACTGCTGAAAGAGAAAAGTGGCCTGAGGAGCAGTGGGCTGGACTGGTGGCTCCTCTGTTAACGGGTGAATCGCAGAAAGCTTACTATGACCTAGAGCCTGACCAAGCAAAAGACTATGTGATGCTAAAAGCTGAAATATTGGCAAGGCTGGGTGTCACCCTGGCTGTCCGGGCTCAGCGTGTGCATAACTGGACTTTCCAGCTTGGAAAACCCCCCAGGTCTCAAATGTATGATCTCATTCACCTGAGCAGAAAGTGGCTACAGCCAGAGACTTTGTCCGCACCAAAGATTGTGGAACGTGTTGTAATGGATCGGTTTTTGAGAGCTCTTCCTACTGCCATCCAAAAGTGGGTAAGCCATGGAGACCCAGAGACGGCCGATGGTCTTGTGGATCGTGTGGAGAAATACTTGGCTACAGAGAACCTGACGGCCTCTTCCAGAGACACTCGGACTTTCCACCCTAAGACCAGACCATCCCCAGGGGCGGATAAGATGATTCCAAGGGGTAAGGGTGGAGAGAGTGAGAGGGTGGGAGCTCTACCCCAAGTTTGGCGAGAACAGCCTGGGAAATCAGCGGCTCAAGAGGCGGCAAGAAGGATCATTTGCTACCGCTGCCGGCAAGCGGGACATATTGCAGCAAATTGCCCGGTTTTGGAGGAACCCATGCAGTGTGACTTTCTGACGGGCAGACGTCAGTCGCTGTGTGCGACAGTCGCATGCACTGCCATTCGGGGAACTGAGAAACATTTATGCAAAATGTGTATTAATGGTAGAAATGTTGTGGTATTGCTGGATTCAGGTAGCCTTGTGACCCTGATAAAGGCTGAATTAGTTAAAACAGAGGTCTCTGGGAATAGCAAGGTAGCTGTTATTTGTGTGCATGGGGACACCCGAGAGTATCCAGTGACTACAGTGTGTTTCGAGACCCCCAAAGGTACCCTTTCTCATCCAGTGGGCTTAGTGTCTCAGTTACCGCATGACGCCATTGTGGGAAGGGATTTTCCGAAGTTCTGGGAACTGTGGGATGATCCTGAGCCCCCCACTGGTGCCCCTATGTACCAGGAATATGATAGCCAGAACTCCTCTGAGAGTGGTGAGGACTCTCCCGAATTTCCCTTGTCAGTATTGGCAGGGGAGACTCAAGAAACTGGAGAGGAGCCCACCTCCTCAGACGAAAACCTACCGTCTGTGGAGTTTTCTGATCTTGAGGTTCACAGGGAAAACTTTGCCACAGAACAGTTGAAAGACCCCGCCCTAATAAAGGCACGGGAAAACGTAGTGAAAATAGATGGCGAGTTAGTGAACCCAGATAATACCTGCACTTACCCATACTTCAGCGTAGAGAAGGACCTACTGTATCGGGTGGCAAAAAGGGCAGAAGAAACCGTTGAGCAGCTTGTGGTGCCCAAACCTTACAGGAAGTTGGTGTTGGAGTTGGCCCATGGGCACATTCTTGGAGGTCATCTGGGGACAGAGAAAACCCGAGAGAGGGTATTACAGAGATTCTATTGGCCTGGGGTGATGAAGGACATAGAAAATTATTGTTCCTCCTGCCCTGTGTGTCAGAGGTCGGCCCCGATGCCACACTTCCGTAGCCCGCTGGTCCCTCTACCCATCATTGAGGTCCCGTTTGAGAGAATCGCAATGGATTTGGTAGGTCCTATAATCAAGTCCGCTAGGGGGCACCAGTACATATTGGTTATAATGGACTATGCCACCCGTTATCCAGAAGCGATCCCTCTCAGAAATACCTCGGCCAAAACCATAGCCAAAGAGCTATCTCTTGTTTTTAGCCGGGTGGGTATTTGTAAAGAACTGCTTACGGACCAAGGTACACCCTTTATGTCCCGGGTTATGAAGGAGCTGTGTAAATTGTTCAAAGTGATGCAATTACGTACATCTGTGTATCACCCCCAAACCGATGGGCTGGTTGAAAGATTCAACAAAACCCTAAAACAAATGTTGAAGAAAGTGGTGGATAGGGATGGAAAGGATTGGGACTGTCTACTTCCTTATTTGATGTTTGCTATTAGGGAGGTGCCCCAATCCTCTACGGGATTCTCCCCCTTTGAGTTACTGTATGGGAGACACCCAAGAGGGCTGTTGGATATTGCCAAGGAAACTTGGGAAAGTGAGAGTTCTCCCCACAGGAGTGTGATTGAGCATGTCGCCCTGATGCAAGATCGAATTGCACAGGTAATGCCCATCGTGAAGGAACATTTGGCCCAAGCGCAGTTGGCACAGCAGAGAGTGTACAACCGTGGAGCCAAGACCCGTACCTTTTCCCCGGGGGATAGGATATTGGTACTTGTCCCTACGGTTGAAAGTAAATTCCTTGCCAAATGGCAAGGCCCCTACGAGATAATGGAAAAAGTGAGCGAAGTGAATTACAAGGTCAGACAACCAGGAAGGCGAAAGCCCGAACAGATCTATCACGTTAATCTGTTGAAAGCCTGGAGGGATAGAGAGTCCCTAGTCGCAGACACTTGGTCACCAGCTCAAACTGGTTGCGTGATTCCTGAGGTTGGAATCGCAGCCACCTTGTCACAACCCCAACAACAGGAGGTTAAGGAGTTTGTGCTTCGCAACAAGGAGGTATTCTCTGAGCTGCCGGGACAAACATCTGGGGTAGAGCATGACATTATTACCCCGCCCGGTGAAAGGGTGAAGTTAAAACCCTATCGGATCCCAGAGGCCCGACGGGAGGCAATACGGGAGGAACTACAGAAAATGCTGAACTTAGGGGTGATAGAGGAGTCCCAAAGTGATTGGTCTAGTCCCATTGTGTTGGTGCCTAAACCGGATGGGAGCTGGCGATTTTGTAACGATTTTCGTCAGTTGAACAAAGTTACAAAATTTGACACCTACCCCATGCCACGTATAGATGAGTTGATCGACCGGCTGGGAACAGCCCGATACATGACGACTCTTGACCTCACAAAAGGGTATTGGCAAATCCCCCTGGCCAAGTCAGCCAAAGAGAAAACCGCATTTGTAACCCCAGACGGGGCGTTCCAATATAAAAGAATGCCGTTCGGGTTACAGAATGCGCCGGCCACATTCCAGCGGAAAATGGACCAGATGCTGAGGCCCCATCGGAAGTATGCTGCGGCTTACCTGGATGACGTAATTGTCCATAGCACAGATTGGGCCTCACATCTGCCAAAAGTGCAAGCAGTCCTGGACTCTGTTCGGGAAGCAGGGTTTACGGCTAACCCCAAGAAGTGTACCATTGGGCAGGAGGAGGCCAAATATCTTGGGTACACCATTGGGAGGGGAGTAATAAAACCCCAACTCAACAAAGTCGAGGCCATCCAGAGTTGGCCACGTCCCAACAGCAAGAAGCAGGTACGAGCCTTTCTGGGAATCGCTGGGTATTATCGGCGATTCATTCCCCACTTTGCTTCTAAGGCTGTGCCCCTAACCAACCTGACGAAGGGGAAAGGGTCGGTCATGATTAAATGGACCCCCGAGGCTGAGGCAGCATTCCAATTCTTGAAACAAGCCTTATGTAGCCAGCCAGTGTTGTACTCACCCGACTTCTCTAAAGACTTTGTCGTACAAAGTGATGCGTCAGATGTGGGGTTAGGAGCAGTATTGTCCCAGGTCTGGAACGGGGAAGAGCACCCAGTCATTTACCTCAGCAGGAAGTTGAAGTCCCATGAGGTAAATTACGCCACCGTTGAAAAGGAGTGTTTAGCGGTGAAGTGGGCTCTAGATTCCCTTCGGTACTACCTGCTAGGTAGGCACTTTGACATGGTTACGGATCACGCTCCGTTAAAGTGGATGGCTCAAAACAAGGAAACAAATAGAAGAGTGAATAGGTGGTTCCTGGCCCTCCAGGAATTCAACTTCACAGTAAAGCATCGCCCTGGCGTTCAAATGGGGAATGTGGATGCTTTGTCTCGAGTACATGAATGCCTGATTGCTGGTGTTCCAACCCCGAGGTTAAAACAAGAGGGGGGGGTATGTGACAGCAGGAAGGTAAAGTCACCTGGTTGCATCCAGGGGGGTAGATATATTTCGCCCAGATTCAGGCTTTACGCCGACTTATACAGCTAGGTGGAGAGTTGTATAAGCCCAGCTGAGACTAGTGGGCTCATGGATGACTCATACCTCTAGGGAGAGGGCTGGGCGTCGTGCAGACAGGGAGTTGATGAGACCAGCTGAACCTTGTCAGCTCATTTAGGCCTCTATAAGAAACTCCCAGATTCATTAGATGTTAGCTCATGCCTGGAAGCAGACCTGTGTGGACTGTCTAGGGAGAGTGAACCCCTGTGCGGTGAGAGAAAGCCTGTGTGGCTATATTTTGCTTGGACATTTAAAACCAGGGACTAGGACAGCACTAGGCTGATCCCAGTTGTTAGTTAGGAAACCTGTATGTTTAGTCAGAGGTCAAGTTGACCAGGATTTATTTTGTTTGTTTCTTTTGCTTTGCTGTGTTTTTGTCACTGTAAATAGAAAATAAACGGCACCTTTTTGATTTTGAAAACCACAACCTCCGTCTGCTGGGCCTGTTTTTGTGTGGGGAGCCCATCCCGGGGGTCACACACACCCGCTGCCGAGCTAACCCCCTCACAGTGGCTTCTTCAACGCAGGCAAGACAGCATAGGACCACCTTCAGTTAAAATACCTTAGGCCAGGAGGGCCATGAAGTCAGAGAGAAATAATCATGGCGTCTGTTCCTTAAATATCCTCTCCCAGAATGCACATCAGTAAGAACACTCCCACTGGGCTGTTTCTGGAAAAAGAATAGTCAATGCACTTAACTTGCTGTATTCCTCACACTGGCCTGTGGCGACAGTGACACCTACTGGCAACAGTGAGAAATGCGCACAACACAGCCAAATTGGAACAGAAGCAGAATTAACTTTATACAATCAATCTGAACTATTTACAGCTCAGATAACACTAAGGCCCGGTTCACACAGGGGCGTCACAACTTTGGGGGCGACTCGGCGGCGCAATCTCAAGACGACTTGAGACGCCCGCCTGAGGCGATTTGCATAATGACTTCTGTATAGAAGTCAATGCAAGTCGCCCTGAGTCGCCCCCAAAAGAAGTACAGGAACCTTTTTCTAAGTCGGAGCGACCTGAGTCGCTCCTACTAGAACGGTTCCATAGTACAGAGCGGGACGCGACTCGTCAAGCGACCGAGTCGCCCCTATGTGAACCGGGTCTAAATTTACCACATAGCCCCTATTCTTCAGGATCAGGGCGCTACATATAAAAAAAAAAATTGTACCGTCAGTTTGTGTACATATACTGGTGACAGTATGTAAAAAAAAAAAAAAATTGTGAACATTTTTCTTTTTTCTTTTCCAAAAAATGATGACAAAAAAATTACAACTTTAAAAAACTCATCATGCCTCTTAGTAAAAACCTTGGACTGTCTACTTTCCAAAAAGGGTTCATTTGGGGGATATATGTATGGTCCTGGCATTTTCAGGCCTCAGGAAATGAGATAGGGTGTCAGGCCATCAGTACATCAGGATTGATCAATTTTCAGACATACTGTATATACCATAGTTTGTGGACTCTAAATAGGGATGAGCTTCGAGTTCAAGTCGAACTCATGTTCGACTCGAACATTGCCTGTTCGCCCATTCGTTGAACAGCAAACAATTTGGGTTGTTTGCGGCAAATTCGAAAAGCCGCGGAACACCATGTAAAAGTCTATGGGAGAAATCTAAAGTGCTAATTTTAAAGGCTTATATGCAAGTTATTGTCATAAAAAGTGTTTGGTGACCTGGGTCCTGCCCCAGGGGACATGTATCAATGCAAAAAAAAAGTTTTAAAAACTGCAGTTTTTTCGGGAGCGGGGATTTTAATAATGCTTAAAGTGAAACAATAAAAGTGAAATATTCCTTTAAATTTCGTACCATGGGGGTGTGTATAGTATGCCTGTAAAGTAGCGCGTGTTTCCCGTGCTTAGAACTGTCCCTGCACAAAGTGTAATTTCTGAAGGAAAAAAAGTAATTTAAAAGTACTCGCGGCTATAATGAATTGTCGGCTCCCGGCAATACAGAGAAAAGTAATTGAAAGTCATTGACAAAAAAAAATAATGCGTGGGTCTCCCTTCAAATTCAATTACCAGGCCCTTCAGGTCTGGTATGGATATTAAGGGGAACCCTGCCTCAAATAATTTTTTTTTTTACGTGGGGTTCCCCCCAAATATCCATACCAGACCCTTCAGGTCTGGAATGGATTTTAAGGGGAACTCCACCTCAAATTAAAAAAAAAATGGCGTGGAGTTCCCCCCAAAAATCCAAACCAGAGCCTTTATCCAAGCATGCAACCTGGCAGGCCGCAGGAAAAGAGGAGGGGACGAGAGAGCGCCCTCCCACCCTCCTGAACCGTACCAGGCCACATGCCCTCAACATGGGGAGGATGCTTTGGGGGTCTGTGTAAAAAATTGTAAAAAAACACACAGACACCGTTGGGATAAGTACTTTATTAAAAATAAAAAATAAAAATAAAAAAAAGATTCCTGCGGTGGTAATCCACTCTCGGTCTCCACTCCAACGCTGTCGGTATCCTGCGATGGATGCTCTCCTCTCCAGGGTCCAGCGGTGGATGATCTCCTCTCCATCCAGGTTTAGGCTCCAGCGATGAGATGTCCAGTGCAGCGCATCCTGTCTCCACCGGAGACACCCCGGGAATATCGTCGCCGCAGCCTGACAGGTCTTATGTTGCTGAGGACGGGGCTACCGTCACGTGACCCCGTCCCCCTCTGACGCAAGGGGAAACCCATGCTTTCCCAGTGCCATCGCGGCCAGCGGGCACGCGCATCGGGTCCCCAGTGACGCGGCCCCTTAGTGGCTTTTTAGGGCGCAACGTCATATGACGTCCGCCCAGAACAACAGGGTCTTCCGCCCGCCGTAATTTGACGGTGGGCGGTTGACAAGTGGTTAAGCCCCAGACCATTTTGGGTGGTTAAAGATCAGGCCCCTTTTTGCGATTCGGCACTGCGTCGTTTTAACTGACAATTGCGCAGTCGTGCGACGTGGCTCCCAAACAAAATTGATGTCCTTTTTTCCCACAAATAGAGCTTTCTTTTGGTGGTATTTGATCACCTCTGCGTTTTTTATTTTTTGCGCTATAAACAAAAATAGTGCGACAATTTAAAAAAAATGCAATATTTTTAACATTTTGCTATAATAAATATCCCCCAAAAATATATAAAAAACATTTTTTCCCTCAGTTTAGGCCAATACATATTCTTCTACATATTTTTGGTAAAAAAAATCGCAATCGCCGTTTATTGATTGGTTTGCGCAAAAGTTATAGCGTTTACAAAATAGGGGATAGTTTTATAGCACTTTTATTAATTATATTTTTTTTACTAGTAATGGCGGCGATCAGTGATTTTTTTTGTGACTGCGACATTATGGCGGACACATCGGACACTTTTGACACATTTTTGGGACCATTGTCATTTTTACAGCGATCAGTGCTATAAAAATGCACTGATTACTGTAAAAATTACACTGGCAGTGAAGGGGTTAACCACTAGGTGGGGCTGTAGGGGTTAAGTGTTCCCTGCATTGTGTTTCTAACTGTAGGGGGAGTGGGCTTTGTGTCACATGACACCGATCTCCGCTCCGAGTACACGGAGCCGAGATCTGTGTCATTGTCACTAGGCTGAGCAAGGAGATGCTTGTTTACACAAGAATCTCCCTGCTCTATGCCTCCGTGAGATGATCCCCGCGGTGATCGAGTCAGTGGGACCCGCGGTCCGACTCACGGGGAAGGCAGTAGGTCGCATGCGCGGCAGCGCGTGCGCGACCACACGTCAGGCAGTTAAAGGGCAATGTACAGGTACGTGGATGTGCCTGTACGTGCCATTCTGCGACGTATAAGTACAGGAGGCGGTCGGCAAGTGGTTAAAGGAGAAAAACTTACCCTTATTTAGTCCTCCTGCAGGACTTGGATGATGACAGAACAGGTGTCCGGGATAATGATCCCCAGTGCCTGGGGGGAGATGCCTGTAGTGAACTTCAGGTCCTGCAAGCTTCTCTCAGTCACCAGGTATCGCAACGTGGCGATGAGCCTCTGCTCAGCAGTGATGGCTTCCCGCATAACGGTGTCCTGCCTGGTGATATAGGGGGACACCAAAGCCAACAGATGCTGAAAAACGGGGTCTGACATCCTGAGAAAATTCCTGTAGTCATCAGGATTATTCTCCTGGATCTCCCGCAGCAAAGGCATATGACAGAATTGGTCCCGCTGGAGCAACCAATTCTTGGTCCATGAACTCCTCCTCACCCTGTTCATGGACTCGTCTTGTTCCAAGACAAGAACACCAACACAAAGCGCCTGCACAGCACGAACTCTATGATGAGAACGTACCCGCAACATGGCTAGAAAACGGTCGTCTGATCAGAACGAACTAAACAGAACTCACTGAAGAACAGCAAGGCCTATGAAGAACGACCTGAAAATCAGAAACGAGTGGACAAGAACGCACTGAAAAACAGATACGACCTGACTACACGCCCTGAAAGACAAGATACGAACCCACAAGCACATACTGAACCGCAGAAAACGAGCTGAAAGCACGAAGACTGAAAAGCGCGAATCGTCTCTCCCCAAACTTTTACTAGCATGCAGTAACACGAGATTAGCAAAAGCAGCCCAAGGGGTGGCGCCCTTAGAATCTAACTTCCCCTTTATACTGCCGTCGTACGTGTTGTACGTCACTGCGCTTTAGACCGACTAAATTTTGGATTGACAGTGTGTATGCAAGGAAAGCTTGACAAGAATCCCGTCAAACTTGACAAGAATCTCGTTGAGAGAACCAACGTTTTTTTTACGACGGGATTCTCGGTCGTGTGTACTAGGCTTCAGATGAAATTCTTGCATTCTACACACATGATATCAGGGCAAGCTGTGATGATAGGAGCTTGGGTAGCCATTGGTGTTGTACAATGATCTACAGCCTGGACATTTTGTTTCACATCTTTGGATGATTTATTCTTTATTATGTGTCAGCAAGGATCAAACAGTAGTCTTCCTAGCAAACAACAGGGAACTTTTATTCCTATACAGCATAGAAGATACTACCATATAATCCTATGACCAAAATGCCTTTACTTTCAATACAGTCCTCATTAAAATGTCAAACTAAATTATAATCAACAGCTACTGCTACTGTCACTTGTGGTGTCTTCTTTCAGCAAAGAATTGTACTGTCATCGGCTACAGTGAAGGATGGCAGTAAGGAAAATGAGCTGAAACACAGAGCTTTTTTGAAAAACACAGCCAGACTCATTACCACCAGTAGATTACCATAGGAATCTTTTGTTTTCCATTTTTTATTGAAATAACAACCATGTACATTATCTGTCACAGTTATATAGTTGGTAAAACTTTCAAACCAGTTGGATATAATGAAACCTACGTGATTTTGTGTTTATCTTCTCTATTTACTGTCAGCTGTGGTGACAAACAAATTCAGGTTCTTGCAAAATACTCCTGCCATTTTTGTTGTTCCACTTGAAGGCTTATTTTCCTTACTTAGCTTTGTTCTGTCTGAGCCCTGAGGAGGGGGTATTTGATCATTAAACATGTGGATGAATTTTTACTGTTGCATGTTATGACTGAATTTACAAAGGAATGGCTAGGTATCTAGTTTAGTTTTCAAATAGAGGACTGCTGGAGTGATGACTTGTTTTCACCCTGATAAATGTTTAGTTTTGCTCTCATTTTGGAAAAAATACATATTGCAATTTCATGGCGTGTTGCTTTATAAAATATTTGAGATAGTTTTCTTTCTCCAGGACATACAGTACTGTGCAAAAGTTTTAGACAAGTGTCAAGAAATGCTGTAAAGTAAGAATGCTTTCAATAATATATATTTAATTGTTTATTTAACCGCTTCCCGCCTGGCCCATAGTCAAATGACGGCCGCAGGAACCTTTCGTCCCTCCGGGCGGCCGTCATATGACGTCCTGGGAGTCCTGCAGTGTGGAGCGCGCGCGCCTCCGGCGGTGCGGGCGCTCGCCGCATCACTGGGGACCCGATGCGCGTGCCCGGTGGCCGCGATGTCCGCCGGGCACCCGCGATTGCTCGTCACAGAGCCAGGGACGTGGATCTCTGTGTGTAAACACAGAGATCCACGTCCTGTCAGGGAGAGGAGAACGATGGTGTGTCCCTTGTACATAGGGACACTGATCGGTCACCTCCCCAGTCAGTGCCCTCCCCCCACAGTAAGAATCACTCCCTAGGGAATACATTAACCCCTTGATCGCCCCCTAGTGTTAACCCCTTCCCTGCCAGTCACATTTATACAGTAATCAGTGCATATTTATAGCACTGTTTGCTGTATAAATGTGAATGGTCCCAAAATAGTGTCAAAAGTGTCCGATGTGTCCGCCGCAATATCGCAGTCCTGACAAAAATCGCAGCTCACCGTCATGTCATAAATCTATCCCCTATTTTGTAGGCGCTATAACTTTTGCGCAAACCAATCAATAAACGCATATTACGATTTTTTTTACCAAAAATATGTAGAAGAATACATATCGGCCTAAATTGAGAAAAAGTATAGTTTTAAAAAAAAAAATTGGGATATTTATTATAGCAAAAAGTTAAAAATATTGTTTTTTTTTTCAAAATTGCCAGTCTTTTTTTGTTTATAGCGCAAAAAATAAAAACCGTAGAGATGATCAAATACCACCAAAATAAAGCTCTATTTGTGGGAAAAAAAGAACGTAAATTTTGTTTGGGAGCTACGTTGCACGACTGCGCAATTGTCATTCAAATCGTGACAGTGCTGAAAGATGGAAATTGGCCTGGGGAGGAAGGGGATGAAAATGCCCGGTATTGAAGTGGTTAAATCAATTTACAAAATACAAAGTGAGTAAACAGAAAAAAAATCTAACTCAAATCAATATTTGGTGTGACTACTGTGAGGGGGTTAACTCGGTAGCGGGTGTGTGTGACCCCCTGGTTGGGCTCCCCACACAAAAACAGGGCCAGCAGACGGAGGTTGTGGTTTTCAAAATCAAAAGGTGCGGTTTATTTCTCTATGTACAGTGACAAAAACACAGCAAAGCCAAAAAGAAACAAACAAAATAAATCCTGGTCAGCTTGACCTCTGACTAAACATGCAGGTTTCCTAAACTAACAACTGGGATCAGCCTGGTGCTGTCCTAGTCCCTAAGTCCCTGGTTTAGTAAAAGTCCAAACAAATAGCCACACAGGCTTTGCCTCACCGCACAGGGGTTCACTCTCCCTAGACAGTCCACACAGGTCTGGGTCCAGGCATGAGCTAACACCTAATGAATCTGGGAGTTCTTATAGAGGCCTAAATGAGCTGACAAGCTTCAGCTGGCCTCATCAACTCCCTGTCTGTACGACGCCCCACACTCTCCCTAGAGGTATGAGTCATCCATGAGCCTACTAGCCTCAGCTGGGCTTATACAACTCTCCACCCTAGTTGTATAAGTCAGCATAAAGCCTGAATCTGGGAGAAATATATCTACCCCCCTGGATGCAACCAGGTGACTTTACCTTCCTGCTGTCACATACCCCCCCCTCTTGTTTTAACCTTGGGGTTGGAACACCAGCAATCAGGCATTCATGTACTCGAGACAAAGCATCCACATTCCCCATTTGAACGCCAGGGCGATGCTTTACTGTGAAGTTGAATTCCTGTAGGGCCAGGAACCACCTATTCACTCTTCTATTTGTCTCCTTGTTTTGAGCCATCCACTTTAACGGAGCGTGATCCGTAACCATGTCAAAGTGCCTACCTAGCAGATAGTACCGAAGGGAATCTAGAGCCCACTTCACCGCTAAACACTCCTTTTCAACCGTGGCGTAATTTGCCTCATGGGACTTCAACTTCCTGCTGAGGTAAATGACTGGGTGCTCTTCCCCGTTCCAGACCTGGGACAATACTGCTCCTAACCCCACATCTGACGCATCACTTTGTACGACAAAGTCTTTAGAGAAGTCGGGTGAGTACAACACTGGCTGGCTACATAAGGCTTGTTTCAAGAATTGGAATGCTGCCTCAGCCTCGGGGGTCCATTTAATCATGACCGACCCTTTCCCTTTCGTCAGGTTGGTTAGGGGCACAGCCTTAGAAGCAAAGTGGGGAATGAAGCGCCGATAATAACCCGCGATTCCCAGAAAGGCCCGTACCTGCTTCTTGCTGTTGGGACGTGGCCAACTCTGGATGGCCTCGACTTTGTTGAGTTGGGGTTTTATCACTCCCCTGCCAATGGTGTACCCAAGATATTTGGCCTCCTCCTGCCCAATGGTACACTTCTTGGGGTTAGCCGTAAACCCCGCTTCCCGGATAGAGTCTAGGACTGCTTGCACTTTTGGCAGATGTGAGGCCCAATCTGTGCTATGGACAATTACGTCATCCAGGTAAGCCGCAGCATACTTCCGATGGGGCCTCAGTATCTGGTCCATTTTCCGCTGGAATGTGGCCGGCGCATTCTGTAACCCGAACGGCATTCTCTTATATTGGAACGCCCCGTCTGGGGTTACAAATGCGGTTTTCTCTTTGGCCGACTTGGCCAGGGGAATTTGCCAATACCCTTTTGTGAGGTCAAGAGTCGTCATGTATCGGGCTGTTCCCAGCCGGTCGATCAACTCATCTATACGTGGCATGGGGTAGGTGTCAAATTTTGTAACTTTGTTCAACTGACGAAAATCGTTACAAAATCGCCAGCTCCCATCCGGTTTAGGCACCAACACAATGGGACTAGACCAATCACTTTGGGACTCCTCTATCACCCCTAAGTTCAGCATTTTCTGTACTTCCTCCCGTATTGCCTCCCGTCGGGCCTCTGGGATCCGATAGGGTTTTAACTTCACCCTTTCACCGGGCGGGGTAATAATATCATGCTCTACCCCAGATGTTTGTCCCGGCAGCTCAGAGAACACCTCCTTGTTGCGAAGCACAAACTCCTTAACCTCCTGTTGTTGGGGTTGTGACAAGGTGGCTGCTATTCCAACCTCCGGAATCACGCAACCAGTTTGAGCTGGTGACCAAGTTTCTGCGACTAGGGACTCTCTATCCCTCCAGGCTTTCAACAGATTAACGTGATATATCTGTTCGGGCTTTCGCCTTCCTGGTTGTCTGACCTTGTAATTCACTTCGCTCACTTTTTCCATTATCTCGTAGGGGCCTTGCCATTTGGCAAGGAATTTACTTTCAACCGTAGGGACAAGTACCAACATCCTATCCCCCGGGGAAAAGGTACGGGTCTTTGCTCCACGGTTGTACACTCTCTGCTGTGCCAACTGCGCTTGGGCCAAATGTTCCTTCACGATGGGCATTACCTGTGCAATTCGATCTTGCATCAGGGCGACATGCTCAATCACACTCCTGTGGGGAGAACTCTCACTTTCCCAAGTTTCCTTGGCAATATCCAACAGCCCTCTTGGGTGTCTCCCATACAGTAACTCAAAGGGGGAGAATCCCGTAGAGGATTGGGGCACCTCCCTAATAGCAAACATCAAATAAGGAAGTAGACAGTCCCAATCCTTTCCATCTCTATCCACCACTTTCTTCAACATTTGTTTTAGGGTTTTGTTGAATCTTTCAACCAGCCCATCGGTTTGGGGGTAATACACAGATGTACGCAATTGCGTCACTTTGAACAATTTACACAGCTCTTTCATAACCCGGGACATAAAGGGTGTACCTTGGTCCGTAAGCAGTTCTTTACAAATACCCACCCGGCTAAAAACAAGAGATAGCTCTTTGGCTATGGTTTTGGCCGAGGTATTTCTGAGAGGGATCGCTTCTGGATAACGGGTGGCATAGTCCATTATAACCAATATGTACTGGTGCCCCCTAGCGGACTTGATTATAGGACCTACCAAATCCATTGCGATTCTCTCAAACGGGACCTCAATGATGGGTAGAGGGACCAGCGGGCTACGGAAATGTGGCATCGGGGCCGACCTCTGACACACAGGGCAGGAGGAACAATAATTTTCTATGTCCTTCATCACCCCAGGCCAATAGAATCTCTGTAATACCCTCTCTCGGGTTTTCTCTGTCCCCAGATGACCTCCAAGAATGTGCCCATGGGCCAACTCCAACACCAACTTCCTGTAAGGTTTGGGCACCACAAGCTGCTCAACGGTTTCTTCTGCCCTTTTTGCCACCCGATACAGTAGGTCCTTCTCTACGCTGAAGTATGGGTAAGTGCAGGTATTATCTGGGTTCACTAACTCGCCATCTATTTCCACTACGTTTTCCCGTGCCTTTATTAGGGCGGGGTCTTTTAACTGTTCTGTGGCAAAATTTTCCCTGTGAACCTCCAGATCAGAAAACTCCACAGACGGTAGGTTTTCGTCTGAGGAGGTGGGCTCCTCTCCAGTTTCTTGAGTCTCCCCTGCCAATACTGACAAGGGAAATTCTGGAGAGTCCTCACCACTCTCAGAGGAGTTCTGGCTATCACATTCCTGGTACATAGGGGCACCAGTGGGGGGCTCAGGATCATCCCACAGTTCCCAGAACTTCGGAAAATCTCTTCCCACAATGGCATCATGCGGTAATTGAGATACTAACCCCACTGGATGAGAGAGGGTACCTTTGGGGGTCTCGAAACACACTGTAGTCACTGGATACTCTCGGGTGTCCCCATGCACACAAATAACAGCTACCTTGCTATTCCCAGAGACCTCTGTTTTAACTAATTCAGCCTTTATCAGGGTCACAAGGCTACCTCAATCCAGTAATACCACAACATTTCTACCATTAATACACATTTTGCATAAATGTTTCTCAGTTCCCCGAATGGCAGTGCATGCGACTGTCGCACACAGCGACTGACGTCTGTCCGTCAGAAAGTCACATTGCATGGGTTCCTCCACAACCGGGCAATTTGCTGCAATATGTCCCGCTTGCCGGCAGCGGTAGCAAACAATCCTTTTGGCTGCCTCTTGAGCCCCTGACTTCCCAGGCTGTTCTCGCCAAACTTTGGGTAGAGCTCCCACCCTCTCACTCTCTCCACCCTCACCCCTTGGAATCCTCTTATCCGCCCCTGGGGATGGTCTGGTCTTAGGGTGGAAAGTCCGAGAGTCTCTGGAAGAGGCCGTCAGGTTCTCTGTAGCCAAGTATTTCTCTACACGATCCACAAGACCACCGGCCGTCTCTGGGTCTCCATGGCTTACCCACTTTTGGATGGCAGTAGGAAGAGCTCTCAAAAACCGATCCATTACAACACGTTCCACAATCTCTGGTGCGGACAAAGTCTCTGGCTGTAGCCACTTCCTGCTCAGGTGAATGAGATCATACATTTGAGACCTGGGGGGTTTTCCAAGCTGGAAAGTCCAGTTATGCACACGCTGAGCCCGGACAGCCAGGGTGACACCCAGCCTTGCCAATATTTCAGCTTTTAGCATCACATAGTCTTTTGCTTGGTCAGGCTCTAGGTCATAGTAAGCCTTCTGCGATTCACCAGTTAACAGAGGAGCCACCAGTCCAGCCCACTGCTCCTCAGGCCACTTTTCTCTTTCAGCAGTCCTTTCAAATGTGGTCAAAAATACCTCTGGATCATCCTCTCCAGTCATTTTTGTCAATAAACGACTCACCCCAAAGGACGTGGTATTAGTGGGACGGCTTTCCTCACTGGTCTGCGGACGTTGCTGCATTACTGCTTCCATTTGTTGTAGTCTCTGCTCTTGCTTCTGTAACAGGTCTATGAAGCGGGCCTCAGATTGCTGCTGGGCTTGTTGATGAGCTTGCTGCTGGGCTGCAAGGCTCCTTTGCAAACCTGCATTTGTCTGCTGTTGATTGGCATTTGCTAGAGCCAGCTGTTTCAGTATCTCCTCCATGCTGGCTTAAAAAAAACTACCCGCATTCTCCACCAACTGTGAGTGGGTTAACTCGGTAGCGGGTGTGTGTGACCCCCTGGTTGGGCTCCCCACACAAAAACAGGGCCAGCAGACGGAGGTTGTGGTTTTCAAAATCAAAAGGTGCGGTTTATTTCTCTATGTACAGTGACAAAAACACAGCAAAGCCAAAAAGAAACAAACAAAATAAATCCTGGTCAGCTTGACCTCTGACTAAACATGCAGGTTTCCTAAACTAACAACTGGGATCAGCCTGGTGCTGTCCTAGTCCCTAAGTCCCTGGTTTAGTAAAAGTCCAAACAAATAGCCACACAGGCTTTGCCTCACCGCACAGGGGTTCACTCTCCCTAGACAGTCCACACAGGTCTGGGTCCAGGCATGAGCTAACACCTAATGAATCTGGGAGTTCTTATAGAGGCCTAAATGAGCTGACAAGCTTCAGCTGGCCTCATCAACTCCCTGTCTGTACGACGCCCCACACTCTCCCTAGAGGTATGAGTCATCCATGAGCCTACTAGCCTCAGCTGGGCTTATACAACTCTCCACCCTAGTTGTATAAGTCAGCATAAAGCCTGAATCTGGGAGAAATATATCTACCCCCCTGGATGCAACCAGGTGACTTTACCTTCCTGCTGTCACACTACCCTTCGGCTTTAAATCGGCATCAATTCTTATGCTTGCACACTTTGTACACTTGCACAGTCAGGGATTTTGTAGGATTAGAGTCAAATTACGATTAACCAATTATACCAAGCAGTGGCTAATGATCATCCATTTCAAACGTAGGTTGAAACACAGTCATTAACTGAAACAGAAACATCTTGAAACAGAAAAAGTGTAAGAGGCTTAAAACTGGATGAGGAACAGACAAACTCTGCTACTTAGGTGAGGTTGTGGAAGACAGTTTCTTGTCACAGGACATACACCATGGCAAGACTGAGCACAGCAACAAGACACAAGGTAGTTATGCTGCTTCAGCAAGGTCTCTCCCAGACAAAGATTTCAATGCAGACTGGGGTTTCAAGATGTGCTGTTAAAGCTCTTTTGAAGAAGCACAAAGAAATGGGCAATGTTAAAGTGGTTGTAAACCCTGTTACACCACTTTTACCTACAGGCAAGCCTATAACAAGGCTTACCTGTAGGTACCGTAAATATCTCCTAAACCTAAACAGTTTAGGAGATATTCAGTACATTCACTGCTGCCAATGTCATCTGCGCATGTGCACTGAAGAAACGGGCCTCTGGTGCAGTTTTTTCAGTAGCCGTGCCGTGAACGGCGGTTCCCGGAGGACGTCATCATGGCTCCGGCCAATTAGAGCGCTGGAGCCGTGAACCAAGAAGTAACTCTGGTGGAAGATGTTGGCCATGTTCTCGGAGTGCTGACGCAGATTCAGGGCAAATCGTTCTGAGTTAAATATTTCATAATGAGCTAGTATGCAATGCATACTAGCTCATAATGCCTTTGTTTTGAAGTTTTTTTTTTTTAGGTTTACAACCTCTTTAACCACTTCAATACAGGGCATTTTCACCCCCTTCCTGCCCAGGCCAATTTTCAGCTTTCAGCGCTGTCACACTTTGAATGACAATTGTGCAGACATGCGATGTTGTACCCAAATTAAATTTTGATCATTTTTTTTCCCCACAAATAGAGCTTTCTTTTGGTGGTATTTGATCACCTTTGCGTTTTTAATTTTTTGTGGTATAAACAAAAAAAGTCCAACAATTTTGAAAAAAAAAACACAATATTTTTTACTTTTTGCTATAATAAATATCCCAATTTTTTTTATATATATTTTTTCCCTCAGTTTAGGCCGATACATATTCTTGGTAATATTTTTGGTAAAAAAAAAAAAAAATCGCAATAAACGTATATTGATTGGTTTGCGCAAAAGTTATAGTGTCTACAAATGTCATTTTTATTACTATTCTTTTTTTACTACTAATGGCGGCGGTCTGCGATTTTTATCATGACTGTGACATTGCGGCGGACATATCGAACACTAGGGAGCGATCAAGGGGTTAAATGTGTGTCCTAGGAAGTGATTCTAACTGTGGGGGGAGGGGACTGATTTGAGGAGGAGACCGATCGGTGTTCCTATATACTAGGAACATACGATCAGTTCTCCTCTCCCCTGACAGGACGTGGATCTGTGTGTTTACACACACAGATCCACGTCCCTGCTCTATCATGAGCAATCACGGGCACGCGCATCGGGTCCCCAGTGATGCGGCGAGTGCGCTCTCTCCACAATGCCGAGAAGCCGAGGACATCATATGACGGCAGCACAGAGGGACAAAGGGTTCCTGCCGCCATCATATTACAGTACCTGCCCGCGAGAATGTGTTTCCAGCGCGATCCCATCGCGCTGGTTCTCGGCGACGGGGTACTGTACATCTCGCGCTCGCTGCAATAGGAAAAACACATTACAGTAAGCGCGAGAAAGAAGTGACAATGTCCCCTCTCTATGGAGGGGACATTGTCGGGGATCTGACTTGGATCCCCGCCAATACCAGGCACTGTTTGGTATGAATCATGAGGGGGAACTCCACGCCAAATTTTAAATAAAAAAACGGTATGGGTTCCCCTCCAGGAGCATACCAGGCCCTTAGGTCTGGTATAGATTTTAAGGGGAACCCCCTACGCCGAAAAAACGGCATGGGGGTTCCCCCAAAATCCATACCAGACCCTTATCCGAGCACGCAGCCCGGCCGGTCAGGAAAGGGAGTGTGGACGAGCGAGCGCCCCCCCTCCTGAACCGTACCAGGCCGCATGCCCTCAACATGGGGGGTGGGTGCTTTGGGGCAGGGGGGCGCCCTGTGGCCCCCCCACCCCAAAGCACCTTGTCCACATGTTGATGAGGACAAGGGCCTTTTCCCGACAACCCTGGCCGTTGGTTGTCGGGGTCTGCGGGCGGGGAACTTATCGGAAACTGGGAGCCCCCTTTAACTGCTTTCATACAGGGCATTTTCACCCCTTCCTGCCCAGACCAATTTTTAGTTTTCAGCGCTGTCGCACTTTGAATGACAATTGCACGTCCATGCAACACTGTACCCAAATGAAATCTTTATGTTTTTTTCCCAAAAAATAGAGCTTTCGTTTGGTGGTATTTGATCACCTCTGCGGTTTTTATTTTTTGCGCTAAAAACAAAAGAAGAGCGACAATTTTGAAAAAAACACAATATTTTTTACTTTTTGATTTAATAAATATCACAATTTAAAAAAAAAAATCCTCATTTTAGACCGATACGTATTCTTCTACACATTTTTGGTAAAAAAAAATCGCAATAACTCTGTTAAAAATGGATGCTCCTTTACCCCGGACCTCTTGACGGCAAACATAGTGATGATCCCTAAACCGGATCGCGATCATTCCTCCTGTGCTAATTTTAGGCCTATCTCCCTAATTAACGTTGACATGAAAATTTTGACCAAAATTCTGGCTAATCGCCTAAATTCTTTTCTTCCTCGATTAATCGGGAAGGACCAGGTCGGCTTTATACCTCGGAGACAGGCCGGTGACGCTATTCGGCGTATATTGCAACTCCAACACATAGCTCATACTCGCTCGCTAGAATCTATGCTCTTGTCTCTGGACGTAAACAAGGCCTTTGACACTTTGTCATGGCCTTACCTCATGTCTGTTCTTCGACATTATGGCTTCGGGTCTTCTTTTATGCACTGGATATCTGTCTTATATGATTCCCCCCGGGCAAAAATTAAGTATTATGGATTCGAGTCTCCTCTCTTTAATATCAAGATGGGCACCCGTCAGGGGTGCCCCCTATCACCTCTTCTTTTTGTATTGGCTCTGGAACCCCTGGCAGAGGCGATTCGCTCTCATCCGGATATACGAGGCATCGAATTAGCGGGTTGTCCCCATAAAATTTCCCTATTTGCCGATGATGTCCTTCTCACTTTGACCTCCCCCAGAATTTCTTTACCAAACTTGCAAACCCTTTTGGATACCTTTGCTTCCCTTTCGGGGCTCCGGGTTAATCCCTCAAAATCGAAAGCGTTGTCGGTTAACCTCTCTCCTGGCCTGATGAGGGATTTACAGTCGGCATTCTCCTTTCAGTGGGTTTCCTCGCTGCCCTATTTGGGAATCCACCTTACCCCCACGTACTCCGGATTGTACCAGGCCAACTTTCCACCAATGTTCAAGAGACTAACAGATATGCTGTTGTCTTGGTCTCATTTGCCTTTGTCTTGGTTCGGCAGAATAACGGCTGTTCGTATGTCCTATCTCCCGAAATTATTATATTTTTCCGTGTCTTGCCTGTTCAGGTTTCTTCGCATATCCTCCGCATACATCAGCGAAGAATTATGCAATTTATATGGGGTTCGACCCGCCCTCGAATCGCCAAACAGGTCTTGTTTGCTAAGCGAGTCAATGGGGGTCTTTCGGTTCCTAATTTACGGGCCTATTACATAGCTGCTAACATAGCCCCACTTTCGTGCCTTCATGAACCCTATCAGCTCCCGCTCTGGGCTATGCTTGACCTGGTTGACATCGACCCTATTCCTATCTCCTCATTACCCTGGCTCCCACCTGTGCATCGTCCGGCGGTCATGGGGCCCTGCTTGGCCCATTCCTTGCGACTATGGGACTCGGAAAAGTACTCTGCAGGGCTGATCTCCCCACATCTCCCACTCTTATGACTCTTACACTGCCCGCTGTTCCCTCCAGGTTGTGATAATCCCTCCCAATTTCTATGGTGGACCATGAACGGGTTCACAGATGTTCACTCACTGCTACGGCCTACCAGGATTTTGGCATTTGACGCTTTACGCTCTTCTCATGGTATTCCCTTGCGTGAGCACTATCGCTATTTACAAATTTGCCACTTTCTTCAGAGCCTTATTAGGTTTCAATCTACCCCTTATACCTTGACCCCCTTTGAGAGCCTTTGCAGAGCCAGGCCCCATTCTCCGGGTCTAATATCACTGATATACTCGGCGGTGATATCAATAAAGAGACCCCCATTGAGGCCTTACCACCTTCAATGGGAGAAAGAGCTGGGGAGGCAGTTGGACCCTGAGGACTGGCAGGCGATGACACTAACTCTGTCCAAATGCTCACGTAATGTGTCAATTTTGGAAAATGCCTATAAAGTATTGTATAGGTGGTACTACACACCGGCAAGATTGGCTCGCTTTATCCCAAATTATTCTCCACTTTTTTATAGGGGGTGTTCCCAGGAAGGCACCATGGCACATATTTGGTGGTCATGCCCGCGGGCGTGCAGACTGTGGATTAGGGTATATACTCTCCTCCGCAACCTTTTTCAGATTAATATCAAAAGAGACCCCTATGTAGCTCTCCTTGGTAAGCCCATCGTGGAACTACTGCGTCCAGAACGGCAACTAGCCCAACATCTTTTTACTGCAACTAGATTGACAATTGCGAGAGCATGGAAAACCCCTACACTAAGCTTTGAGGCAGTCAAGAACCGCCTGAACGATATAATGGTCAACGAGAAACTAACAGCTATTCTTTCTGATACGCATGACAAGTTTCTCAGAGTCTGGCAACCTTGGATCACATATTACCACCCTTCTAGATTCGACACTGCATTGCTGTCACTATAGGACCCCTCTTGCGCGCACCCCGTGGACCTCCTACTTCCCTCTTCTCTTTCTCCCTCTTCTCCTTCTCCTCTTCTTCTTGTCCTGCCTCCTTTTTTTATGTTTCTCTTTTCTCTTTCTCTCTCTTTCTCCAATTTTATTTTATTTTTTTTCTTCTTAGACTCTTACTTGAGGTTTAACTGTTCTATCTTTTCTAGAGGATGCCAACTTTCAGGTTTTATTGTTGTGTATTATACACCCATTCTACAGGTTTACGCCCATCTGGGCATGGCCCAGGTTCTGGACCATCGGGTCCTGAGGACTTTTTCATTTATTTTTTATTTTTATCTTGAATATAACATCAGATCACGGCTCATGCTTCTTTCCTGTTGGTAAGGGCTTTCGAGTCCAGATCTACTTTGTATACTGAATGTTATAACACTCTATTGCAAACCTGTACTGTTGATTTAAATGACAATAAACCTTTTTTTTTTTGTAAAGAAAAAAAATCGCAATAAGCGTTTATTGATTGGTTTACGCAAAAATTATAGCATCTACAAAATAGGGGATAGATTTATGGCATTTTTATTTTTTCTTTATTTTTTTTACTAGTAATGGCGGCGATCTGCGATTTTTATTGTGACCGTGCCATTGGGACGGACAGATCGGACACTTTTGACACGTTTTTGGGACCATTCACATTTATACAGCGATTAGTGCTATAAAACTGCACTGATTACTGTCTAAATGTGACTGTCAGGGAAGGGGTTAACACTAGGAGAAGATCAAGGGGTTAATATGTTCCCTAGTGAGTGATTCTAACTGTAGGGGGAGGGGACTGACTGGGAGAGGAGACTGACGTGTGTTCCTCTGTACTTGGAACACACATCGGTCTCCTCTCCTCTGACAGGACATGGATCTGTGAGTTTACACACACAGATCCATGGTCCTGCTGTGATTGTGGGCAATCGCGGGTGCCCGGCGGACATCACGGCCGCCAGGCACACGCACCGGGTCCCGGGCTATGCAGTGGGCGCACGCGCGCACGCTCCCCCTAGCGGCCCGAGAAGCTCAGGACGTCATATGACATCCACCCGGAGGGAGGGAGGGTTCCTGCCGACTTAATATTACTATGACTTGGTAAGGAATTGGTTAATAAGGGGGCCCCCAGATCTCGGCCCCCCACCCTATGTGAATGAGTATGGGGTACATCGTACCCCTACCCATTCACCTGGAGGAAAAAAGTGTCAAGAATAAAAACACACTACACAAGGTTTTTAAAGTCATTTATTAGGCAGCTCTGGGGGTCTTCTTCTGACTCCGGGGGTCTTCTTCCGAATCTGGTGGTCTTCTTCCGACTTCGGGGGTCTTCTTCCAACTTCGGGGGTCTCTTCCGACTTCTCCGCTCTCTTCGGCCCATTCTCCCGCTCTCCGGTGCCTTCTACCTTCTGCCGGTCTCCTCCGCTATCTTCTTCCAGCTCTTTTACTAGCGTTGGCCCGGTCTTCCCAGTCGTCTTCTTCCCTCTTCTCTTCTGATGTTGACACGATGCTCTCTGCCGCTGTAATTCCGTGTGCGCGGTGCGCAACGATTTATATAGTCATGGGGCGTGGTCACCGGTTGATGCCACCTGGTGACCCCGCCCGTTATGTCGTCGCCACCCGGAGCATGATGGGACTGTGACGTCATAAGAGGCAGGGTCACCCGATGGCCACGCCCCATGCCACACAGCATTACAGTGGCAGAGAGCGTCGTGTCAACATCGGAAGAGAAGAGGGAAGAAGACGACGGGGAAGACCGAGCCAACGCTAGTAAAAGAGCTGGAAGAAGATAGCGGAGGAGCCCGGCAGAAGGTAGAAGGCACTGGAGAGCGGGAGAAGAGGCTGAAGAGAGCGGAGAAGTTGGAAGAGACCCCCGAAGTCGGAAGAAGACCCCCGGAGTCGGAAGAAGACCCCCAGAGCTGCCTAATAAATTACTTTTTTTTAATCAAATAGGAGTTTATTCAGAGAGCAATAGGTATACAAAAGAAATACTTCACACAGTACAGCACATACTTCTGTGTGTCCACAGGAGAAGGAAGGGACAATACCCTACAAATAGGGGCACAACATAATAAGAAAAATACACCCTTTTAAGTCAAAAACACCCAACCCTGTACCACATCTATCTCAATACAATAGTGTAGTTTCTGCAACACAGTACAAAAGATATCACAGGCATCCATGTAAGAAAATAGGACTTATAGTCGTTGTATCCAGACCGGGGTAAGATAGACCGACTCATAGCCGAGCAATAGACCACCACGCGGGGAGTATCACCCCCAGTGCCATGTTCCCTCCCACTCAGATCCTCCGTCCCTTATACTAGCATTCGTTCCATAACCAGATCAACCGGGGCCAGACCTGGAATCTCCAACCATCGAGCCCAAATCTTGTCAAATTTCCTCACACTCCCTCTATGCTGAAATATATACTTTTCCAGCCTAATGGTGTCCCCCATGAGATTCCGCCATTCCCTCACCGTGGGGGGTTCCTCTGACTTCCAGTGTCGCAAAATAAGCTTCCTGGCCTGGAGGAGAGCTCTCGCTATGCCCACCCTGATGGGATCCTCCTCCGGTATGTTGTCTATGATCCCCAGCAAACATAATTTAGGGTGTGCAATAAGCTGCACCTGGAAAACAGTATTAATCGTATCCAAGACCTCCGTCCAGTAAAGATGCAGTTTGGGACACCGCCACAACATGTGGATCAGGTCACCATGGTCCCTCTTGCATCTAGTACAGGCAGGGTCCTCTCGGACCCCCATACTTACCATCCTAGCCGGGGTATAGTGTACACGCAGCAGTATATACAGCTGAGACAACCTTTGGGCTACATTAAGAGAACACAAGGGAATGGCCAACAGAGCGTCTTCCCACTGGTCCTCCTCAAAAGCTCCAACGTCTCTCTCCCACTTTGAGATGATGCCTGCCATGTTGTCAGGAAGGAATCTGCTGAGGAGTATGGAGTAACTGCACGAAATGAAACCCTTAAACGAGGTTACGTCTCTCATGTAGTTAAAAATCGGCGTGGGGCTTAGTGTCCAGCCGTCTCCCTCTGCTTGGGCCCTGACCGCATGTTGGAGCTGGAAATAAAAAAACTGCATAGAGGCAGGGAGCTGAAATTCAGCCTGCAGCTCCAAGAATGAGCGCAGCTGCCCGTTCCTAAAAATTTGTGTCAAATGGGTAATCCCGTATTGCTGCCATCTCATACCATATTGTAATTTTTCCAACTCCAAGTAGCGTTTGTTTCCCCAGATGGGGCTATGCCTAGTAAAACCCTCCACTTGTTGCAACGCTCTCACCTTGTTCCAGATTTTCTGCATCAAGTTGTATGTAGGGTACAGCTTATTGGACTTGGCAAATCTCAGCGCCTCCTAATAAATTACTTTAAAAACCTTGTGTAGTGTGTTTTTATTCTTGACTCTTTTTTCCTTCAGGTGAATGGGTAGGGGTACGATGTAGTCCATACTCATTCACATATTAAAGGGGGCTCCCGGATTCCGATAAGCTCCCCGCCCGCAGACCCCAACAACCAATGGCCAGGGTTGTCGGGAAGAGGCTCTTGTCCTCATCAACATGGGGACAAGGTGCTTTGGGGTGGGGGGGCGCAGGGCACCCCCCTGCCCCAAAGCACCCACCCCCCATGTTGAGGGCATGCGGCCTGGTACGGTTCAGGAGGGGGGGCGCTCATTCGCCCCCACCCCCTTTCCTGACTGGCCGGGCTGCATGCTCGGATAAGGGTCTGGTATGGATTTTGGGGGGACCCCAACGCCGTTTTTTTGGCGTAGGGGGTTCCCCTTAAAATCCATACCAGACCTAAGGGCCTGGTATGCTCCTGGAGGGGAACCCATGCCGTTTTTTTTTTTTATTTGGCGTGGAGTTCCCCCTTATGATTCATACCAAACACAGTGCCTGGTATTGGCGGGGATCCAAGTCGGATCCCCGTTCATTGAAAGTCGGACGTATGTCGGCTTCAACACATTTTTCCTTTCCTGGCGAGCCAGCTCGGCGCTGGCTCCCACGGAGGGGCTTGTAGGTGGTCAATCTCACCAATAAAAGAGGCGAAATTGGCACAATATCGCGGTCACCTACTGTACAATACGGTGGTAGGCAAGTGGTTAAGGACCATAGATGCAGTGGTTGGCCAAGGAAACTTAATACAGCAGATGAAAGACACATCATGCTTACTTCCTGTCAACATCAGGAGATGTCCAGCAGTGCCAGGTACACCCATCTACTGTCCAGAGAATTCATGCAAGCAGTGGTCTTCATGGAAGAAAAAAAGCCATACATTTAATGTGGAAACAAGACGAAGCTGGGGTGCAGTAAAATGGCAGCAATTGCTCTGGACTGGTGAGTCAAATTTTTAAATATTTGGCTGTAGCAGGAGGCCGTTTGTTTGCCAAGGGCTGGAGAGCGGTACAATAATAAATGTCTACAGGCAACAGTAAAGCATGGCAGAGGTTCCTTGCAAGTTTGGGGCTGCATTTCTGCAAATGGAGTTGGAGATTTGGTCGGGATCAATGGGGTCCTCAATGCTTAGAAATACTGGCAGATACTTAACCCTAATGCCATAGCATCAGGTAAACGTGTGATTGGCCCCAAATTTATTTTGCAGCAGGACAGGGACCCCAAACTTACAGTCAATGTCATTAAGAACCATCTTCAGCGTAAAGAAGAACAAGGAGTTCTGGAAGTGATGGTTTGGCCTCCACAGAGACCTGTGATCAACATCAGTTGACTCTGTCATGATCGAGAAGGACTTGAGGCAGACTATATCCACAAAAGACCTGTGGTTAGTTCTCTAAGATGTTCAGAACAACCTGCCTGCCGAGTTGTTTCAAAAACTGTGTGTAATTGTACCTAGAAGAATCGATGCTGTTATGAAGGCAAAGGGTGGTCACACCAAATATTGATGTGATTTGGATTTCTATTCTGTTCATTTACGATTTCTATTCTGTTCATTTACATTTTCATGTTCATTTTCATTTTGTTAACTGATAAATAACAACTTTTAACACTTCTATTTCTGAAAGCATTCTTAATTTATAGATTTTTTTTTCACCCATGCCTAAAGCTTTTGCATAGTAGTGCATATGCACTCAGATTTGGCTAATCTGCTGAGAGTCCTACAATTGATGAGTCACCAAGTTTGAATTCCTATATTGCCTATTTTTCAGCCTCGACATTTTTACTTATGAGAATATAAAAGGTGATGAATCATCAATTATGCTCTTTCATCATCCTTCTTTTGAATATAGTTTACTAAAATGCATAATTTTGTAAGCCAAATTATTTTTAGAGGAGTTTACATTTAATACCATGGCAAGGATGACATTATTGATATAGGTTAGATTTTTGTTTGACAATAGGGTATAGTGTATAGATGATTATTTGTGAGTTTACTAAAACAATAAAAAGTAGAAAAAGCTGTCTAGCAAAGAAAAAAAAAAATCATTGCTCTCAGTGCTCTGTATAAACTCTGCTAAATCAATGTGTGCTTGCATGCCCTTTGGTATAATACACTCTATTTGCAGTATCAGTTGAAGTTTTTCTTTGTAATGGTTAATATGCTTTATGCCTACCATGACAACATTGGTGGATTCTTTCAAGTTCCATCATCTAAGAGTTTATGGATTACTCCTGTGAACTTGGTTATGATGTTTTCCACACTTGTTATAAATTTGCCTTCAGTGAAGTTTATTTGTACACAGCTTTTTCTTATGGGATTAATTCCTAGATTCTTTTTATCAATGTGATCCTCATCCATTTCATGCAACCTAAGTCAGTTCCTCTTTCACAGTGATTTTTTTCTATAGCGTAGGATCTGTCCTGGTGTATCATGACTGCTAGTGTCTACAAAATCTTCATAAAGAGAAATATATCTAATATATTCCAGACAAACAACATATGTAGTGTGCATAGCATAGCGATGTATGCTATTTCTGGATCTGATGATACTTGTACTTGTAGCAAAATGACAGATTTTGTGGTTACCTCAACAATTCCCCTCATTGTTGAGGTAACCACAGAACGTGTAATTTTACTTAATTGTTACACAATCTCCATCTATCTTCAATCTAATGATTGAACCTCTTGCAGAGGCGATCTGTTCCAATCCGGGAGTCACCAGCTTCCAGCTTGGTAGATATACTCACAAAATAAACCTTTGCCGATTACATAATACTACTCCTAACGAACCCTGATTCCTCTTTACCAGAGGCCTTCCAGATCTTCACTCAGTTCTGCCTGGTATCATACTACAAGGTCAATGCCCCTAGGTCGCTAATTTTAGATTTAGGAGTTTGGCCCTCCACAAAATTAAATTTACAAAGTCAACTCCCATTCAAGTGGTCAGATGAAGGAATCCCTTATCTCAGCATCACCTTAACTGCCTTCACCACCACTTTGGTGGCTGCCAACTACATACCCTGCTCTCCAAAAAAATAACTTAACCATATAGCCAAATGTGAACTCTCCTGGCGTAGCAGGCTGGCAGCAGCCAAGATGAACATTCTCCCCCAAATTAATGTTCAGATCACTTCCCATCCCCGCACCTACACGATACTTAACATCCCTGTCTAGATCCCTCGAGTCCTACATTTGGACTGGTCGTAGGGCCAGATATTCTCACCTGTGCCTAATTAAACACAAAACTTCTGGTGGCGCAAGATTTCGGGATGTTAGGGACTACTACTGAGCTGTGCATCTAAGACCAACTAAAGAACTTGTTCTCTTCCACATCACCCCCACTATGGGTGGATATAGAAAGTAATCTTTCTCTCACCTCAAACCTAAACCTATTCCTATTACGGGACACCTGGGAACCATGGGACCTCAAACCCCTCTCTTAGCCCATGCAAGTATTACTGATGGCCTGGAGACAACTCCTCCACGCTCCATTGAGTCCTAGACCCCCAGTCCATATTACCTACCCCATTCAGATTCTGGAAACCTTATCCCATCTATTACTAGGGATGAGCTTCGCGTTTGAGTCAAACCCATGTTTGACTCGAACATCGCCTGTTCGGCTGTTTGGCGAATTTTGAACATTATGGGCCGTTCGCGCCAAATTTGAGTGGCGCATCACGGTCCATGATTCACTGCGGCATCGCAGTGCATTGCTGGCTGATGATTGGCCAAGCATGCACTATGACACGCATGCTTTGGCCAATCACATCGCGCAAAAAACGGAGGCCCTTCGTCTGGGCTGGGTACCCCCCAGGTCTTCTCCTGTACAGTCACCTTCTCTAGTTCCTCCTATTACCTCTGTCCCTGAAGTCAAACCCATGCAAAAAGGATTGATCCGCGCTCCATTGACTCCAGAGGAAAGACAGGCTAACCCTTGCTTGTACTGTGGGGGAACAGGACATTTCCTTCGCCCCTGCCCTGTGAGACCCAGCAAATCACATTCACAGTTTATTAAGCCATTGACTTTTCCCAGACTTATGTCACCCTTTCTGTTTCTCTGCAGCTGGCGGAAGAAGAAATCCATCTCCCAGCAATAATTTATTCTTGGGCTTGCAGCTCCTTTCTGGACGCATCACTGGCTCAAAAGTTGCATATTCCACTGCAGACCAAGAAACAGAGTCTTCAAATTACATAGTTACATAGTTAGTCAGGTTGAAAAAAGACACAAGTCCATCCAGTTCAACCATAAAAAAAATAAAAAATAAAATAAAATAAAAAATATCGTACAATCCCATATACCCAATTCTATACCCACAGTTGATCCAGAGGAAGGCAAAAAACCCCAGCAGAGAATGATCCAATTTGCTACAGCAGGGGAAAAAATTCCTTCCTGATTCCCCGAGAGGCAATCGGATTTACCCTGGATCAACTTTACCTATAAATGTTAGTACTCAGTTATATTATGTACATTTAGGAAAGTATCCAGGCCTTTCTTAAAGCAATCTACTGAGCTGGCCAGAACCACGTCTGGAGGGAGTCTGTTCCACATTTTCACAGCTCTTACTGTGAAGAAACCTTTCCGTATTTGGAGATGAATTTTTTTTTCCTCTAGACGTAAAGAGTGCCCCCTTGTCTTTTGTGTTGACCGTAAAGTGAATAACTCAACACCAAGTTCACTATATGAACCCCTTATATATTTGTACATGTTAATCATATCCCCCCTTATTCTCCTCTTCTCAAGAGTGAATAAATTCAGTTCCTCTAATCTTTCCTCATAGCTGAGCTCCTCCATGCCTCTTATCAGTTTGGTTGCCCTTCTCTGCACTTTCTCCAGTTCCCCGATATCCTTTTTGAGAACTGGTGCCCAAAACTGAACTGCATATTCCAGATGAGGTCTTACTAATGATTTGAACAGGGGCAAAATGATATCTCTCTCTCTGGAGTCCATAACTCTCTTAATACAAGAAAGGACTGCAGCTTGGCATTGCATGCCATTATTGAGCTTATGATCTACCAAAACCCCCAGATCCTTCTCCACTACAGATCCCCCCAGTTGTACTCCCCCTAGTATGTATGATGCATTCATATTCTTAGCCCCCAAGTGCATAACTTTACTTTCATCAACATTAAACCTCATCTGCCACATAGTCGCCCAATTAGACAGAGCATTGAGGTTGGTTTGTAAATTGGCGACATCCTGTAAGGACGTTATTCCACTGCATAGCTTGGTGTCATCTGCAAAGACAGAAATGTTACTTTTGATCCCAGACCCAATATCATTTATAAAGATATTAAAAAGTAAGGGTCCCAGCACTGAACCTTGGGGTACACCACTGAGAACCTTAGACCATTCAGAGTAAGAATCATTAACCACTACTCTCTGAATTCTGTCTTTTAGCCAGTTTTCTATCCATTTACAAACTGATATTTCCAATCCTGTAACACGGCTCCTGTTACACATGAGCCGTGTGTGCGGAACTGTATCGAACGCTTTCGCAAAATCCAAGTATACCACGTCCACCGCCACCCCTCTGTCCAAGGTTTTACTTACCTCTTCATAAAAAGAAATCAGGTTTGTCTGACAACTTCTGTCTTTCATGAATCCATGCTGTCTGTTGCTTAAATAGTTTTTTTCCAGCAAGAACTCATCTATGTGGTCTTTTATTAATCTCTCCAGTATCTTCCCAACTATAGAAGTTAAACTAACAGGTCTATAGTTACTTGTTAAAGACTTTGTTCCCTTTTTAAATATAGGCACCACATTGGCCCTGCGCCAATCCAGTGGTACTATTCCTGTCACTAATGAGTCCCTAAAAATTAGATACAATGGCTTTGAGATTTCAGAGCTCAATTCTTTTATGATCCGTGGGTGTATGCCAGCCGTCACTAAATGGCGGCCCGCGGTCCGAGTCCGGCCCGAGTGACACTTCTCCCCTAGTGTAATTGTAAATGTCAGCGTTGGTTTGCTGGGACCGCGGGTTTCCCCAGCAACCAGTGACGCTGCGTGCGTGTGCCCGCCCCTGCTCCTCACCGCAGGTCTTGGAGTTGACACGGGCCGTGAGTAGGGGCGTGACGTCACGTGCGTTCCCCGCCCCCTGCTGCTCGCGGCTCTCACTGCGAGTAGGGGCGTGACGTCACATGCGTGCCTCGCCTCCTGCTGCTCGCGGCTCTCACTGCGAGTAGGGATGTGACGTCACATGCGTTCCCCGCCCCCCTGCTGCTCGCGGTTTCTGTGTCCTGGCTCTCCTTGCAAGTAGGGGCGTGACGTCACATGCGCACCCCGTCCCGATTCTGCTTGCGGTTCCCGGGTCCTGGCAATCCATATCTCGCAGCTTCCGCCCATTCGTTATTTCAGTTGTGCCCTCCTGCATGCACGGTATGTGGGCCACATGTACTGATCACTAACGGGTATATTTTTATTGTGCACACTGCTGGGTATATTTTGTTAAAGGTCAGGCTGATGAGCACCTTTTTTTATGTTAAGGGGCACTCTGATGGCCAAATTTTATTTTAAGGGGCACGTTGATGGGTATATTTTTAATGTGCACACTGATGGGCATATTTTGTTGTGCCCATCAGAGTGTCCCTTAACATAAAATGTGCCCATGAGTGTGCACATTAAAAATATACTCATCAGCTTGCCCCTTAATATAAAATGTGCCTATCAGAGTGACCCTTAACATAAAAGGTCCCCATCAGCGTGACCCTTATTTTATGTTAAGGGACACGTTGATGGGCACATTTTATGTTAAGAGCAACACTGATGGGCACATTTTATATTAAGGGGCATGCTGTTGGACATATCTTATGTTAAGGGGCACGTTTTGTTGTGCCCATCAGAGTGCCCCTTAACATAAAATGTGCACATCAGGGTGCCCCTTAACATAAAATTGGCCCATCAGAGTGTCCCTAAACATAAAATGTGCCCATCAGCGTGACCCTTATTTCATGTTAAGGGGCACACTGATGGGCAAATTTTATGTTAAGGGGGACTCTGATGGGGACATCTGATGCAAGGAGGCACTCTGACGGGAATGCCTGATGTAAAGGGGCACTGTAATGGGGACACCTGATGTAAAGGAGCGCTGTGATGGGGACACCTGATGTAAAGGAGCGCTGTGATGGGGACACCTGATGTAAAGGGACACTGTGATGGGGACACCTGATGTAAGGGGGCACTGTGATGGGGACACCTGATGTAAGGGGGCACTGTAATTGGGACCCCTGATGTAAGGGGGCACTCTGATGGGGACCCCGATGTAAAGTGCCACTCTGATGGAGACCCCTGATGTAAAGGGGCACTCTGATGGGCACACCTAATGTAAAGGAACACTCGAATGGGGACACCTGATGTAAAGGGGCACTCTAATGATGGCACCTACTGTAAGGGGACACTCTGATGGGGACAAATTATGTAATGATGTAAGGGGGCACACTGATGGGAGACACCATATGTAGGGGAGCCGTCTTATGAAGAAACCTGATGGGAATATCTGATATAAGGGGGTACCCTGACGGTGGCAACTGATTTATGGGGGTGTTCTGATGGGGACACCCAATGTAATGAATTACTCTGGTAGGGGTACTTGATGTAAGGGGAAACACTATTGGGGACATTTACATTCACAGAGTATTACCAGAGCGTGTGGAGGAAACCGTAAGAAAAGCACCAGAGAGTGCGGCTTGCGCCAAAAAAGGGAAGAAAGACGCGTACAATCGTTAATGGCACAGACTTGTGATTCGGACCTCGGTCGTAAAAAAAATGTAGTGACCGGACCTCCTTGAATTTTAATTCACTACCCCTGGTGTATGCCATCTGGTCCAGGTGCTTTATCCACCTTTATTCTGTCTAAATATTTCTGGACAATATCACTTTTGAGCCATTGTGGATTTGGGGCTGTGTCAATACCACCCCCATTATGGACATGATCTCCCCCATGTTCCATTGTATACACAGAGCTGAAGAAAGTATTTAATAAATTAGCTTTCTCTTTGTCCCCAGTCACCCACTCTAGATTATTATTATCTAGTTCACCTGGCTGATGGCTCTCTTCCCCGCTCTGGACTTGTTACACATGAAACTAACCCCATCCTGGTCACCATAGACTCCGGTCACCAGAAGTCACTATGTTTTGATGTTATTCCCTCTCCTATGTTCCCTATCATCCTTGGCTACAGACACATGAACCCGACATCAGGTGGAATAAGAAACAGGTGCTCTTCACATCCCCATTTTGCTCCCAGCACTGCCTTCCTCCGGCTCCGGCCACTTGCCTCACCGTGGCCCCAATGCCTGACAATCTCCAGCACGTCCCTACAGAATACTGTGAATTCAAGGACGTTTTTGATAAGCAAAAGGCCGATTGCCTACCACCTTACCGGCCTTATGATTGTAAAAAAAACACACAAACACAGTTGGGAAAGTCCTTTAATAAAAATAAAAAAATGAAAAAATAAAATACCCATTCCAGCGATGTAATCCAGGTGACCCCGCCCCGTCGTATGTCAGACCCCACCTATGTCATTGGCTGAGCGGACCTGATGGGGAACTTCCTCCGCAGTGTAATAAATGAATAGACCCGCCCCTTCCCACGTTCCTCATCAGGTCCGCTCAGCCTTACACCCAGTGAAGGTGACCCGCCCTCTACGTCATTGGCTGAGCGGACCTGATAGGGAACTTGAGAAGGGGCGTGGTCTATTCATTTATTACACTGCAGAGGAAGTTCCCCATCAGATTCGAGGTTCGCTCAGCCAATGACATTTCGTGTGGAGTGCAGACTGCAGCGCTGGACATCGGATCACCGCGGGACACTGGATTACATCGCTGGAATGGGATTTTTTTTTTTTTTTTAATAAAGGACTTTCCCAACTGTGTCTGTGTGTTTTTTTTACAATTGTTTACACTTTCTTTGTGAAATGGTAGGGGTACAATGTACCCCTTACCAATTCACATAGGGGGGGCGGGATCTGGGGGTCCCCTTTGTTAAAGGGGTCTTCCCGATTCCGATAAGTCCCCCGCCCGCAGACCCCCACAACCACTGGGCAAGGGTTGTGGGGATGAGGCCCTTGTCCCCATCAACATGGGGACATGGTGCTTTGAGGGGTCACAGACCCCCAAAGCATCCTCCCCATGTTGAGGGCATGTGGCCTCGTACGGTTTAGGAGGGGGGGGCGCTCTCTCAGGTCCCCCCCTCTTTTCCTGCGGGCTGCCAGGTTGCGTGCTCAGATAAAGGGTCTGGTATGGATTTTTGGGGGGGACTCCACGCCATTTTTTTTAAAATTTGGGGTGGAGTTCCCCTTAAAATCCATACCAGACCTGAAGGGCCTGGTATGGATATTTGGGGGGAACCGCACCCATTTTTTAAAATTTGCGGCGGGGTTCCCCCCTAATATCTATACCAGACCTGAAGGGCCTGGTAATTGAATTTGGGGGGACCCCCACGCTTTTTTTTTTTTTTTTATCAATGACTTTTCTATGTATTGCCGGGAGCCGACAATTCATTAATAGCCACGAGTGAGTTTTAAATGACTTTTTTTCCTTCAAAATGACATTTTGTGCAGGGACAGTTCTAAGCACGGGAAACATGCTCTACTTTACATGCATATTATACACACCCCCCAGGTACGAAATTTAAAGGAAAATGTCACTTTTATTTTTTTCATTTTAAGCATTATTAAAATCACTGCTCCCGTAAAAACGTCAATTTTTAAAACTTTTTTTTGCATTGATACATGTCCCCTGGGGCAGGACCCGGGTCCCCAAACACTTTTTTAGGACAATAACTTGCATATAAGCCTTTATAATTAGCACTTTAGATTTCGAACGTTCGAATCCATTGTATTTAATAGGGTTCTAAAGTTCACTCGAACATTCTGTCTGTTCGCAGGTTCTGATGCAAACCGAACAAGGGGGTGTTCGGCTCATCCCTGTCCGCTATCATCGAGTTACACCTGGTTCATGTAAAGACTGTCCTTACCATCCTTAGGAATAGGGATGGGCCCGGTGCTCGATTCGAACCCATGTTCGAATCGAGCACCGGGCGTTCGCTCGCTCGTCGAGCCCAGAACTATTTGGGCCGTTCGCATCACATTCGTGTGATGCGAGCGGCCCTGCAATGCATTGCGGCCGGTGCGGCCGGCGCAGTGCATTGCTGGCTGATGATTGGCCAAGCATGCACTGTGACCCCGCATGCTTGGCCAATCACAGCGCCCGAAACTCGGAGAGCAATAATTGGCTACAGGCAGGACGCCTGTAGCCAATTACAGCTCAGGGGCTTTAGTACATGCCCCACCATTTAAAAGGCCGCCACGCCATCGGCCCCGGTCACATGAGTTCCGGCTTTAGGAGAGATCAGTCTGCTGATTCTGTCTTTGCTTGATACTGAAAGATTTGCTCTTCTTTGCTAAACCATTGGCTATTTCTTTTGCTAAACCATTGCTACCTAAGTCATTGATCGTTCATTGCTGCTGATTGCACAGTTAGCGTGTTATTAGCTGCTGCTGGGGATTAGTCTGGTGCGTGCTTACTGTTAGTACAGTATTGCAGTAGTACCAACCGCAGTGCTGTTAGCACAGCATTGCACCCCAACAGCACCCATAGGACTTCTAGTGTGTTAGTGGCAGCAAACAGAGCTCCTATATTTTCTTCTCAGCAGCACCCATAGGACTTCTAGTGTGTTAGTGGCAGCAAACAGAGCTCCTATATTTTCTTCTCAGCAGCACCCATAGGACTTCTAGTGTGTTAGTGGCATCACACAGAGCTCCTATATTTTCTTCTCAGCAGCACCCATAGGACTTCTAGTGTGTTAGTGGCATCACACAGAGCTCCTATATTTTCTTCTCAGCAGCACCCATAGGACTTCTAGTGTGTTAGTGGCAGCAAACAGAGCTCCTATATTTTCTTCTCAGCAGCACCCATAGGACTTCTAATGTGTTAGTGGCATCACACAGAGCTCCTATATTTTCTTCTCAGCAGCACCCATAGGACTTCTAATGTGTTAGTGGCATCACACAGAGTTCCTATATTTTCATCTCAGAAGCACCCATAGGACTTCTAGTGTGTTAGTGGCATCACACAGAGCTCCTATATTTTCTTCTCAGAAGCACCCATAGGACTTCTAGTGTGTTAGTGGCAGCAAACAGAGCTCCTATATTTTCTTCTTAGCAGCACCCATAGGACTTCTAATGTGTTAGTGGCATCACACAGAGTTCCTATATTTTCATCTCAGAAGCACCCATAGGACTTCTAGTGTGTTAGTGGCATCACACAGAGCTCCTATATTTTCTTCTCAGCAGCACCCATAGGACTTCTAGTGTGTTAGTGGCATCACACAGAGCTCCTATATTTTCATCTCAGAAGCACCCATAGGACTTCTAGTGTGTTAGTGGCATCACACAGAGCTCCTATATTTTCATCTCAGAAGCACCCATAGGACTTCTAGTGTGTTAGTGGCATCACACAGAGCTCCTATATTTTCTTCTCAGCAGCACCCATAGGACTTCTAGTGTGTTAGTGGCATCACACAGAGCTCCTATATTTTCATCTCAGAAGCACCCATAGGACTTCTAGTGTGTTAGTGGCATCACACAGAGCTCCTATATTTTCTTCTCAGCAGCACCCATAGGACTTCTAGTGTGTTAGTGGCAGCAAACAGAGCTCCTATATTTTCTTCTCAGCAGCACCCATAGGACTTCTAGTGTGTTAGTGGCATCACACAGAGCTCCTATATTTTCTTCTCAGAAGCACCCATAGGACTTCTAGTGTGTTAGTGGCAGCAAACAGAGCTCCTATATTTTCTTCTCAGCAGCACCCATAGGACTTCTAGTGTGTTAGTGGCATCACACAGAGTTCCTATATTTTCATCTCAGAAGCACCCATAGGACTTCTAGTGTGTTAGTGGCATCACACATAGCTCCTATATTTTCTTCTCAGCAGCACCCATAGGACTTCTAGTGTGTTAGTGGCATCACACAGAGCTCCTATATTTTCATCTCAGAAGCACCCATAGGACTTCTAGTGTGTTAGTGGCATCACACAGAGCTCCTATATTTTCTTCTCAGCAGCACCCATAGGACTTCTAGTGTGTTAGTGGCAGCAAACAGAGCTCCTATATTTTCTTCTCAGCAGCACCCATAGGACTTCTAGTGTGTTAGTGGCATCACACAGAGTTCCTATATTTTCATCTCAGAAGCACCCATAGGACTTCTAGTGTGTTAGTGGCATCACACAGAGCTCCTATATTTTCTTCTCAGCAGCACCCATAGGACTTCTAGTGTGTTAGTGGCATCACACAGAGCTCCTATATTTTCATCTCAGAAGCACCCATAGGACTTCTAGTGTGTTAGTGGCATCACACAGAGCTCCTATATTTTCTTCTCAGCAGCACCCATAGGACTTCTAGTGTGTTAGTGGCAGCAAACAGAGCTCCTATATTTTCTTCTCAGCAGCACCCATAGGACTTCTAGTGTGTTAGTGGCATCACACAGAGCTCCTATATTTTCTTCTCAGCAGCACCCATAGGACTTCTAGTGTGTTAGTGGCAGCAAACAGAGCTCCTATATTTTCTTCTCAGCAGCACCCATAGGACTTCTAGTGTGTTAGTGGCATCACACAGAGCTCCTATATTTTCATCTCAGAAGCACCCATAGGACTTCTAGTGTGTTAGTGGCATCACACAGAGCTCCTATATTTTCTTCTCAGCAGCACCCATAGGACTTCTAGTGTGTTAGTGGCAGCAAACAGAGCTCCTATATTTTCATCTCAGAAGCACCCATAGGACTTCTAGTGTGTTAGTGGCATCACACAGAGCTCCTATATTTTCATCTCAGAAGCACCCATAGGACTTCTAGTGTGTTAGTGGCATCACACATAGCTCCTATATTTTCTTCTCAGCAGCACCCATAGGACTTCTAGTGTGTTAGTGGCATCACACAGAGCTCCTATATTTTCATCTCAGAAGCACCCATAGGACTTCTAGTGTGTTAGTGGCATCACACAGAGCTCCTATATTTTCTTCTCAGCAGCACCCATAGGACTTCTAGTGTGTTAGTGGCAGCAAACAGAGCTCCTATATTTTCTTCTCAGAAGCACCCATAGGACTTCTAGTGTGTTAGTGGCAGCAAACAGAGCTCCTATATTTTCATCTCAGAAGCACCCATAGGACTTCTAGTGTGTTAGTGGCATCACACAGAGCTCCTATATTTTCATCTCAGAAGCACCCATAGGACTTCTAGTGTGTTAGTGGCATCACACAGAGCTCCTATATTTTCTTCTCAGCAGCACCCATAGGACTTCTAGTGTGTTAGTGGCAGCAAACAGAGCTCCTATATTTTCATCTCAGAAGCACCCATAGGACTTCTAGTGTGTTAGTGGCATCACACAGAGCTCCTATATTTTACTTACTGTCAGGTTTGCTCTAGTGGTGAAGAGGGAGGGGATGATGAGGTCACTGACTCCACGTGGGTGCCTGAAGGGAGAGAGGAGGAGGAGGAGGAGGATGCAGCGTCACATGTCCAACGAGGCAGGATGCCCCCTGGAGGCCAGCTAGAGGCCAGCACAGCAACTGTACCACACCGCAGAGCTCCGCCTGTGCAGGGCGCTGCCTCTGCACGTTATCACAAAAGTTCTTTGGTGTGGGCCTTTTTTGAGACAAGTGCATCAGATCGCACCACTGCTATTTGCAATATTTGTCTCAAGCGTATCTCGCGTGGCCAAAACATCAGCCGCTTGGGCACCATAAGCATGAGCAGACATATGTCGACCTGCCATGCAGCTCGTTGGCAAGCACACATAAAAGACCCACACCAAAGAACCAAGCGGACCTCTCCTTGCTCCTCATCAGCTGGGATCTCCATCCCCACTATATCTTCAGTCCTTTCTGAAAGCTGCTCTGAGAGGACTGAAGGTGTAGAATTAGGTGTGTCACAACCAAGTACTTGCAGTACACCGACGTCCGATTGTAGCAGGCAAATTTCCCTGCCCCAGCTGCTGGACCGTCGAAAGAAGTATACTCCCAGCCATCCACATGCCCAGCGGTTGAATGCTAGCTTGGCTAAATTGCTAGCACTTCAACTGCTGCCTTTTCAGTTGATAGACTCGGCCCCCTTCCGTGAGTTTGTTCAATGTGCGGTTCCTCAGTGGCAGGTTCCCAAACGCCACTTTTTCTCACGGAAGGCGATTCCGTCTCTCTACTGGCATGTGGAAGGCAATGTCCATGCCTCGCTGGACAGGGCGGTCAGCGGTAAGGTGCATATTACCGCTGACTCATGGTCCAGCAGGCATGGACAGGGACGTTATCTTTCTTTCACGGCCCATTGGGTCACTCTATTGGCAGCTGGGAGGGATGCAGGACAAGGTGCAGTAGTGTTGGAGGTTGTTCCGCCACCACGCCTCCAAAATGCTACTACTGGTTGTGACACACCTCTCTCCTCCACCCCCTCCTCTTCTTCTTCCTCCATGTCCTCTTCGAGTGCTCTGTCCTCGGAACCAGCGGTGCTCCGTAGGCGTACAAGGGGCTACGCGAGTACGCAGGCAAAAAGATGCCATGCCGTGCTTGCGCTGGTGTGTTTGGGGGACAGGAGCCACACTGGGCCAGAGGTTCTGGCAGCTCTGCAGGGGCAGGCCGAGAGGTGGTTGACGCCACGCCAGCTTAAGCCAGGAATGGTCGTTTCTGATAATGGCACCAACCTCCTCTCCGCCCTGCGACAGGGGCAGCTCACCCATGTGCCCTGTATGGCTCACGTCCTCAACCTGGTGGTGCAGCGGTTCTTGGGCAGGTTCCCAGGCTTACAGGATGTCCTGAGGCAGGCCAGGAAAGTCTGTGTGCATTTCCGCCGATCTTATAATGCCAGTGCTCGGCTGACTGAGCTGCAAAAGGAGCTGAACCTGCCCAAGAACCGCCTAATATGTGACATGCCCACCAGGTGGAACTCAACGTTGGCCATGCTGCAGCGACTGCACACGCAGCAGAGGGCCATCAATGAGTACCTTTGCGACTACGGCACCAGGACAGGGTCAGGGGAGCTTGGCTTTTTTTCCCCACGCCAGTGGAGCATGATCAGGGATGCATGCACTGTCCTCTCACCATTTGAGGAGGCCACGAGGATGGTGAGCAGTGACAGTGCATGCATCAGTGACACTGTACCTCTTGTCCACCTGTTGGAGCATACGCTGCGTGGGATAATGGACAGGGCACTTGAGGCAGAACAGAGGCAGGAAGAGGAGGACTTCCTTGTCTCTCAAGGCCCCCTTTATCCAGACAATGTTCCTTCTGTCCCACCCATCACACAGGAAGAGGAGGAGGAGGAGGAGGAGGATTGTGTGAGCATGGAGGTGGAGCCTGGCACTCAGCATCAGCAGCAGCAGTCTTTTAGGGATGATGTACAGTCCCAACAAACCAGTGGACTTGTACGTGGCTGGGAGGAGGTGGCTGGCGATCATGTCATCCTCAGTGACCCAGAAGACTCCGGACCGAATGCCTCAGCTAACCTACGCTGCATGGCCTCCCTGATCCTGCAAAGCCTGCGGAAGGATCCTCGTGTTCTTCGGATCAAGGAGAGTGACCATTACTGGCTGGCCACTCTCCTTGATCCACGGTACAAGGGTAAGGTTGCGGACCTTATCTTGCCGTCGCAGAGGGAGCAGAGGATGAGACATCTCAGGGAGGCCTTGCAGAAAGGTCTGTGCAACGCGTTCCCAGAAACTGGGAGGTTACAAACTCCTGGTCCTGGACGACGAGTTGCTGAGGCTTCGGTCAGTAGCAGAAGGAGCGGTGGGGAAGGTGGACGTCTGACCGATGCGTTCAGACAATTTTTTAGTCCGCAGCCCCAAGGTATGATCGGTTCCAGCAACCATCGCCAGCGTCTGATATACATGGTGCAGGAATACCTAGGGGCAAGGTCAGACTTGGACACCTTTCCCACCGAAAATCCTCTGGCTTACTGGGTCCTGAGGATGGATCACTGGCCAGAGCTTGCACAGTATGCAATTGAGCTACTGGCCTGTCCTGCATCCAGCGTTCTTTCCGAACGCACATTCAGTGCTGCTGGAGGATTTGTCACCGATCATAGGGTGCGCCTGTCCACCGACTCGGTTGATCGACTGACCTTCATAAAAATGAATCAGTCTTGGATCACCACCAGCTACCAGACACCTGAAGCGGATATAACGGAATAATTTATAATGTCACATCCCTTCAAGACTGCCTATGCTGATGCTGAGTGACTGTCCTGTTATGTTCACTGACTATCCTCTTCCTCCTCCTCAATGATCCATGCCACCACACCAGTGCCTAAGGCACAATTTTTCAGCCCCTGTATAACAGGGGCGTGTAATTACAATTTTTTAAAAAGATGCTTCGCAACAGGTGTGACTGCTGTGCTCAGAGTACAGTATCTGTGAGGGGTTGCAGTGTTGTGGCACCAGCACCAGTGCCTAAGGCACAATTTTTCAGCCCCTGTTGGGGCGTGTAATTACAATTTTTAGGCAATGCTTTGCAACAGGTCTCATTGCTGTGCTCAGAGTACAGTATCTGTGAGGGGTTGCAGTGTTGTGGCACCAGCACCAGTGCCTAAGGCACAATTTTTCAGCCCCTGTATAACAGGGGCGTGTAATTACAATTTTTTAAAAAGATGCTTCGCAACAGGTGTGACTGCTGTGCTCCATGTACAGTATCTGTGAGGGGTTGCAGTGTTGTGGCACCAGCACCAATGCCTAAGGCACAATTTTTCAGCCCCTGTTTAACAGGGGCGTGTAATTACAAATCTTGATCTAATAGTTCACAGCAGGGCCCATTCCTGCGCCCACCAAGAGTAACTATGAGGGCCTACAGTCTTGTGGCAACACCGTCCACCACCACCACCACCACCACCAAAGGCCCAATTTTTCTGCCCTGTTCAACAGGTGCATGCAATTACAAATCTTGATCTAATAACTCACAGCAGGGCCCATTCCTGCACCCACCAAGAGTAACTGTGAGGGCTTACAGTCTTGTGGCAACACCGTCCACCACCACCACCACCACCACCAAAGGCCCAATTTTTCTGCCCGGTTCAACAGGTGCATGCAAGTACAAATCTTGATCTATTAACTCACAGCAGGGCCCATTCCTGTGCCCACCAGTCTTGTGGCTACACCAACATCTAATAGGGCAAATTTCTGCAGAGTATATACGGCAGGCCCCTACTTTCAAACATCCAACTTACAAACGACTCCTACTTGCAAACGGCAAGAGAAAACAGGAAGTGAGAGGAAATCTACCCCTAGGAAGGAAAATTCTATCCTGTTAGATTTAATTTGGGAAAAAGGTATCTCCTCTCTACTGATGCTTTATCACCAATCCTTGTTTCAATTAAAACCCCACTTTTCCAAAAACATTTGTCATTGGGACGGAAAGTGAGGTGACATGTTCTGAACAGATGTGCAAAGACAGCAAATGTTACAGGGGTGATAACCCCTCCCTATGTTCTCCAAAAAGCTTAAAAATTGATTTTTTTGGGATGTAGCTACACTTCATAATGTACCTGTTCAGATTCTACTTAAGAACAAACCTACAGTCCATGTCTTGTTTGCACCACCTATATACTGCTGTTCAGAGTATATAGGGTTGTAGGTATAGGGTTTTATTTTGGGTGCGGGGTCCCCCTTAGTATCCATACAAGACCCAAAGGGGCTGGGGTGGGGGGGGGGGGTGATGGGGTAGCCATGCCATTTTTCTCAAGGATTTTCAGCCATATGGCGGCCAGGACAAGACATGACATTAAAGCCGCAAGTGGTTTTAAATGGCTTCTTTTTTTCCTTTACAAATGTCATTTTGTGCAAGGACAGTTCTAAACACGGGAAACACATGCCACTTCACAGGCATACTTTAGACACCCCCCAGGTACCATATTTAAAGGAAAATTTCACTTTTTTTTTTTTCACTTTATGCATCATTAAAATGACTGCTCCCGAAAAAACTTTAGTTTTTAAAATTTCTTTTTGCATTGATATATGTCCCCTGGGGCAGGACCCGGGTCCCCAAACCTGTTTTATGACATTAACATGCATATTGGCCGTTGTAATTAGCAATTTTGATTTCGAACGTTCGCGTCCATTATAACGAATAGGGTTCGAAAATTTGCGCGAACTTTCGGTCCGTTCGAAGGTTCTGGTGCGAACCGAACCCGGGGGTGTTCGGCTCATCCCTACTTAGGAATAGGGATGAGCCGAACACCCCTGGGTTCGGTTCACACCAGAACCTTCGAACGGACCGAAAGTTCGCGCAAATTTTCGAACCCTATTCGTTATAATGGACGCGAACGTTCGAAATCAAAATTGCTAATTACAACGGCCAATATGCATGTTAATGTCATAAAACAGGTTTGGGGACCCGGGTCCTGCCCCAGGGGACATATATCAATGCAAAAAGAAATTTTAAAAACTAACGTTTTTTCGGGAGCAGTCATTTTAATGATGCATAAAGTGAAAAAAAAAGTGAAATTTTCCTTTAAATATGGTACCTGGGGGGTGTCTAAAGTATGCCTGTGAAGTGGCATGTGTTTCCCGTGTTTAGAACTGTCCTTGCACAAAATGACATTTGTAAAGGAAAAAAAGAAGCCATTTAAAACCACTTGCGGCTTTAATGTCATGTCTTGTCCTGGCCGCCATATGGCTGAAAATCCTTGAGAAAAATGGCATGGCTACCCCATCACCCCTACCCCCCACCACCCCAGCCCCTTTGGGTCTTGTATGGATATTAAGGGGGACCCCGCACCCAAAATAAAACCCTATACCTACAACCCTATATACTCTGAACAGCAGTATATAGGTGGTGCAAACAAGACACGGACTGTAGGTTTGTTCTTAAGTAGAATCTGAACAGGTACATTATGAAGTGTAGCTCCATCCCAAAAAAATCTATTTTTAAGCTTTTTGGAGAACATAGGGAGGGGTTATCACCCCTGTAACATTTGCTGTCTTTGCACATCTGTTCAGAACATGTCACCTCACTTTCCGTCCCAATGACAAATGTTTTTGGAAAAGTGGGGTTTTAATTGAAACAAGGATTGGTGATAAAGCATCAGTAGAGAGGAGATACCTTTTTCCCAAATTAAATCTAACAGGATAGAATTTCCCTTCCTAGGGGTAGATTTCCTCTCACTTCCTGTTTTCTCTTGCCGTTTGCAAGTAGGAGTCGTTTGTAAGTTGGATGTTTGAAAGTAGGGGCCTGCCGTATATACTCTGCAGAAATTTGCCCTATTAGATGTTGGTGTAGCCACAAGACTGGTGGGCACAGGAATGGGCCCTGCTGTGAGTTAATAGATCAAGATTTGTACTTGCATGCACCTGTTGAACCGGGCAGAAAAATTGGGCCTTTGGTGGTGGTGGTGGTGGTGGTGGACGGTGTTGCCACAAGACTGTAAGCCCTCACAGTTACTCTTGGTGGGTGCAGGAATGGGCCCTGCTGTGAGTTATTAGATCAAGATTTGTAATTGCATGCACCTGTTGAACAGGGCAGAAAAATTGGGCCTTTGGTGGTGGTGGTGGTGGTGGACGGTGTTGCCACAAGACTGTAGGCCCTCATAGTTACTCTTGGTGGGCGCAGGAATGGGCCCTGCTGTGAACTATTAGATCAAGATTTGTAATTACACGCCCCTGTTAAACAGGGGCTGAAAAATTGTGCCTTAGGCATTGGTGCTGGTGCCACAACACTGCAACCCCTCACAGATACTGTACTTGGAGCACAGCAGTCACACCTGTTGCAAAGCATCTTTTTAAAAAAAATTAATTACACGCCCCTGTTATACAGGGGCTGAAAAATTGTGCCTTAGGCACTGGTGCTGGTGCCACAACACTGCAACCCCTCACAGATACTGTACTCTGAGCACAGCAATGAGACCTGTTGCAAAGCATTGCCTAAAAATTGTAATTACACGCCCCAACAGGGGCTGAAAAATTGTGCCTTAGGCACTGGTGCTGGTGCCACAACACTGCAACCCCTCACAGATACTGTACTTGGAGCACAGCAGTCACATCTGTTGCGAAGCATCTTTTTAAAAAATTGTAATTACACGCCCCTGTTATACAGGGGCTGAAAAATTGTGCCTTAGGCACTGGTGCTGGTGCCACAACACTGCAACCCCTCACAGATACTGTACTCTGAGCACAGCAATGAGACCTGTTGCAAAGCATTGCCTAAAAATTGTAATTACACGCCCCAACAGGGGCTGAAAAATTGTGCCTTAGGCACTGGTGCTGGTGCCACAACACTGCAACCCCTCACAGATACTGTACTCTGAGCACAGCAGTCACACCTGTTGCGAAGCATCTTTTTAAAAAATTGTAATTACACGCCCCTGTTATACAGGGGCTGAAAAATTGTGCCTTAGGCACTGGTGTGGTGGCATGGATCATTGAGGAGGAGGAAGAGGATAGTCAGTGAACATAACAGGACAGTCACTCAGCATCAGCATAGGCAGTCTTGAAGGGATGTGACATTATAAATTATTCCGTTATATCCGCTTCAGGTGTCTGGTAGCTGGTGGTGATCCAAGACTGATTCATTTTTATGAAGGTCAGTCGATCAACCGAGTCGGTGGACAGGCGCACCCTATGATCGGTGACAAATCCTCCAGCAGCACTGAATGTGCGTTCGGAAAGAACGCTGGATGCAGGACAGGCCAGTAGCTCAATTGCATACTGTGCAAGCTCTGGCCAGTGATCCATCCTCAGGACCCAGTAAGCCAGAGGATTTTCGGTGGGAAAGGTGTCCAAGTCTGACCTTGCCCCTAGGTATTCCTGCACCATGTATATCAGGCGCTGGCGATGGTTGCTGGAACCGATCATACCTTGGGGCTGCGGACTAAAAAATTGTCTGAACGCATCGGTCAGACGTCCACCTTCCCCACCGCTCCTTCTGCTACTGACCGTAGCCTCAGCAACTCGTCGTCCAGGACCAGGAGTTTGTAACCTCCCAGTTTCTGGGAACGCGTTGCACAGACCTTTCTGCAAGGCCTCCCTGAGATGTCTCATCCTCTGCTCCCTCTGCGACGGCAAGATAAGGTCCGCAACCTTACCCTTGTACCGTGGATCAAGGAGAGTGGCCAGCCAGTAATGGTCCCTCTCCTTGATCCGAAGAACACGAGGATCCTTCCGCAGGCTTTGCAGGATCAGGGAGGCCATGCAGCGTAGGTTAGCTGAGGCATTCGGTCCGGAGTCTTCTGGGTCACTGAGGATGACATGATCGCCAGCCACCTCCTCCCAGCCACGTACAAGTCCACTGGTTTGTTGGGACTGTACATCATCCCTAAAAGACTGCTGCTGCTGATGCTGAGTGCCAGGCTCCACCTCCATGCTCACACAATCCTCCTCCTCCTCCTCCTCCTCATCCTCATCCTCTTCCTGTGTGATGGGTGGGACAGAAGGAACACTGTCTGGATAAAGGGGGCCTTGAGAGGCAAGGAAGTCCTCCTCTTCCTGCCTCTGTTCTGCCTCAAGTACCCTGTCCATTATCCCACGCAGCGTATGCTCCAACAGGTGGACAAGAGGTACAGTGTCACTGATGCATGCACTGTCACTGCTCACCATCCTCGTGGCCTCCTCAAATGGTGAGAGGACAGTGCATGCATCCCTGATCATGCTCCACTTGCGTGGGGAAAAAAAGCCAAGCTCCCCTGACCCTGTCCTGGTGCTGTAGTCGCAAAGGTACTCATTGATGGCCCTCTGCTGCGTGTGCAGTCGCTGCAGCATGGCCAACGTTGAGTTCCACCTGGTGGGCATGTCACATATTAGGCGGTTCTTGGGCAGGTTCAGCTCCTTTTGCAGCTCAGTCAGCCGAGCACTGGCATTATAAGATCGGCGGAAATGCACACAGACTTTCCTGGCCTGCCTCAGGACATCCTGTAAGCCTGGGAACCTGCCCAAGAACCGCTGCACCACCAGGTTGAGGACGTGAGCCATACAGGGCACATGGGTGAGCTGCCCCTGTCGCAGGGCGGAGAGGAGGTTGGTGCCATTGTCAGAAACGACCATTCCTGGCTTAAGCTGGCGTGGCGTCAACCACCTCTCGGCCTGCCCCTGCAGAGCTGCCAGAACCTCTGGCCCAGTGTGGCTCCTGTCCCCCAAACACACCAGCGCAAGCACGGCATGGCATCTTTTTGCCTGCGTACTCGCGTAGCCCCTTGTACGCCTACGGAGCACCGCTGGTTCCGAGGACAGAGCACTCGAAGAGGACATGGAGGAAGAAGAAGAGGAGGGGGTGGAGGAGAGAGGTGTGTCACAACCAGTAGTAGCATTTTGGAGGCGTGGTGGCGGAACAACCTCCAACACTACTGCACCTTGTCCGGCATCCCTCCCAGCTGCCAATAGAGTGACCCAATGGGCCGTGAAAGAAAGATAACGTCCCTGTCCATGCCTGCTGGACCATGAGTCAGCGGTAATATGCACCTTACCGCTGACCGCCCTGTCCAGCGAGGCATGGACATTGCCTTCCACATGCCGGTAGAGAGACGGAATCGCCTTCCGTGAGAAAAAGTGGCGTTTGGGAACCTGCCACTGAGGAACCGCACATTGAACAAACTCACGGAAGGGGGCCGAGTCTACCAACTGAAAAGGCAGCAGTTGAAGTGCTAGCAATTTAGCCAAGCTAGCATTCAACCGCTGGGCATGTGGATGGCTGGGAGTATACTTCTTTCGACGGTCCAGCAGCTGGGGCAGGGAAATTTGCCTGCTACAATCGGACGTTGGTGTACTGCAAGTACTTGGTTGTGACACACCTAATTCTACACCTTCAGTCCTCTCAGAGCAGCTTTCAGAGAGGACTGAAGATATAGTGGGGATGGAGATCCCAGCTGATGAGGAGCAAGGAGAGGTCCGCTTTGTTCTTTGGTGTGGGTCTTTTATGTGTGCTTGCCAACGAGCTGCATGGCAGGTCGACATATGTCTGCTCATGCTTGTGGTGCCCAAGCGGCTGATGTTTTGGCCACGCGAGATACACTTGAGACAAATATTGCAAATAGCAGTGGTGCGATCTGATGCACTCGTCTCAAAAAAGGCCCACACCAAAGAACTTTTGTGATAACGTGCAGAGGCAGCGCCCTGCACAGGTGGAGCTCTGCGGTGTGGTACAGTTGCTGTGCTGGCCTCTAGCTGGCCTCCAGGGGGCATCCTGCCTTGTTGGACATGTGACGCCGCATCCTCCTCCTCCTCCTCCTCCTCCTCTCTCCCTTCAGGCACCCACGTGGAGTCAGTGACCTCATCATCCCCTCCCTCTTCACCACTAGAGCAAACCTGGCAGTAAGCTGCAGCTGCTGGAACAGTACTGCCAGATTGCTGTCCTTCAGCATCCCCTCTCTCTGCGCGCACACTACTGACTTCCTCAAGCTGGGTATCATCATCCGAGCCTTCGAATCGTTGGGCATCCTCCTGGAGCATGTACCCAACACTGTGCTCAAACAGTTCGGGGGACTCCTCAGGAGGACATGGTGGGTCTAGGGAAGGGGTGGCTGATGATGCCATTGAGTACGCGTTGGCAGCTGCTCTGCCAGTACCCTGAGCCTGGGTGAGAGAGGATGAGGAGGATGAGGAGGGCTTGGTCATCCATTCTACCAAGCCTTCGGCATGATGCGGCTCCACATGTCCAGCTGCCGAAAACAAAGACAAGCGTGTCCCATGGCCACGTGCTGATGACGATGCACGACCACGTCCACGGCCAGCACTGTTGTCTCTAGAAACAGAGCCTGCCTGCCCTGTGTTCTTGCCTCGGCACGCTCTGCCTCTCCTTGGCGGTCTTCCAGCCATTGTAGTCGGTAGTGTATATAGTATAAAAAATAGAGCTCCTATGTGTGCTCACAACACACTGTAGGTCCTATGGGTGCTGACACTAACACACTATAGGTACTATGTGTGCTGCTGACAAGAAAATATAGGAGCTCTGTTTGCTGCCACTAACACACTAGAAGTCCTATGGGTGCTGCTGAGAAGAAAATATAGGAGCTCTGTGTGATGCCACTAACACACTAGAAGTCCTATGGGTGCTGCTGAGATGAAAATATAGGAGCTCTGTGTGATGCCACTAACACACTAGAAGTCCTATGGGTGCTTCTGAGATGAAAATATAGGAGCTCTGTGTGATGCCACTAACACACTAGAAGTCCTATGGGTGCTGCTGAGAAGAAAATATAGGAGCTCTGTGTGATGCCACTAACACACTAGAAGTCCTATTGGTGCTTCTGAGATGAAAATATAGGAGCTCTGTGTGATGCCACTAACACACTAGAAGTCCTATGGGTGCTGCTGAGAAGAAAATATAGGAGCTCTGTGTGATGCCACTAACACACTAGAAGTCCTATTGGTGCTTCTGAGATGAAAATATAGGAGCTCTGTGTGATGCCACTAACACACTAGAAGTCCTATGGGTGCTGCTGAGAAGAAAATATAGGAGCTCTGTGTGATGTCACTAACACACTAGAAGTCCTATGGGTGCTTCTGAGAAGAAAATATAGGAGCTCTGTGTGATGCCACTAACACACTAGAAGTCCTATGGGTGCTGCTGAGAAGAAAATATAGGAGCTCTGTGTGATGCCACTAACACACTAGAAGTCCTATGGGTGCTTCTGAGATGAAAATATAGGAGCTCTGTGTGATGCCACTAACACACTAGAAGTCCTATGGGTGCTGCTGAGAAGAAAATATAGGAGCTCTGTTTGCTGCCACTAACACACTAGAAGTCCTATGGGTGCTGCTAAGAAGAAAATATAGGAGCTCTGTGTGATGCCACTAACACACTAGAAGTCCTATGGGTGCTTCTGAGATGAAAATATAGGAGCTCTGTGTGATGCCACTAACACACTAGAAGTCCTATGGGTGCTTCTGAGATGAAAATATAGGAGCTCTGTTTGCTGCCACTAACACACTAGAAGTCCTATGGGTGCTGCTGAGAAGAAAATATAGGAGCTCTGTGTGATGCCACTAACACACTAGAAGTCCTATGGGTGCTTCTGAGAAGAAAATATAGGAGCTCTGTGTGATGCCACTAACACACTAGAAGTCCTATGGGTGCTGCTGAGAAGAAAATATAGGAGCTCTGTGTGATGCCACTAACACACTAGAAGTCCTATGGGTGCTTCTGAGATGAAAATATAGGAGCTCTGTGTGATGCCACTAACACACTAGAAGTCCTATGGGTGCTTCTGAGATGAAAATATAGGAGCTCTGTTTGCTGCCACTAACACACTAGAAGTCCTATGGGTGCTGCTGAGAAGAAAATATAGGAGCTCTGTGTGATGCCACTAACACACTAGAAGTCCTATGGGTGCTTCTGAGAAGAAAATATAGGAGCTCTGTTTGCTGCCACTAACACACTAGAAGTCCTATGGGTGCTGCTGAGAAGAAAATATAGGAGCTCTGTGTGATGCCACTAACACACTAGAAGTCCTATGGGTGCTTCTGAGAAGAAAATATAGGAGCTCTGTGTGATGCCACTAACACACTAGAAGTCCTATGGGTGCTTCTGAGATTAAAATATAGGAGCTCTGTTTGCTGCCACTAACACACTAGAAGTCCTATGGGTGCTGCTGAGAAGAAAATATAGGAGCTCTGTGTGATGCCACTAACACACTAGAAGTCCTATGGGTGCTTCTGAGAAGAAAATATAGGAGCTCTGTGTGATGCCACTAACACACTAGAAGTCCTATGGGTGCTTCTGAGATGAAAATATAGGAGCTCTGTTTGCTGCCACTAACACACTAGAAGTCCTATGGGTGCTGCTGAGAAGAAAATATAGGAGCTCTGTTTGCTGCCACTAACACACTAGAAGTCCTATGGGTGCTGTTGGGGTGCAATGCTGTGCTAACAGCACTGCGGTTGGTACTACTGCAATACTGTACTAACAGTAAGCACGCACCAGACTAATCCTCAGCAGCAGCTAATAACACACTAACTGTGCAATCAGCAGCAATGAACGATCAATGACTTAGGTAGCAATGGTTTAGCAAAGAAATAGCCAATGGTTTAGCAAAGAAGAGCAAATCTTTCAGTATCAAGCAAAGACAGAATCAGCAGACTGATCTCTCCTAAAGCCGGAATTCATGTGACCGGGGCCGACGGCGTGGCGGCCTTTTAAATGGTGGGGCGTGTACTAAAGCCCCTGAGCTGTAATTGGCTACAGGCATCCTGCCTGTAGCCAATTATTGCTCTCCGAGTTTCGGGCGCTGTGATTGGCCAAGCATGCGGGGTCACAGTGCATGCTTGGCCAATCATCAGCCAGCAATGCACTGCGCCGGCCGCAATGCATTGCGGGGCCGCTCGCATCACACGAATGTGATGCGAACGGCCCAAATAGTTCTGGGCTCGCCGAGCGAGTGAACGCCCGGTGCTCGATTCGAACGTGGGTTCGAATCGAGCACCGGGCCCATCCCTACTTAGGAAACACAAGTTGTATCTCAAAGTGGAAAAAAGTGAATTTGAAAAAACTGTGGTGCAATTTCTTGGGTTCATCATCTCCACTCATGGGGTCGCAATGGACCCCCCAAAAGGTCAAGGCAATTCAGGAGTGGTCGGCTTCAGTAGGTAAGGGGGTGCAGCGGTTCATTGGGTTTGCTAACTTTTACAGGAGGTTCATTGTTGGTTTCTCTTCCATTGTCTCACCCATTACCCAACTCACCCATCAGCACACCCGTTTTCAGTGGTCCCAGGAAGCCCAAGAAGCCTTTGTCAAGCTCAAAGACTTGTTCACTACTGCACCAATCCTAAAGCACCCAGATCCAGCTTTGCCGTTCGTTTTGGAGGTGGATGCCTCGGAAACCGCCACCGGAGCCATTCTCTCTCAGAGACAGGGTCCCAAGGCCCTCCTCCATCCTGTGGCTTTCGCCTCCCGGAAGTTAAGCCCTCCGGAAAAAAACTATGATGTAGGTGACTGGGAACTGCTGGCCATCAAGTTTGCCCTGGAGGAGTGGAGATATCTGCTGGAGGGTGCGTCTCATGCCATTATGATTTTCACGGATCACAAAAACGTAAAATAACTCAGGACTGCTAAACGCTTAAGGCCCAGGCAGGCTCGGTGGACTCTTTTTTTTTTCTAGGTTTAACTTTCACATTTCCTACAGGCCTGGTTCCAAGAATGGAAAAGCAGAAGACACACTCTCCCGGATGTTTCCTGAACCTCCTCAGTCTACAGAACCAAGTACCATTCTTTCCCCACGGAATTTTTCCTTGCTGGCACATACCGACCTGATGACTACCATTAAACTGGCATCCAGTCACTGTACCGACCCTGAAATATCCTCCTTGAGAAAACAGGATGACCTGCTTTGGACCGGAAAAAACTTTTTTGTCCCACTGGAGGCAGGACCCTCTACCCTGAAGATGCTCCATGACCATAAGTTGGCTGGTCATTTTGGTACAAGAAAGACTTCAGAGCTTGTCTCACATTTTTTTTGGTGGCCCGGGTGGAGACAGGACTGTAAAAATGACATCATGTCATGTATTTCGTGCCAACGCAGTAAGGGGACATATACCAAGTCCTGGGGATTACTAAGGCCCTTACCCATTCCAGAGCGGCCTTGGTCTGAGGTCTCCATGGACTTTATTGTTGACCTACCTCCCTCAGAAGGGTTTACCACTGTCCTCGTCGTTGTCGACCGCTTGTCCAAGATGGCACACTTCCTTCCCATGGTGGGCACCCCCTCTGTTCTGGATGCAACTAAAATTTTTATCAAAGAGATTATAAGGCTCCACGGAGTACCTGACAGCATTACCTCTGATAGGGGTACTCAATTTACCTCCAAGTTCTGGAGGGAACCCTGTAAATCTCTGGAAATCAAGATTTGCCTCTCTTCCACGTATCATCCCCAATGCAACAGCCAGATGGAGAGAACAAATCAAACTTTGGAACACTACCTCCGTTGCTTTTGTTCCAGCTCCCAGGATGATTGGTCCTCTCTACTTCCGTACGCAGAATTTGCGTATAATAATTCCATTCATACTGCCACTAACCAAACACCCTTCTGGTCGAATTTTGGATTCCATCCTTCCTTCCTTCCAAACTCCATTCCTGAAACATCGGTTCCCGCTGTACAAGACCAGTTAGCCGGTATTCAAAGGAACTTTCAAGAGATCCAGGACACATTACAGAAAGCTCAAGACAGTTACAAAAAAACATTACAATAAAGGGAGAAAAGAGAACCCAGCTTTTAAAACAGGTGAAAAGGTGTGGCTATCGGCAGCAAACCTTAGGCTGCCTTGTCCTTCTCGAAAGTTGGGCCCAAAATTTATAGGACCATTTGAAATTAAGAGGATGGTGAACCCTGTAGCTTTTGAACTGAACGTACCCACTTCTTACAGGATTCATCCAGTCTTCCATGCATCCTTACTAAAACCAGTAACTCCCAGTCCCTTCTCGGGGAGAGAGGAATCACCTCCTCCACCAGTCGATGTGAATGGGGAAGATAAGTTCGAAGTGGAGGCCATATTGAACTGCAGGAAGAGGGGTAGACAATTAAAGTACTTGATCAAATGGAAGGGGTATCCCCCTGAAAATAATTCCTGGGAACCTTCAAGAAATTTGCACACCCCACGTTTAGTTCAGGCTTTCCATCGGAAACACCGGGAATTGATGTCCAGCTTGGGCGTCCAGAGGCCGCTCCTCGGGGGGGGGGGGGCACTGTCAGGAAAATAAATAGCTTCAATCCGTGCAGTGTGTCACACGACATCCTGGCTGCCTGTCAGGAAGTAAACAGCCCCAATCTGATTCAGTGTGTCACATGACATCCTGGCTGCCTATATAGGCTGAGCAAATCTCCAAGCAAATTGCTGTTTTGTCTTCAGCTTCCTGTGATCCTGAGTTCCTGTTTTCTGCCCGCCTGATTTACTGCTGTGACCCGGATTGCCTTTGGACTACTCTGATCTCTCCTTACCTGACCCTCGGCTTTGCTTATTGGACTTCGCTGCTATCTCCTGTGTTTGACCCCCTGCTTGTGACCTGGACTTTGCTGCCAGCCTCCTGCACCTGACCTTCCAGCCTGTGACCCGGATTATCTCCAGTCTCCAGTACTTAACCCTCTGCTTGCCTTTGGACTTTCCTCCTTTTGGGTGTTTGACCCTCGGCCTGTCCTGGACTTTTGTACCACCATACCAGCTGAGTTCTGTTCTCCACCAGTTCCTGCATCTGTCTTCTGAGATCTTCTCGCAAGTCCTGCTCAGCCTATCGGTAGCTGGTGCCTCTTTGTGCCATCCACCCTCTGTCCCATCTCCAGGGGGTGGAGTGCACTTAGTCGCAAAAGTGAGCCACTCTCTGCATCTTGGCCTCGGTGAGTACCCTTTTCTGACAGGCAGGGAGCTGCAGTATTTTGCTTTAGTGTCCTTTGCACAGTGTGCACCAAAAGCTTACCTGAATACAATTGCTGCTGTTCTGATACAAATACAGGCAGGGATCTGCAGTATTTTGCTTTAGTGTCCTTTGCACAGTGTGCACCTAAAGCTTACCTCTACTATTGCTGGTGTTCTGATACAAATACAGACAGGGATCTGCAGTATTTTTCTTTAGTGTCCTTTGCGCAGTGTGCACCAAAAGCTTACCTGAATACAATTGCTGGTGTTTTGATACAAATACAGGCTGGGAGCTGTAGTATTTTGCTTTAATGTCCTTTGCACAGTGTGCACCTAAAGCTTACCTCAATACAATCGCTGGTGTTCTGTGAGGGGTTGCAGTGTTGTGGCACCAGTGCCTAAGGCCTAATTTGTATGCCCCTGTGCGAGATTCCTCTTAACCTCCCTGGCGGTATGATTCTTTCTGGAATTATGTACCAAAAGCGGTACAATTATTTTGCATGGAAATTTGGTGTTATGTATTATAGGCCTGCAATTCTTAGTAATTACTTACTTAAACCTGAGCAAACCAGAGTCTAGTAGACATCCCGGGTATGATAAAGTTTGAAACACAAAATTATAAATTATAATATAATAAATAACTATAAATAATTATAAAAAATAGTAATCTAATTATAATAAAAATTATTCAATAATGTAATCAAATCAAAAACACTGAAATTTGCTCAGTTGCAGAATTGTCGCTGTCATTAGATTTAGTGTTTGATGACGAATTTCCCCACAAATCGCTATCGCTCAATTCTGCAAGTGATTCTAATTTATTATCGCTGTTTTCAAGCTGGTCTAAAACCACTTTTGACATAAAGGGACACTTTTTGGTTGCTATGGACAATCTCCAGTTTCCAGGCAGAAAGAATAGTTTTTATTATATAAAACTGCATGCAGGGCACTGGACAGACCACTAGGGACAAAGGGGATGTGTAATTATTACATACAGTACTGTAATCAGTAAGATTACAGTATACTGTATGTATACTATGTGTTTACCTTTTTGAATTTGCCGCCCAGTTCCGCTCCCATGCGCCGCTGCGGCTCGCAGGGAACGGAACTAGGAAGTCAGATGGGGTCGAAAGTGCCGACACTCGCCGGAGATCTCGCTGGCGATCACAGCAGAGGACATCATCGCTGGATCGCCAGGAGAAGGTAAGGAAACTCCGCTGCGGGCTCTGCAATGTCTACCCCGAGCGTGACTCGGGGTTACCGATCCTAGCATAAAAAAACAACCCCGAGTCACGCTCGGGATTACCGCTAGGGAGGTTAATATCCATATAAGACCCAAAGGGGCTGGTAATGGGCTGGGGGGGGGGTACCCATGCCATTTTTCTCAATGGTTTTCATCCATATTGCCGGGACCAGACATTACATTGAAGCTGCAAGCAGTTTTAAATGACTTTTTTTCCTTTAGAAATGTCATTTTGTGCAGGGACAGTTCTAAACACAGGAAACACGTACCACTTCACAGGCATACTTTAGACACCCCCCAGGTACGATATTTAAAGGAATATTTCACTTTTTTTTTCACTTTAAGCATCATTAAAATCACTGCTCCCGAAAAAACGTTAGTTTTTAAAACTTTTTTTTGCATTGATACATGTCCCCTGGGGCAGGACGCGGGTCCCCAAACCCTTTTTAGGACAACAACTTACATATTAGCCTTCATAATTAGCACTTTTGATTTCGAACATTCGAGTCCCATTGAATTTATTAGGGTTCTAAAGTTTGCGCAAACTTTCGGTCCGTTCGCAGGTTCTGGTGCGAACCCGAATAGGGGGGTGTTCGGCTCATCCCTATCTATTAAGCGTATGACATTCACAAAATCAATACACTCTTCAAGAAAAATGTTCCTCTCTCTCTAGATGAACGAATTAACATGCACCGTATCCCTAGATGTCTCCATTACACATGCATGCGCATCCTACACTACTTGGTTAAACACCAAATCCCCTCGTTGTCCCTACCACCGGCAACATGGGATTTCCTCAACCAACTTGCACAAAAGAAGAAGGGGATTTCCCTTTTTTATAACATTCTACAAGATAAATGCACATTATGTAAGTCCACTCCTATGTTAAAACGGGAAAAAGACCTTGGGACAACCTTCAGCCCTAAACAATGGCATGCCGCACTTAGCATTATATCCAAAGCCTCCCACTGCCTTAGTTACAAAGAAGTGACAATCAAGATAACCAATAGGTGGTACAATACACCTTACCGACTGGCAACATTTTCCCCCAATACCTCTCCCTTGTGCTGGCATGAATGCGGCAAAGTGGGCAACCTTCGGAACTGTCCCAACCTCACCAGCTTTTGGTCCCAAACGTTCTGCCTTATTGCTTCTTGCACAGGCATATTATGTAAACCACAACCGGAATTAGCCTTGCTTAACATTGGAATAGACCAGTATCTAACCCTACACAGACCAGTGGTAACCCATATTCTGGTAACAGCCCGGCTCACTATTTTGAGGAAATGGAAAACTAAACTAACCCCGAACATATCAGATGCAGTAACTATGGTAAACTCTAACTACACATTTGAATGGTTACTAGCGATTAACTCACTAAACCTCACCAAATTCTCCCTAAGATGGGACATATGGAACAACAGATAGCTCTCCATTACCGTTATTCCTAATCTATTATCCACATATTGATTGCTTACACCTATGTTACGGCCAATCCAATACTTGCACCATTGAATGTTGATGTTATTTTTACTCTGTATGTGTTATATTTCACATGCTGCAATTTCCCTTTGTTTCATTTGTTTGCTTTGTATAACACAAACTTAATAAAAATTTATTGTGTTAAAAAAAATATAAAGATAGATGCTTGGTATCGATAACTTACAAGTTGTACATCAAATATAAAAACCGTAGCAAGTGACAAAACATTTAGCATGTCAAAAAATACCTTAAAGTGGAAGTCCAGTCAAAAATGAAAATAATTATTTTAATTATATGTAAAATATCTTTATCTTTGACATTATTCCTTTTCTGTATAGTGTTTTGTGTCGCTTAGAAACTCTAATCAAAGCCTGACAATCGGCTTCTTCCTGTTCTTCAGGGACAACCTTATTTCTGAATTCTGCATGGGGGCCTCTCACTTCCTGAAAACGTTGTCTTTCTCTGATACATGCCCCCTCACCCATCCCCATCCCTCCTTTCCTTTAGACAGACATGCCTAGACCTGCCCAGCCCCACCCCCACCCCTCCTTCTCACAGGGGTGCGGGTGGCACTTTAACCACTTGCCGACCGCCGCACGCCGATGTACGTCATCAGAATGGCACGGGCAGGCAGATTGGCGTACAGGTACGCCCCTTTAAATCTGCCGCCCTGCGGGCACGCGCACCCGCCGCGTGACTCGCGATTGTGGCCATAGGTCCCAGGAACTCGATGTTCCCGGGAGTCCCGCGATTGCGGTCGGCAAGAGCAGAACAGGGGAATGCCTTTGTAAACAAGGCATTCCCCTATTCTGCCTAGTGACACTGTCACTGATGACCGTTCCCCGTGATCGGGAACGGTCATCAGTGACGTGTCATGTGTAGACACGCCCCCTCACAGTAAGAATCACTCCCTAGAAAACACTTAACCCCTGCAGCACCACCTAGTGGTTAACCCCTTCACTGCCAGTGTCTTTTTTACAAAAACAGTGCATTTTTATAGCACTGATCGCTGTAAAAATGACAATGGTTCCAAAATGGTGTCAAAAGTGTCCGATGTGTCCGCCATAATGTCGCAGTCATGATAAAAATCGCTGATCGCCGCAAATTACTAGTAAAAAAAAAATATTAATAAAAATGCCATAAAACAGTCCCCTATTTTGTAGACGCTATAACTTTTGCGCAAACCAATCAATAAACGCTTATTGCAATTTTTTTTAACCAAAAATATGTAGAAGAATACGTATCAGCCTAAACCGTGGAAAAAACATTTTTTTATATATTTTTTGGGGATATTTATTATATGTATATTAAAATTGTTGCTCTATTTTTGTTTATAGCGCAAAAAATAAAAACCACAGAGGTGATCAAATACCCCCAAAAGAAAGCTCTATTTGTGGGAAAAAAAGGACGTCAATTTTGTTTGGGAGCCACGTGGCACGACTGCGCAATTGTCAGTTAAAGCGACGCAGTGCCGAATCGCAAAAAGGGGCCTGGTTCTTGACCACCAAAATGGTCCGGGGCTGAAGCGGTTAAATACTTCAGCTCCGGAAGCTTTACCCCCCTTCTTGACCAGGCCTATTTTTTGTGATACGGCACTGCGTTAATTTAACTGACAATTGAGCAGCTGTGCGATGCTGTACACAAATAGAAAAGATGTCCTTTTTTTTCCAAAATTGGGGTTTTATTTTGGTGGTATTTGACAACCTCTGCGGATTAAATTTTTTGCAATATAAACAAAAAAAGTGACAATTAAAAAAAAACAACAATATTTTATTACTTTCTGCTATAAAACCATATCCAAAAAAAAAAAAAATGTCTTCATCAATTTAGGCCAATATGTACTCTGCTACATATTTTTGGTAAAAAATCCCAATAAGCGCATATTGATTGGTTTGCGCAAAATTTATAGCGTCTACAAACTATGGGATATTTTTATGGAATTTTAATTCATTTTTATTTTTTTACTAGTAATGGCGTCAATCAGCGACTTATGATGGGACTGCGACATTGCGGCAAACAAATCGGACACTTATGACGCGTACACACGCACAGAATTTCCGACAACAAATGTTCGATGGGAGCTTTTGGTCAGAAATTCCGACTGTGTGTACACAATTCCGACGCACAAAATTCCACGCATGCTCGGAATCAAGCAGAAGAGCCACACTGGCTATTGAATGTAATTTTTCTCGGCTTGTTGTACGTGTTGTACGTCACCGCGTTCTTGATGTTCGGAATTTCCGACAACATTTGAGTGACCGTGTGTATGCAAAACAAGTTTGAGCCAACATCCGTCGGAAATAAATCCATGGTTTTGTTGTCGGAATGTCCGATCGTCTGTACGCAGCATTAGGCTACTTTCACACTGGGACGGTGAGAGTGTCGGCGGTAAAGCGCTGATAGTTTTAGCGGCACTTTACTGATGTTTTAGTGTTGCTTTTCATCCGCTAGCAGGGCTCTTTTAACCCCTGCTAGCAGCCGAAGAAGGGGTTAATACTGCCCGTGTAGCGTCGCTGCCGAAGAACTTTGCAAGTGCTTCAGCAGCGCTACCCATTCATTTCAATAGGTAGGGCGGTTTAGGAGCGGTTTAGGAGCGGTTTAGGAGCGGGGTATACACCGCTCCTCCACCGTCCCAAAGATGCTGCTTGCAGGTCTTTTTCTAGTGTCCTGCAAGTGCACCACCGCTCCAGTGTGAAAGCACTCAGGCTCTCAGTGACAGTAGAGGCGCTAAAATGCCTGTAAAGCGCCTCAGTGTGAAAGTGGCCAAGGTGTCCTGTGTGAAAGTGGCCAAGGGGTGCATTAATGCTTGACCGACGCGTTTCGACTCAAGCGGTCTTCAACTGGCCCCAGTTGAAGACCGCTTGAGTCGAAACGCATCGGGAGAGCATTACTGCACCCCACATTTCTTTTTACATATGTTTTATTCTGATCACCATTTTATCTGTCATTCATGTATGACATTTTTTATAAATAAACCAAACGTGGTTTGACCTGCACCATTGGGAGCATCTCTTTCTTGTTCCTTTTATTTTTGGAGTTCATATGGAACCACCCTGTTATTCATCTGTCGGTGGAAGAGCGTGAACTCCATACCTCACCCTGCTGGACCACCATTTCCATCCAGGATTGATTCAGGCCTCTGGGGACCACAAGGATCCATTTAACACTGATCCAGACCATCTGGAATCTCAAGCCTGTATGACCCACTGTTGTATAACAGATGTGTCCACCTTTAAAATGTATTCCACTACTCCACAAGACCCAGCATATCTAGTCACCTATAGGTCCAAACACTTCTTGTAACTCGGGAGGGTCAATGTCCTTAAAAACCACTTCCATACTGGGCCTATTCTGGCACAGCTCTCCTACATGTAAAATACATAATTTTTTGCTAGAAAATTACTCAGAACCCCCAAATATTATATGTTTTTTAGCAGAGACCCTAGGAATAAAATATTGGTTGTTGCAACTTTTTATGTCATACGGTATTTGCGCAGCAATTTTTCAAACTCGTTTTTTGGGGGAAAATAAACTGTTTCATGAATTAAAAAAAAATAAAAAAACACTAAAGTTAGCCCAATTTGTTTGTATAAATATATATTTTTTCTAACACCCTAGAGAATAAAATGGCGGTCATTGCAATACACTCTGTCACATCGTATTTGCGCAGTGGTCTTACAAGCACACTTTTTTGGGAAAAAATGCACTGTTTTGAATTAAAAAATAAGACAACAGTAAAGTCAGCCCAATTTGTTTTATTTTTATATTTGTTTTTTATATTGTGAAATATAATGTTACGTTGAGTAAATTGATACCCAACATGTCACGCTTCAAAATAAATTGAGCCCGCTCGTGGAATGGCGACAAACTTTTACCCTTAAAAATCTTCATAGGCGACGTTTAAAAAATTCTACAGGTTGCATGTTTTGAGTTACAGAGGAGGTCTAGGGCTAAAATTATTTTTCTCACTCTAACGATCGCGGCGATGCCTCACATATGTGGTTTGAATACCGTTTTCATATGCAGGCGCTGCTCACATATGCGTTTGTTTCTGCACGCGAGCTCTTCGGGACGGGGCGCGTTTAAAAAATTATTTTTTTTTCTTATTCATTTTACCTTTTATTTTTTATTTTTACACTGTTATTTTTTTTTTAAAAGTGTCACTTTTATTCCTATTACAAGGAATGTAAATATCCCTTGTAATAGAAAAAAAGCATGAAAGGACCTCTTAAATATGAGATCTGGGGTCAAAAAGACCTCAGATCTCATATTTACACAAAAAAAAAAAAAATGTAATGTCATTTAAAAAAAAAAGAGTCTCTTTAAAGCGGAAGTAAACCCATCGATTTAACAATTTCAGAAAGCAGTTACATTACCGGCATGCGGGGAATGCCAACTGTCACATTGGTTGTGCTCTCAACCAAACTGTCAAACCTTCCAATGGCTGGTGTCATAACTGATCACATGTGCAGCATCATGGCAGTTGAAGATTAAACAGAGGCCAAGATGGCAGCTTCCTTGCCTGAAAATGATAGGAGGGTTTACTTCCACTTTAAGAGCTATTGGAGGAAGTGATGTTTTGACGTCGCTTCCGCCCTGCAATTGTATGGAGATGGGTGGGGGCCATCTTCCCCCCACACATCTCCATACCACACAGGGAAGAGGACCCTATCGCCTCCCCCACTACGGTCGGCTCCGGTAAGCAGTGGAGGGCACCGGAGCGCAGCGCTGAAGAAGAGGATACGGGGGTTATGGCAGCTATCTGCTGGCATAAAAACGATATCCCTCTTCAAAGTACCACCGTATTTCGACGGCGGGCAGACTGTAAGTGGATAAATAGATACCAAACATGTCACGCTTTAGAATTGCGCACTCTCGTGCAACGGCGCCAAACTTCGGTACTTAAAATACCCCATAGGCAACATTTTTCAATTTTTTATAGGTTACCAGGTTAGAGTTACAGGTTACCAGTTTAGAGTTAAAGAGGTAATATTGGGCTAGAATTGTTGCTCTTGCACTAACTTTTGTGGCTATACCTTACATGTGTGATTTGAATGCCGTTTACAAATGTGGGCGCAACATACGCTTCTGCATGTGAACCGCAGGGATGGGGGCGCTGTTTATTTTAGTTTTAGTTTTTTTTTTTTTACACTTTCCCTTTAAAAAAATAATAATATATGATCCTATTACAATGTAAACATCCCTTGTAATAGGAATAGGGCATGACAGGTCCTCTTTATGGAGAGATATGGGGTCATAGAGACTGATGGTGACCACCTGGCCTGCTGCAATCTCCAATATAAACTTCTGGCACTGGTGGATCCCTTCTCTGGCTCACCACTCGCATGGGCGAGCCAGTAGAAGCACCGGAGGGCGGTAGGAGGGGTGGGACGTCCCCTCCCGCTGCCTTAACAAACAATCAACAAACAATAGCTGCTTTGATTGTTCTTATGGTGCAGGGAATTGCCAGAAGCTGCAGGCATCATTCAGATATCTCCACTCATGGCACCATTTTCTATTGTTGGTGGGACTGCCTTCCCATCCAGGCATTCTGGATGTGGATTTTTGACCTCTATTGTAAACTAAAGGCGACTTCGGTCCAGGCGTGACTTATGATAGCTCTTTCATTCATGATCTCTTGATGTCCTTAGGCACTTTCTTGCCGTGGCCAGGAAGGTCATACCCCGATCCTGGAAATCGATCTCTACACCCTCCCTTGTGCAATGGGCAACCCAACTCAATTCAATTAGGGACCTGGAACATCTGTTGTCGCAAAAAACTGCAAACTTTGACCGCTTGGTCTATGTTTCGTTGTTCTTCCGGATTTCTGGATTGGGTCAAGGAAAATGCTAATTCAGTCCCCCTTCAGCCATGATGGAGTGCCCTCACCCCTACCCCAGCTTCCATACCCCTATTCGCTTTTTTTTTCCTCCTTATCCTTCTATCGCTACCAGTTACTCATCAGCAACCTCTCTACTCCATCCTTTTTATTTCCAGTGTACCACTTGACAACTTTACTGTTTAAAATTCACTGCCTCTCATTATGCTTTCTGATGATGATTTCCTCGCTGTCTATTTGTCAATATTGATGTATGTATCTTGTAAATTTTTGCTATGCAACTTACCAAACTTTGGTGGAGCTGTATTTTGCTATTTCCGTATTCACAAATTTTTGTAATCTTTATACCTCTTGAAACTAACTTTCAAGAGGTACAAATGTTTAATAAAGTAAGATTGAACCAAAAATGTTATCTCTGATGGTAGATATAACGGGAGGTATCAGTCAAAACAATTTTGCAGTTTGCTGAAATAAACATAAACTTAAAACTTAAAGCGGAGGTCCACACAAAAATTGAATCTCCGCTGTCTGGCTTCCTCCCCCCCCTCCGGTGTCACATTTGGCCCCTTTCAGGGGGGGGCTGTCTTCTGGGAGACACACGGGTCCCAGAAGACAGCAGGGACCAGTGGCATTGCACAGCGCGAGTCGCGCATGCGCAGTAGGGAACCAGCAAGGCTTCACTCCCTGATTCCCTTACCGAAGATCGCGGTGGCAGCATCTGAGGACTGAGGGACGGGTCAGCCTCAGGTGCCGACATCGCGGGCGCGCTGGACAGGTAAGTGTCCTTATTTTAAAAGTCAGTATTTGTAGCTGCTGACTTTAAAAAATAAAAATAAATTGTCTCTCTAAACTACCCTAAAATTGTACCAGTTGCATTAAACAATTGGACATTTGTTACAGTTTAATGGTCTATGATTATATTGATAAAGAAAATAATATTCTTAATAAACACAGATTAGAGATTCAGACCAGCCTTATTTATTGTATAGTCAGCCTTATCGCTGAAGGTAATGACAACTAAAAATAGAAATATGGTCAATCAAAAAAATTACAAATATGAAGTAGGCTGCCCATACCAGTAACACCAGGATATTTTTCTAAGTGTCTCCTGTAACATTTTGGAAATGCCTGTTGATCCTACCAGTAGAACCATTGATTAGGATCTTCCTTTGATAGGATGACAACACTCTTCCTTCTTCAGTAAAATCCCTGAAGCATTGTTAAACTCGCAGCTGCTTTAGCTGCTTAGCTATTGCACCATAGATCACCCTTTCAGTAAATAGATGCACCCTCAGACTTTAGAATTGACAGCACATTGCTCTACCTGCAGGGTCTTAGGGAAGTGTTTTAAAAACCCTGCACTGTACCTCTGACCCCCTCCTACACGGTCCAGTAGGGTACTGGTGAAATTCAACTTCCCAGCATTTACCATTAAAAAGGAAGTAACTCACGCATTGTTTAAGATACTGTATTTGGTGGGCCATTTGCATAGAAAATGCCTGTTTATCACTCCAGGAGGAAAAAACTAGAGGCTTTAGAAAGACTTTATTCTGTTAAAACGCAATACAAATATTTCATATGAATTGGCATATGCAATATGCTACTTGAAAACAAATACATTTATAAGTAACTGCCAAATATAAATCCTAAATAATTTGAACTTTCGAGTACAGGTTTGCAAGTCTTTTTCTTTTTATTTGATTTCTGAGATGATGTGACCCTTACCCCATGCATGAAGATAGTAGGTAGCACTTATACTGGATCATGTATGCATATTATGTCATAATGGAAAACTCAACCATTTTATAGTTTTTTTTTATTATTTCCATTATTGCTAAAAAATACTATTCTGGTGCCCTTCCATTATCAATCATATATTTCTAGGTAAAGCAACATATTGAAAAAATAATGAAGGAGCCATACAGGTGCACAGTGCAGTACCCTTTAACAAAGAGTTTCATCACGTATAAAAAGAGCGTATAGTTATTTGATATTTCAAAGATATAAGTCTTTCTTTGCTTTTCATACCAAGGGAACAAATATTCTCTGGAATGTGTGAAAATAAGATATTACTTTATGCAAGAGCAAAATGTAAACGATGTACCCTACTATGAAACTCCTTACAATATTTAGCACACAGTACATTTTCAGAAATAGAAATTATAATTTATAATGCTGAACTTCAACAATGTGTCATATGTGTTAATAGGAACTACTTCTGTTATACATGGATACCAATATGTTTTGTACTGGAGTGGATTTTAATTAAGCTCATAAATGGTTGATGCCTACAGTACTGTGTATAACTTATCTGGGATCTGTAATATTACAGATCAACACTGGTCATGCACTCACCAATTATCTCTGGTAATAAGACATATGATATATTAATTCTGGATAGCAGGGGTTGAAAAAACAACTCTAATGCTTCTGAGCTATTTTTTATTAGCGGTATTTATATAGCTCAGACAAATTACATATATTATTACAGATTATTGTGTTCTCTCCAGTCAATATTTAGCTCCTTTGCCCTGCAGCTGCCCTTATTTCCACTACTACTCGTTACCAACCTTTGGCTTGTTCCTTGACTATGCTTCAGCTTGATTCCAACCTGCAACCACTTGTTACAGACCTAATGATTGTTTACTGACAATGCTTCTGCTTGATCCCTACCTGCTACATCTGCTACTGGATGCCAGAAAGCTTATCTACTGGTGGGGCGAGCCTTAAGACTGTGAACTGATACTAACATGCAGAAAAATTGGAGCTTTGGTAAATATTAGTTTGTGCTCATACACCACACCTCAGAAGAGCCTGTGTCATCCGCCAGGGTTACCTGCTTGTATACTTATCCAGCTGGTCAGTGGGAGCTTCTCTACTGCTATAGCTACTGATCTCCGAGCCTGACCCCTGGCTGTGACAATTCATTTTTCCATCACTTTTATGAAAGCGGGAAGGTATTTTCACAGCACATTCATGAAAAAACTGTTGCGGAATAGGGACATTGGTCATTAACAATCTTTGCGAAGATAAACAAACTTTATATTTTGTTATTATTTTCAAGAGTTACAAATCCACGTGCTGCATTTTATCATATTTCTTTTTAAAATTCTGCCTACTTCAGCTATGTAGAAACTCAATCACTAGAGCTGTAACTTAGAACCTTTTTGATTCCTGTTTTACAAACAAATGTGCCCACAGCGTTGGAAACTTTGAGCATCCACACGTATAGAAAATGTATTTGTTGGCATTTACTCCCTCTTCTTCTACCTACACCTTATTATTAAAAAGTTTGTAAAATAATACTTTCCATAAAGCATATCAATAAATATATACATCCTTCACCATAGTTCATTATAATGTAACCAGTTTTATTGTTCATATACCAGATGAGTAAAAACACAGTTCTTCTAATTGAAATTATAGCAACACTTTCAAAAGAATTATCTTTTCCTTGACCAAGAATGACAATTATTTTGAAATGCGTCAGTGTGTTGTGATTTCACAGTTGAAGCTGCCTCAGATTCACACGTATGTGTATTACCATGATTGTATGTTAAAAGAAAAAAGTTTGAAAGAAACAAAGAACTATGTAAAACACACAGGTTCTTTCTCAACACCTTCTGCGTGCAGCAGCATCCCCCCCCCCCTATTACTTACCTGAGTCCCATCGTGATCCAGCAATGTGCACGAGAGCAGCAGCTCTCCGGGTTCTCTTCCTCCTCATTGGATAAGGCAGCAGGAGCCATTGGCTCCCGCTACTGTCAATCACAGCCAGTGAGCCAATAAAGAGACAGCAGGGCAGGGTTGAGCTGCGCTCCATGTGTAAATGGACACACAGAGCAACGGGTCAGTAGCAAGCCTGCTTGGGTGCCCCCATAGCAAGCTGCTTGCTTTGGGGGCACTCAGCAGGAGGGAGGGGCCAGGAGCGCCGGCAGGGTACTCAAGAAGAGGAAGAAGATTGGGGATGCTCTGTGCAAAACCACTGCACAAAGCAGGTAAGTAGAACATGTTTTTTCTTTTTCTTTTTTATCTGCCTAATATCACTTTAAGCACAAATCTTAACATTTTATCATTGAAACTCTAGCCTACTCACCCAACTGTGCCCACATTTAGACTAGACAACATGCATTTTCCAAAAGCTCCAGCTACTGATTACCAGAAAAAGTAAATAAACTTTCATGACACCAAAAAGCTTCATATCCGTTGATAATTTCTAAAGCCATCAAAATTTACTTATTACAGCGTGTGTAGAAGCTTAGCATAATAAACACACCATAGTCATATTCTTTTTATCTCTATTTGTTATTTTTGTAATAAGCCAGCTAAAATCAAGCTTATAAATGTTTTTGTGGAATTTGATCTCTTTAAATCGCTAAATGAATGACAAAGCATGTATTTTAGATGTCTTTATGCCAACTATTTAGATGCATATTGCACATTACTTAAATTTTTAAGTTGGATATCTTGAATAATTCCTCCTCTCAGGTTTAATCCTTAGCAAATCCACTTACAGCAATTTATAACCACTAAATATCTGAGCTAGATTTTCCTAAAAGTTTTGTGATTAAAATTTTAGTTGCTTGAATTGTTTAATTATGCGTGTTAGTATGGTTAAAAATTGTAAAACCAATGAACCAGTAACAAAGTCTCCTGATTTTACAAAGTACTAGTATCAAGCTGTTTAATGTCTTTTGAAGTTCTGGAAAAGGAATTTATCTTGCAAGTACAACACTGATTAAAACAGCATAACAAAAACTTGCATAATGCACTAATCTATAGAGCGATAAAATAAACCATGCAGAGCCAAGTAAAATACAACAGTACCTGATAGAGGTTATTTTCATACATTACTATTGCTGGGCCTAGTGCATTTTAACTATTTACAAAAAAAATAAAAAAATAAAAAAACGGCCTAGTTTATTTTCTTGTCAATAAGCTCAAAGTGATGAATAATTTTGCTTTTGGATAACAGCAAAAGGACTAAATCACAGCAGTGAGCAAATGATAAAAATAATATGCTAGTGGGCCATAAATGCAAAGCTTTTTTTTTTCTTTTTTTTTCTTTTTTTAATGTGTGTTATCTTGGAAAGAGAAAAAAAGATGGTAGCAAAAATGCACAGCATTACTTTTTTCTCTTTATTTTCAAAGCACACATCAAAGTGCAGACTCTTTACCCTTTAGCAACAGCTAAGACTTGCCTTTACTTGAAGGTCATATCAATGATATTCCCCAGTTTTCAGCAAATACCTAATAAAGTACTATAGTAGTCTGCAGAATAATAGCGCTTAAGCCAAATGGAAAGCTTTGAGCACATTAAGTCACCTACGTGGTACAAAGGCTCATCCATTTGTTACCTGGCTCCAGCACACATATACTATCCTGCAAGGTGAATTTTGACATTCATATCACGAATTCATTTCAGAACTTTCACCTGCAAATGGGATTACAAATGCAATCATTAGTACAGATTCCCCGAGAAGCTTTCATAGTATTACAATTAGATTTCCCATTCTAGGAGCATCTAAATCAATATGATATGATTAGTTACTCTTGCGGATTACATGCTGCTGTACAAAACCTTCACACGCCGAAATCTGGGTAATTTAATCAAGCTGTAATGGATTCTGGGAAAGCTTCCACTGTCGAAAAACTTAAAATGATTCTATCTGTGTAATAACTTGTCATTATGCACTTGCAGCTGAGATGCTGGACAGGGTGAAAGTGGATACCATTGATTAAAACAGATCACATTTCATCATTGAAAGTAGACACATCTGCCTAATTCGCTTATCATAGTGAATCAGAAAGTATGAACATGTCACAGCCAACTTCCTTGCTTACATTTTAGAATTAAAATGTGTTTGTATGACCCTAAATGCTGAGCTGGAATTCAGAAAATGTATGTTTAAAGTATATTAATAGCATATCAAATGCTTGGAGGAAAAATAAACATTGAAGGAAATTGCTTTCAAATATCAATAAAAGTGCATAAATACATTTAAATGGAAACATGTGCAACATTTACATAAATACATAATGCAAATATTCTGGATGTCTAACAGAACAATATTATATAAAACTGTGCCAAATCAATGGAATTTTTATTATAAAAATATACATATTTATTGATAGTAATAATTCTAATAAAAGCAATAACAATAGAAAAAGAAGAAGAAGAATGGACACACATCAGGAAGCCAATATGTAAACATGAAAATGAAAAAATATACATACTTTAACAATTAAAAAATGCACACTTATTTTGTGCTTACTCAATATACCGATTGACATTTTTTTTTGATGTACACAAAAAACAAACCAAAAAAAAAACATAACTTTATCGTACAGCACTGGACACTGACTTCTTTTAAACATGTGCCTGGATTTTAAAGATAGGACTGAGTTATATGCATCTACCTGGGTTATATGCAGCTACCTTCAAGTGACTTGACACTGGCAAAAATGGAAAGCTGCAGGGACACCCCCTATATAACCCCTACCACTCCCAGTTACGCCAGTTTTTTGCTAGTGTCCTTAGGTGATAGACCTCTTCACTCTACGGAGAGAAGTCTATCTTCTTCTATAGAGGTTTTTCTCTTCCCCTTCCTGGATGAATTCTTCCAAGATGATTTCATCATCACTTAGTTGCACAATAGCCCGTAGCCACTGTGGCTTTCCATGCAGCTTCCAGATCGGTGGACTACTTGACAGAGACTTAAGGGAACCGTACCTGGACCCTTTTGCACTGGATCCTGCTATGCTCATTTCCATTGGCGCAAAGTGCAACTTGTTGAGTTAGTTGCAGTGTGCCATACAGATCCAGAGCTATGGTTTGCCTGGTGCAATGCCCAGTCTTTGAAGAGGTATGCAAATTCTGGATGGTATTGGAGGAAGGGATGGGTCAGGAAGGGGTTAAATCTTCCTTATTCCTGCTACTGTCATGGTGTGTACAGGGTGGAAGCCCTTTAAACATTTATCCCAGGGTCCCAGTTATTCTCCATTTGGGGTGAGATAACACCAATGTTCACCCTTCCGGTGGTATGCTGTAGGATTTCAGTATTGCTGGGGTTGATGACAGTATAGCAAAACGTAGTTGTCTTACTGGAGGGTGCCTGGTGTAGCTCTGTACAAACAAAACAAAAGTTTTGCTAGTATACTGTATGTCCATATTGCATGCTAAAAAACAAAGGCTAGCTGAGAGTAAGAAGGAATGTCCATCACATAAAGGTATCTACATGTAACTCATTGTAATGATTTAATGAAGCCTGTTTTCTGTACTGTACTCCAGCAAATGGATTTTACTAGTAAGTCAAAAAGCATAGTATTCTTCTTCTTCTTCTTTATATTATTATTATTAATAATAATATACTGATACTAATATTTATAGAATATCCCCTTACATCAGTTGCTGTGCTTTGATTGGTTGATTAATTTATTAATAGGAAACTTTTTAACTTTTTTGTTTTTCTAGATTTCCTAATCTCCAAATAAAAGGCCCATTTACAGCATAGGAGATTGAGCATTGGAATCATAATGTGTTAAAACTATGCCTATTATTTTTATTTCTATTATTTGAACTTGATAGACATGTGTCTTTTTTTCAGCCCAACCGTGTAACTAGTATTCAGTCTTTCAGAATAAAGATTTGGATGAACTTTACATCTCCAAACTTACCCATAGTCGAAAGTTTTGAATAAAGAGGCAATATATAGCAAGTTAAAAAAATGTTCTGGTAATTTTTTTTTAATAAACTGTATACTAAGAATATAAGTACATTTGAGAAGTACATAACACATATCTGCCTCAAATTTTTCCAAAAGTTGAGCACTTTTGTCTTTTTGTTCTTAATGTGTGCTATAAGGCTTGAGTTTTTGCTGCAGATGGCAAGTTTCCCACATGATGACATTGGTTTCCCTCCAACTGTAAACCCTAGGGCTGGGTATGCCTTACAGTAACACACAGGGGTTTGTTTTAATTTACATTACCACAGTGGCCTGTAGCATGTGCTCAGGGTTTGTGGTGCCATTCATTTTGAATGGCTCTCCAATGCGCCTCAATGCACATGCTTTTCAATACATCACATCTGTGAATTGGGGTGCACTGCTAAAGTAAAAGAGTTCTAATGTTGTGTGTGCAGTAACGCATCACAAAGCACCAGACAAGTAGAGGTGAGGGTAGTAAATATGTATGTCTTCTGGATACATCTGGAAATAGACAAATGCACCAATGCATTATTCTGCATCATTCTATCCCTAGAAAGTTGATATCCACGTTTTAGACGTTACTGAATGTTCACACTATTGAAGAGTGCAAAAGGAATGCAAATTATATCTCCACATTCAAAAGATGTACAAAAATATTTTATACAATTTTACAAACATGGATGGTCTTTTGTAACTCACCATTTATAAATCAGTAGCCTGATAATTATGCTAACACGGAAGTCTGTAGACCTTTCTTTTCCCTGCATATAAATGCATATCCACAGACTAGGAATACAGAATATTCTACCCCATATCATTTAATGTATAACCTCATTCAGAACTATAATTGGCTGAAATATTGACCTAAAAAACTTTTCAACTTTGTATCAAAACAGGAAAATAATGTATAGCCCAACCACATCATTTCCAGTTCAAGTGGAACAAAGGTTTTTTTAAAGCATTTAGGCATTGCTCTACCTAAAAGCTCTAATAGGTTGTACAGTATATGTCCAGCATCACTAATATTATTCAAATTATTCAGAAGGACCTGGATAACTGGAAAATCCAACAATAAAACTAATGCTGGATCAGAATCAAATGTAATTTGTAATAGTAACATATGAAACATTTTCACAGAGACTGCATTCAAAGGATGGTTGTCGGAAGATGAAAGTCGAAAATAAGCCATTCTACCTTCCATATAAATTTATAGCATACTTTGGAAAAAAAACAAGTCAAATTTTAGAGACGTATGTAGAGAATTTCCCAATAACAGTTATATTTATCTATTTCCCTCTAGCCTTCTATAGAATTGGTACATTGTATCGCTTGTTACAGAGCCAAATGTCTTTCTTATGCTCCTTAGTAGTGATGAGCCGAACACCCCCGGGTTCGGTTCGCACCAGAACCCGCGAACGGACCGAAAGTTCGAACGAACATTAGAACCCTATTAAATACAATGGATGCGAACGTTCGAATTCTAAAGTGCTAATTATAACAACTATTATGCATGTTATTGTCCTAAAAAGGGTTTGGGAACCCGGGTTCTGCACCAGGGGACATGTATCAATGCAAAAAGAAGTTTTAAAAACGGTCGTTTTTCGGGAGCAGTCATTTTAATGATGCATAAAGTGAAAAAAAAAAAGTCAAATATTCCTTTAAATATCGTACCTGGGGGGTGTCTAAAGTATGCCTGTGAAGTGCCACGTGTTTCCCGTGTTTAGAACTGTCCCTGCACAAAATGACACTTCTAAAGGAAAAAAAAGCCATTTAAAACTGCTTGCGGCTTTAATGTAATGTCTGGTCCCGGTAATATGGATGAAATTCTTTAAGAAAAATGGCATAGCTACCCCATGACCCCCCCCTACCCCAGCCCATTACCAGCCCCTTTGGGTCTTGTATGGATATTAAGGGGAACCCCGCACATAAAATAAAAAAGGCCCTATATACTCTGAACAGCCCTATACAGGCGGTGCATACAAGACAGGGACTGTAGGTTTGTTCTTATGTAGAGTCTGTTTGTAATTTTGAACAGGTACATTGTTGAAGTGTAGCTCCAGACCAAAAATCTATTTTTAAACTTTTTGGAAAACATAGGTAAGGGTTATCACCCCTGTAACATTTGTTTTGCTGTCTGTGCCCCTGTTCAGAACATTTCACCTCACTTTCCGTCCCAATGACAACTCTTTTTGAAATGTGGTCTTTTTCTTGAAACAAGGATTGCTGATAAAGCATCAGTACAGAGGAGACACCTTTCTCCCATATTTATTCTTACAGGAGAGAATTTTCCTTCCTAGTGGTAGATTTCCTCTCACTTCCTGTTGTCTTCTTGCGTTTGCAAGTAGGAGTCGTTTGTAAGTTGGATGTTTGAAAGTAGGGACCTGCCGTATATACTCTGCAGAAATAGGCCCCTTAGTTGTTGGTGTTGGCACAACACTGTAAGCACTCACAGTTACTCTTGGTTGGTGCTGGAACGCCCTGCTGTCAACTATTATATCAGGAATTTTAATTACATATAATTGTTGAACAGTGGTAGTAAAAATTGGGCCTTTGATGGTGGTGCTGGTGCCACAACACTGTAAGCCCTGACAGTTACTCTTGGTGGGTGCAGCAATGGGCCCTGCTGTGAATTATTAAATCAAGAATTGTAATTACATGCCCCTGTTGAACAGGGGCTGAAAAATTGGGCCTTAGGCACTGGTGGCACAACACTGCAACCCCTCACAGATACTGTACTTGGAGCACAGCAATGAGCCCTGTTGCAAAGTATTGCTTCAAAAATTGTAATGACACGCCCCTGTTAAACAGGGGCTGAAAAATTGGGCCTTAGGCACTGGTGGCACAACACTGCAACTCCTCACAGATACTGTACTTGGAGCACAGCAATGAGCCCTGTTGCAAAGTATTGCTTCAAAAATTGTAATGACACGCCCCTGTTAAACAGGGGCTGAAAAATTGGGCCTTAGGCACTGGTGGCACAACACTGCAACTCCTCACAGATACTGTACTTGGAGCACAGCAATGAGCCCTGTTGCAAAGTATTGCTTCAAAAATTGTAATTACACGCCCCTGTTAAACAGGGGCTGAAAAATTGGGCGTTAGGCACTGGTGGCGGCACCCATAAACAAAAATGATCTTCCAAGCTATCATCATCAATCGTATCATTGAGGACTCGGAGGAGGAGGATAGCCAGTCAACATAACAGCACAGGCACTCAGCATCAGCATCAGTCTTGAAGGGATGTGACATGTTAAAATCAATTAGTCTGTTATATCAGCATCAGGTGTGTGGTAGCTGGTGGTGATCCAAGACTGGTTCATCTTGATGAAAGTCAGTCGATCAACCGAGTCGGTGGACAGGCGCACCCTGTGATCCGTGACAAATCCTCCAGCAGCACTGAATGTGCGTTCCGAAAGAACGCTGGATGCAGGACAGGCCAGTAGCTCAATTGCATACTGTGCAAGCTCTGGCCAGTGATCCATCCTCAAGACCCAGTAAGCCAGAGGATTTTCGGTGGGGAAGGTGTCCAAGTCTGACCTTGCCCCTAGATATTCCTGCACCATGTTTATCAGACGCTGGCGATGGTTGCTGGAACCGATCATACTTTGGGGCTGCGGACTAAAGAATTGTCTGAACGCATCGGTCAGACGGCCACCTTCCCCACCGCTCCTTCTTTGACTGGCCGAAGCCTCAGCAACTCGTTGTCCAGGACCAGGAGTTTGCAACCTCCCAGTCTCTGGGAACGCGTTGCACAGACCTTTCTGCAAGGCCTCCCGGAGTTGTCTCATCCTCTGCTCCCTCTGCGACGGTAACATAAGGTCCGCAACCTTACCCTTGTACCGTGGATCAAGGAGAGTGGCCAGCCAGTAATGGTCCCTCTCCTTGATCCGAAGAATACGAGGATCCTTCCGCAGACTTTGCAGGATCAGGGAGGCCATGCAGCGTAGGTTTGCTGAGGCATTCGCTCCGGAGTCCTCTGGGTCACTAAGGACGACATGATCCGCAGCCACCTCCTCCCAGCCACGTACAAGTCCACTGGTTTCTTGGGACTGTAAATCATCCCTAAAAGACTGCTGCTGATGATGCTGAGTGCCAGCCTCCACCTCCATGCTGACACAATCCTCCTCCTCCTCCTCCTCCTCCTCCTCCTCTTCCTGTGCGATGGGTGGGACAGAAGGAACACTGTCTGGGTAAAGGGGGCCTTGAGAGGCAAGGAAGTCCTCCTCTTCCTGCCTCTGTTCTGCCTCAAGTGCCCTGTCCATTATTCCACGCAGCGTGTGCTCCAACAGGTGGACAAGAGGTACAGTGTCACTGATGCATGCACTGTCACTGCTCACCATCCTCGTGGCCTCCTCAAATGGTGCCAGGACAGTGCATGCATCCCTGATCATGCCCCACTGGCGTGGAGAAAAAAAACCAAGCTCCCCTGACCCTGTCCTGGTGCCGTAGTCGCACAGGTACTCATTGATGGCCCTCTGCTGCGTGTGCAGCCGCTGCAGCATGGCCAACGTTGAGTTCCACCTGGTGGGCATGTCACATATAAGGCGGTTCTTGGGCAGGTTCAACTCCTTTTGCAGCTCAGCCAGGCGAGCACTGGCATTATAAGATCTGCGGAAATGCACACAGACTTTCCTGGCCTGCCTCAGGACATCCTGTAAGCCCGGGTACCTGCCCAAGAAGCGCTGCACCACCAGGTTAAGGACGTGAGCCACACAGGGCACATGGGTCAGTTGTCCCTGTCGGAGGGCGGAGAGGAGGTTGGTGCCATTGTCGCAAACCACCATTCCTGGCTTAAGCTGGCGTGGCGTCAACCACCTCTCGGCCTGGCCCTGCAGAGCAGACAGGACCTCTGCCCCAGTGTGGCTTCTGTCCCCCAAACACACCAGCGCAAGCACGGCATGGCATCTTTTTGCCTGCGTACTTGCGTAGCCCCGTGAACGGCTACGGAGCACCGCTGGTTCATAGGACAAACCACAGGAAGAGGCCATGGAGGAAGAAGAAGAGGAGGGGGTGGAGGAGAGAGATGTGTCACAACCAGTAGTAGCATTTTGGAGGCGTGGCGGTGGGACAACCTCCAACACTACTGCACCTTGTCCTGAATCCTTCCCAGCTGCCAAAAGAGTGACCCAATGGGCCGTGAAAGAAAGGTAACGTCCCTGTCCATGCCTGCTGGACCATGAGTCAGCGGTAATATGCACCTTACCGCTGACCGCCCTGTCCAGCGAGGCCAAGACATTGCCTTCCACATGCCGGTAGAGAGCCGGAATAGCCTTCCGTGAGAAAAAGTGGCGTTTGGGAACCTGCCACTGAGGAACCGCACATTGCACAAACTCACGGAAGGGGGCCGAGTCTACCAACTGAAAAGGCAGCAGTTGAAGCGCTAGCAATTTAGCCAAGCTAGCATTCAACCGCTGGGCATGTGGATGGCTGGGAGTGAACTTCTTTCGACGGTCCAGCAGCTGGGGCAGGGAAATTTGCCTGCTAGAATCGGACGTCGGTGTACTGCTAGCAGAGTGGGCGCAAGTACTTGGCTGTGACACACCTAATTCTACACCTTCATTCCTCTCAGTGCATGTTTCAGAGAGGACTGAAGTTATAGTGGGGTTGGAGATCCCAGCTGATGCGGTGCAAGGAGAGGTCCGCTTTGTTCTTTGGTGTGGGTCTTTGAGGTAGGCTTGCCAACGAGCTGCATGGCAGGTCAACATATGTCTGGTCAGGCATGTGGTACCCAAGCGGCTGATGTTTTGGCCACGCGATATACGCTTGAGACATATGTTGCAAACAGCAGCTGTGCGATCTGATGCACTAGCCTCAAAAAAGGCCCACACCAAAGAACTTTTTGAATGACGGGCAGAGGCAGCGCCCTGCACAGGCGGAGCTCTGCGGTGTGATTCCGTCGGTGTACTGCCCTTACGCTGGCCACCAAAGGGCATCCTGCCTCGTTGGAGATGTGCCTCCTCCTCATCCTCCTCCTCCTCCTCTCTCCTATTAGGCACCCACGTGGAGTCAGTGACCTCATCATCCCCTCCCTCCTCATCACTGGAGCCAATCTGGCAGTATGCTGCAGCTGCTGGAACATGACTGCCAGATTGGTGTCCTTCTTGAGCATCCCCTCTGTCTGCTCTCACGCTACTGCCTTCCTCTAGCTGGGTTTCATCATCAGACCCTTCGAAACGCTGGGCATCCTCCTGGAGCATGTACCCAACACTGTGCTGAAACAGTTCGGGGGACTCCTCAGGAGGAGGACATGGTGGGTCTAGGGAAGGAGTGACTGATGATTTGTCTGACATTGATACCAGGGAAGACGACGCTTTGGCAGCTGCTTTTCCAGTACCCTGAGCCTGGGTGAGAGAGGATGAGGAGGAGGAGGAGGGCTTGGTCATCCACTCTACCAAGTCTTCGGCATGATGTGGCTCAACATGTCCAGCTGCCGAAAAGAAGGACAAGCGTGTCCCATGGCCATGTGCTGATGACAATGCACCGCGTCCACGACCAGCACTGTTGCCCCCAGACACAGAGCCTGCTTGCCCTCTTTTATTGCCTCCTGACTGTCTGCCTCTCCTTGTTTGCCTTCCAGACATTCTAATAGATGGCCTGCAGGGAGATGGGAAAAAAGCAATAAGGGCTACCTTCAGGTGTCCTTCTCTGTCCCTTGAAACAAGGACTTTCACAGTGAAATAAACTGACACTCTACCTACCTACAGTTTTCTGTCCCTAGAATAAATGTTTTTTTTAAGCAAAATATAGTACAAGGAGAATTCACTCACTGTCCTTCCAGGTCCCTGGAAACAAGGACTTGCAGAGTGAAAGAAAAAAAACACTCTCCCTACCTACAGTTTTCTGTCCCTAGAAAAAATGTTTTTTTTAATCACAATATAGCACAAGGACAATTCACTCACTGTCCTTACAGGTCCCTGGAAACAAGGACTTGCAGAGTGAAATAAACTGACACTCTCCCTACCTACAGTTTTCTGTCCCTAGAATAAATGTTTTTTTTAAGCACAATATAGCACAAGGACAATTCACTCACTGTCCTTACAGGTCCCTGGAAACAAGGACTTGCAGAGTGAAAGAAAAAAAACACTCTCCCTACCTACAGTTTTCTGTCCCTAGAAAAAATGTTTTTTTTAATCACAATATAGCACAAGGACAATTCACTCACTGTCCTTCCAGGTCCCTGGAAACAAGGACTTGCAGAGTGAAATAAACTGACACTCTCCCTACCTACAGTTTTCTGTCCCTAGAATAAATGTTTTTTTTAAGCACAATATAGCACAAGGACAATTCACTCACTGTCCTTACAGGTCCCTGGAAACAAGGACTTGCAGAGTGAAAGAAACTGACACTGTCCCTACCTACAGTTTTCTGTCCCTAGAAAAAATGTTTTTTTTAATCACAATATAGCACAAGGACAATTCACTCACTGTCCTTACAGGTCCCTGGAAACAAGGACTTGCAGAGTGAAATAAACTGACACTCTCCCTACCTACAGTTTTCTGTCCCTAGAATAAATGTTTTTTTTAAGCACAATATAGCACAAGGAGAATTCACTCACTGTCCTTCCAGGTCCCTGGAAACAAGGACTTGCAGAGTGAAAGAAAAAAAACACTCTCCCTACCTACAGTTTTCTGTCCCTAGAAAAAATGTTTTTTTTTAATCACAATATAGCACAAGGACAATTCACTCACTGTCCTTCCAGGTCCCTGGAAACAAGGACTTGCAGAGTGAAAGAAACTGACACTGTCCCTACCTACAGTTTTCTGTCCCTAGAATAAATGTTTTTTTTAAGCACACTATAGCACAAGGACAATTCACTCACTGTCCTTACAGGTCCCTGGAAACAAGGACTTGCAGAGTGAAAGAAAAAAAACACTCTCCCTACCTACAGTTTTCTGTCCCTAGAAAAAATGTTTTTTTTAATCACAATATAGCACAAGGACAATTCACTCACTGTCCTTACAGGTCCCTGGAAACAAGGACTTGCAGAGTGAAAGAAAAAAAACACTCTCCCTACCTACAGTTTTCTGTCCCTAGAAAAAATGTTTTTTTTAATCACAATATAGCACAAGGACAATTCACTCACTGTCCTTACAGGTCCCTGGAAACAAGGACTTGCAGAGTGAAATAAACTGACACTCTCCCTACCTACAGTTTTCTGTCCCTAGAATAAATGTTTTTTTTAAGCACAATATAGCACAAGGACAATTCACTCACTGTCCTTACAGGTCCCTGGAAACAAGGACTTGCAGAGTGAAAGAAAAAAAACACTCTCCCTACCTACAGTTTTCTGTCCCTAGAAAAAATGTTTTTTTTAATCACAATATAGCACAAGGACAATTCACTCACTGTCCTTACAGGTCCCTGGAAACAAGGACTTGCAGAGTGAAAGAAACTGACACTCTCCCTACCTACAGTTTTCTGTCCCTAGAATAAATGTTTTTTTAAGCACAATATAGCACAAGGACAATTCACTCACTGTCCTTCCAGGTCCCTGGAAACAAGGACTTGCAGAGTGAAAGAAACTGACACTGTCCCTACCTACAGTTTTCTGTCCCTAGAATAAATGTTTTTTTTAAGCACACTATAGCACAAGCACAAAACACACTGACACTCTCCCTACCTATCCTTCTCTTTCCCTAAACTAAAGGAATCCAGGTTAAGCAAGAAAGAAATAACAGTCACTGTCCCTGCCTATGCTGCTCTATCCCTGCTCCGGAACACACTACACTAGGCCGCCGTGCTGGCGGCCTTTTATAGTGTGGGGCGTGTACTAAACACCCTCAGCAATAATTGGCCACAGGCATCCTGCCTGTGGCCAATCATTGCTCTCCTCGCTGCCGGCGCTGTGATTGGCCAAGCATGCGGGGTCACAGTGCATGCTTGGCCAATCACAGCGCCTGGATGACACTGCAATGGCGTAGTGCATTGTGGGCCGTTCGCGTCACTCGAATTTGGCGCGAACGGCCCAAATCGTTCGATCTTCGTTGAACGATCGAACAGCCGATGTTCGAGTCGAACGTATGTTCGACTCGAACACGAAGCTCATCCCTACTCCTTAGCTCTACCTAGAGGTCATAATGCAATATTTTACTACTGCCCAAAATTGGGGATGAGTCAACGTTCAGACAAACACCCAAACTTTGGCCAGGTGGCTGGCATCATGATTGATGATAGATATACAAAATACTTTATTTTTATTTTTATAAAGGACTTGTCAAATGTTAAAATGTCCTAATTTCTATGTTACATAGTTACATAGTAGGTGAGGTTGAAAAAAGACACAAGTCCATCAAGTCCAACCTATGTGTGTGTGATTATATGTCAGTATTACATTGTATCTCCCTGTATGTTGTAGTCGTTCAGGTGCTTATCTAATAGTTTTTTTAAACTAACGGTGCTTCCCGCTGAGACCACCCCCTGTGGAAGGGAATTCCACATCCTTGCCACTCTTACAGTAAAGAACCCTCTACATAGTTTAAGGTTAAACCTCTTTTCTTTGAAATTTTAGTGAGTGGCCACGTGTCTTGTTAAACTCCCTTCCACAAAAAAGTTTTATCCCTGATGTGGGGTCACCAGTATGGTATTTGTAAATTGAAATCATATCCCCTCTCAAGCGTCTCTTCTCCAGAGAGAATACGTTTATTGCTCGCAAACTTTCCTTATAACTAATATCCTCCAGACCCTTTATTAGCTTTGTTGCCCTTCTTTGTACTCGCTTCATTTCCAGTACATCCAGTTATACTTCTTTATTTTTTGGTAAATGACTAGTGGTAATATGTTCCGCATACTCATTCACATAGGGTGGGCCAGTATCTGGGGCCCCTTATTCTTAACTAGTTGGAGCCCGGGCCATAGACGAATGACGGCCACAAGGTGGCTCTAGAAATCCAGGAGACCGTCAATAGACGGCCTCGGCTCCTCCGGCCACTGGGGGCGCGCGAGCGCCGCCGGCGGCGCGCGTGCCCGGTGTGTCACTGAGATGCCGATGCGCGTGCCTGGCGGCCGCGATGTCCGCCGGGTACCCACGATCGGCCGGTACACAGACAAGGACGTGGATCTCTGTGTGTAAACACAGAGATCTACGTCCTGTCAGGGAGAGGAGACCGATGCTGTGTCCCTTGTACATAGGGACACAGATCGGTCACCTCCCCCAGTCAGTCCCCTCCCCCCACAGTAACAATAACTCCTAGGGAACACATTTAACCCCTTCCTCGCCCCCTAGTGTTAACCCCTTCCCTGCTAGTCACAGTTATACAGTAATCAGTGCATATTTTTAGCACTAATCGCTGTATAAATGTGAATGGTCCCAAAAATGTGTCAAAAGTGTCCGATGTGTCCGCCATAATGTCGCAGTCCCAATAAAAATTGCAGATTGCCGACATTACTAGTAAAAAGAAAATAATAAAAAAAAATGTCATAATTATATCCCCTATTTTGTAGGCGCTATAACTTTTGCGCAAACCAATTACTATACGCTTATTGCGATTTTTTTTTTACCAAAAATATGTAGAAGAATACGTATCGGCCTAAACTGAGAATTTTTTTTTTAAAATTGGGATATTTATTATAGCAAAAAGTAAAAAATATTGTGTTTTTTTCAAAATTTTCACTCTTTTTTTGTTTTTAGCGCAAAAAATAAAAACCGCAGAGGTGATCAAATACCACCAAAAGAAAGCTCTATTTGTGTGAAAAAAAGGACGTCAGTTTTGTTTGGGAGCCACGTCGCACGACCGCGCAATTGTCAGTTAAAACGACGCAGTGCCGAAAGCTGAAATTTCGCCTGGGCAGGAAGGGGGTATATGCGCCCAGTAAGCAAGTGGTTAAATAAGGGTCCCTTTACTGAAAACCCCCCTTCCCCCAAAACCACAAGGGTTGTGGAGAAGAGATCCTTATCCTCATTAGTATGTAATCAAGGTCTATACAATTTGGCATTTTAATTTGACAGATTAGACTCACATAGATTTCAATAGATTAGGTGTGGCATCTGAACTTTGCTGCCCCTGCTCAAACCAAACACAGGGATAGTTCAGCGCCTCACTACCCATAATAAAAGAAAATTCATTCAGCAAAGAAAATACCCAAGAAAACATACATTTTTGCCAAATTCTTACAGACAAAATGTACATGCAATTGCACTGCATGAGTAACTAAGCACATTGCCAGTTTATGGCTCCGAATATTTACTGACTTCTGTAAAAATTAACCCCTTCACGACTAAGGGTAAAACAAATTGTAACGTCTAAGTACAATTTTGTAACTTTGACATGTGTTAGTAAAAGCTTACATATCATCACAACTACTTTGTGCATCCAGGGGGATTATACCTAGTTTTTTTCAGGACAAAATGGGCTTTCATTTGGTTGTGAATGGTAATAGATATTTCCTGATTTTTTTATCATCAAAGGTCCAAAATAGTAAAATAAAAAACAACATATTTTTAATTTAGCTGTATATTTTTTTGTTACTACCATAACCTACCACCAAAGAACAAGCCAAAATAAATTCTCCTGCTCCAGACAATCGCAGTGATACCACAGATGTGTATGTTATTTGTTATTTTAAACCTGTAGTAGTACAGCCCAGAAACAATAGTGCACATGTTGCTCTTTTTTTATTATTCATACCTTAAACACACAGACACTAACTGACACTGATACTAATTAAAAAAAAAATCCTGCCCAAAATATACTGACCCTGACCTTTGACCATAGTCTTGACCTTTGACCCTTACTTGATCAAACCTTTATCTAGGTATTTTTTTATTACATTTTTTATTTATTTTCATTTTTTTTACACACAGTTATTTGTTTCTCTCTCGCGCGCTCCCAGCGCAAAGACAGATACTGGTCCAAATCATTTCGTGGAGGGGGAATTATGGTGTGGGGTTGTTTTTCAGGAGTTGGGCTTGACCCCTTTCATCCCAAAAGTGTTCTATTGGGTTGAGGTCACGACTCTGTGCAGGCCATTCAAGTTCCTCCACCCCAAACTTGCTCATCCATGTCTTTATGGACCTTGCTTTGTGCACTGGTCCAAATCATTTCGTGGAGGGAGGAATATGGTGTGGGTTTTTTTTCAGTGGTTGGGCTTGGCCCCTTAGTTCCAGTAAAGGGAACTCCTAATGTGTCAGCATAACAAGACATTTTGTACAATTTCATGTTCCCGACTATGGGGGGAACAGTTTGAGGATGGCCTCTTCCTGTTCCAACATGATTGTGCACCAGTGCACAAAGCAAGGTCCATAAAGATATGGATGAGCGAATTTGGGGTGCAGGAACTTGACTGGCCTGCACAAAATCCTTACCTCAACCTTATAGAACACCTTTGGGATGAATTAGAGCGGACACTGTGAGCCAGGCCTTCTTATACGACATCAGTGCCTAACCTCACAAATGCGCTTTTGGAAGAATGGTCAAACATTCCCATAGACACACTCCTAAATCCTGTGGACAGCCTTCCCAGAAGAGTTGAAGCTGTTATAGCTGCAAAGGGTGTGCCATCTCAATATTGAGCCCTATGGACTAAGACTGGGATGTCATTAAAGTTCATGTGTGTGTAAAGGCAGGCGTCCCAAATCTTTTGGTAATATAGTGTGTGTGTGTGTGTGTGTATATATATATATATATATATATATATATATATATATATACAGTATCTCACAAAAGTGAGTACACCCCTCACATTTTTGTAAATATTTTATTATATCTTTTCATGTGACAATACTGAAGAAATTACACTTTGCTACAATGTAAATTAGTGAGTGTACAGCTTGTATAACAGTGTAAATTTGTTTTCCCCCCAAAATAACTCAACACACAGTCAATAATGTCTAAACCGCTGGCAACAAAAGTGAGTACACCCCTAAGTGAAAATGTTCAAATTGGGCCCAAAGTGTCAATATTTTGTGTGGCCACCATTATTTTTCAGCACTGCCTTAACCCTCTTGGGCATGGAGTTCACTAGAGCATCACAGGTTGACACTAGAGTCCTCTTCCACTCCTCCATGATGACATCACAGAGCTGGTGGATGTTAGAGACTGAGATACTGTATATATATATTTACAGTTGGCTTTTGAGTAACTGGAGGTAAAAATAGTATGCTGTCAATGAAGAGGCAAACGTGCCTTGCTTCTTCAGCCCAGGCACCACAAAAATACAGAAAAGAATAAAAATAAAAAGTAAATTATAGAAATATACATAGATGGTAATCTGCCACTCTGGGTAAGCCCAGGCCAGGAAATTTCCACTAGATTATTTAGGGGAGGGGCTGCAGGGCAAAGAGGTGGAACATAGTGAAGCTCAAGCTGCGGGCCTTTGGGGGTGGTTATAGTATAACTTTTTTTGACAACTCCAGAGGGCAGTATATTCCAGCTTTAATCTGAATCTGCACCGTCCAACCACTGTTCAATATCTGTGGCTATTGTCTCTCACATAATACACTTTAATTTCTATTTCAAGGAAAAACCTGCCTTCTCTTTACCTCTTATTTTGTGACCTAACTAAGTTCAACCACTAAACAATATTTTTGGCTATATACTCAAAGATAACTCACACACGATAAAAACTGCCTTGTCACTTCCAATTTGCTGCCTAATCAAGCACTGGTGTACAGTTTTTATGCTAGCAAAGTGCTACCAAGCACACGCTTGAAGTCTACAGTATGTTTTGATTTTTTGGGGGAACAATTAAAAAATAAAGTGCCAAAACAGGAAGTGAGAAGAAATCCCTCCGAAGTGAGGGTGTTCTTAGGGTCGCCAGAACAAGTGTCCCTATTGGAAGATTTCCCCTCTCTTCCTGTTGTGGTGAGAACCCAAAATTTAAGATTTTCTTTCACTTTCAGTGGTAACAGTAAACAGACAGCAATAAAATCCTGACAGGTGTTTTAATTCCCTTCCTCCCTATCCAAAACTGAAAAAAAAGGCCTTTAGTTATACATGAAAGAATTGTTGTTTTTCAAGTGTCACCCTTGAAGTCGTACAAAAAGGAGGACCCTCTCTCCGCTGTACTGTACAGTACAGTAAAAAAAAATCTTGCTTTGTTAAATATCCCTCATGGCAGGGCATGGCTCTGCATGCCATTTTTTTGACAATACCTTGCCCATTAGCCTTGAAAATGGCCAGAACGTGGTATGAAGATTCCCCCCCTCCAAGACTTCAAAGTAGTTAAATTTTAAGCTTAGATTTTGGGGAGTATACACAGGATTCAACGAACCTGCAAATTGAGCCTGGGTAGAGTTGGATCTGGAGATGAAAACAGGCAGGGCAAAATGTATGAACCTCTCGGGGGTCGACAACATGAGAGCATCACAGTCAGGATGAAAATCAAAGAGGGGAGAATCAGTGGCAAGCTGAGCACCAGGAACTGGTTTAACAGGAACCATGACAGCAGGCTGGGCAGAGGGCACTGGATCATGAGGCTGGATAGAGAGCTCTGAGTCATCAGGCTGGGCAGCGAGCTCAGGGTCATCAGACTGGGCAGCGGTAAAGGGACCAGCAGGCACGGTATCAGGAATGAGACCATCAGGAACTGATCGTCAGGCTGGATACCAGGTACAGGATCACTAAGCAGATCAGATATTGGATCATTAAGCAAGACAGTGGGCGCTGGAACATCAGACTGGGAAGCAGGCACATCAGACTGGAAGGAAGGCACTGAGACATCAGACTGGAAAGCGGGCACATCAGACTGGAAAGCGGGCACGTCAGACTGGAAAGCGGGCCTTGGGACATCAGACTGGAAGGCAGACACGTCAGACTGGAAGACAGGCGCATCAGACTGAAAGGCAGGCACATCAGACTGGAAGGCCGGCACCGGAACATCAGATTGGAAAGCGGGCACATCAGACTGAAAAGCAGGCACCGGAACATCAGACTGGAAAGTGGGCACGTCAGACTGGAAAGCGGGCTTGTCAGACTGGAAAGCAGGTACGTCAGACTGGAACGCGGGCATGTCAGACTGGAACGCGGGCACCATGACATCAGACTGGAAGGCAGGCACATCAGACTGGAAGGCAGGCACCCGAACATCAGACTGGAAGGCGGGCACATCAGACTGGAAAGCAGGCACGTCAGACTGGAAAGCGGGCACCGGGACATCAGACTGGAAGGCAGGCACCGGGACATCAGACTGGAAAGCAGGCACATCAGACTGGAAGGCAGGCACATCAGACTGGAAGGCGGGCACCAGGACATCAGACTGGAAGGCAGACACATCGGACTGGGAAGCGGGCACATCAGACTGGAAGGCAGACACCGGGACATCAGACTGGAGGGCAGGCACATCAGACTGGAAGCCAGGCACCGGGATATCAGACTGGAAGCCAGGCACCGAGACATCAGACTGGAAGCCAGGCACCGGGACATCAGGCTGGAAGCCAGGCACCGGGACATCAGACTGGAAGCCAGGCACTGAGACATCAGACTGGAAGCCAGGCACAGACATCAGACTGAAAACCAGGCACAAAGACATCAGACTGGAAGCCAGGCACCGAGACATCAGACTGGAAGCCAGGCACCGAGACATCAGACTGAACAGTGGTCACTGGAGCATCAGACTGAACAGTGGGCACTGGAGCATCAGATTGAACAGCGGGCACTGGAGCAGCAGACTGAACAGCGGGCACTGGAGCAGACTGAACAGTGGGCACTGGAGCAGACTGAACAGCAGACACTGGAGCAGACTGAACAGCAGGCACTGGAGCATCAGACCAAACAGCGGGCACTGGAGCATCAGACCGAACAGCGGGCACTGGAGCATCAGACTGAACAGCAGGTACTGGAACTTCAAACCGGGCAGCAGGTACTGGGACTTCAGACTGGGCAACAGGCACAGGTGCTGGCACATCAGGCAGAACAGCAGATGCTGGCACAACAGGATGAACAGCAGGTGCATCAGACTGGATAGCAGGTACTGGCACTTCAAACCGGGAAGCAGATACTGGGACTTCAGACTGGGCAGCAGGCACAGGCGCTGGCACCTCAGGGAGAACAGCAGGTGCTGGCACAACGGGCTGAACAGCAGGTGCATCGGACTAGATAGCAGGTACTGAAACTTCAAACTGAGCAGCAGGTACTGGAACTTCAGACTGGGCAGTAGGCACAGGTGCTGGCACATCAGGCAGAACAGCAGGTGCTGGCACATTAGGCAGAACAGCAGGTGCATCGGACCAGATAGCAGGTACTGGAACTTCAAACCGGGCAGCAGGTACTGGAATTTCAGACTGGACAGCAGGCAGAGAGTTGGCAGGGTTAGGTGGGTCGTCAGGTTCAGGATCAGCTGGCATGAGGACTGACCGGAAGAGGTTGGTTGGCAAGGAGTCAGGCTGGAGCAGCTCCGCTGGTACGGGAACAGGCTGAAGCAAGTTGGCTGGAATGGAGGCAGATTGGGGTAGTGGCAGGATTGAATGGGTTGGAAAAAACGTCAGTTTTTTCTTTGGTTTCGCGACTGAGTATTTGTATGAGGATATAGGGCTGTAGGTAATGGATGCAGCTGGTAGAGGTGAAGAGCGGAGGGATGGTGAAACAGAGGGTGCAGATTTTGAAGGGGATTTTGGTGGAACTGATGGAGGCAGCCGAGAAGAGGCAGAAGAGTTAAAGGCAGGGTAAGTGCAGCAGGAGGAAACAGGGTACTGGTACTTCATTGTTAGCAGGGTGTATTTTTCAGCAAAAGTGGGAATTGGGGGTAAAGGAGAGGAAGACATCCCAGCAGTTTGGTGTCTAGATAGAAATGGATGGTTGGGAGCTGACAGGGGCTGAGTACAACAAACTTGACCAGGCCTGTAATAATGGTTTCACAAAATCAGGTTTGCACGCTGCTTGTCTGACCAGAGACTGCACTGAATCAATGCATCCTGTAAGCACCTGTTGAGAACAAGCTGAGTACTGCTTATGGAAAAAGGCTGAGTCATCTTCCAACAGCCACACCAAAGACTTCCAGCAGCTCTCATCAAGTGCAGCTTGATTAATGAGGAGTCCATCTACTGGGAGACACCCGCTGGTGGCCACCAGAATTACACCCTTTGTTGCTGGAAGCAATAGTGCCACCAGCAGGTGACCGAAGCCATAACACGGATCATGACACATTCCTTGTAATAGGAATAAAAGTGATCAAAAAAAAAAAAAGATAAAGGGACAGTGTAAAAATAAAAAGTAAAATGAATAAGAAAAAAATAATAATTTAAAGCCCCATAATCCCTCCGTGCTCATGCGCAGAAGCGAATGCATATGTAAGTCACGCAAACATATATAGAGGGTGTTCGCACCACACATGTGAGGTATCGCCACAAACTTTAGAGTGAGAGCAATAATTCTAGTGCTAGACCCCCTCTGTAACTCTACACAGGTAACCTGTTAAGGCATTTAAAACGTTGCCTATGGATATTTTTAAGTATCATAGTTTGTCGCCATTCCACGAGCGTGCAAAATTTTAAAGCATGACACTTTAGGTATCTATTTACTCGACGTAACATCATCTTTCAAATTATACAAAAAATTGGGGTATATATTGTGTTTTGTTTTATTCTAATTCATTAAAATTTATTTTTTTCCCATAAACCTGAGTTTGAAAAAACGCTGCGTAAATATCGTGTGACATAAAAATTGCAATGATCGCCATTTTATTCCCTAGGGTCTCTGCTAGAAAAAAAAAAAAGGCTAATGTTTGGTGCTTATAAGTGATTTTTCTAGCAAAAAATACTAATTTAAATTTATAAACAAAAAGGGCCAGAAAAAAGCCTGGTCTTCAAGTGGTCAACCCCCACTCTGACAATAAAATGTCAACAAGCCTGGTCAGCCCCCACTCTACCAATAAAATGACAATTGTCTACATGAACATAGCATACTATTGCATGTGGGCATACAATACTAATATGAGGTAAGCCAACAATGGAGGTGAGCTACAGAACAAGGTAAGGTCACCAGGGTTTCCACCCCATCCCTTTAGACCTGAAAATAAATGAATTACACAGTTCTGAGGATAATTTAATGCAGATAAGTCACCAAGTGAGTTTAACCACTTCCGGACTGCCCACATATACTGCGTCAGGGCGGCCTGGCTGCACGAACCAACGTACTGTACCTGTATGCATACGATACAGTGGGCACGTGCGTGCCCACGGGTCCGGCAAACTCGATGTCAGCCAGCCACCCGCAATCGCGGTACAGAGAGGCAGAACAGGGATCTGCCTATGTAAACAAGGTGGATCCCCATTCTGACAGGGGACACTACTGAGATCTGCTGTTCCTTGTGATCAGGAACAGCGATCTCTGTGTTGTCCCAGTAAGTCCATCCTCCACACAGTGTCATTGATACATTGATCAGTGCATTTTGTTTGCACTGACCACTGCAATAATGTCACTGGTCCCCAAAAAGTGTCACTTGGGGTCAGATTTATCCGCCGCAATGTCGCAGTCCCGCTAAAAATCATTTCCAGTAAAAACAATAAAAAATAAATAAAAGTCCATAAATCTATCCCATAGTTTGTAGACGCTATAACTTTTGCGCAAACCAATCAATATACGCGTATTGCGATTTTCTTACCAAAAATATGTAGAAAAATACATATTGATCTAAACTGATGAATAAATTTGTTTTTTTTGGGATATGTATTATAGCAGAAAGTAAAAAATATAATTTTTTCAAAATTGTCAGTCTTTTTTTCTTTATAGCACAAAAAATAAAAACCGCAGAGGTGATCAAATACCTCCAAAAGAAAGCTCTATTTGTGGGAAAAAGGGACATTAATTTTGTTTGGGTACAGCCGTGCACAACTGCGCAATTGTCAGTTTAAGTGACGCAGTGCCGTATCGCAAAAAATGGCCTAGTCATTAAAGGGGTAAATCCTTCTGGGGCTGAAGTGGTTAATTACTACCTTATTCAGCCTGTGTAATTAATATGTGTTCGGTTTTAAAGGGATGGGGTGGCAACCCTAGGGCAGGCTGCCAATGTTAAACCTCTTTTGAAAATGCTAGATATTTATTTTTTTCTGGATTTAATACCTTCAGACTCACTGACCCAGAACAATAGTACATACGTTTAAAACCCAATTTCTTGCTCACCTCACAGTTAGCAGCATGTTGTCAGACTGCCACGCTCCTTCAGTTGTCCATTGGGCTGCTATCAGGTCTTTTGGACACACAGAACAAGAAAGAAACTTGCCCCAAATACATTATGTTCCTTCAATAATAACAATATTAGAAATGATGTTCCTAGAACTTCTAGTTCTGCTCACTAACTGACAGTAAAACTGAGCCTGCAAGCATATATTTAAGTGAATGAAAAATTCATCTCTACAATTCATGTTATTTAAGAATCAATTCACTCATCACAACTTTATACCCTGTTCAGAGAAGACTCTGTAATGCAATGCAAAATCAGGACTAAGGTACTATACAGCAGACTGCACTGCATACGTTTTTTTATGTAAAATACTTACAGAATTTTTTTTTATTATTACTAGCACTGTAAAAATACAGAACATAGATAATATGTTTATTCCCAGAGCTATTTTTATTTCTAATAAAGAAAACCTGTTAGGCTGCAAAGGTAGTCTATTACTCACTGCTCTAGAAAGTAACAATGCAGTAGTTCTCCACAATTCACCACAAATGTGAAATCATATCCAGAGATTATCTGCGTTTTTTTAAGTTCCCAAAAGCTGACTGGTTTTATGATTTTTCCCCAAATTAGTATAAAAATAACAGATTTAGCAACTTGGTATTTTACATTTACATTCACACAACAAACTGCATTTATGCAAACCAATCATAGTAACAGCATTCTACTAGACTTAAAGCGTTTGTTAACCCCCCCCCCCAAAAAAAAAAAAAATACAGATCTAGGTCCCTTAAAGCAAATTAAACAGCACAGTGCTTGTGTAATCTGTTTGTGTAATCTGCTTGTGTAATCTGGCTGCCTCTAAACTGTAAAAAAAACCTCACTGAACCTGCCACTTCCTGCTGAGCCCTGACCACCGTGGTCAAAGTGCGTCCCTCTGTCATACCCTGCTGTCCCCTCTGCTTTCCTCTTTCCCCCTCACCCCCTCCTTCCTGCCTGTCAGCTTACTCCTTGTGTCTGTCTCCGGCACGGCACAGCCCCCCTGCTATTGTTGTAAAAAAAAATTATAAAAATTGTCACTGCTAGCCCTCTGGCATAGCACACTATGTAAGAAAAAAAAAAAATGACATCCATCGGAGCTGGAAAGCGGCCACGAGTCACATGATCGGCCTGAAGACAGCTCAAAATCAGTATTTACAACACTCATTTTTTTAAATGACTTAAATGACTTAACCACTTCAATACCATGCACTTATGCACCTTCCCGCCCAGACCAATTTTCAGCTTTCAGTACTCTCACACTTTGAATGACAATTACTCAGTCATGCTACACTGTATCCAAACAAAATTTTTATCATTTTCTTCTCACAAATAGAGCTTTCTTTTGGTGGTATTTAATCGCCACTGGGTTTTTTATTTTTTGTGATATAAGCAAAAAAACAGCGAATTTTAAAAAAAATAACTATTTTTTTTAGTTTCTATTGTAAAATTTTGCAAATAAGTAATTTTTCTTCATAAATTTGCGCCAAAATGTATACTGCTACATATCTTTGGTAAAAATAACCCAAATTAGTGTATATTATTTGGTCTTTGTGAAAGTTATAGAGTCTACAAACTATGGTGGCAATCACTGAAAATTTATCACATCTGATCACGCCTGATGTACTGAAGGCATATCTCATTTCTTGAGACACTAACAAGCCAGGAAAGTACAAATACCCCAAAATTACCCCTTTTCGTAAAGTAGACAGTCCAAGGTATTTACTAAGAGGCATGGTGAGTTTTTTGAAGTTGTATTTTTTTCCCACAATTCTTGGGAAAATTTGGATTTTTTTTTTATTTTTTTACACAAACTAGTCTTTTTAACAGTTATTTTCTCTCACATAGCATATGCATAATTGCAACTACACCCCAAAATACATTCTGCTACTCCTCCTGAGTGTAGCGATACCACATGTGTGAGACTTTTACACAGCCTGGCCATATACAGAGGCCCAACATTGAAGTAGCACTTTCAGGCGTTCTACAAGCATAAATTGCACATATCCTTTCTCAACGACCTATTACATTTTTGAAGGCCCTGGAGCACCAGGACAATGGAATTTTCCACAAAATGACCCCATTTTGGAAAGCACACACCCCAACGTATAATCTATGAAGCATTATGAGTCTTTTGAACGGTTCATTTTTTTCCAGAAGGTTTTGGAAAATGTGGAGAAAAAATGAAAATGCATTTTTTTTACACAAAGTTGTCCATTTATAAGATATTTCTAACGCATAGCATATACATAGCAAAAATGACACCCCAAAATGCATTCTGCTACTCCTCCTGAGTATAGCGATACCACATGTGTGAGACTTTTACACAGCCTGGCCATATACAGAGGCCCAACATTGAAGTAGCACTTTCAGGCGTTCTACAAGCATAAATCGCACATATCCTTTCTCAACCACCTATTACAATTTTGAAGGCCCTGGAGCACCAGGACAATAGAATATTCCACAAAATGACCCCATTTTGGAAAGCACACACGCCAACGTATAATCTATAAAGCATTATGAGTCTTTTGAATGGTTCATTTTTTTCCAGAAGGTTTTGGAAATGTGGAGAAAAAATGAAAATGCATTTTTTTTACACAAAGTTGTCCATTTATAAGATATTTCTAACACATAGCATATACATAGCAAAAATGACACCCCAAAATGCATTCTGTTACTCCTCCTGAGTATAGCGATACCACATGTGTGAGACTTTTACACAGCCTGGCCACATACAGAGGCCCAACATCCAAGTAGCACCTCCAGGCATTCTAGCAGCATTAATTGCACATATCATTTTCTGACTACCGATCACATTTTTGAAGGCCCTTCATATATCTAACACATAGCAGGTACATACCAAATAACAAAAGATTACCTGTGGTTTTAGAAGTGCAGTGGTCCACAGAGGAGAGCATCGGTCCAGGCAGCAGGCAGGGATGAGGTCAGCGACAGCAAAAGCAATCATCCAGGCAGCAGGCAGGAATACTGTCCATAGTTCGCACAGGCAGAGATACTGTCAGCACAGCCAGAGCACAGCCAAAGCACAGGTCCAGGTAGCAGGCAGAGGTGTCCCGGCAGAAATGCTGTCCAAAGTCAGTAGAGGCAGCAGGCAGATATATGGTCAACACAGCCAAAGTATTGGTCCAAGCAGCAGGAAGAAACATGGTCCATAATGTCATGGGTCATTACAGGCAGTAATATGGTCAGCACAGCCAAAGTATTGGTCCAGGCAGCAGGAAGGACCATCAAGCTTAGGGCCAGGGGGACAGGGGTAGAGGCTTCTCCCACCCAAATCGCTTTGAAGCCTCCGGGCAACCAGACCCTGTTCTTGGAGCACAGAAAACGAAAAACTGTTTTTCTCTAGTCAGAACGCTATTCTGAAGCCCCTCACATATGTGAGACCCCTGTGTACTAAAAGTAGATGGCCAAAAGATCAGTCCAAGTGGCAGGCAAAAACATGGTCGATTAACAGGCCAAGGTCGGTACACGTGGAAGTCAGAAACGTGGTTTAAATCGGCAGGCAGAGGCATCGTCGGTAAACAGGCTGAGGTTGGTGCACGTGGAGGTCAGAAACGTGGTTTAAATCGGCAAGCAAAGACATCGTCGGTAAACAGGCCAGGGTCAGTTAATTAACATGGAAGGTAGTTAGTAACATGGTAGCAGGCAAATGGGGAAATGGCAGTCTGTTAATAATAAGGGGAACTAATGGATGTATGATAATTTTTGAAGCAATTTCCGATGCACAGGCCAGGTTGGGAGGGACAATCGGGACAATAATAGCTGGTGTCTCTTCTTACTCCTCCTCTGCTGCATACACGGCATTTCTTTTGGCGTCTTCTTCCAGATTCTGTGGGGGGGATGCTAAAGGGATAGTGCCGCTCATGAAGCCGACTCACACTATCAGAGCGAATGCTTCCTGGGGCGGGATCTTGTTGGTAAATGAGGGCATCGATTAAATCTTCGATATATTGGAGGTAGTGGAGTTGGTGATTTTGAGTTGCTGAAAAAGGTGAAACGCAACTTTTTTGTGCCAATAACGGGACTTTCTTGTTGATAAGTAGGGCTGTAGCATCTGGTCATTTAAATCCACCCCCCCCATGTACAAATTGTAGTCGTGGACACATTCGGGCTTTACAATGGGGCCGCGTCTTCTTGGGATCTCCACCACGGTGTCATTGTGGATCGTAGAGAGGATGTGGACATCTTTCTTGTCCCTCCACTTCATGGCCAACACCTCCTCGTTCCTCATGAATGCCGATTCTCCAGGTCGCAATTTTTTGGTCAATAAATTTTGTGGGAATCCCTTCCATTTTTTTTTGAAGGTACCGCAGGCCGGGGTTTGTTTACTGTAAAGGTGGCGAAAAAGGGGCAGGCTGGTATAGTAATTGTCAACATATAAATGGTAACCTTTTCCGAACAGGGGGTATGCCAACTCCCAGACAATTTTCCCACTGGTTCCAATATATGTGGGGCAATCACGGGGCTGGAGCTGGGAGTCTTTGCCTTCATAGATCCTGAATTTGAAGACGTATCCAGTGGCTCGATCACATAATTTATTTAATTTTAACCCATGCCTGGCTCTCTTGCTTGGTATGTACTGCTTGAACTGCAGTCGGCCGGTGAAATGTACGAGGGACTCGTCCACACAAATTTTTTGGTCTGGGATGAAAACTTCTTCAAATCGCTGGGAAAAGGCATTGATTAGGGGGCGTATCTTGTACAATTTGTCGTTGTTGGGATGATCTCGGGGAGGGCACTGTGAATTGTCATTGAAGTGGAGAAAGCGCATAATCATGTCGTATCTTTTCCTGGACATGACAGCGGAATATATGGGCATGTGTTGGATGGGGCGTTTGGACCAATATGAATGGACTTCGTTCTTTTTTGTAAGCCCCATATTGAACATAAGGCCCAAAAACAATTTAAATTCGTCCAATGTTAGACGCCGCCACTGGAACATGCGGGCGTAGGAAGAATCGGGGTTGGCAGCAATAAATTGGGATGCATACAGATTTGTTTGATCCACTATATTCTGCAGCAAATCTTGTGGGAAAAATAAACAAAAATAATTGAATTTAGAAAAATTTGTAGTGTCGGGCTGCACACCTGGCTGTGCGGTGAAAGGGGGGATGATAGCGGATCCTGAGTTGGCAGGCAACCATAAGGGGTTTGCCAGGGCATCGGGAAGGTAGGACTGGGGCTGGATTCTTCGGGTTGGGCGTGCATTTCCATTACTTGTACTGGGCTCCTCTTCCTGGGGTATGGCGCTGCTGGTGGTGGGCAGTTCTCCTGATCTTGGTGCTGATCTTGGTGCTGATCGCCTTCTTTTGGGAGGGACGGTTTCCTCCGGGGACTCGGACTCTGAGCCACTATCCTCCACTGGCTCGTATTCCGAACCAGAATCGGATAATGGGAGCTCCCAGCTTCTCTCATCATCCGACATGGCAAAAATGGCATATGCCTCCTCAGGTGTGTAAACCCTTTGGGACATTATGGCAGTGCTTATTGGTGGGCCTGTGTAATGGTACTGCTGGTGGTAGTGGTGGCGGTCTGTGTGGTAGTACCGATGGAGGTATTAGTGGTGGGCCTGTGTGGTGGTATCGATGGCGGTATGGGTGGTGGTGGTACCAATGGTGGTACAGGTGGTGGTGGTACCGATGGCGGTACGGGTGGTGGTGGCGGTACCGATGGCGGTACAGGTGGCGGTACGGGTGGTGGTGGTGGTACCGATGGCGGTACAGGTGGTGGTGGTACCGATAGTGGTATGGGTGGTAATGGTACCGATGGCGGTACAGGTGGCGGTACGGGTGGTGGTGGTACCGATGGCGGTACAGGTGGTGGTGGTACCGATAGTGGTATGGGTGGTGATGGTACCGATGGCGGTACAGGTGGTGGTACAGGTGGTGGTGGCACTACCGACTGTGGTACGGGTGGTGGTACTGGTGGTGGTACCGATGGCGGCACTAGTGGTGATACTGGTAGCGGGCCTGTGTGGCAGTATAGATGCTGGGCCTGATGGTGGTACTAGTGGCGGTACTAGTGGCGGTACTGGTAGTGGTACCGATGGCGGTACTGGTAGCCTGTGTGGCGGTACCAATGGCGGTACCAATGGAGGTGGGCCTGTGACAGATGATTGACAGATGGGCTGATTGATTGATTGACAGATGGGCTGATTGATTGATTGACAGATGGGCTGATTGATTGATTGACAGGTGGGCTGATTGATTGACAGATGGGCTGATTGATTGACAGATGGGCTGATTGGCTGGGCTGATTGATTGATAGGTGGGCTGATTGATTGACAGATGGGCTGATTGGCTGGGCTGATTGATGTGCTGGGCTGTGTGACAGGTCCTCTTTATTGGGGGGGGGGGCCGTGTTGTGCATTGTAAAATAATGTAGACAAACTACACTGAGCTAACTTACTGATCTCTTCTCTCTCCTCACAGATCGGTGTGTGAGGAGAGAGCAGGGATCAGATAGTAACTCCAGCTGTTTGTTGACATTTGTGACCGGCTGTGATTGGACACAGCCGGTCACGTGGTAAACAGCCAATTCATTGGCTGTTTACCCTGATCAGGGATGCGCTGTGTCCAAGGGACACTCGCCTTCCCCGATCCCCGCTCTGCAAGCCTCTGGCGGCGCGCACGGAGCGCGCCGCCGAGTCTGTTGTGACATGTGATCGGCTGTGACTTTGACACAGCAGATCACATGGTAAACAGCCAATGAAATTGGCTGTTTACCGTGATCGGGGAAGCGCTGTGTCCGAGGGACACATGCCGTCCCCGATCATCGCGGGCGCGCGCAAGGCATTATCCTGCAGGACGTCATATGACGTCCAGTGTGGATAATGCAACCACTTCCCGGACATCAATTCGCTATTGACGGGGCGGGAAGTGGTTAAATGACTTACATAATGTGCTATGCCAGCCTATAATAGAGGGGCTGGTATAGACTTATAAAAATTGGTTAACAAACACTTTAAAGTGTTACTAAACCCACAACATTAAAGTGGTTGTAAACCCACTTTATAAACAAAGACCTACAGGTAAGCCTAGATTAAGACTTACCTGTAGGTGCATGAAATATCTCCTTAACCTACACGGTTAAGGAGATATTTGCATTTAAAAGCGGCGACGCAGACGTCATGCACATGGGGTTAACCCCATTCACAAATTCGGCTAGGTCGCAACATTCGACGACGTAGCCGAATTTGACGGCTCACGCGCGCATGCGCGGAGTCACGTCTTCGCCGCTCCGGCCAATCACAGCGCCGGAGCGGCGCTGTGATTGGCTGCAGCGGCGATACCCGGAAGTAACATTCCGGCTATCGCCGCAGCGATGGATGCGGCTAGAGGAGGGACACGGACGACTTCGGGGGCCCCGATCTAAGGTAAGTGGTACATAATGAGCTAGTATGCTAGTCATACTAGCTCATTATAGCTTTGTCTTGCAGGTTAGTTTAAAAAAAAAAATTCTCAACAGGGTTTACAACCACTTTAAAATCAGTCTGTATATGCAGTAAATGCAGTAAAGCATGCTTGTTATACTCACTGTGGAACCTAAGGGGTAATCCTCTGTATTGTCAAAAAAGGATGTTTGATCCTGTCTTCTCTTATCCTCCCCTTCTTCCACTGACTTCCAATAATTTCCTGATAGGCTATGGAGTCAGGCTGCACATGCTCAGTTTGGTGAGTATTGCTTGAGAGGTTTTTTTTCTTGGGAGAGTGCATGTGATCAGCACATGGCCAATAAGCACTGTACAGAGGGTCTAAGGTCTTGCAGTCTCATAGGTCATTCAGAAAACTCCCCCTACAAGCTTTAACTAGTTCTTGGCTGGACACTGATAGAAGTCACAAGACTGCGCTAACTGCTGATGAGAAAGGGTATTTAGCCGTTTATATTTACTAAAATAATTGCATTTCCATATTCTGTGTACCGTGGGAGACCAGCCGTGGTGGCTGGTGCCAATGCAATTTATTAATAAATGTGATTTTTTTTAAATGATTCATTTGATAAGTTTTATAGCAGAAAGTAAAAAAAATATTGGGTTTTTTCAAACTTTTTGGTATTTTTTTCTTTTGTTTATATAATAATAATAATAAAAATAAAAAACAGTGGTGATCAAATGCCACCAAAAGAAAGCTCTATTTGTATGAAAAAAAATGATATGCATTTTTTTTGGGGGGTATAGCATTGCATGGCCGCACAATTAAAAGTTAAAGTAGCTTACTACTACTTTAACTTTTAATTGTGCGGCCATGCAATACTATACCCCAAAAAAAAATGCATATAATTTTTTTTATACAAATAGAGCTTTCTTTTGGTGGCATTTGAAACATGGTCTGGTATGAAGGGGATAAAATCTTGTGGAGCTGAGGTTGTTAAGCAGTATTCTGAATTTTTTTTAATATTTTTTCTGGAATGCCTCCTGATTCTGAAAAATAATGGTGCATTTCCTCTAATGAGAATGTGCCCAGACACTCTTTTGCCTACATCTCAGGCACTGCTGCCTCTGACTGCAGTGCCTCTCTCACCGGGCTCAATACATCTGGAGGGAGAATTGGTCATTTCCCTGCTGTGATGCTCATTGTTTTATCTTCTGGAGGCTTTGACATGAGGAAGCAAACACCTGTCTCTACCAGGATGACAGATCTTCATACAGAGACACAGAACAAGGCAAGGTAAGCAAGTAATAGAGAAAGGTAAGCCGCAGAAGCCAGCTCCAGCAGCTGATGGCTAAGCTGATTTTAATACCAAAATACATATATTAGGATAATTATAGTTAGACTGCTGAACTCCAGACACCAAATGCATCATATAAAGCAGAGAATAAAGCCTTGTACGTACACACGACCGAGAATCTCGTCAGAAAAAAAAAACAACGTTTTTCTCGACGGGTTTCTTGTCAAGCTTGACGAGATTCTTGTCAAGCTTTCCTTTCATACACACTGTGAATCCAAAATCTCTTCAGGTCTAAAAGCGCGGTGACGTACAACACGTACGACGGCAGTATAAAGGGGAAGTTCAATTCTCATGGCGCCACCCCTTGGGCTGCTTTTGCTAATCTCGTGTTGCTGCGTGTTAGTAAAAGTTTGGGAAGAGACGATTCGCGCTTTTCAGACTTTGTGCTTTCAGTTCGTTACAGTGTGACGAATGTGCTATCTCCATTACGAACGCTAGTTTTACAAGAAGGTGCGCTCCCGTCTCATACTTGAGTCTGACCATGCGCGGTTTTTGAAGACTCGGAAAAGCATACACACGAACGTTTTTCTTGTCCAAAAACAGTCTGACGAGAATCACGCCGAGAAAAACTGAGATTCCGACGAGAAAAAAGACCGCATGCACACGAACCGGTTGTGTGTACGCGGCTTTATTATTAAAGTAATATTAAATGCATGACCAAACATGTAATATTTTGCATACCAACCATTAGATGTGATGGCTGTATTAGTTTTCTATTTTTAAGCTTTTTTTCCCTTTATTTCACCTGATGATGCAGCCAGTTACACACTTTCTGTTATAGGGTGTCTGGATTCTGGATGAAGTAGCAAAGCAGACATTTTTGAAAAGAAACATTTTAAATCTGGAGAGATGATAGTGTTAGATGAACTAACAGATTTAAATGGACTTGACTAACAATGTAAAACTGAACTCCATCTAACACTTTATAAACAGTTACAGCAAACAGTTTTTTTTTTATCTTTTCGAATAAACGTTTTACATAAATGAATAAAAGATGACCATTGTAAGAGGTGGTCTTTCAGTGGTAAATATTTTATCTCAATCTTATAATTACTACTTTGCCTGGACAGCTTGGTCTGTTTACTACTACTGACTACTTGCCTACTGGGCACTTTTACCCCCTTCCTGCCCAGGCCAATATTTAGGTTTCAGCGCTGTCACGCTTTGAATGGCGCTTGCGTGGTCATGCAACGCTGTACCCGAACACAATTTGTATCATTTTTTTCACACAAACAGGGCTTTCTTTCGGAGATATTTAACCACCCCTGTGTTTTTAATTTTTTGCTAAATAAACAGATAAAGACTGAAACATTTTTCTCCTTCACTGATGTGTGCTGATGAGGCTGCACTGCTAGGCACTGATAGGCTGCACTGATGGACACTGATGAAGTGGCACTGATGGGCATTGATTGCACTGATGAGGCAGGACTGGTGGGCACTGATGAGGCACTGGTGAGGCTGCACTGTTGGCAGCACTGATGGGCACTGATAGGTGGCTTTGATAGGTGGCACTGATGAGCACTAGTATGTGGCACTGATATGTGACACTGATGAGGAGGCAGCGATGGGCACTGATTGGCAGCACTGTTGGGCACAAATTGACAGCACTTGTGGGCAAAGATTGGTAGCACTGGTGGGCACAGTTGGGACTGCACTGATAATCAGGACACTGGTTATCGGCTCTCTTCTCCTCTCCTCATGCTGTTGGCATGAGGAAAAGAGTGCCGATATCTGGCTTCTGTTGGCATCCGTGATCAGCTGCAATTGGACACAGCTGCCCACGTGGTAAAGAGTCTTGATTCTTTACCTCAATATGTGATCAGCAGTGTCCCCCAGACACTGCGATCACAGAGCACGCTGCCCGCGCCCCGCAGCGCGTAAGATCACCAGGCGCTGTCATATGACGGCGTCCCAGAACTAGACAACTGCACTGTAGCTGTCATTTGGCTATAGCGCTGTTGGAAAGTGGTTAAAGTATGTTGAGAAATAACAGATTTACTAGCTGGATCACCAGGTGAAAATAAATAGAAAGAATCATGAAAAAACTGAAAAGTATTGCAGTCACCACAACTAAGAATTGGCAAGCTGCAATTGAATGCATTCTTGTCTTTGAGTTTAATACCGCTTTAATACAACACAAATTCAGAAATATAACCCACCCATTACACATACAAGTAGTACTCTGGAATATGGCTGCAATATTGGATAGACCAAAAAATTCAGGGAACATGTATAGATTTTTTTGCTTGATTAGCAGTGATAGTTTACTCACACATTTCAAGTTTGCACTGGAAATGCTCCAAAAAAAGAAATTTAAAGCAGAACTCTAAGGCTTTTTTCATAGGAGGTGTATTGACCCATGCTGGCCAGCTCATAAAACTTTCAACATCTACAGGTGGAAAAGTATTATTGTGGGGAACAACTGTGGATTAAAGCCATTTCTTCAATGTCTGGAGTTCTGCTTTAAGCTGTTCATATGCATTATCAAAACCTCCGGAGTATTTAAGAATCCTGTATATAAAAGGGGGGGAAAAGTTTGGGACTTTGAGTGAGGCACATAGGTGGAACAATACATTTTTGAAAAAAACACGGTTTAATAAAATCACATGGTTATACATATATCTTGGCCGAAGGGCTCCATATAAAGACAAGGATATTTCGAGATATGTAAATCATAACATGTTGTAATAACATAATGCATCTAGGATAGCCTAAGGTACTGAAAGGCTCGTTGGCTCGACGCGTTTCGACGATTGATCGCCTCATCAGGAGCAGATGCATTTGGTCTGAAAAAATTAAAAGCAAATATGAGGACCGGTAACTGGTACTTGAAAAAATGGGGGGAAAAACAAAATAGGGAGAAAAACAAGGAAAAGAAAAAAAAGGGGGATATGGAGGAAGGGAAAGGGGTTCACCCTCCTACTTACATGTAGCAGCACATGGTCAGCAGGTGGCGCCATGCCGGCAGCAAAAATCAAGTGGCCCTCCCAGGAGCTGAGGGGACAAAAAGCCCCAAGGAGATTGGACAGCAGAGCCGGGCCCCCAACGTGATGATGACGCCCACACTGACACTGGCGGTGATGCCGGATGATGAACTGGGGAGTGTCTAAAAAAAAGGGGGAAAATGGGAGAAATGTGTAAGGAATTGTGAATGAGGAAATGTAGGGGCTCGGAGTGATGAGCACTAGGATAAAAAAGTGAGTGAGAGTGAAAATAGCAAAGGGTAAGAAACTAGATGAATAAGTGAGAAATATAGGAAAAGATAGGGAGAGATGGTGAAATGAAGAAAGTATAATAATAAAAGTGCACTAGGTGAGAAGAGAAGAAAAGAAAAAGAGGATTGAGGGGGGAGCATGAGGCTCCAACAGGGGTCACTGTGTATACCTGGTATGTGTGAGTGGAAAATCAAGGGATGTGAGGAGAACACGGCAGCTGGCACTGATAGGCTGCACTGATGGACATGTTTTCCAATTTAACATTTTTTAATTTTTATCTATTTGCACTATTCCTACCATCTGGCATGCACCAGGTGGCGCTCTGTCGGCTGTTTCTGTCTATGTTTCCCTTTACCCTGGAGCTGCGATGCATTCCTGATGCCCTCCCTTCTCCTCCTAGCATTGTTCCTTTGCTTGAGGGGTGGGCGTGCCTGCCCAGCTACGCATCGGCGCCACGCTGGACACCGTGCGTGAGACGTCAATCCTGACGCTATCACGCCGGGGTCCATCATCATCTTATGGCATGCTTGGTGGGGAGTCGATCACCCTTTGCCACGAGCAGCTGTCGACGCTCTGAGTGTGGGTTCCTCTCCACTCCAGTCACGCCAGTGTAACGCTGGGGATGTGTCCCTGGGCTTACTTGGGCCTCAATTGCCAAAACGCGTCAAGCCAACGAGCCTTTCAGTACCTTTGGCTATCCTAGATGCATTATGTTATTACAACATGTTGTGATTTACATATCTCGAAATATCCTTGTTAACTTACAGTATGTCTTTATATGGAGCCCTTCGGCCAAGATATTATATGTATAACCTATGTGATTTTATTAAAACTTGTTTTTTTCAAAAATGTATTGTTCCACCTATATGCTTCACTCAAAGTCCCAAACTCCCCCCCCCCCCTTTTTGTATACATTGATCAGGGATGGAGACATTTATCTAGGGTGTCTCATTTAAAGTCCCGCACCTCCCTTCCCCCCAATTCCCCCCTTTCTATCATTTAAGACTCCTGTTTTACACATCTTAGATTTAATTTTGCATATGGGAAACTGTACGGAAGGTAAAGAAGCAGTTTTGAAAATAATTGCAAATCCGTTAATCATAGCATCTTTAGTTCTTAAAAATTAGCTTCTAAGTAAACATTTGCATTTGAAAAGCTAACATCTCAAACACACACACACACACACAAATTCAAGATAACTTTAAACTCCATAAACAGGCAGATCAACTGACTGATCTATACATAACCTGAAAAGGACATGATCCCATAGCAAGTGTTAAAACACTGACCAGACTTGTACAAATATGACAAATGGAATTCAATGGCTGATTCATGGGGTTTATTGCACATTTGTACGTTCATAAATGATCTTCCCCAAAGCAGAAGATCAATAATAGTAAAACGATTACCAGTGTATAGAGAATGGAAAAAAAGGTTGAGTCTGTGTTTGATGACAATTGTGTTCAAAAGCAACTGGTTTTGGCATTATCCTTTAAGTCATGCTTAAGGCACAACTCTGTATCCATGCTGATAGGTTAAATCCATGAAAAATAATCATTTGGTTTTGTCTGATTCTGGCAGATTGACTAATATGCTGACTTTATATCTGTGTAGTATTTCAGTGGCAAGATTTAAAAAAGCCAGATGATGGAGTCCATATGAACACATTTAAAGTAGAAAAAACAAATGACTGTAGGGTCTATCTGTGACACCTTTATTATACTCTTGTAGGAGTGGGTGAAGACAGAAACTACTAGACTACATATGCTTTAAGGGCCAGTTTGCATCACATGCAGTCCAGCGTGTTTTTTCTGCATCAAAAAAAGTAGGCTATATGGTTTCTAATGGCATAGATCACACCAGTGCGGTCAGTTCCAGGGCATTTCAGTTCCAGAAAAAAAAGTAGAACATGCTGCACAGAGGCAGCTATCTAATTAGGCAAATTAGGCGATCGCCTAAGGCCTCGCGCTCCCAGGGGCCTCACGGCCGCCTAATTTGCCTAATCTGTATGTGGGAATGTTCCCTGGTTGGTGTCCCCAGGGCCGTCTTAAACGCAGGAAAAAAGTCTGCGGTGCCTGCAACTAGTTTTTCCTGGCCAGGGGCGGACTGACCACTTGAGCACTGCCCGAAGTCTCATTGTCAGTGGACGGCTCCGTGTACTCTTCTCCTCCAGCTAACTCCAGTTAGCATCCTCTCTGCTTCCTCCTTCTTTGTAGTCATAGAGGGAACCAGATTGAGGCTTCAGAGTTTCAACCCTTGTTCTGGAGCAATGCAGCTGCATATTAGGGCTGGGGAAATCTGTAACCCTGCCAGAACACCTCTTAAACGCCTAGCACCAACACACAGCATCCCAGCACCCGTTAAGAAATGTCTAGAGCCTCCCCTGAGTGTGTTATGTAAATGTCACAAGGAGTGCAGAGCCATCAGAACTGTCTGACAGATGCCTGGATCACAATGCTGGTATAATAAAATTGAATTTTTTTTGATTGGTGAAAGAGTCCACATACATTTATTTCAACCTATTTTAACTGTCTACCTGGAATTCAGCTTTAATTCCAAATTAATTGAATATACAGTAAGAACTAATGAATTTTCTTTAAATAAGGCCAAAGAGGATCTGCAAACAATGTTAATCCTTTGTTATTACTCCTTGAACTTGGTGCTTTATTGACTCAGATATTAATTTGCCTAAAAAATATATTTTAATTATCTCCAACATTAAACTGGAGTTAGAGGGCAATTTGTTAGCTGTTAACAGTTTTACAAGACTTGTGGTGCTGAAAGTATGTTTTACCTACAATTCCTGTTAGAGTTGAAATTTAATATTATTGCCTCACCGTCTTCTCTTACCTTTCCCTACATTGTTTGTCCACGTTTTCACTCCTCTATGTATATCACATCCCAAACTGTCCTCTATGTATATTACATCCCAAACTGCTTCTTTTGCTTCCCAATATTGAATTGCAAAAGTCAGATTGGCATGGAAAACAGAATTGTTCATAATTACGGTCAGGCAATATTAAACTAAATTGACTGTAATAAGTAAAACTAATGGCTCAGATTTTTTAATTTTTTGCCATGAGACTGTAATTTTTTCATTTTATTAAATATAGCTAAAAATAACAGTTCTCAACACATGGACCCACCACATCTTCATTTTAGAGATCACTTGGGTCCAATTTCAGCCACTCCAATGGGACCACAATTTGATACACATGGGATCTCTATTGTGGTGCTTCCTAAAATGAGAGTCTGTGACCTTTAAAAGCTTTTTGATGTTATAAACATGTTCTCGCAAGCATTCTCGCAAGCTCCTAGTAGTCTCACCCACATAATGCTGCCCGCAGGGACACTGCAGTAGGAATATCACATATCTTTTGTTACACAAGATAAATGTATTTAGGTCATAATCGCTAACTGTTGTAGTGGAATGAAAACTTGTTGGTCTGGTGCACCTGGTGCCATTAACTGTGCAAATTACACATTTATAACAGTGCGTAAAAAAAAAACAGTTTTGGGTTGGGAATCTATGATGTTGGGAGCTAATGTATCTTTAAGATTGAGGTCTTTCTAAAATAAAACTTCAGGTGTCTTTGAAATAATATTTGCTTGTTTGAATTTTTTTAACTTAGAGATAGAAATAGATGAGAAGTTTAAAAAGCCTCCTTTGAAAATAGTGCATTATGCAGAGGGATATGAACAGGGGAAAAATGTTCCCCGAAGAACTAAGACATTTTTACATAAAATAGATCAGAGTCTCTGAATCTTCTTAAAGAAGACCAGATAGGAGATAGGTAAATTGAGAAGCATCCACATGGGTTCCAAGAATATCATCTGGTTTAGGAATGAGCTGATTGGTGTCAGCATAATGAGAATTATTGGAATCCCAAGCCTTCTAATAGTTATTTTGTTAGAGATAGGAAAGAGTGGGATACCCATAATGATGTTAACATTCAAAGCACTTCTTGGGGGTATCAACAGGTTCAGAACAACCTTTATTTTAGGGAGGGGTCCAACAAGGAAAAGAAGTATCAATGCAGAAGAAGAAAGAGAGGATGGAGGGGGATCCATGAGGAGGAGCATGTAAAAGGAATGGGGACCTTTAACTTTAGTAAGACTATTCTTAAGGAGGAAGAACTAGAAACTTTAAATAGGCGTTTAAAATGTTCGCCTAAAGCTAAGCTGAACACATTTTAAATGTTTATAGATGTTTATAAAGAAACTACACATCTGAATAACACGGAAAAAAAAGAAAAAAAACAGCGTGCCCCCCCCCCAATCCATACCAAACCCTTAGGTCTGGTATGGCTTTTGAGGGGAGCCCCCACACTATATATTTTTTTTTTAATCTATTGGGTTCCCACCAAAATTCATACCAGACTCTTATCCAAGCATGCAGCCTGGCAGGCCAGGAAAGAGTGGGATGAGCGAGCCCCTCCCTCCTGAACCATATCAGGCCACATACCCTTAACATGGGGGGGGCTTTGAGCCAGGGGGCTCTGATGGAGACAAGGACAGGCCAGGGTTGTGGGGTCTGCCCTCAACATGGTGGGGTGCTTTGGTGCTCTGCCCCCACCCCAAATCACCTTGTCCCCATGTTGATGGGGAATAGGGGTCTCTTCCCCACAACCCTGGCCGTGGTTGTGGGGTTCTGCGGGCAGGGGGCTTATCGGAATCTGAAAGCACCTTTAACAAGGGGGTCCCCAGATCCCACCCCCTATGTGAATGAATATGGGGTACATTGGGGTATGGGGTACATTGTACCCCTACTCATTCACCAAAAAAAAGTGTCAAAAAGAAATATAAACACAGAGTTCTTGATAATTCCTTTATTAAAAAACAAAAACAATGTCCACTGGTGTAGATCCATTGTCAATCATGACGCCCGCCGCCACAGCCGACCTGAAAAAAGAAAAGAAAAGGTTTGCTCACGCCCCAGGCTCCCACCGTCTACCTGCTCCGCTGTCTGACAGTTCTTAAATAGCTAAGGGGTGGTGCCACCAGGTGTTTTTTTAATAAAGAAATTGTAAAAAACTGTCTCTGTGTTTTTATTTCTTTTTGACACTTTTTGTTGGTGAATGAGTATGGGGGCAAGGGGACCCCTTGTTAAAGAGGACTTCCATATTCCGATAAGCCCCCTGCCCCCAGACCCCCACAACCACGGCCAGGGTTGTGGGGAAGAGGCCCCTTTTCCCCATCAACATGGGGACAAGGTGATTTGGGGTGGACAGAGCTCCAAAGCACCCCACCATGTTGAGGGCATTTGGCCTAGTTTGGTTCAGGAGGGGGGAGCTTGCTTGTCCGCCCCCCCTTTCCTGGCCTGCCAGGCTGCCTACTCAGATAAGTGTCTGGTATGGATTTGGAGGGGACCCCATGCCATTTAAAAAAATGTTTTTGGTGTGTTGGTTGGAGGGGGGACCCCACTGCCTTTTTTTCACAATTTTGTATTGCTGGCAATGTTTGTTTTTACATTCAGCTGTGAGCAGGGAACCCCGCTGACAGCTGATGAGTCATCTGTTTTTAAGGATGCCACAGCCGGCTTCCAGGCCTGCTCCTTAGTGACCAGCTAATTTTAAAGATGCCAGTGGCCGATGGCTCCAATAATTTCCACCTGAATGGCATCAAAATCGCAGCTGAACCGCATAGCCTTATATACAGTATCTCACAAAAGTGTCTACACCCATCACATTTTTGTAAATATTTTATTATATCTTTTCATGTGACAACACTGAAGAAATGACGCTTTGCTACAATGTAAAGTAGTGAGTGTACAGCTTATATAACAGTGTAAATTTGCTGTCCCCTCAAAATAACTCAACACACAGCCATTAATGTCTAAACCGCTGGCAACAAAAGTGAGTACACCCCTAAGTGAAAATGTCCAAATTGGGCCCAATTGTCCATTTTCCCTCACCGGTGTCATGTGACTTGTTAGTGTTAGAAGGTCTCAGGTGGGGAGCAGGTGTGTTAAATTTGGTGTTATCGCTCTCACTCTCTCATACTGGTCACTGGATGTTCAACATGGCACCTCATGACCAAGAACTGTCTAAGGATCTGAAAAAGAGAATTTTTGCTCTACATAAAGATGGCCTAGGCTATAAGAAGATTGCCAAGACCCTGAAACTGTGCTGCAGCACAGTGGCCAAGACCATACAGGGGTTTAACAGAACAGGTTCCACTCAGAAAAGGCCTCGCCATGGTCGACCAAAGAAGTTGAGTGTATGTGCTCATCATCATATCCAGAGGTTGTCTTTGGGAAATATTGACACTTTGGGCCCAATTTGGACTTTTTCACTTAGGGATATACTCACTTTTGTTGCCAGCAGTTTAGACATTAATGGCTGTGTTGAGTTATTTTGAGGGGACAGCAAATTTACACTGTTATACAAGCTATACACTCACTACTTTACATGGTAGCAAAGTGTCATTTCTTCAGCGTTGTCACATGAAAAAATATAATAAAATATTTACAGCAGCCGTCAATGCACTGCGATCTTGCAGTGCATTATGGGCGCGCTCTGCTTGAATTTGCCGCAAACGCCCCATATGTTCGGTTTGTTTGCGGACAAAAGAACCCCCAATGTTTGAGTCAAACGTACAATTGATTCGAACATCGAGACCATCCCTACAAGCAACCTACAGATTTCAGAAGCTTGCTTTCTAAATGAAATAGTTATGTTTAGATGAAGGTAAAACTCCCTTCTAAAGGATGAATTGAATTGACTTACATAAGCCTTCATACATATTACCGTATTTATCGGCGTATAACACGCACTTTTTCCCCTTAAAATCAGGGGAAAATCGTGGGTGCGTGTTATACGCCGATACTCACAGATCCCAGCGATCTCCGCTGACTGAGCGGAGCGCAGCGATCGCCGCCAAGATACACATAGCCGAGTGTACTCGGTTTTTCTCGGCTCCGCTCACAGTCACGCCCAGTCCCGCCATTGGACCTGTGTTATGTCCATCATAGGGCGGGACTCAGCGTGACTGTGAGTGGAGCCGAGAAGAGCCGACTAGAGCCGAGTACACTCGGCTATGTGTATCTCGGCTCCGTCCAGTCCCTGCATTCTCAGCGGCGTTCGCCCCGCTCCGCCCAGTCTCAGCGGCGATTTCGGCGGCGCCAATTTTAAAATTCAGGCAAGGCTGCAATGAAAACTGGGGGCAAGGCTGCACTGGACACTGGGGCAAGGCTGCACTGGGGTAAGGCTGTACTGGACACTGGGGCAAGGCTGCACTGGGGCAAGGCTGCACTGGACACTGGGGCAAGGCTGCACTGGACACTGGGGCAAGGCTGCACTGGACACTGGGGAAAGGCTGCAATGGACACTGCTGGCAAGGCTGCACTGAAAAGGCTGCAATGGACACTGGGGCACTGGGGCAAGGCTGCAATGGACACTGCTGGCAAGGCTGCACTGACAAGGCTGCAATGGACACTGGTAAGGCTGCATTTAAATGTAAGTTTTTTTTCCTTAAACTTCCATCCTAAAAGTTTTTTTCCCTAAAATTCCCTCCTAAACTTGGGGTGCGTGTTATACGCCGGCGCGTGTTATACGCCGATAAATACGGTATTTCTGTTTTCATTGATGGCAGCCTGTACATCTAATGCAGACTGATTTTTTTAAACATTACCATTTTATTTTAATATTCCTAATAGCTTTTACATTTAAGTCTTTCATGGTAATTTTTAGAATTTCTGTAAGCTGCATTTATACTGTAGCTGGAATGCTCTTCATCTGTCACCTTCTAGTAACTGTAATTTTCTGTAACTACAAATAGAGCCTAATATTACCAGCTATAAATGTGCAAGCTTTAAAAAGTTATGTATTAAAGAGTGTGTGGCTATTTGGCTTTTAAAAAATGTCCAGAATGTACGTGTCCAGTAGAAAAGAAGAGGGACATAATGTAATTTCTCTAGGTATTTCAAGCCAGCTTTTGTTACAAACATCTGGATGAGGTGAGACACTAACATTCAATTTATGGCTTGGAATTGGACTGTATATTAATAAACAATAAAGCTATTAGGGCATATTAATGTTGCACAATGAACTTGTCAAAGTGGATAATGTATAAATCAATGTAAATAGCAGTGACAGGTGGTAATTGAATTCCACTGGTCCCTCAGCCCATTCAAAATATGAGAGGATTTGACATGTTGAAAGAAACTGCAAAGATTGAAACATATACAATTAGCTGCATTGTCTTTCTCCCGGTAATGGGACCTAATATGCATATTTCCTTTTTTGGATGTAAATCATATTGCAATGCATTTTTTTTTTTTTTCAAAAACCCTTGGCTATGGTAATGAAGTTCATTCGTTATTCTATCTTTCTAAATTCTACCACGCTGTAATAGAGAGTGCATTTACTTATGCCACCATGGTTTACTATAGCAGTAGTAAAGCTGAATGCAAAAATAATTTTAGACCATGCACACGGATGGCACTTCAATGCAACGGCAGCACCCATGCACAGATGTCTCTGTAATCGTGCCCGAAATCGGGACTGACAAGCAAGAGTGAAATTGTGCGAGTTCAGCTGAACTCGCACAGCTTCACTCCCGCAGCCCAGTGTGAACCTGGGTTTACAGTGTATTTCCCTAAAGTGGTTTAACCATTTCCCACCAGCACAACACATGTATGTGACAGCATGGACTGGGCCTAAGAGCCCTTTCCAACGAATGTGGTTTAGCTGAGCTGCAACGCACATTTCCAGCATGACAATAGCGCAATCAAAGTTATTTCCCATAAAAGGCTATGTACCCACTCACATTAGTGTGCTGCGTTGGCGATGTATTATAAAAAGTCCTGCAAGCAGCATATTTTGTGCACTGATTTCCAAGCGCACCAAAACGGCAGGTACCATAGAAGTGAATGGCAACATAATAAACACGGTATTAAAACACATTAAAACTGCACCACATGTTGTTATTGATGAAACACAACTCACAAAACTGAGACAGGAAATTATGTAATAAACATAAATGGAATGCATAAAAAAAAGCAATAAAAGTTCATTAAAAACGCTATATGCGCTGCATTAAAATTTAATGCAGCGAGCTAAAAACGTGCCGTATGAAAGGGCCCTATTGCAGTGCTGCTGTAGAACGTGTACTGGGGTGGGCTCCCCAGGATACAGCGAAGTCATGAACAAGTAAAACCACTCCACCACCAGCTCTTGTTAAAACTGAATTTTACTTAGACGGGGTATTGAACCCAACCGCCAATTCTGGGAACATACAATATATTTACAGACACCCAGCCCGAAGGCTGAGACCCTTATGCTGCACAGCGCGGCGCCCTACGTAGGATGCAGGAGTAATTTGCCTACTGGTGGGCACAACCAAACTGCCACACCATACCTGTTAATACCCTAAAACAACACAAGAATAACTGTATGGGTGTGTGGTGCGGGCTAGCCTGCGGTGCAGCACAACAGTTTACAAACTTACAAAGCTCTACCGTATTTCCCCCTCCCTTAACTGGTGTTGTATCATGCGTCACTTTAGGTTATGGAGTCCCTGTAGTGAACAGTAGCAACACTTGTGGCCTGACACAAACAGAGACCCTACTAACTATCTACAGGCCTGGTCTCAGTCTCTAGGCGCCAACAAAGTAATGAGGTGCGTGCACGATCTTACCGACCCGGGTCTGCTCTGCATCCGCTGGTGACTCTGACCGGAACAAAATGTCTCTCTAACAAGTATATGGTCCTGCAGTGTATATTGTTTTGTTCCTCAGGTCTCATCCGTCTTCCTGCAAGCAATTCCTCGTTCCTCTGGACAGGATCAGGATCTTAGACAAGTAACTTCACTCAGCTGCAGTTCTGTTTCCACACCTGGATGTTGTAGGATTCTCTGCACACAGTCCTCAGAACAAACTCCTTCTCAAAATGGCTGCCTGCTCGCTACACACTTTCTCTCTCTTTCTTGAATCTCTGTCCAAAACAGCCCGTTATACTACAGTTCTCCTCTCACTTTCTTTCCTGTGTGTCACAGCACTGATTTGTGTACAGCGTCTCCATGGCTACAGCCCCGTTATCTGTGTCAGGAAAAACCAGCGGCATCTTGTGGCCAAACAGCAGAATGACAGTTAAATATTTAATTGTAAACAAACAGTGTTCAGACAATGAGAGCTGCTTCCCATCTTACACTGCCACATATACATGTACATTTTTTTGTGTTGATGGGCAAGCTGTCAAAGACAGCTCCTGGTCTCAGTGTAACAAACAGGAACAGGTGGGATGCCATCACTGTGATAGCTAATCACAGTGATCACTAGTAAGAGGCAACTCCTCTGTATAGCTTTATCCTCTGATAGGAGAAAAAGATACTTTGGGGTTGATTTACTAAAATTAGAGAGTGCAAAACCTGGTGCAGCTCTGTATAGAAACCGATCAACTTCCATTTTGTTTTTTGTAAAGGCTTAATTGAACAAGCTGAAGTTAAAAACTGAATAGCTACCATGCTCAGCGGCACCAGATTTTACACTCTCCAATTTTAGTAAATTAACCCCATTTGTGTCTTTGCAGAGGCTGTCTGGAAAAGAAGCCTATTAAAAAAAAAAATGGTTAGAAAAAAAGTAAAATAAAGATAAAATTTTTTGATCAGGGCTTGATCTAGGTTAGTGACAGTATTATTGTTAGGGTCAGTGGCACTGTAACTGTCACTGTGTTTTAGGAAGGTTAAAATAAGCTTTAGGCCTTTTGCACACAGGGCGTTTTTCCTGCCGCCTTTCGGCACATCAGGCGCTTTCTTTTTTTTTTACAGCTTAAAAACACTTCATTATGTTATTATATGTGTCCATGCACACATAGGCTTTTAGAAACTGTAAATGGCATAGGCGATTTCAAGCTGTAAAAAACCCAGGGCCAGAGGGCGTTCTGGAGCGTCAGCGTTAAGCTGTAAAAATGTCTGGCGCAACTAAACTGGTGTTAATGCTGTATGCAGTGTTAAGCTGCATCAAATGTTTTTATGCTGCAGGAATTGTATTTGGGAGTGGAAAATAGAAGAGGCTAGAGAAATGGTGCTAAACAGTAACGCTGCTAAACGTGGCTAAACACGCATTAACGCCTATGCAAAACGCTTCTAAAAGCGCTTTTTTATAACCTCTTTTTCCTGGCATCACTTCTGGCTTTGCATCTTGTTGCCCTGTGTGCATGAGACCTTAATGTCTAGTTTCAGCATTAGTGTGAGTGTCAGCGTCTTTTTAGGAGGGTGTTTTATGAGGGATTTAAAAGTAAAATGTGCATTAATGTTTCTAAGCCCTACATGAGTACAGACAACACAAAATGAACAATAATGTGGTATCAACATACACAACAGGAGTAGGAGAGCTTATTTTGGGATTGTTTTTGGTGGTGTCTTTGTCATTGCGTGAATTACTGTACACTGCTAAAGTTTAAAAAAAAATATTATTTACCAGTTTGAATCAGTTTTCTTTTAATATTAAAAACAAGATAAATCAGTTAGCATTTACCTCAGAATGAAGGCCCAAATAAGCCCACAAAATGAAGTTCCAACAAGTTTAAATTCACTGGAATATAGTATATACCGTATTTTTCGCACCATAAGACGCACTTTTCCCCCAAAAAGATGGGGGAAAATGTCCCTTATGGAGCGAATACTGTCCAGGCACTGCCCCCCCCCCGTCACAGCCGCCGTGTCAGAATATCTGTGGAGGAGAGAGGACAGGATGTGAGGCGGATCCTTGCAGGGGCATACCAAGGGGGAGTGGGGGGAGGCGGTCTGCCCAGGTGCCAAAACATGGGGGGGTGTCAGTGGCGTTGCTATGGGGGTGACACCCGCCAAATCTGACACCATCCCTAAAGCAGCAAGAGCCCTTGCTGTGTTTTCTTTTCAGATTTGATAGGGGTGGTGGTATTGCTGCGTGTCCACCACCCACCTATAGTAGTAGTATAATATTAAATATTTTAGTACACCATTCGGTTCAGAATATTTATTTTCTTGTTTTCCTCCTCTAAAACCTAGGTGCGTCTTATGGTCAGATGCGTCTTACGGAGCGAAAAATACGGTAGTTGCAAATAAATTTAACATCTGCCAAAGCTGCAAAAATGGTTTCAGGTGTTAAGATTTATTTTACCTTCATCATTTAGAGGTTAATTATTATTTTTGTGCATATAGGTTTTGTGTGATTGTGGTAATTATTTAATGCATTTTTCAGGGAATGAAAATTTAATTCCTTTGTATGTTTTTATAGAACGACAATAAAGTCTAATTAATCGGTTTATTATTATTAAGGCCTTTTACGGTTCTCATAGCATAGATTCTGCCTATATTGCTGTAGAAATGTTATGAGGTAAAAAATAAGCAAAGGCATCAAATCTCTTATTTGTTCATTACTGAATTAAAAATATATTGGTACTGCATAATATCTAATACGTTTAGTAGTGCAAAGTGTTGTATTTATATTAGTGGCCAGGAGGCAGGCCAATTGCAAGTACAAAAAAAAATGCATTTTGTTTTACACTACTGCATTTGCATGATAGACCCTATTGACCTTTTCTGGAAATGGGTAGAGTTGAGCGGACACCTGGATGTTCGGGTTCGACGGGTTCGGTCGAACTTCAGAAAAAAGTTCGGGTTCGGGACCGAACTTTAACCCGAACCCGAACCCCATTGAAGTCAATGGGGACCCGGACTTCTAAGGACTAAAAAGGCTCTAAAAAAGTAATGGAAAGGGCTAGAGGGCTGCAAATGGCAGCAAAATGTTGTTAAGAGCATGGCAAGTGCTCTGCAAACAAATGTGGATAGGGAAATAACTTAAAATAACATAAAAAAAATAAAAAAATATGCTGGAGGCCCCCTTTTCAGCAGAAGAGGTACGGGAAGTCATTAAGAACCTCAGAAACTCAACGGCACGATGCCACACATATGGTGGGAATGCCCCAGAATACGCCCTTTCTGGAATAAATTATTCAATTTAATGGATAAGCTAGTGGGAAAATAAAATACTTTGAAATAAAAATGTAGCGGGGTGCTAAATTTAAGGGAAGTGTTTGAGTGGTAAATAGGCTCAAACACCCTAATTCTGTAGGATTCATGGACCATTTTGTCCTCGGGGGACAGTATTGGTGTGCAGTTCCCTGCGGCCTACAGGTGGCGCTGCCATGGTAGGCTAGGGTTGAACCGCCGATACAGTGCTGTGTCTTTTGTGTCCCCTCTTGGCAGTAGTACAGCGGGGCGGGGAACCTGCTGTGCATGCCGGGAGAGCATATAAAAGGGGCAGACCTTTGGCCTGGGAGCTGATGTCCAGTGGGGTCCACGCCCAGGTGCCTTCGGCCTGGGTGCATGTGTTCCTGTTCCATCTCGGGTACCTTTAGCCCGGGGTGAGGTACTATCCTGGAGTTCCTGCTGCCCTGGGTATGGAGGCCTAGGTGCGGGAGTAAAGCCTGGAGTCCAGAGCCTTCGTCTGGAGTCCGCTAAGGGTCGAGGAGTCTTAGGGTGCCGCCTCGTGTAGGGGACCATGTTCCAGGGAAGGGAGGATCATTCTGATGGACCGATGCAGGAGTCACGGTGAAGGAAGGGTCTGTTGACTCCCTGGAGAGATGTCTTCCCCTTGATATGGGCTAGGTTCATAGAAGGAGAAGCTCAAGGTCATCTTGACTGTATCAGAGGCCTTATTCACCCGGCCCGTGGCAGGGGCCTTATACACCCTGGTCTGTGGCAGAGACCAAAGTTCTCCAGGTCCGTGGCAGGGGCTTTGTACACCCGGTCTGTGGCAGAGACCAACCTCAAGGTCTGTGGCAGAGACCGTGCACCTAAAACTGTTTGAGAAACCTAAGCAGTGAAGTGAATGTGCTACGTTTGTGCCTGGACATCCTCCGCACCTTAAGCTGTCCTGTTTCTTTGCTCTAACCTTTTCTATCCGAGTAGAGTTTATTTTGCCATGAGAGAATAAGAGTTGTAATTTCAGCTGGTGTGGACATTGACTTTACTGGGAATTAAAGGACTTGCCTCTACCTACAGTAGAGGTGAGAATCACCGCTGAATCGCACAGCTACAGAACTGCAGAAAATGCTATTAAAAAAAATGTTTTTTTTTTAGTATAGCACAGTAGAAGACAAATATATAGAAATGGTTTATTTCACACGCCTCCACATATGTATAACACACTGCAAAATATTTTTTGTGGCCCTAAATGGGTCTTTTTGCAAGCGTACATTAAAGTGCAAATTTTTTATTTATTTTTTTGCCCTAAACGGGTCTTTTTTTGCACGAACAAAGTAAAATGCAAATTTTTTATTTTTTTTGCCCTTAATGGGTCTTTTGGAAAAGAGCACTATAAAGTGCTTTTTTTTTTGCCCTAAATGGATCTTTTTCCAAGAGCAGAATACACCCACAGTATGGAAACGGTGTATCTCTCAACGTAATATATGCAGTGCTGGTGCACTGAGCTTGCAGATAAAAGGTAGATTTTCTCTGACACTGGGCTCATGGCAGTGTAAAAAGACTGCACTGCAACACAAACAGGTAAACCTATGCAGATCGCTGAGTTATATCTCTGAATCTGGACTCCTATTCCTATATAATATATCTCTCTCCCTGAAAGCACCAACAGGAACCTGGCCCTACACTACACTGCCTCTCTATCTTTTCCCTCAGATTCCAGAATCAGGACTAACTCATGTATTTTTCAATCTCTCCCTAAAAGCAGCAGCAGCAGACAAGATCCTCTCCCTATCTATTCTGAAGCAGAGTGACGTGTGTGCTGTGTGCCTCTAGCTTATATAGAAGCTGGGTCACATGTTGCACTGACCAATCACAGCCATGCCATTAGTAGGCATGGCTATGATGGCTTCTAAGGGCACACCAGCTAATCAAAAGGTGATTGGCTGGCCCCTGAAGCATTTCTAACTGCGCCATTAGATTGCCGAACCCGAACCCGAACCTGGACTTTCGCGCAAAGTCCGGGTTCGGGTTCGGGAAAAAGCTAAAGTTCGGTACGGACCCGAACTTTACAGTTCGGGTTCGCTCAACCCTAGAAATGGGGTCTTAATTTCAAGCTGTGCTCATCACAGTAGGAAAAGTAGCACACTGACAATAGAATCACAATCACACACTAACTTGCTAGTAGCATTGAACAGAGTCCTGTCCTATCTCTCTCCACGCCAATATCACACTGCAAATCACCGTTATGGGAAGAATATTTTATGGTGTGGGGTGGGACTAAGAGCATTGAGCCATGATTGGAAACAGTCATCATTACAATGTACAATCATGGCTCTGACAGTGCTATGTGCCCTGATTGGGCAAAGCTTTCATTGCTTCAGCCAATCAGGGCTTCCAATGAACTGTGCGGCAGCGCAGTGCATTGTGGTAGTTCAGCAGGCCGAACAAACTGTCGAACGCCCCGATAATTCGGGAGGTTCATCGAACGGGCGAACACCCAATGAACTCATGCTCGGGCCAATTCGTTCACTCAACTCTACTCTTGACATACACCTGACTGATTTCGAGTTGTTTGCTACAACCTACATTTCCCATACAACTTAACAAAGTATAACAAAGTATAACTCAAACTTTTGTCAACTAGCTGTTATTTATGTAACAGTCATCAATGTGTTGATGGAATGTATCAACAGAGTATTCCCCTGAACAATATATGATCTGAAGAATTATACTTTGCAAGCTTGACAAGGCATTTAACCTCCCACCACTCAGCCTGTTGGCAAGAAGACCTGAAAGCCACACAATAGGAGCACAATTCTGCTTCTTCTCACTCCTTACCTTTCTGGTCTACTCCCGCTATACCTCATGACCTCTCAGCAGCCTCCACTGACAGGAATAATGATATAGCGCAGGGTGTCCCAGGTCCTTGCAGCACATCTTCCAGTAGCACACCACCAGCTGTAGACTATAGCAGGCAAATTTTTCTGCTCCATCTGCTACAGCGGAAAAAAAATACAGTCACTGCCCAATGTACAAATTCAAGCTTGTCAAAGCTGCTGGCTTTACAACTCTGCCATTCCGTCTGGTGGATTCTGCCCCATTCCGTGATTTTGCAGAATGGTCTGTGCCACAATGATAGGTTTCCAGTCACTATTTCATTTCACGTAAGGCCATTCCAGCTCTCTACCATCACGTTGAAGGCAATGTTGTGGCATCGTTTGGCCAGGCAGTCAGCTGCAAGTTCCACGTTACTGCTAACATGTGGTCTGGGTAACTCTGCTTGCAACTCAGAAGGATGCAGAACAGGGCTCAGTGCTGCAGCTTGTTGTGCCACCATGTCTCCATACAGCTTTTGGTTATGATGCAAGATTTGTCAGCTCTACCCCTTCCCCTCCTCCTCTATGCCCTCCTCTGCTGAATTGTCCTATGAACCACAAGTACCCCCTAAGCGTTCAAGGGACCATTCAACGTGTCAGGCTAAAAAATGGCATGCAGTGCTTCCGCTGGTCTGTCTTGGTGACAGCAGCAACACCAGAGCAGAGATTCTGGCAGCTCTGCACGGGTGGCCCAGAGGTGGGTCAAACCATGCCAGCTGGAGCCAGGAATGGTGATGTGCGATGATGGCACATACCTTCTGTCTGCCCTTAGACAGGGAAAGTTGACACATGTGCCATGCCTGGCACTCGTCCTAAATCTGGTAGTGCAGTGTTTCTTAAATAGGTACCCAGGGTTGGTAGATCTGCTAAAGCAGGCCAGAAGAGTCTGTAGCCATTTCAGCCGGTCATACACAGCCAGTGCTCAGTTGGCTGAAATTCAGTGGGAATTCCACCTGCCCGTAAACCACCTGATTTGTGACATGCCCACCAGGTGGAACTGAACTTTGGCAATGCTGCAGAGGCTGCACATGCAGCAAAGGGCAGTCAACGCATACCTGTGTGAGTATGGCACAACGACAGGCTCAGGCCGGCTCAGCTTTTTTTCCCCACGCCAATGGCTGCTGATAAGGGATGCATGCACTGTACTGTCACCATTTGAGGAGGCCACAACGATGGTGAGCCATTACAATGCATGCATCAGTGACACAATCCCTGTTGTGTTCCTGCTGAAGCCAACTCTGCGTGGCAATATGGACAGGGTACTTGAGGTAGGGCAGCGGGAGGAATAGGAGGACTTCCTTTCTTCTCAAGGCCCGCTTTATGCAATCACCATTCTTGTTCTAAATGTACAAAATTGTGGCCTCATCATACAGACTGGCTTCTTAAGCTGTTGTTTATAAAATAAAGATAGCTTGAATGGCAAATGTCACTTTTTTGGCTTTATAAATGTCATTATTGCTGCAGCAGGGTCTATACGCGGTATAGATGGATTTTTTTTTTTATTGTTATTTCTAATTTTTATGGTTTCACTTTAAGCATCAGTAAATCACTGCTCATTTAAAAATTATGTTTTTTACAAACTTTTTTTTCATTGATACATGTCCCCCAGGGCAGTACCCAGACTCCAATAACCATTGTATGCCCAATTACTTGCATATAAGCCTTCAAAATGGGCAATTATGATTTTTCAAGTTCGGGTACCATAGACTTCAATAGGGTACGTTATTCAGTTCCAAACTTTTGCGATGTTTGAAAGAACCAAATGGGGTAATTCGGCCCATCTCTACTCATGAGTAGAAATGTGGATTTGGGTTTTCAGCCACCGTAAGTTTATGGTAAATCCTATGGGTTCAAGATTCATGATCCCAGTAAATTTTTGTGCAGGTTTGCCCAACAGTATTTTTTAACCATGATATACTGCATCATCGTTGAACTATGGCGCGCAGGCTTAGAAGAACCAGAAAGAGGGGTTTTGGATAAACCAGTTCCCTCACTGAAAAATCTGGGGGACTGAGAACCCACAGTGTGAAGGGGAATTGGAAAGGGGGGGTGTATATTGTATTTATTTAATGTTGATAGGGCCTATGACAGCCAAATGTGCACTTCCATATGCTGACTGCCAATGAAAAGTGCTCCATAACACCGCCAGCTTTAAGTAAGCCTTTCTAAGTATGTTATTGAACATATTTGTGTATCAATGGTGCCCTGTTGGGGGATTTTTTTGCATTGGTACATGTTTGCCATAGCTCTAAAAATGGTCAGAATTAAGCAACAATATTGAGTTCTCCCCATAGACTTCAGTTTGTGTGTGTGTAGTAGGTTTTCAATGTTCACTGCTCACAACTTGTGGTCATAGAAATTTTCCTTATGGAATTACTGTGCAGTAGCATGTATAGTAAAATGCCACCTAAGCAGTACCCTGATAATTGTAATTTTGTCTATAATTCCTTTAAAAAAAATATATATATATATATGTGTGTGTGTGTGTGTGTGTGTGTGTGTGTGTGTGTGTGTGTGTATATATATATATATATATATATATGTTGTGGGGGATTAGCTCAATGGGTATCACCTTCCCTGGGAAAAGAGGTAGTCCAAACAGCATGTTTTTCTAAAATCTGACTTGTAGCCAGTTTTATTGTAAAAAGTTGCATGAAAATCAAATAAACAAAACGTAAATCCTTGCAATACAGGCACTAACTAAACATTTCAGGTTTCTAACTCACAGGTGAAGGGCTTCTCCCAGTTACCCACAAAACAAACATAAAGCAAAGCTTTTCTTTCTCTCACAAAACAAAACTTTCCATAAGTAGCTCTCTCAGGTTTTGGCTTCCTGAGTCCCAGGCCAAGAGAAATCATTTGCTCCAGTTCTGCTTTATTCATACCACCTATTTGTGGACACCAGGAACCAACTCTGCCAAGGTGGCTGGTAAAACCTGGACTGGATTCCATCTTAGTTCTCTGAAAATGAACACAAGCACGGCTGATAAACTGTCCCAAAAAGACAATAAACATGGGAAAGAGCATCTATATTGTTCTGAAGTTTCCCAGCTCTATGCTCCACTGTGAACTTAAATGTTTGAAGAACAAGGAACCACCTTGTCACACAACTTTTCTTCTCCTTGTTATCACACATCCATTTGAGAGGGACATGATCAGTGGCTAGTTTGAATGATCTCCCTAACAGGTAATATTTGAGGGCATCCAAAGCCCATTTGATAGCTAAACATTCCTTCTCAACAATGGCATAGTTTTTCTCATGTCTGTTAAGCTTTCTGCTAAGGTAGACCACTGGTTGCCCCCTCCCCATCTCTGACTTGGGACAATACAGCACCCAATCCCACATCAGAGTTGTCTGTCTGTACCACAAACCCCTTTGTAAAATCTGGGGTCACGAGCACAGGTTGTGCACAAAGAGCTTGCTTCAACGTTTTAAATGCCTTCTTTGCCTCAGGATTCCACTTAATCATGATCGAGCCTCTACCCTTCGTCAGATCTGTCAGTGGGGCTGCAATGGTGGCAAAATTGGGTGTAAAACGCCTGTAGTACCCTGTGATCCCCAGAAATGCATGAACTTGCTTTTTATTTATAGGTTGGGGCCACTTTTGAACCGCCTCAATCTTATTGATCTGAGGCTTGATCAGCCCTCGACCAATATTGTAGACAAGGCCTACTCCAAGCCTATGGCACACTTTTTGGGGTTTGGCAGTGAGTCCTGCTTTGCTAAGGGAATCTACTACTGCTTTTTATCCGGGGCAAATGAGATTCCCAATCTAGGCTGTGGATGACAACATCGTCCAAATAGGCGGCTGCGTATTGGCGATGTGGTCTCAATGTCTTGTGACTTGTCCATCATTCTCTGGAATGAGGCAGGAGCCCCATGTAAACCAAAAGGCATCCGCTTATACTGGAATGACCCCTCAGGAGTAAAATGGCGGCCTTCTCTTTTGACAATTCTGTTAGGGGTATCTGCCAATAACCTTTAGTCAGATCTAAAGTAGTTATGTACCTGGCACTTCCTAATCTGTCAACAAGCTCGTCAACCTGAGGCATTGGGTACGCATCGAATTTGGACACGCTATTCAACTTCCTGAAATCATTACAAAACCTTACCGTGCCCTCTGGCTTTGGGACCAGCACTTTGGGACTTGACCAGTCACTGTGGGACCCCTCTATCACGTCCAACTCTAACATGTTCTTTATTTAATTTGCAACTGCTTCTCGCCTAGCCTCGGGTATTCTATAGGGCTTTACATTTACGCGGACACCTGATTTCATAATTATGTCATGCTGTACAACTGTGGTCAGTCCGGGTAGGTGAGAGAAAAAGTCTCTATTCTTACTCACAAACTCTTTAATGTCCTTCTGTTGGGCCAATGGCAAGGTTTAAGTTATGGGTACCTCAGGTGTCACGAGGGCCATGTCCTTTTGGGGGGTTGGCACTGCCAGTAAAGTATCTCTGTCCTTCCAAGGTTTCAAGAGATTAATGTGATATGTTTGCTCTGGTTTCCTTTTCCCTGGCTGGTAAACCTTGTAGTTTACTTCTCCTACTCTTTCCATAATTTCAAAGGGACCTTGCCACTTTGCTAGAAATTTACTCTCAACTGTGGGGACAAACACCATCACCGGGGTTTAAGGTTCGGGCCTTGGCACTCCGATTATAAACCCTTCTCTGGGCCTCCTGGTCTTGCTCCATATGTTCCTGTACAAGCGGCATGACAGCCTCAATTCTATCCTGCATCAGTGAGATATGCTTCATGATGCTTCTAGAAGGCGTGCTTTCTCCCTTCCAAATTTATTTTGTGACATCTAGCAATCCCCTGGGGTGTCTACCACACAGTAGTTCTAGGGGAATAACCTGTAGAGGCCTGAGGTACCTGGAAAACATGAGGTATGACAGCAAAAAAAAACAATTTCTCCCATCTTTGTTCATCACCTTTTTTTAACATGTTTTTGAGTGTTTTGTTAAATCTCTTCACAAGACCATCAGTTTGGGAGTGATAGACAGAGTTACGGAGATTGTAGATTTTGTACAACTTACACAATTCTTTTGTGACTCTGGACATAAATGGTGATCTGTTAATACCTCCTTTGGAATACCCACACAACTAAATACCTGGACAAGCTCTTTGGCAATAGCCTTAGCTGAAGTAATACGCAAGGGAATGGCTTCAGGATACAGTGTGGCATAGTCCAGTATTACCAATACGTGCTGATGGCCCTGGGCAGACTTTACTACTGGTCCCACTACATGCATGCCAACTCTTTCAAAAGGCACTTCATTTATCGGTAACAGTACCAGCGTACTGCGAAAATGGGGTAATGGTGCAGAATACTGACACTCTGGGCATTACTCACAATATTCTTTGACCTCTGCATGTAACCCCAACCAAAAGAATCTCTGGATTATTTTCTCCTTAGTTTTCTCTATACCCAGGTGTCCAACCATTATATGAACATGGGCCAAATCTAATGCCGTCCGGCGATAGGGTTTGGGAAACAAAATTACCACGTGATACATTGAGTTATTTTTAAGGGCCATGTAGGGAAAAGACACCCCTACATGAGGTTCAACAGGTTCGCCATCAATCATTTTAATGTTTTCTCTGGCTCTAATGAGTGTGGAGTCTCTTAGTTGTTCCGTACAAAAGTTATCTTTCCTGACTTCTAAGTCGGGTACCACATTCTGTCCACTCTCATTATTATGCCGCGTACACACGACCGTTTTTAATGACGAGAATTATTATTTTTTTAAATGGTCATTAAAAATGATCGCATGTGCGAGGCTCTGTATGGCGGACGTGTTCCACTAGAGCTCCGCACCTCCCGCCGCAACATCGGGATCATACGCCGCGCCTGAGCCACCCTGCAACCCCGCTCTTGCCGAATATAGCCTCCGGAACGGTCACAGCATCATCTGGGATGGTTTTAACCGGCCATCGCGGTAGATCTAAACCCAAGCCGATCAAAGAAGCCCTGGCCCGCGCCTCGTCCAAGATGGCGGCGAAGGCCCTGGCTAAGCAGCACGTTGCCTCACCAGACAGGCCGGGACAAGCCACCGCCGAAAGCGAAGATGAGGACAACATAGACGGTCAAATCAGCGGTCCCTCCTTTCAGCCCTCCCCAGGTATGTCCCAGGGTGATTTTCTACAGTTTATGGAAGCCATGCTACAAAAGGCCCTAAAAACTACATCTGACCAGATAACTAGCAGGCTGTCACATGAGATCAGGGAGCTAGGCCAGCGCACAGCAGACCTGGAAACCAGGGTAGACGATATAGAGCTTACACTCCAAGAGCAGGTTCAAGAGCAGGCAGCCCTCCGTGATGAGAACAACATGCTACTCTCACGTCTCGAGGACGCTGAAAATCGCTCCCGTAGATCAAACCTACGCCTGAGAGGTATTCCAGAAAATGTGGAAGACTTGCTATCTTTCTCAACGGCCCTATTCCAAGAACTATCACCCGCTATACCAATAGAACGCTTGGAATTCGATAGAATACACAGGGCCCTGACCCGCCGCCAGCAAGACGGGCTGCCGCGAGATATTATCATTAAGCTGCACTTTTTCCATACAAAGGAACAACTCCTAGCTGCTGCTCGCAATAAAGACACTCTCCTGTTCCAGGGTCACACATATCAATTGTTCTCTGACCTAGCTCCATCTACGATTGCTAAACGCCGTGCCATGAAACCACAACTCCAGATTCTTCTGCAGCACCAACTTAAATATACCTGGCGCTTCCCTTTTGCTTTGCAATTCTCCTACCAGGGCCAGCAACACTCCTGTACATCACCGGAATCCCTCCAAAGTCTTCTTGAATCCCTGCACCCAACTACCCCGGAGCAACCGGCGGAGACGACACTGCCTCGCACCCCCGCCCGGGCAGCAGCACATCCCTATATTGCCACTCCAAGGAGATCTAATCCTGGCCCTTCATCCATCCGTAAAGGCACACCAGCTCGCCCACCCAGGGACATCTCGCCAGACCGACAAGTCTACTCCCCACGTTGAATTCACTTTTGTTCCCCTCATAACCACTTTTTGTTTGCCACCGGAGGTCCCTTGATTGAAGCTAACCTGCATTCCATGACTCGATGATAATTCTTCAATCAAGTTAAAGGAGGACTGTCCCGTGATAGACACCCCCTACTGGTAAGAGGGATGTCTATGCAGTCCACCTACCCTCCTCTCCCCGGGGTTGCGGGGGCTCAGGCCCCATGTATCTTTTATATTTCCTTTCTCACCAACAAGTGTTAAAAAAATATTCCCCCCCCCCTTTTTTTTTTTTTTATTATTTTATTTTTCTTTACCTTACTGTTCAGGAAAACCAGGAAGGTTATTCTTTTTTTTCCTCTTCCTTTTACTATGCTGTCCCCTTTTTGGGAAAAGGTACTATAATTCTTGCACGACATTCACTATGTAACACTTTAGTTGGCGCCTGTTCTCTGGCTCGCCGCATGTGCTCAGGGCTCTCCCTGGGCGCATGCGGCGACCCGGACACTACCGCCTATTTTTTGTTATGAACGGTTATTTTATTTTTTTTGTTTGTTTCTTACTTTAAATGCATATAAGAGGACATATATATACGGATATACCCTACCTGAGTATTTATGTATCCCTATACCATGTCTCCATAGAGTTAATCTGGAGGTCCGTGTGACACCAGACAAACATAGGTTATATTGCAATACCTGCATAACCACTGTCTTTCCTGTTACTTCTTGTTTGTTTAATTTTCTAAAGCTTTAACCACAATCCCCCATTAGCGGCGGGAGGCTGTCATTGCCGCCCCCTTTACATGGTGTGCACACTCGCGAGTCGGCTGGCTGACTGGCGAGTCTGTCCACTACCTGGTCGGGCGACCAAACCCCATTACTATTTACTCTATCTATTCATCCACTTGCCTTACAATTGCTACCCTTTCTTTTTCCCCTTTCTTCCCTCCTTTCTCCCTTGTATCTTCTTTTTTCCTGATCCTTGTCGGCGGGGCTGCGGGGCCCTTGGGACCCCTCTGTCTCATGTCTCATCTTTTTCCCCATGGCCCCCCTGAACATTCTTTCTCTTAATGTAAAGGGACTCAACTCACCACATAAAAGAGTTAAGGCCTTCCACACATTCATAGCATTAAAAGCTAGCATTGTGGCCCTCCAGGAAACCCACTACACGGCGCAAGCGACCCCAAAATTCTTTAGCTCCCGATACCCCCAAGTGTATACTGCATCGGCTAATGTGAAAAAGCGCGGTGTACTCATAGCCCTTCACCAATCCCTCCCTTTCGTATTAACCTCAGAAATCAAAGATCCGGAAGGTTGTTACATAATTCTTGTAGGCACACTTCAAGAAGTGGAAACTACATTGGTCTCCTATTATGCTCCAAATGATAATCCGAATCCCTTCTTTTCTCACCTCCTACAGGTCATTCGGATACATTGCAAGGGCACGGTGATCCTTTGCGGTGACTCCAACTCAGTGCTCCAGCCACATATGGATAAATCCCCATATGCTCCAGACCAGTATACTCCCTCCACACGTTTTAGAAAATTACTGCAACAAGCCTCATTGCTTGACACATGGCGAGAATGCAACCCAACAAGGAAGAACTACACGTTCTACTCATATCCCCATAAATCCTTTTCAAGGATTGATCATATATTCCTTTCGGTTGCATCCTCCCCAATACTTGTCAACTCCTTTATACAACCTATACCATGGTCGGACCACTGTGCAGTGCTTACCACAATTTCCTCCCTGATCCCCCAAACCAGTGACCGCTCCTGGTGTATTAATGAAGCTCATCTTACCAACCCGTCTTATTGTCTTGACATTCAGGTGGCCCTCACAGATTACCTGCGTCATAATAATACCCCTGATATCTCTCCGGTTCTCCTTTGGGAGGCACACAAACCGGTAATACGAGGCACATGCATATCAGTATCTACACACCTCAAACGGGATAAGAAGCTCCAATTAGCCAATCTTGAAAAGGAGTTCCACCAGAACTATCTTCAGTTCCAGACAACCCAAACTGAGCCCCATAGGATAGCAATGGAAAAATCCAGAACTGAACTGGATCTGCTGCTGGCTGAATCGGCCGATGAGGCCAATCCGCAGATCCAACCATACCATTTACACTAAGGCTAACAAACCCGATACTTTTCTAGCCATGCGTCTCCGTCGACCAGAACGGAACCATGTTCCCATCAGATTACGGATCGAAAAAAACACATACACTAGTAACCCTATCAAAATTCTAAGTGAATTTCGCAAGCGTCTGGAAGACCTCTATAAAGCTAAATCTACCTTTTCCCACTCCGCCGCTGACTCACTCCTTCAGGACACTCCTTTGCCCACTCTGTCGGACTCAGAACGTGAACCCTTAGAAGCACCCATTTCTACAGAAGAAGTCCTTGCAGCGATAAAAACCCTCAAACCCCATAAGAGACCAGGCCCAGATGGACTATCTGCCACATACTTCAAAAAATTCGCCACAACTCTAGCTCCCCTCTTAAGTAAATCGTTCAACGCCGAACTACAGAACCAGGTCTTTGGCCGAGACACGCTGACAGCAATTATAGCAATGATACCCAAACCTAACACTGATAATTCCCTTTGGTCTAATTTTAGACCCATCTCCCTACTTAACCTGGACATCAAACTCCTGGCTAAAATATTGGCACTTCGCCTCAACCCTTTTATCGGCAAACTAATAAACAAAGACCAGGTAGGCTTTATACCCCGTAGGCAAGCCAGCGACAACATCAGACGAGTGATACTCCTCCAACATATTGCAAAAACCCGTCATATCCCAATGCACCTATTATCTCTTGATATATGTCCTGGCCATATCTAGACTACATTCTTAAACGCTGGGGCTTTGGCCCACATTTTCTACAGTGGATAAACTCCCTCTATAACCAGCCGCAAGCCTATATTAGGTACTCAGGATTTCGCTCGGACAGTTTTCCTATAGCGAAAGGTACTAGACAGGGATGCCCCCTTTCTCCCTTAATTTTTGCATTAGCTATCGAACCATTGGCAGCTTTGATTAGAACAAACATTAATATTAAAGGACTAGAAATCGCTTCCACCTCACATAAGATCTGCCTATTTGCAGATGATGCACTCCTGTTTGTGACATCACCCCGCACCACCCTTCCTAACCTTATTCAAACCCTGGATAAATTCGCCTCCATTTCAGGTTTAGAGGTTAATCAAACAAAGTCTAAAGCTCTCAATGTATCTCTCCCACCCCACAAAGTCACCCACTTACAACTAAACTTCCCCTTTACCTGGTCTACTACCTCTCTCCCGTATCTTGGCATAAAACTGACCGGAAATCCAGCCTCTTTATACCAAGCTAACTATCTCCCCATGCTGGCACAACTGACATCTATCTTGGACACCTGGAAGCCTTTATGTGTTTCCTGGCTGGGTCGGGTGGCAGCTGTTAAGATGTCCTTGCTTCCCAAACTCTTATATCTATATAGAGTCCTCCCAATCAATGTCCCCTCCTATTTCCACCGGATTATACAATCTAGAGTCTTTAAATATATATGGGGCCTCACCAAACCCAGAGTCCCGAAAATCATCCTTCTTCGCCATAAACTACACAGGGGCCTGGGCATCCCGAACTTTGCCAAATATTACCATGCAGCCCAATTAGCCCAATTAGCCCTATTACACGCGCTTACTGAAACCCTGAAATGGGTTTCCCTTGAAGCTATAGACCTTTACCCGCTAACAGTTGATAATATTCTATGGTTATCCCCTTCCGTCCGTGGTCATATTACCAACCCTATCACCCACCACTCCTTAAAGCTATGGGACAGACTACGTGACCCCTTTAAACTGATCTCTCCACACAACCCCCTACTATCCTTCTTACACCACCCTTCATTCTACCCTGCCTACACTCAACCCAGCACCTTTTCTTGCTGGTCACAAGCGGGCATAACTAAAATATGCGACCTTACCGCCAACTCCACTTTTAAATCATTCTCGGATCTCCAATCCAGCACTACACTCCCAGCCTCGGAATCTTTCCGCTACCTTCAAGTACTCCATTTTGTCAAATCAATAGTCGGCCCTTGCACTAGTCTGAACACCCAATCTCTATACGAGAAAATCTGCGCAGCAGACCCTCATGCCCCAGGCATTATATCTAGCCTATATAGACACTTCTCCACACCATCAGCTGTCCTCCCTTTATATGCTGTACAGTGGTCCAAGGACCTAAATATTTCTCTCACTCCTGAAGAATGGTCCGATATTTGGGCCACTACCAAATCTTCCTCCCAAAATGTGGTAGCGCTTGAAACAAATTATAAAGTTTTAATGCGCTGGTACCTGGTTCCGGCAAGAATATCTAAATTTGTACCGAATTATCCCTCGAACTGTTTCCGAGGATGCAGTGACCATGGCACCCATCTTCATATCTGGTGGTCTTGTAAGATAGCACAACGATTCTGGAAGGCTATCTTTCAAATGGTTTCCACAATATTGCATGAAACAGTGATCCCTGACCCGGCCCTAGCACTCCTAAACCATATCCAGGGAGAATACACCAGAAATCAGATCAGTCTCCTCCTCCAGTTGACTACTGCTGCCAAGCAAACAATTGCCAAAGCCTGGAAAACCCCGAAACTTCACATAGCAGAAACAAAGAATAGAGTAACCCAAGCCATGATCCACAGCAAAATTAAGGCCACATTGCTAGACCGTGTCCCTCGACACACTAAAATATGGACCCCATGGGTGGATAACTTTCTGCCCCCGGACTTTGATCCCAACCTCCTTATCCCATGATCTCCCATCTATCTCTACCTTTGCACGTGGTGGTCCCTTTGGCCACACCGCGGCCCCGCCGACACCGCTCCCCCTCCCCCCTTTCTCTTCTCTCTCTTCCTCTTTCTCCCCTGTGTGCCCCTCCTCTCCTTACTCGCCTTTCCCTTTTCCGCGAATTCCGCTTGTACCTCTGTTCCCTTACTCCCTCAGCAAGAACAAGCCTCTGAGGCTGTGATTTTACGCATTTGATACCCTATGAACCTGATGTAAATGAATAATGCTACTTGTTGTCGAAGTTCTGGGGACCACCCCCGCTGATACATATTGATGCCACCGTGATAACACCCTCCCTTATATTGATCAGCGACAAATGATAGCACTTAATTCACTAATCTTCTGATGTTTTGTAATGGTTATACTTTGTATATACCGTGAATGATATACATTCTCCATTTCTGACTACTTCTTGTTGTATTCTGTATTTTGCTCTAATAAAAAAATTTTGAAAGAAAAATGATCATGTGTGGGCTTCAGAGCATTTTTCACAACGTGAAAAATGGCCATGAAAAAATTGGAACATGCTCTAATTTTTCTCGTCGTTTTTCACCTTGTCGTTTTTCTCGTCATGAAAAACGGCCGTGTGTAGGCTTTAATGACGTGAAAAAAAAAATGTGCATGCTCAGAATCAAGTATGAGACGGGAGCGCTCGTTCTGGTAAAACTTGCGTTCGTAATGGAGATAGCACATTCGTCACGCTGTAACGGACTGAAAAGCACGAGGCTGAAAAGCGCGAAATGTCTCTCAACAAATTTTACTAACATGAAGGGTGGAGCCATCCGAATGGAACTTCCCCTTTTATAGTGCCGTCGTACGTGTTGTACGTCACCGTGCTTTACTCGAGCAGAGATCATTTCTTGTTCATTATCCTCAAGCTGGGGGCTGGATTCCAGCTCATTCTGCTATCCAGCCATTACCAAAAAAGGAAAAGGATCTACCCCTTTGTTGGACACACCAACAGTTTCTGTCCTCCTGACTTTTGTTTTCCCATAAACTCCAAAAGTAGTTAGGGTAACACCCCCACTGAATGTGTCACAGTGCCCCAAGGGTTATCAAACGAAACCACAGCAGTCTAGTAGTCACATGTGTCCCCATGTATGCAAATAACCTCAATAGTGCTAGGGTGCAACTTTGCAGGATTTGCAAAATCACCTTTGACTAATGTCACAACACTACCAGAATCTAGCAGAGCAGTGACTGGCTTTCCATCACCTAAAATCATACACATTTGTTTTTCCATGCATCCCTGACATGATGCAGTACACGCCACCTGTTCAAAAAGAGAAATGCTTTTTTTCAAATTAGCATTATCACATTGCATTGGTTCATCATTTGGGGAACAGTTTGCAGCAATATGACCTAACGCATGGCAACGATAACATTTTATGTGTTCTGTACCTAGTCCTCTTAAAGGTCTTAGAGACCTTCCTGACCTATTTGGCCAGTCTCCAGGTCCTGAGCCCAAAGTCAGATTATCTGTAGCAACAGTCTTGTAATTTTTCCCCGAGCCCTTGAACCCTGGAACAGTCTTACCGGATCCTCCTGGCGGGTTTTCACCCCTAACAACATTGGGGTGGGGTAGCCGGGTCCTCAGCAGCAGTATATCTCTCCACCAGGTCCACCAGCTGGTTTGCAGTCTTAGGGTCCCCATGGCTGACCTACTTCCTCAAAGTGGCAGGGAGCGCACACAAATAACGGTCAATGACCACACGCTCCACAATCTTTGGGCCTGACAAAGTCTCTGGCTGCAGCCACTTCTTGGTGAGGTGTATCAAGTCAAACATCTGGAAGTCGGTGGCTTATCAGTACTGTATGACCGCTGATACATCCGTTGAGATGGGACTGCAATGGTGATGCCCAGGCGTGCAAGCATCTCAGCCTTCAGTGTCTCATAATCCTGGGTAGCATCTTGTTCCAGGTCATAATATGACTTTTGGGGTTCTCCTGTCAGAAAGGGTGCTAGAAGTCCTATCCATTGCTTTTTTTGCCATCCTTCTCGAACAGCGACTCTTTCAAAAGTTGCTAGGTAAGCTTCCACATCATCTGCAGATGTCATCTTCTGCAGGTAATCTACTGGCAAAGGACCTGCGGACCCCTTCTTTAACTCCACCAGGGCCTCCACAAACTGGTGGCTGATTTCCTGCTGGGCTGCAATGGCTGGGCGATTTGTTTCCTGATGCGCTGTAGTGGCCTCTGCAAACTGGCAGTTGGCTTCCTGCTGCTGGCAATTGGCTTCCTGCTGGGTTGCAGGGGCCTGGTGATTCACCTCCTGCTGTTGGCAGTTGGCTTCCTGCTGCTGGCGGCTGGTTTCCTTCTGAGTTGCAGTGGCCTGCAGCAGGGCTTTTAACACCACCTCCATTTTTCCACTTGTTCAGGAAGATGCCCGCCGAAAATCCACCATATGTGGGGGTTAACTCAATGGGGATCACCTTCCCTGGGAAAAGAGGTAGTCCAAACAGCAGGTTTTCTTAAAATCTGACTTGAAGCCATAGTTAGAGTTGTGAGTTCTGGAAAATGTACAAAAAAACGCCAACATCCCTATACTGTATAGAGAGAGGTGTGCAACTAGTACACTTGGGGTTGCCCCATGGGACTTTTAAGGCAGAAAAAGTATTCAAAAGAGTAAATTTTGGTAAAAAAATGCACATAAAGTGCTAATTTTATTGTAACACAATTTTATATATATATATATATATATATATATATATATATATAATAGCAATATATATAATAGCAATTGACATAGAAAAATACAATACTCATTTAAAATAGTGAATAAATGAATCACTTGTACTAAGGTACAGATATCAACTCAGAAGCTTACAATTCGCTGCCCTCATGCGATTCGGGCTCAAGCGAACAATATTGAAGCATAATATCCCAACATGTTTCGACTTTTCACAATACAGTGTGATGTTCCTTCTTCAGGGAAAACTTTTACTGGTTGATTTACTTCTTAGTCTGCAATATGGATATGATAACATGGAAGTATTTTGTGTAATAACATTCAGGCATCATGATACTTAGTACTTTAAGATTTAGGCGTACTTACATAAGTATTATTCATTTTATTTTTGTGGCAAGATAAAAGCATACAGGATAGACTGTACAGACTGTCTGGGAAGTCCAGAATGGTGGAGATGCAGAGACTCAGAGAAATGCACTGACGTGCTCACACAAGGGACGCCTGTTTGCATGGCCAGTAGAAGCTAGATGTTATGCAAGCTGTAATGCATAAAAAGGAAAGGGTTTTTCATTTACTTCAAAGTTAATCCCACATGGAAGTGTGGGTACTAAGGCACAGAAGAAACATAAATAAAGTAGTATTAAGATAAACAAGCTGACTGAGGGTTTTTGTTAAGCTGCCATACAGCAAAAATGGTGTTTACCTTTTAGGCCAAAGTAAGGACAGCAGATATCCTTGCGGCAGTCACAAAACTGACAGACAGCCACCAGGTGAATCACTCCTTTTATAGTGAGATAATTGGCCATACTGGAATCAGCCCCTTGAATCAGCTGAGAGGCAACCAGCTGATGAGGCTGAGAGGGCGTCTCTCTGTTGCCATGGCACGTGGCTACATCACACGTCACCGTGACACCGGCGGGAATACATTCACCCAGTGGCCATCAGTGGGCGGTCCTGGGGAACGCCATAAGAAAGCTCATCGTGACGCACACGGCCGAGATGGGGGGAATCCGCCACGTCAGTCAGCAGACAGCGCAACATCACCAGTGAGCTCTGCATAGCACCATTTAGTGGAAGGTCGAGAGTTAGCACCAGCCAGTCTGTTTACAATGGATGGCAAGAAAATATAAGAAAGATAAGCCAACATTAAATATACTGTATAACAAAACATACCAGGGAACCAAGGATATCACAAAAATGAGAAGGAAAACCAGGAAATGAGAAGTAAATTAGAGATATGTTGAAATATCACTAACAAAAACATGACTTGGGAAAAAAAAATGGAATTGAAAAATAAAATAAAATAACAAGGGGAAATAGCAAAACCAACAAAAATTATGGACATGATAATAGTACTTATGGCATGTAGTGGACTACACGCCAAATGGAAAGTGCAAAGAGGGGAAGAAGAAAAAATAAAAAATAAATATATATATGAAAGGAATGGCATCATATAGATGAAGATACATGCAAGACAGAGACAAAGATGCATAAATGCATCAACATGGACAATTGGGTCTCAGGAGAGAGAGAGAGCAACAGAGAGAAAAACTCTCACTACAAATTGAGTTCACAGACTCCTGAGGTAAAACCTGGAAAAAAAGGGACAGAAAATGAAAGCCTCATTGAGGCCAGGAGGTTGAGTGGCCTGTAGATTGAATATCCACCTGAGCTCACATTGGAGGAGGTGCTTTTTAAAGTCACCTCCCCTAGAGCCGAGGTGGATACGATCAAGGGCAAGAAAAAATATCTTTAGGATCGATTTTGGATGGACAAGAGCCATATGACGGCCAATGGTTACATCTGGATCACATTTTTTTATTGTGCTAACATGTTGGTAAATTCGCTTCCAGAATTCATTTTTTGTTTTTCCAACATAGTAGCAACCACATTCACAGCTGAGTAGATACACCACAGCTGGAGTTTTGCAGTTGACATAATGTTTGGGATGGAACCATTGGCCAATTTAACGCATTTTCGTCTGTCAATGTATTGGCAATACAGGCATCCCCCACATGGGAAGGTTCCCAATGTCTTACATGGATCACCTTTGTGGCATTTAAACTCACTTGAGACTACCCTTTCACCCACAGAGGGAGCCCTCCTGTGGGTGACCGCTGGATAGTCAGAAACAAATGGTGCTAGAGTTTGATCCATAGTAAGAAGGTGCCAGTATTTTTTCAAAATGCATTTAAGTTGGTTATGTTGCGCTGAGTAAGTTGTTATAATCCTTATAGTATCATCACTGGGGGGTTGCTTTTATGTATTTAACAGATCACAAGAAGATAGACCACTGGCTTTTTTGTAGGCCCTTTTGAGGCATGTATGTGAGTATCCTCTTTCGAGGAGTCTCTTTCATAACATGTTGGCTTTTAATCTGAAGCCAGTTTCGTCAGAACAGTTGCGGCATGCCCGCAGATATTGGCTATAGGGTATCGATGCGAGAAGCGAATTCGGATGAAAGTTGGTCGCATGGAGAAGTGAATTCCCCACCGTTGGTTTCCTATACAGTTCGCTAGATAGGCTTCCATCTAACTGTTTTTTGACGAGTACATCTAGGAAAGTAATTTCTGTTGAACTGTGCAACATAGTAAAACTCAAATTAAATTCGTTTTTATTTATAGCAGCCAGAAATCCATGTAAAGGGTCGATCGTGCCATCCCAAATGATGAAAACATCGTCTATGTACCTGTGCCATACCAAGACGTGGCACAGGTACATAGACAAGGACTCATCAGTAAGCAGTGAGTGTTCCCACTCCCCCAGGTACAGATTGGCGTACGATGGGGCACAGCAGGTTCCCATCGCAACACCCTGTACCTGGAGGTAGTGGGAACCGTCAAAGCAAAAATTGTTGTGATGGAGTATGAACCCAAGAGAGGTCAAAATAAACTCATTATACTCAGGTTTGCATTCGCTAAATTGTGACAGAATGCGTCGTATAGCTGTCAAACCCTTACTGTGAGGAATAGTACAGTAAAGGAATTCGACATCAATGGTTACTAGCTGGGTACCATCCTCAATATGTAAATCCTGGATCAATTGCAAAAAGTGAATCGTGTCACGTATGTATGAAGATAGACACAGAACCAAAGGTTTCAAATGACCATCTACTGCACGGCTTACATTTTCAGTGAGGCTTCCACAGCCGGAGATGATTGGTCAGCCAGGGGGTGGTTGTTGTTTTTTATGCAACTTAGGCAATGCATAAAAGGTTGCTTCTATGGGGTGGCTGGTCCTAATAAAATCCCATAATTGTCTAGATATAACATTGTGGTGAAATGCACCATCTACCATGGAGTAAAAGTCTTGTGTAAATCTCTCAAGCAACAACCTAGAGATAGGTTGGACCACTCTGGATTATGTAGAATGGCTAAACACATCTCCACATATTGGGTGCTGTCCATGACCACGACATTGCCACCCTTGTCAGAGGGTTTGATGACAATGTCATGGTCATGGGCCAGCACATACAGAGCAACCCGCTCGTCCCGAGTAAGATTGGTTTGAGATCTAGAGTGTTTTCCCATCTTACAGATGTCTGCTGTTACCAATTTAAGGAAAACAGAGGCATTATGTTTGGAACTTGGCGAGGGATAAATAGAGGATTTCTTTTTTAGTCCTAAATTAGAAACATCTGAGGTAGTCGAGATGTTGGGCATCTCATCCACATCTGCCAAAAGGGCCTCAATGTCGACTAGATCTATCAAATTTTCAGGTTTATTTTCTCCAAGGAGAGCTGTTAAATTATCAAGCGCCTGAGCTTCCTGGTGGGTTTGTCCAGGTTCTAAGTGGCGCTTTTGAGTAAAATTTTGCGTATGAAGAGGTGGACGTCCTTGCTGGCCCCAAACTTGTCCAGACTGTGGTCTGGGCAAAAAGTGAGGCCTTGTGCAAGTACATCCACCTCCTGCGCATTAAGTGCACGTGAGGACAAGTTGATCATGTTTAACATGGTCACTTTGTCTTGTGAATTTTGGGTGGATGAGGCAGTGTTTTCTTCTGATGGGTCTGGATGCGACCCCTCATGTGATCTAAAAAAGTTCCCGGGGGTAGGGATTGTGATCGTGAAAGAGTGGAAGTATTAGATAAAGTGTTTGGGGAAGATCTGGATCTATTGGCCAGAATATGTATATCTGATGTTTCACTGCTTGAATTACCTTGTCGTGAGGGCGAGCCTTCCATATGGGAAGAATCCTCCTGTGATTCATTGGCAGGGCAACAATGTTTCTGTCGCCTACGACCATTACGTTGAGTGGGGGGTTGTGAAGGAAAAGAAACATGTGAACGTGTCGAGGTTTCATAAACATTATTGCGTTTATTATTATTTTTGTTTCTTTTTTTCTGAAAGTTATTAGTAGAATTGGATTGCCATCTATATGCCTTTCCATCATCAAAGGCCCTTTTGTCTCTCTGTGTCTTTTTGTCTTTTTTAATAAGAATGTTTTTAGAAGAATGTTTTTACTGAAAAGTTCCAAATGAGTTTTTAGCTTTTCTTCAAACTCAGTACAAAGTTTGTAGTTTTTTAAAGGTAATAATTGATTTTGTAATTTTTCCAGTTTTTTATCCAGAGCTGTCATACGTTTGCGATATTTGTCAATCAATAACAGCATCATATTTTTAGAACATAGTTTTAAGTTGTCCTCCCATGCATTTTTAAATCCAGGGTCTAAATTATCAAACGTGGGAAATATTTGCACTCAAGTCCAAAGGTATTAATTTGTTGTTCAATATAATCCTCAAAGGACTTAATGTGCCAGTGTAAAAGAGATTTTTTCTCAAGCGTGATGCTGAGATTGGAAAAAATAACTGACAGTTCTGAATCAATGGATTCTTTTTGTTCAAAATCTGTGTGAAGTTTGGACATAAAGTCCATCCAATGATCTCCCTGGTATGATGCCATAAGAACGAAAGAAAAACAGCACAAAGGAAAACCACTGCTAATAACACTAATAAGGTATAGAAATGTATACAGAAAAAAAGAAAAAGAGAAAAAGAGAAAAAGAGAAAGGTACACAGATAAAGGTGCCACAGTATAAACAAAATTACACAACTAAGAAAAAAGAAAAACTCTCAAAAGCGTAGATGTACATACATCAGAAACTCACGATAATAGGGGACTTACACTGATATTTGCTACCAAATAAAGGAATAGATAGAGGTGTGAGTTCTGGAAAATGTACAAAAAACTGCCAACATCCCTATACTGTATAGAGAGAGGTGTGCAACTAGTACACTTGGGGATGCCCAATGGGACTTTTAAGGCAGAAAAAGTATTTAAGAGAGTACATTTTGGTAAAAAAACGCACATAAAGTGCTAATTTTATTGTAACACGAAAAAAAAGGAAAAAATGTATATGTATATATATAAAATAGCAATTGACATAGAAAAATACAATACTCATTTAAAATAGCAAATAAATGAATCACTTATACTAAGGTACAGATATAAACTCAGAAGCTTACAATTCACTGCCCTCATGCGATTCGGGCTCAAGCGAACAGTATTGAAGCATAATATCCCAACATGTTTTGGTGTTTCACAATACAGTGTGATGTTCCTTCTTCACACTGTACGCCAACAGTGCATTGCCCGGCGCAAAGTCTGCTGGGGAAGGGTTATTTAAGGGGAGGAGGAGCGACACGCGGTCTCTTTGGACATGGCCCGCCCAACAAGTCAGAGCCTGTGTTGGGGCCTGTTGTGCTCATCTAGGCTGGAGAGCCTGGGCCTACAGAATCGAGAAAGCCTGATCGTAGGAAGGAGGGGGACCTCATCCGGAGAGCCTGCTGACATCTCGGAGCATCCAAGAGTCAATCCATCTACCAACTTCCATACGGTTGTCTGAAGGATCGGAGACTATGGGTGGTGGAGAGATCGTGTGCTGGAGCACCAGCAACGGAACCAGTTGAACGCATTGGCCTGGTCTGGTGAGAGGGCACTTGCCCAGGACTCTTAACTGTTTGATAGGCTTGTGATTCTTTGTTTAGGGCCCACCGCCCTCGGAGTAGTGCGCTGCGCACCAGGGGACAGTGTGTTGCGCAGTAACTGCGTATTTAAAGTTGGGCATTCTATTACCCGTGATTCCATGCTCTAAAGCATAGTAGGAGTTCAGCTAACTTTTGATATCCCTTGGATTACAAATACTAAGTGCACCAACGTTTGCTAGCGAAGAACCCTTCTATTGGAGTAACTGTGTTTGAAAGTAGTCAGGCCTGACTGGAACTCACAGTGACATTATTCGGGCGCCATATTGCCCACGAGGGGGGAGCTCGCGAGCATAGTTTATTTAAGGACCTTTAAGGTGTATAAGATTTAATTATATCATGGTACCTTGATATGTTTACAACTTTGGCTTTTGCAGGGCTCTGCATAAGTAAACGCATATTTGTATAACCTGTCACTTCTTATCCAGTAAAAATACTTTTGTGGTTAAGCAAACACGTTGTGTGGAATGTTAACTGTTACAGGGAGACGGCCAACACAGGTAAACCAATTTTGAACTGTACTGTATGCTCTATTGCGGTATTGTGGTTCCTATAGCCAGTGGGTTCCACAATCCCATTTGTTGACAGCTGTGTCGGTGGAGGGTTAGAGACAGTTTCTGAGGGTTGACAGCAGTACAGTACAGGCCCAAACAATACCAGCAGCTCTCTTAACTGGGGGTAGTGCTATATATATATATATATATATACATATACCGGTGTATATATATATATATATATATATGTGTAGCGGACCCCCAAAACTGGGGTCGCTATGCCTTAAATTTAGGGGCAGCCTGAGCAATAGTTTGGCTCAGGTCTTTGATATTTTTAGCATTGGACTCTGCTCTGCTGTGGTGTTGCCTGGGTGTGTAGTTTCTCTTGACCTGCGGGTGGTGCTGTCGCTCAGGTCTCGGGTTGAACCACGGGTGACATTGTGGTGTGATTGGGTGTCCTCTCTCGGCAGCCTACAGTGGGTGTGGTCTACCTCCTGTGCATGCCAGGAGAGGGTACATAAGGGGCAGACGCCATGATCTGTAGAGAGTGTCCCCTGGTGGCAAAAGTCGTGCCCGTTGGCCCTGCTGGCCAGGGGTGCGTGAATTGGTCGAGGAGTCTTGGGCACCTTTAGCCCGAGGCTGTCGTGTTCTAGGTAGGCCCAGTACCTTCAACTAGGTCTACAGCTAAATCACTGGAGTCCCAGGGAACCTGAGGGAGGGTGGCCCGCTCTGAAAGAGAGGAAACCAGGGGAGGACCTGTCCGGAGGATCGGTGAAGGAAGTCACTGTCTCAGGAGAGGCCTGGTTGCCTATCAGAGGGAAGGATTCCGTGAGTTGCACAGTAGCGCCTATGATGTGCCCCATTGGCACCTATGGTCTCTAAAGGTTGCGGGCGTTAAAGAGTTCTAGATTCAGGAACTAAAGGATTCTGTGGCAGAGGATCTCTTGAACTTGTCTTTGAAGGGGACTAAATCTGAAGTAACTGTTCGTGCTCCACTCCGGCTGCTAGAACTGTGAGAGGGATCTATCCGGGTTAGCAATACCCACTCAGGCTTGAGTGGAGAATAGGGTAACTGGGTGCCGCGTGCTTGAACCTCCCTACCCAACTCTATCTCTGTCTTCAACCTTTTCCCATTTGTTCCGAGCAAGAAAATTAACTTGTCTGTTGGAGTTTAAACACTGTCTGGACATTGGCGTTCTTTTGGGAGAAAGAATAGACTTTTCCCTACATTCTAGGGACGAGAACCAATGGAGGGAGGTAACTCGCTGCGGACCCAAAATAGTTTGAACACCACTCAACCTCTTATACCAGGAGGATACGGGCATGTGGCATGGTGTGCCTTACCCTGCAAGTGGAGGTAAACAGGAAAAAGGGTCCGTGTGCTACATATATATAATGTATATGTGTTGTGGGGGGTTAGCTCAAAGGGTATCACCTTCCCTGGGAAAAAAGGTAGTCCAAACGGCATGTTTTTCTAAAATCTGACTTGTAGCCAGTTTTATTGTAAAAAGTTGCATGAAAATCAAATAAACAAAACAGAAAATAAATCCCTGCAATTCAGGCACTAACTAAACATTTCAGGTTTCTAACTCACAGGCGAAGGGCTTCTCCCAGCCACCCACAAACAAACATAAAGCAAACCTTTTCTTTCTCTCACAAAGCAAAACTTTCCATCAGTAGCTCTCTCAGGTTTTGGCTTCCTGAGTCCCAGGCCAAGAGCAATCATTTGCGCCAGTCCTGCTTTATTTATACCACCTGTTGACTGCAAAATCTGGTCCGGAACCAACCCTGCCAACGTGGCTGGTAAAAACCAGACCAGATTCCACAGATTCCACCTTAGTTCTCTGCAAATGAACGCATGCAAGATGAAACATAACGTCCATCAATCACCTTGCCTTTCATAATGTCACAATGTATATATATATATATATATATATAAATATATATATATATATATATATATACACTCACCAGCCACTTTAATAGGTGCACCTGTTCAATTGCTTGGGAAAACAAATTGCTAATCAGCCAATCACCTGAAAGCAACTCAATGCATTTAGGCATCTAGACGTGGTGAAGATGACTTGCTGAAGTTCAAACTAATTATCAGAATGGGGAAGAAAGGCGATTTCAGTGACTTTGAATGTGGCATTATTGTTGGTGCCAAAAGGGCTGGTCTGAGTATTTCAAAACTGCTGATCTACTGGTATTTTCACGCAAAATCATCTCTAGGTTTGAGATGATAGAAAGGCAACAGTAACTTAAATAACCACATATTACAACCAAGGTAAGCAGAATACCATCTCTAAATACACAACACATTGAACCTTGAAGCAAATGGGCTACAGCAGCAGAAGACCAAACCGGGTGCCACTCCTGTCAGATAACAGGAAACTGAGGCTACAATTCACACAGTCTCACCAAAATTGGACAATAGAAGATTGGAAAAATGTTGCCTGGTCTGATGAGTCTTGAACATTTAGATGGTAGGGTCAGAATTTGGTGTAAAAAGCATGAAAACATGGATCCATTCTTTCTTGTATCAACGCATCATGGATGTGCAGCATTGATGCAACAAATGTGTGATGCTATCATGTCAATATGGACCAAGATCTTTAAAGGAATTTTTCAACACCTTGTTGAATCTATGCCATGAAAGATTAGGGCAGTTTGGAATGCAAAAGGCGGTCCATCCCAGTACTAGAAAGGTGTACCTAACAAAGTGTCAGGTGAGTGTATACACATATACACACACACACACACACACTATATTACCAAAAGAATTGAGACGCCTGCATTTAAACCCACATGAACTTTAATGGCATCCCAGTCTTAGCCCGTACGGTTCAATATTGAGTTGGTCCCCCTTTGCAGCTCTAATAACTTCCACTCTTCTGGGAAGGCTGCCCACAAGGTTTAGGCGTGTGTCTATGGGAATGTTTGACCATTCTTCCAGAAGCACATTGGTGAGGTCAGGCACTTATGTGGATGAGAAGATCTGGCTCGCAGTGTCCGCTCTAATTCATCTCAAAGGTGTTCTATCAGGTTGAGGCTAGGACTCTGTGCAGGTCAGTCAAGTTCTTCCATTCCAAACTTGCTCATCCATGCCTTTATGGACCTTGCTTTGTGCACTGGTGCGCAGTCATGTTGGAAGAGAAAGGGGCCATTTGCAAACTGTTCCTACAAAGTCAAGAGCATGAAATTGCTCCAAATGTCTTGGTATGCTGCTGCCTTAAGAGTTCCCTTCACTGGAACCTATTGGCCAAGCCAAACCCCTGAAAAACAACCCCACACCATAATCCCAGTCCACCAAATGATTTGGACAAGTGCACAAAGCAAGGTCCATAAAGACATGGACGAGCCAGTTTGGGGTGGAGGAACTTGACTGGCCTGCACAGAGTTTTAACCTCGACCTGACAGAACACCTTTAGGATGAATTAGAGCAGAGACTGCCAGCCAGGCCTTCTCGTTCTAACCTCACAAATGCCCTTCTGGAAGGATGGTCAAACATTCCCATAGACACACTCCTAAAAATTGTGGACAGCCTTCCCAGAAGAGTTGGAGCTGTTATAGCTGCAAAGGGTGGGCGAACTCAATATTGAACCCTACAGACGAAGACTGGGATGCCATTTAATTTCATGTGTGTGTAAAGGCAGGCGTCCCAATACTTTTGGTAATATAATATATACAGTATATATATATGTAGCGCACTCACCCCCTCCTACCTGCCTTTGGCTCCTCGCAGGAAGAGAGGGCACACCACGCCACATGCCCGTACCCTCCTGTGTGAAGAGGTGGAGCGGTGTTATGAAACAGGTCTCCACAGAGAGGTTCTCCAGAGAATGGTTCTCATCTCTATGCTCAATAAAGACAAGTCTCTACTTCCCCCAATAACTCCAAGGTCCACACCAGCTGTAACTCCAACGTAGAGTTTATTTCTCTTAAAGCACAGTCTCTAGACAGAAAGGTTGGAGGGGGAACAGGACAGCATAAGGTGTGGGGAAGAGGTCCAGGCACAAACGTAATACACTTCACTGCTCGGCTTCTCAAGCAGACTGAGCCCATTTGGATAGTCTACCTAGAGAGGGGACTAGCAGCCAGAATGGCACTCTAACTAGATATACAGTCTCTGCACAAACTGATGAACTTGGTCTCTGCCACAGACCTGGTGAACTTGATCTCTGCCACAGACCTGGTGAACTTGGTCTCTGTTAAGGAGCAGACATCCCTCCAGAGAGTTACCGGGCCCCTTCCTTCACTGTGACTTCTCACCAGTCCCTCGGAACGGTCCTCCCCCGGCCTCCTCGTCTAAGATACGGGTCCCCTCGCAAGGCGGCACCCTGAGATTCCTCGATCCTTGGTGGGCCCCAGCAAAAGGTGCCGTGCCCAAGGACTTTAGTTGCAGCCCCAGGGCTAAAGGTTCCTGGGACTGATTCACTGACTCCCGCCCCTGGGCCAAAGGTGCCCAGGGCAGACAGAGGACACACACTCCTCGGGAGTAGGACCCCCGACCACGAACCACGAACAGGCAGCGTCTGCCCCTTTTATATCCTCTCCCGCCCACTGTATGGCTGCCGAGAGGGGACACACAAGGCACAGCACTGTATCAGCGGTTCAACCCTGACCCACCATGGCAGCGCCACCCGCAGGCCACAGGGAACTGTACACTGATACTCCACCTGCGGACAAAATGGTTGATACCATCCTAACAATTGAGGTGTTTGAGCATAACTACCACTCAAACACTTCCCCTAAATTTAGGACCCCGCTACATATATATATATATATATATATATATATATATACGTACATTATATATATATACATGCAGTGCTACTACTATGATCATGCATAAAGCAAAAAAGAACTCAAACCATATATACTTGTGAAGTGACGAAACCTATTCACAAAAACAAAATTATTATAGACAAAGTGAAATTCCAATATAACAATGATATCAGACCCAAATGCTGGATAATATAAAACGCTTCTTGTCACTCTGTGCAAAAAAAATCTCCAGTTAGGCCTCGTACACACGACCGATTTTCTCGGCAAGAACCAGCAAGAAACTTGCTGGCAGAGAGGTCTTGCCGAGTAAATCGGTCGTGTGTACGCTGCTATCGGGTTTCTCGTCGAGAAAACCGACAAGAAACCTCGACGAGAAAATAGAGAACCTGCTCTCTATTTTCTCGTCGAGATTCTCCTCGGCATGTTTCTCGACGAGAAAAGTGAGTGTGTGTACACTTACCTGTCCTCCCGGAAGCCCGCGCATGTTCGAAATGAATTCGACGCATGCGCGGTAGCTTCCTAGGCATACGTAGGGTAGACCAAGATGGCGGCGACGGCATCGAATGTGACGAGCGCATGCTCGACGTAGTCGATGACGTCACCGCGTACACTCCTTTCAAAGAACCGCGGGTTTTTTGAAACGAGCGTGTGTACACTCGGCCGGGACAAGTTTCTTGTCCAAGAATCTCGTCGAAAAAAACGACATGTTTTTTTCAACGAGAATCTCGGCCGTGTGTACGAGGCCTAAGTCACAACACTCCTCCTCCATCACAGTGTTTCACTCAAAATATGCTTTCACCTTACAGGAATGACCTGCACATTACAGAGGTCATATAAAGCCTTTTGTATTGTTTATTCCCCCTTCCTGGGGTGTAGATGTCCCAGATAGTGTCCACTTCCTCACAATCACTCAAAACAAGCAGAGACAGACCACATAATGTTTTTGTTTCTGTTTTAAAACGACATTTGTTAAAAACCATTAAAAACACCCTCACATAAAACAGTGCACCATCTCCTAAGTGCACATAGGTAAACTGCAATGTCAATTAAACACCTCCAATTGCCATACAGCATAAAATAGCATGAAATACCTGTAATTCAAGTTGCTTCCTGGTCTGTGCTCAAATATGAAGCCTCGTACACACGATCGGATTTCCTATGGATTCTGATCCGATGGTTTTGTCCATCGGAAATCCGATGAAGCTGACTTCCATCAGTCTTGCCTACACACCATCAGTCAAAAAACTGACCGTTCCAAACGCGGTGACGTAAAACACTCCGACAAGCCGAGAAAAATGAAGTTCAATGCTTCGGAGCATGCGTCGACTTGATTCTGAGCATGCATGGGTTTTTTATCCGATGGACTTGCCCATAGACGATCGGAATTTGCTATCGGTTTTTGATCCATCGGAAAAATGTAAAACATGTTCTATTTTTTAAAACCGATGGAAAAAAGACAGATGGGTCCCATACACGATTGTTTTTTCCGATGAAAAAAGTCCATCGGACTGTTTTCATCGGTAAAACCGATCGTGTGTACAGGGCTTGAGTGTAAAGCTATAACTGTAAAAACCTGCATACTGGTCTGTTAAAAGTATACCAATCACAGAGTCATTCACAAATAGCAATATGGCCATTTTTGAGTGTCTCATCTACAACAAGAAGTGGAGGTATCAGCTTTGGGCAAACTCAGTCTAGGAAAGGCTGCAACCCTTGCTGTTCCAACTGTTGAAACTGTTCTACCACTAGTTCTGTCAAATTTATCTTATCAAATAATTTAATTCCCTATTGAGTCTAGAAATAATTGTCCTTTTATGCTTCTTTGATGGTACCCAGCTGAGACCTCCGCATATATTGAATTAACACAAATAATAACATCTGATTTAGAGAAATATTACTTTTGGAGAAAAACAAGCCTTGCGGCATACGTCAAACTCATAAACTGGCTTCTATTATTTTCATATAATTATCAAACCATAAGTCCTTGGTATTTACAGCCTCGGGAGACATCTCTTTCATTTTGGCAATTGTTTACCTATCATCCCACCCATGTGTGAATGATTAGTTCTAATGCCATGATGTATAATCCTGCATACCAAAGATCGAGTCTTATAAAAGATGAACAGAATGGTTGCCAGGTTTACACAAATGGAATCTTATCATCAGCCATATAAATAAGACAAAGCTGAATTACTGTGTAGTCAAGCAGAGGAAGCAAAAAAAATGGGCATTTTTGTGGCCGGAAAAAAAAATTACACACATTAAAAATTAAATAGGAAAGATCAGAATGTATTTTGAAGGATTGTCCATCTGCTATATTTTGTGGCATTTGTATCTTTTTACTCTAGGGACACAGTTAAAAATTGATGGCAGGACAGTGAAAAATGTCCAGGCTATAGCAATCTCTCTGTTTTCATTCAATTCTTGGCGGGACTTAGGCAACAGAAGGTGGGGGAGAGAAGCAAACTAGAATTGGTGTATCCCTAGGAGATCTTCTGAAACATATTTTTGATTATTTTATGTCACAACAAACCCATCCACCATTAAAATATGATGAAAAGCACTGACGAGGAGAACCTCGCCATTAACAAGGAAGTCGCACCAGGAAATCTTTTCCAACTAGAAGACTTGTTTAGGCTCCTGAAATGATGGGTGAGATTAGATGGATGAAAAGACAATATTAAAATGTCGCCTGGTATCAGGAAGCAAATTGAGAGTAATCACCAGAATTTATTGGCCATCGAAGAGCAGCCTGCTTTTTGGCAAGGAAAGGAGGCTTCTAGTAAATCAAAACATCAAAGAGGAGCAAGGTGTTACTGCTGTGTGACTGTCACATAAAAATGCTCTTACACTCTTTATAGTAGCAGCTATAACAGTAATGCCTGGAGAATAAAATAATGGGACTGAAAATGAAACATAAAGAGAAAGAGGTCTAAAAATGTCTGTTCTGTTTTTCTGATATTAAACAATATAAATCTATGCCAGCTTTGTTAATCCATTAAATGATTGCCTATGCTTCTGAGAACAAAGATATCAGTAAACAATAAGCCCTAAAAGTGTAAATTCATAAATTTTACACATCTTTTGTTATATTTTTTGTCTGTGTGCCTTAACACAATGCTATTTTCAACAAGTTATGTTTTTTTTTTAGGTTTAGTTATGTGTAGCCTTTCCTTTTGTGTTATGTACAATAATTTATTGGATTGCTAGCACTTACATTGTAATTTCAAAACATCTATCTTTTTTATATGCTTTGAAATTATTAACCACTTAACGACCGCCCACTGTATATATACGTCGGCAGAATGGCACGGACAGGCACAATCACGTACCTGTACGTGCCTGCCTTCGTATGGGTGGGGGGTCCGATCGGACCCCCCTCCGGTACAGTGAGGGGCCGGGATCGCTTCGGGAGCGATCCGTGATGAGGGGGCCGCCATTTGATTCTGGCCACCCCCTCGCGATCGCTCCCGGCGAATGAAAAGCTTCCTCTGCCTGTGTAATTTTTACACAGGCAGGAGGAAGTGATGTCATCTCTCATGCGGCGCTCACATATACCGAGCGCCGCATGAGAGAAGACATCAGGTTAGTGCACTAAACAGCACACTGACACCAGGACACATAGGCACACGATCGCCCCCCCAGATCACCCCCCAGACACCCCCAGATCTCCCCCCAGCCCCCAGTCACAGTGTCACTGATTGCAGTGACCATTTATTTACTGATCACTGCAATCAGTGACATTTGTGTGTCATGGATATGCAGTAGTGTTTGTCTGTCAGCTTACCTTCCTTCACATGTGTTCATCTTAGAGGCCTGAGCCCTTTCACCTGGCTTCCTTTATAATCTCCTCCCAGCCAGACTCCACCCCAGGCCCTATCACAGAACACTATATTAACCTGTGCACTGCAAGCCTGCTTTGCTGATCAACGTGTTTGTTAGGCATTGTGTGTTTGGGTTCCTGCCTGCCGTGTGCTACGTCTGTCTCTCTGTTACGTTATTGGCTTGTCCCCGACTATCCCTGTCTGCTCGTGACCCTTGACCTTCGGCTCGTTCTTCGTTATCCTTGTCTGCTTGTGGCCCCTGACCTTCAGCTTGTTATTCGGTTCTCTCTTATCGTGTGCTGCTGCTTCCCCTCTTTTCCCCTTGTCCTACGGGGCGTGAGCTAGGAAACTCCAGGGGCCGCGACCTGGTCCCAGCCTGCAGCGTAACATCCTCACCACTAGAGGCCCTGGAGAAGACCAGCTGGGTCTTAGACTCCGCGCCCTGGGGAATCTTGGCTCTAGCTTCCGTTAGGATCCCGGTTGTGCTCCTCTGGTCCCGCTTTCCACAACCACCCAGTTTCCTATCCGCAGCAGTCAGCCATAGGGTTCACTACCTTGCGGTGCACTCCTGTCCCCCTACGGTGTGCATCTGTCACCTGGCCACAGGTGACCCTGACAGTTTGATCAGCCATGAACCCGGCTGACATCCCGGTACCCGCGGATGATCCATTGCAGGGCATAGTTTGCAGACTTGAAACCCAGGAATCGAATCAGACTCAGGTGATGCGATTCCTCCAGGATCTGGCTTCTCGCTTCGAGCAGCTTCAGGCCTCCTTGGAAACCCCGAATCCGCAACCTCAAATACAATCAGCGGCTGCACCTATTGCACCAGTCGCAGCCACACACTCACTACAACTGCCAGCTCCGTCCCGTTTCTCTGGGGACTCCAAGGCTTGCAGGGGGTTCCTTAGCCAATGCACGATTCATTTTAAGCTCCAGCCCCAAAACTTCCTGTCTGATCGGGCTAAAGTAGCCTATATCATTTCCCTCCTCTCTGGTGAAGCTTTAGCCTGGGCAGCCCCTCTGTGGGAACTGAATGATCCAGTGGTTTCTAGCCTGTCTGGCTTCTTGAAACTTTTTCGGAATATCTTCGAAGAACCGGCTCGTGTCTCTTCAGCGGCCAGCGCCCTTTTACGTCTCCGCCAAGAGTCTGCTTCTGTGGGACAGTATGCCCTTCATTTCCGCATACTGTCGGCTGAGTTGAGCTGGAACAATGAGGCCTTAGTCGCAACCTTTTTGCATGGCCTGTCTGATAGAGTGAAGGATGAATTAGCAGGAAGAACCATCCCCACTGATCTGGCCGGCGTTATCTCCTTGTGTAACCAGATCGATATTCGCTTTCAGGAGAGGACCTTAGAAAAGCAACGCCAGCACTCCTTGGTTCTTAGTCAGCCTGAGCTCCCCTCTCTTCGACCCGTAGAGCATCTCCTACCAGCTGAGGAACCCATGCAGCTGGGTCGGACCAGGCTATCCCCCGAGGAACGTGCTAGGCGCAGAACTCTTGGTCTGTGTCTTAACTGTGGGGGCAAAGGTCATTTTCGTGACACTTGCTCTCTTTGTCCAGAAAAACGTTCGGGTCCACTTCATCTGGAAAGTGGAGTATTGGACCCAGAAATATCACCTTCCCCTTCTCGTCTTCTGCTTTCTGTGTTCCTTCATGCTGGTTCTTCTTCTCATTTGGTCTCAGCATATCTGGATTCTGGAGCCACTGGTAATTTTATGGACTGGGAAATCGCATCGTCCATGAGACTTACTCTTTTGCCCCTCACCACGCCATTGGTGGTCTTGGCGATTGATGGTACTGTTCTCCCAGGGGGACCTATCCGCTTCCAGACCCTCCCTGTTAAGATGTCGGTAGGGACACTCCACCAGGAGTGGATATCCTTCCTTATCTTACCCAAGGCCTCAACGCCTATAATTTTGGGTCTCCCATGGTTACAGCTCCATTCTCCTCATGTGGACTGGACTACTGGACAGATCCTGGCTTGGGGTCCCTCCTGTTCCTCGTCCTGCCTACCCAAGGTTGCCCCCTGTGAATCTGAGCCGGTCATTCATTCCAGGTTGCATAACCATTTACATTTCTCTGTCCCTAACCACCCTTGGATGCACAGCCAGGCTAGCTTGTCTACAAGTCCTGCAGTCGCTACGTCTTGCGATGCGATTCAGGTAGTCGCTACACCTGACTCAGCTATTCACTCTGCCTCTGTACTAGTTATGCCAGTCCAGCCCATGCCCAGTGAGCCTCCTACTTTTTCTTGTTCGGGACATTCTGCTTGTCCTTCAGCTATTCAGCTTGACTCCGGCGACATGTCACCTTCTAACCAACCTGAATTCAGGGTTCCACTGACATCTGCCCAGTCTGATGGTCCTGTGCAAGATGACCAGTTCCCCTTTAAGGGTCTAGGGGACCCTCCTCAGATTCCTGTTGATCCTCTCATGCCCTTGCTTATTCCTAGAGAGCCTTTGGTCCTCAATAGATCTTCTTGTCATCTCCCTACCTCGTTTTCGGTCTCTGAGGATAATCTTAAGTACGAGGTTAGACAAGTTCTGGATTCTCGGCTCTGCAGAGGCATTCTTCAGTACCTTGTGCATTGGAGAGGTTTTGGTCCTGAGGAGGCGTCTTGGATCGCTGCATCTGATGTCGCTGCACCTCATCTGTTGAGAAGGTTTCATCAGAGATTTCCCTTTAAGCCTGGGTCCAGGCGGGGGAGGGCCCATAAGAGGGAGGGTACTGTCATGGATATGCAGTAGTGTTTGTCTGTCAGCTTACCTTCCTTCCCATGTGTTCATCTTAGAGGCCTGAGGCCTTTCACCTGGCTTCCTTTATAATCTCCTCCCAGCCAGACTCCACCCCAGGCCCTATCACAGAACACTATATTAACCTGTGCACTGCAAGCCTGCTTTGCTGATCAACGTGTTTGTTAGGCATTGTGTGTTTGGGTTCCTGCCTGCCGTGTGCTACGTCTGTCTCTCTGTTACGTTATTGGCTTGTCCCCGACTATCCCTGTCTGCTCGTGACCCTTGACCTTCGGCTCGTTCTTCGTTATCCTTGTCTGCTTGTGGCCCCTGACCTTCAGCTTGTTATTCGGTTCTCTCTTATCGTGTGCTGCTGCTTCCCCTCTTTTCCCCTTGTCCTACGGGGCGTGAGCTAGGAAACTCCAGGGGCCGCGACCTGGTCCCAGCCTGCAGCGTAACATCCTCACCACTAGAGGCCCTGGAGAAGACCAGCTGGGTCTTAGACTCCGCGCCCTGGGGAATCTTGGCTCTAGCTTCCGTTAGGATCCCGGTTGTGCTCCTCTGGTCCCGCTTTCCACAACCACCCAGTTTCCTATCCGCAGCAGTCAGCCATAGGGTTCACTACCTTGCGGTGCACTCCTGTCCCCCTACGGTGTGCATCTGTCACCTGGCCACAGGTGACCTTGACATTGTGACTGTAAAAGTGTCAGGTTTAGGTCCAGTGTAGCCCCCTAACCCCCCCTAATAAAGGTTTAACCCCTTGATCGCCCCCCCAGGTAACCATTTCACCCCCTTTTGCCAGTGTCACTAAGCAATCGTTTTTCTGATCGCTGTCTTAGTGTCGGTGATGCCGATAGGTAGCCAGTTATTTTTTTTAGGTTCGCCGCAGGTTTTTATAGCGTCAGGTACTCCCATATATTACCTAATAAAGGTTTAACCCCTTGATCGCCCCCCAGCTAACCCTTTATCCCCCTTTTGCCAGTGTCACCAAGCAATCGTTTTTCTGATCGCTGTCTTAGTGTCGGTGATGCCGATAGGTAGCCAGTTATTTTTTTTAGGTTCGCCGCAGGTTTTTATAGCGTCAGGTACCCCTATATATTATCTAATAAAGGTTTTAACCCCCTAATTGCCCCTAGTTAGCCCTTTAACCAGTGATCACCGTATAAGTGTTATGCCGCGTACACACGATCATTTTTCCCGTCGGGAAAAATGACATTTTTTTTTTCGCCGAGAAAAACGATCGTCTGTGGGCTTTATGCCGTTTTTCTCGTTGAGAAAAACGGCAGGAAAAACGATGAGAAAAATTAGAACATGTTCTAAATTTTCTCATCGTTTTTTCCATCATTTTTTTCCGCGGCAGTTTTCCCATAGGGAGACACTGCCGCGGAGCCCACAGACAGTCGTTTTTCTCGACAAAGAAAAAAATGACGGGAAAAACGGTCGTGTGTGGGGGAAAATGCCGTTCCCTCGTTTTTCATTTTTTTTCATGTCGTGATTCACGGCGGTGTTTTCACCGCCGTGAATCACGATCGTGTGTACGCGGCATAACTGGTGACACTGGTTAGCCAGTTAGTTATTTTGTTATTTAGGTTCCCCGTCAGGTTTTTATATAGCGTCAGGTACCCCCATATATTACCTAATAAAGGTTTAACCCCCTGATTGCCCCTAGTTAACCCTTTCACCAGTGATCACCATATAAGTGTTACGGGTGACGCTGGTTAGTTAGTTTGCTTTTTATGTTTACAAATGGTTTATTGAAAAGTAAGTCTCAATACAATTTTAACTGTACATTGGTAAGTGGTACATCAGGGCACCCGCCGTATATAACCCAATAAAGGTTTAACCCCCTGATCGCCCGGCGGGTGATATCAATTAGGTTTTAGTGTCAGAGAGGGTCTGCGTCGCCCCAGGCAGCGTCAGGTTAGTGCCAGGAACGCTAACACCCATGCGTGATGCATACACCTCCCTTAGTGGTATAGTATCTGAACAGATAAATATCTGATCTGATCAGATCTATACTAGCGTCCCCAGCAGTTTAGGGTTCCCAAAAATGCAGTGTTAGCGGGATCAGCCCAGATACCTGCTAGCACCTGCGTTTTGCCCCTCCGTCCAGCCCAGGCCACCCAAGTGCAGTATCGATCGATCACTGTCACTTACAAAACACAACACACATAACTGCAGCGTTCGCAGAGACAGGCCTGATCCCTGCGACTTCAGTGCTGTAGGAGGTGATTTCACCACCATAGTTAAAAAAAAAGAGCATATATGCCGAAGCATTGGGGCAGCAGGGGCGGAGGAGCGATTTTGCTCCTAATGCCGCGTAAATACGGTCAAAATTCCGACGGAGGCATGCCCGTGGAAAAGTCTGACCGTGTGTACGCGGCATAACTTTTGCGGGAGGATGCCCCCATGCTTCGGCATATATAAATGGTGCATGTATGCCCATCATTAGAAGTGGCTGAATGAAGAGAGGTATTCTAATGGTGGGCATACCCACCGATCAATCTCTTTTTTTCGTTCAGCCAACAGGCTGCATGAAAAAAAAGATTACAATACATGTCCAACAAGGACCAGCAACGTACTGGTATGTTGCTGGACTTTGGTTATACCAGATTGATGCCTGCGGGTTTAGGTATCATTCTTTTCAGCCAGCGGCCGACTTTCATGTAAAAGCAATCCTAGCGGCTAATTAGCCTCTGGACTGCTTTTACAAGCAGTGGGAGGGAATGTCCCCCCCCTCCGGATATAAAAAGCGCCATTGGGAAATTGGGAAAGCATTTTATCACACCGATCTTGGTGTGGTCAGATGCTTTGAGGGCAGAGGAAAGATCTAGGGTCCAATAGACCCCAGTTTTTTCAAAAAAAGAGTACCTGTCACTACCTATTGCTATCATAGGGAATATTTACATTCCCTGAGATAACAATATAAATGATAAAAAAAAAATATATGGAAAGAACAGTTTAAAAATAAAATAAAAAAGCAAAATTAATAATAAAAAAAAAAAAAAAAAAAAAAAAAAGCACCCCTGTCCCGCCCTGCTCTTGCGCAATGGCGAACGCAAGCGTCGGTCTGGCGTCATATGTAAACAGCAATTGCATCATGCATGTGAGGTATCACCGCGAAGGTCAGATCGAGGGCAGTCATTTTAGCAGTAGACCTCCTCTGTAAATCTAACGTGGTACCCTGTAAAGGCTTTTAAAGGCTTTTAAAAATGTATGTAGTTTGTCGCCACTGCGCGTTTGTGCGAAATTTTAAAGCATGTCGTGTTTGATATCTATGTACTCGGCCTAAGATCATCATTTTTATTTCATCAAACATTTGGGCAATATAGTGTGTTTTAGTGCATTAAAATTTTAAAAAAGTGTATTTTTTCCCCAAAAAATGCATTTGAAAAATCGCTGCGCAAATACTGTGTGAAAAAAAAAATGCAACACCCACCATTTTAATCTGTAGGGCCTTTGCTTTAAAAAATATATATAATGTTTGGGGGTTCAACATAATTTTCTTGCAAAAAATAAAATATGTTTTCATGTAAACAAAAAGTGTCAGAAAGGGCTTTGTCTTCAAGTGGTTAGAAGCGTGGATGTAAGCTTCCTAATGTTGTGTATAAAATGCCAGGACAGTTCAAAACCCCCCCAAATGACCCCATTTTGGAAAGCAGACACCCCAAGCTATATACTGAGAGGCATGTCGAGTCCATGGAATACTTTATATGTTGACACAAGTTGCGGAAATTGTATTTTTATTTTTTTTGCACAAAGTTGTCACTAAATGATATATTGCTCAAACATGCCATGGGCATATGTGGAAATACACCCCAAAATACATTCTGTTGCTTCTCCTGAGTACGGAGATACCACATGTGTGAGACTTTTTGGGAGCCTAGCCGCGTACTGGACCCCAAAAACCAAGCACCGCCTTCTGGCTTTCTAAGGGTATAAATTTTTGATTTCACTCCTCACTGCCTATCACAGTTTCAGAGGTCATGGAATGCCCAGATGGCACAAAACCCCCCCAAATGACCCCATTTTGGAAAGTAGACACCCCAAGCTATTTGCTGAGAGGTATGGTGAGTATTTTGCAGATCTCGCTTTTTGTCACAAAGTTTTGAAAATTGAAAAAATAAAAATTAAAATTATTTTATTTCTTCATTTTCAAAAACAAATGAGAGCTGTAAAATACTCACCATGCCTCTCAGCAAATAGCTTGGGGTGTCTACTTTCCAAAATGGGGTCATTTGGGGGGGTTTGTGCTATTTTGGCATTTTATGGCCTTCGAAACTGTGATAGGTAGTGAGGAGTGAAATCAAAAATTTGTGCCCTTAGAAATCCTTAAGGCGGTGCTTGGTTTTCGGGGTCCCGTACGCGGCTAGGCTCCTAAAAAGTCCCACACATGTGGTATCCCCGTACTCAGGAGAAGCAGCAAAATGTATTTTGGGGTGCAATTCCACATATAACCATGACATGTGTGAGCAATATATAATTTAGTGACAACTTTTTGTAATTTTTTTTTTTTTTCGTCATTATTCAATCACTTGGGACAAAAAAAAAATATTCAATGGGCTCAACATGCCTCTCAGCAATTTCCTTGGGGTGTCTACTTTCTAAAATAGGGTCATTTGGGGGGGTTTTGTGCTATTTTGGCATTTTATGGCCTTCGAAACTGTGATAGGTAGTGAGGAGTGAAATCAAAAATTTGCGCCCTTAGAAATCCTGAAGGCGGTGCTTGGTTTTCGGGGGCCTGTACGCGGCTAGACTCCCAAAAAGTCCCACACATGTGGTATCCCCGTTCTCAGGAGAAGCAGCAAAATTTATTTTGGGGTGAAATTCCACATATAACCATGGCATGTGTGAGCAATATATCATTTAGTGACAACTTTTTGTAATTTATTTTTTTTTTAGTCATTATTCAATCACTTGGGACAAAAAAAAATATATTCCATGGGCTCAACATGCCTCTCAGCAATTTCCTTGGGGTGTCTACTTTTCAGAATGGGGTCATTTGGGGGGTTTTTGTACTGCCCTGCCATTTTAGCACCTCAAGAAATGAGATAGGCAGTCATAAATTAAAAGCTGTGTAAATTCCAGAAAATGTACCCTAGTTTGTAGACGCTATAACTTTTGTGCAAACCAATAAATATACGCTTATTGACATTTTTTTTACTAAAGACATGTGGCTGAATTCATTTTGGCCTAAATGTATGACTAAAATTTAGTTTATTCGATTTTTCTTATAACAAAAAGTAGAAAATATCATATTTTTTCAAAATTTTCAGTTTTTTTCCGTTTATATCGCAAAAAAAAAAAATCGCAGAGGCAATCAAATACCATTAAAAGAAAGCTCTATTTGTGGGAAGAAAAGGACGCAAATTTAGTTTGGGTACAACATTGCATGTCCGCACAATTTCCAGTTAAAGCAGCACAGTGCCAAATTGTGAAATCACCTCTGGTCATTAAGCTGCGTAATGGTCCGGGGCTTAAGTGGTTAGGAGCTCATTTAATAAATAGGTATTATTTATCTGAACCCGCTTTCTCTTAAAACTGAACTTCATGAAGGTATAGAAGACAAAATGTAATGTCCCCCTGTATTCATTAATTTATCATTAAATGTATTATTATGGAGTTACCTTTATCTGACTTGGCATCAGCTTATTGCAATCTACTACTGAGCTCAGAGAGAGGAGGGAGAATCACCGCAAAGAGTTTATCTGGTGTGCTGAGAGAGGAAGAGAGCAGTGTGACAGATAGATGAGCTCATCTGTGTGCTGCTTCTCCTTTCACTGTCAAGTCGCATGATGGGGGGGAGGAGGAGACCTGTAAGTCAAAGTGAATCTGCAACAGTGAACGATCAGGTTGCCCCCCCCATTGCCAAGCTGGCTGTGTTTTGTGGCAGAGCTGTGTAGACCTTAGGACTGGATAAACTGAAATTCAAATCCTTTGGCAAGTAAAGAAGCTCTAAAACATATATTTCATCTGGGTATCTCTATTAGCCTGGGGTCCAACTTTAAAGTTAAACTCAGATTTTGTTTAATAAAACAGATATTCCAAGTTGTTTTTTTTTTGCAAATTATACAGATTAATAAATGGGAAAGATCTTTGTGCTATGGAGGCAAATAAACGTAGTGAATAACCCAATCTATATCTGTAAATCAAAAAAAAAACTGACGAAGTCGGAAGTGACTAAACGCGTCGGGAAGTGGTTACGCGAAAACAGCTGAAGGTATCAGGAAGTAAGGAAGGAGGACAGATGTGAACATGGAGACATGTATAATTACCCTAAACTCCTAGAGGTGGTGGGACAACCAAGCCTATCACTAAATACACCTGATTCCACAGCGCAATGTTACATTTTATGCAAGTTTTCATCTTGTACAATGTGAGTTGTTTTGCATCGTGTTTTTTTTTTAAATTCCAGATTATTTTGGTTACTGTACCATTGGAGGCTATTTTTGTTTTCTTTCCTATGCCAATGACTGGTATTCATTGTTATGGAGATACATAGGATCATATTCTGATCCTCACAACAGGGCATCTGTTTATGCTATTTTGCCAACCACGAGAGTGGAAGGTCATTGATTTTGGTGAGTGTGCACTCTATTGGGGAAAGTAATCACTAACACACGAGAGGAGGTGTGTAACAGAGTTTAACTACATATTTGAAGATTTAGACACTTCTTTTCGCTTCTTAGTGGACTATTGTTTTATTGATACACATTTTTTCCTTTCCATATTTTCTTCTCTTATATTTGAGGAATACTTTGTTTTTGTTAAAAGTTTTGCTTTGAATAATATATGTTCATATTTGTATGTTAATTAGCATGCACAGCGCTACTGTTTGAAGTGCTTTCTCTCACTTTAAACACTTTGGATATAAACTATAGAGATTGTTCACCCCGTTAGCCATTAGGTCTTAGAATGATGCCTCCAACATTTCATAAGGTTCTGTGAAAATCTTCTGCCAAACAGCAACTAGCCAATCATATGTAACTATAGTCATATGAGTTGACCCCCAAGTGGCCTAACAGTTGTATGATCCAAATGCCCCAACCCACTTTCTGTAATGTACAGCTCCCAGACACAACCAGTCTCAAGGTAGGATCCATGCCTTGCAGTGGTGACAGGAATATGGGTGCCAATCTGTTCAGCTATTTTTTTCAAGCTTTATGAGCTAAGCATTCATTGGAAAAGGGGGGAAATGATATAGGATGCCCAAAACCACAACTTCAACAGCTTTAAACACATCGCAAATCTTTATATTTACAATAACATGGTGCTACAATCCCCCTTTTCTTTATACAAATAATGACAATATACTGTATATGCACAACTATAATACTAATATGCTACTAAATAGCTAAATAATGTGTCATTCCATTTCATATAATCATATTATTCATAGTGTAAGCAATCATATTTATATACAAAAAAAGTGCTAGTGCTCTTGAAAAAGTGCTTATCCACAACTATTACTCCATATACAATATATACTGTATATTCTGTGTATATATATATATATATATATATAGGTTTTAAAGGTAGAGCCTTCTTTATCAAAGGGAAAGGGTGCTGATGGATGAAGAAACTTCTATCTGCCAAACCAGCATAATAACAATACAAAATAGAGCCTTAAACATACCGTATATACTCGAGTATAAGCCGACCCAAATATAAGCCGAGGCACCTAATTTTACCACAAAAAATGGGAAAACGTATTGACTCGAGTATAAGCCTAGGGTGTCCATCTGCATGCCTCACTGTGCCTCACTGTATCCATGCCTCACTGTGCCTGACTGTGCCCATGCCTCACTGTGCCCATGACTCACTGTGTCCATGCCTCACTGTGTCCATGCCTCACTGTGTCCATGCCTCACTGTCACTGTGCCCATGCCTCACTGTGCCCAATCTCCCTACCTGATCTCCTGCGCTGTGTGACTAGACTGACGTTTAACATGGGAGTCTATGGAAGGGGTGCCCAGCTTTGAAAAATCGGTGCTCCCCGGCCGTAAATCCTCCGGACAAAAAAACTTTGTACACCTGTAGAGGTAGAATGGCGCTACAAGTGGGCCAAGTTTGGGGTCCAGAGGACCTAGGGCCAGGCCGGTACTGGGTACCCAAAAACACCGGAGATATGACCGTTTAACATGGGAGTCTAAGGAAGGGATGCCCGGGTTTGAAAAATCGGTGCTCCCCGGCCGTAGGTCCCCCGGACAACAAGCTTTGCACACTTGTAGAGGAAGAGTGGGGCTACATGTGTGCCAAGTTTCCCGGAATCAGGCATACAAAGGTCAAGATGGACACAGACTCGAGTATAAGCCGAGGGGGGCATTTTCAGCACAAAAAAATGTGCAGAAAAACTTGGCTTATACTCGAGTATATACGGTACATTAGCATTGCATCGGCTAATTGAAATAAGAAGATATAGAAATCTTTATGTAAAAGATATATACAACAAAAACAATATGAAAATAATAAGGAAAGAGAGAAATGGTTGCCTGATACAAAAAAGTCTGAAAAAAAGAGAGAAAGGTTGTTAAAAAAATAAATAAAATAAAAAACTTAAAATGTATGTAGCACTACCCCCTGTAGGAGCTGCTGGTTTACGTTTTGGGCCTGTACTCTGCCTATCAACCCCTGTGAGTTTGGCTCAATTCCCCTTGGCACAATTGGATAATAATAGAAAGAATGTGATTGTGGACCCCTAGAAGGCTATAGAGGGCCACAATGATATCACAAACAATAGCTATAATTAAATATTGTTACCTCGTTGTGGTCTTCCTGCCACACAGCTGCAAAAGACAGATTCCCACACAAGGAGGAGTTCAACCAATAAGGAATATTTTTACTGTAAAGAAATGAAAATTATACATATGACATTTGACTCAAACAGATCCCTGAGATAATTCACTGACCTGAAGAAGTGCAGGGTGGAGGAATCTCCCACTTGAATGGTATATACAGTGGGATACTTCTCCACCAAGTCCAACCCAGCTCACTAAACAGCACAACAACAATAAGTAAATGCAACAATTGATTTACACATGCAGATTCAACAAGCTATCTGGCTCCCCCTGGTGGGCAGCTTTACTGGTACGTGTCCCGATTAGGGATGAGCCGAACACCCCCCCGCCGTTCGGTTCGCACCAGAACCTGCGAACAGGCGTGAACTTTAGAACCCTATTAAATACAATGGACTTGAACATTCAAAATCAAAAGTGCTAATTATCAAGGCTAATATGCAAGTTATTGTCCTAAAAAGTGTTTGGGGACCCGGGTCCTGCCCCAGGGGACATGTATCAATGCAAACAAAGTTTTAAAAACTGCAGTTTTTTCGGGAGCAGTGATTTTAATCATGCTTAAAGTGAAACAATAAAAGTGAAATATTCCTTTAAATTTCATACCTGGGGGGGGGGGGGAGGGTGTATAATATGCCTGTAAAGCAGCGCTTGTTTCCTGTGCTTAGAACTGTCCCTGCACAAAGTGTCATTTCTGAAGGAAAAAAGTCATTTAAAAGCACTCGCGGCTATAATGAATTGTCGGCTCCCGGCAATACAGAGTAAAGTAATTGATAAAAAAAAAAAATGCGTGGGGGTCCCCCCAAATTCCATTACCAGGCCCTTCAGATCTGGTATGGATATTAAGGGGAACCCTGCGTCAAATTTAAAAAAAGAATGACGGGGGGTTCCCCCCAAATATCCATACCAGACCCTTCAGGTCTGGTATGGATTTTAAGGGGAACTCCATGGCAAATTAAAAAAAAAATGGCGTGGAGTTCCCCCCAAAAATCCATACCAGACCCTTATCCGAGCACGCAACCTGGCAGGCCACAGGAAAAGAGAGGGGGACGAGAGAGCGCCCCCCTCCTGAACCGTACCAGGCCACATGCCCTCGACATGGGGAGGATGCTTTGGGGGTCTGTGAGATGGGGACAAGGGCCTCATCCCCACAACTCTTGCCCGGTGGTTGTGGGGGTCTGCGGGCGGGGGGCTTATCGGAATCTGGAAGACCCCTTTAACAAAAGGGACCCCCAGATCCCGCCCCCCCATGTGAATTGGTAAGGGGTACATTGTACCCCTACCATTTCACAAAGAAAGTGTAAAAAAAAAAACAAAACACACAGACACAGTTGGGAAAGTCCTTTATTAAAAAAAAAAAAGCATTCCATCGATGTAATCCAGTGTCCCGCGGTGATCCGATGTCCAGCGCTGCAGTCTCCTCCAGTCTCCACTCCACACAAAACCCCCATGACGTACGAGGGGGCGGGGTCACCTGTCACATCATAGGGTAAGCCCCAGCTTTCCCCGCTTGCCGGGGAATAGCCAATGACGTAGGCGGGATCCCACCTACGTCATTGGCTATTCCCCGCAGGCGGGGAAAGCCGGGGCTTACCCCTATGATTCTGACGGGTGACCCCGCCCCCTCGTACGTCAGACCCCGCCTACCTGAACGGACCTGATGGGGAACTTCCTCTGCAGTGTAATAAATAAATAGACCCCACTCCTTCTCACGGGAGGGTCTGAAGGGTCTGGTATGGATATTTGGGGGGAACCCCATAACATTTTTTTTTTTTTTTTATCAATGACTTTTCTCTATATTGCCGGGAGCCGACAATTCATTATAGCCGTGAGTGCTTTTAAATTCCTTTTTTTTCCTTCAGAAACGACACTTTGTGCAGGGACAGTTCTAAGCACGGGAAACAAGCGCTGCTTTACAGGCATACTATACACACACACCACCCCCCCCCAGGTACGAAATTTCAAGGAATATTTCACTTTTATTGTTTCACTTTAAGCATTATTAAAATCACTGCTCCCGAAAAAACGGGTGTTTTTAAAACTTTTTTTTGCATTGATACATGTCCCCTGGGGCAGGACCCGGGTCCCCAAACACTTTTTATGACAATAACTTGCATATAAGCCTTTAAAATTAGCACTTCTCCCATAGACTTTTACAGGGTGTTTTGCGGCTTTTCGAATTTGCCGAAAACACCCCTAATTGTTCGCTGTTCGGCGAATGGGTGAACAGACAATGTTCGAGTCGAACATGAGTTCGACTCGAACTCGAAGCTCATCCCTAGTCCCGATGTATCAACCTAGTCAGTGAGCTGTACTGATGATTGATTCTAAAAGTCTCCAGTAATCTTTGCTAGCTTTTGTTGGTGCACTTTAGTATTTGTAATTCAGAGAAAAGGTGAAGAAAGATTAAACAGTTAACGTGTGTGGTGAAAGGGACAAGTGGAATGCTGATCCTTCCCAAAGCGCTAACTCAATCCTGAATGTAGCGTGACTCTGCTTGCGGTACTGCAGTTACCAGCAAGCGTAAGTAAATAATAATGTTTCCTAAACTTTTCAGTTGTGTGTCATGCCGGCTGGCAGGGAGGGGCCTAACCCCAGCACAGGGAAAAGTTTCATTGTAACCAGTCTGATAACACTGCAGTGACAACTCTGGATGTTTTTAAATCTCTGCTAAGGTGGATTGGGGTTTTAAAGTCAACATTTAATGGAGAAGACCGCGCCTCTGAATCACATTATATGAGACTGAAGCCTGGACTGAATGGATGTTTTCACCTTTAATTACAGACCACAAGGGACCATTGGAGCCATCCCGTCTTCCTGAGATTGCTACACAGTGGCATATACTGTGACTGCACCATACCCCTCGAGGGTATGAAGAATCTGGTGAGTGCCACATCCTAAACGATCACGGATAATCACATTCACGGCACAGGCTACTAGAACAGCAAAAGTCACCAATTCATCCTGTCACCATTTTTTGGATTTATCACAATTGAACATTACTTATCATTTTCTATTATAATTTTTTCACCTTATGTTGTACATTCCATGTGTAAACATCAGAGTGTACCACAGATCACCTAAACACTCTCTCTAACAGCTCAATCACTGGGGATTGAGCATAATCTCAGCTGGGTTCAGTCAACACCCGGCCGAGACAACATTCCATTCCATCTTATTTGATTCACTCATTTGCATCCCCTGCAATACACACAGTATTTCATTGTCAGTACTTTTCTCATCAATATTTTTCAAATAGCACTCCTAGTAGCTATTTTTGCAAACTAGCAAACACCCGGCCGAGCCGGAATTGGCAAACCCATTTCCCTTACTTATTTTCAAATATTTTTTGACCCACTTGCACACCCATCAACACCACCACTCTGAACACTAAATTTACCACCAAGGTTTAGTAAACACCTGGCAGAGACGATTTATTTTATTTTATTTTATTTATTTATGTTTTATTTTTATCTCAATTCATAATTTTACACATTTCCTTTACTTGAGGTTCGTCACATTTAATATTAAGGCTCTGACTACATTTCTATATCCATCACTTGTTGGGATAATAGCAAACACCCGGCAGAGACCGCTTGGTACTTGCACATTTATATATTCTTTTACTACAATACTTGGTTTATTCTCATACCAACTGGATTTGTTTATGTAAGAACAGCGCCACCACTACACCCCTCATTTTCTTTCGTAAGTAAATAAGTAAAGTTATGGGAGTCACCTTCCTGCGACACAGTTAGTTGTGTTGGTGGGCAGGTGCCCTCTCACCACATGAGACCTTGCCTCGCAGGTATCCTCCGACAGGGCCCTCTTGGTTCGCTGCCTCCGGACGAGTCGTGGTCCCTGGTCCTCCGCTTAGCCGGTCACAAGGCGTTGGTGGATAGGTGACTCTTGTGAGGGGGTACGCTCAGCAGCGGGTGTGTGTGACCCCCTGGATGGGTTCAGCACACAAAACAGGCACAGCAGACAGGGTTTATAGTTGCAAAAACGAAAGGTGCGGTTTATTCAAACTATTTACAAGGGAAAAACAACAAAACAAACAGAAACATGAAAATAAATCCTGGTCAACTTGACCGCTTACTACACACGTTAGTGTTCCTGACTAACAACTGGGTACAGCCTTGTGCTGTCCCAGTCCCTAGCTCCCTGCTTTTTGAAGTTCTTACAGTAACCACACAGGCTTTGGCTCACCGCACAGAGATCACACTCCCCAGACTATTCACACAGATCTGGTTCCAGGTTTGAGCATCTCCCTTAGCATGCTGGGAGTTCTTGTAGAGGCCCTAACGAGCCCACTTGCTTCAGCTGGGCTCATTAACTCTTCCCCTACAAGACTCCCAGCACTCCCCCTAGTGGTATAAATCGGCATAAAGCCTGAATCTAGGACATATATATCTCCCATCCTGGATGCAACCCGGCGACTTTACCTGCCTGCTGTCACATACCCCCCCCCCTCTTGTTTTAACCTTGGGGTTGGAACACAAGCAATCAGGCATGCATGTACTCGAGACAAAGCATCCACATTCCCCATTTGAACGCCAGGGCGATGCTTTACTGTAAAGTTGAATTCCTGTAGGGCCAGGAACCACCTATTTACTCTTCTATTTGTCTCTTTGATGCTTGCTGGTCCTTCGTTGGGAAAGCTTGGGCAGTCACAGCCAGAATGTTCCCCTGTCCACTCAGATCCGGCTCCAGGCAAAGAAAGTCAATGCACACCAGCTCCATGGGTCCCTGACTCTGAAGATGGCCCATTGGGGCAGCTCGAAAGGGTAGAGTCTTCCTTTGGATGCATCGAATACAAGAGTGTCAGTAACCCTCAACTTCAGCCCGCATGCAGGGCCAGTAGAAGCGATCCCTCACCAAATGAAAAGTTCTTTCAGGCCCTAAATGGCCATGATTATCATGAAGGGCCGTCAACACTGTCTCTCTGTGTTTTGTGGGTAAAAACAGCTGCCATTTTTCCTCCAGACCATCAGAGGGGCCCCTACGGTAGACCACTCCTTGATTCAACTGCAATCAATCCCATTCCCTATGTAGCAGACGAGCCTCCTTTGGGGAGTCAGTAAGGAGCATGTCAGGACACTGATTCTCCAAAGCCTTCAATGCCAAATTCCCCAGAGGGTCTTCCAATTGGTCCCTTCTCAGGTCCTTCTTAGACAGCTTGGGTAGGCCCTCATCTCCCACTTGAGTCACATTACAGTAACATTTGGGTACTCCAGCAGCAGAAACTCCAATCTCTTCAGCCCTGGATGCCCCTCCAGCCTGACGTTCAGCTCCCTGGTATAGGGCTCGCACCCCCTCTGGTGTCAACCGAGTCCACTCTTCTGGGAGGTCGCTGGGGCCATGAGGCCTTCTTGATAGGGCATCCGCATCCCTGTTCCCAACTCCAGGTCGATATTTCAGACTAAAGGTGAAACCCGAAAGGGCGGCCAACCACCTATGTCCTGTGGCATTCAGCTTGGCTGTAGTGAGGAGGTAGGTGAGTGCATTGTTGTCAGTCTTCACCACGAACTCAGCCCCGTAGAGGTAGTCTCTCAACTTATCCACTACAGCCCATTTTAAGGCCAGAAACTCAAGCTTATGCGTGGGATAGTTCCTTTCAGCAGGGATCAAGCTCCTACTCACATAGGCGACAGGCCGTAAGTGACCATCATGTTCCTGGTATAGCACTCCACGCAGCCCATCTCGACTGGCATCAACGTGCAGTTCGTATGGCTTGGTGGTGTTGGCATAGGCCAAGACTGGGGCAGTGGTTAGGCTCCTCTTCAGCTGAGTGAAAGCCTCCTCACACTTTGAAGTCCACTGATCCTGGATGGATTCCTTGGGTTTTCTAGGCCCTACTGTGGGTTTCACAGGTTTTAGTGGCTCTGGGACACCTTCCTCTCCTTCACTCTGTAATAGTTCATTGAGTGGGCGTGCTATCTTCGCAAACCCTTCTACAAATCTTCTGTAGTAAGAGCAGAATCCCAGAAATGACCGCAGCTCAGTCACATTGGTAGGCCTTGGCCAAGAGGTGATGGCATCCAGCTTCTCTGGGTCGGTAGTCGGTAGTAGGAATGTCCTACTCCTTCACAGTTGAAGCAGGTCATCAGTTTCCTTGGTCTCTGTACTTGGGCAACATTAGAGCAGAGCGACTTCTTGGGCTCTTCTGGAGAGTTTTCACTGGGCAGCCCAGCTGGCTGATTGGTCAGTATGGACATCATCTCTATTAGTTGAGATACTTGAGTCTTTAGAAGCTCAACCTGGGGGTCACCATCATCAGCATTGATCACTCTGACTCCGGCAGCAGATTCAGCTTTCTGACTCTTCCTCTTGCTATCCAACATGACTTCCTCCTCCCTGACAATCCGGATCAAGTCTGGATATTTTAAAATGCCACCATCTTGCCGAGTCCTCAACAGGAGGGCAATGGGGTCTAAAGGTTGAGCTCCTCTCAGTACTTGTTTTGCTCAGGTTTTTTCCACATCCCGAGGGTCTAGCAATTTTTTTAACAGGATCTGATGTATGATCTTGTCCAGGCGCCTCATGTATTCTGACAATTTCTCTCCTTCTCTCTGATTAGAGTGTTCCATTTGATAGATGAGGTGTGCAGCTTTCTCAGTGCGGCCGAATACATCCTGCAAGATACTCAGGTAGTCTTGGGCAGTACAGTCCTTCTTGCTCAGCTTCAAGTTGTGGATGGCTTCCAAGGCAGGTCCCTTCAGACTCTCTGTGATCCTTTGTTTCTTTTGAGGCTCTGGTATGTCCCATTCATCCAGGGCTTGGGTAGCTTGGTCCAGCCATTCCTCAAAACTGTCTTCCGATGAAGGTTTCGGCTGTCTTCCTGAGAAAACTCTGAGCTTCCTGTAGCCTAAAGCTGAAAAGGCTTGGGGATCCTTTTGGCACTTTTTGACAAATTCCCCAAAGACAGCACAGAGTTCAGGCCCAATGGTGGCCAGAGGTGACTTGGCGGAAATTTCTGGTTTGCTAGAGTCAGCTTGACTGGATGAGGAAGGACCTTCTTTGGTACCCCTGTATGTATCACATTAAGTTCCCCCTTGCTGGCCAACTTTACACTTTGACCCCTAAAGTGTTCAGGAATTTCCTGTTTCCACTCAATCAATGCATACCTATTTGGTGTTCCTGTGTCTGTTTTTACAGCAATCACCCACGCTTCCTTGTCTGGGGACAATGTCTTCATGGCTTGACTTAATTATTCTTCGCCCCAGGACTCTCCTGGAATTTCAAGGACTATGCTGAGCTCTGAGCGGGCATTTTCTTCCTTGTACCACGCTATAGAAGCTGCAGTATCCATTGTTAGTACCTGTAGAGGTTCTGTCTAGGGGGGGTTTAGGTTGCAGAGTCACAGAATCCCAGACGAGCCCCCACGTGTAGCACTACCCCCATAGGAGCTGCTGGTTTAAGTTTTCGGCCTGTACTCTGTCTATCAACCCCTGTAAGTTTGGCTCAATTCCCCTTTGGCACAACTGGATAATAATGTGATTGTGGACCCCTAGAAAGCTATAGAGGGCCACAATGATATCACAAACAATAGATATAATTAAATATTGTTACCTAGTTGTGTTTTTCCTGCCACACAGCTGCAAAAGACAGAATCACACACAAGAAGTAGTTCAACCTAGAAGGAATATTTTTACTTTGTAAAGAAATGAAAATTATACATATGACATTTGACTCAAACAGATCCCTGAGACAATTCACTGGCATACACACGCATAACAGTTCTAGGGTTTCTTTAAATTCAGACCTGAAGAAGTGCAGGGTGGAGGAATCTCCCACTTGAATGGTATATACAGTGGGATACTTCTCCACCAAGTCCAACCCAGCTCACTAAACAGCACAACAACAATAAGTAAATGCAACAATTGATTCACACATGCAGACTCAACAAGCTATCTGGCTCCCCCTGGTGGGCAGCTTTACTGGTACGTGTCCCGATGTATCAACCTAGTCAGTGAGCTGTACTGATGATTGATTCTAAAAGTCTCCAGTAATCTTTGCTAGCTTTTGTTGGTGCACTTTAGTATTTGCAATCCAGAGAAAAGGTGAAGAAAGATTAAACAGTTAACATGTGTGGTGAAAGGGACAAGTGGAATGCTGATCCTTCCCAAAGCACTAACTCAATCCTGACAGTAGCGTGACTCTGCTTGCGGTACTGCAGTTACGAGCAAGCATAAGTAAATAAGTAAAGTTATGGAAGTCACCTTCCTGCGACACAGTTAGTTGTGTTGGTGGGCAGGTGCCCTCTCACCACATGAGGCCTTGCCTCGCTGGTATCCTCCGACAGGGCCCTCTTGGTTTGCAGCCTCCGGACGAGTCGTGGTCCCTGGTCCTCTGCTTAGCCGGTCACAAGGCGTTGGTGGATCGGTGACTCTGGATGCTCAGGAGTGTAAAGCTGTCTCTCTCCCTGGTCCGATCAGCAGGGCTGTAGCTGGAATCCCTCCGACAGACTATCCGGCCTCCGTCACTTTAGGCCCAGGCTTTTCCAGCCTAAGCACTCTCACTGCAAGATGGCGTCCCCAAGAGAGTGAACACAAGCCCCGCCTCCCTTTTAAAAGGTCCTCCCAGCAGGCAGTGCATGGCGCCACGCTCCTTCAAAGCACAGTGGCGTTGTGGGCCTTGTAGTCTATTTCTGACACATAGCAATAGAGTCTCTGTCTCTCCGCACCACAAGGTCCGTCATGCATTGTCCTTACCATAGCTGAACCCAACAACTTGCAGCAGTATGGGGCAAATGGACAATGAAAGGAGCTAAGTTCTAGGCACAAACTGTAGTCCATAAGCTACGTGCAAAAGTAACACCTTGCTACATGTAAATAGGTCTTACTTTTTTTCCTGTTTTGTGTACCTTCAAATTTCTCTTTTATTTGTCCTCCTGGGCTGTAGGCACAGTGCCTACACTTACCTAATGGGAAGCCCAGCTCTGCACTGTTGGGTTAATTCTGCTTCACTTACAGAACACATGCAGGGAGCCAGTCGAAGAGTAAACAGTGTAGTGTAGCTGATATACATTTATTACAGCAATTTTACAAATCAGAACCTTCTAGTAAGTAGAAATGATTTCTTATTGTGGGAAACAGAGATTGCAATCAAACTGCAATGTAAAAAGAATACACATTTATGATCACTACATGAATCATTTAATGGCTTGGCCTGTTTAAATACTACGGTATATTACGCACATATTTGTCATACATATGTCAGACATCTAGCAATATATGCCAGAATAAGGGAATGACATTTTATGTTTCTAGATTTGCTCTTATAGATTTGTTATACTTTCTTAAGTGCATAGATATTAGTTCTACATTTGAAAATATGTGTTCCAATGAAAATGTTTCACTGTAGCACACAGCGTTCCCATATACATGTTGTATATCTATATAATTTTATATTTCATATGTATTTATCTGCTGCTTTTGCAGTGTATTTTCCCACACTACCCCCAGTCGCATCTTCTGCAGAACTTTTCTCAGTTTTTTTTTTACTTTTTCTGTCTTTTCTGTCTTACTGCAACTTCTGTGCTGAAGCTAAGCCCTTACTTCTTTCACCTCCGTACCTGTTTCTCCTCCATGTGATAGCTATCTCTCCACTCCTTCCTCAGCATGCTTCCTTTGTTCCTGAGATAAGAGGAAGTCAATATGTCAGTAGCATACCAAGCAGCAAGGTCAGTGGATCCTGCAGAATGCATTAGCACAATCTAGCTTGTCAATTATTTAGCATTTCTCTCTCATTCTCTCTGCATCTGGTGAAAACATTTTCCACATTTGATATGGATTTGAAAGATATGTCTGATAATGAGAGCTCTCCTGTGGTGTCATCATTACCTCCTAAGTAGTAAATACTAATTTCTCTGCTCTTTTTTACCTAGACGTTTTTTTTGTTGCAGGTTCATTTATAAGTACTACACTGTGCAGCAAATAATAAGCCTGACATATCATCCTAAAGTATCTTCTAGTCTTCTTCAAAGGAACAAGAAATATACATATCCCTGGAATATCTCATTTGGTTACCCATCAAGCCTAAAACAATAACCTAGAAAAACTATGTGGTTTACATACCAAGGTCCCTAATAGCTTGGTATGAATGCAACCCTAGCCAGAACTTCCAGAGCTATGATCATCCCAGTCATAGGTGTGCGCAGCCTATTGCATTAGAGTGTGCACCCCAAAGCTCAGACACACATGAACACCACCTGCTGTTACAGGGAGAAGGCTCTGATGGTAGGAGACAGTTGATTGGGAGCATATTACGTTACACCCTAAATACGGGTGTACTCAGGGCAGGACTTAGGGTGGTGGGGGCCCCTGGGCTTGAGTCACTTTTGGGCCCTACCTTCTACACATTACGAAAAATGGGCGTGGTTCACACAAAATAGTGGGCGTGGCGCAAATTGGCATGGCTCGGAAGGGGGTGTGGTTAAAGTCTGAGATGAATGAGGGATGGAGAAAGAAAGAAAGAAAGAAAGAAAGCACGCCCGCCCAGATCCTACACCACAATAGCAATATGTGTATTCCAGAAAGTTTAGCAATCAGAAGATAAAGATACTCCAAACACCTGGTGTTAGCGCTTCAATCATCACGACACCATGGTTGTTATGGTGTCAGGATGATTAAAGCGCATTATTTCTTATATTACATTGTAATATAAAATAAAATAGTTCAACTCACCATAATGCCGAATCAATGGGAGCCCCAAGCCTGTCACTTGCCACGTCACCTGCCACCAGATGCCATCAGGTGTCCCCAGCAGAGTCCATCCTTACATCAGGCATTCCCAGTAGAGTCCCTCCTTACATCAGCTGTTCCCAGTGGCGTCACTAGGGTTGGTGTCACCCGGTGCGGAAAAACATGGAGTTACCCCCTCCCCTCCCATAGTCCTCCCTCAGTACAGACCCTCCTCGATCAGTATAGACCCCCCTCAGGATAAACCACCCCCTCCTCCATCAGTACAGACCCCCTGGACAAACCAGCCCCATCTGTACAGACCCCCCCAGGACAACTCAACCCCCTCCATCTGTACAGACCCCCCCAAGGACAATTCACCCCCCCAGGAGTACAGACCCGCCCAGGACAATTCACCCCCCCAGGAGTACAAACCCCCCTGGAAATTAACCCCCATCAGGCGTACAGACCCCCTAGGACAATTCACCCCCCCATGACAATTAACCCCCCCAGGAGTACAAACCCCCCTGGAAATTAACCTCCATCAGCAGTACAGACCCTGCCAGGACAATTCACCCCCCCCCATCAGGAGTACAGACCCCCCCACCCCATTCATGCACCTGGAGCAGCCTGGAGAGTTACTTGCTCAGACTGTCACTGACTCTCCGGGCCGCATGATGTGATAGGAGGCACTGGCAGCCAGTGAGAGTGAGACAGCACAGCACAGCGCGGCACCGGGACCCAGGACTCCATCGGGCCTCGGGCCTCGGGCACCCCCAACCACCCACCTGGTGCCACCCATGGATAATGCATGGGGTCATTAGGGTGTGCCCAGGCACACCCGGCAAACCCTGTGTGCACGCCTATGATCCCAGTATTGACTGGCTAGTATAAAGGAAACACCTGTTCATGTACATAGTTTTTTCTTTCAAAGGCCCATGCTCTTTTATTGATCCATGCAAGTTCAACTGTGTACTACTGCATGGAATAATCAAGGTGAAGTGTGTTAGGGCTCATGCACACTGCAGCTCACAAAAAGCTGCTTTTACAGGCATTTGAGCTTTTCATTCAGCTTGAAGAAGATTGTGCTTTTTTGTGCTCTTGTGCATGTTTTTATTGAGCTTTTTCAAGCTCTTTTGAGCTCCTTTGAGCTTTTTTAAACATATGCATTTTTTTTAGAAACCCTCTTAGATAGTATTTTCTTAACCACTGTATAAACAAATCAAAAAGCTGTAACAAACGTTTTCACTTGTTTTCGATTTTCTTTAAGATTTTTTTTAGCTCTTTTGGGCACTAGCTCCTCTCAAAAACAAACGTTTGGTGGTGTGGGTGGGGGGGGGGGGGGGAGTCGGTGGGATTGGTTTCTGCCTGTAGGAGCATATTCCTGAAAACGCCTGAAAAAGCCAAAGTGTGCATGGACACATTGGCTAACATGAATGAGAGCTCAAAAAAGCTCAAAATCCTGTAGGAGCCGCTTCTTTGAGCTCCTTTGAGCTGCAGTGTTTGAGCTCTTAAATTATCTATTAATGCCTATTCCTGGAACTGTTTCAGGGGCTGCCCATGCACATATGGTGGACCTGTCTGGTAGTCTCCACATTCTGGGTTGAAGTATTTAGCATGCTTTCCGTGTTACTGGATACCCAAATCCAGCCTGAAACGACTGTAGCAATATTAAACAAAGGTCCCCGAAAATTTGACAACAGCACAGTTCAAACTCCTCTTGTATGTAACCACTGCCTCCAAGCAGACCATTGCTAAAGTTTGGGAAAGCTCCTCACTATGTACCCTTGAAATTAAACATAGAAAACCCCAATTTATGATACATAGCAAGGTTGAGGCCACACTGCTGGATCTTGTTCCAAATCATGTAAAAATCTGGCAGCCATGGGTTGATAAATATCTGCCGTCTAATTTTGACCATTCTCTGCTGGAACAAGTGTATTTCATCTGACTGCTAAAGCATAGGGTGCAGTCTGGCCTAGGAGAGACTCCAAATATCTCCTTCTCTTCTTTTCCCTTCTCTTTTCTCTCTTTTCTTTCTACCTTTTTTTTATGTCTACTCTTATCCTATGTTGTATTTATTTATTTATTTTGCTATAATCACTCCGATAGGGGCATTGGAGCTTTTTGTACCTCACCTTTCCTGCACAACGGGGATCTCATGTATGTATTTTTCGTTTTAACATGCTCTAGGTTTACGTCTGTTTTGCTGTATTGTCAGATGTATATAGCATGTACCCTAGAAAAGTTGTTTCTAACTACAATGGAGTGTACCAAATTGTAATTTAGTACATGCTTTGCAACGCCTGTATACCACTGTTTTCTTGAATAAAATATTTGAACAAGAAAGTTTCTATTAATGAAACTTCGGCTCTTTCTGGCAGGTGCAAATGCAAATACTCAGTAAAGCACAGCATGTTAAGCATTCAAATAAGAAACCCAAGCACTGCAGTTTTAATGAGTGATTGATTCTGTCTATCATCCATATAGGTCTGTATATACTAGTTGGGAAGCAGGGAATGTGCTCCTCCTTTGACCCACAGTATAGCAGCAAACCAATATGCCAAAACCTGGGGCTGTACTGTAGTAATAATGTTTCTTCAAGTGGTAATTACACATTTTTCATATGCAATATTTCATATTTCCCTGGTCAGAAATAGAGAAACAACCCCCAAAAGCCCATGGGGGAGGGGGGTAAAACAAAAGAATGGACTATCTCGGTACCCAAGGACTAAACAAATAAAATAGCATTAAAGTAAATGTAATATACAAGAGCTAAAAAAATCATGTAAATGTTGTTTGAATCATATGAAAATACATAAATCACTGATAATGTAACACCCTTAAGAAAACCAAGGGTGTAGTTTACAGGTTATTCTCTATATTTCATGGAAAAATGCCCATGGTGCCCCTGGATCCGAGAGTGTATGGACTTTAGTCTTCCTGATGGTGAATTTTTTTCATCTCATGCAATTGCAGATTGTGCTACCCATGGAGTTTTTTACCTGATGACATGCAGGTGCAACGTGTTTTACGTTGGCAAAACAATTAGGGAACTCTACCAATGTATTGGTGACCGGCTATATTATTGTCATGTACCTGATTGGTGAGCCTGACATGTAGAGGAGGGCCTTTCGTACAGCTCCGGCTTGGGGGCCACTGATAGTGAGACAGCAGCCACAGAAGCATGGCAGCATAGGAGTGCATGTAATCAGTCCAGTAGTCTGTGTAGCAGCAGGCAGCAGGTGGATGTGGCAGCAAGCAGGCTGGTAGTAGATGAGCTGGCACAGAACTTGGCAGACTGTAGTAAGTAGCAGAAAGCAGGAACCAGGTGAAAGCTTGCTGGACTGAAAGCTGTAGCAGGCACATGAGCAAGAAGCAGGGTCAGACGAGCCAAGTCGGTAATGGTCGGGCAGATCAGCCATAGACAGCAGACAACAGGATGTCAAGTCAGAAGCCAAGTCAGTAGCGGGAGATCACTCAAGCAGAGACAGGAGGCAGAAGTGGAATCCAAGATGAGGTCAGGGTAGATAGCAGACAGATGTAGGTCAAGAGTAAGTCAGATCAGGATCAGAGGTCAACACAGGAATCTGGAACGCACACAGAAGCTGCAGACCAAACAGCAATGAGTCCATGGGGAAGCCAGTTTAAATAGCCCCCTTGGTGCAAGCATTAGTGACAGGTGCGCGCATAGATGCACAAGTGTGCATGCGCACGCACAGAAGTGCGAGTGCACCTTTGCACATCCACAGGCCCACAACTTTGCACATCTGATCAGTCAGTTGTTGGTCTGCGCATGCGCATATGTGTGTGCTGCGATACTCTATCTGCACTACGGACATACCTTCCCTGACAATCATTCATCCAAGGTTAAACTCACTACTGTGGGACACCAAATTGGCCTATACCACAGATTAGATTTTGGAGTAGTGAGATTCATGCTTATTAAGGTAATCCCTGAGGACTTCGAGGAGGCTCTAAGGGTAGAAAGACTTGATGCTACTGGTCCCCCCGGCCTCAATGAAGTATTAATGTATAAACCTTTCCTTAAGTTACGTTGTGATGTGATTGTGATGCATTTATTATATTTTCCTGGATTGCAGCCAGTTGCCCTGTGGGCCGTGCCGAGTATACCGCTGGTTTTCTTGCTTTTGTTTTTGATCATGTATTTTTGATCATGTATTGATCAGTTTTCCCCAATGGAACATATTTTGCCTGTATTATTTTTGTTATGTTTGTCTTTTATATTTCTAGCTTACACATTTTGTATTAATGATGACTACTGTCACTTTAAGATGGCTGATTGGCATGGTGGGGTGGGCTGACTGGATTTCCTTGTGGCGGGCACGTGATCACCTGGGAAGGGGCAGTCCCCTGGCAGTTCTGTTTGGGTTGACGCCTCCACCCTTGCTTGTTTCCATGTGCTGGGTCGGGGATATTTATTGCAGGGCAGGTGGGAGCCCCCTCTGATACGGACTGTGCCAGGGGGGACACTGGTGATTTGACCCTTTTCAGGTGGGTACTGGCTTGCTTGCCATGTGTCCCTAGGTGAATTCTTTAGGCCTCTTTTTGTTTTCTCCTTATCTTTTGTTAATAATATACTTTTTGCTGGGATTGTTAGTCCCATCTTGCATGGGATTGTTAGTCCCATCTTGCATGGGTCCAGACTGTGAGTTTGGGAAGCCCTTCCTGGGAGCTGGGAGCTTTAAGTCACCCTTTATTTTACTTACTTTATTTATGCAAGAAACGTCTAATGCCAGGCTTGGACGTGCTAGCCCCCTTAGAAGTTATCCATATACTTATGAATGTTCCTTTGTGGCTGAGACTTTCATGATCCCCTTTGTGTAATTCCATGCTTTCTGGTTCTTGTTAATACTCCATCACATGCTGGGACTTTTAGTCTTGTGATGAAGATTAGATCACTCTGACTAAGTGGGTACGATTCATGCTCTTATATTAACAATGTTGGTTCCCTAAGAATCCCTTAGTTATTATCTCTATGGTTGCTATATTTGCAGGGTTATCAATTCATCCTTTTTGGCCTCATCTCAGGTGGGTTATACCCCTTTTCTGGGCACTTTATTATAATCTTCTATGATGCAAACGGCTGGTGACTATACATGGTTGTGTCATTATTGTGCATATACTATCATGCATCAATACAATATCTATTTATGTGTCCTAATATGGGCTTTTTATGTTAGCTGTTTTTTATGACTTTTTTTTATTTATTACCATGTACTGTGTTTTTCTGTGATTATGTAGATTTATTCTTGGATTGTAATAAACCTTCTATACCATTTACTTCATGTTATTTTGACTCTGGTTAGTGACATGCCTCATTTAAAGTCCCATGACCACTGTTTCCTTTTACATACAAGGCTGGTCACCATTTACCTTCATGAACGCGTTGATGCTGACACACCAGGTTGCATACTCTTTGGCACTTATACTGTACCATTTTCTTTTATGATAGTCCTTGGGTAATAAAATGTTTTATCTTTTTTTCCCTCCCTATTTTCTCCCCCTTCGTTTCTACCCTCCCTCCCCCTCCCTCCTTCTTTTCCTCTTCCCTTTCTTCCTCCTTCTTTTTCTTTTTTTCCCCCCTCTTCCTCCCGTTTCCTCCTTCTTTTTCTCTTGTCCCTCTCTTCATTTTCCCCTTTGACTTTTTTTTCTCCTTTTTTTTTCTTCCTCACTTTGTTCTCCACTCTTTTGCCTCTCCATAGTGAGTGGGTTTCTCTCTTTTAACAGTTATTTATATACTTTTCATATATATTCCATCTCCAGTCTATCGGGCGCACGCTCGCATTATACCCCCCATGTCCCCCGTGGGGAGGTATTTTGGCGCTCCTGCCTTGGCCTTTCTCGGATGCTGGTTTTTATTGGTAGGCAACGTTGTAGCTTACCCCATATAACATTGTTATAACTATATCTATTACCTTATATCTATTAACTATGTTTTATCATCTGATTGTTATTATGCTTTGTTACAGACAGTATTTTGGTCTGCTCCGACTGAAGAAGCGGAATTTTTTGTGAAAAGTGTAGAGGATTAGCAGTCAACTACACCCTTGGTTTTCTTCATCTTAAGGGTGTTACATTATCAGTGATTTATGTCTTTTCATATGATTGAAACAACATTCTGTCAATATGCGATAGATGTTATTTTATTTATGTCTCTGTCTACATTCATTTTTTGCTCTTGTACCAATTAAAATTACTTTTCTGCTATTTTGGTTGTGTAGTTTGTGGTTTCCAAGATAGTCCATTCTTTTGTTTTACCCCCTGGGGGTTTTTGGGGGTGGTCTATCTTTTTCTAATTTGTTACTTCAGGATGATGGTACCCTTCTTTCCTCTCTTTATTTTGTTCAGAGGCACACCATCTACTATTCATATTTCCTTGGTTAAAAAAACTTGTAGAGTTATAAAATATACCGAAAATGTGAACAATTGCAAGCTCTGGCAGCCAGTAGTCTCCTGCAGACTAAGAGTCGCCTGTGGACTCTGCAGAAACCTAGAGTTTCTGTCTCAAGTGATCCATGTGATTAATGCTAATTATTCATACGCTATACTTCATATTTCCTTGAATAAATAATATATGTAAATATATATCATGACAAGATGAGACTCTGTCCCTGTTAGAAGATATAAAAATGTGACACAGGATTCGCATTTAGGGTACATGTGACATTCTGGACTGGTGTCTCTGGGCAGAAAAAGCTTAGGATTTGGCTTTCTCTGGATTTTGCAGCTCTGGATCGGAACAGTCAATCCTGTGTCCAGGTTTTGCTAGACACCTGCAATAGGGTGTTTCATTTTTCCAAAACATGTGATTTTTCATATGACTTTGCTTACGCCCCGAGTCTCAGTGATGTAAAAGATATATATGCCAAATTTTAAGAAGGTTGGATAATATTTAGGGGTTGCACACATTGATCACTTTTATCACAAACTAGTGAAATTTCTAACATTGAACTAAGTGTACAAAAGAAGAAAAAAAAAATTCATATAAGAATAAACATTACAAAGCTATCGCTGAAATCAATAAGACTAGAGTTGAGCGGACACCTGGATGTTCGGGTTCGGCCGAACTTCGGAAAAAAGTTCGGGTTCGGGACCGAACTTTAACCCGAACCCCATTGAAGTCAATGGGGACCCGGACTTCTAAGGACTAAAAAGGCTCTAAAAAAGTAATGGAAAGGGCTAGAGGGCTGCAAATGGCAGCAAAATGTTGTTAAGAGCATGGCAAGTGCTCTGCAACCAAATGTGGATAGGGAAATAACTTAAAATAACATAAAAAAAATAAAAAAATATGCTGGAGGCCCCCTTTTCAGCAGAAGAGGTACGGAAAGTCATTAAGAACCTCAGAAACTCAACGGCACGATGCCACACATATGGTGGGAATGCCCCAGAAAACGCCCTTTCTGGAATAAATTATTTGATTTAATGGATAAGCTAGTGGGAAAATAAAATACTTTGAAATAAAAATGTAGCGGGGTGCTAAATTTAAGGGAAGTGTTTGAGTGGTAAATAGGCTCAAACACCCTAATTCTGTAGGATTCATGGACCATTTTGTCCTCGGGGGACAGTATTGATGTGCAGTTCCCTGCGGCCTACAGGTGGCGCTGCCATGGTAGGCTAGGGTTGAACCGCCGATACAGTGCTGTGCCTTTTGTGTCCCCTCTTGGCAGTAGTACAGCGGGGCGGGGAACCTGCTGTGCATGCCGGGAGAGCATATAAAAGGGGCAGACCTTTGGCCTGGGGGCTGATGTCCAGTGGGGTCCACGCCCAGGTGCCTTCGGCCTGGGTGCATGTGTTCCTGTTCCATCTCGGGTACATTTAGCCCTGGGTGAGGTACTATTCTGGAGTTCCTGCTGCCCTGGGTATGGAGGCCTAGGTGCGGGAGTAAAGCCTGGAGTCCAGAGCCTTCATCTGGAGTCCGCTAACGGTCGAGGAGTCTTAGGGTGCCGCCTCGTGTAGGGGACCATGTTCCAGGGAAGGGAGGATCATTCTGATGGACCGATGCGGGAGTCACAGTGAAGGAAGGGTCTGTTGACTCCCTGGAGAGATGTCTTCCCCTTGATATGGGCTAGGTTCATAGAAGGAGAAGCTCAAGGTCATCTTGACTGTATCAGAGGCCTTATTCACCCGACCCGTGGCAGGGGCCTTATACACCCTGGTCTGTGGCAGAGACCAAAGTTCTCCAGTTCCGTGGCAGGGGCCTTGTACACCCGGTCTGTGGCAGAGACCAACCTCAAGGTCTGTGGCAGAGACCGTGCACCTAAAACTGTTTGAGAAACCTAAGCAGTGAAGTGAATGTGCTACGTTTGTGCCTGGACCTCCTCCACACCATAAGCTGTCCTGTTTCTTTGCTCTAACCTTTTCTATCCGAGTAGAGTTTATTTTGCCATGAGAGAATAAGAGCTGTAATTTCATCTGGTGTGGACATTGACTTTACTGGGAATTAAAGGACTTCCCTCTACCTACAGTAGAGGTGAGAATCATCCTCTGGAGGAGTTTTGACTCTGGCTGTGGACACGGCCCGTCAAGTACACCGCTCAACCTCTTTATATAGGAGGGTACGGGCTGGTAGTGCGGTGTGCCTTTCTCCCTCCTGCGAGGAGCCAACAACATAAAGGCAGGTAAGGGGGAAAGGATCTGTGCGCTACAAAAAAATAAAATAAAAATTATAATCTTGACCTAGGAGGACAAGGTTGAGGTGGCGGTGGATGTGGCTGTGTAGGTGGAAGCGGCGGTGGAGGAGGACGAGGTAGCCAACACTGGTTCAAAAATACAACAATGGCTGGGTAAGGCCGGTGATGTGTCGAATTCTGTCCCCCGTCAAATAGTGTCCACCCTGTACTGTGCTTGCTCAGTATGTAGGACAAGGGGATTTTGAAAATCTCCCAAGACGAACGGCGCCTGCGTGGTGAGTTCAGGTGAAGGCCACACCATCCGTGGTTCAAGCCGAGCAAAGTGAGGCCGTGCCCGAAGCGTGGCGATCGAACCGAGCCCGTGAGGGGACCTGTTACTATGTGCTACCGTTTGAACACTTGGATGGTGGGGCTTGAACCTGCACTCACTGCGCAGGCGCCGTTCATCTTCGGAGATTTTGTGAATCTCCTTGTCCTCTGTACTGCGCAAGCGCTGCGCCTTCGCAGTATGGGCCGGACACAATCCGATGGCCGGACAGTTTTTGTCACAACACCGGTATACATGTCTATTCTGCACAAGGTACGGACAAGTCCTGTGGGATCCATGCCTGGTTCATTTTAATGAACGTGAGCTTGTCCACATTGGCTCTGGACAGGCGGCTGCGCTTGTCTGTGATAACGCCCCCTGCCGTGCTAAATACACGTTCAGATAATACACTGGCTGCAGGGCAGGCCAGCACCTCCAAGGCATAAAGGGCAAGCTCAGGCCATGTGCCCAATTTGGAGACCCAGAAGTTAAAGGGGGCATCCAGTACGTGTAGGCCTGTGGACACATACTGCTCAACCATGTTGGTGAAATGCTGCCTCCTGCTAAGACGTTCCATCTCAGCTGGGGGTGCTGGTTGTTGTGGCGTGCTGACAAAGCTTTTCCACATTTCAGCCATGCTAACCCTGCCTTCTGAGGTGCTGCCGGTGCCCCGGCTGCGTTGGCGACCTCTTCCTCCTCCTCTGCCTTCGCCTTGTGCTTCCACCATACGCCCGCTGTCAGGTGGGAATGCCACCAGCAGCGCGTCTACCAGCGTGTGCTGGTACACGTGCATCTTACGATCCCGCCCCAGTGAGGGAATTAAGGACGGTACGTTGTCCTTGTAACGGGGATCCAGCAGGGTGGCCACCCAGTAATCAGCACCAGTTAAAATGTGGGCAACTCGGCGGTCATTGCGGAAACACTGCAGCATGTAATCGCTCATGTGTGCCAGGCTGCCCAGAGGCAAAGAAAAGCTGTCCTCTGTGGGAGGTGTATCATCTGTGTCCTCTGTATCCCCCCAGCCACGCACCAGTGATGGCCACGAGCTGGTCTGGGTGCCACCCTGCTGTGAAAATGGCTCCTCCTCCTCCTCCATCTCCTCCTCCACCTCGTCATCCTCCAGAACTGTGCCCTTTCTGCCGGACAATTGTGTACCTGGCGTTTGTTGGTGCAGGAACCCACCCTCGTAGCCACTTGTGAAAGACTGCCCTGAAAGTCTTTGAAATGATCCCGCTTCCTCCTCCTCCTCCTCATCCTCCTGTGCCACATCCTCTTCCATTATCGCCCGATTCATTTTTTCAAGGGGGCATAGAACTGGGATAGTAACGCTGAGAACGGCGTCATTGGCACTGGACATGTTGGTGGAGTACTCGAAACAGCGCAACAAGGCACACAGGTCTCGCATGGAGGCCCAGTTATTGGTGGTGAAGTGGTGCTGTTCCGCAGAGCGACTCACGCGTGATTGCTGCAGCTGAAACTCCACTATCACCTGCTGCTGCTCGCACAGTCTGGCCAGCATGTGCAAGGTGGAGTTCCACCTTGTGGGCACGTCACATATGAGGCGGTGAGCGGGAAGGCCGAAGTTACGCTGCAGCACTGACAGGCGAGCAGCAGCAGGGTGAGAACGCCGAAAGTGCGCACACACAGCCCGCACTTTCTGCAGCAGCTCTGGCATATTGGGGTAATTTTTAAGGAACCCCTGGACCACCAAGTTCAGCACATGCGCCAGGCAAGGGATGTGCGTCAAACCGGCTAGGCCCAGAGCTGCACACCACCAGGCCGGGCTTGATGCTCACTGACAGCAACCACTCATTGGTCTGTTGTTCCATGTCCCTCCACAACTCCTGCGCGGTGTGGGGGTTTTCCCCCAAACAGGAAAGTTTTAAAACTGCCTGCTGTCGTTTACCCCTGGCTGTGCTGAATTTGGTGGTGAAGGTGTTACGCTGACCGGATGAGGAGGCGGTAGAGGATGAGGAAGCGGAGTAGGAGGAGTTAGCAACAGGAGGCAAACTGAAGCACCCTGCAATCCTCGGTGGTGGAAGGACATGCGCCAAACTGCTATCTGCCTCAGGCCCAGCCGCCACTGCATTTACCCAGTGTGCTGTTAGGGAGATATAACGTCCCTGACCGTGCTTACTGGTCCACGCATCCGTAGTTAGGTGGACCTTGCCACAAATGGCGTTGCGCAGTGCACACCTGATTTTGTCCCCCACTTGGTTGTGCAGGGAAGGGATGGCTCACCTGGAAAAGTAGTGGCGGCTGGGCACGACGTACTGTGGGACAGCCAATGCCATCAGGCTTTTAAAACTCTGCGTATCCACCAGACGGAATGACAGCATTTCAAAGGCCAGGAGTTTTGAAATGCTGGCATTCAGGGCCAGGGATCGCGGGTGGCTAGGGGGGTACTTCCTCTTCCGCTCCAATGTTTGGGAGATAGAGAGCTGAACGCTTCCATGGGACATTGTGGAGATGGTTGGTGACCCAGGTGGTAGTGTTGCTGGCAGATCCTCTGTTTGCGGGGTGGCAGGTGCCACTGTCACTACAGAGGTGGATGAAGAGGCCGAGACTGCAGCAGAAGAGGAAGCAGGAGGAGCCAGAGACCTTTCTTGGTTTTTGAGGTGTCTACTCCACTGCAGCTCGTGCTTTGCACTTAGATGCCTGGTCATGCAGGTTGTGCTCAGGTTGAGAACGTTTATGCCTCGCTTCAGGCTCTGATTGCACAGCGTGCAAACCACTCGTGTCTTGTCATCAGCACATTGTGTGAAGAACTGCCACGCTAGGGAACTCCTTGGACCTGGCTTTGGTGTGCTCGGTCCCTTGCTGCGTTGGGCAGTAGCAGACATACTGTCTAGGGGACGGACGCTCCGCTTTTGCACCCTGCTCCCTCTTCTGCTGTGCTGGTGGCTCTGTGCGACCACCGCCTCTTCCTCCAAACTACACTGGTCACCTGCATAACGTTGATTCCATGTGGGGTCGAGGACCTCATCGTCCTCCACATCATCTTCCACCCAGTCTTCACCCCTGCCCTCCTTGTCTGTCTGCACAATTACGAAAGCAGCAGCAGTTGGCACCTGTGTTTCGTCATCATCCGAGACGTACTGCGATGGTCCTCCCATGTACTCATCATGAAACATAAGTGGTTGGGCATCGGTGCACTCAATCTCTTCCACTTCTGGGGCAGGGCTAGGTGGATGGCCCTGGGAAACCCTGCTAACAGAGTCATCGAAAAGCTGCTGCTGCATGATTTGGGGCTCAGACTGCTTGGCTGATTTGCAAGGGGGTGAGGTGAAAGACTGATGGACATGGGTTTCAGGTGCCAACTCTGATCTTTCATCAGAAGAGTGGGTGGGAGACAATGTGAAGGAACCCCAGGCACTGTCAGCAACCCAATCTACTATCGCCTGTACTTGTCCTGGCCTAAACATTCGTACAGCCTCATTAGGCGCGACAAAATACCGCCGCAGGCTCGGTCGCCTACTCGCACCTGAGGAAGGTGTTTCACTTGTGCGTGTATCTGGCACAGATCCACCACGTCCTCTCCCTGCAACAGGAGCTCCACCAGCAGCACCACGACTGGGGCCACCACGTCCCTTTGACCTTCTCCTCATATTTTCCAAATTTAGGATGTTGCCCTAAATGGGTGTTTTTGGAAGAGCAGAACACACCCACAGTACGTAACCGCTGAATCGCACAGCTACAGAACTGCAGAAAATGCTATTCAAAAAAAATTTTGTTTTTTTAGTATAGCACAGTAGAAGAAAACTATTTAGAAATTGTTTATTTCACACACCTCCACATATGTATAACACACTGCAAAATATTTTTTGTGGCCCTAAATGGCGTTTTTTGGAAGACCACAATACACCCACAGTACGTAACCGCTGAATCGCACAGCTACATAACTGCAGAAAATGCTATTCAAAAAAAATGTTTTTTTTTAGTATAGCACAGTAGAAGAAAACTATATATAAATTGTTTATTTCACACACCTCCACATATGTATAACACACTGCAAACCATTATTTGTGGCCCTAAATGGCTCTTTTTGCAAGCGTACATTAACCACTTAACGACCGCCCACCGCCGATTTACGTCGGCAGAATGGCACGGACAGGCAGAATCACGTAGATCTACGTGATCGCCTTTGTGCAGTTGGGGGGTCCATCCGGACCCCCCTTCACTGCAGTGAGCAGCCGTTAAGTGTTCGGGAGCGATCAGGCATGAGGGGGCCGCCGCTCGATTCCGCCCCCCCCCTCGCGATCGCTCCCGGCCAATGAAATTGCTTCCTCCGCCATGTGATGTAAACACAGGCTGGAGGAAGTGATGTCATCTCCCTCGCCGCGGTCTTTTCGTTCCCGGCGCCGAGGAGTGAAGACAGAGGTTAGTGCTCCAACAGTCCACTGACACGTAGGTACACATAGGCACACAAATCACCCCCCAGTCACCCCCAGATCACCCCCCAGGTCACCCCAAAGCCCCCAATCACAGTGTCACTGATTGCAGTGATCATTTATTTTACTGATCACTGCATTTAGTGTCATCTGTGATTGTAAAAAGTTGCAAGGCAGTTAGGATTAGGCCCCTTTAGGTCCAGGGTAGCCCCCTAACCCCCCCTAATAAAGGTTTAACCCCTTGATCACCCCCCAGGTAACCCTTTCACCCCCTAACTTCAGCGTCACTAAGCGATTGTTTTTCCGATCGCTGTATTCGTGTCGCTGGTGTTTTAGATAGGCAGTTTTTTTTTTTTTAGGTTCGCCGCAGGTTTTTATTGGTGTCAGGTACCCCCATATTTAACCTAATAAAGGTTTTAACCCCCTGATTGCCCCTAGTTAACCCTTTCACCAGTGATCACCATATAAAGGTTACGGGTGACGCTGGTTGATTAGTTTGCTTTTTATAGCATCAGGGCACCCGCCGTATATAACCCAATAAAGGTTTAACCCCCTGATCGCCCGGCGGGTGAGATCAATTAGGTTTTAGCGCCAGAGAGGGTCTGCGTCGCCCCAGGCAGTGTTAGGTTAGTGCCAGTAACGCTAACACCCACGCGCAAAGCATACACCCCCCTTAGTGGTATAGTATCTGATCAGATCTATACTAGCATCCCCAGCGGTTTAGGGTTCCCAAAAACGCAGTGTTAGCGGGATCAGCCCAGATACCTGCTAGTACCTGCGTTTAGCCCCTCCGCCCAGCCCAGCCCAGCCCACCCAAGTGCAGTATCGATCGATCACTGTCACTTACCAAACACAACACACATAACTGCAGCGTTCGCAGAGACAGGCCTGATCCCTGCGATCGCTAACAGTTTTTTTGTAGCGTTTGATATATTTGCTGACGACAGTCAGGTGCTTTTTTTCCTGTGAATCTTACTAGTGTACCCCTAAATTTAGAGCCCAAAATGGCAAGTCGAAGGTACACTAGTAAAGAGGCCTACGAGATTCTGAGCATGACAGATAGTGAAGAGGAGGTCACGTATCTGTCAGATTCAGGCTCAGAATATCTTCCCGTAGAAGACAGTGACGTCAGCGGCCCCACGTCAGATAGCTCTGACGACGAAGTTGAGGTCCCTGCTAAGGTCAGGCGTACCCGATCCCGATCTTCTGAGGTTGTTGAGGAGCAAGAACCGCAGGTCTCTCGTATCATGGAGCAGAGTAGTACTAGCGCCGCTATTCCTTCTGGTGAACTGGCAAGCACCAGCGGCCTAGTACAGCCTGGACGTACATCCAGCACTGCAGTAACACTTGGTGACGTGGCGAGTCCCATAAGTGCAGTTCAAGCTGGCGAGGTGGCAAGCACAAGTAGTGTCCCGCTGCCACCAAGAAGACAAAGGCAGGCCCGTCGTGCCCATACTGCCCTTCCTGCAGAATTCGCCTATCCTGATTGGGTCCCCACCACTTCTGCAGAACCCGTACTTCCCCCATTCACTGCCCAACCCGGTATTCAGGTGGAAACAGCTGATTTTATGCCAATCGATTTTTATTCGCTGTTTTTCACGGAAGATCTCTATAGATCTATTGTGGACCAGAGTAATTTGTATGCTGGTCAATTTATCGCCGCTAACCCCCAGTTGCCTAAAATTGCCAGAAATTGGAAACCAATTACGGTTTCCGAATTTAAGACCTTTCTGGGCCTTTCCCTCAACATGGGCACACATAAATTTCCGTCATTGCGTGCTTATTGGTCCACGCACCCAATTGACCACATGCCCGTGTTCTCTGCCTCCATGTCCAGGGCACGATACGAGCAGATTTTGCGGTTCATGCACTTCAACGACAATGAACTTTGTCGTCCACGTGGGGACCCTGAATACGCCCGGCTCTATAAAATTCGGCCCCTCATAAACCACTTCAACGAACGTTTTGCAGCCTTGTTTACTCCCGATCAAGTTGTCTGCGTTGATGAGTCCCTGATTAAATTTTCTGGCCGCTTGTCTTTCAAGCAGTACCTTCCCAGCAAGCGTGCCAGATACGGGGTCAAGCTCTACAAGTTCTGTGACAGGGCAACAGGCTATGTAGTGAACTTTACGGTTTATGAGGGAAAAGACAGTCAGATTGAGTCGGTCAACTGCCCGGATTACATAGGGAGCGCTGGCAAGATAGTGTGGAACTTGGTGTCACCCTTATTCGGAAAGGGGTACCACTTGTATGTGGACAATTATTACACGAGCGTGCCACTGTTTAATCACTTGTTTGATCATAAGATTGGAGCATGTGGCACCGTGCGACCTAATCGCCGGGGCTTTCCCCAGCGGCTTGTAGATGCCCGTCTTAGGCTGGGGGAGAGAGCCTGCTTGAAGTGTAATAACTTGCTCGCTATGAAGTGGAGGGACAATAAGAATGTTTTCCTTCTTACCTCCCTTCATGCAGACACGACAGTCCAAATTCGTACGGCGACTGGTGTTGTGGAGAAACCCCTCTGTGTCCACGAATATAACCAAAATATGGGAGGGGTGGACCTCAACGACCAGTTGATGGCGCCGTATCTAATTGACCGTAAGGCGAGACGCTGGTACAAAAAAGTGTCTCTATCATTATTCCAATTGGCTTTGCTGAACGCTCATGTGCTATACAGAGCTTCAGGCGGGACGTTATCTCTTCTAAAATTCCAGAATGAGATAGTCACAGAACTCCTGTATCCAGGCGGTTCTGCACCTCACCATCCCCAACCAAATGCAGTAAGCCGGCTGCATGAGAGGCATTATTCGTATGTCCTCCCGAGTACCCCTACCCAAAGCCACCCCCAAAAAAGATGTTGTGTCTGTAGCAAGCGCGGATTTAGGCGTGACACCCGTAGTTTTTGTCCACTCTGTCCTGACAAGCCTGGTCTTTGCCAAGGTGAATGTTTTGAACGCTACCACTCAAAAGTGAAGTTTTAGCGTAGGGTACAGCATTTCACAGACTAGGACACACTTACACAGGGTCTCCCAAGATGCCATTACATTTTGAGAGACCCGAACCATTACAGTTGTAAAGTTACAAAAAAAAGTGTAAAAAAGAAAAAAAAAACGTAAAAAACAAAACACAAAAAAAATATAAAATAAAAAAACCAAAAATAGTTGTCGTTTTATTGTTCTCTCTCTCTCTCTATTTTCTCTCTATTGTTCTGCTCTTTTTTTACTGTATTCTATTCTGCAATGTTTTATCATGCTTGCTTTTCAGGTATGTAATTTTTTGTTTTCAGGTGCGCCATTCAACTGCAGCGCGGAATTATTTATCTTGACAGCAACAGCGTTTGCTCCCACGATACATAAAGCCGTGACTCCAGTGCTGTAGGAGGTGATTTCACCACCACAGTTAAAAAAAAGAGCATATATGCCGAAGCATGGGGGCAGCAGGGGCGGAGGAGCGATTTTGCTCCTAATGCCGCGTACATACGGTCGAAATTCCGACCGTGTGTACGCGGCATAACTTTTTTGCGGGAGGATGCCCCCATGCTTCGGCATATATATATTTTAGGCACAGGTTGCGTTAAAACATTTTTTTATTTTTTACTAGGTTTTGTTTTGGTATTTGCTTTGCAGGTATGGCATGGTAAGGTCTTACTGTTGTACTGTAATGTTACTTTGTTTTAATGTTAACCACCATTTGCTTAGCAGGTACGCCATTCAGTTGCAGCGCGGATCTATTTATCTTGACAGCAACAGCGTTTGCTCCCACGATACATAAAGCCGTGACTCCAACGCTGTAGGAGGTGATTTCACCACCACAGTTAAAAAAAAGAGCATATATGCCGAAGCATGGGGGCAGCAGGGGCGGAGGAGCGATTTTGCTCCTAATGCCGCGTACATACGGTCGAAATTCCGACCGTGTGTACGCGGCATAACTTTTTTGCGGGAGGATGCCCCCATGCTTCGGCATATATATATTTTAGGCACAGGTTGCGGTAAAACATTTTTTTATTTTTTACTAGGTTTTGTTTTGGTATTTGCTTTGCAGGTATGGCATGGTAAGGTCTTACTGTTGTACTGTAATGTTACTTTGTTTTAATGTTAACCACCATTTGCTTAGCAGGTACGCCATTCAGTTGCAGCGCGGATCTATTTATCTTGACAGCAACAGCGTTTGCTCCCACGATACATAAAGCCGTGACTCCAGCGCTGTAGGAGGTGATTTCACCACCACAGTTAAAAAAAAGAGCATATATGCCGAAGCATGGGGGCAGCAGGGGCGGAGGAGCGATTTTGCTCCTAATGCCGCGTATATACGGTCGAAATTCCAACGGAGGCTTATCCGTGGAAAAGTCCGACCGTGTGTACGCGGCATAACCTTTTATGCCGCGTACATACGGTCGAAATTCCGACGAAGGCTTGACCGTGTGTACGCGGCATAACTTTTTTGCGGGAGGATGCCCCCATGCTTCGGCATATATGCCCATCATTAGAAGTGGGTGGATGAAGGGAGGTATTCTAATGGTGGGCATACCCACCAATCAATCTCTTTTTTTCGTTCAGCCAATAGGCTGTATGAAAAAAAAGATTACAATACATGTCCAACAAGGACCAGCAACGTACTGGTATGTTGCTGGACTTTGAATGTTTATACCAGAATGATGCCTGCGGGTTTAGGTATCATCTTGGTATCATTCTTTTCAGCCAGCAGCCGGCTTTCATGTAAAAGCAATTCTAGCAGATAATTAGCCTCTAGACTGCTTTTACAAGCAGTGGGAGGGAATGTCCCCCCCCGGATATAAAAAGCGCCATTGGGAAATTGGGAAAGCATTTTATCACACCGATCTTGGTGTGGTCAGATGCTTTGAGGGCAGAGGAAAGATCTAGGGTCTAACCCCCCAATTTTTTTCAAAAAAAGAGTACCTGTCACTACCTATTGCTATCATAGGGGATATTTACATTCCCTGAGATAACGATAAAAATGGTAAAAAAATAAAATATGGAAGGCACAGTTTAAAAATAAAATAAAAAAGCCAAATAAATAATAAAAAAAAAAAAAAAAAGCACCGCTGTCCCCCCCTGCTATTGCGCAAAGGCGAACGCAAGCGTCGGTCTAGCGTCATATGTAAACAGCAATTGCATCATGCATGTGAGGTATCACCGCGAAGGTCAGATCGAGGGCAGTCATTTTAGCAGTAGACCTCCTCTGTAAATCTAACGTGGTAACCTGTAAAGGCTTTTAAATGCTTTTAAAAATGAATGTAGTTTTGTCGCCGCTGCGCGTTTGTGCGCAATTTTAAAGCATGTCGTGTTTGGTATCCATGTACTCGGCCTATGATCATCTTTTTTATTTCATCAAACATTTGGGCAATATAGTGTTTTTTAGTGCATTAAAAATAAAAAAAGTGTGTTTTTCCCCCAAAAAATGCGTTTGAAAAATCGCTGCGCAAATACTGTGTGGAAAAAAAAATGCAACACCCACTATTTTAATCTGTAGGGCCTTTGCTTTAAAAATATATATAATGTTTTGGGGTTCAACATAATTTTCTTGCAAAAAAAAATTTTCTTTCATGTAAACAAAAAGTGTCAGAAAGGGCTTTGTCTTCAAGTGGTTAGAAGAGTGGATGATGTGTGACATAAGCTTCCTAATGTTGTGCATAAAATGCCAGGACAGTTCAAAACCCCCCCAAATGACCCCATTTTGGAAAGTAGACACCCCAAGCTATTTGCTGAGAGGCATGTTGAGCCCATTGAATATTTTTTTTTTTGTCCCAAGTGATTGAAGAATGACCAAAAAAAAAAAAAAAAAAAAATGTACAAAAAGTTGTCACTAAATTATATATTGCTCAAACATGCCATGGGCATATGTGGAATTACACCCCAAAATACATTCTGTTGCTTCTCCTGAGTACGGGGATACCACATGTGTGGGACTTTTTGGGAGCCTAGTCGCGTACGGGACCCCAAAAACCAAGCACCGCCTTCAGGATTTCTATGGGTGTAAATTTTTGATTTCACTCCTCACTGCCTATCACAGTTTCGGAGGCCATGGAATGCCCAGATGGCACAAAACCCCCCCAAATGACCCCATTTTGGAAAGTAGACACCCCAAGCTATTTGCTGAGAGGTATGTTGAGTATTTTGCAGATCTCGCTTTTTGTCACAAAGTTTTGAAAATGTAAAAAAAGAAAAAAAAAAAGAAAAAAAAATGTCTTTCTTAATTTTCAAAAACAAATGAGAGCTGTAAAATACTCACCATGCCTCTCAGCAAATAGCTTGGGGTGTCTACTTTCCAAAATGGGGTCATTTGTGGGGGTTTTGGGCTATTTTGACATTTTATGGCCTTCAAAACTGTGATAGGTAGTGAGGAGTGAAATCAAAAATTTATGCCCTTAGAAACCTTGAAGGCGGTGCTTGGTTTTTGGGGTCCCGTACGCGGCTAGGCTCCCAAAAAGTCCCACACATGTGGTATCCCCGTACTCAGGAGAAGCAGCAGAATGTATTTTGGGGTGTAATTTCACATATAACCATGGCATGTGTGAGCAATATATCATTTAGTGACAACTTTTTGTACATTTTTTTTTTCTTTTTGTCATTATTCAATCATTTGGGACAAAAAAAAAAAATATTCAATGGGCTCAACATGCCTCTCAGCAAATAGCTTGGGGTGTCTACTTTCCAAAATGGGGTCATTTGGGGGGGTTTTGTGCCATCTTGGCATTTTATGGCCTTCAAAACTGTGATAGGTAGTGAGGAGCGAAATCAAAAATTTATGCCCTTAGAAACCTTAAAGGCGGTGCTTGGTTTTTGGGGTCCCGTACGCGGCTAGGCTCCCAAAAAGTCCCACACATGTGGTATCCCCGTACTCAGGAGAAGCAGCAGAATGTATTTTGGGGTGTAATTTCACATATGCCCATGGCATGTGTGAGCAATATATCATTTAGTGACAACTTTGTGCAAAAAAAAAAACAGTTTGTCATATTCCCGCAACCTGTGGCAAAATATAAAATATTCCATGGACTCAACATGCCTCTCAGCAAATAGCTTGGGGTGTCTACTTTCCAAAATGGGGTAATTTGGGGGGGTTTTGTGCTATTTTGGCATTTTATGGCCTTCAAAACTGTGATAGGTAGTGAGGAGTGAAATCAAAAATTTACGCCCTTAGAAATCCTGAAGGCGGTGCTTGGTTTTTGGGGCCCTGTACGCGGCTAGGCTCCCAAAAAGTCCCACACATGTGGTATCCCCGTACTCAGGAAAAGCAGCAGAATGTATTTTGGGGTGCAATTCCACATATAACCATGGCATGTGTGAGCAATATATCATTTAGTGACAACTTTTTGTACATTTTTTTTTTCTTTTTGTCATTATTCAATCATTTGGGACAAAAAAAAAAAATATTCAATGGGGTCAACAGGCCTCTCAGCAAATAGCTTGGGGTGTCTACTTTCCAAAATGGGGTCATTTGGGGGGGTTTTGTGCCATCTTGGCATTTTATGGCCTTCAAAACTGTGATAGGTAGTGAGGAGTGAAATCAAAAATTTATGCCCTTAGAAACCTTGAAGGCGGTGCTTGGTTTTTGGGGTCCCGTACGCGGCTAGGCTCCCAAAAAGTCCCACACATGTGGTATCCCCGTACTCAGGAGAAGCAGCAGAATGTATTTTGGGGTGTAATTTCACATATGCCCATGGCATGTGTGAGCAATATATCATTTAGTGACAACTTTGTGCAAAAAAAAAAAAGTTTGTCATATTCCCGCAACTTGTGGCAAAATATAAAATATTCCATGGACTGAACATGCCTCTCAGTAAATAGCTTGGGGTGTCTACTTTCCAAAATGGGGTCATTTGGGGGGGTTTTGTGCTATTTTGGCATTTTATGGCCTTCGAAACTGTGATAGGTAGTGAGGAGTGAAATCAAAAATTTGCGCCCTTAGAAATCCTGAAGGCGGTGCTTGGTTTCCGGGGTCCCGTACGTGGCTAGGCTCCTAAAAAGTCCCACACATGTGGTATCCCCGTACTCAGGAGAAGCAGCAGAATGTATTTTGGGGTGCAATTCCACATATAACAATGGCATGTGTGAGCAATATATCATTTAGTGACAACTTTTTGTAATTTTTTTTTTGTCATTATTCAATCACTTGGGACGAAAAAAAAAAATATTCAATGGGCTCAACATGCCTCTCAGCAATTTCCTTGGGGTGTCTACTTTCCAAAATGGGGTCATTTGGGGGGGTTTTGTACTGCCCTGCCATTTTAGCACCTCAAGAAATGAGATAGGCAGTCATAAATTTAAAGCTGTGTAAATTTCAGAAAATGTACCCTAGTTTGTAAACGCTATAACTTTTGCGCAAACCAATAAATATACGCTTATTGACATTTTTTTTACTAAAGACATGTGGCTGAATACATTTTGGCCTAAATGTATGACTAAAATTGAGTTTATTCGATTTTTCTTATAACAAAAAGTAGAAAATATCATTTTTTTTCAAAATTTTCGGTCTTTTTCTGTTTATATCGCAAAAAATAAAAATCGCAGAGGCAATCAAATACCATTAAAAGAAAGCTCTATTTGTGGGAAGAAAAGGACGCAAATTTCATTTGGGTACAACATTGCATGTCCGCACAATTTACAGTTAAAGCAGCGCAGTGCCGAATCCCAAAAACAGGCTTGGTCCTAATGGCCCGAAATGGTCCGGGGCTTAAGTGGTTAAAGTGCAAATTTTTTTATTTTTATTTTTTTCCCTAAATGGGTCTTTTTTTGCACGATGGAATTTTTTTTTTTTTGCCCAATGGGTCTTTTGGAAAAGAGCACAATAAAGTGCCTTCTTTTTTTTTGTCCTAAATGGATCTTTTTCCAAGAGCAGAATACACCCACAGTATGGAAACGGTGTATCTCTCAACGTAATATATGCAGTGCTGGTGCACTGAGCTTGCAGATAAAAGGTAGATTTTCTCTGACACTGGGCTCATAGCAGTGTAAAAAGACTGCACTGCAACACAAACAGGTAAACCTATGCAGATCGCTGAGTTATATCTCTGAATCTGGACTCCTATTCCTATATAATATATCTCTCTCCCTAAAAGCAAAAAACAGGAACCTGGCCCTACACTACACTGTCTCTATCTTTTCCCTCAGATTCCAGAATCAGGACTAACTCATGTATTTTTCTATCTCTCCCTAAAAGCAGCAGCAGCAGCAGACTAGATCCTCTCCCTATCTATTCTGAAGCAGAGTGACGTGTGTGCTGTGTGCCTCTAGCTTATATAGAAGCTGGGTCACATGTTGCACTGACCAATCACAGCCATGCCATTAGTAGGCATGGCTATGATGGCCTCTAAGGGCACACCAGCTAATCAAAAGGTGATTGGCTGGCCCCTGAAGCATTTCTAAATGCGTAATTAGATTGCCGAACCCGAACCCGAACCCGGACTTTTGCGCAAAGTCCGGGTTCGGGTTCGGGAAAAAGGTAAAGTTCGGTACGGACCCGAACTTTACAGTTCGGGTTCGCTCAACACTAAATAAGACAGTTATACTGGAAGACTCATCTCCATCATCACAAGCACCTAGGGATGCAGAGGTGGAGTTTTCGCCTCCAGCAGCGAAAAAATTATGCTCAAGTCCTAGATTAAAACCTCTTGATCAGACACTCACGTCTACTTGGGATCAAGAACAGCTATCTATTCAACAAGCAAGTACTTCATTTATAGCAACTGCAAACAGCCTTGGCCAAGATGTTTCAAAAACTATCCATATCTCCAGCTACCCTTTACCGAGCTCGGGCCATCAATAGAAGTAAAATGGCAAAAAAAATCAAAGAGTCACTCTTTGAAAATCCTCCCCATTTGGTCTTGCATTGGGATAGTAAACTGTTGCCCTCAGTTGCCCATGGGAATGTCAAAACTTTGGAAGATAGAGTTGCAGTTCTAGTGACTGGCAAAGATTTTGAGCATATGCTTGGTGTACCTGTTGCCCTGAAAGGCACTGGTGAGCAGATGGCTGAAGTAGTTATTCGGTAAGTGGACCGATTTGGGCTACGTGACAATATAATCCGTATATCTTTTGATACTACAGCATCTAATACATAACTGATCCAAGGGGCATGTACCAGAATTGAAAGGGAAATCGGATGGACATTGTTGTAGTTGGCTTGCCGGCATCACATCCATGAACTAATATTGAAAGGAGTGTTTGAGGATTGTTGTGGCATTCCATCAAGTGGTCCTGACATCCAGAAAAAGGAAGTGAAACGATTAGAGGGTAAAAACATGTTTTTTGAAGGAAAAGACCTGAGCCATTTTGTTACTAATAAAACAAAGACGTTCTTTGAATTGTTTGGGATCCACAACGTGACATAATACTGCAGTGATTCTCTAAGAAGCCATGTGAACGCTCTTAAGGTTGTCAATGATACCGCAGAAAGAGGAATTGCTCTGATAAAAAAGTATAACGAATCGGTCAGGGATGAACAACAAAAACAATTCTTGTTGAGGGTAGTCGAGCATCACCGAAAAGTCATTACCAAGCGAACAAAACAAGGGATTTCATCGTTCAAAGTTGATTAATATAACACATGTTTTGCCTATCATATTACCTATTAATCTTAGTGTATAGTTTTAATAGTATTTTAAGTTTGTGATTTCTGGTTTTCCCAATAAAAGTAATTTTACATTGAAAAATCGTATTTTTTGCCTACTTTTACACAACAGATCCAAGTGTGCAACTACTAAATATTATCCAAACTTCTTGAAATTTAGCATATATATCTTTTACATCACTGATACTCGGGATGTAAGCAAAGTCTGCAAAAATTTTACAGTTTATTTTTTGCCTTAGAAAATTAAACACCCTAACCTGCAACCTGAGTACACAGGTGTGCAGTGTTTTTATATATTCAGGTCTGAGGATAGCTTGGCACTCCCAGTTTGGAGACAGTGGGGGAGACGTAAGGTGTCATTGAGGGGTCAGAGGGCCCAGCTGGAAGCCAAGAGACAGAGGGTCTCATTTACAGCAGTCAGGTCAGCTCCTATCAGGGTGACAGGAGAACCCCAAACCATAGGCCAGAGGTGGGCCATGCAGTTGAAGCTGAGTGGGTTTTTGAGCCAGGTGACTTGGCTTTTTCTAGTGTTTGTATTATGTTGAAGCCGAAGAAGACTGCATGGGAAGTCATTTGTGAACTTTTTCTTTCTATGAAATAAACGTGGGCTACTAAGCCCTTAAAAATAGTTCCCGTGGACTCACTGTATAAATGCATCTACCAGGAGAGCTAACTACCCCATGTCACAAAATATATACAGTATCTCACAAAAGTGAGTACACACCTTACATTTTTGTAAATATTTTATTATATCTTTTCATGTGAAAACACTGAAGAAATGACACTTTGCTACAATGTTAAGTAGTGAGTGTACAGCTTGTATAACAGTGTGAATTTGCTGTCCCCTCAAAAAAACTCAACACACAGCCATTAATGTCTAAACTGCTGGCAATCAAAGTGAGCACACCCCTAAACGAAAATGTCCAAATTGGGCCCAAAGTGTCAATATTTTGTGTGGCCACCATTATTTTCCAGCACTGCCTTAACCCTCTTGGGCATTGAGTTCACCAGAGCTTCACAGGTTTCCACTGGAGTCCTCTTTCACTCCTCCATGACGACATCACAGGGCTGGTGGATGTTGGAGACCTTGCGCACCTTCCATTTGAGGATGCCCCACAGATGCTCAATAGGGTTTAGGTCTGGAGACATGATTGGCCAGTCCATCACCTTTATCCTCAGCTTCTTTAGCAAGGCAATGGTCATCTTGGAGGTGTGTTTGGGGTTGTTATCATGTTGGAATACTGCCTTGCGGCCCAGTCTCCGAAGGGAGGGTATCATGCTCTGCTTCAGTATGTCCAAGTACATGTTGGCATTCATGGTTCCCTCAATAAACTGTAGCTCCCCAGTGCTGGAAGCACTCATGCAGCCCCAGACCATGACACTCCCACCACCATGTTTGATTGTACTCCTCACCTGGTTGCCGCCACACACGCTTAACACCATCTGAACCAAAGAATTTTACCTTGGTCTCATCAGACCACAGGACATGGTTCCAGTAATCCATGTCTTTAGTCTGCTTGTCTTCAGCAAACTTTTTGTGGGCTTTCTTGTGCATCATCTAGAAGAGGCTTCCTTCTGGGACGACAGCCATGCAGACCAATTTTGGGCAGTGTGCGGCGTATGGTCTGAGCACTAACAGGCTGACCCCCCACCCCTTCAAGCTCTACAGCAATGCTGGCAGCACTCACTCGTCTATTTCCCAAAGACAACCTCTGGATATGACGCTGAGCACGTGCACTCAAATTCTTTGGTCGACCATGGCGAGGTCTGTTCTGAATGGAACTGGTTCTGTTAAACCGCTGTATGGTCTTGGCCACCGTGCTGCAGCTCAGTTTCAGGGTCTTGGCAATCTTCCATTAGCCTAGGCCATCTTTATGTAGAGCAACAATTCTTTTTTTTAGATCCTCAGAGAGTTCTTTGCCATGAGGTGCCATGTTGAACTTCCAGTGACCAGTATCGGAGAGTGAGAGCGATAACACCAAATTTAACACACCTGCTCCCCATTCACAACTGAGACCTTGTAAAACTAACAAGTCACATGACACCGGGGAGGGAAAATGTAAAATTTGGCCCCAATTTGGACATTTTCAGTTAGGGGTGTACTCACTTTTGTTGCCAGCGGTTAAGACATTAATGGCTGTGTGTTGAGTTATTTTGAGGGGACAGCAAATTTACACTGTTATACAAGCTGTACACTCACTACTTTACATTGTAGCAAAGTGTAATTTATTCAGTGTTGTCACATGAAAAGATAGAATAAAATATTTACAAAAATGTGAGTAGAGTACTCACTTTTGTGAGATACTGTATATTTATATATTTTTTTATTTTCCCACCGCCAGTAACAGTAGTTACAAGAACAGGAACTGCGGGTGAAATCTCCTCAATTTGGACCCAGAACAAATTAAATTAGATGGTTTATGAAAGAATGGGAAGGACACGTATACTGGGAGTTAAAAGCCGCTGCACACCCTGAAAATTAAAGCGGAGGTTCCGCGGTGCATACATTTTTTTTTTCAGTGCATTCTATGCTACTACTTATGCATGTGTAGTACTCACTTGCCCAGTGCTGCTATACATCCCCCGTCCGTTTTCATAATAAATAACTCTTTATAAAAACACTTCCTGGATTTGCCATTTTGCTTGTGGGCATCTTGAAGCCCACAAGCATATTCTTCCGTGTAGAGGTGAATGCGCGTCACGTGACCGGGTAGACAAGTCACGTGACGATTGAATTATCGTCATGTTTACTCTTTTACTCCTGGGAAGCAGGACACTTTGCTCCCAGGAGACATTGCTACACACATCCCGGCATACACAGCGACTCATAGGACAGCAAAGGACACGCCTACTCCCGCGGGAGGAAATCCCGGAAGTAGCAATGGAGAAAGATGATCAACGAAAACGACACAAAAAAAAAAAAAAGGTTAGGCATTCTTTTCTATTTATGCTAATAGGAAATGTTTTAAGCAATCTTTAAAATGTGGGTGAACCTCCGCTTTAACAGAAGAATAGGAAGTTTCCCCAAGGGGTTTTCTGCAGCAAAATTCCAAAAATGATTTACAATAATGCATGTTAAAAATTGATTGTGTTTACACATTAAGTACAGTCCCAACACGTATATACTCCGGTAAAAACATGTATATAATAACCACACAGATTTAAGACACAACATTCCCATACAGTTTTACATTTCACATGCATCTGTATATGTTCGATCCCAATGGATCTCTTCAGAGGATAGGTGGTTTGCTGTGGGAAATATATATATTAGATTTCAATTCTCTACATGGGTGTAGGCCCAATGGTAAAAAATATAGAGTGTATGATTACCAGTCAACTGTGTGTTAGAACCATGGTTTCTAACCGGAGTTCCATCACTAGCATCTCAAGGGGAATCAGCAGCCTCCCGGACATTTGAAAAGTAGGACGCCACCAAGGCGTGTGCAACCTGCAAGGAGTCATATGGAGGGGGAGAGACCCGAGAGGGGGCGCGCACAGACGGACAGCCGGCACCTGTAATGAAACACCAAGGGCATCAATGTAGGATGCATCCGTCACTACACTATGTGGTTAATGAGTATTAAGTGGACAGACTAGAGGTCAGCAGTGGTATGGCCTTAAATATATATATTTATATTTACTTCTGTACTTCTGTAGTAATATTTAGCTAATGAGGTATATTTGCCATATTCTAAGCATAATGAATGGAATATGATCGATGTGTTTGTATGGTGGTATTTAACTAATAAGGTATGTTTGCCATATTCTAAGCAAAATAAATGAAGTATGAAGGTTGTAAGAAAAATAATGAAGGTGATGTGCACTATGAATAGGATAGTGGAGGACAAAAACGAATGTCAAAAAAATAAAAGTGGAAAAAAGGTGAAATAAAACGTCAGCAGTGTGAAAATTGATGATGGTGATGTGGTGTATGATGTGTGTAAAAAAGTGGTGTAGTGTGATGCGTGTGAAAAGTGAAAATGGATTGGAATGATTGTGTGTGGAATGAATGTGTGTGTGTTTGTGAGATAACAATGGTGAAAGTAGTGATGAGATTTAAACCAAGGTGAGATGAAGATCATTCAGATCAAATGTACTGGATATGTACTGTGCAAGCCACAGTGTTGTGTGAAGAAATGTATGGATTCCATTTGTCTTGGAGGGTCCCAGGCTCATTTTATGAGCCAAGGAGACCGACCAACACCACGGATAAAGCTGTAATTGGTTATAAATTAGTCAAAAGTAATGCTAATCAGGCCTAGTGCATGGTGCTTGAATGGGTCTGGAAGGAATTTAGCAGCCAGCCTATGTAGGGCTGGTGTACTTACATTTACCAGGCTGAGTCTAGTCATCCACATAGGAGGAGCTGGGGATCAAAGTGTGATCCACACAGTTCTCAAGTTGTATTAGTACTGCCCTTAATTAGGGAGGCCCTGGTGTGTTCAGCAGGCGCCCCGCCTTCGTCCATGCATCATCCTCCAAGGATATCCCCACCGCAGTATGCGGTCCTCCCTGAGTGGCTCCCTCGGCGTTCCGGAAGGACTCAAGGTCTCCTCAATTTGGACACAGAACAAATTAAATTAGATGGTTTAAACCAGGGATATACAATTAGCGGACCTCCAGCTGTGGCAAAACTACAAGTCCCATCATGCCTCTGCCTCTGGGTGTCATGCTTGTGGTTGTCTTGCTCTGCCTCATGGGAATTGTAGTTCTGCAACAGCTGGAGGTCGGCTAATTGCATATCCCTGGTTTAAACCCTTTCCAGCTCTATCAAGAACTAGAAAAAAGTTATTTGTCTGCAGTTACTCTTTAATCTGAATAATGTTTTTCCCCTACTAAGTTATACTATCTAAGAAGCAGTGAATAATCAAGTTGTAATCCAGTTTATTTTCTTGTTTCTTGGTCAAAAACGTATTGAGTAATAATAGCAACATCAAAACACTGTAAAAATCTCTAAAGCTATAGTGTTTCCACAAATGCTGATAGCACATACAATATAAGCATTTGTAAAAGATAGGTGTGAATTACTAATGATTAAATGTAACAAATCAATATTATTAGTGTTAGATCATTGTGAGTTAGATAATGGTGTTGCTTTTTAAAGCTGCAAAAATTTTACCAAACTGAAAAGTCTAGGAATATTACAATTTGATTCCTCAATGAGGGCTTCATTATAGTAAAAGAGCAAATTATCACCATTGTGCTTGGGTGTATCCTCTGAAGATGCCCACTGTTGCAAGTAAATTCTGCAATGTCTGTGTGTGGAATGCATTGAATATTTCTGCTGGAGTAAAACAATCTTGAGCATGGTCTAATCCCAAGAGGGGTGGATGCTTGGATGGCCTAATGTACTTGGGTATAGAGGGTGGCATTGTGTTTAAGTTCAGAATACAGGAGTACATAAAAAGCATTCTCTACTTTGAGAAGCATGCTGAAGTTAAGGATCATGAAAGGGCATTCCTAAACTAAATCCTTGGGTAATCCTGGGCATTGGGAGTGCACTAGTCCCTGAGGGCCAGATACAGTATTTTTAGAGGGGGAATGAGAGATAATCATAGCTAGGCCTCCTTAACAATTTATTGTGAAGCGTACTGAAGAAATAGCAATCCAGTACAAACTTTTAAAATGTGTCACTTTGTAAAAAATCTTATAGACTGTATGTTTGAATGCCAAAAATAAATTGTCACATGCGGTAACTACTGTCCAAAAGGAGACGGTTCCAAGGGCTGAATTGAGAAAACTCTGTTATTAGTTCAAAGCTTCCTCTTTAAATTTAATGGTGTCTATTAAAAATGTAGATCATAAAAAATAGAGTGTCTTACCATTTTAAGAAGCTCTTTTCTGGATCCCCCAGCACTGTAAAATCTTACTCGTGCTCATTGATTATAAGGGGGTTTGCCAAATGTGTTTGCCATAATTAACCCTGTCTGTACTGTGCAGATAGATCTTAATAAGTAGCTGTACTTATTTGAACACTGCCTATCCTAACAAAGGTTTAGAATAATAGGGAGCGCATTATGTCCTTATGACAAACTCAGTCTGACATTGTTCAAAAATCTTTGCAGTCAGCCATGATACCTTCTCCTGAGAAACATCAAAAAGGTAAGTAATATTTTTTTTAAACATTTGTTTAGGTATGCTGTGTGAATGGTTACATGTAAAAAACATATATAGTGTGGTTTTCTGCAAAAGTGAAAATACACTTTAAGTTAGACTTGGAATTTATTTTATAAAAGTCTAAAAAGCTATAGAATCTCTGAAGACATAGATCAAGTCTTGCCTATCCTTTATTGTGTGGTTCTGATCATTTAAACAGAATAGTTGTCAGTGACCCCTTATTTTTAGAGTCAGTTCTTGGTAATCTGTAAAAGAGAGCTGCTAAGCAGGTTATAAAGTGCAGGCAACTAGTGACCCTCACCAAAGCAATGTTAAAGTATATCTAAAGCCCCAACTTTTTTTTGTATAAAGAAAGGGGACAGTAAGAGACCTCTTAGGTTTTCCCTGCTGAGAAGATTTACTTTCTCTATTTGTCTTTGCGACCCAGGGGCAGAAATAATGGTGAATTTAAAATTTTAGATTTGTCACAAGAAAGTCAGGGAAAATCTTGACAATGTCATGTTTTGTCTCCTGGACAAAAAGTGAAGATAACATAGACAGCAAAAAAAAAAATGGCAAGGGTTTAAATCACTTGTTCAAAAACGTTGATATATTTAAACCTCTTTTGAGTCATATTCAACCCTTTGCAGTATAAATAGGATGAACATTGCTGTGTTGAAGTTACTGATGAGATTTTTACATGAGGATGTGAAGTGTGAACTTACAATATTAGTATAGGGATATCTACACTTGGCTAAGTTGTAGAAGTGTTACAGAGTTGAACACTTCTCACCTCCTCACCTTTGTTACCAGGTTTGTGCTCAATATTTATCTTTTATGTGGTCATGTAAGATAATATGCATCAAAATTTTTTCTTTAGAACCTTACCTAAATAGAGAGACAAAGCACACCGGCTCCTAGTGCAACACTGTTTGCTCAACAGAGATAAAAAAGGAAACATTGTAACACTATGCACTCACATTGCAGTGTTTGTAAATGAGCATCCGTTTCAAGTAGTTGTTACATTCCCGCAGTCAGGGCTCCAGAGAGGGCCGGCGCTGGATAGTCCTATCATGTCAGCGTGCGGCCACCGACAAGCTGCAGGCGAGCCGCCCGCCCGCAGCAGGGATCCTCCGATGATGGGGAAAACCCAGCCCGACTGCAGATTAAGGCTGCTTTCATACTGGGGCACGAGCGGCGGCAGCGGTAAAGCAAAACAAAAGATCAAGTCTTCTGGACAGCAGCACTCCAATAAAAAGCCTTTATTATGTAAAATCTTCAAAAATCCAAATACAGCACAGCAAGTCACAAAATTCTGGTTAGAGCTGACTAGTTTCACACTTTCTTAGTGTTTAATCAATTGGTTTCTGTTTTTGTACGTCAGCGGTAAAGCGCCGCTATTTTTAGCGGTGCTTTACCGTCGTTTTTGCAGAGGTATTCGGCCGCTAGTGGGGAGCTTTTAACCCCCGCTAGCAGCCGAAAAAGGGTTAAAACCACTCGCAAAGCGCAGCTGCATCGCATCCTGCCAGCAAATCGCCTCAGTGTGAAAGCCCTGAGACTGCAGGGGGGCCATTTTTCAGGCGCTTTAGAGGTGCTATTTTTAGCCCAAAAGCGCCTGAAAAATGCCTCAGTGTGAATGGGGTCAAATGATGAGGGACGCTAAGGGTTGCCAAGACAATGCGTTTCAGAGGGCGGGGCTTCCTTCCTTAGAGACCTTGCCCCTTTGTGTACCTGCAACCTGCAACCATTCAATATTGACCTTTGGCTTGTTCCTTGACTACTCTTTTTAAACCCAACCTACAATCACTTGTTACCGACCTTTGGCTTGTTTACTCACTTGGCTTTTGCTTGATCCCTACCTGCTATATCTACTACTGGACCCTGGCTTGTTCACCTCCTGGTGGGGCAATCCTGAGGATCGCAACCTAGTGCTAACATGTAGCAAAACTAATCTTCACCATCAGGAGCTCTGGTGAACACCTGTTATTGCTTAGGACCCACACCTTGGTTGAGCCCAGTCATCTGCCAGGGTGACCGGCTTGTGTACTTATACTGCTGATTGGTAGGAGCCTCTCTACTGCTATAGTTACTGAGCCTGACCCCTGACCATGAAAGACTATAGTCCTTAGAGCTGTGCCTGGAGAATGCCTTAAGGAGAGAGAAGAGAGGATAAACCCTGAGGGGTATATGGCTTATGTTATCGCCTGTAATTAAAGGCCAATATTCCAGGTGAGCGTTCACTCAAAAGACACGATTGGTGGAATTTTATGACTGTGTGGCACACATGCAGTTGTGGGAATTTTGCACTGGAGATTAAATGAAGACACATAGAATTCATTGTGATGTGATACAAAAGCGATGCTATGTATGTGAACAGTGTGAAGATAAACAGTGTAAAAAAGTGTAGAAAACCAGCATGGAACAGCTGCACCATTAAAATGGTCTTAAAACATTAGATGAAATAGTAATTTGAGAAAATGGTGAGCTTATTCCAACATACAACATACCATGATAGACATAATTGCACATAAAAAACAATATATGGATGAATGGATAAATAAATGAATATCAGTCTTGTGCGTATAAAGTCCTTTTTAGCAAGTTAATAGTTAATAGACTTCTTAAGGTGTCCATACAATGCTCCTCCAATACAGGAACTAAACTGGGATATGTGACACCACTTCCATCACAGGGTGCAATGCCCGCTCACCCTAAAGCGGAGCTCCACCCTAAAGTGGAACTTCTGCTCATCGGAACCCTCCCCCCCTCCGGTGTCACATTTGGCGGGTATCTGCACCCACTTCCGGGAGTCCTCTCTGTAGGTATTCTGCGGGTAGTACATCACTTCCCGCAGAATACCCGTTGTGTTCTGGGAAACACACGGCTCCCAGAACTCAGCGGGGACCAGTGAGAATGGCGCAGCGCGACTCGCGAATGCACCGTAGGGAAACGGGCAGTGAAGCCGCAAGGCTTCACTTCCTGGTTCCCTCACCGAGGATGGTGGTGGGGGCAGCAGAGTGATGAACAATCGCTTGTCTTCTGCTGCTGATGTCGCTGGACTCCAGGACAGGTAAGTGACCTAATATTAAAAGTCAGCAGCTGCAGTATTTGTAGCTGCTGGCTTTAATATTTTTTTTCGGCAGAGCTCCGCTTTAAGAAATGACTCTAAATGGGTCAAACCGTGCCTTCAAAATATATGATCTTAGACGGTTCAGTACCGCTGTTGCAGGTAAGTATCCAGGATATCCTCCAGTTCATAGAAAAACACTGTCCTGTAGTGACTGGAACCCACAGCCAATCCAAAGGTAATTCCTCATCATCACTTTCATCTTCAGGACGTACAGGTGGACAGGTTTTCCTGACCCTAGGCCTCAACATTGGGGACTGATATCTCTCTGAGCAAGGGGCTGGGGGTACTCAAACAGCCTCTGAATTGGGCAGCAAATGGTTTTGATGCCAAGTCTTGAGGGGGCCAGTCTTCCCTTTTGGCCTAATCTGATAAACAGGAAGCCCAGGCAGTCATTTGCAAACAATGTAGGGTTGGGAGCACCACCTATCAGCCAGCTTATGTTTCCCTGGCACCCCTAGATTACGCAACAACACTCGATCCCCATGCTGCAGATCCTGGACCCTCACTTTGAGATCAAAGTTATTTTTATTCCTTTGTTCTCTGATGGTGGAGGCTTCCTTGGCTTTCTCATAAGCAATCTTTAAAGAGGAAGTAAACCCTGATGGGTTTACTTCCTCTTTGTTTCCCTGCAAAAGTAAAGCATAATGGGCTACCGTGCATCGCATAGTAGCCCATTATGTGTCACTTACCTGCAGTAGAAGCCTGCGATGTCCCCGATTTCCTCGCTAGTGGCGAGCATCCATCTTCACCCCTCTTCTTCCGGGGTCCGCGAACTCCGGCTCTGTGACTGGCTGGAGTCGCGTGACGCCGCATGACGTCACTCCCGCACATGTGCGCGGGAGCCGCTTTTCAGGGCACGACCCCATTCATAAAACGGCACGCTCAGTGCGCCTGCGCCGTTGTCTACGGTGCGCATGCGCCGTACACATCGGTACAGTCTTTTTTGCAAATATCTCTGAGACTGTGTAGGTCTCTGAGATATTGCAAGCACCTAAAGGTAAGCCTTAATTTACACCTGTAGGTGTAACTTCCCCATAAGGGTTTACAACAACTTTAAGTTCTTCCGGAGCCTGATGACATATCCCCTATATCCCCTATAGGAGGCTTGAGAGGTGTGATCTGTTGATGTTCCGAGAAGTGGAGAAGTTACCCTGAATGTGAAAAGCACAGTTTTCCTTTAGCAATATTTTTAATAGTATTACTTAGTATAACACTGAACTGGTGAATTTTTGGTTGTGTTATTGTTTTTGCAATTTTTTTTATTACAAGAAAGCTCACTAAAGCTGATCATAGATGAGTCTGTTTTTTTGTGCAACCAGCATCAGAATATACTGATTAATGCTTCCAGCTATAGCCAGCAGCGCTGATTGAGCAGAGAAAATCCAACAGGGCGGTTGTAAAGAAGTCGATTGGTAGATTGACTTCTGTACAACCTCCCTGCCCATACATATATTGAAATCTGGCTGGTTCAGCATGTATGGCCAGCTTATATGTTTGCAGGTGGGCCAGCTCACAGCTGCTAAATGGTTAAAGAGGACCTGCTGTCTGTCTAAATCTTTTCTGTGTCAATCCAAATCATTTACCTTGTTTATTATATGTCACAGAGCATGGTGTGATATTAGTCATGGCTGATTTTGCCCTGGTTGGATTCACCAAAATTTTGGTGAATCTTGTTTGAAATTCAGCGAACCCAAACTTATAGGCCTTTAACAGCTTTCAGACCGCCCCATGTACATTTACTGCGGCAGGGTGGCCCGGGTGCACAAAATCATGTACCTGTTTAGGGGGCGCACAGCAGGAACCATGACCTGCCGATCGTTCACAGGAGAGACGGAGCAGTGGTGAGGAGATGTAAGTAAAGCACACTGCTGCTCTGTCAGGGAGTTAAAGAAAGAGATCGTATTTTGGCTAAGCTGAATCATGATCTCTCTTTTCCTCCAGTGAATCCACTCCCCCCACAGTTAGAAACACCTCCCAGGGATACACATTTACCCCTTGATCACCCCTGTAGTTAACCCCTTCCCTGTCAGTGTCATTTATACAGAGATCAGTGCATTTTTTAGCACTGATCACTGTATCGGTTTCACTGGTCCCCAAAAAGTGTCACTTAGGGTCAGATTTGTCCGCTGCAATGCTGCAGTCCCGCAAAAAATCATAAAAAAATTGCAGATCTCCGCCATTACCAGTAAAAACAATAAAAAAAATAATAGTCCCTAAATAAATCCCCTATCCGCTATAACTTTTGCGCAAATAAATCAGTATACGCTTATTGGGATTTTATTACCACAAATATGTAGCAGAATACATATTGGCAAAAAATTTATGAAGAATTTTGTTTTGTTTTTTATATATTTTTGGGGGATAAGTTTTATAGCAATAAGTAAAAAATATTGTTTTTTTTTTCAAAATTGTCAGTCTTTTTTTTGTTTATAGAGCAAACAATAAAACCGGAGGTGATCAAATACCACCAAAATAAAGCTCTATTTGTGTGAAAAAAAGGACATAAATTTTATTTGGGTACAGCGGCGCATGACCGCGCAATTGTCACTTAAGGCGATGCAGTGCCGTATCGCAAAAAAATGGCCTGGTCAGGAAGTAGGTAAAACCTTTCGGGGCTGAAGTGGTTAAAGACTATTGGGAAGGAATCTTGTTAAATTCTGTACATTTCTGCTCATCTCCTGGCTGCAGGACATTCAGAAATATTGACTCCTTTCCTTCCCCACCGCCATTATCTGCATGGCATGAAGATGATTACACTGGGTCTAAATAAAGGTATGTAATAAAAACAAAAAAAGGTTTAGTTTACACATTTCATTGGTATTTTGATAGGAAGGTGAGGTGGAACCAGAGAAGTAAATTTATGAGCAGAATAAACTTCCGCTTTAAAGCTGTACATGATGTTATGGAACAGTACAATTTTAATGGGCAGTCACAGTGTACACTGACAGTACAATTTTGACTGTGGACATACGCAGTCTAATTCATTTCAGTTTGAAAAAAGGCCTTTTTTTCAGGTAGTTTTAGCAGTAATACATGCTTTTTTTCATTTGATGCACAAATGGAAATTGTCCAGTAGTTCATTGTGGCTGTCCCTGTTCTCACTGACACAAAACTGTCCTGCCAATGGGCAACTTTTATTAAGCCCTCTTTAGGAAATTAAGATATCACAGATAATGGTGATGCAAAATTGGTCAGTTTTTAGAAATGATCAATAAAGGAGAATCGATCGACGTGTTCTAGAGAAAAAGAGTGCAGGCAGGTGCTTTACAACAAGAAATAAGTGACCACAGATGACACAAAGGGTAAAAATTGAAGCAGCAGGACAATTTCAAATAGTATGGGTATGCCCAATTAACTAGAGACAAACAGCACAAGCTGGGGCTTTGCTACAACAACTAGGATGCTGCGGGGAGATTACAGAAGTGTAAAATTGGCAAGCAATAAGTCTGGGATAATAAGCCAAAATGTAGTAAAGTCAAAGGACAGGCTGGTGTAATAATACAAGAATTAAGTGACCACAGATGATACAGGAGTGTAAAATTGGCGAGCAGCAGGACAATCTGAAATAATAAGATTAGACCCACATTTACTGGAGATAACATGCACAGGCTGAGACTCTAAAGCCTTGTACACACGACCGGTTTCCCGGCAAGAAAACTGCTGGGAGAGCTTTTTGCTATGAAAACCGGGCGTGTGTATGCTCCCTCACCGGGAAAACTGCCAGGAATCCTGGCGGGAAAAATAGAGAACCTGCTCTCTATTTTCCCTTCGGATTTCCTGGCGTTTTTTTTTTCCTCCAGATTTACTACACTTGCCAATGGAAAACACTGCGAGTCAGTGCCGAGGGAGCATAAGCCCTGTACACACGGCCGGGATTTGCGCCAAAGCTCTCCCCACAGTTTTCCCGTCGGGATTCCCGGTGGACTTTATACCGCTGGGAATCCCGGCCGTGTGTACAGGGCTTTATACAAAAAAAAGCACTTACCTGATCCCCACAACCCTGTCTGCTGGCATTCGCATACACTTCAGCAATGGACTCTCTTTCTGCATCTTCACTTCCAGTGAAGAGCATGTATCTAAGGGTCTGTGACAAAAGCCCACTTTTTAAGGGAGTCCTTGCAGAAAAAAAAACACTTTTTACACTTAAATAAAGTTCTTAGGAACAAAAAAAATAAAAAATACCCCTAAAATAAATGGAAACCCCAAAACACCAACTCCTGACACAAAAACAAAAGCCTATTTCTTTTAAAGGTAAGTCTTGCAGCAAAAAAAATTAAAATGTTTGTTATGGATGAGACAGAAGCTAAAAGTGACAACTGAATGAAATATAAAAAACAATAATAAGAACTTAAAAAGGGCCACAAAGGGTTAACATCCCAAAGACCTATCAATAGCAACTGAGGTACAGTTTCCTAACTTGTCAGTTTTCCCTACAAAAGCTTCCAATACACTGACAGTATCCGTGTCCCTATTTTTATTGTAAGGGGGCTGGCTTATCTAATAACCCCATTTTGTTTCTTCCAAGCCAACTTGCCATAGTTCAAAAGCCATTATGGTTTAAAAAACGAATCTGGGCAAATCTGAACTGGAACCACGAATTTCAAAGCCACAGGATTTGTCTCAAACTCATAGCAGCAAACCTGACCTCTTCCCTATGTGCTAGCCATGGAATCAGAATGTACTCTGGGAAATAGAAAGCCTAATTTCCATGACAATAAAGCAGCCCTGGCTGACCAAAGAAAGCTAGCTACTAAGACCCCTTTCACACTGAGGCGCTTTGCAGGCGCTATAACGCTAAAAATAGCGCCTGCAAATCGCCCTGAAAGAGCCGCTCCTTTCACTACAGTGTGAAAACCCGAGGGCTTTCACACTGGAGTGGTGCACTGGCAGGATGTTAAAAAATGTCCTGCTAGCAGCATCTTTGGAGCAGTGAAGGAGCGGTGTATACCGCTCCTCCACCACTCTTGCCCATTGAAATTAATTGGCACCGCGGTCGTACCGCCTGCAAAGCGCTGCTGCAGCAGCGCTTTGCGGGTGGTTTTAACCCTTTTTCGGCCGCTAGCGGGGGTAAAAGCACCCCGCTAGCGGACGAATATCTCCGCAAACATGACGGTAAAGTGCCGCTAAAAATAGCTGCGCTTTACCGCCTGCGCCCCAGTGTGAAACGGGCCTAACAGATTCTCTTGATTGCAGCTTTAACTGGCAATAGATAGATGAAGTTTGGCTGGTTCAGCAAGAAGTTTCGATCCATCTATGGCCATTCCTGTTCGAGAGGAGTTTACCTTGTGATCAACTCCTCCTGAACGGGACTGTTGGAAAATTTGTGTTTGTTTGTTCAATGCATACGGACAATCAGCTGCAGAGTTGATCACTGTTTTCCGAATAAGGAAGAGTGCGGCTGTCAGAATACAATAGTTTTCGAATGTGTGGATAGGGGAATCTGTTTTTTTTTTTTTTTGTTTTTTTTAGGACAGCCGGCTGGGTGAACAAAAAAACAACAAAAAAAAACATCCATCTATGGCCAGCTTTAAACTTTGAATTTTAAGATTATTATAGACATTTATAGCAATTACCATTTGTAAGTCAGTTTACAAGACACACTATCTATCCACATATTGTTGAGCCATCTAAATATACAGTATACTGCATATTCAAGTTTTTTCCCTCCTCTTTTTGATCTATACCCATCATATTTTGGTTTTCAATTATTTACCTTTTAATGCCGTTCTATAATCATATCCTATGTATTAAGCAACTGGACCTCAACAAGTTTTCTCCTCAGTTATTGCAAAAAAGAAGGTTTAGGAGTTCACCAAACTAATCGCATAAATTTAAATGTGACAGTTCTAGTTACTGCAAGATCAGTTTTTTGATAGTGTGCACCATGGCACATTCAAAATTGAAATTTATATGTCAATATATCTTTTCCAGTAAAACACAAAAAAAGTAAAAACATTATGAGAAGAAATTATTTCTCTGTCATAGAAAGCGCAGCATAAGGCTTCAAACAACAATAGAGTCTTACAAATGAAGGTAGCCTGCTTTCATATTTAAATTGTGTTTATTTCATAACATTTGACACCAGTATATGATGAATCACACATTATGAGGAAGTAGATCATTTGAATATGAAAGCCATCTCATTTTCCTGACCTCAATCATCTTTTGTGTATTTATTTTCTGTTAGAGAATAATAAGGAAAATGGTACCTTATTGTCGTTATTAGTTTATGGTTTCCTTCCTTTATTCTGTATTAATATTTACAGATCTTTATGGAACAATGCTGACCATTGTTCTTTTAAATTACAAGGTGGCCAACAGAACCCAAGGTCCAGTGTATGACCTGTTTTGTTTTGATGGATTGGATTTACTTTGATTTTAATTGACACCTATTGGTGGGCTACTTTTCTTTAAAGGTATATAATCATCCAAGGAAAAAAAAAAAATTATTTACACTCCTGCTATTATTCCATATTTATATTTTATAGAGCTCTTATGGTAGCTAGAAATTTCAAATGAGTGCAGCACTTACGCTTGTGTTCCTTTCAGAATAATCCCTCTGCAATACTGCTATAAACCCACAAAATAAGATCTGTTTCTTATTTGCTTATGTGAATAAGACTGAAAGTGTAGACCTATCAATATACAAAAGCTTACTGTGGTCAGCAAGTCATTTTAAGAATTTCTTGAAGTAAGTTTCGAAATCCTGCTGTATTTTAACTTTCAGCAATATGAAATTTAAGTGAAAATCCATTCACAACATAGAATATTACTTACTATATTATCAGTGGTTTCTTCCTGATGAAAATGCAAAAAGAAAAAAAGCACAAGCGACAATAATTACAGTCAATGTGATGTGCCCCTTGTGCTGCTGGTTCCTACATTCTTGAAATCTTCCTCCTCCAATGCTCACCCTACCCCTCCAACATTATGTTCCAATATGGCGGGGTTAATAGAGCTGAGGAAGCTTCAATAGCTTCAATGAATGACAAACAGAATACCATATGAAGCACAGTTTGTTAGCGTGGCACCACATCCAAAAAGATTACATGAAACTACTAGGATACAGAAAAGGAGGACTTTAATGGCTGCCACTCATAACCCCAAATTAAAGGAAAAAATCACTAGAATGTAATGTATACAAATATACAAAATTGTATTCAGAATTCATTAAAAACAGTATAAAACCTTATAACATCCATATAGGATGTGAGTAATCACCCCAAATGGGTAATATTGGCCCCTATACTTTCCATACAATCTCTAGCCCAAAGGTTGCAAATCAGTACATATATAATGAAATTTCCATATACAGACAAATACTATGTGCTGAATGATGGAGGATCCAAGTATAGATCTTGAGCTCTGCGCATTTCTCCATACATGTTTCACCAAACTTGGCTTCTTCAGGGGATCCTATATTATATCAGAGGCAATTCATAATTATTTTCAAAATTTGAACAAAAGCTTATATCTGATACATCTAGTGCAAAATATGTCTAGTACTTGGTTAACCACTAGAGTCCCACGCTATAGTCAAATGACGGCTACAGCTCGGACCTGAAAATCCGGGAGGCCGTCAATAAACGCTCCCTGCAGGGCGTGCGCGCTGTGATCACCGAGTCACTGAGACTCGGGAGATCACAGATCCGTGTAAGGGGCCGGTCCCGCCCCTTACCACGTGATCAGCTGTCAGCCAATGACAGCTGATCACATGATGTAAACAAAGGATCGGTAATCTTTTTTTTTTCTCCTCACGCTGACAGCGTGAGGAGAAAAAAAAGCCGATCACCGGCTTGTTTACAAGGGACATCGGTCCCGAAGAGGAAGGAGGCACATCTGCCTGCTCTGTGCCCAAAAATACCGCCTGCCAGTGCCACCTGCCATTGCCACCTGCCAGTGCCCACAGTGCCACCTATCAATGCCCACAAGTGCCACCTATCAATGTCCACTTGTGATGCCAATCAGTGCCACCTAGTAATGCTGCCTATCAGTGTAACCGATCAGTGCCCATTATTGCCACTCATCAGTGCCCATCACTGCCACTCATCAGTGCCCATCACTGCCACCTATCAGTGCCCATCACTGCCACCTATCAGTGCCACCTATCAATGCCACCTATTAGTGCCACTTCTCAGTGCCCACAAGTGCCACCTATCAATGCCCTTCAGTGCCACCCATCAGTGCCACCTCTCAGTGCCGCCTATCAGTGCCCACCAGTGCTGCCTTATCTGTGCCCATCAGTGCAGCCCATCAGTGCCCATCAGTACAGCCTCATCAACGTACATCGTTTGCTAAATTTTATAACAAAATATAAAAAAATATAATTTTGTTTAAAATAAAAATCTGTCCTTTTTATTTTTTTTTAACAAAAAAAAAAAAAACCGCAGAGGTGATAAAATACCACCAAAAGAAAGCTCTATTTGTCTGAAAAAAATGATAAAAATTTAATTTGGGTACAGTGTTGCATGATCGCGCAATTGTCATTCAAAGTGCGACAGCACTGAAAGCTGAAAATTGGTCTGGGCAGGAGGGGGGTTTAAGTGCCCAGTAAGCAAGTGGTTAAAGTGAAGTGAGAGAATGAATGGCAAACAATCTATGAATGGAGGAGGCCCATCATCCACTCATCTGCCATTCATAGATCGTGTTTCATTTCACTCATTAAATATAATTTGGTTTAGCCATTCTTCCTAAGGTTCAGTTCACACTGGAACCGGCTGCGGATCACACAGGAACGCTGTGCGTCCCCATTCTCCATTTCAGGGACGAATCTTTGCCTGAATTCAGCTCTCAAACGGAGCCAAAGACTGTGCAGTGCGCTGCGCAGCCACCCGGAGATATGTGAACCACCTCCATAGAGAGACGATCACATTCTCTTGTTATGCAAATTGGATGCAGGGAAACCCGCATCCAATTTGCATAGGTGTGAACCCAGCCTCAAACTAAACTTCTATGTATACAGTAAGCTCTGTTTACATTTGCTTAAACTTTAGCCATGTTTATCAAATTTTCAGTGTCCTAAACAAGACTGTAAACTGCAAATTGAAATTCAATTCAAATAATGAGGGGGCTCTTATCCTTCTTTCCTTACATCATCAATAGAAAATATAATGTGCAATTTGCCTCCTTTTGTTTTTTATCTATCATTTCATATTTAGCTTCAAGGTGTCACTCACAACTTCCGATTTCCCATTCTAGTTTATGAGTAAAAATAAAACCGTAATGTTATGCAGTGATGCATGCCGCTTCATTCATGGTGTCATATGGCTGCTGGGCATATGGCCTGTCAAAACATTCCAATGATGGAATTACAATTTTGTTTGGCACTAACAAGTTACAAACCTACAAACATGGCTTTTGATGTAAAAAAAAAAAAAAGGAACATCATAAAAAAAATGGACTGGCATCAGTGCACTCAACTGCAGAATGAAGCATTGTTCTGTCTTTGTTGGCAGACCACTGCTAGCTCAACAGAAGCACCTCCATAGAAGAAAGGTGTATGTGTTGGTATCAGCATGACTGGAGGCCACACGCCAGCCCTCCAGCTATAATGATACAAGCCCATATGCCTGTTGTGACAGACTGGTATCTATGGGACGGGGAGGAAAAAAAATGATACACATAAAAATGTTATTGAGCAATTCCAGGCAACAAATGAAAGCAATTGGTGAACTAATAATGCTTTCAGTTGTGTTAATGTCAAGAAGTTGACTCATTTTATTATCTTGGGCTCTGTAAAAAACCCAAAACCCATGTCCCAAAAAGAACCTCATAAGGCAGTGGGACAGAAGAAGTGTACTTTCTGAAGTTTATGCTTTGTAACTTCCTCTCTTGTATTTCTTCCTGCATTACAGACAGGTTTGAATTGAATTTCTGAAAGAAACGTGTGTGTTAGAAGCCTATTTTTTTTTTTTTTATATATCAGGCTTTCTGTGTCTAATGCCGCGTACACACGACCGTTTTTAATGTCATTGAAAAAAACAGAATTTTTCTCGACGTGATTCTTCTCAAGCCTGCCTTGCCTACACACTATCGTGGAAAAAAATGCTCGAGTAAAGCGCGGTGACGTACAACACGTACGACGGCACTATAAAGGGGAAGTTCCATTCGGATGGCGCCACCCTTCATGTTAATAAAGTTTGTTGAGAGACGATTCGCGCTTTTCAGCCTTGTGCTTTTCAGTCCGTTACAGCGTGACGAATGTGCTATCTCCATTACGAACTCTAGTTTTACCAGAACGAGTGCTCCCGTCTCATACTTGATTCTGAGAATGCACATTTTTTTTCACGTCGTTAAAGCCTACACACGGCCGTTTTTCATGACGAGAAAAACGACAAGGTGAAAAACGACGAGAAAAATTAGAGCATGTTCCAATTTTTTCATGGCCATTCTTCACGTGGTGAAAAATGCTCTGAAGCCCACACACGATCATTTTTAATGACGTGTGTATGCGGCATAAGAGACAGCAAGGATCCCACAGTGCATTTTTCAGAATCACATGTAGACATGTTTTAAAATCACCATATTGATGATACCTGGGTCACAGTGCAGTCATAACTGAATGAACAAACAATACTCCCTGAATACATCAAACATTTTACATTTTACATTTTGACCGGTGTGTGCTGCTGAGTCTCTCCATGCTCTGGAATGTTAAAGGAGCACTCCCTGTGCAATAACAGCTTTTTACCTACTTGTAGCAGATGGAAAGGCAAAGCACTAGGGAACCTAAAGTTATATACAGTACATCTTTCTTTTTTTTTGCAGGTAAATATAAAATATTGCATAGAAAGGAGTATGGAATTAATCTTCAAGAGAGTAACTCATCCCTTAATAGTAGGGCTGTTACTGATTAAAATTTTTGTGTTCGATTAATTGTTTTTTTTATTTAATCGATTAATCGACTAATTTCGATTAATTATAACGCACATACAGATCCAACTACTTTTAGCTGATCTCCTTGCAGGCTGATTCCCAGTGCAGCTACCAATCACTGGAAAAATGATTAGCAGGATACAAAAAACACACAAAGGCAGCGCTCGATGGGAATAGCATTAAAACTTTTATAGTCTTCAAGTAGGTAACAAAATAAATATTGCACTGGAGATAAAATCGATGTAGCTACATAAACTGTAAAAATGGTGCGAGTAATACCAACCGGTAGCAAAAGCAGTCATAAAAACATGTAGCTAAGTATGATACTGGTATAAAAATGTGTACAACGATACCACTGCTGAATCCAGATGAGGAGGGGTTAACATCAGTCCGTCGGCATGTAGATGTCCCGTGAAGGGAACTATCACAACTCCCAGTGGATGGCTGTAGAATCCCAGGTTGATAGAGGGAAGTGATAGAGGAAAGTGTAACAGCCCTTGCATGTGGCAGATAGTAAGGTCCCGCCGTCATGCAGATATGAAGGCACAGCAAAGGAGCCTTTCAGATGGACACGGCAAGCCCTGCCGGTGTCCGTGACGTCACCGGATCTCCGACGGAACTCCCTGAAGACCCGGAATTTTGATCGATCAGAAAACTTAATTGATTAATCGAGGAATTAATAGTTAATTTCCACAGCCCTACTTAATAGATGTCTCTTTATTAACCACTTGCCCACCGCCTAACTGGAAAAATACGTCATGATTTTGACATTTAATACCGGAGTTATGGCTGCAGCTAGATGCTATATTCCCGATTAGAGTTGAGCGGACACCTGGATGTTCGGGTTCGACAGGTTCGGCCGAACTTCGAAAAAAAGTTCGGGTTCGGGACCGAACTTTAACCCGAACCCGGACCCGAACCCGAACCCCATTGAAGTCAATGGGGACCCGGACTTCTAAGGACTAAAAAGGCTCTAAAAAAGTAATGGAAAGGGCTAGAGGGCTGCAAATGGCAGCAAAATGTTGTTAAGAGCATGACAAGTGCTCTGCAAACAAATGTGGATAGGGAAATAACTTAAAATAACATAAGAAAAAAAAAATATGCTGGAGGCCCCCTTTTCAGCAGAAGAGGTATGGGAAGTCATTAAGAACCTCAGAAACTCAACGGCACGATGCCACACATATGGTGGGAATGCCCCAGAATACGCCCTTTCTGGAATAAATTATTCAATTTAATGGATAAGCTAGTGGGAAAATAAAATACTTTGAAATAAAAATGTAGCGGGGTGCTAAATTTAAGGGAAGTGTTTGAGTGGTAAATAGGCTCAAACACCCTAATTCTGTAGGATTCATGGACCATTTTGTCCTCAGTAGTACAGCGGGGCGGGGAACCTGCTGTGCATGCTGGGAGAGCATATAAAAGGGGCAGACCTTTGGCCTGGGGGCTGATGTCCAGTGGGGTCCACGCCCAGGTGCCTTCGGCCTGGGTGCATGTGTTCCTGTTCCATCTCGGGTACCTTTAGCCCGGGGTGAGGTACTATCCTGGAGTTCCTGCTGCCCTGGGTATGGAGGCCTAGGTGCGGGAGTAAAGCCTGGAGTCCAGAGTCTTTGTCTGGAGTTCGCTAAGGGTCGAGGAGTCTTAGGGTGCCGCCTCGTGTAGGGGACCATGTTCCAGGGAAGGGAGGATCATTCTGATGGACCGATGCGGGAGTCACGGTGAAGGAAGGGTCTGTTGACTCCCTGGAGAGATGTCTTCCCCTTGATATGGGCTAGGTTCGTAGAAGGAGAAGCTCAAGGTCATCTTGACTGTATCAGAGGCCTTATTCACCCGGCCCGTGGCAGGGGCCTTATACACCCTGGTCTGTGGCAGAGACCAAAGTTCTCCAGGTCCGTGGCAGGGGCCTTGTACACCCGGTCTGTGGCAGAGACCAACCTCAAGGTCTGTGGCAGAGACCGTGCACCTAAAACTGTTTGAGAAACCTAAGCAGTGAAGTGAATGTGCTATGTTTGTGCCTGGACCTCCTCCGCACCTTAAGCTGTCCTGTTTCTTTGCTCTAACCTTTTCTATCCGAGTAGAGTTTATTTTGCCATGAGAGAATAAGAGTTGTAATTTCAGCTGGTGTGGACATTGACTTTACTGGGAATTAAAGGACTTGCCTCTACCTACAGTAGAGGTGAGAATCATCCTCTGGAGGAGTTTTGATTCCGGCTGTGGACACGGCCCGTCAAGTACACCGCTCAACCTCTTTATATAGGAGGGTACGGGCTGATAGTGCGGTGTGCCTTTCTCCCTCCTGCGAGGAGCCAACAACATAAAGGCAGGTAAGGGGGAAAGGATCTGTGCGCTACAAAAAAATAAAATAAAAATTATAATCTTGACCTAGGAGGACGAGGTCCATATGGAGTAGGAGGTTGAGGTGGCGGTGGATGTGGCTGTGTGGGTGGAAGCGGCGGTCGGGTAGGACGAGGTAGCCAACACTGGTTCAAAAATACAACAATGGCTGGGTAAGGCCGGTGATGTGTTGAATTCTGTCCCCTGTCAAATAGTGTCCACCCTGTACTGCGCTTGCTCAGTATGTAGGACAAGGGGATTTCGAAAATCTCCCAAGACGAACGGCGCCTGCGTGGTGAGTTCAGGTGAAGGCCACACCATCCGTGGTTCAAGCCGAGCCAAGTGAGGCCGTGCCCGAAGCGTGGCGATCGAACCGAGCCCGTGAGGGGCCCTGTTACTATGTGCTACCGTATGTCCACTTGGATGGTGGGGCTTGAACCTGCACTCACAGCGCAGGCGCCGTTCATCTTCGGAGACTTTGTGAATCTCCTTGTCCTCTGTACTGCGCAAGCGCTGCGCCTTCGCAGTATGGGCCGGACACAATCCGATAGCCGGACAGTTTTTGTCACAACACCGGTATACATGTCTATTCTGCACAAGGTATGGACAAGTCCTGTGGGATCCAAGCCTGGTTCATTTTAATGAACGTGAGCTTGTCCACATTGGCTCTGGACAGACGGCTGCGCTTGTCTGTGATAACGCCCCCTGCCGTGCTAAATACACGTTCAGATAATACACTGGCTGCAGGGCAGGCCAGCACCTCCAAGGCATAAAGGGCAAGCTCAGGCCATGTGCCCAATTTGGAGACCCAGAAGTTAAAGGGGGCAGACCCATCATCCAGTACGTGTAGGCCTGTGGACACATACTGCTCAACCATGTTGGTGAAATGCTGCCTCCTGCTAAGACGTTCCATCTCAGCTGGTGGTGCTGGTTGTTGTGGCGTGCTGACAAAGCTTTTCCACATTTCAGCCATGCTAACCCTGCCTTCTGAGGTGCTGCCGGTGCCCCGGCTGCGTTGGCGACCTCTTCGTCCTCCTCTGCCTTCGCCTTGTGCTTCCACCGTACGCCCGCTGTCAGGTGGGAATGCCACCAGCAGCGCGTCTACCAGCGTGCGCTTGTACTTGCGCATCTTACGATCCCGCTCCAGTGAGGGAATTAAGGACGGTACGTTGTCCTTGTAACGGGGATCCAGCAGGGTGGCCACCCAGTAATCAGCACCAGTTAAAATGTGGGCAACTCGGCGGTCATTGCGGAAACACTGCAGCATGTAATCGCTCATGTGTGCCAGGCTGCCCAGAGGCAAAGAAAAGCTGTCCTCTGTGGGAGGTGTATCGTCTGTGTCCTCTGTAATCCCCCAGCCACGCACCAGTGATGGCAACGAGCTGGCCTGGGTGCCACCCTGCTGTGAAAATGGCTCCTCCTCCTCCTCCTCCTCCATCTCCTCCTCCACCTCGTCATCCTCCAGAACTGTGCCCTTTCTGCCGGACAATTGTGTACCTGGCGTTTGTTGGTGCAGGAACCCACCCTCGTAGCCACTTGTGAAAGACTGCCCTGAAAGCCTTTGAAATGATCCCGCTTCCTCCTCCTCCTCCTCATCCTCCTGTGCCACATCCTCTTCCATCATCGCCCGAAGCGTTTTTTCAAGGAGGCATAGAACTGGGATAGTAACGCTAAGAACGGCGTCATTGGCACTGGACATGTTGGTGGAGTACTCGAAACAGCGCAACAAGGCACACAGGTCTCGCATGGAGGCCCAGCTATTGGTGGTGAAGTGGTGCTGTTCCGCAGAGCGACTCATGCGTGATTGCTGCAGCTGAAATTTCACTATCGCCTGCTGCTGCTCACACAGTCTGGCCAGCATGTGCAAGGTGGAGTTCCACCTTGTGGGCACGTCACATATGAGGCGGTGAGCGGGAAGGCCGAAGTTACGCTGCAGCGCTGACAGGCGAGCAGCAGCAGGGTGAGAACGCCGAAAGTGCGCACACACAGCCCACACTTTCTGCAGCAGCTCTGGCATATTGGGGTAATTTTTAAGGAACCTCTGGACCACCAAGTTCAGCACATGCGCCAGGCAAGGGATGTGCGTCAAACCGGCTAGGCCCAGAGCTGCTACGAGATTTCGCCCATTATTGCACACCACCAGCCCGGGCTTGAGGCTCACTGACAGCAACCACTCATTGGTCTGTTGTTCCATGTCCCTCCACAACTCCTGCGCGGTGTGGGGTTTTTCCCCCAAACAGGAAAGTTTTAAAACTGCCTGCTGTCGTTTACCCCTGGCTGTGCTGAAGTTGGTGGTGAAGGTGTTACGCTGACCGGATGAGGAGGCGGTAGAGGATGAGGAAGCGGAGTAGGAGGAGTTAGCAACAGGAGGCAAACTGAAGCGCCCTGCAATCCTCGGTGGTGGAAGGACATGCGCCAAACTGCTATCTGCCTCAGGCCCAGCCGCCACTGCATTTACCCAGTGTGCTGTTAGGGAGATATAACATCCCTGACCGTGCTTACTGGTCCACGCATCCGTAGTTAGGTGGACCTTGCCACAGATGGCGTTGCGCAGTGCACACCTGATTTTGTCCCCCACTTGGTTGTGCAGGGAAGGGATGGTTCATCTGGAAAAATAGTGGCGGCTGGGCACGACGTACTGTGGGACAGCCAATGCCATCAGGCTTTTAAAACTCTGCGTCTCCACCATACGGAATGACAGCATTTCAAAGGCCAGGAGTTTTGAAATGCTGGCATTCAGGGCCAAGGATCGCGGGTGGCTAGGGGGGTACTTCCTCTTCCGCTCCAATGTTTGGGAGATAGAGAACTGAACGCTTCCATGGGACATTGTGGAGATGGTTGGTGACCCAGGTGGTAGTGTTGCTGTCAGATCCTCTGTTTGCGGGGTGGCAGGTGCCACTGTCACTACAGAGGTGGATGAAGAGGCAGAGACTGCAGCAGAAGAGGAAGCAGGAGGAGCCAGAGACCTTTCTTGGTTTTTGAGGTGTCTACTCCACTGCAGCTCGTGCTTTGCACTTAGATGCCTGGTCATGCAGGTTGTGCTCAGGATGAGAACGTTTATGCCTCACTTCAGCCTCTGATTGCACAGCCTGCAAACCACTCGTGTCTTGTCATCAGCACATTGTGTGAAGAACTGCCACGCTAGGGAACTCCTTGGACCTGGCTTTGGTGTGCTCGGTCCCTTGCTGCGTTGGGCAGTAGCAGACATACTATCTAGGGGACGGACGCTCCGCTTTTGCACCCTGCTCCCTCTTCTGCTGTGCTGGTGGCTCTGTGCGACCACCGCCTCTTCCTCCAAACTACACTGGTCACCTGCATAACGTTGATTCCATGTGGGGTCGAGGACCTCATCGTCCTCCACATCATCTTCCACCCAGTCTTCACCCCTGCCCTCCTTGTCTGTCTGCACAATTGCGAAAGCAGCAGCAGTTGGCACCTGTGTTTCGTCATCATCCGAGACGTACTGCGATGGTCCTCCCATGTACTCATCATGAAACATAAGTGGTTGGGCATCGGTGCACTCAATCTCTTCCACTTCTGGGGCAGGGCTAGGTGGATGGCCCTGGGAAACCCTGCTAACAGAGTCATCGAAAAGCAGAAGAGACTGCTGCATGATTTGGGGCTCAGACTGCTTGGCTGATTTGCAAGGGGGTGAGGTGAAAAACTGATGGACATGGGTTTCAGGTGCCAACTCTGATCTTTCATCAGAAGAGTGGGTGGGAGACAATGTGAAGGAACCCGAGGCACTGTCAGCAACCCAATCTACTATCGCCTGTACTTGTCCTGGCCTAAACATTCGTACAGCCTCATTAGGCGCGACAAAATACCGCCGCAGGCTCGGTCGCCTACTCGCACCTGAGGAAGGTGTTTCACTTGTGCGTGTATCTGGCACAGATCCACCACGTCCTCTCCCTGCAACAGGAGCTCCACCAGCAGCACCACGACCGGGGCCACCACGTCCCTTTGACCTTCTCCTCATATTTTCCAAATTTAGGATGTTGCCCTAAATGGGTGTTTTTGGAAGAGCAGAACACACCCACAGTACGTAACCACTAAATCGCACAGCTACAGAACTGCAGAAAATGCTATTCAAAAAAATGTTTTTTTTTTAGTATAGCACAGTAGGAGAAAACTATATAGAAATTGTTTATTTCACACACCTCCAAATATGTATAACACACTGCAAACTATTTTTTGTGCCCCTAAACGGCGTTTTTTGGAAGAGCAGAACACACCCACAGTACGTAACCGCTGAATCGCACAGCTACAGAACTGCAGAAAATGCTATTCAAAAAAATTTTTGTTTTTTTAGTATAGCACAGTAGGAGAAAACTATATAGAAATTGTTTATTTCACACACCTCCAAATATGTATAACACACTGCAAACTATTTTTTGTGCCCCTAAACGGCGTTTTTTGGAAGAGCAGAGCACACCCACAGTACGTAACCGCTGAATCGCACAGCTACAGACCTGCAGAAAATGCTATTCAAAAAAAATGTTTTTTTTTAGTATAGCACAGTAGGAGAAAACTATATAGAAATTGTTTATTTCACACACCTCCAAATATGTATAACACACTGCAAACTATTTTTTGTGCCCCTAAACGGCGTTTTTTGGAAGAGCAGAACACACCCACAGTACGTAACCGCTGAATCGCACAGCTACAGAACTGCAGAAAATGCTATTCCAAAAAAATTTAGTTTTTTTAGTATAGCACAGTAGAAGAAAACTATTTAGAAATTGTTTATTTCACACACCTCCAAATATGTATAACACACTGCAAACTATTTTTTGTGCCCCTAAACGGCGTTTTTTGGAAGAGCAGAACACACCCACAGTACGTAACCGCTGAATCGCACAGCTACAGAACTGCAGAAAATGCTATTCAAAAAAAATGTTTTTTTTTTTAGTATCGCACAGTAGGAGAAAACTATATAGAAATTGTTTATTTCACACACCTCCAAATATGTATAACACACTGCAAACTATTTTTTGTGCCCCTAAACGGCGTTTTTTGGAAGAGCAGAACACACCCACAGTATGTAACCACTGAATCGCACAGCTACAGAACTGCAGAAAATGCTATTCAAAAAAAATGTGTTTTTTTTAGTATAGCACAGTAGAAGAAAACTATTTAGAAATTGTTTATTTCACACACCTCCAAATATGTATAACACACTGCAAACTATTCTTTGTGCCCCTAAATGGCGTTTTTTGGAAGAGCAGAACACACCCACAGTACGTAACCGCTGAATCGCACAGCTACAGAACTGCAGAAAATGCTATTCAAAAAAATGTTGTTTTTTTAGTATCGCACAGTAAGAGAAAACTATATAGAAATTGTTTATTTCACACACCTCCAAATATGTATAACACACTGCAAACTATTTTTTGTGTCCCTGAATGGCTCTTTTTGCAAGCGTACATTAAAGTGCAATTTTTTTTTTTTTTTGCCCTAAACGGGTCTTTTTTTGCCCTATGGGTCTTTTGGAAAAGAGCACAATAAAGTGCCTTTTTTTCCCCCCTAAAAGTTAGATTTTCTCTGACACTGGGCTCATGGCAGTGTAAAAAGACTGTGCACTGCAACACAAACAGGTAAACCTATGCAGATCGCTGATTTTAATCTCTGAATCTGGACTCCTATATAATATTCTCTCTCCCTGAAAGCACCAACAGGAACCTGGCCCTACACTACACTATCTCTCTATCTTTTCCCTCAGATTGCAGAATCAGGACTACCTCATGTATTTTACAATCTCTCCCTATTAGCAACAGCAGCAGACTAGATCCTCTCCCTATCTATTCTGAAGCAGAGTGACGTGTGTGCTGTGTGCCTCTAGCTTATATAGAAGCTGGTTCACATGTTGCACTGACCAATCACAGCCATGCTATTAGTAGGCATGGCTATGATGGCCTCTAAGGGCACACCAGCTAATCAAAAGGTGATTGGCTGGCCCCTGAAGAATTTCTAAATGCGTAATTAGATTGCCGAACCCGAACCCGGACTTTTGCGCAAAGTCCGGGTTCGGGTTCGGGAAAAAGCTAAAGTTCGGTACGGACCCGAACTTTACAGTTCGGGTTCGCTCAACACTATTCCCGATATAAATTTTTCTCTCAAGGCGCCTGACTTTCTGCTTAAAGTGATCCAAGCTGTGGATTTGCCGCTTTTAAAAGCAGCAGGAGGGGTCATACCCCCCCCCCCCCCCTTCCGGTGCTTTTCAGTGGTTCCTGGGCATACCCGGACGATTGGTAGCTCCCGGGAACTGATCCAGCGCTGGCGGCAGCTGGTCACAGATATGAGCGAAAGAAAAGATGACATCCCTATGGCCTAAGAGGACCGGATTAACGTCATGATGTCACTTGCGATTACAGCCCCACGTATCAAGGCCTTTTTAAAAAAAAAAAAAAAAAGAGCAAAAGATCAATTTTTTTTATTTTTATCATTTGCTTTTAAAAGTAGAGGAGAGATTTGGGGTCTTTATCTCTCCATATAGAGGACTTGTCATGCTGTATTGTTACCACAAAGGATGTTTGCATTTCTTGCGATAGGGACAGTGTAAAAAAAAAATATATATATTAATAAAATAAATAATTAAAAAATTGCTTGCATGCAGAGGTGATCGCTTACGTCAGGGGTGCCCAACCTTTTGAAGAGCAAGGGCCACTTAAGCGTCTTGGTAACCGGTCGCCGGCCACAATGAGCGGAGTGGGCGGATGGCAGGTCCGTGTCTGCTCTGTATATGCAGAGCGGACACGGACACAGCCCACTATACTCGGATTTGATTGGAGGTAGGACACAAGTCGGTTTACATCTACCACTCCTTAGAGGTGAATGGAGGGTCCAATTGGATCAGACTGACCGTGTGAAAGGGGCCCAAGGCTGCTTTTACACAGATGCGCTGCAGTTTACCCGCACCGTTTGGTAAACTTTCAGAAAGCTCACCAAACTTGCAGGTAATAACAGAAGTCTATGGCTCAGTGCAGGTAACCCGCAAGTGCCCAGATATGCCCATATATACCCTGTAATTTTAGTAATAAAACTGACCTTTAATAACAGTATTCTATTCTATTCCATCCCAGAGCAGGAAGTTGCAGGTCACATCCGAGGGCTCTGCGGGCCACATGTGGCCCCCGGGCAACTGGTTGGGCACCCCTGGCTTACGTGGTCACGCCCACATATGTAAATGGTGTTTGAACCATGCATGTGAGGTATTGCCGCGAACGTCAGAGCAAGAGCAATCATTTTGGGACTAGACCTACTCTGTAACTTTAAACTGGTAACCTGTAGAAATTTGTAAAATGTCATCTATGTAGATTTTGAAGTACCAGTTTGGCATCATTCCATGGCCATCCACAATTTTAAAGCATGACATGTTAGGTATCTATTTACTCTGTGTAACATCATCTTTCATATTTTACCAAAAAATTGGGGTTTATATTGTGAGTTTTTTTTTTTTATTCATTCCCAAAAAATTATGTTTGAAAAACCACTGCTCAAAAACTGTGTGACATAAAAAATTGCAATGACGGCCATTTTATTCTCTAGGTCCTTTGCTAAAAATATATGTAGCACACAGATCCTTTTCCCCTTCTTACCTTCCTTTTAGGGGGATCAGACACACCATGCCACATGCCCGCATCCTCTGGATTAGAGGTCGGGCGGTGTTATGTATTTGGGTCCCACAGCGAGTTGCTTCCTTTCACTGGTTCTCCCCTCTAGATTATAGAGGCAAGTCTTTACCTTTCCCAAAGAAGGTCAATGTCCACACAACACTTCAACTCCAGCAATAGTTTATTTTCTCTTTTTGCTTCAGTAATCAAAAAGTTAGAGAGGAAAGGGGTTAGCAGAATAGGATGGATTCAGGCACACTCTTGGCTTCGTCGCCACTCGGTCCCGAGTGGGTACAGCTCACCCGGATAGTCACTTAATAGCACTAGCAGCCGGCTTGAAGCTCGAACAGTGACTTAGTCCCCTCCAAGGACAAAGTCAAGGAGATCCCTCCTTAAGTAATGACACTCCGCAAAGGCAGTCTGCGAAGAAAGGAATCCTTCCCTCTGACAGGTCACCAGGCCTCTCCAGAGACAGCAATCTTGTATTACTCGTCTCCTCTATGGGACCGATCCTCCCCTGGTTTCCTCTCAGTCAGAGCGGTTGCCCTCACCTGGGCTCCCTGGGTTTCCTTTCTGGTTGTAGACCCAGTTGAAGGTACTGGGCCTACCTGGAACTCCGCAGCCTCGGGCCAAAGGTGCCCGAGACTCCTTAGTCAAAGTTGGGCGCACCCCCCTCCCTTAGAGGGGCACACTGCTCTGGGTACAGGTCCCCGGGTACTACTCCTGAACAATGGCATCTGCCCCTTATATACCCTCTCCCGGCATGCACAGCAGGCCGGAAAAACCCACCGTACGGCAGCCGAGAGAGGACATCCAATAGCCACTCCATCACCTGTGGTTCAACCCCGGGTATAAGTGACAGCACCACCTATACGCCTGAAGGGGAACTGCATGCCAGGTGACACAGTAGCAAGGCAGAGTCCAAACAATTAGAAGAACCGAGCCAACTACCGCTCAGGCCACCCCTAAATTTAAGGTAGTGGTCCGCTACATATATATATATATATATATATATATATATATATATATATATATATATATATATATAATCTCACAAAAGTGAGTACACCCCTCACATTTTTGTAAATATTTTATTATATCTTTTCATGTGGCAACGCTGAAGAAATTACACTTTACTACAATGTAAAGTAGTGAGTGTACAGCTTGTATGACAGTGTAAATTTACTGCCCCCTCAAAATAACTCATCACACAGCCATTAATGTCTAAACCGCTGGCAACCCTTAAGTGAAAATGTCCAAATTCGGCCCAAAGTGTCAATAGTTTGTGTGTCCACCATTATTTTCCAGCACTGCCTTAAAGCGTAGTTCCGCCGTTTTTTTTAAAATTAAAAGTCAGCAGCTACAAATACTGCAGCTGCTAACTTTTAATACATGGACACTTACCTGTCCTGGGTGCCCGTGATGTCGGGTCCTGAAGCCGATTTGTCCCTCTGCTCTCGGGTGCTGCCGCCGCCATCTTCGGTAAGGTAATCAGGAAGTGAAGCCTTGCGGGACCTGTGTGTCTCCAAGAAGACAGCGGGGGGGGGGGGGGAAGAGTAGGCGCCGGACGTGGCGTAGGTCACTGCAGTGATCTATGCCCGGAAGTGGGAGCAAATACCTGTATTACACAGGCATATGCTTCCTCCTCCCCCTTGAAAGGTGCCAAATGTGACACCGGAGGGGTGGAGGATTCCAAAAAGCAGAAGTTCCATTTTTGGGTGGAACTCCACTTTAACCCTCTTTGGCATGTAGTTCACCAAAGCTTCACAGGTTGCTACTGGAGTCCTCTTCCACTCCTCCATGACGACATCACAGAGCAGTTTGCTAAAGACAATGTGAGGGATGTACTCACTTTTTACTTGTAAACAAAAGAGTGTCAGAAAAAGGCCTGGTCAGCAAGTGGTTTTAAACAAAGAGAGCTATAAAGATAAGTTAGATGGCCTATACATTTTGGGGAACCCTTTGTCATAAAAGTGGAGCTGAGGCTGCACAGCAATTTCTCACACATTGCGCCAAACTTACCTTACCAAACTTAAATCGCCATAGATGAGTCCGTTTTTTTTTGTTCAACCAGTGGGTTTAAAAAAAAAAAAAAAAGACCCAATTCCCCTATCCACACATTCAAGGTAAATAGGGGAATCCTACCTGCTTGTATTCTGTATTGTATTGTATTCTGAGAGCAGGGAGACTTCACCACCAGACTGCAGCGCTGATCAAGCAGAAATTTTCCAATAAGACGGTTGTTCAACCACAATGGTCATACATGGATCGAAATTTGGCTAGTTCCTGCTGAACTGGGCAGCCAGTAATGATTTGACTATTGTGCAAATTGCTCAAAAAAAGGGAAAGTTGTTTTTAAAACAGATGTTATAATACATTTCTTAGGCCTCATGCACACTGGATGTTTTTTCAGCTACTTCTAGGGGTGTCAAATGTTTTATTTTCCTGTCTCTAAACTCCCCTGCCTATATGATCGGGTTAACACTGCTCCGACATGTAAGTCGGACAACTTTTGATCTGACTTTCCCCTACGACTTCGATGCGACTTCAATGAACGGGATCCGACTGTGATCCGACAATACCAGGCTCTTTTAAATCTGGTATAAATCTTGAGGGGGAACCCCACGCCAAAATGAAAAAAAAAATGGTGTGGGGGGGGTCCAATAGCGTCAAAAGTGTCCGATGTGTCCATCATAATGTGGCAGTCACGATAAAAATCGCAGATCCGCGCCATTTCTAATAAAAAAATTATTAATAAAAATGCCATAAAACTATCCCCTATTTTGTAGACGCTATAACTTTTGCGCAAACCAATCAATATACGCTTATTGCGATTTTTTACCAAAAATATGTAGAATACATATCGGCCTAAACTGAGGAAAAAAATGTTTTTTATATATTTTTGGGGATATTTATTATAGCAAAAGGTAAAAAATATTGCTTTTTTCAAAATTGTTGCTCTTTTTTAGTTTATAGTGCAAAAAAAAAAAACGCAGGTAATCAAATATCACCAAAAGAAAGCTCTATTTGTGGGAAAAATGGATGTAAATTTTGTTTGGGAGTCACGTCGCACGACCTCGCCATTGTGAGTTAAAGCGACTCAGTGTCGAATCGGAAAAAATGGCCCGGTCATTGGGTAGCCAAATCCTCCGGGGCTGAAGTGGTTAACAAGGGGGCCACGGATCCTGTCCCCTCACCCTATGTGAATAAGTATGGGGTATGTCTTCTTCCTCCGGTTCTTCTCCCTCTGCTGATGTCTTCTTCCTCCGGTTCTTCTTCCTCCGGTTTTTCTTCCCAGGTTCTTCTCCCTCCACTGTCTTCTTACTCTGGTTCTTCTGCCGGTTCTTCTCCCTCCTGATGTCTTCTCCCGGCACTAACTCTGGCCCCGGGCGGTGATGTCACAGAAAGGTCACGCCCCATGGCTATATAAGTAATGGCACACGCCGGAGCTAACACAACAGCAGGAGCTAGCAGGGCATCTGTGGTGAGGAAGAAAAGCACTATTCCTCTAGCATGGTGACTGCCTCCACACAGAAACACAGTGCAGAACAAGGCATGGATTCAGGTTCTGGTGATTCCCCTCACTTTTGAGACATTGAGGTGGATTTACTAGAGGCTATTCACTTTCCAGGGGAAGTTATACTTTGCAAGGGAACTTTCCTAATATCTTAGTGATAGAGGTAAAGCTCTGCTAACTTCCATCATCCAATCATGTGTGTAGCACCCTCTACTTTAGGTTGGAGCTAGTAGTAGGATTTTTGTCAATACAGGTAAATTTAATCAGGCCTAGCTGTGAGCTAGGCCTGTTTGTTTTGATCTGTGTGGGCTGGGAGTGGCACAGAGTAGGCTGGAGATTCACCGTCAGCATCGTCTTCCTGTCACCTCCCTCTTACTTCTAGAGGATTCTATAAGGGAGGAGGGGAAGTGAGGAGGGGCTTCTGGGGTGTCTCAGGGAGCCCTGACCAATGAATTGGCAGGGGCAAGGCCTCCTTGAAATACCCAGGGTAAGCCCAGCTGGGGAGGGGAGTTCGGGTGGAAGAACTGGGAGATGGAGTACTAGCTGTCGGGGGTCTTTGAGGGAACTCCCCAGTCTGGGGGGGTAACCTTGGGCCTGGAGCTCGGGAGTGGAAGGGACCCTCGTACAAACCACAGGGGTGTTCTGATCAGGAGCAGGAGAGGACAGTGGAAGGTACTGCCAGGCAAAGTCTCCAGGAGGGATCTACCAGGTGTCGTGAGTGGTAGGCACAGTCAGCAGAGCTGGGGAGGCATGCTGGAGCTGACTAGGAGTGTGCAGTGAGATGGATGTATAGCCAGCAGGAGAGACTGTGATGCCATGGGCAGTGTAGTAGGGCAGCTGCAGCCAGGAGGGCTGGCAGGGCCTGAAGAGGACTGGCTGGGATCAGTAGTCCACCAAGGACATCTAGCATTTAAGCAATTTAACCTTTTCTGGCTACACCACAGGGGCCCGTGGTCCCTGCCTGCAAAAGGCATTTCTACAAGGCCTGGCTGGAACCAGAGTCAGGTCTAACCATGTGCTAGCTGTGCCTGAGGAGAAGTGATGTGATGGAGAGAGTGAGGAGGTAATAGTCTGCAAGCAAGTTTGTGCAGGAGGAGTGTGAAGTGTAAATATGTACAGGGAGTCTACAGAGTTCGGTCCCAATGCAAATGTTTCTACTCAAATTCTGGGCATCTCATGAATCCCCTAACCCCATCCAAGTTTAACCCCTCAATAAAAACGCCAAAAACAAAGTTAACAGTTCTATTCATTGACTCCGTGTGCTTGAGAAAGTGAATGCCGGGCTGGGCAGGGTGACAGACGGACTACAACTTTCATCAGCTCCTACAGGGGTACCGGTACATTTGCAAGCAAAAAAATTTTGTTTTTATTTTCCTTGCACAATATTGAGTATTCTTTGCAAAGTAAATGTAGCACACAGATCCCTTCCTTGCTTACCTCCACTAGCAGGTGGGACACATCATGCCACATGCCCAATATCCTCCTTAGTGCAGAGGGTGAGCGGTGTTATCTGATTTGGGTCCTGCAGCGTTGGATTCTTCACCCTAGAGTGTAGGAAGAAGTCTATTCTCTCTCTTTACTTCATGAAGGCCATTGTCCAGACAGTATTGAAACCCAATAAAAGGTTTATTTTGGTTGCTTAGGAACTCGATAGGAAAGTTGGAGATAGAGAGAAATGAGCTAGGAGGTAGGTTCAGGCACGCAGCACCCAATCATTAATCGTCGCCACTCAGGCCTGAGTGGGTTTTGCTCACCCGGATAGTCCCTCCAAGAGCGTCCTAGCAGCCGCTGTGGAGCACGAAGCGTTTACTTGTAGTTTCCTAGGAATACGATCAGGAAATAATCTCTAAGTCCTAAACTTCCCAGCCTAGTAATATTTTAAGTCCTTAGGTGCCAATAGGGCACATTACTAGGCTTGTGGCGGGTTATGGAATCCTTCCCTCTGATAGGTAACCAGGTCTCCCCCGAGACAGTGACTTCCTTCACCGATTCCCTGGTTTCCTCTCCTTCAGAGCGAGTCACCCTCACTTGGGCACCCTGGGACTCCTCTTCTAGTGTAGGCCTCAGCTAAAGGTGTGGGGCCCACCTGGAACGATGCAGCCTCGGGCTAAAGGTGCCCGGGGGCTGAACACACACACGTACCTCTGGCCATTAGGGCCACCAAAGGTAGGGTACGTGTCTGTTCTTCTCAGACGAAGGGGTCCTCTCCAACGCCTCACGCCTAATGGCGTCTGCCCCTTAAGTACCCTCTCCCAGCATGCACAGTGGGTAGACCGCGTCCACTGCACGGCTGCCGAGAGAGGACACCCAATGGTGTTGCGCTACCCCCTGTGGTTCCACCTGAGCCGGAGATTACCGCGCCACCCACAGGCAACAGGGAACACTGCAGCCAGGCAATATCACGCCAGAGCAGAAGCAAGTTTTAGAAAATTAATAGTCTGAGCCCAACTATGGGCTCAGACTAACCCCTAAATTTGAACATAGCGCCCCCTAAATCGGGGGGGGGCGCTACACAAACCTTCACCGCAATGAGGCAAATTCCCTCACAAAGAGAACAGCCCATTTGCCTTTGTTAAATAAACTGCAGGTGCTCCTACTTCCTGTGGAGCAGAGGTCACATAATAATTTAAATGAGTAATAATGATTCTCTACTCCATCCAAATTGAAAAAAAAAAGATTTTGGCTTTAGCTATATGTGAAATACTAAGTATACAAAATCGTTATGCTGTATATAAATACATCTTTAATGCTAAAAAGTGGTCAATAGATTTTACAATACAAATACATTTTAATAGGTAGGTTGCTTAAAAGTGTAATTGTCAAAGATCAGCAAATTAAAAGTTCACCTGTCTAAAATAAGAATAATGAAGCTGCAAAATATTGATGTTTATTGATTTCCAAAGACATAATATTCATTATGAGCAATTGTCTCATGAATCTGTAAAAATGTTTAGGACATCTATTGACTTAAGATAATTCTATAAAACCAACCTAATTAAAAGTAAAGTCTTTCTATTTTTGCATTATAAATTTTAAAAAGTCACACATGCAATAGTAAATATAATCAAAAGTTTTCCTGCCATGTTAATAATAATGATAATGGGAAACCAATACAGTACCTTGAAAAAGTATTCACACCCCTTGAATTTTTTTACATTTTGTCATGTTACAAAAAAAAATAAAAAAAAAATTATTGGGCTTTTATGTGATAGACCAACACAAAATGGCACATAATTGTGAAGTGGAAGGAAAATTATAAATGTGAAAAAAGTGTTGCATGCATTTGTATTCAGCCCCCATTTACTCTGATACCCCTAACTAAGATCTAGTGGAACAAATTGCTTTCACAAGTCACCTAATTAGTAAATAGAGTCCACCTGTGTGTAATTTAATCTCAGTATAAATACAGTAGTTCTGTCAAGCCCTCAGAGGTTTGTTAGAGAACCTTATTGAACAAACAGCACCATGAAGGCCAAGGAACACACCAGACAGGTCAGGGATAAAGTTGTGGAGAGGTTTAAAGCAGAGTTAGGAACATCTCACGGAGCACTGTTCAATCCATCTTGTAAAAGAAATGGAAAGAGTATGGCACAACTGCAAACCTACCAAGACATGGCCGTCCACCTAAACTGACAAGCTGGGCAAGGAGAGCATTAATAAAAAGAAGCGACCAAGAGGCCCATGGTGACTCTGGAGGAGCTGCAGAGATTCACAGTTTAGGTGGAAGAATCTGCTATAATACATATGCCAAAAAAATATAACAAAACAAATGTATTCATCAGTTTAGGCCGATATATATTCTTCTACATATTTTTTGTAAAAGAAATCACAATAAGCGTATATTGATTGGTTTGCGCAAAACTATGGAATAGATTTAGGGACTTTTAATTATTTGTATTGTTTTTACTTTTAATGGTGGCGATCTGCGGTTTTTAACGGGACTGCAACATTGCGGCGGACAAATATGAACCCAAATGACATTTTTTTGGGACCAGTCACATTATTACATTGATCAGTGCTATAAAAATGCACTGATCAATGTATAAATGACACTGGCAGGGAAAAAGTTAACACTAGGGGGCGTTCAAGGGGTTAAGTGTGTTCCCTGGGTGTGTTCTAATTGTAGAGGGGGATGGGCTACCAGGGACATGAGAGATAGCTGTTTCTGATCACTGGGAACAGAAGATCTCTGACATGTCATCTGGCAAAACAGGAATCGCCTTGTTTACATAGGCAGATCCCCGTTCTGCCTCTGTATGCCTCTGTATGCCATTAACATGGATCCGATGGACCCGTGGGCACTCTCCCGCGGCAAGCGGCAGGCGTGTGCCCGTTATCTCCTGTGCAAAGATTAACGTACACCTACAGCGGTTTGCGCAGGAGAGACGACCTGCCGCAGTATAATGACGGTGGCTGGTCAGCAAACGGTTAGTGTGAACCTTTGAAGATAGATTCCCCACATCTAGCTCTAAAAAGATCTTCCGAAAAACTTCAAAGGTATATTTTAGGTTTTCAGGGTAGCTCAGACTAAAAGCATAAATGAGTCCAATTATCATTCTCTCTGATACAAAATGAGAGTGCTATATGAAAAAAACACTATACCAATATGTTTGTTTTTCCTGCCAATGCAGCATAAATATGGTATATTTGTTTTTGAAATGTAATAACAAATCGTCACAGATACAGTACAAATTAATGCTATCTTTGTTTTTAAATTTTAATAACATTGGGTGCAAAGTGGGCGGGGCTTGATGTTTCATAATCTGAATTTCAATTCCAATATCTCAAAAAACCGAACCGACTGAAACATTCATTTTTGTGGCACAAAATAGTTTTTAAGCTTAACAGCTGGCGGTCCCTCACCCTGCATCTTGGTTGCGTTCTGTCGCTTGCAGTAAGCACAAACTTTGCGTGCGCTCAAGTGAGTTGTCTCAATAGGTGTATACAACTGACATATGTCCATTTATTATAAATATATTAATTTGCAAATAAAATAACAATTTTGGATGGTATGTTAAGCAACATTTAAAGCATGTGAACGATAATTTGTTCAATGTTTATTCTTACCTTTCAATGGCATTGCTTGGCACTGGTGGCGCGCTTTTGTCCTGATGGGCCTCATACATATGTGAACTGCCTTGTGCAGGTTTTCAAAGTTCCAAAAGACGTCAAACTCTTTAAAATATACAGTATCAAAACTCGTGCACTTGCACGTTTGGCAAACATGCGTCCCGCAATTTCAATCAAATAAAAAGATATTTTTTGTTAAGTAAATTTAACTCAATTAGAATATGGAAATACAAATACCTTAAGGCTGCTTTCACACTGGGGCGCTTTACAGGCGCTATTTTTAGCCCAAAAGCCCCTTAAAAAAACGCCCCAGTGTGAAAGGGGTCTAAAGGTTTTGTCTAGATTACCCAAAATTATACATTATTTTCGTAAATGTAAAAGGTGTGTTTTAAGAATTAATGAAAATTAAGTAAGGTACTTAAAATATCAAAGTAAATTAATTAACATTTATTTTTATGTTGAAAATTATAAAAAATTTATGTTAAAATTACAAGCCAACAGAATCATTTTTATCAGTGCACTTGAAAGTGCAGTCGCTGTAGATCCGAGGGGGACATGCAAGGAAAATAAAAAACAGCATTTTAGCTTACACATGATTGGATGATAAAATCAGCAGAGCTTCCCCTCATTTCAGATCTACCCCTCAGATTTACAGCGACTGCACTTCCAAGTGCACTTTCAGTGCAATTTCAAGTGCACTTGTAGTTTGCACTTGTAGTACAAAGTGTATTTGCCTTTTGTAAATAACCCCCAATGTGTGGTGGAAAAGTACAGTATCTCACAAAAGTGAGTACACCCCTCTAATTTTTGTAAATATTTTATTAGATCTTTTCATGTGACAACACTGAAGAAATGACACTTTGCTACAATGTAAAGTAGTGAGTGTACAGCTTGTATTACAGTGTAAATTTGCTGTCCCCTCAAAATAACTCAACACACAGCCATTAATGTCTAAACTGCTGGCAACAAAAGTGAGAACACCCCTAAGTGAAAATATGCAAATTGGGCCCAATAAGCCATTTTTCCTCCCCAGTGTCATGAGACTCTTTAGTGTTACAAGGTCTCAGGTGTAAATGGGGAGCAGGTGTGTTAAATTTGGTGTTATTGCTCTCGATCTCTCATACTGGTCACTGGAAGTTCAACATGGCACCTCAATGCAAAGAACTCTCTGAGGACCTGAAAAAAATTATTGTTGCTCTACATAAAGATGGCGAACCTTTTTGACCCTGAGTGCCCAAACCGCGACGCAAAACCAACTTATTTATTTCAAAGTGCCCATACAGAATTAAACCTGCCAGTGGCTCTGTACAGAGGATGGGACTGATCATCCCTCTGAATGAGCCCTAAGGGACCAAAAACATAAGATTCTGCCAGATTCACTCAGAATGCAGAGATCAGGAATGTGTTGTGCTCAGAATGCACTGTGCAACATACACTGACCTACCCGACCATTACACTCACCTACCCGACCATTACACTCACCTACCTGACACATGCACTTACCTACCTGACCATTACACCCACCTACCTGACACATGCTTCCTGCACTACTCACATCCCAGGGTGCCTGCAGAAAGGAATGCCCGAATGCCTTACCATAGGTGTAGGGGTCCGGAGGAGGCAATAAGCTGCAGAACAGAGTCAGGACGGTGATGGAAGAATTTTACACCCCCCCCAAACAGCGCACTTGGAACAAGATGACTGGCTGCCCACCCCCCTGCTGACGTCACTGGCACTGATGCAAGGAAGGGAGCTGGCCCACCTCCCTGCCTGCACTGTCAGTGCAAATGTCTGCCTGGCTGGGGGATTCCCCTGGCGTGCCGACAGAGAGGGCTTGGCGTGCCAGCTGTGGCATGCGTGCCATAGGTTCACCATCACTGGCCTAGGCTATAAGAAGAGTGCCAAGACCCTGAAACTAAGCTGCAGCACAGTGGCCAAGACCATACAGGATAGCTTCCACTCAGAACAGGCCTTGCCATGGCCGACCAAAGAAGTTGAGTGCACGTGCTCAGCATCATATCCAGAGGTTGTCTTTGGGAAATAGACGTATGAGTGTCAGCCTGTCAGTACTCAGACCATATGCTGCCCACAAAGCCCACAAATAGTTTGCTGAAGACAAGCAGACTAAGGACATGGCTTACTGGAACTATGTCCTGTAGTCTGATGAGACCAAGATAAACTTATTTGGTTCAGATGGTGTCAAGCGTGTGTGGTGGCAACCAGGTCAGGAGTACAAAGACAAGTGTGTCTTGCCTACAGTCAAGCATGGTGGTGGGAGTGTCATGGTCTGGGGCTGCATGAGTGCTGCCGGCAATGGGAAGCTACAGTTCATTGAGGGAACCATGAATGCCAACATGTACTGTGACATACTGAAGCAGAGCATTATCCGCTCCCTTCGGAGACTGGGCCGCAGGGCAGTATTCCAACATGATAACGAACCCAAACACACCTCCAAGATGACCACTGCCTTGCTAAAGAAGCTGAGGTTAAAGGTGATGGACTGGCCAAGCATGTCTCCAGACTTAAACCTTATTGAGCATCTGTGGGGCATCCTCAAATGGAAGGTGGAGGAGTGCAAGGTCTCTAACATCCACCAGCAACGTGATGTCATCATGGAGGAGTGGAAGAGTACTCCAGTGGCAACCTGTGAAGCTCTGATGAACTCCATGCCCAAGAGGGTTAAGGCAGTGCTGGAAAATAATAGTGGCCACACAAAATATTGACACTTTGGGCCCAATTTGGAAATTTTCACTTAGGGGTGTACTCACTTGTGTTGCCAATGGTTTAGACATCAATGCCTGTGTGTTGAGTTATTTTGAGGGGGCAACAAATTTACACTGTCATACAAGCTGTACACTCACTTCTTTACATTGTAGCAAAGTGTAATTTCTTTAGTGTTGTCACATGAAAAGATATACTGTATATACTCGAGTATAAGCCGAGTTTTTCAGCACATTTTTTGTGCTGAAAATGCCCCCCTCGGCTTATACTCGAGTCTGTGTCCATCTTCAAATTTTTGCGCCTTATCCCATCACACATGTAGCTCCACTCTTCCTCTACAAGTTTGCAAAGTTTGTTGTCCGGGGGACTTATGGCCGGGTAGCACCAATTTTTCAAAGCCGGGCACCCCTTCCATAGACTCCCATGTTAAAAGTCAGTCTAGTCACACAGCGCCGGAGATCAGGTAGGGAGATTGGGCACAGTGAGGCATGGACACAGTGAGGCATGGGCACAGTGACAGTGAGGCATGAGCACAGTGAGGCATGGGCACAGTGAGGCATGGACATAGTGAGGCATGGACACAGTAAGACACAGTGAGGCACAGTGAGGCATGCACTTGGACACAGGGAGGCAAAGTGAGGCACAGTGAGGCATGCAGATGGACACCCTAGGCTTATTCTCGAGTCAATACGTTTTCCCAGTTTTTTGTGGTAAAATTAGGTGCCTCGGCTTATATTCGGGTCGGCTTATACTCGAGTATATACAGTAATAAAGTATTTACAAAAATGTGAGGGGTGTACTCACTTTTGTGAGATACTGTAACAATGCACATTACCCTGAATACACCATCCCCCTTGTGAAACATGGTGGTGGCAGCATGATGTTGTGGAGATGCTTTTTTTCAGCAGGGACAGGGAAACTGGTCAGATTTGATGGGAAGATGGATGGAGCCAAATACAGGGCAATTTTAGAAGGAAACCTGTTGGAGTCTGCAAAAGACTTGAGACTGGGGCAGAGGGCCACCTTCCAACAGGACAACGACCCTAAACATACAGCCAGAGCTACAATGGAATGGTTTAAATCAAAGCATATTCATGTTTTAGAATGGCCCAGTCAAAGTCCAGACCTAAATCCAACTGAGAATCTGTAACAAGACGTGAAAATTGCTGTTCACAGATGTTCTCCATCCAATATGACAGAGCTTGAGCTATTTTGCAAAGAAGAATGGGCAAAAATGTCACTCTCTAGATGTGCAAAACTGGTAGGGACATCCCCAAAAAGACTTGCAGCTGTAATTGCAGCAAAAGGTGGTTCTACAAAATATTTACTGAGAGGGGCTGAATACGAATCCACACCACACTTTTCACATATTTATTTGTAAACAAAAATTGACAACCATTTCTCATTTTTCTTCCACTTCACATAGCCGGTTCACACCAGGGCGACTCAGGATCCGACTTCAGGTCGCCCCGAGACGCCCCAAGTCGCCCCAAGTCGCGCTGTAATGTTAGTCTATGGAGCCGTCTTTATGCACACTACAGAAGTCGCTCCGACTTCAAAAAAGGTTCCTGTACTACTTCAAGGCGACTTGTACCCATTGATTTCAATGGAAGTCACCTTCAAAGTCGGATCAGTGTCTTAACTGAAGCAACTTTACAGGAAGAGAAAATAGTTTTCTCAGGCAAACCCCTCCCTCCCACAGAGCTGATTATTGTTTGATTGGCCACTGGCAAAGTCGCTTGTCCTGGAGGCAACTCGAAGTTGCCTCGAAGTTGCCTTGTAAAGTCGCGCTGGAAGTCGTGTTGCCCCAGTGTGAACCGGCTCTTAGGTGCCACTTTGTATTGGTCTATCACATACAATTGCAATAAAATACATTTACATTTTCGGTTGTAACATGACAAAATGTGGAAAATTTCAAGGGATATGAATACTTTTTTAAGGCACTGTATATGAAATCAATTACTTTTTTTTTCCCAAAATAAGACAATCAAGGGACAAGAGTTTGGGCTGATGTCAATATGATTTGAATAGCTTGTCTAAGTTTGTCTTGTCCCTTAATTATTGTTGATTCCAGCGCTACATTGCACCACAATGGATTAAAAAATACACATGACCATTTTTTAACGCAACCTTTTTTTAACAAGGCAGCACACCACAATGCACACTACAGTATGTGCATTGTGGTGCTCTGCAGTGCGTCCTGAGTAGGTGCCCTGGCAAGTGTGGCCAATGATGTCTGAGCCACGGACCCAGATAGGTTGATTTATTAAAACTGGAGAGTGCAAAATCTGGTGCAGCTCTGAATAGAAACCAATCAGATTCCACTTTGTTTGTTTGTTTTTTTTGGTTAGAAAACTACAATGCACAACTGATTCCGCACTTTCCAGTGTTAGTAAATCAACCCCAAAGAAAGCATCCAGCAAGTCAGAGTAGATCTGCATACTTCCTCTGGGTTAGTGAATTACAAAGTACTGAAGCCATTGAATTAACATGACATCCTGACAACTGCCATTTATAAAGAGAGAGATCAACAATGGTAACCTCCTTATTTGTTTCAGCCCAAGTTCATTTAAGGTTAACCACATTTAAAAGAAAGCATTTTGTACATCAGGACCTGGGTTATTCATTGAATTCTGACAGCAAAATGAATCACTACACTTTGTTCCAATAAATAAACACTAGAAGAAAACATCATGAAATAAGTTTGATCAAAAATGTGATTACTTTTTCTTTTCTAATCATGGAATATAATATCTTTTTGCACGGCATTTTCTAGAGCAGCAAAAGTATATAAAGGTACATTCAGAGTATTTTTGCCGCAATACACAGAATACAGGGCATTTCCATGAACTTAAATAATTTCCATTTTTTATGTGCAATACACTGATTAAACATTTATACATATTTTATTAAAATGCCCATGTATAATGCAAAACAGATATTTAAAACTTATATGGGGTAATTAAAACAGGAACAGTTTCTCAGTGTCAGGGACTCACCAAACCTTCCCAGCAACAACCAATCTTGTTCTATGGAATGATAAAAAATAAAAATAAAAGTTATGGACTATAAGTGAAAATTATGACTTACATTTTTATATTTTTTCAAGGTTTACTCCCTTTATTGGCTATTGAAAAATTACAGGTAGTGAAACATTTTGCATAGAAAGCAACATTTAATTGCACAAGAATGCTACCTGTTGCTCTGTTTGAAAGGCAGCAAAGATCAGCCTCATTATCCCTCTCTAGTGTGTGAACACCTGATGTTATTCAATAAAGCTAAATATCACAGATATTGTTGTGTTGCAGCCGAGCCACGTGCTGGGCTGCATGACCTCCACATGTACAACCATAAAATTACCTTTTACATTCGATGAGAATCAGTATGTCATATTTTTCATGTCTATCATATGCACAGTAATAACTTATCTAATGTACCCTCATGTTCTATACTGCATTATCTACACAATTTTTATATATACAATATTAAATCAAATTTTGATTTTGATATTTTTCAGCTATAATTTAAATGCATTATAGATTAAAATCACCTTTAGAAGCCTGCTTAGAAAAGACACCTATGAATCTGAACACTGCTTAGACAGAGAAATTCTGCTCTGGTTTCTCAATCCTATTTTGTGTAACCTCTCGCAATGATACATTTGTTGGCCGCAGTCATCAGTAAGGCAAATTAAGCAAATGAACAGGCTGCCATGAGTAATAAATCTGTGACCTTGAACAAGTTGGAATTGCGCACTGTGTCAGGCCAGACCTTAGACTGGACAAGGACAAGGCAAGGCATTCATCACTTTACCAGCAATTCAGTGAGACTCTGAACAGACAATTTTTCTTGGTGTTATTTCCAGATTGATGTATGAAGAGATATTTCCTTGTGCCAAGCACAGTTCATACATAATTTTATATTGCCACTCTATAAATCTCAACAGTGATAGAACCTTTCACAGCTGACAGAGTATGCAAACAGCAGAGAGCAAGCAGTAAAGAAAAACCTTGGCCCTCTTTCATGCAAGAAAAAAAAAACAAAAAAACACTGAAACTCAAAGCTTTATCTTCAATCATCTTTCTCCAACACAGAAGAAAAAAAAATATGTAAAGAACAACTGTCAGTTTTATTTGAATCTTTGCAAAGAGCCAAGATTAAGATTTACCGTTATGTGTTTGCTTTAATCAGATGCACACGGAAATCTAAATTTCTGTGCGAGAACTGAAGTGACATCTGCATGGGTCTCAGAATCTCTCACCTTATATAAGAGCAGCCTGGTGTCATAATTCTCATCCGCACAAATCAACTTCAAGGCAACAAAGCCTTTAAAGTAAATTCAATTGATAAATTGTATCTTTTGCTGGTCATTTTGTTCTTTCCTAACAGATTCTCAGCAGCCGTTCTGAATAAAATCGTGTAAACCAGGGTTTAATGGCTCTGAGGGTCATTACTGTTAAGCCTCGTACACACGACCGGTTTTCCCGGCAAGAAAACAGCTGGGAGAGCTTTTTGCCGGGAAAACCGGGCGTGTGTACAGGGCTTCAGATCTCGTTTACACTTGCCGTAGGGGCCTGGTGAAAAAAAAAAATAGGTCGTTGAGCTGTGGTTTTACCAACCACCCCCCTTAACCACTTGCTGACCAGCCGCCATCATTATTCTGTGGCAGGTCGGCTTGTTCCCACAAATCGCCGTAGGTGTACGTCGGCTCCTTTAATAGTAGGCACGCACAGCGAGGGACCCAATGCATGTGGCCAGCGGCCGAGATGTCTGCAGGCCACCTGCGATCACGGGAAAGAGAGCCAGAATGGGGATCTGTCAATATAAACAGACAGATCCCCGTTCTGACAGGGGAGGAGAGAGAGATCGGCTGTTCCTAGTGATTAGGAACAGCGATCTCTCTCCTCCTCCAGTCAGTCCCATCCCCCCACAGTTAGAAACAACTCCCAGGGAACACATTTAACCCCTTGATCGCCCCCTAGTGTTAACCTCTTCCCTGCCAGTGACATTCACACAGTAATCAGTGCATTTTTATAGCACTGATCGTTGTAAAAATGTCAATGGTCCCAAATTTTTTTTTAAAAAGTGTCCGATCTGTCCGTCCTTAATGTTGCAGTTCCTCTAAAAATAGCCGCCATTACTAGTAAAAAAAAAAAAATAATAAAAATGCCATAAATCTATCCCCTATTTTGTAGACGCTATAACTTTTGCAAACCAATCAATATACGCTTATTGCGATTTTCTTTACCAAAAATATTTAGAAGAATACACATTGGCCTAAACTGATGAAGACATTTTTAATTTTAATTTTTGGGGATATTTATTATAGCAAAAAGGAAAAAATATTGGTTTTTTTTCAAAATTGACGCTCTTTTTTTGTGTAGCGCACCCACCTCTCCCCAACCTGCATTAAATTAGGCTCCTCGCAGGCAGAGAGAGGCACACCGCACCACAAGCCCGTACCCTCCCGAGTAAAGAGGTTGAGCGGTGTTAGTTTTGGGCCTTGTCTGCAGCCAGAGTCAAAGTCCTCCCAAGAATGATCTCACCTCTACCTTAGATAGATGCAAGTCCTCGTTTTCCCCAGGAATGTGAATGTCCACACTAGCTGAAAGTCCAACTCAACATTTATTTCACACAGGATAATAAACAGCCTCTTTGAGAGCAGACAGGTTGGAGCGAAGACACAGGACAGCTTAGATGTGGAGGAGGTCCAGGCACAAACGTAGCTTAACTCTTTAGACTGTTTAGGTTTATCAAACAGCTTTGGCGCACGATCTCTGCCACAGACCGTGAAGTTGGTCTCTGCCACAGACCGGGTGAATAAAGTCACTGCCACTGACTTGGAGCGTAGGGTCACTGCCACTGACCTGGTGAATAGGGGCTTGCCCTATGAAGTCACTGCCACTGACTTGAAGAGTAGGGTCACTGCCACTGACCTGAACATGAACTCCCTTCTTGAAGTATTTGGCTCATGTCAAGGAGAAAATATCCCTCCGGAGAGTTACCAGGGGCCCTCACCGTCACCACGACCTTGCGCTGGGTCTTCGGAAAGGGTTACCTCCCTGGCCTCCTCATCCCAGATACGGGTCCCCTCGCAAGGTGGCACCCTGGGAGTCCTCGGTCCCTAGCGGACCCCAGCCGAAGGTTGCTGGGCCCCGGGCCTTCACATTAGTACCTCACCCCAGACTGAAGGTGTCTGGGATGGAACAGGAACTCCACCTCCGGGCCTAGGGCACCCGGAGACGACCCTCCTCACCCCCAGGCCGAAGGTGCCTGGGCGTGGACGAACCACACACACCCAGGCTGAAGGTGCCTGGGCGGGGACAACGACAACGACCTGGAACGGAAGATGTCCGCTCCTTTTATACCCTCTCCCGACAGGCACAGCAGTTTCCCGGCCCCGCCGTACTACTGCCGAGAGGGGACACAAAAGGCACAGCCCTCTATTGGTGGTTCAACCCTGGCCCATGGCGACAGCGCCACCTGTAGGCCACAGGGAACTGCACACCAATACTATCTCCCATGAACAGAAATGGTCCATTAACCCTAACAATCAGTGTGTCTGAGCCTAATTACCACTCAGACACTCCCCTTAGATTGAACACATTTGTTTATAGCGCAAAAAATAAAAACCGCAGAGGTGATCAAATACCACCAAAAGAAAGTTCTATTTGTGGGGAAAAAAAAGATGTCAATTTTGTTTGAGTACAACATCGCACAACCGCGCAATTTTCAGTTAAAGCAACGCAGTGCCGTATCGCAAAAAATGGCTTTGTCATTAAGGGGGGAAATCTTACAGTCTGTAAGTGGTTAAAGGATAACTCCACTTTCGTGGGGGAAAAAAATAGCAAAAAAATTATAATAATATAGCATATACAATTGCAACTCAAGTCATATTGTAATTGAATGTTATTAAAAATTACCTTTCCTAAGGTACCTTTTCCTTAACTTTGTGGGCCGTTCGCGCCAAATTCGTGTGACGCGAACGGCCCACAATACACTGCGCCATCGCAGTGCAATGCCGGCACTGTGATTGGCCAAGCATGCACTGTGACCTCGCATGCTTGGCCAATCACAGCGCCGGCAGCAAGGAGAGCCATAATTGGCCACAGGCAGGATGCCTGTGGCCAATTATAGCTCAGGGGGGTTTAGTACATGCCCCACACTATAAAAGGCCGCCAGCGCGGCGGCCTTGTGTAGTGTGTTGGCGTGCAGGGACAGAGAAGGATAGGCAGGGAAAGTGTCTTTGATATTTTTTCATTAACCTTGTGCATTTACAGTGTGTTGGTATACAGGGACAGAGAAGAATAGGCAGGGACAGTGTCAGTGATATTCTTTCATTAACCTTGTGCATTTACAGTGTGTTGGTATACAGGGACAGAGAAGAATAGGCAGGGACAGCGTCAGTGATATTCTTTAATTAACCTTGTGCATTTACAGTGTGTTGGTAAACAGGGACAGAGAAGGATAGGCAGGGGACAGTGTCAGTGATATTCTTTCACTAACCTTGTGCATTTACAGTGTGTTGGTATACAGGGACAGAGAAGGATAGGCAGGGGACAGTGTCAGTGTCATTTTTGCTAAACCTCCTGCATAGTATACACCTGAAGCTACCCCTTAATGCTGTGTTTCCTGTTGTGTAACACAGGCAGGCATCTGCAGCAGTTACAGTGGGTGTAGTGTGCCTCCTGCACAGTATACACCTGAAGCTACCCCTTATTGCTGTGTTTTCCTGTTGTGTAACACAGGCAGACATCTGCAGCAGTTACAGTGGGTGTAGTGTGCCTCCTGCACAGTATACACCTGAAGCTACCCCTTATTGCTGTGTTTTCCTGTTGTGTAACACAGGCAGGCATCTGCAGCAGTTACAGTGGGTGTAGTGTGCCTCCTGCACAGTATACACCTGAAGCTACCCCTTATTGCTGTGTTTTCCTGTTGTGTAACACAGGCAGACATCTGCAGCAGTTACAGTGGGTGTAGTGTGCCTCCTGCACCGTATACACCTGAAGCTACCCCTTATTGCTGTGTTTTCCTGTTGTGTAACACAGGCAGGCATCTGCAGCAGTTACAGTGGGTGTAGTGTGCCTCCTGCACAGTATACACCTGAAGCTACCCCTTATTGCTCGTGTTTTTTTTTCTTTTGTGTTACACTAACAGGCATCTGCAGCAGTTACAGTGGGCGTAGTGTGCCTCCTGCACAGTATACACCTGAAGCTACCCCTTATTGCTGTGTTTTCCTGTTGTGTAACACATGCAGACATCTGCAGCAGTTACAGTGGGTGTAGTGTGCCTCCTGCACAGTATACACCTGAAGCTACCCCTTATTGCTGTGTTTTCCTGTTGTGTAACACAGGCAGGCATCAGCAGCAGTTACAGTGGGTGTAGTGTGCCTCCTGCACAGTATACACCTGAAGCTACCCCTTATTGCTGTGTTTTCCTGTTGTGTAACACAGGCAGACATCTGCAGCAGTTACAGTGGGTGTAGTGTGCCTCCTGCACAGTATACACCTGAAGCTACCCCTTATTGCTGTGTTTTCCTGTTGTGTAACACAGGCAGGCATCTGCAGCAGTTACAGTTGGTGTAGTGTGCCTCCTGCACAGTATACACCTGAAGCTACCCCTCATTGCTCGTGTTTTTTTTCTTTTGTGTTACACTAACAGGCATCTGCAGCAGTTACAGTGGGCGTAGTGTGCCTCCTGCACAGTATACACCTGAAGCTACCCCTTATTGTTGGTTTTCCCATCTTCCTGCAGGCCATTAGAATGTCTGGAAGGCCAACAAGGAGAGGCAGACAGTCACGAGCCAATAAAAGAGGGCAAGCAGGCTCTGTGTCTGGGGGCAACAGTGCTGGTCGTGGACGCGGTGCATTGTCATCAGCACGTGGCCATGGGACACGCTTGTCCTTATTTTTGGCAGCTGGACGTGTTGTGCCGCATCATGCCGAAGACTTGGTAGAGTGGATGACCAAGCCCTCCTCATCCTCCTCATCCTCTCTCACCCAGGCTCAGGGTACTGGCAAAGCAGCTGCCAACGTGTCCTCTTCCCTCGTATCAATGTCATCAGTCACTCCTTCCCTAGACCCAACATGTCCTCCTGAGGAGTCCCCCGAACTGTTTGAGCACAGTGTTGGGTACATTCTCCAGGAGGATGCTCAGCGTTTTGAAGGGTCTGATGATGATACACAGCTAGAGGAAGGCAGTAGCGTGAGCGCAGAGGGGATGCTTAAGAAGAACAGCAATCTGGCAGTCATGTTCCAGCAGCTGCAGCATACTGCCAGGTTTGCTCCAGTGATCAAGAGGGAGGGGATGATGAGGTCACTTACTCCACGTGGGTGCCTGATAGGAGAGAGGAGGAGGATGAGGAGGAGGCACATCTCCAACGAGGCAGGATGCCCTCCGGGGGCCAGCGTAAGGGCAGCACACCGACTGAATCACACCGCAGAGCTCCGCCTGTGCAGGGTGCTGCCTCTGCCCGTTATTCCAAAAGTTCTTTGGTGTGGGCCTTCTTTGAGTCGAGTGTATCAGATCGCACCGCTGCTATTTGCAACATATGTCTCAAGCGTATCTCGCGTGGCCAAAACATCAGCCGCTTGGGCAGCACATGCTTGACCAGACATATGTTGACCTGCCATGCAGCTCCTTGGCAAGCGTACCTTAAAGACCCACACGAAAGAACAAAGCGGACCTCTCCTTGCTCCTCATCAGCTGGAATCTCCAACCCCACTATACCTTCAGTCCTCTCTGAAACCTGCACTGAGAGGAATGAAGGTGTAGAATTAGGTGTGTCACAGCCAAGTACTTGTGGGCACTCTGCTAGCAGTACACCGACGTCCGATTGTAGCAGGCAAATTTCCTTGCCCTGGACCGTCGAAAGAAGTTCACTCCCAACCATCCACATGCCCAGCGGTTGAATGCTAGTTTGGCTAAATTGCTAGCACTTCAACTGCTGCCGTTTCAGTTGGTAGACTCGGTCCCCTTCCGTGAGTTTGTGCAATGTGCGGTTCCTCGGTGGCAGGTTCCCAAACGCCACTTTTTCTCACGGAAGGCGATTCCGGCTCTCTACCGGCATGTGGAGGGGAATGTCCATGCCTCGCTGGACAGGGCGGTCAGCGGTAAGGTGCATATTGCCGCTGACTCATGGTCCAGCAGGCATGGATAGGGACGTTACCTTTCTTTCACGGCCCATTGGATCACTCTTTTGGCAGCTGGGAAGGATGCAGGACAGGGTGCAGTAGTGTTGGAGGTTGTTCCGCCGCCACGCCTCCAAAATGCTAGTACTGGTTGTAACACACCTCTCTCCTCCACCCCCTCCTCTTCTTCCTCCATGGCCTCTTCCTGTGCTTTGTCCTCGGAACCAGCGGTGCTCCGTAGGCGTTCAAGGGGCTACGCAAGTATGCAGGCAAAAAGATGCCATGCCGTGCTTTCGCTGGTGTGTTTGGGGGACAGGAGCCCCACTGGGCAGAGGTTCTATCAGCTCTGCAGGGGCAGGCCGAGAGGTGGTTGATGCCACACCAGCTTAAGCCAGGAATGGTGGTTTGCGACAATGGCACCAACCTCCTCTCCGCCCTCCGACAGGGACAACTGACCCATGTGCCCTGTGTGGCTCACGTCCTTAACCTGGTGGTGCAGCGGTTCTTGGGCAGGTACCCGGGCTTACAGAATGTCCTGAGGCAGGCCAGGAAAGTCTGTGTGCATTTCCGCAGATCATATAATGCCAGTGCTCGGCTGGCTGAGCTGCAAAAGGAGTTGAACCTGCCCAAGAACCGCCTTATATGTGACATGCCCACCAGGTGGAACTCAACGTTGGCCATGCTGCAGCGGCTGCACACGCAGCAGAGGGCCATCAATGAGTACCTGTGCGACTACGGCACCAGGACAGGGTCAGGGGAGCTCGGTTTTTTTTCACCACGCCAGTGGGGCATGGTCAGGGATGCATGCACTGTCCTGGCACCATTTGAGGAGGCCACGAGGATGGTGAGCAGTGACAGTGCATGCATCAGTGACACTGTACCTCTTGTCCACCTGTTGGAGCATACGCTGCGTGGAATAATGGACAGGGCACTTGAGGCAGAACAGAGGCAGGAAGAGGAGGACTTCCTTGCCTCTCAAGGCCCCCTTTATCCAGACAGTGTTCCTTCTGTCCCACCCATCACACAGGAAGAGGAGGAGGAGGAGGAGGATTGTGTCAGCATGGAGGTAGAACCTGGCACTCAGCATCAACAGCAGCAGTCTTTTAGGGATGATTTACAGTCCCAAGAAACCCATGGACTTGTACGTGGCTGGGAGGAGGTGGCTGTGGATCATGTCGTCCTTAGTGACCCAGAGGACTCCGGACTGAATGCCTCAGCTAACCTACGCTGCATGGCCTCCCTGATCCTGCAAAGCCTGCGGAAGGATCCCCGTATTCTTCGGATCAAGGAGAGGGACCATTACTGGCTGGCCACTCTCCTTGATCCACGGTACAAGGGTAAGGTTGCGGACCTTATGTTACCGTCGCTGAGGGAGCAGAGGATGAGACATCTCCGGGAGGCCTTGCAGAAAGGTCTGTGCAACGCGTTCCCAGAGACTGGGAGGTTACAAACTCCTGGTCCTGGACAACGAGTTGCTGAGGCTTCGGTCAGTCAAAGAAGGAGCGGTGGGGAAGGTGGCCGTCTCACCGATGCGTTCAGACAATTTTTTAGTACGCAGCCCCAAGGTATGATCGGTTCCAGCAACCATCGCCAGCGTCTGATTTACATGGTCCAGGAATACCTAGGGGCAAGGTCAGACTTGGACACCTTTCCCACCGAAAATCCTCTGGCTTACTGGGTCTTGAGGATGGACAGTATGCAATTGAGCTACTGGCCTGTCCTGCATCCAGCGTTCTTTCGGAACGCACATTCAGTGCTGCTGGTGGCTTTGTAACCGATCACAGTGTGCGCCTGTCCAACGACTCGGTTGATCGACTGACCTTCATAAAGATGAACCAGTCTTGGATCACCACCAGCTACCAAGCACCTGAAGCTGATGTAACCGAATAATTTTTTTTGAAATGTCACATCCCTTCAAGACTGCATATGCTGATGCTGAGTGACTGTCCTTTTATGTTGACTGACTATCCTCTTCCTCCTCAATGATCCTGCCGATAGCTTGGAAGAACATTTGGGGTTCTGGGTGCCGCCACCAGTGGCTAAGGCCCAATTTTTCAGCCCCTGTTTAACAGGGGCGTATAATTAAAATTTTTGATGCAGTACTTTGCAACAGGGCTCATTGCTGCGCTCCAAATACAGTATCTGTGATGGGTTGAAGTGTTGTGGCACCAGTGGCTAAGGCCAAATTTTTCAGCCCCTGTTTAACAGGGGCGTGTAATTACAATTTTTGATGCAATACTTTGCAACAGGGCTCATTGCTGCGCTCCAAATAAAGTATCTCTGATGGGTTGAAGTGTTGTGGCAACAGTGGCTAAGGCCCAATTTTTCAGCCCCTGTTTAACAGGGGCGTGTAATTACAATTTTTGATGCAATACTTTGCAACAGGGCTCATTGCTGCGCTCCAAATACAGTATCTGCAGGGCCGGATTCCAGACAAGGCCACCGAGGCCAGGCCTCGGGGCGGCAGTCAGTGCAGGGGCGGCTCCGCCTATCCTCGCCGCCCTCACTCACGGGCACAGTCACCTCCCACTCCGCCTATTCTCCCAGCTCGCACTCACGGTCACACTGTACAGTTCCGGCTCCGCCTATCATCTCCGCCCACTCCGCTCATCCTCCCCGCCCTCACTCAGGGGAACACTGCAAAGGCACTGCCCATTCTCCCCGCCCTCATTCACGGGCATACTGCACAGTCTCCGCCCGCTCCGCCCATCCTCCCCGCCCTCACTTATGGGCACTCTACACAGTCCCCGCCCGCTCCTCCCATCCTCTCCGCCCGCACTCATGGGTAGTCACAGGCCCCACCCATCCTCTTTGCCCGGCCAAGCAAAACCTAGCATGGAGGGGGAACCAACTGATTTGCGAGTGATCTGCAAGTAAGTGGCACTGATATCAATATCAACACTGCTACTGATTCCCCCCCCCACACCACCACTGCTGCCACTGATACCCCCCACCAGCATTACTGCCACTGATACCCCCACCAGCATTACTGCCACTGATACCCCCCACCACCACTGATACCCCACCACCACCACTGATACCCCACCACTGCCACTTATTCCCCCCCCAACACCAGCACCATTACCACTAGTGCGACTGATACACCCCCCACCACTGATACCCCCCACCTCACCACGACCACTGCTGCCACTGATCCCATTCAGCAACCACCATCCCTGCCACTGATCCCACCCCCCACCACTGCCACTCATCCCGTCCAATCTCCCCCTTCCACTACCACTCATTCCAACCTATCTTCCCCAACCACCACCCTCACCACTGATCCCATCCTCCCACCACCGCTGCCACTCATTTCATCCAATGCCCCCCAACCACAACCCTTGCCACTAATCCCATTCCCTACATCATCTCTGCCACTCATCCCATTCAATCCCCCCTACCACTGATCCCACCCCCCAACCACCACCCTTGCCACTCATCCCATCCCCCCACCACTGCTGCCACTGATCCCACCCCCACCGCTGCCACTCATCCCATCTCTCCCTCAACGCTGCCACTGATCCTATCCCTATCCAACCATCACTGCTGCCACTGATCCCATCCCCCACCACCACCGCTGCCACTCATCCCAAGGGCATAACTACAGGGTCACAATTGTAATGGCACACATGTTGCCCCTGTACACCTGGATGGGGGGGCATATAGAGGAACAAATCCCCTCCATTTTTCTCCTGCAGCCACTAAAAGCCTGCTTTTCCTCCCCTCCGTCCCATAGGCATTCAGTGGCTGCAGGAGGAAAATGGAGGGGAATTTGTTCCTCCATATGCTGCCCCCGCCGCCCCTCCTATCCAGGTCCTGCTGCCCCCAGGATCAGTGGGAAGGGCGCTGGCCAGAGGTCACAGTGCCAAGCAGAATATTTGACTCAAAAGGTATTTAATTCCTTGCTGGGTATGCTGCATAATGCACATATTTACAGTTATTATTGTATAAAAACAGTGCACAAATACACTAGGTATGTCTTTAATAACACAATATGCAAATCACAAGTACTTTCAGGTTTTTTTTGGCGGGGGGGGGGTATTTCTAGTGTCATTTTTTTTTCTTTGCCTCATTTCTATCACATGGGGGGGGGGCTCAGAAGACCCCTATGTGATGGTGTGTGTGTGTGTAGGGGGGGGGGGCGGCATTGAAGGACCCGGCCTTGGGGCGGCAAAGGGAGTAAATCCGGGCCTGAGTATCTGTGATGGGTTGCAGTGTTGTGGCACCAGTGCCTAAGGCCCAATTTTACTGCCCCTGTTTAATAGGGGCATGTAGTTACAATTCTTGATCGAATTCTTTGCAACAGGGCTCATTGCTGCGCTCCAAAAACAGTATCTGTGATGGGTTGAAGTGTTGTGGCACCAGTGGCTAAGGCCCAATTTTTCAGCCCCTGTTTAACAGGGGCGTATAATTACAATTTTTGATGCAATACTTTGCAACAGGGCTCATTGCTGCGCTCCAAATACAGTATCTGTGATGGGTTAAAGTGTTGTGACACCAGTGGGTAAGGCCCAATTTTTCAGCCCCTGTTTAACAGGGGCGTATAATTACAATTTTTGATGCAATACTTTGCAACAGGGCTCATTGCTGCACTCCAAATACAGTATCTGTGATGGGTTGAAGTGTTGTGGCACCAGTGGCTAAGGCCCAATTTTTCAGCCCCTGTTTAATAGGGGCATGTAGTTACAATTCTTGATCTAATACTTTGCAACAGGGCTCATTGCTGCGCTCCAAATACAGTATCTGTGATGGGTTGAAGTGTTGTGGCACCAGCACCAGTGCCTAAGGCCCAATTTTTCTACCCCTGTTCAACGGGGGCATGTATTAACAATTCTTGATCTAATATTTCACAGTTGGGCCCATTCCTGCGCCCACCAAGAGTAACTGTGAGGACTTACAGTCTTGTGGCACCAGCACCACCGCCACCACCAAAGGCCCAATTTTTCAGCCCCTGTTCAACAGGGGCATGCAATTACAATTCTTGATCTATTAATTCACAGCAGGGCCCATTCATTCGCCCACCAAGAGTAACTGTGAGGGCTTACAGTGTTGTGGCACCAGCACCACCACCAAAGGCCCAATTTTTCCTACCACTGTTCAACAATGGCATGTAATTACAATTCCTGATATAATATTTCACAGCAGGGCGTTCCAGCGCCCACCAAGAGTACCTGTGAGGGCTTACAGTGTTGTGGCAACACCAACACCTAAGGGGCAAATTTCTGCAGAGTATATACGGCAGGCCCCTACTTTCAAACATCCAACTTACAAACGACTCCTACTTGCAAACAGAAGGAGACAACAGGAAGTGAGAGGAAATCTACCCCTAGGAAGGGAAATTCTCTCCTGTAAAAGTTAATATGGAAAAAAAGTATCTCCTCTCTACTGATGCTTTATCACCAATCCTTGTTTCAATAAAAACCCCACTTTTCCAAAAACATTTGTCATTGGGACGGAAAGTCAGGGGAAATGTTCTGAACAGGGGCACAGACAGCAAAACAAATGTTACAGGGGTGATAACCCTTCCCTATGTTCTCCAAAAAGCTTAAAAATAGTTTTTTGGGCTAGAGCTACACTTAATAAATGTACCTGTTACAAATTAGAAAAAGATTCTACTTAAGAACAAAACTACAGTCCCTGTCTTGTTTGCACCGCCTGTATACTGCTGTTCAGAGTATATAGGGCATTTTCTTATTTTGGGTACGGGGTTCCCCTTAATATCAATACAAGACCCAAAGGGGCAGGTAATGGGCTGGGGGTGGAGGGGTGATGGGGTAGCCATGCCATTTTTCTCAATGATTTTCATCCATATTGCCGGGACCAAACATTACATTAAAGCCGCAAGCAGTTTTAAATGACCTTTTTTATCCTTTAGAAATGTCATTTTGTGCAGGGACAGTTCTAAACACGGGAAACACGTGGCACTTCACAGGCATACTTTAGACACCCCCCAGGTACGATATTTAAAGGAATATTTCACTCTTTTTTTTTCACTTTATGCATCATTAAAATGACTGCTCCCCAAAAAAACGGCCGTTTTTAAAACTTATTTTTGCATTGATAAATGTCCCCTGGGGCAGAACCCGGGTCCCCAAACCCTTTTTATGACAATGACTTGCATATTAGCCATTATAATTAGCACATTTAATTTCGAACGTTCGCATCCATTGTATTTAATAGGGTTCTAAAGTTCACGCGAACTTTCGGTCCGTTCGCAAGTTCTGGTGCGAACCAAACCGGGGGATGTTCGGCTCATCCCTACTTGAAAGTCAAGGCACACCGTGCTATATGCCCGCACCCTCCTGTTTGAAGAGGTTAAGCAGTGTTCACAATTTTGGGTCCTGCAGCGAGTTACCTTCCTCCACTGGTTCTCTTCCCCAGAGTATGGGGTCAAGTCTCTATTTCTTCCCTAAAGAAATACTGTCCAGAACACTTTAACTCCAACAGAGACAGACAGATGAAAGGAGGAATAGTGTGAGATACGACCCAGGCACAATCAGTAACCTCGTCGCCACTCGATCACGAGTGGGTTTAGCTCACCCGGATAGTCCTCTCTCACAGTCCTAGCAGCCGGTGTGGAGCTCGAACTGTTCTGTCACCCTATCCCCTCCAGGGACAGGCACAGGAAATCCTCTAACCTCTGTAGACTTTTAAGAACAGGATAATGCCAATGGGCACTCTACCGGTTAGTCCTCCCAAACATAGAATCCTTCCCTCTGACAGGTCACCAGGCCTCTCCCGAGACAGCAATCTTCCATTACTCATCTCCTTAGTGGAACCGATCCTCCCCTGGCTTCCTCACAGTCAGAGTGGGTACCCTCACCCGGGCACCCTGGGACTCCAATGGGCGAATTGTAGACCCATTTAAAGGTACTGGGCCTACCTGGAACGTTGCAGCCTCGGGCCGAAGGTGCCCGAGACTTCTCGGCCAGTCACCGCACCCCCGAGGGGCACACCCCTCCGGCTCCACCACTCCACTGCACTCCAACCTCCAACAACATGGCGTCTGCCCCTTATGTACCCTCTCCCGGCATGCACAGCAGGCCGACCACGCCCACCGCACCGCCGCCGAGAGAAGACACCCTAAGGCCAGCAATGCCACCTCCGGCTCAACCCTGACCTGACATGGCAGCGCCACCCACAGGCCACGGGGAACCACGCACCAGGCAGCATCACATAGGCAGAAGCAAATACCTAGCAATCAAAATGAACCGAGCCTGGCTACCAGCTCAGACTAACCCCTAAATTTAGGCACATAACACCCCTAAAAAGTAAATGCCCGCTACATGTGGTTGGCTCACTGATTTTGCCAGAAGCCTACACTAAGATACAAGTCAGATTTTCAGGCTTCCCAATCTACAAAAATGCAATTTTTGATGAGCTGCTCCCAATAGGAAATCACGTGTAAAGGGATGCAGACCCTGCAATTTTTCTCATTAGAGCCCTGCAGGTGCAGCAGCTGATTGATAATTATGAAACCACTCCTATACAGATTCACTTCAAATTACTTCAGAACAACAAAAGGTAGGAATCTGCCACAAAGTTTGTTACAATCCTTGTAATGTACATAGATCACCCAGAGGGGAATATTTTTGGAGTTAAGCCCTGTACACACGATCGGATTTCCTATGGTTTTTTAACCGATGGATTTTTCCATCGGAAAATCGATGAAGCTGACTTCCATCAGTCTTGCCTACACACCATCAGTCAAAAAACCGACCGTTCCAAACGCGGTGACGTAAAAAACTCAGATGAGCCGAGAAAAATTAAGTTCAATGCTTCTGAGCATGCGTCAACTTGATTCTGAGCATGCGTGGGTTTTTTATCCGATGGAGTTCCCCACAGATGATAGTAATTTGCTATCGGTTTTTTAACCATCGGATAAATTTAAAACATGTTCTATTTTTAAACACTGATGGAAAAAAGACCGATGGGGCCCATACACGATCGGTTTGTCCGATGAAAAAAGTCCATCGGACTGTTTTCATCGGCAAAACCTATCGTGTGTACAGGGCTTCACTCTTTAAAAGTAAAAGGAGTGATATACTTACCTACTCTGTGCAATAGTTTTGCAAAGAGCAACCCAGATCCTCCTCTGCTCAGGTTCCCTCCCTGGGGGGTCCTGGCTCCTCCCCCCGCCAAGTGCCCACCATAGCAAGCTCCTTTTTTAAGGAAGCACTCATGCAGGCTCACTTCTAAGCCAGCTATGTGTGTCCATAGTGCATCTCAGCCCCGCCCCCACTCCTTTCTCACTTCCTGTGATTGACAGCAACAGGAGCCAATAGCTTCCGCTGCCACATCTGAGCCTAGGAGAAGGGAAAGAGCCAAGAGAGCCATTACTCTTGTGCACATTGGTGGATCAAGATCAGACCCAAGTAATTAAAATGGGGGGGATCTGCACTCAGAACATTTTTTACCTTAATGCAGAGCATAGATCAAGGTAAAAAAAATCTGCAACCTTTAGAACCACTTTAAGCTGCAACGTTGGATGCGGTTTGTACACATGCAGCAAAAATGACATCTCCTGCGTTATTGCCCGCTGAATCTAGGTTCACACAAAAAGTGAACCTCCACTTTTTGGAACCCTCCCCCCCCTCCGGTGTCACATTTGGTACCTTTCAGGGGGGAGGGGGGTGCAGATACCTGTCTAATACAGGTATTTGCACCACTTCCGGGTTCTGACTCCCGCGGGAGTCCTGTCCCTTCGCGTCACCCCCGCTGTCTTCTGGGAAACACACTGTTCCCAGCCAGGAGAGAGCGGGGACCAGTGACGGTGCGCCACGATACTCGCGTATGCGCAGTAGGGAACCGGGCAGGGAAGCCGCAAGGCTTCACTTCCTGATTCCCTCACCGAGGATGGCGGCGGAAGCATCGAGGCCCGAGCGATTGCTCAGCCTCGTCTGCTGACATCGCGGGCGCGCTGGACAGGTAAGTGTCCATTTTTTAAAAGTCAGCAGCTGCAGTATTTGTAGCTGCTGGCTTTTAAAAAAAAAATCGGGTGGACCCCCGCTTTAACCTATTCATGCAAATGGGACAAAACTGCAACCGTCTTGCAACCAAGTGCTGTTCATGATGGTTGCGGTGCAGTGCTGTGGCTTTACAGGTTTAAAACTGGCAGTGAAGAGGCAACATATCGCCTCCTCATGGCCTGTAAAATGTCTCTGAATATCAATCCACAAGTGTTAAATTATCCTTAGGCTGTCCATACATTATAACATTTTCTTGTCCAAATTTCCTTTAGATTTACAAAAACCATATAATATGAGCTCAAACCTAAACACTTTTAATTTGTATGCATTCAGGCAGGCCCTTGCACTACATACTCTAGCAGCCAAATAACCTCAGGCAGCATCCGCCTTCCATCCAGAACTGTCCCACCTCCCACTGTCGGCTCTAGGAGGATTACAGAGCAAGGGCAAGGGGAGGAAAAGGCTGCTAAATGGTGGCACAGCAGTGGGCCGCATGAGAGAGTGACGCTGTCCACATTTGGCCCGCAGTCCGCCATTTAGTGATGCCCACTCTAGGAGATATTTACTTTAGATGCAGCCGATGATGTTACTGGCCTATGCGTTCTGAAGGCACGGCATACCCGTATCGTTCCTTCAGAGCCGTGCCGTAAACAGCAACTCCCTTGCACATGTGTGGGAGTGACGTCATCGCCGGCTCAGCCCTTCGTATCGCCGAAGCCTGCAAACCTGGAAAGAAGACCGGGTGAAGATGGAAGCACCTTCAGCGGTGACAGCACACCGCTAGAGAGCTTTGTTTTCAGGTAAGTCTGTCATAATGTGCTAGTATGTGATGCATATTAGCTCATTATGACTTAAACTGCGGTTTACTAGTGCTTTAAGCAGCAAAACCCGAGTGGATTGTGCACTGTCTGTCTGTTCTGTGGGGCTATGTACAGAATCTCTAACAATAAGTAACATCTTGACCATTACAGAACAAGTCCAGTTGACTGTGACTAACTACTTCTAGCTGTACCGTGACCTGGATGCATTAAACCTTTGCAGACAATACTTTTACATATTTTTGTTAATAAATGCATAACTGTGCTACTTTGTGGGGTGCCTGGAGTCCATTACATGGAAGTAAATAACTTGTTTTTATTTCCCTTGCACATAAATAGGTTTTCAAAGTGAAACAGATTTACCTTATTTACTACGCTCAGTGAAAACCTGCTATGCTAGGTGAACATACTCTATGCTTTATTAAACCAACTAGTAATGTAAAAATAAAGGCACACTGTGGATCTGGCACCTTTTCCAACTGGGAGATCTATCTAAGAATTAATAAAAAAAAATATTGTGCCACTGCAAATGACAACCTAAGCTTTCAGTTAATGCTTGACATATACAATACATTTCCTCAAAGGAGACAGGTTTTCTAGGTGATGACAGGATATAGTAATTAGGGATGAGCTGAACATATCTGGGTTTGAGGCAGATTGTCAGAACATGACTAAAGTTCCAGTGGTGAATCGGAATACAACTGAAGTCAAGGGTAAAACAGAATGTTAAAAAACAGGAATGTCCATTTTTTTATGCTAATATGCAAAGGATTGTCAAACAAATGGCATAGGGGGCTGGGAACTGTACTGGAGAACATGGACCAAAGCAAAGGTCAACATTAAAAATGCAAAATTCCTTTAAATAACATGCCTGGGGGATGCCCTTAACCTGCCTGTGAAGTGGCGCGTCTGTACAATGCATATAACCTACTGCAGAAAAACTGACATTTGCAAAGAAAAAAAATGTTTAAATTGCCAGGAAATTATAACTTTGGTCACTTTATTAATACTGCTGCTAAATGAATCATTTCCTATTGCCGCCAGAGTTCCTATTGCCGCCGTTCTCAGTCAAACACTAATTTAGTTTGCCCATTTGTCAAAGAAGGAAAATCTTGCACCTAATTGTCAGCTCATCCCTTAAGCTGGCCATACATTATACAAATTTATTATTCAATTTCTTTTAGATTTACCTTCAACTACAGTAGGTGATTGGGTAATTTGGCTGCTAGGATGAAGGGCGGTCCTAGCAACCATCCACTATCTTGCAGCACCCGCCCTCCATCCAGACATGCTGTACCTCCCGCCAATCTCTGTTCTGTGTAAGGTAAGACAGTGAGGGAGGGGAAGAATTTACAGGGGGTGAGGACACTTATTTGACAGGCTGAAAAGTCTGCAGAATGTATGTGCTGAGGACAGTGATATTTATGACTAATGACATTAAAGTTGGGGGGGGGGGCTGAGGACTGTGAAGTGGGAGAGCTGAGGACTGTGAAGTGGGGGAGCTGATGACAGTGAAGGGGGGGGGGCTGAGGACTGTGAAGTGGGGGGCTAAGGACTGTGAAGTGGGGGAGCTGAGGTCTGTGATGTTTAGAGCAATGAGGATAGTAATGTGGGGAGGCTGAGGACTGTAATGTGGGAGGGAAGGGGTTGATGTCAAGGAAGTGTGAGAACACTAGTATGTTTAATAGCAACTAGTGAAAATACATGAATTAGACTTGGTGTGAATCTTTTCTAATCCCTTGTGCAACGCTCAGACTGGAAGAAGGAGGGGCAGGGGTAGGAGCCAGTCAAATGTGATATGGTGGTGTGCAGAATGAGAGAGTAGGGTGACTAGAGGGATGAACTCATCAGTCTCCTGCTGATCTCTCATTGTCGAATCACAGATGCAGGGAGGTGACCACGCTGTATCACATAAAGTGACCCTTCTCCCACCAGCCTCAAGTCCCTACATGTGAACGGAGATCTGCAACGCAACAAAGATTCACAACACTGCCCACCTGAAAGATACTTATCATCTTCCTTTACATCTCTGTCTCCCTAGGAGAAGTAAGGGTAGGCAGGCAAAGGGTTAAGATAGTATAAAAAATATATGGGAAGGAATTGTAGCATATTTCCTAGAAAAAAATCACTAGAGTACAATTAAGATTAAATGTTTTATTAACAGTGTTCTGTTAAAAATTTTTAATTGCTTTTGTATTAATACTAGTAAATAATTAGCAAACAGAAAGAATGCAGCGTTCTTTCCTTTATTTCCTGCCAACCACACAACATGCTGTACTGTAGAGACAAATAGGCCTCAGTGGGATCAATAATAAAATAACGAAACTCTCAAATCTACTGCTCACGTCTCATCTACCATTTTGATTTACAAATGACTTCTTTTAAGCTATTTTAATGTCTCCTCTATAACATTTACCAAAAAGTTTACACAGCAGAACTTGAAGGTGTAGCAAGGTGTATGAAAATGACTTTGTAGAAGGTTGAATGTCATTCCTCGTTGTTTCTTAATGGAAATCACTTTGATGTAGTATCTATGTACTGTACGAGGGTGGTTTCAGTATTATATTATAGGTTCCCATAGACAGGCATGGATAGCAGTTTTCTCTTTGAGCTTCCACAATATAATTATTGAATCATGGTATTGAGGCATTGAAGTGTTAATTGTGTAAATTTGAAACTGCACTTCACTATATGACTCGCACCTAATCCGATTAATGGGTTCAATAATTTCATGTTGTCGTAGGAGTTGCATCCGGCTTCCACCTTATGATACATGGCTTTATATTTGTACTATTATGTCAGGAATTTCAGTGATGTGTATTCATAGATACACATGTTGGATTTACGATACACACATCAACAGAACACTTTTGTGGTTGGTAAGTAATCTCATGGCATATCCACCGCTTATCACAAAGTGCTTGTGAGGATGAACCAATGTACAGGGAAGATATGTGGATGCATGGCTTTGAGTATATTTTCTCTCCCTGACAACTGCCCAAAAAATTGGTAGAATCACAAACCTTTAAACAACACCAACACCATAATTTAAGGATAATATAGATCCCTGTGTAGCGGGGTCTCCTTTAAGGCCCCGGGACTACGTTACCCAGAACCCCAGTTGGCCACCGCAGAGACTCATGGGAGGGGTTATTTAAGGAGGAGGCGAGGCGGAGCTCGGCCTCTTTGGACACCGCGCTGCAAGCAACAGCTTCTTCCTGTGCGGATCTGCTGCAGTGCAAGGCCTGAAGCCTGGGGCCTTGCACAACTTCCGAAGAGCCTTCCACCCCGCTGCGGAGCCTGGGTGGCACCAGACTGGTCGAGTGAGGACATCAGTTGGATCGGGGACCCGATCGTTGCAGATGCTGTGTGTGCGGAGACACAGCAGGTGGAAGTCCCGGGCTGGGATCGCGCCCGGAGTGGTGAGCGAGCACTTGCTCAATCAAATAGACTTTACCGATTCTAGGCCTATAGACTGCCGTGGCTCACCGATCATTTGCTTGTTGTTCCACTGGGGGACCGGTAGCAGGACAGAGTTGAAGTGTCCCCCCAGCATAGTGTTCTTAGTGATTGCCAGTTTGTGGATTACAAATACTATTCATCAAGTGCACCACCGAAAGTTTGCATGCGAAGAAATCCCTATAGAAAGGACTGAGATTTATTCTGGGTCAGGCCTGGCCAGGGTGGGGAGATAGGATATTGTTTAGTGCGCCACAGGGCATGTATACCATAATAGCTACGCGTGGTGGATTACCGCGCAGCACCATTATTGTGTGCTATATTGATTGCTGCAGGGCTCTGCAAGCCGGTTGTGTGTATTATATTCTGCTTAAGCCTTTATACAACCAAAGTAAAACTGTTATACTTAATCTTTAACATTTGTGTGTTGTCTTACTGTAAAGATGGTGCCTTTACAATACCAATTGATTATGATAAAAATATAACCCCCTAGACTAGCTGTGCCAGGGTGGGTCGAGCAGATTGCCGGGGGTTGGTGGTGCTGTACACAGGGCCCGAAATCAAATCCAGCGGCTCTCTTAAGTGGGGGTAGCGCTACACGTGGAGGCTCGTCCGGGATCCTGTTGCAGCAAGTAACACGCCAAAAAGTACCAGCATGGACCCACTAGAAGTAGAACAGTGGTGCAAGGTGTTCGGCACAGATCCAGCCGGGGTAGTAGTCATAGAACTCCCAGGGATCTGGCAAGAAGAAGCGGTAAAGCAGCTAGTGATGTCACTGTCACCGTATCAGAAAGCATGGGTGGTGGATGTCAGGACGAATTCCTCACTGACCCACGCATTAATAGAGTGGAAGGACGGAGTCCCAGAACATTTCAAGAACCCAAGTGTAGAAGCTATAGATGATCAGACTTATAGCCTAATACACGCGCTGCCGCTCAAGCCAGGAGGACGGTTTCAGACACCGAAACCATCTCCATCGCCCACCCCAAAAGCAGAAAAACAGCAGAAAAGGGAGAATCCCGGGTCGCCATCTGCCACCCTCAGCGCAGAGTTGTGCGCGGTCCTAGGGGAGATTGTAGCCCAGTGTAAGAAAGATCCTACAGATTACCAAATGTCAGGATACAGAAAACTCCTAATATTCTCAGGGAGGAAACCTGTACCTTTGGGTGAAGAGGGGTTTGAGGAGTGGTTAGACGGTGCCACTCAGTCCTTAGAAGAATGGGAAGTCCCAGACCACAGAAAGAAGCAGAGAATTGCTGAGAGCTTGAAGGGGCCTGCTCTAGAGGCCATACGCAACCTCAAGATGAGTAAGACAGACTGTGATGCACAGGACTGTCTGGACATTCTGCAGAATTTGTTCGGTGGAACAGAGAAAATCACTGAGCTCACCTATTAGCTGGAGCACTGTTACCAAAAGACTGATTCTTAAGAAGGGGGTTGACCCACGGAAGGTGGATGAGGCCCGTGTTCAACAGGTGATGAGAGGATCTCAGCCCCTGGACCCCATCGCATTGGCGCTACGCACAAGACAGGACGGGAAGAGCCTGGAGTACCCTGACTTGATTCGAGTGGTCAGAGAGGAAGAAGCTATGCTGGAGGAGAAGAAGAGGAGCCTACCAGTTGAGTCAGTAAATCCTCCTCCAGTGATGGTCAGGACGACCTTGAAGTTGCAGATGTCCCAAGTATTGGGGATGCTGACCTCCCTGATGGAAAAGAAGTCAAGGGAACCAGAGAGGGAAAGTCCGAGGAAGGAGCTGTTTCCCAACACCTCAGCGCCTGCATCCCTGGAAGATTGGGGGGATGTGATTTGTTTCAATTGTGGAGGAGCTGGCCATTTCGCCAAAGTGTGTGCCAGTCCAAAGAAAAAAAGATGAATAACCGCAAGCCGCCGGAAAACTTCAGCGGGCCCCGGTGAAGGAGTCAACCGGGTGCCCATCATCTCCAGTGAGCTCCAAACTGAATGAGAAGCACATGAAAAGAGTGGGCAAGGTTCCTCAGAAGGAACACACCCCAAAGAAAGAGAGTAGTGTCCCTCAGCGGGTAGTTACACCCATCAAAAGGAGGGAGATCAATGCATACCAGGCCCAAGAGAGACTTAAGTCCAAAGAGAAATGGAAGAAAGAAAGTCAAAAAGGGAAAATGCAAAGATCAAAAGAAAGAGACCTCTTCGAAGTGATATCCAGAGAAGCTGGTGGGTCCCTCCCCGATAGTACCAGTTCAAGTGGAGGGAGTCTACACAAGAGCCATATTGGATACTGGGGCGCAAGTGACCCTGTTGTACCGGGACTTTTATGACAAGTATTTAAGTCACCTACCCATCCAGAAGATTGAAGAGCTGGAGATATGGGGAATTGGGACAGAGAGTTTCCCTTATGATGGCTATCTGCCCATAAAACTGACTTTCGACCCGTCCATAGCCAGAAAGGCTGAAGTGTTCGACACCTTAGCTGTGGTGTGCCCCCGACCGCCTGGAGCTAACAAGAGTTCCCTGATAATAGGGACGAACACGGATCTGGTCCGAAGACTCTTGGCCCCTCTGACAAGAAGGAAAGACCCCACAGTCACTGAGATCCACCCAATGTTGAAGACAGCCTACCAACGACTGATCCTGGAACAGAAGGCCCCGGAAGAGGGGGTAGGGAAGGTCTGGAGGCTGGGAAGAAGGGGAATGGTGCTGCAGCCCGGTGAAGTAGCCTGCTTGAAAGCCACAGTGAAACTCACGTGGGAGAAGCCTGGCCCTTTTGTCATGTTGGAACCCGACCCAAGGGAAGAACATTCGGGCTTAGAAGTAGTCCCAGAAGTGGTCCCGGTGCGGGCCCTGAAGAAGGCTAACTGTAAAGTGCCTGTGAGTGTCAGAAATACCACGGATGGTCCCATGGAAATCCCAGCCAGGCTGTTGCTGGGCAGGGTGAGCCCGGCTACCCCAGTTGCTTCATCAGATGTGGAGAAGACAGATGGAGAAAGTACTGTGTGGGAGAAACTTTCCATGGAGAACCCAAATCTGCCCCGGGCTTGGAAAGAGAGAGCCAAGGCCCAGTTGACCAGATGGGACAGGATTTTTTCCCAAGATGAATTCGATGTGGGGTGTGCTAGGAGTGCCACCCACCGAATCCGCCTCCAGGAAGACAAGCCCTTCAGGGAGAGGGTTAGGCGGGTTCCGTTGGCAGACCTCGAAGACTTGAGGGAGCAGCTCACCGAGCTCAAGCGAACAGGGGTGATTCGAGAATCTAGAAGTCCCTATGCCTCCCCTATAGTGGTGGTCCGGAAGAAGAATGGGTCCTTGAGGCTGTGCATAGACTATAGGACCCTCAACAGGAGAACCATACCGGACCAGTATACCACTCCAAGGATAGAGGATGCCCTACAGAGCTTGTCTGGAGCCAAGTGGTTCAGTGTTATGGACCTCAAGAGCGGGTACTATCAGATCCCGATGCATCCAGAAGACAAAGAGAACACGGCTTTCATAACCCCGGTAGGCTTCTTCGAATTCGACCGGATGCCTCAAGGTCTGTCTGGAGCTCCAGCCACCTTCCAACGTCTCATGGAAAAGACTGTGGGAGATATGAACTTCATCGAAGTCCTCGCATACTTGGATGATATCATTGTCTTCGGAAGAACCTTGGAAGAACATGAAGAGAGGTTGGAGAAAGTTTTGAAGAGACTGAGTGAGGAAGGACTCAAGCTCTCACCTGAAAAATGCCAATTCTATCAGTTATCAGTCAACTATCTGAGGCACATAGTGTCTGAAGATATCGGGTGGCCACAGACCCCGAAAAGTTGGAGGCAGTCACCTCCTGGCCAAGGCCCACTACTGTGACAGAACTCAGGTCCTTCCTGGGATTCTGTTCCTATTATAGGAGGTTCGTGGAGGGGTTTGCTCGGATAGCCAGGCCTCTGAATGAACTGCTCAAGACGGAGGGGGAAGAGGACGACTCGGGCCCCAGGAAGCCAGGGGAGTCAGTCAAGGACCAGTGGAATGAGAAGTGTGAAGATGCCTTCCAGATGTTGAAAAAGAACTTAACCACCGCCCCTGTTCTGGCCTATGCAGACCCAAAGAAGCCTTATGAACTCCACGTAGATGCCAGCCATGATGGTCTGGGAAGAGTGCTCTACCAGGAGCATGAAGGACAACTGAGACCCATCGCATACGTGAGCAGAAGCCTGACCCCCTCCGAAAAGAACTATCCTACTCATAAGTTGGAGTTCCTGGCCCTCAAGTTGATAAACTCTGGGATTATCTGTATGGAGCAGACTTCACTGTGAAAACAGACAACAACCCCCTCACCTATCTTTTCACCACAGCAAAGCTGGATGCCACAGGACATAAGTGGCTGGCAGCGCTGTCTGCCTTCAATTTCAGCCTGAAATACAGGCCTGGGGCTGGAAATCGAGATGCGGACGCCTTGTCCAGAAGATCTCATGTCCCCACCTGCAGTACAGAAGACTGGACCCAAGTGGCACCCGACGGGGTGCGGCCCTCTGTCAAGGGGCTGAACTCCAAGCCAGTGGAGGCTCGAGAGCAGAAGAGATTGGGGTTACCATAGTAGGAGTTCCCAAGCAGTACTGTGGGGTAACCAAACTGGGGGAAGATAACTTGCCAAAACTGTCCAAAAAGGAGTTGAGATCTGACCAATTGGAAGACCCCATGGGGAGATTGGTTTTGGAGGCCCTGGAGAATCAGGATCCGAACAGACTCCTGCGTCACCCCTCAAAGGAAGCTCGCCTGTTGAAGAAGGAGTGGGACAGGTTGCAGGTGCGTCAGGGAGTGGTCTACCAAAGGGGCCCCTCTGATGACCTGGAAGACAAATGGCAGTTGTTCCTGCCCGAGAAACACAGAGAGACTGTCATGGTTGCTCTGCATGACAACCATGGTCACCTAGGGGCGGAAAGGACTTTCCAACTCGTTAGGGACCGTTTCTATTGGCCCTGCATGAGGGCTGAAGTTGAGGAATACTGCCATTCATGTGCACGATGCATCCAGAGAAAGACTCTACGCCATCAAGCTGCCCCAATGGGCCATCTACAAAGTCAAGGCCCACTTGATCTGGTATGCATTGATTTTCTCTGCCTCGAACCCGACCTGAGTGGACTAGGAAATGTTCTGGTAGTAACCGACCATTTCACCCGGTATGCCCAGGCTTTCCCAACCAAAGACCAAAAGGCCTCCACTGTGGACAAAGTGCTTATGGAGAAATACTTCGTACACTATGGGCTACCACAACGGCTTCACTCAGATCAGGGAAAGGATTTTGAAAGTCAACTGATCCGGAAGCTCCTGGATTCCTTGGGGATTAAGAAGACAAGGACTACCCCCTACCATCCACAGGGTGATGCTCAGCCAGAGAGGTTCAACTGAACCCTGCTCAACATGCTGGGGACTTTAAGCAGTGAAAAGAAGCAGCATTGGAGCAACCACATAGCGGCCGTCGTGCATGCATACAACAGCACCACCAGTGATGCTACAGGGTACTCACCCTATCGACTTATGTTCGGGAGAGAAGCAAGACTGACAGTAGATCTGGTCTTTGGCACTTCCATAGACCATTGTTCTGCCGCTTCCCACAAGGGATATGTTGATAGGCTCAGGCGCGACTTGAGGTTGGCCTATGAACAGGCCCAGGCGGCCTCGGAGCAAAGGGGGGCACGCAACAAGAGAAATTTTGATTTGAAAGTTAGGATCCAAGATCTACAACCTGGAGACAGAGTATTGCTGCGGAACTTGGGGGTCCCTGGAAAGCACAAGCTTGCAGACAGATGGAGACCTGAACCTTAAGTTGTTTGCAAAAGACTACCGGGCCTACCCGTTTACAGACTTAAACCAGAAGGGAAGGTGGGGCCCTTGAAGACCTGGCATCGGAACCACCTACTCCCACTAGCTGAGGCAGTTCGGATACACCCTGTGATGGGTTCCCCTGAGTCAACCTCCATCCTGGATACTCCCAGACCAAACACTCGGTCCCAGACCCCTCGAATCAGGGATACAGAGACCTCAGAGATAAGTGAAGATGAGGGAGAGGAACTTGATTGGCTTTGGCCTTCCCAGGCCCCAGAGACTTCTGTTATTGATCTTCCACCTGAAGAAGACACCGAAGACCAAACACTGAATGCAGAAGCTACTGAGTTCATTCTGTCCAGTCCTTGGTCAGATTCTTGGGAGAGTGCCTGTGACTTGCTCCCTGAGGAGGATCCAAGGGAGTCTCTGTACCTCCCTGCTCCGGAGTCCAGTGCTCCCGAACCAGAGGAAATTCCTGAGTTTGTTCCAGAGGAGGAGCCGTTCTAACAGAGAGCCCAAGAGGACAGAGGAAGGGAAGAGCCATAAAGCCTCCCAGAAGATTAACTTACCCACAGATGGGGAGAAGTGCGGAAGACACTGTGGTTACTGCCAGAAGGAGTACGGAAGACCCTGATCCTCCCACTGTTCATTTAGTGGGGGGCAACCCCAGCTCACTCTCTGGCACAGTTAGGCAGGACACTAGTGATGGTGTTACCTGTGGGCAGGGGAGTTCACCGCCTCGGTTTTGGTGGGAATTTCCTCTGCCAACATCATACAAAACTTTGATTGATGTTGTACGTTCTGTGATTTAAGTTTATGTTATCTTTGGGGACCAAAGAGTTTAAGTGGGGGGAGTGTGTAACGGGGTCTCCTTTAAGGCCCCGGGACTACGTTACACAGAACCCCAGTTGGCCACCGCAGAGACTCATGGGAGGGGTTATTTAAGGAGGAGGCGAGGCGGAGCTCGGCCTCTTTGGACACCGTGCTGCAAGCAACAGCTTCTTCCTGTGCGGATCTGCTGCAGTGCAAGGCCTGAAGCCTGGGGCCTTGCGCAACTTCCAAAGAGCCTTCCACCCCGCTGCGGAGCCTGGGTGGCACCAGATTGGTCGAGTGAGGACATCAGTTGGATCGGGGACCCGATCGTTGCAGACGCTGTGTGCGGAGACACAGCAGGTGGAAGTCCTGGGCTGGGATCGCGCCCGGAGTGGTGAGCGAGCACTTGCTCAATCAAATAGACTTTACCGATTCTAGGCCTATAGACTGCCGTGGCTCACCGATCATTTGCTTGTTCCACTTGGGGACCGGTAGCAGGACAGAGTTGAAGTGTCCCCCCAGCATAGTGTTCTTAGTGATTGCCAGTTTGTGGATTACAAATACTATTCATCAAGTGCACCACCGAAAGTTTGCATGCAAAGAAATCCCTATAGGAAGGACTGAGATTTATTCTGGGTCAGGCCTGGCCAGGGTGGGGAGATAGGATATTGTTTAGTGCGCCACAGGGCGTGTATACCATAATAGCTATGCGTGGTGGATTACCGCGCAGCGCCATTATTGTGTGCTATATTGATTGCTGCAGGGCTCTGCAAGCCGGTTGTGTGTATTATATTCTGCTTAAGCCTTTTTACAACCAAAGTAAAACTGTTATACTTAATCTTTAACATTTGTGTGTTGTCTTACTGTAAAGATGGTGCCTTTACAATACCAATTGATTATGATAAAAATATAACCCCTAGACTATCTGTGCCAGGGTGGGTCGAGCAGATTGCCGGGGGTTGGTGGTGCTGTACACAGGGCTCGAAAACAAATCCAGCGGCTCTCTTAATTGTGGGTAGCGCTACACCTGTCTTGGTGGTCATTGTAACAATAAAGGCAAGAATCCCAATAGAGGGAAGAAACCAAGGCAAATGTGGCCTGGGATGTAGTCAAGCTGGCAAGGTTTAGCAAGCTGCATGCATGCTTGTTCTCAAAATATATGGGAAAAGCTATGCTTTTGGTTCCAGAATAGGAGAGTGTTAAAGTGCCATGCAGGGCAAAGTTACGGGTTCACTTTAATTCCCAGTCTCCTACCTACATATACTCACTTTCCCTTTGCTTCCGTTGCTTAACACTGAGGCTCGCTTCACACTGGAACCGGCTGCGGATCGCACAGGAACGCTGTGCGTCCCCATTCTCCGGTTCAGGGACGAATCAGGGCCGAATCTGTGCCTGAATTCCACCCTGAAACTGAGCCAAAGAAGCACAGCGTGTCTGTGCGGTGCGCTCCGCAGCCGCCCTGGCCATATGTGAACCGGCTCCATAGAGAGCCGGTCACAATCTCCTGCTATGCGAATTGGATGCAGGTAAAGCCAGCCTGCGAGAGAGGAGTTATTATATTCAGAGAAAGGGAGAATTGCATTTTAGGGTTTTAAGCCATTTACATTAATTAAAATATAACAATTACTTATTGAATTGTTTTAACCAAAGGACAAAACAATTTTTTGGATCTTCTTAACATAAGTTCAATTGGAAAATAAATAAAAATCACAGTTAAAAAGGAGTTACAAGTATGGATATTTTGTACATAGTTACATTGGTCCAACTTGGACCAATAATATCCAGGGATATGCAATTAGCGGACCTCCAGCTGTTGCCAAACTACAAGTCCCATGAGGCATAGCGAGACTCTGACAGCAGAAAGCATGACACCCAGAGGCAGAGGCATGATGGGACTTGTAGTTTTGCAACAGCTGGAGGTCCGCTAATTGCATATCCATCAGGATACCATACTTGGACAAAATCTTTGGAAGCTGGAAATCATTGATATAGACACCGCTACTCCAATGATCTTCTCTTGCTTCCATTTTCTCTGCTGAGCAGCTGGCCTGCTGCCTACTGAACACAGAACGTTGTCCACTCGGCAGGGGCAACGCTTTATTTATTTATTACAGGTACTTATATAGCGCCATTCATTTACGTGACGCTTTACATATACATTATATTATAAATTCACATCAGTCCCTGCCCTTAAGGAGCTTACAATCCAAGGTCCCTAATGCCGCGTGCACACATCGGAATTTCCGATGGAAAAATAGAGAACCCGCTCTCTATCTAAGTCCTTCGGAAATTCCGACGGGAAATGTCCGATAGGGCATACATACGGTCGGAAAATCCGATGAAAAGCTCCCATCTGACTTTTTCCATCGGAAATTCCGACCGTGTGTACGCGGCATAACTTACATTAATACATACACATACTAGAGACAATTTAGACATGAGCCAATTAACCTACCAGCACGTCTTTGGAGTGGAGTGGAAGGAAACTGGAAATACCTGGAGGAAACCCACACAGTTATAGGCTTTGCATTCTGTGAATGAAGTGTTCTCTGTTTGGACAAGGTGGAGAGACGAGAGGCAGTTATGTCACTCTCTCCACCTCATCCAATCAGAGAACGCTTTGCATTCATCCAGAAAGAATAAAATAAAAGCATTCTCTGAATGGTGTCTGTTCCAAGCAGCCTGTGTTCATAATGCAGCAGGGCAGGCGATCAGCACGGGACCAGGAAGCCAGTGGGTATTTTTGAAGGAGTGATTTCCAGCTTCCAGGGGCATCGGCCAGATATGGTATATACATAGTAACATTGGTCCAACCTTTCTTTTCTTTTTTAAATATTTTATTGAGAATAATACAGTACAAGTTATTAGACAACATTTTTGTAAGAGTACAAGATATATAAAATTTAGAAGACAGGGCTTCTCAATAGCTTAAACAGAAAGTACCGTATATATTTTGTATACTCATACAGTTCAAAATATAATTCAGAAAATAAATAGTGGGTTAAGACCAATATACTGAGTAAACTAATTGAAAAATTAAAATTTAGACCATGTAAAATAATTTACATACTTAAATGTGGAGGAGACAGGGTTTACCGTAAATTGAAAAAGAAATTGTTATATAAATGGGATAGAGGTAAAACATGTTTCTAATCCAGGGCCAAGATCTAACAATGTAGCTTGGCTTAGCCTGGTGAGAAAGAATAACGACCTAGCCACCCCAAAAGTCTCCTAGCTTGAAATGTTCTGTTTATAATAAGTAAGTGAAATTTGTTTTAAAATTCCAGTATTTTTAAAAAAAAATTGATATGTAATTAATGAAGGGGGGGGGAGGGGAGGGATAGGAAGGGCTTGAAAAAAAGAAAGGGGATGGCATGTATCACCAAACGGTGTCAGTGTTTCAGTAGATCAATAGTGTTGGGTAAGAGACATTGTGTAAGGTGGGTATATAACCTCAGGACAATATTAAGGAAAAATCAAGATCAGGTGGAAGGTAGTGTTCGATCCATGGGAGCCATAACAATTCAGACTTGGTTATTTTGTCAAGTAGAGTGCTTCTGTTTGAGCATGGATCATTGCCTGCGTTGCTCAATGTTTAACAGATACTGTGCATAGTGTAGATGTTTTCCAGGCTTTTGCAATGGTTTGTTTTGCAGCTGTGGTAATTAGGAGTAAAAGTTTGAACTGGCGGTGTGTTAGTGATTGTGGTTTATTATTCAGGATTGCTACCGTTGGGTCAGGAGGTAAGTTGGTTTTGAAAATGGTGGAGGGAATGTTGAATATTTCCAACCAAAAGGTACAGACTTTGGGGCAGTCCCACCAAATATGTAAGTGTGTGCATAGGCCAGAGCAGCCTCGAAAGCAATGAGAGGGGTATTGGGGAGAAAACGTTGCGATCCTAGCCGGTACTATGTACCATCTGGTGAGCACCTTATAATTGGTCTCTATATTTGGAGTGGCCGTTTTAGTATCTTGCCATATTTGGGTCCAATTTAAAGTATCTGGTTGGAGGTTGAAATCAGTTTCCCATTTTGCAATGTAAGTTAGGGGGAAAGCAGATGTGTGCGATAGAAGTAGCACATATAGATTAGAGATAAGTCCACGTCTGTGAGGATCAGAGTTGCAGGCTTGTTCAAAAATTGTCAAGCTTGAGGAAGGTGAATCCGAGGGGGCATTCTGAGATAGAAAGTTTTTTATTTGAAAGAAAATCAAAGAAAGGCAAGCTCTCACAAAACGGGATTTTAAAGTGGGATACCAGTTCTGTTATAGGTGAGTACACTTGAGACAATAGATTTAGAAAAATATAAATTTATTCATAGCATCTTAAAATTCATATTGCAATCGTACAGAATCATAAAAGCTTAGAAACAAAGAACTAAAATGTGCAAATAGCCGACATGTTTCACACGGTTGTGCTTCGTCAGGGCTTAGCACTTGTCTTTTATTTCATCAAGTCTGTATAAGACATAAAGGTTTGTAATTAATGTCAGACAATGATATGGTATCAATATATATGCATTTGTTACATAATACAAGTTTGTTGCATATTAACAAACATGGATTTTTTTTTGACATGCTCACCTAGTTCACTCTGAGACGATTGAACAAAAACGCACTCCGCTAGACACGTGCATCAGAACTGACGACTGACCCAAATCCCACTGCAGCTAACCCGGTGGGTGTCAGACCCAACAGGATGAAACGTGAGGATTTTGACCGTATAAGCTGACCAAATGATAGTAATGTATTCAAGTCTACAGAAAGGTAAAAAAGGGGAAAATATGGTAAAGGGTATCCGATAATAGCTGTAGGGTCTATTGCTGTGTGAACAAAGGTAAGTAGACCTTGGAGCCCCATACAAAATTATATAAAAAAGAGGAAAAACTACAATGTCATAGAATAGCAAATCGGATCAATACCAAGGGAATTAGGACCTTAAATTGCCTATTAACAGGTTTATGAGGAAGATATTCCCTCTAAAATTACACTAAAATCTCCACAGTATGTCATGAATTGATAACATAACATGTGAAGGGATAGTGAAATAAAATAGACTATAAGGACTATATTGGTGAATACAGAGGCTACTAGCTTAAGACATGTAATGTGCTATACAATATAGTAATTAATGGGAGGGCCGAGAGACAGAGTGCACAACCACCATAGACGTGGCCAGCAATGACCCCAATGATATAGCAGCCCAACCAAGATTACAAATAATCATAAAGATAAGAATAGCCTCTGTACCTGTATATGATCCCCCTCATGTATAGTGCAAAGTCACAGAGAGTTGTAGTTCTCATGGATTCCCCTGGTATGATGTCCTTCGGTCAGCAGATGCAAAAAGATGGTGCACGTCGACTGTCGCCGACTGCGCCATCTTAAATGTACACAGTCACCCGGAAGTGAAGGGTCGTGAACGACCCCTGACATCACTTTCGGTCTGGGCGTTCCTGTGCCGCGCATGCGTGAGCGTGATGGCGCACAGTGCAGACGCGATCCGCCGTCCAAGAGGAATGGACGGAGGATGGGAAGGGGAGGAGATTCCCCTTGTTCCACAGCATAGGATGCACGGAAATCCCCACGCAAATCAAAGCTACAAGGAGGGAGGAGAAGACAGCCAGCAGTAGTGCACTCTGTCCCACAGTGCACGTCCATTCAATCATCTAGAGTGAAACAAAATTAATAGTTTAATAAAATAAGTATAGCGATCTCAAAATAACAAAAGAAGAAACATACATATATCAACATGGTTCTAAATAGCAAAACGCTACAATCATTCATAGTTGATTTGGTTAGGATATACATATAGGTTGACGCATAATGCGTCCTCACACATAGAATTAAGCATATCCATGATCAGTCAGTGAAGACAGGGGCACATAGAGACCAACATCAGTCAACTATTGATGGGGGAAAGGGGAAGGGACAGGAATAGGAACTGGTGGGAGGGGGGAGTTAATTTCATCAGTTACATATACAATGTACATATAAGATCCAGTTATACCCCTAAACCAGTTTTTTAAAGAAATGGTTTAAAAGAGATGGCCGTGTTAAGGCCAGGGGGGTAGGTGGCTCTTTGATTAAAGATCCATTTGGCTTCCTGCTGAAGGATCCTTCTATCAAAGTCCCCTCCTCTTAAGGGTTCAGAGATGGCTTCCAGAACAAAAAATGAAACAAAAGAGGGGTCATAACTATGATTAAGACCTATATGCTTGCAGATGGGAGTATACAGTAATCCTGCATCAAGATAGTACAAATGATCTTGCACTCTTTTTGCAAAAGGACGTTTCATCTTGCCTATGTAGAAGGCGCCACATAGGCACGTTGCCAAATACACGACTCCAATTGTGCTACAGTCTGCATATTTTGTGGATCTGTGGTAGCCTCCTCGTGGTAGGTGGCAACCTGTGCCCTCTTTTATCCACGGGCACTGATCACAATTGCCACACCTGTATGTGCCATTACTAATTGTTGCCCCTATTTCCAAGGTTTCGGGGGTATTGTGGCTATGGATAAGGCCATCCCTAATTGACCGGGATCTACGGTACACAATTTCCGGTCTGTCTGCTACATACTTGGATATGATTGGGTCCTCAGAGAGGAAATGCCAGTTATTACCAATCTCTTTGATTTTCTTTCTAGTTTCTATTGGGACTGGGAGATTTTACGGTTCTGTTTCTGGAAACTATCCCAAAAACTTTTATATATAAAGTTTTTTATTTGTAGATAGCGGAATGTTTCCATATGTGGCAGAGTATGTGTTTCTTGAAGTGTAGTAAAGGGTGTAATGGTTGTGGATTTGTAAAAGTGATGGGCTCGTATAAGTTCTGCATTTGACCAAACTTTGAAAGATGAAGGAAATGTCCAAGCTGGGTAGAAGGAGTGATTATTAAGGAAAGAAAAAAGGGGATTATGTCTAGATTGGAGACCAAAACGAGTTTGTAATCTATCCCAGATTGAGAGACTAAGCTTTGTGATGGGGTTTGTTATTGTTCGGCGTTGTGCCGATGAAAGCCATAGAAGATTTGCTACGGATAGGGGGTCACAATCGACAGATTCTATCATTACCCAAAGGGGAGTTTCTTTAGTGGCATGTAGGGATGAGCCGAACACCCCCCCCCCCCTGTTCTGTTTGCATCCAGAACATGCGAACGGACCGATAGTTCGCGCAAACTTTCGAACCCCGTTAAAGTCTATGGGACTTGAACGTGAGAAATCAAAATACTGCAGCTTAGCTCAATAAACTGCCTGTCTGTATTATTAGGAAGAGAACATGGATGGTCTGCAGTCATCTTTACCTGCACACTGAGCCCAGTATACAGTACACTGACTTAATATACTGCAGCTTAGCTCAATCAATTGCCAGCCTATATTATTAGAAAGAGAACAGGGATGGTCTGCAGTCAGCTTTACCTGCACACTGTGCCTGCCCAGTATACAGCACACTGACTTAATATACTGCAGCATAGCTCATTCAACTGCTTGTCTGTATTATTAGGAAGAGAACAGGGATGGTCAGCTTTACCTGCACACTGAGCCCAGTATACAGTACATTGACTTAATATACTGCAGCGAGAATATCAGGAACACTCTGAAGTGAGATCTAGCTAAACTGAACACAGTGTATATATTATATATATATATATATATATATATATATATATATATACATACACACAACTCCTGGGATGCATATATATAGTAAAAACACTGACTGCAGCTACCTGAATCGCCTGCCTGCTCTATCTAACTGAAATTAAATGACACTCTAACTCTCCCTGTATCTCTCTCAGACTCTCACAAGTCACAACGCCGCAACACACTACACAAGGCCGTCACGCAGGCGGCCTTATATAGTGTGGGGCGTGTACCTACTCCCCTAAGCCATGATTGGCCAAAGGCACCCTTCCTTTGGTCAATTATGGCTCTCTGTGCTGACGGCACTGTGATTGGCCAAAGCATGGGGGTCATAGTGCATGCTTGGCCAATAATCAGCCAGCAATGCACTGCGATGACGCAGTGAATTATGGGCCGTGGTGCGTAACTCGAATTTGGAGCAAGCGGCCCCTAATGTTCGGAATTCGGCGAACGAGCGAACAGCCGATGTTCGAGTCGAACATGAGTTTGACTCGAACATGAAGCTCATCCCTAGTGGCATGGTATTTTGGACTAGCTGCAAAGTAATATTTGGAGAAATTGGGAACACCTAACCCACCACTAATACGGGGTGCATATAATGTAGTGTGTTAAGTTGTTTATGAAGTTGCCTCTGTAATTTACGTTGGTGTGAGGTTTGGCTGATGCATACCCCCCCTGATGGGTGGTCTAAGGGCTTCCCATAATGTTAGGGGATCAGTATCAGTAGATGTATTATTTGTTAGGTAGTCCTGAATAGCATTTTCTATGTCTTGTCTATATTTTGGGTTAGTTAGTAGACTGTCATTCATACACCATGATCTGGAATTGGGTCTTGGAACCAGAGAGGAAAAGGTTGTCATGACCGCATTGTGGTCTGACCAGGAACACGGTATGATTAAAGAGTCAATAACTAGGGGTGAGGTGTCAATACTTACATAGAGGTGGTCTATATGGGAAAATTGTTTGTGGGGATAAGAATAATGTGTGTATTGTTTCTTTGTAGGGTTTTGTTCACGCCAGCTTTTGATAATTGAGGCGTTGGGCATTGATAGGTGTCAGTGATTTATCCAGTATTGGATATATGGTTAGAGTCACCACATATTATGAGGGTTCCTTGTTTTATTGGGGGCATAATATGATATAACCGTAATTTCATTATCTAGTAAGAGACCAGTAGGTAGTAGGTATCGCCCCTCAGGATCCTTAATTTCTTTGTGAAGAGTAAATGGCATAGTATGGTGAAAGGCAATTAAAACCCTGTATAAGGCCGTATAAACCTAGTGGTATTTGTGGTTAAAAAACTTGGGGGAGGATTGTAATGAAAAATGTGTCTCTTGTAGGCATACCACATGTGCTGAAAGTGTAGAGAAGGAGTGGAAAGCCTTAGTTCTTAGTGTAAGAACATTTAAAGCCATCTCTATTTAGTATGTATAGGATTAGGGAGTCTTGTGGTTATATTTTTAGATAATTATCTGGAGGAACAGGGGAATAGGGGGGGGAAGGATTAAGGAAGAAAATTAAGAGTTCAGTTAGGTGGGGACTGAAAGGTATAAGTAATACTTGACAGCTAAAGTATTAAGAGAAGCTCTGTAACAATACCAAAAATAAGAAATCAAAAAAAAAAAAAGGAAATAAAAAAAAAAAAAAAATAGTAGCTCCTATGTGGAGCGTGTATCCAAATGATGGTTAAAATCACCAGCCAATGGATACCTAAAGTCCAAAGAGTATCCGATTAACAATGTCGGGTACTCGAGGATCAAGTGAGAAGCACAGTGGACTGTCATTGGGACTTACGACAGCCATGACTAATGTTATGTTAACAGTATAACAAGCGAGTCATTAGCAGTACTGTAATTCAGAAAAAAGAGCAACAAAACAAATCTAACAGTATTAAGTAAGGCAAAGAACAACATGTTACAAACTTAGTGATTGCCCTGCAAGCAAGTTGTTAATATTAATCAATTATAATGATCAATACAAAGGGGCAGGGAACTGGTGAGTTGAAATAAGTGAGGACTTATAACCAAACTCACAGCAGGAGGTTGTAGAATGGGTTACGAATGAAGATTGTAAGGGAACTTATTTGTAAATTCATCCCTCTAATGCTTGCAGGCCAGGGCGGTAAAACCCTGATCCGCAGGCACGGGCGAGGGCAATTAGACACAAAAAAAAAAAAAAAAAACATGTAGTTGTAACCCTAACAATCTTAGACTTCTTCTTTAAGCAAAACAGCGTATAGCAATAAAGAAAAAGAATAGCTTTTTTTGCCTTTTGTTAATTTTTACTCAGACCATTCTGATTGTATACTTACTACAGTAGCTTACTAGCAGAATATTAGAGATCCCTAAAAGTCTCCAAGACCCTTTTGAATTAAGATTATGATTTAACCACTGGGCATTTTTACCCCCTTTCTGCCCAGGCCAATTTTCAGCTTTCAGGGCTTTCACACTTTCAATGACAATTGTGCGGTCATGCAATACTGTACACATATGACATTTAAAAAAAAAAAATTAGATCTGTCTTTTGGTGGTATTTAATCACCACTGGGTTTTTTATTTCTTTGTACATAAACTAAAAAATACTGGAAATAAAAAAAAAAAAAAACTTTTTTTTCATAGTTTGTTATAAAATTTTGCCAACAGGTAATTTTTCTCCTTTGCTGATGTGCGCTAATGAGGCTGCACTGATGGGCACTAATAGGCTGCACTCATGGGCATTGTTAAGCTGGCACTTATGGGTGGCACTAATGGGCACTGATAGGTGGCACTGATGGGCACTGATGAGGCGGCACTGGTGGGCACTGATGAGGAGGCACTGATGATGCTGCACTGATAGGCAACACTTATGGGCACTGATAGGTGGCACTGATGAACACTGATAGACAGCACTGGTGGGCACTGTTGAGACTGCACTAATAATCGGGACACTGATACTCAGTGCCCTGATTATCAGTGTAGATGTCCCTTTAACACAAGCTGTTATCAGCTCTCTTCTCCTCTCCTCATACTGTCAACGGGAGGAAAGGAAAGCCAATAACCGGCTTGTGTTTACATCGTGATCAGCTGTCACTGGACAAAGCTGATCACGTGGTAAAGGGCCGATATGATTGGCCCCCCACGTCCATGTACGCCCTCCTGGCAAATTAAGCTGGAGCTGTAGCCGCCTTTCGCTTATAGTGCAGGCCGGAAGTGGTTAATCGAGACAATGCAAAGTGTGCAGTGGAACCGAACATGACCTGACCTTTTCCTTTTTAAAATCTGATTAATGAAAACTGAGATATGATCAAAATGATACAGTAAAAGTACACAAGTAAACAGGACAAATAGAGAGGGTATATCTCCCTAATGGGGACACAGACAGCAATAAAAGCCTGACAGGTGTTCTAATCCCTCTCCACTCTATCCAAAAGTTTAAAAAAAAAATCCTTTAGTTATTCTTTATGTAAATCAACCCCAATGATTTCAATATTTCCATATTTAGGTTTCTATGCATTACTGTTGAGAGAACTGATCCAAAAAGGCAGAAACTACTCAAAATTGACTATTATTTTTTTTATATTTCCTAAATACTGCATGCCTGGACCACTACTTAATTACTTTAGTGACACTGAACTACTCTGATAACAGTATATAAAAAAAATTGTAATAAAAATAAAAGAATGAAATATTTTTTATTTTTTAAATTGAATAAACAATTATAGTTTTTTTTTTAACATACTGTCACCAATCAGTGCCCCTGATCAACACCACACCAGTCATATGATGATGCTGTACTGCACTGGTGACAGCATGTAAAGAAAATTGTGAAGAATTGAGGTGCAATCTCTAAAGCAGGTATTGGGAACTGTGGGAAATATAGAATGGAGTTTGGCTGGAGTATAATACCACCTGGCAAATAGCTTAACTGCAGTTTCCCTAATTGTGATAGATTTAGTGCATTTAAGAAGATTGTCTATACATTCAGGGGCATTTCTCGAGGGGCAATACGAAATCGTATTCTTTGCACCTGCTGGATAAAAAATGGAACCTATGGTTCACATATTCAAACTACCTTTTAGACCCAAATTAGAATCCCCTTTTCACATCCAATTATTTTATACACGAAAATAACCCCACATTTCAAAACACTACTAAATCATTTATTTTCTATTTGTAATAGATGTTGTCATAAATAAATAAAGGCGGTTATTCTGTCATAAATCATTATAATTATTGATTGAAAATACTGCAATTCTCTGATGTCATGACATAATGTTTGTACCATTATTTTGTACACAATAAAAAAAAAAAGTTTGTAAAAAAAAAAAAAAAAAAATTGTGAAGAAAAAACACAATTTATTTAATTTCTTCATTCTCCAAAAATGGTGACAATTTTTTTTTACAATTTAAAAAAACTTTTCATGCCCCTTACTTTGGACTGGCATTTTAGGGCCACAAGATATGAGATAGGCAGTTAGGACATTTTGATTGATCAATTTTCAAATATATACATATATATGATAGTTTGTATACGCTATAACCTTCACACAGACTAAATAATATACACTGATTTGGACTATTTTTTACCCAAAAAATGTAGTAGACCACATTTTGGCCTAAATTTATGAAGAAAGATTATTTATTTGGGAATTTTTATAACAGAAACTAAGAAAAATGTGTTTATTTTTTAAAATTTTCAGTATTTTTCATTTATATAGCAAAAAATCAAAAACCCAGTGGTGATTAAAGGATAAGTTCAAGTTTAAAAAAAATAAAAAAAATAATAATAAATGCACATCTTTTTGCAGGTAAAAAAAAATGTGCATTTATTTTATTTTTTTATTGGAAGCCTGGAAAGCATTGCACCCACAATCAGAAGATCGCGGGTGCTATGCAGGGCTATGGAGGCTCTGTGAGCAAGCTGTTTGTAGGATGTATAGCCAAGCAGTTACACAATAACAGGAAGCATCAATAAACTACCACAGCACTCAACAGCGCCGTGGTAGTACAGTGAGAACTTCAAGCCGACAGCCATTGGAGCTCTGTCTCTGTGAATGAGTGATGCAGCCCGGTGGACCGAGCCACGTTCTCTGCAGATTCTGGCAGAGAGCGTGGGGAGAAGATACCCGTTGCCCGTGACATCAGGAAACTGGGGAGGTACGGGGGCCATTGGATTTGTAACATGTTATATGAATATGGGTGTAACATGTTACAAAATGTGAACTTATCCTTTAAATACCACCAAAGAAAGTTATATTTGTGTTAAAAAAATGATTTTTAATTTGCGTACAGTGTCGCATGACCAAGCAATTGCCAGTTAAAGTAGCACAGTGCTGAATAATAAAAAAATGCCCCTCTCATGAAGGGGGTAATAATGAATATAAAGTCTGTGATGTCTACCCCATAACTTTCCAAATGTGTTAATTTTGCCAAGATTCTAATGTTCCAACTTCCAACCATAGATATAAAAAAAAAAATTATAATTCTAAGACTTAGTTTATTTAATATTTTTCTTATTTTTAATTTTGACTGAATGTATCCGGATTTGTTCGGTGCCAACTATAGCAGAGTGAAATACATTTGAAAGACTACGACCTGTTGTAAATAGTTATATTTTTAAATATATGAGCAGATGTAAAGTACATGGAAGCAGTCTCAATAATATGCTTGGCATCCAACTGTTCAATATTACAGGTTCTGTCTAGGGAAATCTTTCAGTTTCTGGAGAATATATGGGTATTGTTTGCGCAAATAGGAACATGTGACCTTAATTCTAATACATCTTCCTTGTCGAAGCAACAGCAGGTGGTTCACAATTGTCTTGCATTGCAGTCTGAGTTTATTTGTAGTAACTATTTTGGTGCTGAAAAGCAGCCAGGTGCTTTGACAGCTTAGCGGAGCTGGAGAACTCTAAGTCACTTCCTCAGAGTTTCTCTATGATTATCCCCCACAAGCCTCCAGGGGCATGATTAATTCATAGATCATCACTGAACGTATCTTTCTTATGGTACATGCAGGGAAATAGACCTCTTTATAGAACTGCCTGGGGACAGCAGTGAAATTTGTACAGACAATCCCGCCAGGTAGTCAATCCTATAAAAGTACTGATATTACAAACTAAATACAAGTGATCTATTTGTTTAAGGTTATTACTATTTCTGACAGGGTATTAAAACAAGCTTTCTACGGACAAAAGATATCAGTGTGCTATTTCCATTTGATGTTACTAAAATGCGATCAATCCTCTCATTTTATTACAGCTATGGCGCTTTGGAGGCTGGGAGAACTACAGTAACTCTGACTGAAATATACCAATGTCCCTATTAAAAGTTATGCTGAAAATGAATGAGAAATTCTAATAGTTCTACCCTGATATATGAAGATATAAAAACTTTAACTTTATATAGCCAAAGTCTTTCATTCATGCTCCTTGACTCATTTTTCATCTGCTTTTTCAAGTTCCTGCGTGAGCTTTCATCGGGCCAACAGAAAAATTATACACTTGATGTAGAAGACATGTAGGTCACATTATCACTTCACAATTTTTTAGACTCTTATATATCTTAAAGAAAACTGTTTAAACTTTTTTTTTTGTTCTTATCTAGGATGTCTGTGTGATGTGCAAGTGACAGGCAGCAGCTGAAGATACCAGCACGCATAAAGAATAGCTCAGCCTCGTAGCTTAGATCCGCTTTTGTTATCCAATGGGACTATAAATCATAACATGTAACTGGCAATATTAATAAAATAATGTTATTTTTAAGTAGGGATAAGTGAACTGCAGGAAATTCAGTGAATATGATAGCTGAATCATGTTTTTTTTTTTTGTCCTGGTGTTTTTCAAAGCCAGTTTGCAAGCATATGTTAAACAAGGCTTGGCACAACCATAAGATACATGTATCAAAGCCAAAATACAACTTTAAAAAACACCAGCTGGTTCAGAGGATCTTTGAATGCTGTTTTTAGATCAACGTTAAAAATACATAAATCCTTACCATATTAAAGTTCTCTCGGATGTCACCTCAGACCTCGCGATCTTCTCCTTTGATCATTATATGTCTAAACACAATGCCCTGCCCTCACACAGATTCAGATATCTTCAGTTGTCCCATGCTTTCAGGGCCCAGTTTCCATCAGGCGAGAGGCAGCTGGTGCAGTCTGACTTGGAGCAGATTTTGCGCTTCGACTGTACAAACAAACCCACCTCCGTGTTATACGCACATCTCCTCCGAGTCTCTTCTCCTGAGTCCTGAGTTGTCCAGGCTCCGTCAGCAATGGGGCTAGGATGTTCCAGGGCTGGACTCTGAGGACTGGGAGGTTGCATGGGACTTCCCATTTAAAATACTGGGTACCCTGAGAGATCGCCTCATTCAATACGAGATTGTCCATAGAGCATATCTCGCTCCCGCCCGGGTGCACAGGATGAGGTCTTCCCTCTCCCCAGAGTGCTGGCATTGGGACCATGCTTTGGGGGACTACATTCATATATTCTGGTCCTGCCCGGCAATTACAGTTTTTTGGTCACAAATCTTTCTGGAGGTGAATGAATTGTTAAGTATCTCTATTGTCCCATCCCTAAGAATATGCCTGTTGGGGCTGGCGGAGGACCTGGTGCCCAGGGTGGCTGAGAGAAATCTGTTGGGTCTCTTGCTGTTCTATGCCAGGAAGTCCATCGTCCTATGCTGGAAGCGGAAAGCCCCACCCTCTGTAGGTCTATGGAAAACACTTGTCAATAATGTGATACCCTTATACAAAGATATCTATATACATAGAGGCTGTCCGAAAAAATATGACAGGGTCTGGTCTAAGTGGTTGGCAGAACCCTCCACTGCAGCAGCAGATTAGGAGGCTTCTCTGAATTCTGATAACATTCCTTGAAGTCTTGTTAAGCCGACCCTTGCTAGCACCAATTTAGCACCAACTTAGGTGAGCTAGTTAACTATAATTCCTACCCCTGGAGCTTGAGCCAGGCTACCTCATTGATGGTGGTTTATTATGGTAGTCGCAAATGCTCTAACATATCTTGGTTCTGTAATGCTACCCTGCGACCCCTGCGCAGGACCCGCCCATGTTGTAAGCCAGATGTTGGCTGTGCTGTTGTACGTTTGTATTGTCTATGTGTTTATAAAAATAAAAAAAAAAAGATAAAAATAAAAAAAATACATAAATCCTTAAACCTGTATGTGAATTTGAAGAGCAGTACGATGAACTATATTTAAAGGGACCTTGTTTGCTTACAAACAGCAGCTGGGGACATGTCAATCAGCGGCACTAGCACTACTACTAAGGATCGGTTCACACTAGCCTGGCTCCAAAGTTGCGCAACTTTAAGTGCAGCTTTGGAATCCAACTTTGATACGACTTTGATGTGACTTTTTAGACTCTGTGGCATTGAAGTCGTATCAAAGTCAGACCAAAGTAGTGCAGGAACCTTTTCTAAAGTTGAACAGACTTGTGTAGTGTCAGTTAAAGTAGAACTATAGGCAAAACTTTATTTTTTTTCATTTTGGATAGAGTAAGGGAGGATTATAACCCCTGTAAGATTTTTTTTCACCATCTGTGTCCCATTGCGGAGATTTCCCTTCACTTCCTGTCCCATAGCCAAACAGGAAGTGAGAGGAAATCCCTGCAAATGAAGGGAATTCTTTGGGAACGCCCAGGTTACCAGGACTAGTGTCCCCATTGGAATATTTCCCCTCTAATACTTTTCTGGGGACAACCCAAAATTTGTGATTTTATTTTACTTTGACTTTCAATGATAATGGTAAATAGGGCAAAAAAAGAGGGCGGATCTTCCTAATGGGGGCACAGACAACAATAACAACTGACACGTGTTCTGATCCCTCTCCACTCTATCCAAAACTAAAAAAAAAGTTTTTCCTTTAGTTATACTTTAAGACAGCTCTCATAGGGAAACATTGAATTTAACATGTCATCCAACTTGGGGTCTCACAAGTCAGATCCTATGTTGCATCAGTGTAAACCGAGCCTTAATGGCAGATTTTCCAGGCCTTCTTTTTGACAGGAGTAGCAAGGTTAACATCGTTAGGAGTAGGGATGAGCCCGTGGTTCGAATCAAACGTAAGGTCGACTTGGACATCGGGTGTTCGTTTGTTCTAAAATAAACCGAACATATAGGGCGCTCGCAGGAAATTCGAGCTCCGCGGAATGTTCCATAATGCACTGCGAGATCGCAGTACATTGCTGTATGATGATTGGCCAAAGCATGCACCTGACCTGCATGCTTTGGGCAATCAAAGCACGCTCTGCTGAGAGCAGTAATTGGCCAAAGGCTGGGTGTCTTTGAGGTTAACTGGCTGTGGTTAAAAAAAAAGAAAATTATACTTGATTGCCAGTATGTGGTAGAAGGTGGTGAATGGAAATTGCAGCAAGGGAACAGTTGCTATGATGTTTAATAGAATGGAAAAAGACAGTTCAAAGTCTTCCCTGATAGATGGCAGGAAAGGGTCCTGTGTATTTGTTATTGGGACTATGTCCCTATAATTACCAGGGGGTGAGACCAGGCCCTTCAGGTCTGGTATGGATTTTAAGGGGAACCCCACGTCAAAATGTAAAAAAAAATGGCGCGGCGGGTCCCCCCAAAATCCATACCAGGCCCTTCAGGTCTGAAATGGAATTTAAAGGGAACCCTGTGCCAAAATGTAAAAAAAAATTGGCATGGGTGTCCCCCCAAAATCCATGCAAGACCCTTATCCAAGCATGCAACCTGGCAGGCTGCAGGAAAAGGGGGGACGAGAGAGCGCCCCCCCTCCTAAACAGTACCAGGCCACATACCCTCAACATGGCCTCATCCCCACAACCCTTGGTTGTGGTGGGTCTGCAGGCGGGGGGCTTTTAGGAATCTGGAAACCCCCCTGTAAATGGGTATGGGGTACATTGTACCCCTACCTATTCACCAAAAAAGTGTCAAAAAATTAAAAAGGACAGAAGAGTTTTTGACAATTCCTTTATTAAAAAAAATAATTGAAGAAGGATGTCCATCCTTCTTCAATCACACCACCAACGGACCCGGGAAATAGAAGAAAAAAAAAGCTCTGCCTCGATGGGAGGTTCCCCCCGACTGCTGTCTTTCGTGGTGACAGCTGTTATATAGCGAGTTTTTCCGTGGTTTTTTTCCTCGGGACCGTCGGACGCCGTGTCTCCTGACGTTTTTACTTTTTTGACACTTTTTTGGTGAATAGGTAGGGGTGCAATGTACCCGATACCCATTCACACGGGGGGTGGGAGATAAGCCCCCTGCCTGCAGGCCCCCACAACCAATGGCCAGGGTTGTGGGGATGAGGCCCTTGTCCCCATCAACATGGGGACAAGGTGCTTTGGGGGGGACCCTAAAGCACCCTCCCCATATTGAGGGCATGTGGCCTTGTATGCTTCAGGGGGGTGCTCTCTCATCCCCCCCTTTTTCCTGCGGCCTGCCAGGTAGCATGCTCGGATAAGGGTCTGGTATGAATTTTGGGGGGACCCCCATGCCATTTTTTTTATTTTGGCGTGGGGTTCCCCTTAAAATCCATACCAGACCTGAAGGGCCTGCTATGGATTTTGGAGGGGGACCCCACGCCATTTTTTTTTTATTTTGGCATTGAGAGCCCCTTAATATCCATACCAGACCTGAAGGGACTGGTATAGACTGGGGGGTGGGGAACCCACGCTGTTTTTTTCAATGATTTATTATGTATACTGCCGGGATCCGGCAATAAATTACAGCCGCAAGCAATTTTAAATGACATTTTTTCCTTTATAAATGTAATTTTGCTGCGGTACGGTTATAAACATGGGAAAGATGCTCTACTTTACAGGCAGACTAAGTAGACCCCAGGCACGATATTTAAAGGAATATTTTGTTTTTATTGTTTTACTTTAAAGTGGATGTAAACCCACTCGCATCCTTTCTAAACTACTGCCATAGTGCTGATCTATAAGGATATAGATGCCTCCTGCATGTATCCCCTGTCTGTCAAATGTCTCCCCTCTGTCTGTTATAAGAACTGAAAAACTGCAGATTCTGTGGGTGGATCTGTTGTCTGGAGCTCGGTGGGTGGAGTCGTGATGTCAGTAGACTCCCCGCTCTCCTCTACACTCCTCTTGTCAACATGCATTTTCTCCTGTGCTATGATCACTAACATCCAGTCAAAATCCAGAAAAGTAACCACATGACTTCAGAAAAGGAGTGGGGGTGGGAATGAAAAAATAATGCCTGTCTAAAGCTAGTGCATGAGATATGTAAATTACCTGTCATTCACAGCAAGGTAACTCTGTTTGTCCGTTTTATCCCACTGAACAATAAAAGAGGATTGCTCAGAGCTGGATTAACTCTTTGTCGCAAGACCTGGCACAAATTATAGGAAATCTTATACTCTACATTGTGACAGCAAAAAATAAATAAAAAAAATTGGTTTACATCCACTTTAAGCTTTACTAAAATCATTGCTCCTGAAAAAACGGCTGTTTTGAAAACTTTTTTTGCATTGATACAGTCCCCATACATTTTTATTTTTTTTTGCAATAACTTGTATATACTGTAAGCCTTTAAAAAAAAAATCACGTTCGTGTCCTATAGACTTTAACGGTGTTCGCATGTTCGCACCAATTTTTTGTTGGTTCGCATTGTTCTGTTGCGAACCGAACCGGGGGTGTTTGGCTCATCCCTAGTTAGGAGCAGCGGATGGATTTACACCAGGAGATTTTTTCATGGTGTGTGATTTTATTTACTATTTCACTTTGTTTGTGAATAAATAACTAGGAGTACTATGTACCCCAGTACCCCTATGTACCCAATACTCATTCACCTGAGGGGGGTCAGATATCTGAAAGGCCCTTTAGAATAAAGGGGACCCTAGATAACCAACCCTCCATATCTGGTCAATGATGTCACCCAGTTGCCAAGACCTGTTTGTATACAAATAAGAAGCCGGTCTGGAATCTGTCATTTTGTGGCTGTAGTGCTACTGCCATGAAATGACGGATCCTGTGCCTGCTGCTGTTAGTAAAAAAAAAAAAAAAAGCTCAGAATCTGTCACTTATCAGCAGAAGCTATTGCAGCACTAGCATAAGCATTTGTACGATAGTAGTGCTACCACCGCTAAATGTCCTTATATGGTTCAGAAGTGAAATAAATTTAGTAATCCATGCATATTCCACATCAGTATATAAGTTTACCCTAAAAAAAAGTGATAGATAAAACTATTAAAATATGAAGACCATCTGCAACTTATTCTCCATATTTTAATATACCCTGATTTAAGGGCCCGATATCAGGCCCCTCGTGTTTTAATTGTTTATATACACTGTATGTGATAAAATCATATGTCATATATCTTTTTTTAATGTATGGTGTTCTCCCTTTGTGTGCCAGTAAAATCCAGTAACTAATATTCCTTGTTAAAGTATTTTATTAGAGTATACAAGGGGTAATATACAGACATTCTTAAGTTTGTATAGTTTTAACAAGTGTGAATGTTCTATTATACTTATTCAAGAACAAATTTTGTTAATTTGAAGGTAATTGCTGTATATCTAAATATGCAATATAGCAATGTCATCAATACATTTAATGGGACTGCGAGTAATATATGTTTCCTAAAAACATTCAACTTGTCAATAAATTCATATAACCCATAAGATTTGTGTTATAATACGATTATGGATTGTAAGTTCAAACTATATTCTTATGTATACCCAGTGAAATATGAAAAGGAAAAAGGGAATAAGAAAGAGAAAAATATAGGAGATAGAAGGAATAGGAGTGAAAAAAGAGATAGAAGAGCAGAGTAGAAGTCCAGTAAATAATATTCCAATGCTACTCCCATTGCAAGTGGAAGATCCCCAAATGGTTACTGTATGCCAACTAACCACCCAGGGATGCTTGGCGACATCATCAACCAATAAGGATTATAGCTGTTTTTTGATCAATAATGTCACCCAGGACCCCCCAATCGGTCTGTTTACAAACACAAGGCAGCCAGGAAACTGTCATTTTGCAGCAGCAGACATCTGGCGGATGTTTGTTCACCCATTCTCCAAACCGCAAACAGGTTGGGTTTAGGTCAAACTTATGTTCAACTTGCAAAAGAAGCTCCTTCCTAGTTGTAAAATATATGGAAAATACAGTTTAATATAAGAACTGCATTTATTAAAAAGGAGATCGATGCACATTAGTGTAAGCTATTTGGAATTTGATACAATTTGTAAGGCATTTGATACAGTATCCCACAACTGATTCATTTACAAATTAAGGTCTTTTGGCATTAATGACATGGTTTGTATCTGAAAAGAAAACTGATTGCAGGAGCTTGTCCAGAGGGTGGTGATTAATGGCATATTTTCTGAATGTACTGGAGTTATGAGCAGGGTGCCTCAGGGCTCCGTCCTGGGACCAATTCTGTTTAACTTGTTCATAAATAGTATAGAATAAATAAATAGGTCAATCTCTCTGTGTTTGCTGACAATACAAAACTAAGCAGGGCAATAACTTCACAACAGGATATAGCAACTTTACAAGCAGACCTAGTCCTACATTGAACATCAGCTATATGGTAGATGATGTTCAATGTAGGAAAATGTAAAGTAATGGGAGCTAAAAGTATGCATGAAGCTTACATGCTAGGGAGAGAAGCTCTGTGGGAATCAAAGATGGAAAAGGATCTTGGGGCCCTGGTAGATCACAGACTCAGCAACAGCATCCAATGCCAAGCTGCAGCGATCAAGGCCAGCAGACTATTAGAATACATTAAAGGGGTATTTACTCAAGTAATACGGTTATAATTCTATCACTTTACAAAACTCTGGTTATGCTCATCTTGAGTATGCCGTCCAGTTCTGGAAGAATGTGCTAGAACTGGAGAAAAACTAATAAGGAGGCTCGAGGAGCTCAGTTATGAGGAATAATTACAAATATTTACTGTATTCTTCCTGGAGAAGCGACGTGTAAGAAGGAATATGATCACAATATACAGATCAATGAATGGTCACTCTAGCATTTGAAGGAAACATTTTAATCTTAGGTCTCTAAAGAAGATATGTGGCTATATCATAAAGCTGTAGGAAAAACTGTTCAATCCTAAACTGTGTAATATGTTCTTTACTGTTAGGCCCTTTTCTTTTGCTGCTGGAATGACTGTGTTATGTGATCTGCAGATGCTCACATGTAGCTGCACACAGAGACGTTAGCTGCAGTTTGGGGCAGATGTCTTATGCCGCGTACACACAAACGATTTTCTCGACGGTGAACACACCGTCGAGAAAATCGACGGGAAAAACGAGGAACGGCTTGTTCCACTACACACGGACGGTTTTCCTGACATTTTTTCTCTTGGTCGAGAAAAACTACCGTGTGTAGGCTCCCCGGCAGTGTTTCCCTATGGGAAAACTGCCGCGGAAAAAAATGCCGTGAATCACGACGAGAAAAATTAGAGCATGTTCTAATTTTTCTCGTCGTGATTAATGACATTTTTCTCGTCGGGAAAAATGATCAAAAGCCCACACACGGTCGTTTTTCTCGTCAAAGAGAAAAATTTTCATTTTTCCCGACAAGAAAAATGGTCGTGTGTACGCGGCATGAGTCTGGATTCAGCTGACTGTGTCTAGGTTTGGACATCAGTCCCTAACCGAGTTATCTGCTCTGTGTGCGGTTACATTCAAATAGTAGAGGCCGTTGTCAGACCACCATCAGTTTAAATGGACTGAGCAGCCGCTGCTGATCACATAACCCAGTCATTCCAGCAGCAAGATCCTTGCCGCAAGGAATCCGACAGCCACAACTACCTGACCATGTAAAAGGGGCCTTAGGGTGGTAAGGATGTGGAGCGCCTGTCCCCAACATGTCTTTGTATGCTGACATCTTAAGAGTTCCCTTCACTGGAACTAAGGGGCCAAGTCCAACCCCTGGAAAAACAACTCCACACCAAAATCCTCCCTTTACCAAATGATTTGGACCAGTGCACAAATCAAGGTCCATATAGACATGGGCGAGCGAGTTTGAGGTGGAGGAACTTGATTGGCCTGCACAGAGTCCTGACCTCAACTAGAACACCTTTGGGATGAATTAGAGTGGAGACTGCGAGCCAGGCCTTCTCATCCACATCAGTACCTGACCTCACAAATGCGCTTTTGGAAGAATGGTCAAACATTCCCATAGACACACTCCTAAACTTCGTGGACAGCCTTCCCAGAATAGTTGAAGCTGAAGCTGTTATAGCTGCAAAGGGTGGGTCAACTCAATATTGAACCCTTTGGACTAAGACTGGGATGCCATTAAAGTTTGTGTGAGTGTAAATGCAGGCATCCCAATACTTTTGGTAATAAAGTGTACATTCTAAACAATTTAGTAAAATTATGTTCTATGTAAAGTGATAATCATGCAATAGTATACAGTCTGCAAAAATAAATAAAAAATATGGTTTTGGTTGACACTTGATAGAGTGTTGCTGGACATGTAGCGGTTGTTTATAATACAGTATATGTTACAAAGAATATTTTAGTTTGGTAGTATGATGACATCATGTGGAAGAATTAGTAGCATTGTAGGGAGAGCTCTTTCACCTAGTCTGTCTTGTTATTGCTGTATATAGTTTGCGCTACAAATATCTGTGCTTTTCATAGGAAACACGTTAGGTAGTTTGTAATGTATTATTCGATTTGCTTGTGCCACTTCCTTTGTTTAGCCAATAAATTTCAATTTGCTATATCAAGCATGCATATTAATAGCAAACATTATTACTAATAAAAAAACACGATAAGCCTGTGTAGCCAAGGTATTGCTACTGGAAAGTTATTGCATTAAAGCGGAGCTCCACCCTAAAGTGGAACTTCCACTCATCGGAACCCTCCCCCCCCCTCCGGTGTCACATCTAAGACTTCCGGGAGTCCTCTCTGCGGGTATTCTGCGGGTAGTGCATCACTTCCCGCAGAATGCCCGTTGTGCTCTGGGAGACACTCGGCTCCTAGAACACAACAGGGATGAGTGAGAACGGCGCAGCGCGACTCACGCATGCGCCGTAGGGAACCGGGCAGTGAAGCCGCAAGGCTTCACTTCCTGGTTCCCTTACCGAGGATGGCGGTGGGGGCAGCAGAGTGACGAGCAATCGCTTGTCTTCTGCTGCCGACGTCACTGGACTCCAGGACAGGTAAGTGTCATAATATTAAAAGTCAGCAGCTGCAGTATTTGTAGCTGCTGGCTTTTAATATTTTTTTTTACATAGGAAACTTCACTTTAAGTTATGTAATGTTTATTTAGTAAAGGGTTTGGCTCCCTCTGGTGACCACTGAAAGTTATTTAAACATTTATTTTCTTGGTTAAAGGATAAATAGTGATGCATTGTGGGATATGTGGTTTAATGAGGAAGTGATTCCTACTGTTTAAATTAGTTTGAGAACTACAAACCCACAATGCTAAGCTGCGGGCCCACATTGCAAAGCGTCACCGAACAGCCTGCTGGGTAACCAGATAAAAGGACAAGCAAGGCCTCTGTTGCGCCTCTCTGGATGCCTTTCAACTGTCAGCAGGAGGTCTGTGTGTGTGACTGAGAGCGAGAGACTGCGGCCTACAGCGGGGAGGCGGGTTATCCGCCCCAGAGGGATCTTTGGAGGACAGCCCTGCTAGCTAAGCAGGTGGATCGGTTTGCGCTTCAGAGCATTTGAAGCTGCTTCACCCGTCAGAGAGCCGGGGGCCGGCTGCGCGGTGTGACGGCGCCATCTTCTCTTCCAGAGGCACCATCAAGTGAAGTTCTGGACAAAGTGTACCAGCCGGCTGAGGACCCACAGTGGTGATCAGGCACCTGCCCATTAAAGTAATTGACTGAGATATTAATAATATTAATAGATAATTTCTGCTACCCAGACTGTCGCTGACACTTGTAGTCCCACGGAAGGGTATCTATTGCATCTAAGTGTTTCTACAGCCGGATGTTCAGATTTAAACATTGCTTTTATAAGAGATTTAATCATCTCACATCCTTCAGTCTTGCTTATTTCTTTGCCACATTGGATTACAATTAAGTGCACCACCGTACACCTAAAAAAAAACACTGAGCTAGCTGAAGAAAAGACTGGACAGGAGAAACTGTCTTTACTTTATCGCTCACTAAGCTGTACACTGTACAGTTAAGGTCACACTGAACTTCACTCTAGGGGTAGCATTTTAGCAACATAAGGTGGAAGCATATACTTTAATCATTGTGTTCATTGTTGTTTTATTGGTCTGTGTGCTTGGCCCTCAGTGGAGAGGTAATCCAATACAGATTCTGATGTATTGGGGGGGGGGGGGGGCTGCTCCACTGTGTACTAGCTCACATATCCTTTGCTTAGTTGTTGCAGGGTAAAGTGATAGTCATTACCAAAACTGAATATACGCCTCAGTTAATGTCATTAATCTGTGTTAAATTTTCATTGAGTGTATAATAGTTTCATGTAATTTCTCTGCTCTAGTAAAGTTCTTTGAGTAATTCAGAAATCTTGATTGAGTCTATCCTTATTACTGTAAGACATTTACAATGGAACCCAAGGTTTCAGAGGTAAGAGAGAATCTGCAGAGTCGGGACAGTCTGTGGGGTATAAAGTCAATTAGCAGCCCCCAATGGGGGGACCGCTACATATGGAGGTCCCACCGAGATACCCCATCAGGGCCTCCCGAGCAGATTAGTTGAGGCGTCCAGAGCAGAAGAGACTATGGACTCTGTCACGGCTACTCGCTGGAGCCAAGAGTATGGATGCCAGCCAGAGCAAACCATGATCCTGACACTACCAGGAGTTTGGTTGTTCGATAGAGAGGTACGGCAGTTGATGAGAAAGGTTGTCCCAGTAAAGGGGTCTGGACCAGAAACATGGGTTTGAGGAAGACTGCACCTATGCTCTGATTGAATGGAAAAGGAGCATTCCGGTAGAGTTCCAAAAAAGCGTGGTGAGCCTGGCTGAAGGTCTGGAGGGCCATGTGATTCAGGTACAGCTACCTGAAGGAGCTGAGAGGAGTCCTCCTGGACCACCTAGAGGAAGTCTTGTAGCCGGAGCCCCAATGACTGGCAGTCAAGTCGCATCTGGCAAAGATGTAGGGAGCTCAACAGCAGAGGTGCCTCCAGCCTCTTTTTACCTAGACATGAGTCGCCTGGTCGACAGTCTGATAAAGAAACACAATGCTTCTGCCAACCAGGGATACAAGAAGTTGCCAACCTTTTCAGGTCGGGTTCCCAGACCAGATGGAGAAGAAGAATTAGACAGCTGGATGGACCGGGCCTTGCAGGCGGTTGAAGAATGGGAGGTGTCCGAGGCAGTGAAGAGGCAGCGGATCAGTGAAAGTCTCCATAGTCCGGCAGCTGATATCATCAGGATTCTAAAACGGGAGAAGCCAGATTGTGAGGCTATGGACTATATTGAGGCCCTGTATGCAGTTTATGGGAGGGTAGAGAAACTACCTGATCTGATGTACAAATTTGAACACACCCACCAGTGGAAAGGAGAGAAATTGTCAGACTATGTTGTCCGGGTGGATCGCATCCTGCATCAAATCATCATGAAAAAGGGGGTCGACCCTCGTGAGGCAGCTCAAGCCGGAGCTCAGGCTGAACGAGCTGGCATCAGGAAGTGCTACAATTGTGGTGACCGGAGACACTTCAGGGCACAGTGCCCCCAACAAGAGATAAGCAGAGAATTGTTGGCAGAACTAGTAAAGGTGCTGCAGAAGCTGTTGAAAGACAAACCGGCGGGAAATGCCGGGGGGTCTCAGTGATGGAGGCAACTGAGGACCCCGGTGAAAAGAGCTCCAGCAGATCAAGGAAGAAAGCAGCCAGAAGGAAGCCGTTAAAGGATATGTACAAGCCGACCTGTTCCAGATCCCAGTCAAGTAACCCGGCACCGGGGTCGTGGGGTCAGGCGCAGAGAGTCAATGCTTCACTGCCACGTAGGGCCGTAGTTAGGCCCTATCAGGATACTTCTAAGCAGTATAGCCCAATCCATAGTGGTCTAGCAACACCCTCTATGGCTAAGTTGGGGACCCATCAAAACACCCATACAAGACTTTGTCAGTTTAGCCCAATTCAGAGTGGCCTGGCCACATTCCCTAGGGTTGCTACTAGGGCCACACAGAATGCCTGCAAGAAGAAGAAAACTTGTAAAGTCAACCGTACTCAAGATAATGCTACTGGTCTTCCTAAAAAGCTAGTGGGGCAATCCCCAATTGTGCCTGTGCAAATAGAAGGTGTTTACACCAAAGCCCTACTGGATACAGGAGCCCAAGTCACGCATTTATACAGAGACTTTTATGACAAGCACTTGAGTCACAGCCCCCTATGCAACTTGGAAGAATTAGAGATCTGGGGAATTGGGACGGCCAAGTGTCCATATGATGGTTACATCCCTATCCAGATATCATTCGGGCCAGCAGCTGTTGGTAAAGAGGAAGCCTTTGATGCCCTGGCGGTTGTGTGCCCTAGGCCCCTGGGGAGCAGGGCGAAACTCAATCCTAGTAGGAAGGACCCCAGATCTGGTAAGGAGGCTGTTATCCTCAGTCCTCACTGAAGTGGGAACTGTCAAAAGCCCAATTCACCCCCAGCTCTTGAAGGCCTGTCGGAAGGTGGCTAGAGAGAAAAGAGCCCCTGAAGAAGGAGCGGGGCGCTTGTGGAGATTGGAGACTGAAGACAAAGTGCTGCAGCCGGGAGAGGTAGCTCATGTAAAGGCCACCATCAAATTGACGTGGGACCAGCCAGGTCCTTTTGTGGTACTGGAGACGGACGAGCAGACTCAAGCGGCTGGGCTAGAGATGGTCCCTGCCTTAGTCCCCACTAGGGATCTGTTGAGAACAGGAAAACGCATGCCTATCAGTTTAAGGAATGTGTCTGATCAATCTGTCAAGTTGAGAGCTTGCATGTTGGTGGGACAGGTGAATGCAGCTACCCCTGTCCTACCTGAAAAAGCTAAGGGTTTAAAGAGCAGCCAGAAGATTCAAGCAGAATTCCAGCAATGTGCGAAGGTCCTGCCTATTTGGCAGAAGAGGATGAAGGCCCAATTGATGAGATAGGAGAAGTTGTTCTCCTAAGATGACTTCGATGTGAGATGTGCCAGAAGTGCTCAACATAGACTGACCTTTCCGTGAATGGGCCAGAAGAATCCCACTGAGTGACTTGGAAGACTTACGAGAGCAACTCGCTGAGTTGAAAATGTCAAGAGTCATCCAGGAATCCCGGAGCCCCTATGCATCTCCCATTGTTGTGGTGAGGAAGAAAAACGGGTCCCTGTGCATTGACTACCGAACTTTGAATCGGCGCACTATACCTGATCAGTACACCACGCCTTGCATAGAAGATGCTTTGCAGTGTCTTACTGGAGCCAAGTGGTTTAGTGTGCTTGACCTGAAGAGTGGGTATTACCAAATTCAAATGCACCCAGAAGATCAAGAGAAGACAGCGTTTATTTGCCCGCTGGGATTCTATGAATTCAGTAGAATGCCTTAGGGTCTGTCGGGGTCCCCTGCCACCTTCCAGCGTTTGATGGAAAGAACAGTGGGAGATATGAACCTGGTAGAGTAATTAACACATAATAGGTCAATTTAAGTTTTTTTTTTTTTATCTATATTTTCCTTTTTTAGGCACTTATCATGAGGCAGGGAAATCCAGCCCTTTTGATTTAACAATTTAAGGACCTTGCCTGTTTTTCAGATTCAGGGTTTACAAGTTTAAAACATTTTTTTTTGATAGAAAATTACTTACAACCCCCAAACATTATATATATATTTTTTTTTTTATAACATCCTAGAGAATAAAATAGCGGTCATTTCAATACTTTTTGTTACATCGTATTTGCGCAGCGGTCTTACAAGCGCACTTTTTTTGGAAAAAATTCACTTTTTTGAATTAAAAAATAGGACAACAGTAAAGTTAGCCCAATTTTTTTATATTGTGAAAGATAATGTTACACCGAGTAAATTGATACCCAACATGTCACACTTCAAAATTGCGCCCGCTCGTGGAATGGCGTCAAACTTTTACCCTTAAAAATGTCTATAGGCGACGTTTAAAAAATTCTACAGGTTGCATCTTTTGAGTTACAGAGGAGGTCTAGGGCTAGAATCATTGCTCTTGCCCTAACGATTGTGGCAATACCTCACTTGTGTAGTTTGAACACCGTTTTCATATGCGGGCGCTACTCACGTATGCGTTCGCTTCTGGGGGCGCTTTAAAAAAAATTGTTTTCTTATTTATTTTACTTGTTTTTATTTATTTTTACACTGTTTTTTAAAAAAAAAATGGGTCACTTTTATTCCTATTACAAGGAATGTAAACATCCCTTGTAATAGAAAAAAGCATGACAGGTCCTCTTAAATATGAGATCTTGGGTCAAAACGACCTCAGATCTCATATTTACACTAAAACGCAATAAAAAAATATAAAAAATGTCATTTGAAAAAATGACAAAAAAAATGTCCCTTTAAGACGTATGGGCAGGGCTGACGTTTTGACGTCAGCTCCGCCCTGCTATGGTATGGAGACGGGTGGGGGCCATCTTCCCCTCACTCGTATCCATACCACAGAGGGAGAAGAACCCGATCGCCTCCGCCGCTACCGACGGCTCCGGTAAATGGCGGAGGGCGTGGGACAGTGGCGTGAGGGGGGGCCCTCTCCCGCCGCCGATAACGGTGATGTCACGGCGAATCACGCGGAGGCCACAATTATCGTAAACAGAACACCCCACTGAAGAGATGGATATCTCGGTTGTGGCAGCATCTTTAAAGTGATGACGTATATATACAGTGGGCGGTCGTTAAGTGGTTAATCAACACATAATAGATTAATCCAAAATTTCCACTCTTGGTTGGCACAAATAGTTAATTTTTTTATTTTTTTGTGTTGTTCCGGCCTCTCTCTCTCCCTACCCTCTCTTCCTTCTTTTCTAATTTACAGAGTCTCTAAAATAGCAGATAAAGTACACAAGGGCTGTATAATTGGATATATGTTACACAGATGAGCAGGTCCCGTAGGATACTTACCAAGAATGTTATGAATGGGTTCTTATCTAGGGGCTAAACTGAGACAAAATAAGTGTTGTTTGTTTTTTGTATGTAATTTTAATGTATATGTAGTGAAATGTAAGTAATGTTATGTTATGTTGGAAAAGATCAATAAAGAAAGATTTAAGAAATGAACCTGGTAGAGGTGCTGGTGTATCTGGACGACATCATTGTTTTTGGGAGGACTCTGGAAGAGCACAAGAGTCGGCTAGAAAAGGTGTTTTCTCGTCTTCTATGAAGAAGGGTTGAAGCTGTCGTTGGAAAAATGCCAATCCTACAGAACATCAGTCACCTACTTGGGCCATGTAGTCTCTGCAGGGAGAGTTGCCACTGACCCTCAGAAGTTGGAAGTTGTTACTTCCTGGCCTCGGCCAAGAACGGCTACTGAATTGCGCTCCTTCCTGGGATTCTGCTCCTATTATCGGAGATTTGTGGCCAACTTAGCCAAGATTGCCCGACCTCTGAATGAACTGTTGCAAGTGGTCACGGGAGAAGGAGAAGATGGGGTCAAAGAGAAGAAGAGCAGTTTCCGTAAGAAAGGGGAGTCAGTCCAAACTCAGTGGACTCCGCAATGTGAAAAAGCTTTCTGGCAGCTGAAGAAGAGACTTACAGAAGCCCCAGTCTTGGCATATGCTGACCCAGGCCTACCCTATAAACTGCATGTGGATGCCAGCAGAGAAGGGTTAGGAGGAGTATTATATCAAGAGCAGAATGGGGGATTGAGACCGGTGGCCTATGTGAGTAGGAGCCTTACACCTGCTGAGAAGAACTATCCCGTTCACAAGCTGGAGTTTCTGGCCCTCAAATGGACCGTGGTGGATATGTTGAGAGACTACCTGTACGGAGCTGAGTTTATTGTCAAGACTGATAATAACCCCCTGACCTACATACTGACTTCAGCAAAGTTGGATGCTACTGGACACAGATGGCTAGCAGCTTTGGCTGATTTCCGGTTCAGCCTGAAGTATCGGCCCGGGGTTGGGAACCGAGATGCAGATGCTTTATCCCGGCGGCCTCATAGGGAAGAGAAGGACTCAGAAGAGTGGACTCATGTGAATGAAGAAGGAGTCCGAGCTTTGTGTCAAGGTTTGGATAAGAATATGAAGGGAAGAGTGGTTGCAGAGTACATTGGAGTCCACCCCTCGGGTATACCAAGACATTACTGTGGACTGACCCAAGTGAGGGGAGAAGGTTTACCTCAGTTGTCAAAGAAATATTTGAAAAAGGATCAGGAACAGGACCCGTTTGGTCAAGTGGGAATCCAAGCTCTGAATAAGCAGAATCCTGGCTTGTTGTTGAACAGCACTGTCAAAGGAGCAAAGACATTGCACAGAGAATGGGATAGTTTACAGATCAGAGATAGAGTGCTGTACAGGCGTCGTCCGACTGGGAATGGAGAAGAGAGATGGCAGTTATTCCTCCCTGAGAAACACCGACCCACTGTCTTGGTATCCTTGCATGATGACCATGGTCACTTAGGGACAGATAGAACATTCCGGCTGATTAGGGACAGATTCTACTGGCCACACTTGAGAGGGAAGTTAGAGAGCTATTATCACTCATGCCTGACTTGTATTCAACGAAAAACTTTGCCAGTTAGAGCTGCCCCAATGGGTCACTTACAGAGTCAGGAACCGTTAGATCTGGTTTGCATGCACGGTGGCTAAAGTGCTTATGGAAAAGTTTTTCGTGCACTATGGATTACCGGTGCAAATCCATTCAGATCAAGGAAGGGATTTGGTTGATCCACCAGTTGTGTGCTTTGCTTGGCATTAAGAAGTCTCATACCACCCCATATCACCCGCAAGGAGATGCTCAGCCTGAGCGATTCAATAGGACTTTGCTAAACATGTTGGGGACTTTGTCACCAGAGAAAAAGCAGAATGGGGGAAATCACATAGCCGCATTGGTGCATGCCTATAATAGCACAGAGAGTGATGCCACTGGTTATTCCCCGTACCGGCTTATGTTTGGAAGAGAGGCTCGTCTTCCTGCTGACCTGCATAATTAAGTGATAGAAAGGGGAAGGGGGAGGGGAATTAGGGAAAGGGAAAGGAAAGGGAAGGGAATCAGTCTGTTTAGAGCAGACCGAAAAGCGGTTACTATAAGCAACAGATTATAGATCCAGAAACGGAAATGATTATAAAATTTAATCATTTATTCCTATTATCATTTTAAATATATGTAAAAGGGAACATATAAAGGTGCAGTGTTATTATCAAAAGTGAATGGTCATACAGTACATAAATTAATTGGAAACACCTAATAGACAGACAGGACAAACAAATAACTAAACATGTAACAACACACTTGTCCGGACGTATGATTCAGTCTTATATTGATATGTAACCCAGTAAAGAATAGTATTTATTGTGTTAATTACCGTCCACCAGAGGATGTAAGGTAATCTAAACCACGTAAGTGGATTTATTATTAAAGTCAAATGGGTTTTACATTTGGTATAAGGCTGAGCCTGATGGGGTGGGGGAAGGGGGAAACCAGGGAAGGGGGGTGATAGCGCTGGGGGCAACCATTAGGACATGTATGGATTAGTACAAATGTCCTAGATGCAAGATTTGCATTAGGTACATAATGGGAGTCCACAAATAGAAAGTTTCCTTGAGGGTTGGAGGGGTTAGTTGATGTTGGTAAGAAGGCTGTTGTATTGGTAAATGGATAAATGTCCTCCAAGAGTTGTTGGCAAAAGAAGTTCATCAATATAGTTATTGGTACAGAAATCTGTAATGCTTTTATAGCGTAGCTCTTACAACATAACTCTGGTATGCACATTTAAACAGTGTGTAATTGGACCCATTATCATTGTCTGCAGCTCAACTTCAACCCATAAATCAAAGTACATTACCATTGGGCGTCTCCGTATTGGAACTGGATTTAGCCAATTCTTGTATTTAGATGGGTCCCAAGTTACCTGACATCAACAGCTGATTTGAAGATGTTGTTTATGCCAAACCTGTATGGTGTGATGGCCGGTAACCGAAGCAGGTATTGGAGTGAAGTCCAGGTCCCCCGAGCGTTACCTTCACCGGTATCAGGAAGGAATCCAATGTGGCTACTTTTGAAGTGCCTGATGTCAGTAGCCGCGGTCGTTGCCGCTATCGTAGGTACTGACTGGGGCTTACGTTCCCCGAGCCATGTCGATCCACCCACTCCGTTCAGGACAACGTCACGTGACTGTGCGAGATGTGACGTCAACGCGTTTCGCCGTGCTCTGTGGCGTAGCTTCGTCTGGATGTATCGCGTTACTGGACGGAGCCCGTGTTTATATTTCACTGGGACCAGTGACGCGCCTCATTAAGGGGTTGAGTTGTGTGAAGGACAACCCTTAGTTGCGTCCTGTCTGAGTTTTTCCAATTACTATGAGACGTTCACCTTTTTGGAGTTAATCTCCATTGCCGCATGCATGACGCGGCCAGTTGAATCCATTTTAGATGGAAACTTTTAATAATCGAACTTTGTTTCTCTTCAGGTTCCATCTGACGGCATGGACATTCACACTTTTGTATTTGCTAGCAGTCACAGAACGCATTTAGCAGGAGAGGCTAGATGCATTTTTCTTGGGGCTATTATGCAAAGGAAGAGGTCAGGGAGATGATTACATAATGCATATAGGGAAGAGGTCAATGCTAATGGCAGCCAATGGTATATACATCCTAACAATGGAAGGAGAGAAGGGAAGAGATTAGGTAAGGGGAAAAGCCACACACAACGGTGATCTAAAGTTGGTCACATGCCTACACTTAATTTAATTTATTATTAGGAAGGCTTGGAGAGCCCTTTTGCACAGGTCAGAGCAAAATGAAAGTAAAAATTAGGGAAAGGAGATAAGTAAAAGAATGATAAAAGATGAGCAATATTTTAATGTATATTTCAAGTGCCAGGAGAGGTTATTGATAAGGCAATGGGACCAATAGGTGTTACCAAGACACTAAATATAGTGTTAGTAAAGAGGGTTTAATATTTTTATAATTATTAATAATTATGGCCAACCTCTAGGTTGGCAAGAACACCTGCAAGTTTAGCTCCGTGTTTAGGCCAACCGGGACAAGAGATTTTAAGCAATATACCCACCACTTCTCCTTTTGTAGGAGGATGCGATCGTAATCGCCTCTTCTGGTGGGCAGCTTGAGAACGTATATCCCTTTGACCATCATACCCCTAGAGCTACGCCCATGATGCTGGGCAAAGTGTTTGGCTAGGGGTTTCTCGGGAATTTTTTCTTTGTTATTAATTTCTCTCAAATGCTCACCGACTCGTATCCTCAGCGATCTCTTGGTCTTGCCCACATAAATCTTAGGGCAAGGACAAGTGATCATGTATATGACACGAGTGGTTGAGCAATTTATGAGGTCCCTAATCTGAAAGGATCTAATGCCCAGAGCGTCCATGAAAGTGTTAGTTCGATGAACATAAGGGCAAACCTGGCATCTATTGCACGGGAACATCCCTGTTGCCCGTGGGTATTCATTGAGCCAGTTAGTTTGTGGCTCTTTAGTGAACTCTGATTTTACCAACATATCTCCAAGGTTTCTGGCTCGCCGTGCCACCAACATAGGTGATTTACCAACAATCCTGGCCAGATCTGGGGTGTTGGTCAGAATGCCCCAGTGCTTTTCCAGTATTTTTCGTACTGGTTCCCACTGGGACCCAAATGTTGTGATGATTCGTATTGGGTCATTGGTTTGTTGTAAGTCCTCATTGGTTATTTGTTTTTTTGGGGCTAGAAGGTCAGAACGCTCTCTAGTTGCTGCTCTCTTCCTTGCCTGTTTGATCTGTCTATGTGAATAACCACGTTCTCGAAATCGAAGATATAGTTCATGACTTTCTCGTCTGTAGTCCTCTACACTGGTACAGTGACCTGGCCTTTGGCACTTCAGTTGATGATACCCCCCTGGTGTCACACAAGGGATATGTGGACAGGCTTCGGAAAAATTTGCGGCAGGCATAAGAGAAGGCTTTGGAGCATGCTTCTGTCAGAGAGTCCCGGAATAAAAGAAACTTTGACCTTAAAGTGAAGATACAGGATTTGCAGCTCGGAGACAGAGTGTTACTGAAGAACTTAGGAGTACCAGGAAAACACAAGTTGGCTGATAGATGGAGACCGCATCCTTCTGTAGTGTGTAAACAGCTTCCAGGCCTACCTGTACATCAGATTCGACCAGATGGGGAGAAAGGTCCTTTGAAGATGTGGCACCAAAATCACTTGCTTCCCTTGTCAGATGCAGTGCAGGTACCTACAGCACCTGTACCTCTTCCTCTGAAGTCTACCTCGCTTCGGACACGTTCACAGAAAGAAGTTTCTGTCATAGATGAGCAGATGGCTGGAAGTGAAGATGAATTTGGAGAAGACTATGCATGCTCCAGTTCAGAGCCTTCGTCCAGTTCAATGTATTCCTCAGGAGGGAGAAGAGAGGAGGAGGAAGAGGAAGATGAGGTTGTGGATGTGCCTTTCTGGTGGTGGCCCACTGAAGATAATTCAGTGGATAGTCCTTTGAAGAGAATGAAGGAAACTTTGGATGCCATTCAAGAATTGCCACCCCAGCCACAAAGAGCAGTGAAACCGATACCTTCACAACCCAAAGAAACAGTTAGAGCAGTATGTCGGTCCCTGGAACCAGAATTGGAGTCCCTACCGCCTTTTAAGGATGTAAGAAAGGACAATACTGAGACCATTGTATCTGAACCAGAAACCAGAGACTTGATAGACTTGTATAGTGAGCCATTAACAGCTTCTGAGCCAAGAGATACTGCCGAAATTGGAGGTTTGAATTCTGGAGAAGGAGAAGCAGAGCATCAAGAGAGTCCCCTCACTCCCCTCGAAGAAAATGATATTCCATGTTCTGGGTTTAACTCTGAGAATGAAGGGGAGCTTACACAGGTTGCTGGACCCAGCTCTCCAGTGCAGATGAGGTGGAGTGTGCATCCTCCAAAGAGACTTACCTATGACAAGTTGGGAGAGAGCTCTGATGAACTTATTCACACCATCAGTAGAACTGTTCCTGAGGCTGCACCCTCTACCATTAATTGTGTAGGGAGTGACTCTGCTCGAACCTCTGACACCCGAGGGTGGGACGCGGCAGATGCCCTGACCTGTTCACAAACTGAATGTGAATTGACTAAGAATGTGTATAGATGGTTTTTAATGAATCCAGAAATAGGTCAGAGTTTGTTAGAACTAGACCTTGGTTGATATTGAAATAATTTGTTAATCTTTTATTCCTCCCTTCTAGCTTCTAGGGGAGTGTCCCTCTGTCTTTGGGGACCAAAGATTCTAAGTGGGGGGAGTGTGTAACCAAGGTATTGCTACTGGAAAGTTATTGCATTAAGTTATGTAATGTTTATTTAGTAAAGGGTTTGGCTCCCTCTGGTGACCACTGAAAGTTATTTGAACATTTCTTTTCTTGGTTAAAGAATAAATGGTAATGCATTGTGGGTAGGATTGAGCCAACCCGAACTGTAAAATTCGGGTCCGTACCGAACATTTGAGTTTTTGGGTACCGGACCCGAACCCGAACAATTGCGTGTATGTTTGGGTTCGGGTCGGGTGTTCGGCGATGTAATGGCGCATTTAGAAAAGCTTCAGGGAGCAGCCAATCACCTTTTGTTTAACTGGTGTGCCCTTAGAAGCCATCATAGCCATGCCTACTAATGGCATGGCTGTGATTGGCTAGTGCAACATGTGACCCAGCTTCTATATAAGCTAGAGGCACACAGCACAGCACGTCACTCTGCTTTAGACAGGATAGGGAGAGGATCCTGGCTGCTGTTGCTTATTAGGGAGAGATTGAAATACTATGAGTTAGTCCTGATTCTGCAATCTGAGAGAAAAGATAGAGAGACAGTTTAGGGCAAGGTTCCTGTTGGTGCTTTCAGGGAGAGAGATTTATATAGGAGTCCAGATTCAGAGATCTAATAACTCAGCGATCTGCATAGGTTTACCTGTTTGTGTTGCAGTGCACAGTCTTCTTACACTGCCATGAGCCCAGTGTCAGAGAAATTTAAACTTTTATCTGCAAGCTCAGTGCACCAGCACTGCATATGTTACGTTGAGAGATACACCCTGTACATACTGTGGGTGTATTGTGCTCTTGCAAAAAGACCCATTTAGGGCAAAATAAATAAATAAATAAATACATTTGCAGTGTTTTCTGCATATATGCAAGTATGAGATTTACAATTTATATATTTGTCTTGTATTGTGCTATTCCCCCAAAAAAATTTTAGGGCAAAAACGTTTTTTTAATAGCATTTTCTGTATTGCTGTAGGTGTCAGATACACTGTTTCCATATTGTGGGTGTATTGTGCTCTTGAAAAAAGACCCATTTAGGGGAAAAAAATTAAAAAAATTGCAGTGTTTTCTGCATATATGCAAGTGTGAGATTTACAATTTATATATTTTTCTTGTATTGTGCTATTCCCCCAAAAATTTTTTAGGGCAAAATATATTTTTTTAATAGCATTTTCTGTATTGCTGTAGGTGTGAGATACAGCGTTTACATACTGTGGGTGTGTTGTGCTCTTCCATTTAGGGCCACAAAAAATATTTTGCAGTGTTTTCTGCATATCTGGAGGTGTGTGAAATAAACAATTTATATATTTTTCTTCTACTGTGCTATCCTAAAAAAATTATTGTAGGACAAAAACATTTTACTCTTTCATCCATGGACCGACACAGCTTCTCTATTGACAAAGTGGGTATTATCCGTTAATTAGGAGTGACTAGGCAGAAAACTTGTAAAAAGTGTTGCATTACACCTTCTACAGTACCGCCCAGGGGGCGGACCCTCTGGGTATATCCCCTCAGTCTGCATCTCGCAGATCAGTTTTTTTCTGTCTAGCAAGGAGTAGGACATGGCTCCCTTCGGGCCCATTGGTCCGGGGGAAAAAGATATATTTTTTTGCTACATTTTTTGTTTCCTGCGATCTTCGATCAACTGCCGACTGGGTGACAGGCTGGATCCTCGATCCTTGTAGTCTCCCCAGTTTCGGCCATCGAGCGTGTGCCGACCCTAGCTATGCGCTGGGTTTTCCACGACATGCCCGTTGCTCCACGGGTGGCCGGTGAGCCTACGCTCCAGGGCCTGCACCAGACCGCTCAGCTTCGGCTGACCTTACGGCCGAGTCGCAGCAGCCTGGCCGGTGAGCTTACGCTCTAGGGCTTGCATCGGACCGCTCAGCTTCGGCTGACCTTACGGCCGAGTTGCAGCAGCCTGTCCGGTGAGCGTCACGCTCCAGGGCATACATATGATCGTCCCTTTTGGGTCCAATCACAGCATGCCTGGCCAACAGTCACCTTTCGTGCGCGGACGATGATCTGTTTGGAATGTCTTCCAGCATAAGACATGCAGGATAGGTAAGTAAACTCCCCTGCCTCGGCTGGGTGATTTAGCTGGACATTCCTGGAGAGATCAAGTAAGTGGTTGTGGCCCCTTTCTTCCCTCTCTCCCTGCCTTTGCCTCCTCCCTGGGCTTCTAGCTAAAGGTTGCTGGGTGCTGGGGGTCACCTAAGGGGTTCCACTGGATCAGGGCTGGCTGTAAATAACATTTAAAAGAAATGTTATTTCTGTTTACCTGTGTGTGTGCTTCCTCCTCCATGCTGTCGGCGGCCATTTTGGGGTGATCCATGCCGGGTTCGGCCTCTAGTGACTGCCCGGCAGCCATCTTCCTGTGGTTTCGGCACCATTTTCTTGTAGTCCACACCCACTGGCCCCTATCAACTGATCGGCGGCCATGTTTGTCCACCCTGTATGTATATATTGCCGTTCGGCGGCCATCTTTTTGTGGGCTATGGTTGCTTGGCCTCTATCTTCGGCTCAGTGGCCATTTTCTTAGAGCCCACATTATCTTCCATACAGATGTTTTTGGCGGCCATTTTGCGAGTTTCCGGCCTCTAGGGTGTATTACACTGGCGCGAAAAATTCACACAGGAAGTGCTGATAAAAGAAGCAGACTGACACAGCAGCAGTGGGACAGCATCACAGGCGCAGCACACGGCAGCATAGCAGTACCGGTCCAGGGTAGTGAGTCCTCTGGGTAACCCAGCATCTCTGCAGCACAGGAGGGTGGCCTATTGATATCTTGCCTGGAGCCCTGTGGGTGTCAGCGTGTGGTCAGCATGGCATCTGAGCCAGATGTCTTCTCTCCTGAAACACCAGATTTAGCAGCTGGTGCCCCTGAGGTGTCTATGAACGCTATGTCGGCAATCCTAGAGGCGTTTGCTGCCAGGGTGGAAGCAGCACACGGGAATACAGGGGGTAGTAAACGCCCCCGTCCCCTGCAATCTTCCAGGGATAATTCTGATGCAGAACCAGCTATGGCCCAGATTCGGACACATCAGAGACTGCAGACCGTGACCGATCGGACAGTGAGGGTGACTCCAAGTCCAGGTCAGTACGCGAGCCGGCTTTGCTATCTGACCTTATTACTGCAGTGCGGGATACGCTAAAGTTGGAAAATACTGCAGAAGCAGCAGAAACTCCAGTCCCCTTTGGGTTTCGTAAACCTGCCCGCACTGCTAAGGTGTTCCCTTGTGTGTCTTATTTTGACAAACTCTTATACAAGGAATGGGAGAACCCACTGAGGGTCTTTACAGCCCCAAAGAGGTTTGCTTTGAGGAGAGTTTTCTGAAGAAATGGACCTCTCCCCCTATAGTGGACCCTCCGGTGTCCAGACTTAATAGAGCCACCACTATTCCAGTAGAAGGGGCTCCTGTTTTCAAGGACCCTGTGGATAAGAAGGCTGAAGCACTCCCTCGCTACCTATACTCTGTGGTAGGCTCGGCAGTACGCCCGGCATTGGCGGGGGCCCTAGTGTCTCAGACACTTACTGAATGGGCAAAATTGCTACTCGAGGGGTTAAAGGAGCGAGATGCTCCTCCTATTGAGATAACTTTGGCCGACCAGTTGGTCCAGGGCCTTAAGTTTGTCTGCGAGTCAGACATGGATACTATTCCCCTGCTGTCAAAAGCTTTGGTTTATGCAGTAGCAATACGCCGCCTGATCTGGCTAAAGGGCTGGTCTGTGGACCAGACTTCCAAGAAAGCCCTGTTGGATCTGCCTTTTAAGGGCGACAGACTTTTTGGGGCTTCTCTGGATGGCATCATCAAGGATGCCACAGGAGGTAAAAGCACTTTGCTTCCCCAAACTAGCAAGGGTAAGGGGCCACGCCAAGGGCAAGGGCCCTCCTTTACTGCAGGCAAGCGTTTTTTTCGTCCCCCTAGGGCGACAGGGAAAAGACCCCAGGCCGATAAAGCGCCTGCCCAAGGACAAAAGCGTCCTTGGTCCCGCAGACCCAACAAGCCTGCGGACAAATCTGCGTCCGCATGAAGGTCCGCCCCCACCCAGCTCTCGGGTGGGGGGACGTCTTCGCAAATTCGCGACTCAGTGGACAGCTCTAGTCTCCGACAGGTGGGTTTGCAAAGTAATCTCCTCAGGCTACAAGATAGAATTTCTCTCTTGTCCACCGGACAGATTCATCACCTCCAATCTCCAGCTACTACCGACCCGTCGGGAGGCCCTGTATGGGGCGGTCCAGGGTCTACTGGAACGCGGGGTAGTTATTCCAGTTCCAGAACAGGAACGGGGTCAGGGTTTTTACTCAAATCTGTTCATTGTGCCGAAGAAGGAGGGGGTTCGTCCAATCTTGGATCTAAGAGCCCTCAATTGCTTTGTGAAAGTACAAAGATTTCGGATGGAGACGGTTCGATCTGTAGTCACGTCTCTCCATCCGGGGGACTTTCTGGCCTCCTTGGACATCAAGGACGCATACCTGCATGTCCCCATATACTCCAGACACCAGAGGTTTCTGCGATTTGCTATCGGGAAGAACCACTACCAGTTTGTGGCCCTCCCGTTTGGCCTTGCCTCAGCACCCAGGACGTTCACCAAGGTGCTCGCTCCGATTTTGGCACTTCTAAGACAGCGGGGTATCGCTATCATGGGCTACTTAGACGACCTTCTACTGAAGGCCCCTTCAAGCTCAGAATTAGAGGTAAGCGTGTCTATTACCTGTCAGACTCTTCGAGACTGTGGTTGGATACTAAACACGCAAAAGTCAGTATTGGTGCCCACTCAACGCCTAGTGTACCTGGGGTTGATTCTGGATTCCTCAGAAGCAAAGGTATTCCTCCCTGTGGAGAAGTTGCAGACCCTCCGGGCTGCAGTACGGCAGCTGACTTCCAGGAATTGGTCGTCACTCCGTTTTTGCATGCAAGTGTTGGGCCTCACGGTAGCCTCCTTCGAGGCGGTCCCATATGCTCAATACCACACTCGAGTGTTACAGAAGGAAGTTCTGTCCAGTTGGAACAGATGCCCTTCATCTCTGGATTATCAAATCCGAGTGAGACACCTAGTCAGGAGATCCCTGGTATGGTGGCTGACAGCACCGGCTCTTATGGCCGGGAAGTCATTTCTTCCGGTTTACTGGATAGTGATCGCGACGGACGCCAGCCTTACAGGTTGGGGGGCAGTCTGGGGTGTTCAGTCGGCGCAAGGTCGCTGGACCCCAGAGGAAGCCCTCCTGCCGATCAATGTCCTGGAAATCCGGGCGATCAGGCTGTGCCTCTTCAAAGGGTCTCAGAGGCTGCAAGGGCGTCCAGTCAGGATCCAGTCAGACAACGCCACAGCAGTGGCATATGTCAATCATCAAGGAGGAACAAGAAGCTCAGCTGCAGCATCGGAGGTCGCTCGCATCCTGAAGTGGGCAGAGAGGAGCATACCGGCACTGTCAACCGTGTACATTCCGGGTGTGGAAAACTGGCAGGCGGACTACCTGAGCCGCCAGATGCTGGACCAGGGAGAATGGTCCTTACACCCGGAGGTGTTCCAACTCCTCTGCCAAAGATGGGGCACGCCAGACATAGATCTTCTGGCTTCCCGACTCAATTGGAAGGTATTGAGGTTTGTGGCCCGGTCAAGAGACCCATGGGCAGACACAACGGACGCGTTGGTGGCATCGTGGGGTCAGTATCGGCTAATCTATGCCTTCCCTCCCTCAAGGCTTCTTCCTCTTCTGCTCCGCAGAGTGGAGGCAGAGGGAATTCCAATGATCCTAATCGCTCCAGATTGGCCTTAGCGTCCTTGGTACGCCGATCTAGTATGTCTGGTAGCAGACGTCCCCTGGCGCTTACCGCTACGGAAGGACCTGCTATCGCAAGGTCCCATACTCCATCCTGCTTTACAGTCATTGGCTTTAACAGCATGGCTGTTGAGAACCAGGTACTGAGAGACCGGGGCCTGTCAGATTCAGTAATCTCTACGATGAGAAGTGCTATAAAACCGTCCTCTAGGAAGGTTTATCACCGCACTTGGAAGGCCTACATCTCCATGTGTGAGGAAATGAAATGGTATCCGCGTACCTATTTGGTTTCCAGAATCCTGCTGTTTTTACAGCATGGGGTGGACCAAAGGCTTGCCCTAAGTATGATTAAGGGACAGATATCTGCCCTGGCTGTCTTTTTTCAGCGACCCCTGGCGGCTCACTCTCTCGTGAGTACTTTTGTGCAGGGGGTTCGACATGTGGCCCCTCCGGTCCGTCCCCCGCTACCTCCGTGGGACTTAAACCTGGTCCTCTCGGTGCTCCAGAAGGCACCGTTTGAGAATATTAGAGATATTCCCCTGTTGACACTTTCTCAGAAAGTGGTCTTTTTGGTGGCTGTTACGTCAGTTAGACGAGTCTCTGAGCTGGCAGCCTTGTCCTGCAAGGCTCCCTATTTGATTTTCCACAAGGATAAGGTGGTGCTGCGGCCGCAGCCTTCCTTTCTTCCGAAGGTCGTTTCGGCTTTTCATCTCAACTAAGACATTGTACTTCCATCCTTGTGTCCTCATCCGTCGAATCCTAAGGAGTCGGTGTTGCATTCCTTGGACGTTGTCCGAGTTTTGAGAGTATACCTATCTGCTACTTCCCTGTTCCGGAAGTCAGACTCACTGTTTGTTTCGGTGGCTGGTCCCAAGAAGGGCCAAGCAGTCTCGTCGGCCACCATCTCTAGGTGGATCCGACAGATAGTAATCCAGGCTTACGCCTTAAAGGGTCAAGCGCCCCCCTTTCCGGTCACGGTGCATTCGACCAGGGCAATAGGTGCCTCTTGGGCTTTCCGACATCAAGCGCCTGTTTCCCAATTATGTAAAGCGGCGACTTGGTCATCCGCTCACACTTTCACAAAATTCTACAAAGTTGATGTAGGTGCATCTTCAGATGCCTCTTTCGGCCGCAAGGTTTTGCAAGTGGCTGTTTAGAGTTGCAACTCCTCCGTTGGAAGAGTGCTGTTTTGTGTTTGGGGTGAAGTTTATTTTTATGCTGTTACCACCCCTCGTTTTTTCTCTGACACTGCTTTGGGACGTCCCACTTTGTCAATAGAGAAGCTGTGTCGGTCCATGGACGAAAGAGTAAATAGGATTTTTTACTCACCGTAAAATCCTTTTCTCTGAGTCCATGGACCGACACAGCACCCACCCCTCCTTTTAAGTTTGTACTGCTTTTTGACGAACTGATCTGCGAGATGCAGACTGAGGGGATATACCCAGAGGGTCCACCCCCTGGGCGGTACTGTAGAAGGTGTGATGCAACACTTTTTACAAGTTTTCTGCCTAGTCACTCCTAATTAACGGATAATACCCACTTTGTCAATAGAGAAGCTGTGTCGGTCCATGGACTCAGAGAAAAGGATTTTACGGTGAGTAAAAAATCAAATTTTTTTTAATAGCATTTTCTGCAGTTCTGTAGCTGTGAGATACAGCGTTTACGTACCGTGGGTGTGTTGTGCTCCTCCAAAAACACCCATTTAGGGCCACAAAAAATATTTTGCAGTGCTTTCTGCATATCGGGAGGTGTGTGAAATAAACAATTTATATATTTTTCTTCTGCTGTGCTATCCTAAAAAAATAATTGTAGGACAAAAACATATTTTTTTTAATAGCATTTTCTGCAGTTCTGTAGTCTGTGAGATACAGCTTTACATACTGTGGGTGTGTTGTGCTCCTCCAAAAACACCCATTTAGGGCCACAAAAAATATTTTGCAGCGTTTTCTGCATATCTGGAGGTGTGTGAAATAAACAATTTATATATTTTTCTTCTACTGTGCTATCCTAAAAAAATAATTGTAGGACAAAAACATTTTTTTTTAATAGCATTTTCTGCAGTTCTGTAGCTGGGAGATACAGCGTTTACATACTGTGGTTGTGTTGTGCTCTTCCAAAAACACCCATTTAGGGCCACAAAAAATATTTTGCAGTGTTTTCTGCATATCTGGAGATGTGTGAAATAAACAATTTATATATTTTTCTTCTACTGTGCTATCCTAAAAAAATTATTGTAGGACAAAAAAAAAAAAAAAACAGCATCGGGCCATCGGAAGGTTTCTCCCTTCCCTGGAACAGGGTCCCCTACACGAGGCGGCACCCAAAGACTCCTCGACCCTTAGCGGACTCCAGACGAAGGCTCTGGACCCCAGGCTTTACTCCCGCCCCTAGGCCTCCATACCCAGGGCAGCAGGAACTCCAGGATAGTACCTCACCCCGGGCTAAAGGTGCCCGAGATGGAACAGGAACACGTGCACCCAGGCCGAAGGCACCTGGGCGCAGACCCCACTGGACATCAGCCCCCAGGCCAAAGGTGCCTGGGACTCGGATCAGGAGGCGTCGGCCCCTTTTATATCCTCTCCCGGCATGCACAGCAGGTTCCCCGCCCCGCTGTACTACTGCCAAGAGGGGACACAAAAGGCACAGCACTGTATCGGCGGTTCAACCCTAGCCTACCATGGCAGCGCCACCTGTAGGCCGCAGGGAACTGCACACCAATACTGTCCCCGAGGACAAAATGGTCCATGAATCCTACAGAATTAGGGTGTTTGAGCCTATTTACCACTCAAACACTTCCCTTAAATTTAGCACCCCGCTACATTTTTATTTCAAAGTATTTTATTTTCCCACTAGCTTATCCATTAAATTGAATAATTTTTTACAGAAAGGGTGTATTCTGGGGCATTCCCACCATATGTGTGGCATCGTGCCATTAAGTTTCTGAGGTTCTTAATTACTTCCTGTACCTCTTCTGCTGAAAAGGGGGCCTCCAGCATATTATTTTATGTTTTTATTTTTTTTATGTTATTTTAAGTTATTTCCCTATCCACATTTGTTTGCAGAGCACTTGCCATGCTCTTAACAACATTTTGCTGCCATTTGCAGCCCTCTAGCCCTTTCCATTACTTTTTTAGAGCCTTTTTAGTCCTCAGAAGTTCGGGTCCCCATTGACTTCAATGGGGTTCGGGTTCGGGGTCAAGTTCGGTCCCGAACTCAAACTTTTTTCCGAAGTTCGGCCGAACCCGTCGAACCCGAACATCTAGGTGTCCGCTCAACTCTAATTGTGGGATGTGTGGTTTAATGAGGAAGTGACTCCTACTGTGTAAATTAGTTTGAGAACTACAAACCCACAATGCTAAGCTGCGGGCCCACAATGCAAAGCATCACCGAACAGCCTGCTGGGTAGCCAGATAAAAGGACAAGCAAGGCCTCTGTTGGGCCTCTCTGGATGCCTTTGAACTGCCAGCAGGAGGTCTGTGTGTGTAACTGAGAGCGAGAGACTGTGGCCTACAGTGGGGAGCCGGATCATCTGCCCCAGAGGGATCTTTGGAGGACAGCTCTGCTAGCTGAGCAGGTGGATCGGTTCGCGCTTCAGAGCATTTGAAGCTGCTTCACCCGTCAGAGAGCCGGGGCCGGCCGCGCGGTGTGACGGCGCCATCTTCTCTTCCAGATTCACCATCAAGTGAAGTTCTGGACAAAGTGTACCAGCCGGCTGAGGACCTATAGTGGTGAGTGGGCACCTGCCCATTAAAGTAATTGACTGAGATATTAATAGATGATTTCTAGGGCTGTTACTGATTAAAATTTTCGTGTTCGATTAATCGTTTTTTTTATTAATCGATTAATCGACTAATTTTGATTAATTATAACGCACATACAGTTTTTACAATTTTCCACATCTCCCCCCATACCGTAATATCCACATATCCCCCCATACCATAATATGCACATCTCCCCCCATACCGTAATATCCAAATCTGCCCCATACTGTAATGTCCACATCTCCCCCCATACTGTAATGTCCACCATCTGCCCCCATACTGTAATGTCCACATCTGCCCCTATACTGTAATGTCCACCATCTGCCCCCATACTGTAATGTCCACCATCTGCACCCGTACTGTAATGTCCACATCTGCCCCCCCATACTGTAATGTCCACATCTGCCCCCCCCATACTGTAATGTCCACATCTGCCCCCCCATACTGTAATGTCCACATCTCCCCACATACCGTAAAATCCAGGCAGAACCGCAGAGTAGACGGCACAAGCAGGCGGCTGATGATGTCGTCAGCGCGCCATTACTAGGCCGCCGCCGGGTGGACCAAGATGGCCGTGGCTCCGGAGCTAGATCGTCCTCAACTAAAATTATTTTGATCGATCAAAGAAATTAACGATTAATCGAACAATTAATCGTTATTTTCTGCAGCCCTAATGATTTCTGCTATCCAGACTGTCGCTGACACTTGTAGTCTGACGGAAGGGTATCTATTGCATCTAAGTGTTTCTACAGCCGGAGGTTCAGATTTAAACATTGCTTTTATAAGAGGATTAATCATCTCACATCCTTCAGTGTTGCTTATTTCTTTACCACATTGGATTACAATTAAGTGCACCACCGTACACCTAAAAAAAAACCACTGAGCTAGCAGAAGAAAAGACTGGAACAGGAGAAACTGTCATTACTTTATTGCTCACTAAGCTGTACACTGTACAGTTAAGGTCACACTGAACTGCACTCTAGGCAGATCCATTTAGCAACATAAGGTTGATGCATATACTTTAATCATTGTGTTCATTGTTGTTTTATTGGTCTGTGTGCTTGGCCCTCAGTGGAGAGGTAATCCAATACATATTCTGATGTATTGGGGGGGCCTGCTCCACTGTGTACTAGCTCACATATCCTTTCCTTAGTTGTTGCAGGGTAAAGTGATAGTCATTACCAAATCTGAATATACGCCTCAGTTAATGTCATTAATCTGTGTTCAATTTTTATTGAGTGTATAATAGTTTCCTGTCATTTCTCTGCTCTAGTAAAGTTCTTTGAGTAATTCAGAAATCTTGATTAAGTCTATCCTTATTACTGTAAGACATTTACAATGGAACCCAAGGTGTCAGAGGTAAGAGAGAATCTGCAGAGTCGGGACAGCCTGTGGTGTATAGAGTCAATCAGCATCCCCCATGGGGGTACCGCTACACCAGCTACATTGGACTGTCCTTATGGCCATGTAGAAAGTGACCCTTGTTCTTTAAATAGACATACAGAAAAGAATGCATGTTTCTAAAAGTATTATAAGAAAGCTGGCCAAGAGAAGAAATCTTATTAGCTATTGGTCACGTTTTTTATAATTTGACTCACTGACTAGTTTTAACTTCATTGCATGGCCACTACTATATTATGTAGCAAAAAGGTACAGTATGCAAAATGTCAAATGTAGAATGAGGCTCACTTAAATTTCTGATCTAGTTAGATTTTTGGAGTGTTGCCTACTTTACTTAACCACTTCCCGCCCAGTCAATAGTGAATTGACGTCCGGGAAGTGGTTGCATTATCGATACTGGACGTCATATGACGTCCTGCAGGATAATGCCTTGCGCGCGCCCGCGGGGGCGCGCAGCGCGGTGATCGGGGACGGCATGTGTCCCTCGGACACAGCGCTTCCCCGATCACGGTAAACAGCCAATTTCATTGGCGGTTTACCATGTTATCGGCTGTGTCAAAGTCACAGCCGATCACCTGTCAAAACAAACTCGGCGGCGCGCTCCGTGCGCGCCGCCACAGGCTTGCAGAGCGGGGATCGGGGAAGGCGAGTGTCCCTTGGACACAGCGCGTCCCCGATCAGAGTAAACAGCCAATGAATTGGCTGTTTACCACGTGACCGGCTGTGTCCAATCACAGCCGGTCACAAATGTAAACAAACTCCACAGGAGTTACTACCTGATCCCTGCTCTCTCCTCACACACCGATCTGTGAGGAGAGAGAAGAGATCAGTAAGTTAGCTCAGTGTAGTTTGTCTACATAAGTTTACAGTGCACAACACGCCCCCCCCCATAAAGAGGACCTGTCACACAGCCCAGCACATCAATCAGCCCAGCCAATCAGCCCATCTGTCAATCAGCCCATCTGTCAATCAGCCCATCTGTCAATCAATCAGCCCATCTGTCAATCAATCAGCCGATCTGTCAATCAATCACCCCACCTGTCAATCAATCACCCCATCTGTCAATCAATCAACCCATCTGTCAATCAATCAATCAGCCCATCTGTCAATCAATCAGCCCATCTGTCAATCATCTGTCACAGGCCCACCTCCATCGGTACCGCCATTGTCACCGACACACAGGCTACCAGTACCGCCATCGGTACCAGTACCACCACCAGTACCGCCACCAGGCCCAGCATCTATACTGCCACACAGGCCCGCTACCAGTATCACCACTAGTGCCGCCATCGGTACCACCACCAGTACCACCACCCGTACCACCGTCGGTAGTGCCACCACCACCTGTACCACCACCTGTACCACCACCTGTACCGCCATCGGTACCATCACCACCCGTACCGCCATTGGTACCACCACCACCTGTACCGCCATCGGTACCACCACCACCTGTACCGCCATCGGTACCACCACCACCCGTACCGCCACCTGTACCGCCATCGGTACCGACGCCACCACCACCACCCGTACCGCCATCGGTACCACCACCACCTGTACCGCCATTGGTACCACCACCACCCATACCGCCATCGGTACCACCACACAGGCCCACCACTAATACCTCCATCGGTACTACCACACAGACTACCACCACTACCACCAGCAGTACCATTACACAGGCCCACCAATAAGCACTGCCATAATGTCCCAAAGGGTTTACACACCTGAGGAGGCATATGCCATTCTTGCCATGTCGGATGATGAGAGCAGCGGGGAGCTCCCATTATCCGATTCTGGTTCGGAATACGAGCCAGTGGAGGATAGTGGCTCAGAGTCCGAGTCCCCGGAGGAAACCGTCCCTCCCAAAAGAATGCGATCGGCACCAAGATCAGCACCAAGATCAGCACCAAGATCAGGAGAACTGCCCACCACCAGCAGCGCCATACCCCAGGAAGAGGAGCCCAGTACAAGCAATGGAAATGCACGCCCAACCCGAAGAATCCAGCCCCAATCCTACCTTCCCGATGCCCTGGCAAACCCCTTATGGTTGCCTGCCAACTCAGGATCCGCTAGCATCCCCCCTTTCACCGCACAGCCAGGTGTGCAGCCCGACACTACAAATTTTTCTAAATTTGATTATTTTTGTTTATTTTTCCCACAAGATTTGCTGCAGAATATAGTGGATCAAACGAATCTGTATGCATCCCAATTTATTGCTGCCATCCCCGATTCTTCCTACGCCCGCATGTTCCAGTGGCGGCGTCTAACATTGGAGGAATTTAAATTATTTTTGGGCCTTATGTTCAATATGGGGCTTACAAAAAAGAACGAAGTCCATTCATATTGGTCCAAACGCCCCATCCAACACATGCCCATATATTCCGCTGTCATGTCCAGGAAAAGATACGACATGATTATGCGCTTTCTCCACTTCAATGACAATTCACAGTGCCCTCCCCGAGATCATCCCAACTACGACAAATTGTACAAGATACGCCCCCTAATCAATGCCTTTTCCCAGCGATTTGAAGAAGTTTTCATCCCAGACCAAAAAATTAGTGTGGACGAGTCCCTCGTACATTTCACCGGCCGACTGCAGTTCAAGCAGTACATACCAAGCAAGAGAGCCAGGTATGGGTTAAAATTAAATAAATTATGTGATCGAGCCACTGGATACATCTGCAAATTCAGGATCTACGAAGGCAAAGACTCCCAGCTCCAGCCCCGTGATTGCCCCACATATATTGGAACCAGTGGGAAAATTGTCTGGGAGTTGGCATACCCCCTGTTCGGAAAAGGTTACCATTTATATGTTGATAATTATTATACCAGCCTGCCCCTTTTTCGCCACCTTTACAGTAAACAAACCCCGGCCTGCGGTACCTTCAAAAAAAACCGGAAGGGATTCCCACAAAATTTATTGACAAAAAAATTGCGACCTGGAGAATCGGCATCCATGAGGAACGAGGAGGTGTTGGCCATGAAGTGGAGGGACAAGAAAGATGTCCACATCCTCTCTACGATCCACAATGACACCATGGTGGAGATCCCAAGAAGACGCGGCTCCATTGTAAAGCCCGAATGTGTCCACGACTACAATTTGTACATGGGGGGGGGGTGGATTTAAACGACCAGATGCTACAGCCCTACTTATCAACCAGAAAGTCCCGTTATTGACCACAAAAAAGTTGTGTTTCACCTGTTTCACATGGCCCTTTTTAATTCGTTTGTCTGCTACCAAAAAGCAACTCAAAATCACCGACTCCACTACCTCCAATATATCGAAGATATCATCGATGCCCTCATTTACCACAAGATCCCGCCCCAGGAAGCATTCCCTCTGATAGTGTGAGTCGGCTTCACGAGCGACACTATCCCTTTAGCATCCCCCCCACAGAATCTGGAAGAAGACGCCAAAAGAAATGCCGTGTATGCAGCAGAGGAGGAGTAAGAAGAGACACCAGCTATTATTGTCCCGATTGTCCCTCCCAACCTGGCCTGTGCATCGGAAATTGCTTCAAAAATTATCATACATCCATTAGTTCCCCTTATTATTAACAGACTGCCATTTCCCTATTTGCCTGCTACCATGTTACTAACTACCTTCCATGTTAATTAACTGACCCTGGCCTTTTTACCGACGATTTGCTTGCCGATTTAAACCACGTTTCTGACCTCCATGTGCACCAACCTCAGCCTGTTTACCGACGATGCCTCTGCCTGCCGATTTAAACCACGTTTCTGACTTCCACGTGTACCGACCTTGGCCTGTTAATCGACCATGTTTTTGCCTGCCACTTGGACTGATCTTTTGGCCATCTACTTTTAGTACACAGGGGTCTCACATATGTGAGGGGCTTCAGAATAGCGTTCTGAGTAGAGAAAACCAGTTTTTCGTTTTCTGTGCTCCAAGAACAGGGTCTGGTTGCCCGGAGGCTTCAAAGCGATTTGGGTGGGAGAAGCCTCTACCCCTGTCCCCCTGGCCCTAAGCTTGATGGTCCTTCCTGCTGCCTGGACCAATAATTTGGCTGTGCTGACCATATTACTGCCTGTAATGACCCATGACATTATGGACCATGTTTCTTCCTGCTGCTTGGACCAATACTTTGGCTGTGTTGACCATATATCTGCCTGCTGCCTCTACTGACTTTGGACAGCATTTCTGCCGGGACACCTCTGCCTGCTACCTGGACCTGTGCTTTGGCTGTGCTCTGGCTGTGCTGACAGTATCTCTGCCTGTGCGAACTATGGACAGTATTCCTGCCTGCTGCCTGGATGATTGCTTTTGCTGTCGCTGACCTCATCCCTGCCTGCTGCCTGGACCGATGCTCTCCTCTGTGGACCACTGCACTTCTAAAACCACAGGTAATCTTTTGTTATTTGGTATGTACCTGCTATGTGTTAGATATATGAAGGGCCTTCAAAAATGTGATCGGTAGTCAGAAAATGATATGTGCAATTAATGCTGCTAGAATGCCTGGAGGTGCTACTTGGATGTTGGGCCTCTGTATGTGGCCAGGCTGTGTAAAAGTCTCAAACATGTGGTATCGCCATACTCAGGAGGAGTAGCAGAATGCATTTTGGGGTTTAATTTTTGCTATGTACATATTATTTGTAGTCAGAGTCTTCACTTAGGAATGTGATAGGAATGTGATACCCTAACTACCAAGGCCTGAGGTGTGCCTTAGCCTGCTGGTCAGTATGCCTAAAAGTGGGCATACCCTGAATATGACTGAAGAAATGAAATAAGTAAATGGTTGTATGAAAAAGGGGGAACGGGTGGGTGGGGACCCAGAAACACAGCCGACGCAGGAGAGGAGAGAGGAGGAGGGATAAATAGCCCTCAGACTCCTCCTACAAATTCAGGCTAGCCTGCGGCCAGCCTTCCACTTGTAGTCAGAGTCTTCACTTAGGAATGTGATAGGAATGTGATACCCTAACTACCAAGGCCTGAGGTGTGCCTTAGCCTGCTGGTCAGTATGCCTAAAAGTGGGCAAAAAGACCCGGACTAGGTATGTTAAGAGAAAGAAGGGCAGGTAACAAACCGCCTGGTAGATCAATGCACGCCCGGGTGGCGTCAATGAATGGAACGTACCCGTTGCGACAGCAGAAACCAGTGACCTAAGAATTGATGACTAGAAGGGCCCCAACAGTTGGACCTAGCAAACCTGCCCAGAAACCAACCGACTGTTCCATAAATGACTGGATAAGCCTACAACCAGAAAACACAGACATGGGAATGAACCGCTTGTGACGAGAGGACACGTGGGAGGAACGGAACAAGGGCTGACCCAAGGAGCCCTGGGGAATAATGCAAACGGTTGTACCCAGCCAACAGGACGAAAGACAAGTAGCTCCGTGAACACCTACAACCCCTGGCCTAACTGTGCATACCTGGTAAGGGGATGAGAGAGGGAGAGGTGCCAAAAATGAACGAACTGATAGGAGGGAAGGGGGTCTACGAGCCGGATACCTGAAAGATGCGTTTGCAGGAGTAGACGGATAAGGCCAACATGCTGTAGTGACATGCAACGATAAACGCACAGAACCAGACATGGCATGACCCAACCTACCCGAGTGACAGTGAGCCCCCTAGGAACAGGCTGGGAATCGGAAAAAAGATGAAAGGTCTGACGTACCTGCCCAGAAGATCCGGCAACCTACAAACAAGAGAATAGCACCAAAAGATGAAAACGACCCAGACCTATCGTGGGCCGACACAGGGACGTTGGTATCAAGTAAGGACTGCATGGCCCCAAGGTTAAGCCAGCAGTGAAACCAACACAACCGCTGTTAACCTGCCCTGGCAACGGGCAGGCCTGAAGCTTCAAGCCTTGGGGAAATCAGCTGGATGTCCAGTAAACATGAGAGGCCGTGGAGAGCCTGTTTGGCCCGCATCCAACTGCGCTTAAGAATACAGCCCAGAACATGCTCCATGCTGGTACGTGGGAGTAGCTAGGACAGAACAGGAAGCAAACTGAAGCGAACCGCCTACCTTGTAGTGGCTGGAAAAGGAAACCCCTGAGTTGACTCACAGAAATGCAGAGCCAAGTATGATCAACTCCTGATCGGCGGAGTACTACAAATGGTCAGAAACCCCCACGTGGAGTAGAAGGGATAAACTGCATATGTTGCTGCCGAAACGTGCAGCCTGCCCAACCCTAAACACAAAAGGAAAACACAACAGACAACCAGATATGAGACACCACCCCTCTGTACCTGCCTGGGCCAAAGACGTGAGCAGAAATGACCAGACCTCAGCGCGTGCATGAACCTGACGACAGAACCCACCCTAGAGTATGTAGTAAGTGTATGTAGCAAATGAGCCCGAGTATCCTGCCGCGCAGAGACAGGTAATTAAAATAAAACACTCAGGGCCGGTGTACCCACGGACCGTGGTGGGTAGTAGTTATAGGCGTAAGCATGAACGTGCACGTATGACGTATGGTATACAGGCGAGAAGATTGTGGTCAACAACCAATTAAAAACGAAACCTCAGCCCGTATGGATCTGTAGACGTGACAGATCCTGAGATGCGCACCCTGGCTAACTACCCCCGGTATGTAAGAACCTGAACGAAAAAAGTGTGACGAGACAAGGAAAACAAACAATGCTGCAACGGCTGTGGGTGCGAGCGGTGACTGCACAGCACCGCCAAGTTGTGACAGAACATGCTAGGACTGGCTGACCTGCTATACTGAAACACGCTGGGGTAAATGCTAAGACAGAACACAACCCCCTCTGTACCAACCCCCGAGCGAAGACATAAGCAGTGAAGGTGGGACTATAGTATAAATTAACCTGAAAAACGACCCCCCCCCCCCCCCGGCGTGAGACGAGTGAGCGCAAGGAAACTATTTCGCAATGACAGATCGTAGAAACTGAACCCTCAGGACCTGAGTACCCACAGACCGTGGTGGGTAGTCCTGCAGATGAAATGAAACGAAAGCAAACGTACGACGCAACGTAACGGGCGAGAAGATTGTGGTCAAAGAACAAGACCAACGAAAAACCTGAGCCCGTAGGATCTGTAGACGTGACAGAAACCGAGATGTGAAACCTAGCCAACTGAACCAGGAAAGCAAGAACCTACCAAAGTACAATGAAACCTACGGAAGTAAGATGATACGGAACTGAACGAAGAAGAAAAACAGCTACCGGTGTAAGCTGAACCCTCAGGACCTGAGTACCCACAGACCGTGGTGGGTAGTCCTGCCGATGAAATGAAACGAATGCAAATGTATGACGTAACGTAACGGGCGAGAAGATTGTGGACAAGGAACAAGACCAACGAAAAAACCTGAGCCCGTAAGGAAGGATCTGTAGACGTGACAGAAACCGAGATGTGAAACCTAGCCAACTGAACCAGAAATGCAACTACCTACAAAAGTATGTTGGTACGGAACTAAATAAAGAAGAAAAACCGCTACCGGTGTAAGCTGAACCTGCACAAGCTGACAGGAAAAAATGCTATGACAGGAAAAACGCCATGACAGTAAAAAACGCTAACAGGCCGCTGAACACAACATGCTGCCGCCAGAACCGCTAAGACAGAAACCACGTGACGCATGGATACCCGAACGACCGTGGAAGTGAAGCTACCCCACCAAACAGCCCCCCTTTTTTACAGCATCCCCCCACCCTTGGCTCTGAGACCCCAAGGTAGACTGAATCCGATGAGCAAGATGCGGCTGGCTTGCACCCCCGGCTTGCAGAGCCAAGTCAGGACACCCCTATTATATCGTATAGAAAACTGCCAGCGAGACCTGTGGAGACGTGGGTGGACAACCCCTCCCATGCTGCCAGCGTGACCCCGGGAGAAAGGTGGACAGCCGCCCCCCCATGCTGCCAGCGTGACCCCTGGAGACGTAGGTGGACAGGCCCCCCCATGCTGCTGGAGTGACCCCGGGACGAGTGGATGATGCCCCCCCATACCGCCAGCGTGCGCCTGGGATAAATGGAAAGATGCCCCCCCCTCATGATGGCGGTGAGAGCTATGGAGGAGTGGATGGACGGACGCCCCCCCAAGCTGCCAGCAATAGCCTGGAAGGATAGGATGGCCGGACGCCCCCCCTCAAGCTGCCCGCAATAGCCTGGGAGGATAGGATGGATGGACGCCCCCCCTCAAGCTGCCAGCAGCCTGGGAGGATGGAATGGACGGACGCCACCGCTCAAGCTGCCCGCAGCCCGGGAGGATAGGATGGACGGATGCCCCCCTCGAGCTGCCCACAGCCAGGAGGATAGGATGAACGGACGCCCCCCTCAAGCTGCCAGCAGCACGGGAGGATAGGATAGACGGACGCCCCCCCTCAAGCTGCCAGCAGCCCGGGCGGATAGGATGGACGGACGTCCCCCCACAAGCTGCCAGCAGCCCGGGAGGATAGGATGGACGGACGCCCCCCCCTCAAGCTGCCAGCAGCCCGGGAGGATAGGATGGACGGACGCCCCCCTTCAAGCTGCCAGCAGCCCGGGAGGATAGGATGGACACCCCCCCCTCAACCTGCCAGCAGCCGGGGAGGATAGGATGGATGGACGCCCCCCCAACCAGCGCCATGGGGACCTGGCCAGCCGTGCAGCATCTCTGAGCTCGGGGAGAAAGGGGGCTGGCCCCTCAAGGAGCAGGATGGATGGATGCATGGAACCCCCCCTCCCCAGCGCAAGTACCGGAAGAAGCAGGTGGCCTCCTAAACGCGAGACGGAGCCCTGGCAACGAGGGTGGGTGGATGGACGGAACGCCCCCCCCCATCCCCGGCGAGAGCGCCGGGAGAACAGGCGGGCGGCCTTCAGAAGCCCACAGCTAACCCCCCCCAACTCACGCCCGGCGTGGACATCGGGAGAAGCAAGCGGGGCAGGTGGATGCCCCCCTTTCTCCAAGCTGCCCGGCTACCTGATGACCTGGACAGCCCGGTTACCTGGACAGCCCCCCCTGAAGCCAGCGTATGCCCGGAGGAGTGGGGGGGGGGCGGAAGGCCCCCCCTCTAAAGGAGTGCGCCCGGAGGGTGGACAGATGGGGGCCCCCTCAATGTGAGCCCGGGAGGAGGAGCGGGTGGCGCTACAGATGAAGCCGACGTGAGCCCGGAAGTGGAGGTGAACGAATGGCGGGCATGACATCCGGCGAGCACCGGGAGAAGCGCGCCCCCCCCAAGCTGCCGGACAGACACCGGAGAGACGTGGACGCCAGGCAACCCCTCCCTGCATGTGTACAGGAGCAGAAGTGAACAATGGATGAGCGGGCGAGAGCACGGGAGGAGAAGCGGGAGACTGGCCGGGCTGAGGGATGTGCCCCCCCCCATGAAGCCTGGTGTGTGTACCGAGGGCAGCAGCAGCCCCCCCCCCCCTGAGCACCGGGGAAACGTGGATGGGGGGCCCCCCAGCTGCCTGCATGGGTACAGGAAAGTGAGGATGGACGGATGGGCGGGCGGCCCTCCCCACTCCAGGATGCCGGCATGAAGACCAGGAAGAAGCAGGGTGGATTGACAGACGGCTCCCCCCCTCCAAAGCTCGGTGATAGCCCAGGAGAGGGACCGTCAGGAGACTGCTGCAGCCGGCCGCTGCTCTGCCAAACTGGAAGTGCCACAGAACCCAGCCTGGCGTAAAACCCCCCTTCCGATCCTCTGCCCGTGAATCCAGTCCGACAGACTGTCCCCGTTACCTGACCCGAACGAACACCGGAAAAAATAAGGTGGAATGCTGGCCCTCAATGCGGCGGCCCCCGCAGACGTGTCGCATCAGCCCAGGAACCGTGAAGACGAGATGAGACATGAGCCCCTGTAGCCGACAATGCTGCCCTGCTGCTGCACATGAACCGGAAGTGACGTGGACGCGCGGTAACCCGGAAATGACGTGTGACGGCTGAGACCCAGAAACACAGCCGACGCAGGAGAGGAGAGAGGAGGAGGGATAAATAGCCCTCAGACTCCTCCTACAAATTCAGGCTAGCCTGCGGCCAGCCTTCCACGTGTTAGAAATATCTTATAAATTGACAACTTTGTGTAAAAAAAATGCATTTTAATTTTTTCTCCACATTTTCCAAAACCTTCTGGAAAAAAATGAACCGTTCAAAAGACTCATAATGCCTCATAGATTATACGTTGGGGTGTGTGCTTTCCAAAATGGGGTCATTTTGTGGAAAATTCTATTGTCCTGGTGCTCCAGTGCCTTCAAAATTGTAATAGGTGGTTGAGAAAGGATATGTGCGATTTATGCTTGTAGAACGCCTGAAAGTGCTACTTCATTGTTGGGCCTCTGTATATGGCCAGGCTGTGTAAAAGTCTCACACATGTGGTATCGCTATACTCAGGAGGAGTAGCAGAATGCATTTTGGGGTGTTATTTTTGCTATGTATATGCTATGCGTTAGAAATATCTTATAAATGGACAACTTTGTGTAAAAAAAATGCATTTTCATTTTTTCTCCACATTTTCCAAAACCTTCTGGAAAAAAATGAACCGTTCAAAAGACTCATAATGCTTCATAGATTATACGTTGGGGTGTGTGCTTTCCAAAATGGGGTCATTTTGTGGAAAATTCCATTGTCCTGGTGCTCCAGGGCCTTCAAAAGTGTAATAGGTGGTTGAGAAAGGATATGTGCGATTTATGCTTGTAGAACGCCTGAAAGTGCTACTTCAATGTTGGGCCTCTGTATGTGGCCAGGCTGTGTAAAAGTCTCACACATGTGGTATCGCTATACTCAGGAGGAGTAGCAGAATGTATTTTGGGGTGTAGTTGCAATTATGCATATGCTGTGTGAGAGAAAAAAACTGTTAATATGACCAGTTTGTGTAAAAAAAAAAAAAAAAAATTAAATTTTCCCAAGAATTGTGGGAAAAAAATACAACTTCAAAAAACTCACCACGCCTCTTAGTAAATACCTTGGACTGTCTACTTTCCAAAAAGGGGTAATTTTGGGGTATTTGTACTTTCCTCGCTTGTTAGTGTCTCAAGAAATGAGATATCCCTTCAGTACATCAGGCGTGATCAGATGTGATAAATTTTCAGTGATTGCCACCATAGTTTGTAGACTCTATAACTTTCACAAAGACCAAATAATATACACTAATTTGGGTTCATTTTACCAAAGATATGTAGCAGTATACATTTTGGCACAAATTTATGAAGAAAAATTACTTATTTGCAAAATTTTACAATAGAAACTAAAAAAAAGTGTTTTTTTTAAAAAAAATTGCTGTTTTTTTGCTTATATATCGCAAAAAACAAAAAACCCAGTGGCGATTAAATACCACCAAAAGAAAGCTCTATTTGTGAGAAGAAAATGATAAAAATTTTGTTTGGATACAGTGTAGCATGACTAAGTAATTGTCATTCAAAGTGTGAGAGTACTGAAAGCTGAAAATTGGTCTGGGCGGGAAGGTGCATAAGTGCATGGTATTGAAGTGGTTAAAGTTACAATAAAACTACTTTTTTTATTGTAAACTAAGATGCTGATAGCAGGACTTGTATGCTTTTGCTCCTCTGTGCATGCTGCTCATATTGTCCAATGACCGTGCTGCCCAACTTCAGACCCCCTGTGCCTTCCAATACCTATGCAGTCCCACCGAAATCTTCATTTCATACCTGCTTCTATTTTATACTACAAGCTTATGTCCAGCATCAGACACACAGGTAGCTCAAGAGACTCAGAACCAAAGCTTCTTCTCCTCCACAGTGGTGATTGTCAGCGATTCCCAAGCTTTGGCATGCATGAGCTGAAGACTCCAGCAGAACTTCATAGGTCCCAGCAGGGTCTGGGGGCATCCACATACCTGTCAGGCAATGTCCATGGGGGACAGTATGAGGGGAAGCACAAAAAAAAGAGTTCTGCTATTAGTATCTCATTAAAAAAAATGCTTTAATGTCACATTAAGAATAAGTGTGATCAGTCAATGATAGCCAGATCACATCCTCATGGCATGTACTTAACAAGTGTGGTTTGCTATGAAATGTAGCTCCAGTATCATCTATCATCTAAGTCATGGCTAACCAAATACAGTGCCTTGAAATAATATTCATACCCCTTGAAATATTCCACATTTTATCATGTTACAACCAAAAGAGTAAATGTATTTTATTGGGATTTTATGTGATAGACCAACACAAAGTGGCCCATCATTGTGAAGAGGAAGAAAAATGATAATTGTTTTTATTATTTTTTTACAAATGAATATGTGAAAAGTGTGGCGTGCATTTGTATTCAGCCCCCTTTCCTCTGATACCCCTAACTAAAATATAGTGGAACCAATTGCCTTCAGAAGTCACCCAATTAGTAAGTAGAGTCCACCTGTGTGTAATTGAATCTCAGTATAAATACAGCTGTTCTGTGAAACCCTCAGAGGTTTGTTAGAGAACCTTAGTGAACAAACGGCATCATGAAGGCCAAGGAACACACCAGACATGTCAGGTAAAAAGTTGTGGAGAAGTTTAAAGCAGGGTTAGGTTTTAAAAAATATCCCAAGCTTTGAACATCTCATGGAGCACTGTTCAATTCATCACCTGAAAATGAAGATTGTATGGCACAACTGCAAACCTACCAGAACATGGCCGTCCACCTATACTGACAGGCCGAGCAAGGAGAGCATTAATCAGAGAAGCAGCCAAGAGGTCCATGGTAACTGCAGAGATCCACAGCTCAGGTGGGAGAATCTGTCCACAGGACAACTATTAGTTGTGCACTCCACAAATCTCTCCTTTATGGAAGAGTGGCAAGAAGAAAGCCATTGTTGAAAGAAAGTCATAAGGAGTCCCATTTGCAGTTTGTGAGAAGTCATGTGGGGGACACAGCAAACATGTGGAAGAAGGTGCTCTGGTCAGATGAGACCAAATAATTTTTTTTGGCCTTAACCACTTGCTTACTGGGCACATAACCCCCTTCCTGCCCAGGCGAAATTTCAGCTTTCGGCACTGTCACGCTTTGAATGACAATTGCGCGGTCGTGCGACGTGGCTCCCAAACAAAATTGACGTCCTTTTTTTCCCACAAATAGAGCTTTCTTTTGGTGGTATTTGATCATTTCTGCGGTTTTTATTTTTTGCGCTATAAACAAAAAAAGAGCGACAATTTAAAAAAAAAACACAATCTTTTTTACTTTTTGCTATAATAAATATCCCCATTTTTATTTAAAAAACTATTTTTTTTCTCAGTTTAGGCCGATACGTATTCTTCTACGTATTTTAGGTAAAAAAAAATCGCAATAAGCGTATAGTGATTGGTTTGCGCAAAAGTTATAGCGCCTACAAAATAGGGGATAGAATTATGACATTTTTTTGTATTATTTTTCTTTACTAGTAATGGCGGCGATCTGCGATTTTTATTGTGACTGCGACATTATGACGGACACATCGGACACTTTTGACACATTTTTGGGACCATTCACATTTATACAGCGATTAGTGCTATAAATATGCACTGATTACTGTATAAATGTGACTGGCAGGGAAGGGGTTAACACTAGGGGGCGGGAAGGGGTTAAATATGTACCCTGCTAGGTGATTGTTACTGTGGGGGGAGGGGACTGACTGGGGGAGGAGACCGATCTGTGTCCCTATGTACAAGGGACAAAGCATCGGTCTCCTCTCTCCCTGACAGGACATGGATCTCTGTGTTTACAGACAGAGATCCACGTCCCTGCTCTGTGACAGCCGATCGCGTGTACCTGGCGGACATCGCGGCCACCAGGCATGCACATTGGCACCCGCGTGACACAGCGGGCACAGCTTTTCCCCGATGCGCGCCCGCAGCGGCGCGCATCGCGGAAATAAACAGGAGGACGTCCATGGACGTCCTCCCGGCAATTGAGGCCGCAATGCGGCCGTCTTTTGACCACGGTCCGGGCGCAAAGTGGTTAAAGCAAATGCTATGTGTGGAAAACTAACACTGCACATCACCCTGAACACACCAGCAGGGTTTTCAGCACGGATAGGGAAGCTAGTCGGAGTTGATGGGAAGTTGGATGGAGCCAAACACAGGGCAATCTTAGAAGAAAACATGTTAGAGTCTGCAAAAGACTTGAGACTGGGGCGGAGGTTCACCTTCCAATAGGACAGCGACCATAAATATACAGCCAAAACTACAATGGAATGGTTTAGATCAGGGGTCAAAACAAAAATCTCCTGCGCTCTCGGTGTATCGTCAAAACATAGGTGGCGTGGTTCTGTCTAGAGGCAAAGTCTATAATCTTGCAGCCCTCCTCAGAACAATGGGTGTTCATATGGCTAAGAAAAAGAAAAGAAAACAGGAGGGCGCACTGACCTAGTGCATTACCACTTACAGGTTTATTAAAATATAATTAAAAACAAGTCCTACTCACAGACAGAGCTTATATACAAGCTTATCGGAAACGATGGCTGGAGATCTTGGCATTCACCGACAGGACTTGATGAGAGAGAGAGGGTCAAATGATACCCCAAAACATCCAGATGGCTGACGCGTTTCAGGGGCGCACCCCTTTCATCAGAGCCTAAGTGGTTCATACATGCTCTCACAAAGTCCTCCGTTATATATGTGTGTGTGCATGTGCCCATGCGAGGAAAACCCCAGTACAGGTGGAAGGCAATTAGCAATTAACAAGCCCCGCCCCCGGATGCCAGCTCTCTCCACCCATAGGGACGTGGCTCAGAACAGCCAACCCCATAGGCGGCAGCTCATTGGCAGATAATGGTGTCTGAGGGGGGGGAGAAGGGTAGGAAAGGAAGAAAGGGGAGGGGAAGAGAGGAGAGGGAAAAGGAAAGAAAGGGGAAGGAGAAGGAAAGGAAGAGGAAAGGAAGGGGGAGGGGAGAGGAGGAGTGGAAAGAAGGGAGGGAAGGGGAAAGGGGAGGGGGAAGGGGGAAGGAAAAAAGAGAAGAAGGAAAGCACCATCCAACTACCCTATAGTGTAGCTACCTATTGCTAGTGCACACTAAACCCATACTGGCCACAGCTGACAATAGCATTCATCGCCAGTGGGCTCATCTGCCCAGGACTCCCCAAAATCGGGGGGTTCACACTGGGGGGACATCCACCAGGGCAAAGCTAATAGTAATACCAACAATAGTAGTAGATGCATGCATATCACATGCATATCGTATATATGCTGTTCACTCACCTCAACAGGGGGGATCCAATGAAGGATCCGCTCATCGGGGCACACTGCCTATGGCAGCTAAAAGGAATACGCTCCCTGCTATAGTATGGGAGCCAAGGCCATCTCCTAATCTGGAAGTACGAGTGCCTCCTGCGTTCCAGGCCGCACTTCCGGTGGAGCCAGGGCATCATAAACACTTCCTCTCCAGTCGTCTATGTGTAATATCCCCACCAGGAAGTGCAGGTGTGTTTCCTTTTCACCCGCCACTTCCGGTGGATCGAGGGACCTTCCCATGCTGGTCTGCAGACTGTGCAAGCAATTAATATTGCGCACATCCGCGCCGCTCCCTCTAATAGAAAAATAGACCATAGGGGGCTAAGTTGCCTATGTAGTGCCTGTATAGCAGAAATTGCTGCGTTGGCGCCGATTTTGGTTGGAGAGAGCGGGGAAAAACAGAACAACCTGAAACGATACTTATAAAGCAGGGAGGGCCAAACATGTGCTGCTAAATGACACACTAAACCAGATGGAGTACCTTCAGCACATAGCCACACACACACAGAAAAAGGGGGGAGAATGGGAGAGGTTGCACACAGTGGGTGGGACCCCCTAAAAAGGGGGAGTAGACCAAATATAAACAAACCATGTAAATACACAAACATAGGTGGAAAATACTAGCCCTAAACCTTGGGAATCGGCAATACTGTACCTGTTGCCGATATACGGACACACATACTTAGGCAACGTTACCTGAAATGTCAATAGGCATACAATTTATTCCCCTCCCATAAATAGGTAAATATATATATATATATAAAAACATAATTTTATGAATATTAAAGCAATATAAAAAATTCTAAAAAGTATTGGATATATACCTAAAAACGACCAACAATATTACTCCTAATGGATATGCCTATATGTGTACCAGTGCACCCAAAGGGCATATACGCACACGCATGCATAGTATAAGACGCATACGTGTACGAATAGTATATTACCCACCGACCCACTGTGTGCCAGACCCACGAGATATTGTCCTGTTTGGACTCACATCCAAAATAAACAGGAAAAAAATATATATGAATGAATATATATATATATATATATATATATATATATATATATATATATATACATGTATAACACACACACATGCATATACATACACACATAGAGAAGGATGTGTCCTAGATGATCTACTAAAGACACCCCCTTCACAGGCCTAATAGGGCTGGACATGTTAGATTTTGTAGATCAAACAAGCTAGGCCCAAAATCTCATGGGTCTGTAGAGAACCCACTTAATACCATTAGCCAAAAAATGATACAGTCGAGTGCATTATATTGTTAAAAGAGCATCACCCCATCTTAAGTTTAAAACAATCGATACCAAATACTACTAAAGGGAGAACCTGACAGCATCCCCTATGTAGAGCCCTAGAACTACACTTATCGACAAAGTCTAGTTGCATATTGGTGGCCTGGAGGCAGCACAACAGGCTGCTATGCCACACGCCACCTGTATCAACGCGTGAAGGGTATGAGCCATGGTGCAAATGAAACTAGCCCATTTGCTCATACCAATAATAGTGGCTTGCAGTAGCAAAGGACAGGGACCAAGTCCCAACCCCTAACTATCCACACTAGTCTAACTGTACTCCCGCTACATTAGACTATGTTATGCAGCTCTATTTCCTCGTTGAGGCCCTGCGGGGCCATAGTTTTCAAAGTGAAAATCCAATAGGCCTCTCTTTTGCACAGAATCTGATATTTCTTACCACTATCTAGAACACTTGAAATAGATTCTATACCAAAGACTTTAAGGCCATCTATACTGCTCTCATGGAATTCCTTGAAGTGTCTGGGCACTGAGCATTTATCCTTCTCCGTCGAGATACTGCTCCGATGCTCATTCATTCTGGTCCTCATCGGTCGAGATGTACGACCAATGTACAAGAGGCCACACGGGCAGAGTAAGCTGTAAATAACATATGGGGTGCCACAATTAATAAATTGTTTAATCTTGTGGCTTTTTCCGTCTGCACCGGTCACTTCTTTTTTACTATGGCACATATGAACACAGTTTCCGCAGTTACCCCCTCCACATCTATAGCTGCCTTTTTGGTCGAAGATGGTCGTCCAAAGGCTGTTCAACCCTTTATTTTTGTTTTTCTTCACCCTAGATCAGGGGTCCCCAAACTATGGCCCTCAAGTTGTTCAGGGACTACAATTCCCATCATGCCTAGTCATGTCTGTGAAGCCAGAGTTTTACAATGCCTCATGGGACATGTAGTTCTGCAACAGCTGGAGAGCCATCGCTTGGAGATCCCTGGTTTGCATCAAAGCATATTCATGTGTTAGAATGGCCCAGTCAAAGTCCGGACTTAAATGCAATTGAGAATCTGTAGCAAGACTTGAATATTGCTGTTCACAGATGCTCTCCATCCAATCTGACAGACCTTTAGCTATTTTGCAAAGAAGAATGGGCAAAGCTGGTAGGGACTGTAACGGCACCCCAATCTCAAGGGGTATTAACGCCGTTTACGATGTTCCCTCTCCTAGGCACACATCCACTCGCTACCGATATCCACAGCTAAACGACCCTTTCCTATAGGAGCCGACCCCTCTGGAAGAAGACGAGACGCACTCTGTCTCTTCTGTAGTAGGAATGCATTTATTAATGCCAAACATTGTCACTTTATACACAATTCAGGGCACATGATTTAACATGAACAAGGGCCCAGCTCCACCCACACATCCCAAAACTCAACACCTCATCCTGACGTCTGCTAGGCTTCAAAAGATCCCAACACAATAGAATATACGATCTCCAATACACATCTTCCCACAAAGGGTTGGCAGCCAGTCTGTCTGGCGACAACAGGTTCTAAACCCTTTACATCTTAAATCCCTTTGTATTGTAAATCCCAGTCTGCCTTTACAATACACACAAGTATAGAGTTAATTACTTCTATTCACACCAGACCTTCCCAAGTCATACTGAACAATAGAAATGCAAAACAACTTAATTCCTCACAGCAATGATACTTAACCCCCACATACAGTATACATCCAATCTATATACAATGTATATACAGCCTTGAATATGGCTATCATAGACCATATTGGGGTTTTCATTCACCCTGTGCCCCTAATAGAGACACAGGGTGATTGACACATAAGAGCCATTGAGGAAGCTGGCGCAAGGGTATTTCATACTTCCTAAGCGATTCTGAGTCCCCCGGGCCTTCCCGTTACATCTCTCCCCTTTCGGCAGGAGACTAACAGAGGGGGGAACCCCAGACGGGTTGACTCCGAAGTTAGTCCATAGGTCCCTTCTTCTAATGCCGGTATCCACACAGTACCCCAAATAAATTTCTCCAAACAGAGAATCGCTTACCCAGCCAACCTCTGCCTCTCTCAGAGAACACACCCGCCGCTGGGGAGAGGCCTGGACTGGCCCTTCTCCCTGGAGTCCTTTCTGCCGCTGGAGAGAAGACAGGGTGACTGGGCTCAGTCCGTCATGCTGTTGGGGATCTGGGTCGACTGCCTGGCATCCCTGTGGTATACAAGTGGAGACTGAAGTCCCATCCACTTGTGGTAGGTGAAAATCTCCCAGTGCTTGCAAAGCAAGGCTGACATCCTCCTGTCTCAGTGTCACACCATTTTCTGGGGTTGTGTCAGTGAGGACTGAAGTCCCATCCAATACCACAGGAACTCCCTCTTCTGTTAGTTGGGAGCCGAGGCCCGTGGCGCTCGGCTCTGTTGCCAGCTCTTCTGCTGGGTTGCTGTGAGTGGAGACCGCAGTCCCATCCACCGATATCCGCTCAAGTGGCAGTTGTGTGCAGCGGCCAGTAGCATTCTGCCCTGCTGCCAGTGATTCAGCTGGGAGTAAAAGCTTTACTGCCTCAGCTTGTTGCTGGGGAGAGGGGCCAACTGCCCCGGCTCCCTGAAACTCCACAGTGGTTTCCGGTGCTGGGCAGAGGTGGGTATCACTCTGCCCTGTTGCCAGCACTTCTGCTGGGGACTCCACACCATCTGCTCTGGTTAACTGTTGGGGGGAGATGGCCTGCTTCTCCTCCCTGCATCTCTCGCAACCTCCTTCCGAATTCCTCTTCCATGGCGGCTGGTTCTTTAGGCGTTGTCCCCGATTGCCGTATTTGCGCCATTCTCTGCTCATGTTGCCACTCATCCTGCCGCTCGATGTCTCTAATGGCTTCCCGTATGGCGGTTTCTGATGGGTTAGCACCATACAATGCCAACCGCTGTCGCACTCGTTGCTGAAACAAATCTTCAACTGACCAGGGTCCTGCATCACCCTCCTTCGGCTGCATCGCTGGCCAGTCACTGTGGTGGTTTGGAGTGTCCCAGGAACTGGAGGGAAAATCCCGCTGCTGCCAACCAATGTAACGGCACCCCAATCTCAAGGGGTATTAACGCCGTTTACGATGTTCCCTCTCCTAGGCACACATCCACTCGCTACCGATATCCACAGCTAAACGACCCTTTCCTATAGGAGCCGACCCCTCTGGAAGAAGACGAGACGCACTCTGTCTCTTCTGTAGTAGGAATGCATTTATTAATGCCAAACATTGTAACTTTATACACAATTCAGGGCACATGATTTAACATGAACAAGGGCCCAGCTCCACCCACACATCCCAAAACTCAACACCTCATCCTGACGTCTGCTAGGCTTCAAAAGATCCCAACACAATAGAATATACGATCTCCAATACACATCTTCCCACAAAGGGTTGGCAGCCAGTCTGTCTGGCGACAACAGGTTCTAAACCCTTTACATCTTAAATCCCTTTGTATTGTAAATCCCAGTCTGCCTTTACAATACACACAAGTATAGGGTTAATTACTTCTATTCACACCAGACCTTCCCAAGTCATACTGAACAATAGAAATGCAAAACAACCTAATTCCTCACAGCAATGATACTTAACCCCCACATACAGTATACATCCAATCTATATACAATGTATATACAGCCTTGAATATGGCTATCATAGACCATATTGGGGTTTTCATTCACCCTGTGCCCCTAATAGAGACACAGGGTGATTGACACATAAGAGCCATTGAGGAAGCTGGCGCAAGGGTATTTCATACTTCCTAAGCGATTCTGAGTCCCCCGGGCCTTCCCGTTACAGGGACATACCCAAAAATAAATGCATGCCACACTTTTCACATATTTATTTGTAAAAAAAATTGAAAACCATTTATCATTTTCCTTTCACTTCACAATTATGTGCCACTTTGTGTTGGTCTATCAAATGAAATCCCAATAAAATACATTTACATTTTTTGGTTGTAACATGACAAAATGTCTCTGTCAAATGTAAATCTAGTTCCAGGATTCAAATTGATATACTTTTCTTAAAAACCATGCCTCTAACTTGCTCAGCACTATCAAAGCATACAATACCCCCCCCCCTCAAAAAAAAAACTTGATTGATGCATGAGTGTTTAAAAATTCAAAATGGCCATTATGATTTTTTTGAGCTAAGTTAGGAGGTGATGTTGGATTTTAAATATTGTGAGTTTTGATGGTGGTTTAGTTTGTGCTTTATATGGATCATATATTCCTGTCTTAATAAAGCTTAATAGCAGATTAGGCAGATGAGGATAATTTGAGTGAGGGAAATAGGGAGACCCTTTGGAGTTATGGAAGTTTTCTAGGAAATAATTTTAAGAGAGTATTGATAGGTCCCCATTTTTAAGCACAAATATTGAAGAATTCTTGAGAGGATAAATTATGAATCATCCTGATTTATGGAAATTTATTTTCTCGTGCTAGGCTTTTCCTCTGTGAATTTTAGTTGTGGAGGATCAAGCATGAAAGCAGCCTACATAGAAGAGGAGATTGATGGAAATCTGATAAGGAAAGACCAGCTTAAAAAGATAGTATACCTAGAGATATTAATTATCAGATAAATACAAAAATTCAGCACTCATAGACCCAGGTGACTCCTATTTATTATGGATATTTTACAGATCTAGCATAACCCTTCTAGGCTGAGTTAAAGGCATGGTTTTGATGAAAAGTATAGACATGTGAATCCAGGAAATTTGACATAGTTGAGATCCAATAAAGCACCCTTCAAAATAGAAATGAAAGTGAAAAAAACGACACCATTACACTTTGATGTTGGAAATAAAGATTTGTATTACTCTGATGGGCATCAGAAATGCATTAGGGATGGATATCATATCTGGTATGCAAGTAAAATTGACCTAATACATACCTAATGAAATCACATTTAGTGTGAGTCAGAGGCAGCTCTAGACAATGTTTTTGAAAGCTGTGCTGTGTTGGAAGTACAAGAGGGGGTGCAGCATGTGAAGCCCATCACCTATCATGCAAGTATGGGCGTGGCCAACAAGTGGGTGTGCCCAGCAAGTGGTCATGGCCTGCAAGTGGGTGTTTCTTCTTAGTCTATGATTTGTAGTGTAACATTTTTCTCCTTTTGTAAAGAAACAAATAAGACCTGGGGTGAAGTTAAGAAACTGTGGCAATAAAATAATCCCAGTTAGGGCCAGAAATGATAACCCCCTAGCTTGTGTCAGGTCCAGAAATAACCCCCAGCACAGCAAAATAATTAACTCCCATCACCCCCAGTATGACACAGTAATTACCCCATCACAGCACAGTAATTGACCATGGCATAGTTCAATAATTACCATCAGCACAGCACAGCAATTAAAGTGTTTATTACCCCAGCATTTCATCTTTCTGATATGTGCCCTCTGTACCATGTACTTGTATGAAGAAGTCTCCTGTTCTCTTTGTATTGCGTCTTTTGTGTGAAATCCCTGATGTTCCTGTCAGTCCCTCTGCTTTCCTAATAATAACTGACCACACTAAACAGAACAACAAACCGGGATATGTTGGGACTTTAGCCTGCTCTCCTTCAATGATCAGACTTGTCCTGACACACCCCCACTGCACAGCCATTCACTAAGAAGCTCGGTGTGCTGCTGCTTCTCCTCCCCCAGTCCTTATGTAGCTGAAAACAGAGGACATGTGATCACTTATAAAAAAAGGGGGGGGGGAAATGGTATAATGTTTTTTTATATGTTTTTAAATGTTTTGCCTTTCATTTCAATTTTAAACTGAATTGATTGTTTTACAAGGTCATCATTTACAATCACTTTAACCTCCAGCACAGCACAATAAAACAACCCTCAGCAGTTACAATAATTAACTCCCAAATTTGCACAATAATTAACCCTCAGCAACTCACAAGAATTAACCACCCATAATTGCACAATGATAAACCCCCAAAGTTGCACAATAATTAACCCCCAATATGTCACAATATTTAATCCCCAGAATGGCACAATAAATAAACCCCAAAATTTCACAAAAATGAACCAGTAACATGGCACAATAATAAACCCCCAGCACAACACAGTAATAAATCCTGAGCACAGCACAGAAATTACCCTCTAGAATTAAACATTAACTAACCCTGAACATTGCACAATAATTAACCCCCAGATGTATAGCAATCAGGGTGCCCGCTTCATTGTGAAGCACATAGAGTGAAGAGGTCAGCACTATATAGTCTATAGAGAAGGGGTGCCCATTGCCCAACCTTTTGAAGAGCAAGGGCCACTTAAGCGACTTGGTAACCAGTAGCAGGCCACAATGAGTGAAGCGGATGGATGGCAGCCCACTCTACTCTATTGAGCCCACTCTACTTTAGCGGATCGGATTGGAGGAAGGCGTTAGTAAACGGACACAAGTCCATTTACATCTGCCACTCCTTAGAGGTAAATGGAGGGTCCAATTTGGTCGGACTGACCGCGTGAAAGGGGCCTAAGGCTGCTTTCACACTGATGCACTGTTGTTTACAAGCACTGGGGGTGCAGCACAGTTCACCTGTGGCTTTCCTGCAGGTTAACTGCACTTTGCCATAGACCTCTATTATATCCTATAGGTGTGGTGCACTTTCAGAAAGCACACCAAACTCGCAGGTAATAGAAGTCTATGGCTCAGTGCAGGAAACCTGCAGGTGCACTGCTCTGCACCTGCAAATCAATTTGAAAGCAGCCCAGTAGCCACTGCAGAACAGATATGCCCATATATACAGTTTGATTTTAGTAATAAACTTACCATTAATAACAGTATTCTATTCTATTCCATCCCAGAGTAGGAGGTCACGGGCCACATCAGAGGGCTAGATGGGCTACTGGTTGGGCACCCCTGCTATAGAGTGTGGGGGTCAGGACTAGGTACAACATTAGTTTCTCAGTGTGCCCTCTTACTTTGTTGGTCAGCATGCCCCCTTATATTTGTGGTCATCTGCACAATGGTATTTAGTGTGCCCCCTGTATTCTGGTAGCCAGTGGCCCTACATATTGGTGGTAAGTGTCCGTGCATACTTGTGGTCAGTGTGCCCCTGTATGCCAGTGGTCAGTTTCTCTGCACACTGGTGGTCAGTCCCCCTGTATAATGATAGTCAGCCCCCCGTATAATGGTGGTCAGTCCCCTTGTATATTGGTGGTCAGTTCCCCTGTATACTGGTGGTACTGGTTCCCCTTGTACAATGGTGGTTGGTGAATTGGTTCTCTCACTCTCTCTGTTGACAGTCTTTGTTTTCTGTTAGGTGACCGACAGCCAGCTTCTCTCCATACGTTTTTAGAAATATTGCAAGCAAGCGTCTCTGCTTCTTTGTGCCTATAACTGTAGCCACTCCCCTACCGCTACTGCAATACAAATGACCTCCCCAGGGGGAGATCATTCTGCATCAAATGGTGGGTCTTGCTAAAGTGCACTAAAATTGGCAGGGTCTTAAAGGGGCATTGGTAAATATCAGGAATGTGTTACACACAGGGTGGAGGGTTCAGGACTGCACTATGTGTAAGGTAGCGCGTTGGACCACTTCTATCCCTTAGAGCCTAGGCCGGACCAATGGGTGTATGGATGCGCTCTATGACCGGTCAGGTAATTAAGACACACACAAAAGATGGTGGTTCAAAGATTACAAAGCTGTATTCAGAGTTCAGCATACATATCCTACAACACAAGGAGACTCCTCCCACTAAACCACAAACACAAGTTTAACAGAAAATATTGCAAAAACTTAAAGTTACAGTTACAGTGCATTCCTATCAATAGCCTTACAATATATTCTGCCTAGTTACAAAGGGCTAAAAGGGTCATGTCCTAAGTTCTGATCACTGAAGCTGGGCGTCGAGCCAGATCTTGAAGTCTGTGAAAAAGTAGCTTGACCACTAGTCATATATCCTGTCATTCTTAACAAGTTCTACAAAAATAGCTAATATGAGATGTAAGTGTGAACATCAGAGTCTTATTATCTAACTTAATATCTTACTGGAAAAATACAGATATAAGTCAATGTACTTATATATTGACTTGGTATTGCTAAAACCTTATGAAAGCTGAAATGTAATAAAGATCAATAAAGACCCCCAATAATCTTACACTATGCACAGAGTGAAGGGTTGAGGAGTGCACTAAGCACAGAGTGCAGAATTCAGGAGTGCCCTACATACAGAGTGCAGAGTTCAGAAGTATGCTATGCACATGGTGCAGGGTTCATTTATGAACAGAAACCCTTATTAAACTGTACATGGGGAATTGTACCACACATGAAAGTTTATTTGTGTGCATGTGAAAAAGTTCACATCACCAGCCAGCATTAAAGATTGCATGTGCTGATGCTTGGAGTGGAGATTCCAATGATAAATACCCATATATATGAACCCTTAACCTCCTTGGCGGTATTCCCGAGTGTGGCTCGGGGTGAATCTTCAGTACCAAAAGCGGTAACCCCGAGCCACACTCGGGATGGCATCGCAGGATCCAGGAAACTTACCTTGTCTCCAGGATCCTGCGATGTCTCCTGCTGTGCGCGCGAGTCGTGTCTCTGCTCGATTCATCACAGTGTCAAGCTCCGTTACCTGCGAGCGTCGCGACGCACAGGGACGGAGCACAGCACCAAATTCAATATAGTGTATATCTACTGTATTGAATTTTGGCTTCCACTAAAGATTCTTCGCATTGTTAACAGAGCCAAAATGATGAATTAAATAAAAATATGATCACTTGAAATGCAACAAATTTTAATTTCCGGCTCACAATCTGTAAATGGAATCATGCGTTTTTAAAATGTGTTTGATTCTAATGATCCTTCAATGGCCACCATTGTGTTTCTTTATTCGAATTCCAGAAGAAAGTGTAACATAATTTAACCATTATCTTATGTATTGTATACTTTATGGGAAAAAAACACCTTTGTCTTTAGTTCAAATTGCTTGGAACATGTTAATTACGGCACAGTTTTCACAATGGATGTTTTTTCATTGTTCATACCATAAGATAAGATGTTACTTTCTATTTTATAGCATTTTTCTTATATTTCTTGTGCAGGATGAGAACAGGAACAGAAGAATCTGAACAATTGCTATTGGTAATAATAAAAGCCCTTTGTTTAGACACTTGAATATATTTTCAGAAGCCTACAGTGTATTTCTTGGCATTCTTCTTTTAGAGGATTCTTGTTATCATTGCCATTACCAAAATAACAATTTCAGACCAACTCATCTGTAAAACACCTGTAAAAAGAGCTTCTATCTGCTATAGTGACAGCTCAGACAGACCACAAGACATCTGGTCATATACTGTCCATTATTAGCACACTTTAAAATGACTGTGACTAAAATGGAATTTCCAAAAAAAGGTGTCCCTGCAAAGAGGATAGTAAATATTTACCTTTCCCATCACCTGCACTATTGATCTGAACCAGAGGCGTAGCTTGAAGTTTGTGGACCCTGATGCAAAAGTTGACCTGGGCCCCCCCCCCCACTACCACCCTCCACTTCCATTGTGCGTGCAGATACACTCACCGGACAGAGAGATACTCAAAGTTGCTTAAGAATTTTGAGTTCCTCCTTACATCAGAGGACAGGGATCACCGCTGGAGAATCAGAGGACAGGGATCACCCCTGGCAGGTCACTTGGCAGAGCTTCTTTCCCATCCCAGAACTGTATACAGCTCCCCCCCCCCACGCTACACATGGCTGAAATCACATTCCTTTACACAAGTCTGTCAGCCACAATCTTCACAGGGTGCTTTTATGTTGCCGTTCTGACCTGTGAAATTCTCTGGTCGGAACAGCAGTGAAGTTGCAGTAGGCATATACACCCTGTGCAGATCATAGCTAACTGACTGTGTTGTAAAGGAATGTGATTTCAGCCCTGCAGAGGAGGCGCAGTATAGAGTGATGTAATAGAAAAGGAGATCAGCAGCCGGGCATAGCATCCAGGGTGGAGGGGGTGGTCAGGGGGCTTTGGGGGGTTGGCAACTTAGATCTGGGGGGCAAAGCCATGTGGCACAAAATCTGGAGCCTGCAGCCCCTCAGGAGGTGTTAAAGGGTTTGTTTTAGCAATTTCTGAAGGTTTCTCTGTCGGTGCTGGCAGGTGTTGAGGGAAGGTCACCTCCTGGATGTGTGTGTCTTTACCCCAGTTGTCAGGGAAGTGGTGTAAGCAGACATCCATAGGTGGGGTGGGGGGTACATAGAATCCCTGCTGGTGACTAGGAGGCACTGAGCGGTGTCTTACCTCACCAGTGACAGCGGTCTACAGGACAACATTCTCCTCCTCTTAACTCGCTGAACTTGGTTACCATTCCATGTTGCTAACACACAGCACAGCCACTTTCCCATGCTGGGCTGTTCTCAACCCATGCACCTCTCCATTCAGGAAATGTCTCACAGCTTCTCCCCAGAAAATGAGAACGGAGAGGTGTGGACTGTGGAAGGCAAAGTGGAAGCCTAGTACTGGAGCATGACTGTGGGGCCCTAGGGCAGTTCAGAGCTGGACTTTGTGGAGGACATGATAATAATATCACAGGGGGGCTGCAGGGGCCCCCTGGAGCTAGGGGCGGGGTTGCGATTGTGACCCCTGCAACCCCTTATGCTACGCCCATGATCTGAACTATAATAAAGATTTTCTGAATTCATCACTTCCAAGAGTGTTGATTTCCTCGTCTTCCTGTTGCGTGCTGTGTATCCTGCTGCTAGCCCCTTCACCACTACAGAGCACACCCATTACATAGGGACTAATGGATTGAACCAGTATAGACTAAGAAATTGGCACTCCCAGAAGTTGGTATCTGAACAGTCTTCAGGCAGCTGATTGGCTCGGGCAATAGGAGAGTTGAATATTTACTTATCTTTTTTTGCAAGGGAACCATTTTTGGGATGTTTTATTTTATTGACAGAGACATTTTAAAGTTTCTAGCTGTGGCTAGAATTTGACCAGATGATGTTAGATCTGCCCCTGCAGTCACCCAAGGAAGCAGATGCTCAGGAGAGGGCCCTAAAGAATCCCAAAGGAAGCTACTGTAAAGGGTTGCAGTCAGTGGGTTGAAGATCAGGGTGCCAGAATGTACACAAATAACCATTTCAAGGTAAGTATGCATCTAGGAAGGAGGGTAGTGGGTTAGGTTAACCACTTGAGAAAAGGAAAAAGAACTTTGGGACTTTAAATGAGGCGGTGACCTGATAAGGTCAGTTGCCTCCATCCCTATTGAATTGACACAAAACAAGACGACTAAAGGTTGGGACTTTATATGAAGCAGGCAGGTGTAAAAAAATTAACATTTATTGGAGATCAATCATGAGTTGCATGAGGGTAATCATGGGTACACATAGAGAACCAATAAATTCCATTCAGAGGATATCCATAAAGCATTTACAATTTACCATTCAATAATGATGCAAATCACATGGTACAGGTGATCATTACATGGTTAAAACATATAGTTGGTGTATAACACGGCATATAGTAGCTCTATGCATTTTGTGGATTTATCCACTCTTCAGGAGCATGTCCATGGAAATGTAATGCTGTAATATATTTGATAACATGTATATCTGCAAGGTCTGACCCTGTCACAGAAAGAATGTTTAAAATAGGATATTAGGGAGGTAATATAGCCTAGGATAAACCCCCCACAACCACTCTCAATAATATTTACATAATCTGTGTCTATGCAGTAGCAGTGCATCAACATAAACCAGAAAACCCCCCTGGGGGGTGGTGTCGCTGATGGGAGCTGAGGTGGTAGTGGCAGACTGGGACTCAAACAAGATGAGTGTCCAAGGTGCATCCTATACTTGGTAAAGGATAGGATAGTAAGATGCTAATACGTATATAAGCCATATTAGGTTAGTGAGAGTGGAAAGTGAAAATGATGGAGGAGTGAGATACATAAAAGACCATTACCCAGAGGAGGATAAAGGTCAGTAAAAAACTGGAATAAAAGTGCAGCATAGGTACACAGGATCAATTTACCTGGTAGACAATTAAATTCTGAGTGATACACAGAGTGTGCAGGTGAGAGGCTGAAGGGATATGTTGGTCAGAACCAACCATAAACGCTGGGAACAAAAATAAAAAATAAATAAAATGTAACGTGGAGAACTCATATCATGTGATATCATGGGTACCCATGATATCATGGGTACCCTAAGTTCTAAATTACTTAGAACCCCCAAACATTATATATATATTTTTTCACCCTAGAGAATAAAATGGCAGTCGTTGCAATACTTTCTGTCACACCGTATTTGCGCAGCGGTCTTACAAGCGCACTTTTTTGGGAAAAAATACACTTTTGTGAATTAAAAAATAAGAAAACTGAAAAGTTAGTCCAATTTCTTTTTATATTGTGAAAGATAATGTTATGCTGAATAAATTGATACCCAATATGTCACGCTTCAGAATTGCACCCGCTCGTGCAATGGCGACAAACTTTTACCTTTAAAAATCTCCATAGGCGACATTTTAAAAATTCTACAGGTTGCATCTTTTAGGTTACAGAGGAGTTCTAGGCCTAGAATTATTGCTCTTGCTCTCCCGATCGTGGCGATACCTCACATGTGTGGTTTGAACACTGTTTTCTGCACACAAGCTCGGTGGGTTTAAAAAAAAAAAAAAAAAATCCTAATTATTTTACCTTTTATTTTTTATTTTTACACTGTTCTTTTAAAAAAAAATGTGTCACTTTTATTCCTATTACAAGGAATGTAAACATCCCTTGTAATAGAAAAAAAGCATGACAGGACCTCTTAAATATGAGATCTGGGGTCAAAAAGACCCCAGACGGCTCCAGTAATCGGCGGAGGGCACCAGAGTGCAGCCGGAGGGGGGCCCTCTCCCGTCGTCAATAAAAGTGATCTTTTGGCGAACTGACGCAGAGACCACTTTTATCTAAAAGTGGACCACCCCCTGAAGAAGAGGATACCGGGGTTATGACAGCTAGCTATTCCTCTTCAAGGTAGCGATGTAAACCTGCGGCGGGCGGTCCGTAAGTGGTTAATGCAGCACTGGGTAACAAAAATAATAAGAGCGCTTTGTTTAAAAGGGCTTGTTTCCATCAGATGTGTTGTCAAGGATTTTGCTGCATTCTACAGTGCAAACAAAATGTAAAAAAAATTGTTGCATTCCCAGGTAAGAAACTTTGCAACAGATTCACAAAAAATTGTTTGTTTAAGAAAACTGTCTACAGTGAGGTATAACTTCTGGCACAATTCTTCACGTGGATGGTGACATTCATGTGTGCTTACCAGAAACGTTGGACCCGAATGTCATACGACAGCGGATCAATCGAGCTTGAGAGTATCTCCAACGGCTGCTCCACAGGAACGTCCCCGGATCTCTGATGGATGTAGAGGTATACCGGCTAGACGATCGGATGTCTTCAATCCTGGGTGGAACTGATGGATGCAGTACTTCTCGGGTCTCCAATACCTCCAAGGCTGGAGATCCCACCAGAAGACTGGCACTCTGGATCCCGGTATTCAACCGGACGATGGGATACGATCAAACTTAAATGGAAAATACCCCGACAAGGGTATTGTAGAAGGACCAACTGGAGAAAACTGAAAAAACTTTTCCTCACCGATTTCATGCAAAGAGAAGAAAAAAATAGGGGGCTCCAATGGTGTAGGTAAAAAAAATTGGGTTTTTAATCAGAAAAACACCAACATACAAAGATAGATGTCCTGTTAGGAACGAAATGCGTCGGGCTATGCATTTTGCTTCCCATGTTGTCTTTTAATATATGAACTGTGATCACTTTTTATCTTTGGGTAGCGCATTTATTTCTTTTTACTACAGTGAGGTATAACATGCTGAAAATTAGATTTTGGTTTTTACATACTGTGAGGGGGTTAGCTCGGCAGCGGGTGTGTGTGACCCCCGGGATGGGCTCCCCACACAAAACAGGCCCAGCAAACGGAGGTTGTGGTTTTCAAAATCAAAAAGGTGCGGTTTATTTTCTATTTACAGTGACAAAACACAGCAAAACAAAAGAAACATAAACAAAATAAATCCTGGTCAAGTTGACCTCTGACTAAACATACAGGTTTCCTAACTAACGACTGGGATCAGCCTAGTGCTGTCCTAGTCCCTAAGTCCCTGGTTTTAAATGTCCAAGCAAATAGCCACACAGGCTTTGTCTCACCGCACAGGGGTTCACTCTCCCTAGACAGTCCACACAGGTCTGGTTCCAGGCATGAGCTAACATCTAATGAAGCTGGGAGTTCTTATAGAGGCCTAAATGAGTTGACAAGCTTCAGCTGGTCTCATCAACTCCCTGTCTGCACGACGCCCAGCACTCTCCCTAGAGGTATGAGTCATCCATGAGCCCACTAGCCTTAGCTGGGCTTATACAACTCTCCACCTAGTTGTATAAGTCGGCGTAAAGCCTGAATCTGGGCGAAATATATCTACCCCCCTGGATGCAACCAGGTGACTTTACCTTCCTGCTGTCACATACCCCCCCCTCTTGTTTTAACCTCGGGGTTGGAACACCAGCAATCAGGCATTCATGTACTCGAGACAAAGCATCCACATTCCCCATTTGAACGCCAGGGCGATGCTTTACTGTGAAGTTGAATTCCTGGAGGGCCAAATAGGTGTCAAATTTTGTAACTTTGTTCAACTGACGAAAATCGTTACAAAATCGCCAGCTCCCATCCGGTTTAGGCACCAACACGATGGGACTAGACCAATCACTTTGGGACTCCTCTATCACCCCTAAGTTCAGCATTTTCTGTACTTCCTCCCGTATTGCCTCCCGTCGGGCCTCTGGGATCCGATAGGGTTTTAACTTCACCCTTTCACCGGGCGGGGTAATGATGTCATGCTCTACCCCAGATGTTTGTCCCGGCAGCTCAGAGAATACCTCCTTGTTGCGAAGCACAAACTCCTTAACCTCCTGTTGTTGGGGTTGTGACAAGGTGGCTGCTATTCCAACCTCAGGAATCACGCAACCAGTTTGAGCTGGTGACCGAGTGTCTGCGACTAGGGACTCTCTATCCCTCCAGGCTTTCAACAGATTAACGTGATAGATCTGTTCGGGCTTTCGCCTTCCTGGTTGTCTGACCTTGTAATTCACTTCGCTCACTTTTTCCATTATCTCGTAGGGGCCTTGCCATTTGGCAAGGAATTTACTTTCAACCGTAGGGACAAGTACCAGTATCCTATCCCCCGGGGAAAAGGTACGGGTCTTGGCTCCACGGTTGTACACTCTCTGCTGTGCTAACTGCGCTTGGGCCAAATGTTCCTTCACGATGGGCATTACCTGTGCAATTCGGTCTTGCATCAGGGCGACATGCTCAATCATAACCCGGGACATAAAGGGTGTACCTTGGTCCGTAAGCAGTTCTTTACAAATACCCACCCGGCTAAACACAAGAGATAGCTCTTTGGCTATGGTTTTGGCCGAGGTATTTCGGAGAGGGATCGCTTCTGGATAACGGGTGGCATAGTCCATTATAACTAATATGTACTGGTGCCCCCTAGCGGACTTGATTATAGGACCTACCAAATCCATGGCGATCCTCTCAAACGGGACCTCAATGATGGGTAGAGGGACCAGCGGGCTACGGAAATGTGGCATCGGGGCCGACCTCTGACACACAGGGCAGGAGGAACAATAATTTTCTACGTCCTTCATCACCCCCGGCCAATAGAATCTCTGTAATACCCTCTCTCGGGTTTTCTCTGTCCCCAGATGACCTCCAAGAATGTGCCCATGGGCCAACTCCAACACCAACTTCCTGTAAGGTTTGGGCACCACAAGCTGCTCAACGGTTTCTTCTGCCCTTTTTGCCACCCGATACAGTAGGTCCTTCTCTACGCTGAAGTATGGGTAAGTGCAGGTATTATCTGGGTTCACTAACTCGCCATCTATTTTCACTACGTTTTCCCGTGCCTTTATTAGGGCGGGGTCTTTCAACTGTTCTGTGGCAAAGTTTTCCCTGTGAACCTCAAGATCAGAAAACTCCACAGACGGTAGGTTTTCGTCTGAGGAGGTGGGCTCCTCTCCAGTTTCTTGAGTCTCCCCTGCCAATACTGATAAGGGAAATTCCGGAGAGTCCTCACCACTCTCAGGGGAGTTCTGGCTATCACATTCCTGGTACATAGGGGCACCAGTGAGGGGCTCAGGATCATCCCACAGTTCCCAGAACTTCGGAAAATCCCTTCCCACAATGGCGTCATGCGGTAACTGAGATACTAAGCCCACTGGATGAGAGAGGGTACCTTTGGGGGTCTCGAAACACACTGTAGTCACTGGATACTCTCGGGTGTCCCCATGCACACAAATAACAGCTACCTTGCTATTCCCAGAGACCTCTGTTTTAACTAACTCAGCCTTTATCAGGGTCACAAGGCTACCTGAATCCAGCAATACCACAACATTTCTACCATTAACACACATTTTGCATAAATGTTTCTCAGTTCCTCGAATGGCAGTGCATGCGACTGTCGCACACAGCGACTGACGTCTGCCCGTCAGAAAGTCACACTGCATGGGTTCCTCCACAACCGGGCAATTGGCTGCAATATGTCCCGCTTGCCGGCAGCGGTAGCAAACGATCCTTCTTGCCGCCTCTTGAGCCGCTGATTTCCCAGGCTGTTCTCGCCAAACTTGGGGTAGAGCTCCCACCCTCTCACTCTCTCCACCCTCACCCCTTGGAATCCTCTTATCCGCCCCTGGGGATGGTCTGGTCTTAGGGTGGAAAGTCCGAGTGTCTCTGGAAGAGGCCGTCAGGTTCTCTGTAGCCAAGTATTTCTCCACACGATCCACAAGACCATCGGCCGTCTCTGGGTCTCCATGGCTTACCCACTTTTGGATGGCAGTAGGAAGAGCTCTCAAAAACCGATCCATTACAACACGTTCCACAATCTTTGGTGCGGACAAAGTCTCTGGCTGTAGCCACTTTCTGCTCAGGTGAATGAGATCATACATTTGAGACCTGGGGGGTTTTCCAAGCTGGAAAGTCCAGTTATGCACACGCTGAGCCCGGACAGCCTGGGTGACACCCAGCCTTGCCAATATTTCAGCTTTTAGCATCACATAGTCTTTTGCTTGGTTAGGCTCTAGGTCATAGTAAGCTTTCTGCGATTCACCAGTTAACAGAGGAGCCACCAGTCCAGCCCACTGCTCCTCAGGCCACTTTTCTCTTTCAGCGGTCCTTTCAAATGTGGTCAAAAATACCTCTGGATCATCCTCTCCAGTCATTTTTGTCAATAAACGACTCACCCCAAAGGACGCGGTATTAGTGGGACGGCTTTCCTCACTGGTCTGCGGACGTTGCTGCATTACTGCTTCCATCTGTTGTTGTAGTCTCTGCTCTTGCTTCTGCAACAGGTCTATGAAGCGGGCCTCAGATTGCTGCTGGGCTCGTTGCTGAGCCTCCAGACTCTGTTGCAAAGTTGCGTTTGTCTGCTGCTGGGCTGCAAGGCTCTGTTGATGAGCTTGCTGCTGGGCTGCGAAGTTCTGTTGTTGAGCTGCAAGGCTCTGTTGATGAGCTGCAAGGCTCTTTTGCAAACCTGCATTTGTCTGCTGTTGATTGGCATTTGCTAGAGCCAGCTGCTTCAGTATCTCCTCCATGCTGGCTTAAAAAAAAACTGCCACTGGTTCTCCACCAACTGTGAGGGGGTTAGCTCGGCAGCGGGTGTGTGTGACCCCCGGGATGGGCTCCCCACACAAAACAGGCCCAGCAAACGGAGGTTGTGGTTTTCAAAATCAAAAAGGTGCGGTTTATTTTCTATTTACAGTGACAAAACACAGCAAAACAAAAGAAACATAAACAAAATAAATCCTGGTCAAGTTGACCTCTGACTAAACATACAGGTTTCCTAACTAACGACTGGGATCAGCCTAGTGCTGTCCTAGTCCCTAAGTCCCTGGTTTTAAATGTCCAAGCAAATAGCCACACAGGCTTTGTCTCACCGCACAGGGGTTCACTCTCCCTAGACAGTCCACACAGGTCTGGTTCCAGGCATGAGCTAACATCTAATGAAGCTGGGAGTTCTTATAGAGGCCTAAATGAGCTGACAAGCTTCAGCTGGTCTCATCAACTCCCTGTCTGCACGACGCCCAGCACTCTCCCTAGAGGTATGAGTCATCCATGAGCCCACTAGCCTTAGCTGGGCTTATACAACTCTCCACCTAGTTGTATAAGTCGGCGTAAAGCCTGAATCTGGGCGAAATATATCTACCCCCCTGGATGCAACCAGGTGACTTTACCTTCCTGCTGTCACAATACACTTTAACTTTATGGTAGGAATTCTTCCATTTCCAGCGTGTTAACCATGTTCCTACTGAATTAGAAGATTTACAAAGATAGCTATGGAAATGGAATGTTGGATTCACCATAATTCTATAGTCCAGTTACTACTATAATTATTTTCAATTACAAATTATTGAGTTGCTACTTATTTAGCATACTATAAAAATCTGTAAAGCTTTTTTTTAGTGCTCCACACCTTCCTGGTGCAAAAGGGCATATGGAATGGCATCAGAATGGTAGCAGGCCTGCGCACTTTCTGCCATGTAAATACAAATACACTGTAAAGTTGATGTAAATATTTTCTCATATATTCTGTTTTTAACCAACAAATTAAACATCCGAAACCTGTTTTTGTAGCAATGCAAAAAGTTGTAGGTACTTGTCACCTAAAATACCAGGACTGATTGTTCCTTTTATGCTGGGTACTCACTTAAAGTGGTTCTAAAGCCTAAACATATTTTTCCTTAAGGCAGTCATTGCATTAAGGTACAAAATGTTTAGGCATCAGCATCCCCCTCACCCCCAACCCCTTTTGCTTACCTGAGCCCTTATTCAATCCAGCACTGTGCATGTTTGCAGCTATTCTCTCCCCTCACTTCCTGGGTCTGGCAGGCTTTGCTGGGGCACCGGGAGTCATTGTCTGCCTGTGCTGTCATTCAAGGCCAGTGAGGAGTGAGCAGAGGGCGGGGGCCAAGTCTTGCTGTCTGTGTGGCTTCCCATGGGGGCACTAGACAGAGATGAGGGGCTAGGGGCACCAGTGGGGGACCCAAGAAGAGGAGGTTTGCAGCCGCTCTGTGCAATTCCAGACTATAGACATGTTTTATTTTTATTTTTTTTAAAGTACCTTTACAATCGCTTTAAAGCAGAAGTAAACATGTTGGTGGTGGTAAGTTTTTGTCATGATCTGCAAGTGTGCATGGTATGGCATACATTCACCTTATCCTGTGCTGTCCTCCAGTGATGACAAGTTCAAGATCCTTTCAGTGCTGTTCCCCCTGCTGCCGCCTTCTCCACCAGTAATTCTTCAGGATTGCCAGTGATCAGTGATCCTCTTCAGCCATTAGGCACCCACTGCATGCACCTAAGAATTACACTAGCACTATTCTTGGCATGCAAAATATGAAGCCTGGTTGTGCACTGCAGGAACATGCAAGGTACACAGGAAATAAAAAGTCACCAGGAGCCAGAGAAATCTTTTTTTGGGGAAAGTAGACTTTGCATGTCTCCTCTGCTGACAAAAAAACTCTAACTCCTGATATTTATTTATTTTTTGTTAAAGTTACTCAAATATGGTTGAAATAATTGTTTTAAATTTCACTTTGTATCATATAAATATTCTCCTTTAATGGTTTTCATAAAATGCTAATTATTTAGCAATTATACCAGCAACTAAGTGGCACCTGATGCATCAGGCAAAACATTAGAAGCTATTATACTTGCATTATACAATTGTTTGATCCAACAATATCCACTTGATTTCAGCTCCTAGCACTAATCTAGAATTGGAGTCACTACATCACAATCTCTAATGCCCTGTACACACGATCGGATTTCCGATGGAATTTTCCATCGGAAATCCGATGAAGCTGACTTCCATCAGTCTTGCCAAAAATCCGACTGTCCCAAACGCTGTGACGTAAAAGACTCCGAAGAGCCGAGAAAAATTAAGTTCAATGCTTCTGAGTAGACATGTGCACACTGAAATATTTTGTTTCGGAATTTCGTTTTCGTCCGAAAAAGAAATTTATTTAGTTACTCCCGAAATTTGTTTTTATTTATTTTGTTTTTCGTTAGAAATTGCATTCGTCTGAAAATCTGAATTAATTAAGGTCGAATCTGTCATTGAAGGCTTATGGTGTCTGTCGAATGTTCAAAGAAGATTCGACGGAGCAGCGAAACTGTACAACGCTGCAATCATACATTTCCGGTCGAATGTTCCACCTACAAGCTATAGTAGAATTCTAATGTTGTATGACTAGTAATAATTATATTTATTAATTACTATTACTAGTCAACCAACATTAGAATTCTTCTATAGCCTATGGGCGGATGCATTTGACCGGAAATGTACGATTGCAGCATCGTACAGTTTAGCTGCACCGTTGAATCTTCTAACTTTCGACCGACACCATAAGCCTTCAATGACAGATTCGACGTGTGTACAGTATGTTTTTCGATGCTTTGTCGAATCTTCATTGTTCATGTTGAATTGTCAAGTTAGTTCTAGCTATTTTACTGCTCCTCCTCTTTGGTTACAATCAGCCAATAACATTCATCATCATCATTATTTTTATTTTACTTCCCCCACCCAATTCCAGCAGCGATCTTTTCTCTCTATGTCGAATCTTTTCTCTCTATAATGTCGAATCTTTTCTCTCTATGTCGAATCTTTTCTCTCTATGTAGAATAATCTTGGACTAATAGAGTTAAAGGGGTTGTAAAGGTTTGTTTTTTATTTTCTAAATAGGTTCCTTTAAGCAAGTGCATTGTTGATTCACTTACCCTTTCCTTAGATTTCCCTTCTAAATTTTTTTTTTCTTTGTTTTCTTTGTCTGAATTTCTCACTTCCTGTTCCTCCTCAGTAAGCTGTTCAGTAAGCTGTTCTGGCTGACTCCACACCACTCGGATGATGGTGTGAAGTTTAGTGAGGAGAAACAGGAAGTGAGAAATTCAGACAAAGAAAACAAACCTTTAGAAGGCAAATCTAAGGAAAAGGTAAGTGAACCAACAATGCACTAGCTTAAAGGAACCTATTTAGAAAATAAAAAACAAACCTTTACAACCCCTTTAAGGTTAGGCACATTCGACCACAGGTTCGATAGACACAGATTGTTATTGTCAGTGTCACGTCGAATCTCCTATCTATATCGAACTGTTGTCGCAACGAAAACGAAAATAAAGCATTTGTTTATGTCGGATCTTTCGGTTTTCGGATTCTGTGCTTTCGTTTTCGTTTGTTAAAACGATAATGAAAATACCTGAAATTCGGACGAAAATGCATTCAGACGAAAACGAATGCACATGTCTACTTCTGAGCATGCGTTGACTTGATTCTGAGCATGCGTGGGTTTTTTCTCCGATGGAGTTCCCCACAGACGATTGGAATTTGCTATCGTTTATTTTTCAATCGGTATAATTTAAAACATGTTCTATTTTTTTATACCGATGGAAAAAAGACCGATGGGGCCCACACACGATCGGTTTGTCCGATGAAAAAAGTCCATCTGTCTTTTTTCATCAGAAAAAACGATTGTGTGTACGCGGCATTACACTTAACTGTTCATTCCATAATGCAGCCCCCAGGACTTAGACAACCTGACACAACAGCTAGATAGAATGGAGCAAGTCTGAAAACAGGTCTTTCTATAACATTGTATATTCATCCTGTTCAGTGAAAACAATCACTTCCATATCTGAAGTAGCAATGTGGATACGTGTTTTAAGTTCGAAGCTTATCTCTGGCATTCACGTATTCATTATGATTATTTTTTGATCAGGGTTTTGCTTCTGACCCTCTCATTACTTTAGCTTATGAATTAGTGAGAAATTAAATATCAGACATCTAAGTGATTTCCTCTCTTCACTTGACATTTATTCATCTCCTCCTCTTGAGTTTCCTTTTTTCATTTGAATGTGCTCGTTATCCCAAATTCAAATATTTTTGTGAAGTTGCAGGATTAACAATAAACTCCTTTTCAATTCTTGTCATATCCAATTTATCAAAGAATTATTAGAAGAAAAAAAAAACTCCACAAAGCCCACTCATCAACAAGGTGTGTTCAAATTTGAATTTGCAAATAAAATGCAGATACCCTTTGTTTTCCAATGCTCTTTGCTCTAAATGACCTTTACCTGGTCCCCGACTAAAGAAAAGAATCTCATTAGATAGTTTCTTTTAAGTCAAACATCAAGGAAGATACAAATTGGTTTTGTCCATCATAAAATGAATTCCAGGCAGTTAATTAAATGGCAAAGTAAATTCTTAGCCATGCAGCTCAAATTAAGCTTTGGATAACTGCACAATGCTTAACCCCTTCGCCATGGAAAGATGCCAAAATAACTACTTTTTTGCTCTCTTCCAAAATGTTCATTATTACCCCAGTGTATCAAGGGATCAGTGTTGTTGAATAATTTAATGAAGCACTTTTCATGTTTGATGGAGGGTGGGAACAAATCTTTAACGATTTCCATTTCTGACAGTTTTTCTCAGTAAATCTACTTTGATACTGGTAATTATATTCAACAATAAAGAGTTCACTGTTGAAATTTGGACAGGGACTGTCGGTGCAAAAAGCAACCTAGCATATAAACCTTTTAGACAGCCTTGCTGACAACAGCATATTCTTTATAAAAAAGTATAATACTTTGTGTAATGTGATATTTGCGTAAACACTTTATAATGGTATCAATTTTCCTGTCCATATAAAATTCCTAAATATTTAATAATATTATAATATACCATCACAGTGCATGTATATTTATTATTATTAATAATAATAATATTATTATTATTATACAGGATTTATATAGTGCCAACAGTTTGCACAGCCTTTACAATATAAAGGGAGGCAATACAATTCAATACAAGAGGGTTATGCCCTGTACACACGATCGGAATACCGATGGGCTAAAACCCAATGGAATTTTTCGTCGGAATTCCATTCAAAGCTGTCTTGCATACACACCATCAGACAAAATTCCGACTGTCCAAAACACCGTGACGTACAACATGTACGACGTCATTATAAAGGGGAAGTTCAAATCCAACTGTGCCACCCTTTGGGCTGCTTTTGCTGATTTTGTGTTACCGCGTGTTAGTAAAAGTTTGGTGTTAGCCGATTTGCGCTTTTCAGTCTCCGTGCTTTTTAGTCCGTTGCAGCATGACGAATGTGCTATCTCCATTACGAATGCTAGTTTTACCAAAATGAGCGCTCCCGTCTCCTAATTTAGTCTGAGCATGCGTGGATTTTTCTCCGATGGAGTTCCACACAGACGATCGGAATTTCCCATCGGACTTTTTTCTGATGGGGCCCACACACGATCGGAATTTCCGATGAAACAAGTCCATCGGACTTGTTTCATCGGAAATTCCGATCGTGTGTACAGGGCATTAGGAGGGATATGTAGCAAATGGTGGGGTACAAGACTAAGGTATATACAGAATATAAACAGACCAATATGTTACTAGTATAATATAAAGTTCTACTGATATGGTTTTAAAGTTTGTTCTAAAGAGCAGCGTAAGTGGCTTCACTCCTGCAGGCTTTGCATTGTAGCCATACAAAAGCCGTAAAGAATATAGTTGCTGCTTATCTCAGCTGGAGTAGAAGTTAGCAAATGTACTTTTTGCATTGTGCTTCTCCATCACCTGTCGCTAAGGGGCCTTTTTATAACAGGTTGAAATTGATATTTTGACATTCTGTTAATGGGAAACATGGATTAAGACTGCTATGGGCCATTTCTCTGCTCGCAGTAGCCATATTTCAACAAAAGATGTAAAAAAAAAAAAATATTAGAGAGATTTTCAACCAGATTTTCTGTAAACATATTGCAGATGATTTCCACCACTCTAAACCCAGCATTCTCCATTATTAGAGGTGGCGGCGGTGTGAACAAATTAGAGGTGACTTTTTTCAAAAGAGGGATTTTTAAGAGAAAAAAAAAATCAGCTTTTTAAGAATTTTATGCTACACTTCAAAACTGCAACTTCCAAAGTCAGAAGATATAGGAGACACTGCATAAAAATAACAAAAGTTTGCTTTATAAGAGTTATGGGTCAGGAAAAATAATTTTACAGATATTTATTCAGCAAAAGTCTTTCTCAATAAACAATATATAGAAGAAAGTGCCTAATATTAAATGCAGTAACCTATTGCAACCAATCAGAATTCACTCATTTACTCTGCTAAAGGCATCCCAGTTAGAGATGTCGTCTGACTGGTTTCTATGGGTTACTGGACTTAAGAATTCCCATTCTTACTAAAACAGATGTGTGTCTATGTTTGGCTTATGTCATGAATAGAATTTTTTTTCATTAAATCATTGTGAATTTAAACTCTATTGTCCTTTAAGTGAACATTTTGATGATATGTATTTGTCACTTTCTGTTCATTTTCAAAGATATCAAAATCTCTAAATTGGAAAGAAGGATGCAGTTGTGACTCATTTTTTTCTGGTGGCTAGTTCATGGATATCACTTGACTGTTGTTTGATTTTGTTTGGGAGTCTGGATTTCCACAATAAGTGCTACAATCCAGGGGGTTGCTTGTTGCTGTCTACTGTACAGTGCAGTAGGGTACCGTTCACAATGAGTGGCACTAAACCCACCACACATGCAGGTGTAGCACCATGCATTGTTGTAACACGCATGTTTTAGGGAATTTTACTGCAATGCATAAGTGTAAATAGGCTCCAACCAACCCACTGACTCTGATGTCACCAGTGCTTTCCCTCCACTCTTTAGGCTTCCTCAGCAGGTGGAAACTATCCAGTGCTTCCGAAAATGGGCTCACGCACTGTCACATAATGGAAGAGGTGATATTACTGCTTCTCCTAGCATCTGACAACTGTCATTACTAGGAATTTTTGTGTTGGCTGAGATGGAGGAAAGAGTGGTGGGGGAGCACTGGCAAGGTGAGTAACAGTTGATTTTGTGCACTTAGCACAGACTACTACTACCTACAATACCATATATGACATTGTCTATAAGCAGGGCCGCCATCAGGAATTTTGGGGCCCTTTACACAGCTTCAGCTTCAGGCATTGGCCCCCTGAAGCAGAGGAAAAAGGGGGGCTGCCATCCGGGGCCCTGGGGACCCCTTACAAAAAAAAATGTTATAAAAAAAAGCGGGGTTGCCATTCGGGGCCCTGGGGACCTCTGGGCCCCTTACGAAATATTTTTTTTTGTTTTATAAAAAATAAATAAAAAACATTTATAAAAAAAGGGGGGGTTGCCATCCGGGGCCCTGGGGACCTCTGGGCCCCTTACAAAAAAATAAATTAAAAAAATAAAATAAAATAAAAATTATAAAAAAAGGGGGTTGCCATCCGGGTCCCTGGGGACCTCCGGGCCCCTTACAGGTGTACTGCCTGTACCCCCTGATGGTGGCCCTGTCTATAAGGTATTGGAGTTACTCAATTCCCAAGGAACCTGTTTCCAGAGAATTCCCTGCACAAATCCGTGCTGCCTCTTTCTTATCCCAACTGTGATTCAGTAAGAAGAGGAGATCCATCATGGGTCACCAAATTTTACTGGAAGACTGAGGGTTTCTACTAAGTGTACAATAAAGCTTAAAGGGGTTGTAAAGGTTTGTGTTTTTTTCACCTTAATGCATCCTATGCATTAAGGTAAAAAAACACCTGGCAATGACGGACCTTTACTTACCTGAACCCGTTTACCTGCTCGGCTCGCCCCTGGCATCCTCTGCTCCACAGAGTCTCGGCGTTGATTGGATAGATTAATAGCAGCTCAGCCATTGGCTCCTGCTGCTGTCAAGCAAATCCAATGACGCGGCCTCCAGGGGACGGGAAGAGTCATACACTCGGTGTCTATGGACGCCGAGTGTATGAGACGGGAACGCGCCCGCAAGGTAACCCCCTCGGGAGAGAGCTTCCCAGAGGGGGTTAGCTATTGTGAGGAGGAGCCGAGAGAGCCACCGTGGGACCCCAGAACAGGAGGATCGGGGCCACTCTGTGCAAAACTAACTGCACATTGGAGGTAAGTATGACATGTTTGAAAAAAAAATTGAAAATAAAGGAAATAAAGCTTGCAAAAAGAAAGTTATTTTTGATTTAGATACACTTTAAGTAGCTTCATAGTATTAAAAAAATGCTCAAAATAAATAGAAAAACACAGTAATGCTTATTTATAAAAAAAATTAAAAAAAGAGAGAAAATGAATATATTTAAAAACTAAGAAGCAATCCCAAATTAATGATCACATACAACTACAACATAACTCCTTTATTGACTTTTACAAATCAAGTCTATAGAAGAAAATGTTGCAGAGAGATAAAGTAGACAGAGAGGCCACCAAGGTTTACGTGTAGAATAAAGAACTACGTTTATAAAGCTAATGTAGCACTATCAGGAGTAGATGTGGGTCTTGGCTCGGGTACAGATCTATTGTCAGAGAGGATGCTAGGTTTTTGACAGTTGAATATTCTCAGTTATGCTAAAAGTGGTTTTGATTTTCAAATCAGATGCCCCAAAAGCTCTATTCACACAGGGGCAACACGACTTCCAGCGTGACTTTGGGAAGCAACTTGTACACGACTTGAGTATGAATCACAGCGCGATATGAGGCAACTTACAAGGCAACTTCAAGTTGCCTCCAGGACGGCTTTCCAGTGGCCAATCAAACAAGAATCAGCTCTGTGGGAGGGAGGAGGGAGGGAGGGGTTTGCCTGAGAAATGTATGTTCTCTTCCTGTATTGTTGCTTCTGTTAAGACAGTGATCCGACTTCTGAGGCGACTTCCATTGAAATCAATGGGTACAAGTTGCCTACAAGTCGCCTACAAGTCAGATTGAAGTAGTACAGGAACCTTTCCTGAAGTCGGAGCGACTGCAGTAGTGTGCATTAAGATGGCTCCGTTCACTTACATTGATTTTCTCATGCAGCGCGACTTGAGGCGACTAGGGGCGATTTGGGGTGACTTGAAGTGGGATCCAAAGTCATCCCTGTGTGAATGGGCTCTAAGGGAAACAGCTTCTTTCAGAGGAGATTCTATCTTGTGATTGCCCTACTAGTTCAGTCTTCTGAGTGCCAAGAATAATAACAATAAAACAAGGAAGAGTGGGGAACATATAAACATTTTTTTCCTCTGGAGAGAAGTAAATATGAGTTATATTTTGTGTGCTACAAAGTTCTTTGCAGTTGAAATTTGCACACTAAAGGACTACATTTTTCTCATATAACTTCTAAATTAAATGTTAACTATCCCTGATAAGAGGCATCATGTTTATTTTTGCTGAGACATTTTTCAGGACCAGGGGACATTGAGTTTGCAAGTGATGTTAATAATACTGCAAAATTGTCTGCTTTTGACTTTTTGAATATTTTGAATATCATTAACATTTTAAAGCTTGGTGTTATGGAATCTGTCAATATGTCCTCTAGAAATAGTTCTGAGTAGAGATGAGTGAACTTTTCAAATCTTTCTGTCAATGATTCACCCAGACTTGGCTGATTTTCAGGGCAGCCAGTTCCTGGCATGAAAATCTAGCACAATTGACAAATTCCTCTCACTGTGGACATTTCTAGGGTTACAATATTTTATTTATTTTTTTGTGAAAAAGCAGAGATATTGACTTCTATTGCCGTAGTTTAAACTGAAGACACATTACAAAAAATTATAGATTGGGGTAAGGGACATTTTTTTTGCAGGAAATTGGCAGCATTAGCAACTCAGATTGGCCAGAGAGGCTGATAATGATGATGTTGACAAAGGCAATGAAAAATGTAACTATCGAAAAAATATTTTAAAATTATTTACAGGGTGTGGCACAACTACAGAATAGCTTTAAGTATCAGAACTATTAGAATTTTGGACTGATAAGATGATGATAAGATTCTATTGTAATGTCTTTCTTCATATACAATCAATGAATCTATGCATTGTCTGCACTGGAAATTCACAGCATGACATGGCCAGGGGCACATTCCTACTTTCTAAAGTGAGAAAGAGAAGCACCTTTTAGTAGAACAAATGTAGGAAAGGACATACCCCACATCACGCACACAGTTACATGGAATTTATGCCGCGTACACACGATCGTTTTTCACGTTGTTAAAAATGCAATTTTTTTAATTGGGCATTAAAAATGATCGTGTGTAGGCTCCAGAGCATTTTTTGCGACGTGAAAAATGGCCTAAAAAAATGAGAACCCGCTCCATTTTTTCACGTCGTTTTTCACGTCGTTTTTTTTAAAACGTGAAAAACGGTAGTGTGTATGCTTTTACGAGGAAAAAAAATGCGCATGCTCAGAATCAAGTATGAGACGGGAACGCTCGTTCTGGTAAAACTAGCGTTCGTAATGGAGATAGCACATTCGTCACGCTGTAACGGACTGAAAAGCACGAGGCTGAAAAGCGCGAATCGTCGCTCAACAAACTTTACTAACATGAAGGGTGGCGCCATTCGAACGGAACTTCCCCTTTATAGTGCCGTCGTACCTGTTGTACGTCACTGCGCTTTGCTCGAGCGTTTTTTTTAAATGAACGTGTGTATGCAAGACAGGCTTGAGAGGAAACAAGAAAAATCACGTTGAGAAAAACGTTGTTTTTGAAAATGACATTAAAAACGATCATGTGTGCGCGGCATTAGGCCTTAAAGCCTTAAGTGGAAGTAAACCCATCCATAAAACTGTTTAATTTCTGGCACATGCCGGAAATGTAACACTCCCATTGGTTATGCTCTCAACCAAACTGTCAAACCATCCAATGGCTGGTGTCATAACTGATCACATGTGCAGCATCATGGCAGTTGTAGATTAAACAGAGGCAAAGATGGCAGCTTCCTTGGCTGAAAACGATAGGGGGGTTTACTTACACTTTAAGCTTTTATTTCATCACCACTTTTCCTTAATATCTGCTTTTTAAATAACAAGTGCAATAATTTAGATGTTGGATATATGGTCCAGCGTAGAGTAAAAACGTTGTTGGTTAACCACTTCAATACCAGGTCCCTTCCTGCCCAGGACAATTGTCAGCTTTCAGTGCTGTCGCACTTTGAATGACAATTGCGCGGTCATGCAACACTGCACCCAAACTTAATTTTTATAATTTTATTCCCATAAATAGAGCTTTATTTTGGTGGTATTTGATCACCACTGCGGTTTTTCTTTTTTGCTAAACAGATGAAAAAAAATTTGGATGAAAAAAAAATAGTTTTTCTTTGTTTTGGTTATAAAATTAATTTTTTTCCTTCACTGATGGGCACTAATGAGGTGGCACAGATGGGTACTGATGAGTTGGCACTGATGGGGAGGCACTAATATGTAGAATTGATGGACACTGATATGCAGCACTGATAGGCACCAATAGGCGGCACTGAAATGCAGCACTGATGGGCACTGACAGGTGGCACTGATTGGCACTGACAGGTGACACTGATGGGCAGCACTGATGATGAGGCACTGATGAGGTACTGACAGGTGTTACTGCTGGGCACTGATTGGCACTGTGATGGACACTGATTGGCACTGATATGGGCACTGATTGGCACTGATATGGACACTCACTTCCGTTTCTGATGGGACACTGACTGGAAGCTGATGGGCACTTATTGGCAGCTGTGGTGGCACATCTGATGGGGCTGTGCTAATAATAAATGTGCTGATTATCAGCACAGACCCCCCCTCTGAGAGGGAGAGCCGCTAATCGGCTGTCCCTGTCAGCGCCAACCGAGGAATCCCGTTTACCAGCTCTTCCTGGTTCACTGTGGTTGGTCACAGCTGATCACGTGATAAGGAGCCTCCGTCAGAGGCTTCAACCCACGATCAGAGATGTAGTGTGTCAGACTGGCACACAACACCTCCGATTGCCGCCCCCATGTTATCCTGCTGGACGTCATATGAGGCCCAGTCAGGATAACAGAACATCCGCCCGGCCGTCATTCTGCTACAGGCTGGGCGGGAAGTGGCTAAATAGTACATTATTTATTAGAGGTCTAAACATCAGAACAAAAAGAGGGACAACTGAAGAGCAAGGGAAATAGGGGAGGGTCAGGCAGTCAGTAGTGGTGGCGGTGCTTTGAAAATGTAGTATCAGAAATATGGTGTACAACCAGAGATTCACTGTGTGGTATGACCTGTCCACCCAAGGATCCACTGGGTAAGGGGGATTGATAAGTTGCTACCATTTCCCAAATGAACTGATATGGTTTTCTAAAAATTCACCTACTGCATTGAAATTCAGACACCCTAATATATTGCATTGAATATTTTAAGGGATTCTTTACAGTCTCTCACCTCAGCATCTGAGTCACAAAGGTCAGCTTATATTGATTGGTTGCACAAAACAGCCAAGTCTCAGAACAGCAACTGCAAAGATCTGAAGAAGGACTTCACAGCTCATGTATACTACAGTTCTTGATGAATAATTAAAATTTTAGTCCCATACACAACATACCCCTTTTTATCCAGCTGAATTCAAATGTTTAACAGCGTGTGCATCTAAGATATTGGAAAAACAGTGGAATGTACAATACTATTTTATTAAAGTTTAACCAGGAAGCATTCATGTAAACTATGAAAAATATAAAAAATATTAAATATATATATATATATATATATATATATATATATACCGGTATATACCGTATATACTCGAGTATAAGCCGAGATTTTCTGCCCTTTTTTTGGGCTGAAAGTGCCCCCCTCGGCTTATACTCGAGTTAGTGTACCTGGAAATATTGAGAGGCTGCGGGCATCCAACATTTAAAACTCGCGGTCTCCTCCTGTCTCTTCCATGAAAGGCGGAACTCTGTCTGCTGAGAAATGCCTATCACAAACTTTCTCTCATCCTCACCCATCCCAGCAGACACTGTGTTCAGTGTTCCGCCAATCACGGATGCCTTTTCATCCTCGGACAAGAGGACGTCCGTGATTGGCAGAACACTGATCACACTGTCTGCTGGGAAAATGAGTCCGAGGTTACGAGAACATCCGTGATAGGCTGAACTGTGTCAGCTGAGAAACGCCTATCACGGAAGGGACCAGGAGGAGACCGCGAGTTTTAAACAATGAATGGACACCCGCAGCCTCTCAATTTCAAGGTACAGTGACGACGGGCACATTGACAATGGGCACAGTGAGTGAGTATGGGCACAGTGAGTATGGGCACAGTGACGATGGGCACAGTGACGACGGCACAGTTAGTATGGGCACAGTGAGGTTGCAAATGGGCCTTGTTGACCCTCTGCATTCTCACCCCCAGTCAGTGCAGAATAAAAAAAAAATCTGAATTACACACCCCCACTGCGCCGCTCCTACTAGCTTAGGGGGGGGGTGTATTTTTTTCCATTATCGGTGTCCCTTTCTGTTGATCATGTGCTGGTCGAAGCGGAGGGAATATTTCTTCAGTTTCGGGTGCATGCCCATTCAGCTCCACTCGCACGTTCTTCTGCCTTGGCTCAAGTCCCGACCAGCCGCCTTCCTGCTTATCTCCTTGCCTTCCCTGGTGGAGTGATCTTCCTCTGCTCCCCACCCAGTTGTAGCCGGGGCCGAAAAGTAAAAATTGACAGGATGTGAGGCGGGCGGCGGTGGCGATGGGCAGAGAGTTGTTGATTGCCACTATTACTAGTAAAAAAAAAAAATATGTCTCCGGATTTCATTTAAAAAATCTGGTCACCTTACTCTAGATCACATACTTTGTTTAATGCCATATCACTCTTGCTGCCTCTCAGGTAAATCTGCCCCTCCCCGCATTTTGAGGCCCACTTTTGATATATGTTTATATCTAGCTATACCCTGCCACCATCAATATTGTATCATGCTCACATATGCATACAATAAAGCAAGTCTAGCTTACCACATGCCCTGATGTATGTCATATTCAGTTATACCATACTACCATTAATATTACAGCATACTCATAGATGCATACAATATAGCAAGTTCAGCCTATTGTATGCTTTATATCCAGCTATACCACATTACTATTAGGGTTATGGCATACCCACATAGGCATACAACTTAGCAAGTCCAGCTTATTCTATGCCACTTGCATTTTTCATGCGTTTGTATGCATGCATTTGATTTTGTTACATGCAGTTTGTCAATTAATTGACATATGTGTCATGTACCTGGGTGTATTTGAACCGGGATCTTCCTGGTCTCAAAGCTGCAGCCTTACCTGTTGCGCTACTGAGCAGATCTGGACTTTTGGAAATGTCCTCTCAGTGTTAAACATTACCTTGGACTCACTAGCCCCACCTGCTGCCAGCTGTGGACAATTTTCAATCAAAGCAGCCCTTAAAAAGGAAGTGATGCTATCTCTCAGCGCCCGTTTGTGTGGAATAGCTCCCTGGGTGTTGTGACTGCTTTTTGATCCTGATTTTCGTGTTGAACTTCTGCCTGAATTCCTGACTACTCTCCAGCCTGCTGATTTTGTACTTCACTGCCAGCTCGTGTATGACCTTTGCCTGCCTGACCACTCTCTGGATTTCGATCGTGTACCATTTTGCCTGATCTGTTGCCAATCTAATCTGCCTGACCACGTTTTCGCCTGAATCCTCAGCACACAAGTTCCACTTCGGACACTACCTATCACAGGTACCTTACATTACAAACGGGCCACAATGACAGTGGACCCTGTTGAGATTGTTAAGGCGATTTCACGTCAGGGACAATTGATTGGAGCTCATGAACAGCATCTTTCTTCCCTGGACGCCAAGTTAGATGAACTTTGTACTATGCTTAAATCTTGTTTGCCTGGTTCCTCTGCAACGGTCCAGACTCCGGGATCCTACTCCTGCTACGATCCAATCCGCCTCTTCTGTACCACCCAAACTTCCCTTGCCTGACAAATTTGGTGGTGATACTGAGGACTGCAGAGGCTTTTTAAATGTTTGCCGTTTGCATTTCCGCAACAACCCTGGGACCTTTAGCACTTCTTCTGCCAAAGTGACTTTTGTAATTTCCTTGTTAAAGGGGAAGGCCCTGGCCTGGGTCTCTCCTTATCTGGAACGCAATGATCCTGTGCTGCAAGACGCTGACAAATTTCTGGCTTCTCTCCAGACTGTATTTGACAAGCCAGATAGAGCTTCTGCAGCTGAGTACTCACTCTTGGACATGCAACAAGGCACCAGGTCTGTGGCACAATATGCTATTGAGTTTCGTACCCTTGCTGCTGAGACTACTTGGGACTCAAGGGCATTACGTGCAGCCTTCCGAAAAGGTCTTGCAGATCGCATCAAAGACGAATTAGTCTATAAGGATTCCCCAGAAGACCTAGAGAAATTCATAGAGCTCTGTGTTCGTCTGGATGTCCGGTATCATGAAAGGTGCCAAGAGAGACTTAGAACTCGCAAGTTTCCTCGGCCAGTCTACCGTTTGGCCCCTAACTTCCAAGCACCACCTCAGCCAGAACCTGAAATCTCAGTTGAACCCCAGACACCTGTGGAACCCATGGATGTAAGCCGTCTCCACCTAACTGAGTCTGAGAAACAAAGGAGGCGTGCATTGGGCCTATGCCTATACTGTGGACTTAAAGGACATTTATTATCTGTCTGCCCTTCCCGTCCAGTAAAAGGCAGGGTCTAACCAGTGTTGGAGGAGCTGGCTTAGACCTTACAGGTATATCCTCCAAGACCAAGATTACCATTCCTGCAATTATCCATTTACCCTCTAAACTTGTCTCCTGTGAGGCTTTTGTGGATTCTGGAGCTGCTGGCATATTCTTGGACTACACTTTTGCTAAAAAAAATAATATCCCATTTGTTCCAAAATCTAGACCCCTGAACATTACCACCGTGAATGGACAACCCTTGGGAGATGGCATTGTAAAATTTGAGACTATAACAATCACCCTTCAGGTAGGCGTACTCCACAAAGAGGAAGTTGTCTTGTCTCTTATTGATTCTCCACTTCTGCCTGTTATCCTTGGTTACCCATGGTTACAACAACATAACCCTTCTTTTGATTGGGAAAATGGAGAACTAACCTCTTGGGGGTCGTTCTGTCATTCAAACTGTTTGTCTCAACCCAAAAGACTTCCTGCTTGTATGTTGGCTTCCGTGGCCGTCCCACCTACCTTGCCTCATGAATACCATGCGTTTGCAGACGTATTTTGCAAGCAAAAGGCAGAGGTTTTACCTCCACATCGTTCTTTTGACTGTGCAATTAAATTGATTCCTGGAGCACCTCTTCCCAAAGGATGGACCTATCCCCTGTCTTTGCCTGAACAAAAATCCATGGAGGAATACGTAAAAGACAACTTGGAAAGAGGTTTTATCCGACCCTCTTCTTCTCCAGTAGGGGCAGGTTTTTTCTTTGTTGAAAAAAAGATGGGGGTCTTCGACCATGCATAGACTATCGAGGGTTAAATCAAATCACTGTAAAAGACTCCTACCCTTTGCCTCTCATTCTTGAACTGTTTGATGTACTTAGGGGGCTGTTATCTTCTCCAAGCTAGACCTACGAGGGGCTTATAATCTAATTCGAATTAAAGACGGGGACGAGTGGAAGACAGCATTCAACACTCGTAATGGACATTTTGAATATCTGGTTATGCCATTTGGGTTGTGTAACGCCCCTGCTGTCTTCCAACGTTTCATGAATGAAATTTTTCATGATTTCAGCAACAGTTTTGTGATCATCTACTTGGACGACATTTTAATCTTTTCCAAGACTCATCTAGAGCACATCTCGCATGTAAAGCAGGTATTGCAACGACTGAGAGAAAACCATCTTTACGCGAAGATTGAGAAATGCAGTTTCCATCAAAGCCGTATTCCTTTCCTTGGATACATTATAAGTGCTGCCGGTTTCCAAATGGACCCTCAAAAACTTTCCGCTGTCTTGCAATGGCCCCAACCGACCACTTTAAGAGGGCTCCAAAGCTTTCTAGGGTTCGCAAATTACTACAGACGCTTCATCAAAGGTTTTGCCTCCATTGCGGCCCCCCTTACTGCTATGACTAAGAAAGGTACAAATTGCAAGGTATGGTCCTCAGAAGCAGAATCGGCTTTCCAGCAATTAAAAGACATGTTCAGCAAAGCTCCAATTCTTCAGCATCCAAATCCCGATCTCCAGTACATAGTTGAGGTTGATGCCTCTGAGGTAGGAGCAGGTGCCGTGCTCTCCCAGAGACAGCCTAAGTCTGGTAGAATCCATCCAGTAGCATTTTTTTCTAGAAAGTTTTCTCCAGCGGAGATGAATTACGATGTTGGGAATCGAGAACTACTGGCCATCAAATTGGCATTGTCTGAATGGCGACATCTTCTGGAAGGGGCTCCCAAACCTTTTTCTATCCTCACTGACCATAAAAAACCTACTGTATCTTCAGACTGCAAGACGTTTGAACTCACGTCAGGCTCGATGGGCTCTGTTTTTCTCCCGTTTTAATTTTGTTCTTTCTTATGTTCCTGGGCATAAAAACAAGAAAGCCGATGCTCTTTCCAGACAGTTTGCCACCTCTGAAGAAGACCAACCTACCGAGCAGTATATAATCCCACCTCACAAAATTGTCGCACAGATCTCTACGGCTCTTTCCCAACAGTTACAAGAAACCCAGAATTGTGTTCCCCAAGGCTTGAAGATACCACCAGGTCGCCTGTTCGTAGCCTCTAGCCTCAGAAAACCTGTACTCCTCTGGGCACATGATGGTGTTTTATCTGGTCATCCTGGTGTCACCATCACTCTTAAGACCTTGCAGCGTCATGTCTGGTGGCCTCATATGAAAAGGGATGTTACTGACTATGTGGCTGCCTGCCCAACTTGTGCTGCTAATAAAGTACCCCGTACATTGCCTACTGGACTGTTACAACCACTTTCAGCACCTCGTCAGCCTTGGACCCATTTGACTATGGACTTCATTACAGACTTACCCAAGTCCGAGGGCATGACTGCTATATGAGTCATAGTGGATCGCTTTTCAAAAATGTCTCATTTCGTGCCGCTCCCGGGATTACCTACAGCGGAAGCACTGTCTACTCTCTTCCTTTCCCATATTGTGAGATATCATGGCATACCTACCAATGTCGTCTCAGACCGCGGATCCCAGTTTGTTTCCCGATTCTGGCGAGCGTTCTGCAAGAAACTGGGAGTAACGCTTTCACTCTCTACCTCACATCACCCTCAAACAGATGGTCAAACCGAACGCATGAACCAGACCCTAGAAACCTATCTTCGACATTATGTCAATGCCTTACACTCCAACTGGTCTGAGTATTTGCCTTTAGCTGAGTTCGCCATTAATTCCCGTTGGCACAGTGCTCTTCATACCACACCATTCTACGCAGCCCTAGGCTATCACCCTCAGACTTTTCCCCTACTTCAGCCTTCTTCTGGTGTACCAGCAGCAGATCAGCGGGTTAAAAATATTCTGCTACATTGGAAAAAGATTCGCTTATTACTACGGAAGTCAGCAGGCAAGTATGCACTTTTTTCCAACAAACGAAGACGCCATATACCTCCATATGTGGTGGGGGACAGAGTTTGGCTATCAACCAAATATGTGAGACTGAAACAACCTTCTACCAAATTGGGCCCTCGATTCATTGGTCCTTACAGAATTATTGCTCGAGTCGGGCCAGTCTCCTATCGGTTGAAATTACCCTCCTCTCTCCGGATTCATCCTGTGTTCCACGTTTCCCTCCTCAAAAAAGCAATTTTCAATCGCTACTCCAGAACGCAACAGCTACCTCCTCCTGTTCTTGTTGATGGACAAAATGAGTTTGAAGTCTCCAAGATTCTTGAAGACAGGGTCGTGGCCTTCGGTATCTGGTTCATTGGAAGGGATATCCTGTCACAGACCGTTCCTGGGTTCCAGCCAAAGATCTGCATGCCCCTTCTCTTATTCGAGACTTCCATGCCTCCTTTCCCACTAAGCCCCGCTAGGCCCCCGGAGGGGTCCACTGGGGAGGGGGCCCTGTCATGTACCTGGGTGTATTTGAACCAGGATCTTCCTGGTCCCAAAGCTGCAGCCTTACCTGTTGCGCTACTGAGCAGATCTGGACTTTTGGAAATGTCCTCTCAGTGTTAAACATTACCTTGGACTCACTAGCCCCACCTGCTGCCAGCTGTGGACAATTTTCAATCAAAGCAGCCCTTAAAAAGGAAGTGATGCTATCTCTCAGCGCCCGTTTGTGTGGAATAGCTCCCTGGGTGTTGTGACTGCTTTTTGATCCTGATTTTCGTGTTGAACTTCTGCCTGAATTCCTGACTACTCCTCCAGCCTGCTGATTTTGTACTTCACTGCCAGCTCGTGTATGACCTTTGCCTGCCTGACCACTCTCTGGATTTCGATCGTGTACCATTTTGCCTGATCTGTTGCCAACCTAATCTGCCTGACTACGTTTTCGCCTGAATCCTCAGCACACAAGTTCCACTTCGGACACTACCTATCACAGGTACCTTACAATATGTGCATTGTCAGTTTTTCCAGACTTTTCCAATGTGGGCTTTCTGTGACCACTGGTCAGACACCTCTGCATAGACTATGCTATTCATCCGAATCCTCCCCGTGGATGGTACCCCATTGTTTCGTCCCCTCAGCTCCCGAGCTGGATATATCATATGCCTCCATCTCGGCAGCCACCGATCGGCAAGTCAACCAAAGGCATTGGTGAGTATGGGATCTTTTGTCCCTTTCTGACCCTTTCTACTCACCATTTCCCATTGCCCCCAACTATTACCAACATATTTTTGCTGTCTTTATTTCCACAACAGATACAACTACCATGCATCAGCCCCTGAGAAAGCGAGTGGAATCTCGCGAAACGCGTAGGACATAATGATGCGTTTTTGTATATCTGCATGCGTTGAGGACCTTACTCTCCCCAACAAGCTCCTACAATGATTTTTATACAACAATATTTGTTCAAGTAACCTTGTCTATGTGCATGTATCCTCTGGTTCAGCTATCAATTGTCATCATATTGGTCAAGGATGTATTATATTTGCAATGTATTCACAATTACCTGTACTTATGTTGTTTTACATTGGCTACTATGCCGGGTGACGCACAATCACTGTTGTCTCCATTTTGTTTCTACAGCATCTGTTACTAATAAATTGTTTTTTATCATGCATCTGTGTGAGCATGTGCCTAACTCTCTCACCTCACTCAAAGTCCCAGGGCGACATGCATTTTTTGCTTTTCTGTTTCATTGTTTAGGGATGGAGGTGTTTGAGTGGTTGCATCAGACCAGATCCCCTTTTGTCTTTGGGAAATAGACATATGAGTGCTGCCAGCATTGCTGCAGAGGTTGAAGGGGTGGGGGTCAGCCTTCCAGACTAAGCAGACTAAGAACATTGATGAGACCAAGGTATCTCTGAGAAGATCCAAGGCTCAGGACGGAGAATCTTTCCACAGGACAATTATTAGTCGTGCACTCCACAAATCTGGCCTTTATGGAAGAGTGGCAAGCAAAAAAGCTGTTTTTGAAAGAAAGACATAAAAAGTCCGGTTTGCAGTTTGCGAGAAGCCATGTGGGGGACACAGCAAACATATAGAAGAAGGTGCTCTGGTCAGATGAGACCAAAATTTAACTTTTTGGCCTAAAAACAAAATACTATGTGTGGTGGAAAACTAACACTGCACATCACCCTGAACACACCATCCCCACCATTAAACATGGTGGTGGCAGCTAGATATGTGCGGTTCGTTTCGTTCCAAATTTAAATTCTGACTAATTTTGGTTTTTCGGAAAAGAAAAACTTGAAATAACGAAATGAAAATTTGGACGAAATTTGAATTTGAATCGTTTTCGAATATTTTCAAATTCGAATCATTTTCAATATTGAAAAGTATTCGAATTCAAATCGTTTTTGATAGGGTTGTCCCGATACCACTTTTTTAAGACCGAGTACAAGTACTCGCCGATACCGAATACCGATACTTTTTTTTTAATCTCATGTGTCAGTATTTTTTTTTTTTTACTATTTTTTTTTTTTACTATTTATTTTATTTATTTATTTTTTACAATGCTTTATTTTTTTAAGGGGGGGGGGGGGTGGACAGTGTCAGTGTGTGTGTTTTCTTTTTTTTTATCAGCCCTGTTGTGGGGGGCTTTGGTGAGATATCAGGGGTCTTAACAGACCTCTGACATCTCCCCTTTGAGACAGGGAAAGGGACTAGGGACACATATTCCCCAGTCCCTTTCTCAGCAGCCTCTGCTGCGCTGAAAATGAATGGAGAGAAGACAGCGGCTCCTCTCCATTCATAAACTGAAACATTGTAAACACAGTTTACGATGTTTCAGTTATGTGAATGGACAGAGTCAGTGATGACTCGGTACATTCAGACAAGTAAGGAGCCGGATTTATCATCCTGAGATACCAAGGGGGTGGAGGAGGAGCACGGAGGGGGCGGCAGCACGGAGGGGGACGGCGGCATGGAGGTGAAGCGGGAACAGCGGCATGGAAGTGAAGGGGGCACAGCGGCATGGAGGTGAAGGGGGAACAGGTAGCATTTGAGCAGCAGACAGGCAAGGCAATTGGATCAGATTAATTTTACTTACCCGCCTGAAGACTCGCTCTGCTCTCCGCTCTGGTCTCTGCCACGCTCTCCGTCTTGGTCTCCGCCCCCCACCCCGCTCTCCGCCCTGGTCTCCGCCCCCCGCCGGACACTCTCTGTCCCGCTCTCGGCCCTGGTCTCCGCCCCCCGCCACGCTCTCTGCCCTGCTCTCCGTCCCGCTCTCCGCCCCCCGCCGCACACTCTCCGTCCCGCTCTCCACCCCGGTCTCCGCCCTGCTCTCCACCCCCCGCTCTGAGAAAAAAAAAAGTATCGGACTGGGCATCGGGAGCATTTGCGCGAGTACAAGTACTCGCGCAAATGCTTGGTATCGGTCCCGATACCGATACTAGTATCGGTATCGGGACAACCCTAGTTTTTGAATTTGAATTTTCCAACTAGAATAGAAAAAAATAGTAGAATAGAAAAAAATATAACAGAAAAGAAAAGAAAAGAATAGGAGTAAAACAGAACAAAATAGAATAGAAAATAAAATAACAGAATAAACGAGAATATAATAGAAACGAATAGAATAGAATAGAATAACATAGAATTTAACCATCTTCTGAAATTCAAATTTCAAATAAAATAAATTTGAATTTGAATACATAAGAAAATAATAGAATAGAAAAGAATAGAATAGAAAAAAAAGAATAGAATAGAAAGAATGTAACCATTTCCTAAAATTCAAATAGAATCAATTTGAATTTGAATAGAATAGAAAGGAATAGATTTGAATAACAGAATAGTATAGAAAAAAACAACAGAATAGAATATAATAGAATAGAAAGAATATAACCATCTTCCGAAATTCGAATATAATAAATTTGAATAGAAAAGAATAGAATAAAATAGAAAATAAAATAATAGAAGAGAAAAGAATAAAATAGAATAAACAGAAAAATAATAGAATTAGAAAACAATAGAATATAACCATTTCCCAAAATTCAAATAGAATCAGTTCGAATTTGAATATAATAGAATAGAAAAGCATAGATTAGAATGGGAAGATGGTTATATTCATTCTATTCTATTCTGATCTGTTGTTTTTTTTACTATTGTGTTACTTTCTATTCTATTCTACTCTATTATTTTCTACTCTATTCAAATTTGAATTGATTCTATTTGAATTTTGGAAAATGGTTATATTAATTCTATTCTATTCTATTGTTTTTTACATTTTATCCTTTTCTATTCTATTCGAATTTCAAAAGATGGTTATAATCTCTATTCTATTCCATTCTATTCTCTTCTTTTATTTTCTATACTATTTTGTTCTGTTTTACTCTATTATATTCTATTATTTTATTTTCTGTTATATTCTTTTCTATTCTATTCTATTTTTTCTATTTCTTTATTTTCTATTCTATTTTATTCTCTTTGGAAATTGAAAAACTGTTCAAATTGAGAATATGTGGCAAGACTTGAAAATTGCTGTTCACAGACGCTCTCCATCCAATCTAACAGAGCTTGAGCTATTTTGCAATATTTCTTTACTCATTTATGTGGCACTTTGTGTTGGTCTATCACATGAAATCCCAATAAAATACATTTACGCTTTTGGTTGTAACAAGACAAAATGTGGAAATTTTCAAGGGGTATGAATACTGTGTATATATATATGTTAGAAGGCTGGCCATTGGCTAGCCTGAGTTTGTAGGAGAAGTTTTGGGCTTATAATCCCCCCCCCCCGCCCTACACTCTCGTCGGCTAGCATTTCCGGGTATCTCCATGTTTATCCATCTACCTACTGCCATGCCATGTCCCCCAGAATTTTCTCTGATGCCGCAGCCTCAGTGGGTTTTGAGGCAATTTCTGGATGTCAGTGGTTGGCCGGTCTATGGCCCCCAGAAGTCTCCATCATACCTGGGTTTGCCCAGACTTCTGCTCTGTTTGAAATGTATCCGTTAGTTGCAGCTGCAGTCACATAGGGTCACACATGGTCTGGTCACACAGCCATTTTCTTTACCGATAATTCGACCACAGCCAAAATTATCAATAAAGGAATATCCGGGTCCCTCCTCATAATGTCTTTCATGCGCAAGTTGACATGGTTGGTTCTCATGCATAGATTTCATTTTCAGGGTGAGTTTATCAGTGGTGTCAACAACGTGGCAGCTGACACTTTATCTTGGCTTGATTTTTGGCTTTTCTTCCGACAGCACCCAGAAGCAGACCAGCAGGCAAGCCGGTTCCTCCTTTCTCCTTGCTGACAATGGATTAGGTGCACTCAGGGTGCATGCCACCAACCTGGAGAATTCTTTATTGTCAAATACTCTCAGGGCATACAAGATGACTTGGAAGTGTTTTGATGGATTCATGACCCTCTATCCTTGTGACAAGGTGGGGGATGTGAAACAAATGATGGCTTTCCCTGCTTATTGTCATGGCAAATTGTCTCTTTCATTCAATAATATCAAGTTGTACTTCTCAGGTATTCAGCACATCATGTCAGTTCAGGATCCTGACAGACCATCCTTTTTTGCGGCTCATCCTATTAACCACTTAAGCCCCGGACCAATATGCAGCTAAAGGACCAGGCCCCTCTTTGCGATTCGGCACTGCGTCGCTTTACCTGACCATTGCGCGGTCGTGCGACGTGGTTCCCAAACAAAATTGGCGTTATTTTTTTCCCACAAATAGAGCTTTCTTTTGGTGGTATTTGATCACCTCTGTGGTTTTTATTTTTTGCGCTATAAACAAAAATAGAGTGACAATTTTGAAAAAAATTCAATATTTTTTACTTTTTGCTATAATAAATATCCCCCAAAAATATATAAAAAAAAATGTTTTTCCACAGTTTAGTCCAATACGTATTCTTCTACATATTTTTGGTAAAAAAAAACGCAATAGGCGTTTATTGATTAGTTTGCGCAAAAGTTATAGCTTCTACAAAATAGGGGACTGTTTTATGACATTTTTAATAATATTTTTTTTTACTAGTTATGGCGGCGATCAGCGCTTTTTTATCATGACTGCGACATTATGGCGGACGCATCGGACACTTTTGACACCATTTTGGGGCCATTGTCATTTTTACAGCAATCAGTGCTATAAAAATGCACTGTTACTGTGAAAATTACACTGGCAGTGAAGGGTTTAACCTCTAGGTGGCGTTGTAGGGGTTAAGTGTTCCCTATGAAGTGATTCTTACTGTAGGGGGGCGTGGCTACACGTTACACATCACTGATCGTCTGTTCCGATGACAGGGAACAGACGATCACTGACATGCCACAGAGAAGAACGGGGAAAGGTTTGTTTACACTCACCTCTCCCCATTCTTCAGCTCTGTGACCCGATCGCGGTAAACCGGCGGCGATCGGGTCCGCGGGTCCCACGGGTGCATTCACGGAGCTCAGGACCGGGTGGTAAGCGCGCCGGCGGTAGCGCGCGTGCGACCCACGGCTGGGCTCTTAAAGGGCTCTTGATGTGCCCAGCCGTGCCATTCTGCCGACGTATATCGGCGTGAGGCGGTCCTTAAGTAGTTAAAGCCATTTGAAAGGTATCTAGAGAAGTCAGGGACAGTCATGTTTGACACGTTTGCCTATCACCGGACAAATGTTCCAGGGACTCTCAGATTTGTTATCTCTTTCACCTTTTGTATCAGGCCCCAGCCTTGTTCTTAAAGCAGCCATTTACTTAAGTTATTTTGGTTTCCTCAGACCCGGAACTATCCATAGCCAGCCGCAATGCGCCAGTACTTCTTAAAGATAGTCTCACCGATTTCCTGAAATTTTTCACTACAACTCCCCAATAACAAAAACAGTCAGATGGGTCAGGGTTTTGTTATCAACTATTACCGTACCAACACCACCTGGTGTCCAGTTGATGTATTGGGCCAACTTTCCTCCATGCTAACTATGGCTCCTCATGACAGCCCATTACTCCCTTTTCCTACGCAGTCTCTTGCCTCCATTCAATTTATCGCACACATCAGAATTCTGCTTGCCAAATTAGGATTTAATCCGAAAAAGTTTTCAGGTCATTCCTTCAGGATCGGTGCGGTGTCCTTAGCATCCAAGCAAGGGGTCCCATCCAACATTATCAATTACATGGGGCATTGGAATTTGTCATGTTATAGTTAATATATTCCCGATCCACGTGAGGAAGTCAAACAAGCTTTTTCTATACTGCTTGATTAGTTGTTTCATGTTCTTCCATTAAACATTACATTGCTACACCTAATTCATGTGTTTTTTGCCCTCTTTTAAACATACTGTCCTACGCGACCATGGCACACATCAGGTCGCTGTAGTTAGGGTAAAGCGTCATTCCCAGTATCCAGACTCTGACTACAAATATATATATATATATATATATTGTGACAGCAGGAAGGTAAAGTCACCTGGTTGCATCCAGGGGGGTAGATATATTTCGCCCAGATTCAGGCTTTACGCTGACTTATACAACTAGGTGGAGAGTTGTATAAGCCCAGCTGAGGCTAGTAGGCTCATGGATGACTCATACCTCTAGGGAGAGTGTGGGGCGTCGTACAGACAGGGAGTTGATGAGACCAGCTGAAGCTTGTCAGCTCATTTAGGCCTCTATAAGAACTCCCAGCTTCATTAGATGTTAGCTCATGCCTGGAACCAGACCTGTGTGGACTGTCTAGGGAGAGTGAACCCCTGTGCGGTGAGACAAAGCCTGTGTGGCTATTTGCTTGGACATTTAAAACCAGGGACTTAGGGACTAGGACAGCACTAGGCTGATCCCAGTTGTTAGTTAGGAAACCTGTATGTTTAGTCAGAGGTCAAGTTGACCAGGATTTATTTTGTTTGTTTCTTTTGCTTTGCTGTGTTTTGTCACTGTAAATAGAAAATAAACCGCACCTTTTTGATTTTGAAAACCACAACCTCCGTTTGCTGGGCCTGTTTTGTGTGGGGAGCCCATCTCGGGGGTCACACACACCCGCTGCCGAGCTAACCCCCTCACAATATATATATATATATTATTTATGTTCGAAGCCCTTCAACCAGGACAGATATGAACCACATAAACACAATGCAAAACACAATGCAATCAGGCGGCCCCTGCACTACATGGCTCCGGTGAACCTAAAGGAAATCAGACAACAAAGTTGCACAGGGAGTATGGGTTCTTGAGGTTGCTACATCGCTCCTCCAAACTGAACACATACCAATCACCCAGCCCCCGAGACTAATTGAATGCAGACAAGACACCAGGTGGGCTATTTACCACCTTAATGAGCCACAGAACCTGTGCAATCATTACCTGCTCAGCTCCAACCCCATAGACTTTGAAACCTGCAACCAGCGACGCCTGTGCCGAGTGATGTCGGACAACGACTGACAGCAAATCGGTGGCTTGGATCTACGAACGAATCATATGTACGTAGATGGGGGAATAAACAAGGCAGAGGGAACCTATGAATGCACTGGCCTGTGCCGAATGATCAAAAAGAGAAGAAAGTGACTTCTGGAAGCAGCACTCCGATTAAAAAGCCTTTATTCCAAAAAGGTTCAGGAAACAAAACACACTGCACGACACAGCAAACTGATCACATCTGGCTAACGCGTTTCACACTATTGTAGTGCTTACTCATGCTATGAGTAAGCACTACAATAGTGTGAAACGCGTTAGACAGATGTGATCAGTTTGCTGTGTCGTGCAGTGTGTTTTGTTTCCTGAACCTTTTTGGAATAAAGGCTTTTTAATCGGAGTGCTGCTTCCAGAAGTCACTTTCTTCTCTTTTTGATTACAATTGCATTTGCCTGCACCCTTGGCTGCTGGGAGGAGGTATTTTCAGGGATTCCCACACCTGAGCGGCTCCCTCTTTCCTGTGCCGAATGATGTCGGGACACAACCGACGACGACTTGGAGGCAGCTAGCTACGAAAGGGATGCAGGGTAGGAAACATAACGAATCGAAACTTGCTTATGATATTAAAAAAGGTTTGAATCCTACCTGAAACAGCGAGCGAGAACCGCCGATGAAGACTACGAACGGAGACGCGGCAACACTAGAAATTGAACGCACAGACTCATAACCCACGAGGTGACCTTTGAAGAGCCGGCCTAGTGATGTGAGCTATCACACACTGAAACCGACAATGACCCTTGATCCTCCCATAAATTCAGGCCACCATACTGGCCTTCTTATATATACATAAATACTAGGAATAAGCATAGTATAAGAAAAAATATATGTTTCTAATGCCGCGTACACACGATCGTTTTTTTAGACGAAAAAAGACCGATGGACTTTTTTCATCGGACAAACCGATCGTGTGTGGGCCCCATCGGTCTTTTTTCCATCGGTACAAAAAAATAGAACATGTTTTCAATTTTACCGAAAAGAAAAATGATAGCAAATTCCAATCGTCTGTGGGGAACTCCATCTGAGAAAAAACCCACGCATGCTCAGAATCAAGTCACCGCATGCTCAGAAGCATTGAACTTCATTTTTCTCGGATCTTCTGAGTGTTTTACATCACAGCGTTTGGGACGGTCGGATTTTTGACTGATGGTGTGTAGGCAAGACTGATGGAAGTCAGCTTCATCGGATTTCCGATGGAAAAATCCATCGGATTTTATTCCATCGGAAATCCGATCGTGTGTGCAGGGCATAAGTTTGTATGTCTATTTACCTTGATACGAAGTTCCCTCCATGTGTACAAACACACAGTTACTCCCAAATCTTACAATTCAAACATTTTAAAATTTGGAACACTTCCCTTTTTAACTGAGGAACTGCCCACACACAAAGCGTAGTCCAGCATTAAACCTATAATGCAATACAGAAAATACTGACTCTGTGCTAAGGTCTGAAAGCCCACTTGTAATGGACTGCTCATTTATTCACCATTCTCAAATGCAGGCACAGGTTAGCATGTGGGAACTGTGTATAGTTTTAAGTGTGAGTTAGCGCCACCTCATGGTCAAAGGCCAAGGAACACCAGCACTGACTACAGGGTCATTTTGATGGAATAGTGCTTAATAGTGATGAGCCGTACACCCCCGGGTTCGGTTCGCACCAGAACCCGCGAACGGACTGAAAGTTCGTACGAACATTAGAACCCTATTAAATACAATGGATGCGAACGTTCAAATTCTAAAGTGCTAATTATAACAACTATTATGCATGTTATTGTCCTAAAAAGGGTTTGGGAACCCGGGTTCTGCACCAGGGGACATGTATCAATGCAAAAAGAAGTTTTAAAAACGGCCGTTTTTCGGGAGCAGTCATTTTAATGATGCATAAAGTGAAAAAAAAAAAAGTCAAATATTCCTTTAAATATCGTACCTGGGGGGTGTCTAAAGTATGCCTGTGAAGTGCCACGTGTTTCCCGTGTTTAGAACTGTCCCTGCACAAAATGACACTTCTAAAGGAAAAAAAAGCCATTTAAAACTGCTTGCGGCTTTAATGTAATGTCTGGTCCCGGTAATATGGATGAAAATCTTTAAGAAAAATGGCATAGCTACCCCATGACCCCCCCCCCTACCCCAGCCCATTACCAGCCCCTTTGGGTCTTGTATGGATATTAAGGGGAACCCCGCACATAAAATAAAAAAGGCCCTATATACTCTGAACAGCCGTATACAGGCGGTGCATACAAGACAGGGACTGTAGGTTTGTTCTTATGTAGAATCTGTTTGTAATTTTGAACAGGTACATTGTTGAAGTGTAGCTCCAGCCCAAAAATCTATTTTTAAACTTTTTGGAAAACATAGGTAAGGGTTATCACCCCTGTAACATTTGTTTTGCTGTCTGTGCCCCTGTTCAGAACATTTCACCTCACTTTCCGTCCCAATGACAACTGTTTTTGAAATGTGGTGTTTTTCTTGAAACAAGGATTGCTGATAAAGCATCAGTACAGAGGAGACACCATTCTTACAGGAGAGAATTTTCCTTCCTAGTGGTAGATTTCCTCTCACTTCCTGTTGTCTTCTTGCGTTTGCAAGTAGGAGTCGTTTGTAAGTTGGATGTTTGAAAGTAGGGACCTGCCATATATACTCTGCAGAAATAGGCCCCTTAGTTGTTGGTGTTGGCACAACACTGTAAGCACTCACAGTTACTCTTGGTTGGTGCTGGAACGCCCTGCTGTCAACTATTATATCAGGAATTTTAATTACATATAATTGTTGAACAGTGGTAGTAAAAATTGGGCCTTTGATGGTGGTGCTGGTGCCACAACACTGTAAGCCCTGACAGTTACTCTTGGTGGGTGCAGCAATGGGCCCTGCTGTGAATTATTAGATCAAGAATTGTAATTGCATGCCCCTGTTGAACAGGGGCTGAAAAATTGGGCCTTTCGTGGTGGTGGTGTTGGTGGTGGTGTTGCCACAACACTGTAAGCCCTCAGAGTTACTCTTGGTGGGTGCAGGAATGGGCCCTGCTGTGAATTATTAGATCAAGAATTGTAATTACATGCCCCTTTTGAACAGGGGCTGAAAAATTGGGCCTTTCGTGGTGGTGGTGGTGGTGGTGGCGTTGCCACAACACTGTAAGCCCTCAGAGTTACTCTTGGTGGGTGCAGCAATGGGCCCTGCTGTGAATTATTAGATCAAGAATTGTAATTGCATGCCCCTGTTGAACAGGGGCTGAAAAATTGGGCCTTAGGCACTGGTGGCACAACACTACAACCCCTCACAGATACTGTACTTGGAGCACAGCAATGAGCCCTGTTGCAAAGTATTGCTTCAAAAATTGTAATGACACGCCCCTGTTAAACAGGGGCTGAAAAATTGGGCCTTAGGCACTGGTGCCACAACACTCCAACCCCTCACAGATACTGTACTTGGAGCACAGCAATGAGCCCTATGGCAAATTATTGCTAAAAAAATTGTAATTACACGCCCCTGTAAAACAGGGGCTGAAAAATTGGGCCTTAGCCACTGGTGGCGGCACCCATAAACAAAAATGATCTTCCAAGCTATCATCATCAATCGTATCATTGAGGACTCGGAGGAGGAGGATAGCCAGTCAACATAACAGCACAGGCACTCAGCATCAGCATCAGTCTTGAAGGGATGTGACATGTGTGAGGGGGTTAACTCGGTAGCGGGTGTGTGTGACCCCCTGGTTGGGCTCCCCACACAAAAACAGGGCCAGCAGACGGAGGTTGTGGTTTTCAAAATCAAAAGGTGCGGTTTATTTCTCTATGTACAGTGACAAAAACACAGCAAAGCCAAAAAGAAACATAAACAAAATAAATCCTGGTCAGCTTGACCTCTGACTAAACATGCAGGTTTCCTAACTAACAACTGGGATCAGCCTGGTGCTGTCCTAGTCCCTAAGTCCCTGGTTTAGTCAATGTCCAAACAAATAGCCACACAGGCTTTTTCTCACCGCACAGGGGTTCACTCTCCCTAGACAGTCCACACAGGTCTGGTTCCAGGCATGAGCAAACACCTAATGAATCTGGGAGTTTTTATAGAGGCCTTAAACGAACTGACAGGCTTCAGCTGGTCTCATCAACTCCCTGCCTGCACGACGCCCAGCCCTCTCCCTAGAGGTATGAGTCATCCATGAGCCCACTAGCCTCAGCTGGGCTTCATCAACTCCCTCCCTAGTTGTATAAGTCGGCATAAAGCCTGAATCTGGGAGAAATATATCTACCCCCCTGGATGCAACCAGGTGACTTTACCTTCCTGCTGTCACATACCCCCCCCTCTTGTTTTAACCTTGGGGTTGGAACACCAGCAATCAGGCATTCATGTACTCGAGACAAAGCATCCACATTCCCCATTTGAACGCCAGGGCGATGCTTTACTGTGAAGTTGAATTTCTGTAGGGCCAGGAACCACCTATTCACTCTTCTATTTGTCTCCTTGTTTTGAGCCATCCACTTTAACGGAGCGTGATCCGTAACCATGTCAAAGTGCCTACCTAGCAGATAGTACCGAAGGGAATCTAGAGCCCACTTCACCGCTAAACACTCCTTTTCAACCGTGGCGTAATTTACCTCATGGGACTTCAACTTCCTGCTGAGGTAAATGACTGGGTGCTCTTCCCCGTTCCAGACCTGGGACAATACTGCTCCTAACCCCACATCTGACGCATCACTTTGTACGACAAAGTCTTTAGAGAAGTCGGGTGAGTACAACACTGGCTGGCTACATAAGGCTTGTTTCAAGAATTGGAATGCTGCCTCAGCCTCGGGGGTCCATTTAATCATGACCGACCCTTTCCCTTTCGTCAGGTTGGTTAGGGGCACAGCCTTAGAAGCAAAGTGGGGAATGAAGCGCCGATAATAACCCGCGATTCCCAGAAAGGCCCGTACCTGCTTCTTGCTGTTGGGACGTGGCCAACTCTGGATGGCCTCGACTTTGTTGAGTTGGGGTTTTATCACTCCCCTGCCAATGGTGTACCCAAGATATTTGGCCTCCTCCTGCCCAATGGTACACTTCTTGGGGTTAGCCGTAAACCCCGCTTCCCGGATAGAGTCTAGGACTGCTTGCACTTTTGGCAGATGTGAGGCCCAATCTGTGCTATGGACAATTACGTCATCCAGGTAAGCCGCAGCATACTTCCGATGGGGCCTCAGTATCTGGTCCATTTTCCGCTGGAATGTGGCCGGCGCATTCTGTAACCCGAACGGCATTCTCTTATATTGGAACGCCCCGTCTGGGGTTACAAATGCGGTTTTCTCTTTGGCCGACTTGGCCAGGGGAATTTGCCAATACCCTTTTGTGAGGTCAAGAGTCGTCATGTATCGGGCTGTTCCCAGCCTGTCGATCAACTCATCTATACGTGGCATGGGGTAGGTGTCAAATTTTGTAACTTTGTTCAACTGACGAAAATCGTTACAAAATCGCCAGCTCCCATCCGGTTTAGGCACCAACACAATGGGACTAGACCAATCACTTTGGGACTCCTCTATCACCCCTAAGTTCAGCATTTTCTGTACTTCCTCCCGTATTGCCTCCCGTCGGGCCTCTGGGATCCGATAGGGTTTTAACTTCACCCTTTCACCGGGCGGGGTAATAATATCATGCTCTACCCCAGATGTTTGTCCCGGCAGCTCAGAGAACACCTCCTTGTTGCGAAGCACAAACTCCTTAACCACCTGTTGTTGGGGTTGTGACAAGGTGGCTGCTATTCCAACCTCCGGAATCACGCAACCAGTTTGAGCTGGTGACCAAGTTTCTGCGACTAGGGACTCTCTATCCCTCCAGGCTTTCAACAGATTAACGTGATATATCTGTTCGGGCTTTCGCCTTCCTGGTTGTCTGACCTTGTAATTCACTTCGCTCACTTTTTCCATTATCTCGTAGGGGCCTTGCCATTTGGCAAGGAATTTACTTTCAACCGTAGGGACAAGTACCAATATCCTATCCCCCGGGGAAAAGGTACGGGTCTTGGCTCCACGGTTGTACACTCTCTGCTGTGCCAACTGCGCTTGGGCCAAATGTTCCTACACGATGGGCATTACCTGTGCAATTCGATCTTGCATCAGGGCGACATGCTCAATCACACTCCTGTGGGGAGAACTTTCACTTTCCCAAGTTTCCTTGGCAATATCCAACAGCCCTCTTGGGTGTCTCCCATACAGTAACTCAAAGGGGGAGAATCCCGTAGAGGATTGGGGCACCTCCCTAATAGCAAACATCAAATAAGGAAGTAGACAGTCCCAATCCCTTCCATCTCTATCCACCACTTTCTTCAACATTTGTTTTAGGGTTTTGTTGAATCTTTCAACCAGCCCATCGGTTTGGGGGTGATACACAGATGTACGCAATTGCGTCACTTTGAACAATTTACACAGCTCTTTCATAACCCGGGACATAAAGGGTGTACCTTGGTCCGTAAGCAGTTCTTTACAAATACCCACCCGGCTAAAAACAAGAGATAGCTCTTTGGCTATGGTTTTGGCCGAGGTATTTCTGAGAGGGATCGCTTCTGGATAACGGGTGGCATAGTCCATTATAACCAATATGTACTGGTGCCCCCTAGCGGACTTGATTATAGGACCTACCAAATCCATTGCGATTCTCTCAAACGGGACCTCAATGATGGGTAGAGGGACCAGCGGGCTACGGAAATGTGGCATCGGGGCCGACCTCTGACACACAGGGCAGGAGGAACAATAATTTTCTATGTCCTTCATCACCCCAGGCCAATAGAATCTCTGTAATACCCTCTCTCGGGTTTTCTCTGTCCCCAGATGACCTCCAAGAATGTGCTCATGGGCCAACTCCAACACCAACTTCCTGTAAGGTTTGGGCACCACAAGCTGCTCAACGGTTTCTTCTGCCCTTTTTGCCACCCGATACAGTAGGTCCTTCTCTACGCTGAAGTATGGGTAAGTGCAGGTATTATCTGGGTTCACTAACTCGCCATCTATTTCCACTACGTTTTCCCGTGCCTTTATTAGGGCGGGGTCTTTTAACTGTTCTGTGGCAAAATTTTCCCTGTGAACCTCAAGATCAGAAAACTCCACAGACAGTAGGTTTTCGTCTGAGGAGGTGGGCTCCTCTCCAGTTTCTTGAGTCTCCCCTGCCAATACTGACAAGGGAAATTCTGGAGAGTCCTCACCACTCTCAGAGGAGTTCTGGCTATCACATTCCTGGTACATAGGGGCACCAGTGGGGGGCTCAGGATCATCCCACAGTTCCCAGAACTTCGGAAAATCCCTTCCCACAATGGCATCATGCGGTAATTGAGATACTAACCCCACTGGATGAGAGAGGGTACCTTTGGGGGTCTCGAAACACACTGTAGTCACTGGATACTCTCGGGTGTCCCCATGCACACAAATAACAGCTACCTTGCTATTCCCAGAGACCTCTGTTTTAACTAATTCAGCCTTTATCAGGGTCACAAGGCTACCTGAATCCAGTAATACCACAACATTTCTACCATTAATACACATTTTGCATAAATGTTTCTCAGTTCCCCGAATGGCAGTGCATGCGACTGTCGCACACAGCGACTGACGTCGGTCCGTCAGAAAGTCACATTGCATGGGTTCCTCCACAACCGGGCAATTTGCTGCAATATGTCCCGCTTGCCGGCAGCGGTAGCAAACAATCCATTTGGCTGCCTCTTGAGCCCCTGACTTCCCAGGCTGTTCTCGCCAAACTTTGGGTAGAGCTCCCACCCTCTCACTCTCTCCACCCTCACCCCTTGGAATCCTCTTATCCGCCCCTGGGGATGATCTGGTCTTAGGGTGGAAAGTCCGAGAGTCTCTGGAAGAGGCCGTCAGGTTCTCTGTAGCCAAGTATTTCTCTACACGATCCACAAGACCACCGGCCGTCTCTGGGTCTCCATGGCTTACCCACTTTTGAATGGCAGTAGGAAGAGCTCTCAAAAACCGATCCATTACAACACGTTCCACAATCTCTGGTGCGGACAAAGTCTCTGGCTGTAGCCACTTCCTGCTCAGGTGAATGAGATCATACATTTGAGACCTGGGGGGTTTTCCAAGCTGGAAAGTCCAGTTATGCACACGCTGAGCCCGGACAGCCAGGGTGACACCCAGCCTTGCCAATATTTCAGCTTTTAGCATCACATAGTCTTTTGCTTGGTCAGGCTCTAGGTCATAGTAAGCCTTCTGCGATTCACCAGTTAACAGAGGAGCCACCAGTCCAGCCCACTGCTCCTCAGGCCACTTTTCTCTTTCAGCAGTCCTTTCAAATGTGGTCAAAAATACCTCTGGATCATCCTCTCCAGTCATTTTTGTCAATAAACGACTCACCCCAAAGGACGCGGTATTAGTGGGACGGCTTTCCTCACTGGTCTGCGGACGTTGCTGCATTACTGCTTCCATTTGTTGTAGTCTCTGCTCTTGCTTCTGTAACAGGTCTATGAAGCGGGCCTCAGATTGCTGCTGGGCTTGTTGCTGGGCTGCAAGGCTCTGTTGATGAGCTTGCTGCTGGGCTGCAAGGCTCCTTTGCAAACCTGCATTTGTCTGCTGTTGATTGGCATTTGCTAGAGCCAGCTGTTTCAGTATCTCCTCCATGCTGGCTTAAAAAAACTGCCACTGGTTCTCCACCAACTGTGAGGGGGTTAACTCGGTAGCGGGTGTGTGTGACCCCCTGGTTGGGCTCCCCACACAAAAACAGGGCCAGCAGACGGAGGTTGTGGTTTTCAAAATCAAAAGGTGCGGTTTATTTCTCTATGTACAGTGACAAAAACACAGCAAAGCCAAAAAGAAACATAAACAAAATAAATCCTGGTCAGCTTGACCTCTGACTAAACATGCAGGTTTCCTAACTAACAACTGGGATCAGCCTGGTGCTGTCCTAGTCCCTAAGTCCCTGGTTTAGTCAATGTCCAAACAAATAGCCACGCAGGCTTTTTCTCACCGCACAGGGGTTCACTCTCCCTAGACAGTCCACACAGGTCTGGTTCCAGGCATGAGCAAACACCTAATGAATCTGGGAGTTTTTATAGAGGCCTTAAACAAACTGACAGGCTTCAGCTGGTCTCATCAACTCCCTGCCTGCACGACGCCCAGCCCTCTCCCTAGAGGTATGAGTCATCCATGAGCCCACTAGCCTCAGCTGGGCTTCATCAACTCCCTCCCTAGTTGTATAAGTCGGCATAAAGCCTGAATCTGGGAGAAATATATCTACCCCCCTGGATGCAACCAGGTGACTTTACCTTCCTGCTGTCACACATGTTAAAATCAATTAGTCTGTTATATCAGCATCAGGTGTGTGGTAGCTGGTGGTGATCCAAGACTGGTTCATCTTGATGAAAGTCAGTCGATCAACCGAGTCGGTGGACAGGCGCACCCTGTGATCCGTGACAAATCCTCCAGCAGCACTGAATGTGCGTTCCGAAAGAACGCTGGATGCAGGACAGGCCAGTAGCTCAATTGCATACTGTGCAAGCTCTGGCCAGTGATCCATCCTCAAGACCCAGTAAGCCAGAGGATTTTCGGTGGGGAAGGTGTCCAAGTCTGACCTTGCCCCTAGATATTCCTGCACCATGTTTATCAGACGCTGGCGATGGTTGCTGGAACCGATCATACTTTGGGGCTGCGGACTAAAGAATTGTCTGAACGCATCGGTCAGACGGCCACCTTCCCCACCGCTCCTTCTTTGACTGGTCGAAGCCTCAGCAACTCGTTGTCCAGGACCAGGAGTTTGTAACCTCCCAGTCTCTGGGAACGCGTTGCACAGACCTTTCTGCAAGGCCTCCCGGAGTTGTCTCATCCTCTGCTCCCTCTGCGAAGGTAACATAAGGTCCGCAACCTTACCCTTGTACCGTGGATCAAGGAGAGTGGCCAGCCAGTAATGGTCCCTCTCCTTGATCCGAAGAATACAAGGATCCTTCCGCAGACTTTGCAGGATCAGGGAGGCCATGCAGTGTAGGTTTGCTGAGGCATTCGCTCCGGAGTCCTCTGGGTCACTAAGGACGACATGATCCGCAGCCACCTCCTCCCAGCCACGTACAAGTCCACTGGTTTCTTGGGACTGTAAATCATCCCTAAAAGACTGCTGCTGATGATGCTGAGTGCCAGCCTCCACCTCCATGCTGACACAATCCTCCTCCTCCTCCTCCTCCTCCTCCTCTTCCTCTTCCTGTGCGATGGGTGGGACAGAAGGAACACTGTCTGGGTAAAGGGGGCCTTGAGAGGCAAGGAAGTCCTCCTCTTCCTGCCTCTGTTCTGCCTCAAGTGCCCTGTCCATTATTCCACGCAGCGTGTGCTCCAACAGGTGGACAAGAGGTACAGTGTCACTGATGCATGCACTGTCACTGCTCACCATCCTCGTGGCCTCCTCAAATGGTGCCAGGACAGTGCATGCATCCCTGATCATGCCCCACTGGCGTGGAGAAAAAAAACCAAGCTCCCCTGACCCTGTCCTGGTGCCGTAGTCGCACAGGTACTCATTGATGGCCCTCTGCTGCGTGTGCAGCCGCTGCAGCATGGCCAACGTTGAGTTCCACCTGGTGGGCATGTCACATATAAGGCGGTTCTTGGGCAGGTTCAACTCCTTTTGCAGCTCAGCCAGGCGAGCACTGGCATTATAAGATCTGTGGAAATGCACACAGACTTTCCTGGCCTGCCTCAGGACATCCTGTAAGCCCGGGTACCTGCCCAAGAACCGCTGCACCACCAGGTTAAGGACGTGAGCCACACAGGGCACATGGGTCAGTTGTCCCTGTCGGAGGGCGGAGAGGAGGTTGGTGCCATTGTCGCAAACCACCATTCCTGGCTTAAGCTGGCGTGGCGTCAACCACCTCTCGGCCTGGCCCTGCAGAGCAGACAGGACCTCTGCCCCAGTGTGGCTTCTGTCCCCCAAACACACCAGCGCAAGCACGGCATGGCATCTTTTTGCCTGCGTACTTGCGTAGCCCCGTGAACGGCTACGGAGCACCGCTGGTTCATAGGACAAACCACAGGAAGAGGCCATGGAGGAAGAAGAAGAGGAGGGGGTGGAGGAGAGAGGTGTGTCACAACCAGTAGTAGCATTTTGGAGGCGTGGCGGTGGAACAACCTCCAACACTACTGCACCTTGTCCTGCATCCTTCCCAGCTGCCAAAAGAGTGACCCAATGGGCCGTGAAAGAAAGGTAACGTCCCTGTCCATGCCTGCTGGACCATGAGTCAGCGGTAATATGCACCTTACCGCTGACCGCCCTGTCCAGCGAGGCCAAGACATTGCCTTCCACATGCCGGTAGAGAGCCGGAATAGCCTTCCGTGAGAAAAAGTGGCGTTTGGGAACCTGCCACTGAGGAACCGCACATTGCACAAACTCACGGAAGGGGGCCGAGTCTACCAACTGAAAAGGCAGCAGTTGAAGCGCTAGCAATTTAGCCAAGCTAGCATTCAACCGCTGGGCATGTGGATGGCTGGGAGTGAACTTCTTTCGACGGTCCAGCAGCTGGGGCAGGGAAATTTGCCTGCTAGAATCGGACGTCGGTGTACTGCTAGCAGAGTGGCCGCAAGTACTTGGCTGTGACACACCTAATTCTACACCTTCATTCCTCTCAGTGCATGTTTCAGAGAGGACTGAAGTTATAGTGGGGTTGGAGATCCCAGCTGATGCGGTGCAAGGAGAGGTCCGCTTTGTTCTTTGGTGTGGGTCTTTGAGGTAGGCTTGCCAACGAGCTGCATGGCAGGTCAACATATGTCTGGTCAGGCATGTGGTACCCAAGCGGCTGATGTTTTGGCCACGCGATATACGCTTGAGACATATGTTGCAAACAGCAGCTGTGCGATCTGATGCACTAGCCTCAAAAAAGGCCCACACCAAGGAACTTTTTGAATGACGGGCAGAGGCTGCGCCCTGCACAGGCGGAGCTCTGCGGTGTGATTCCGTCGGTGTACTGCCCTTACGCTGGCCACCAAAGGGCATCCTGCCTCGTTGGAGATGTGCCTCCTCCTCATCATCCTCCTCCTCCTCTCTCCTATTAGGCACCCACGTGGAGTCAGTGACCTCATCATCCCCTCCCTCCTCATCACTGGAGCCAATCTGGCAGTATGCTGCAGCTGCTGGAACATGACTGCCAGATTGGTGTCCTTCTTGAGCATCCCCTCTGTCTGCTCTCACGCTACTGCCTTCCTGTAGCTGGGTTTCATCATCAGACCCTTCGAAACGCTGGGCATCCTCCTGGAGCATGTACCCAACACTGTGCTCAAACAGTTCGGGGGACTCCTCAGGAGGAGGACATGGTGGGTCTAGGGAAGGAGTGACTGATGATGAGTCTGACATTGATACCAGGGAAGAGGACGCTTTGGCAGCTGCTTTGCCAGTACCCTATGCCTGGGTGAGAGAGGATGAGGAGGAGGAGGAGGGCTTGGTCATCCACTCTACCAAGTCTTCGGCATGATGTGGCTCAACATGTCCAGCTGCCGAAAAGAAGGACAAGCGTGTCCCATGGCCATGTGCTGATGACAATGCACCGCGTCCACGACCAGCACTGTTGCCCCCAGACACAGAGCCTGCTTGCCCTCTTTTATTGCCTCCTGACTGTCTGCCTCTCCTTGTTTGCCTTCCAGACATTCTAATAGATGGCCTGCAGGGAGATGGGGAAAAAAGCAATAAGGGCTACCTTCAGGTGTCCTTCTCTGTCCCTTTACTTAAGGATTTCTAAATATGGTTGAGGATTATTGCTTTTGCACAGAATAGCACAACGACAATTTCCCTGACTGTCCAAAAAACAAGGATTTCAAAGATGGTTGATGAGGAATGCTTTAGCACACTATAGCACAAGGAGAATTCCCCTCACTTTCCTTCTTTGTCCCTAGAAACAAGGACTGGCACAGTGAAAGAAACTGACACTCTCCCTACCTAGAGTTTTCTGTCCCTAGAAAAAATGTTTTTTTAAAGCACACTATAGCACAAGGAGAATTCCCCTCACTTTCCTTCTTTGTCCCTAGAAACAAGGACTCGCACAGTGAAAGAAACTGACACTCTCCCTACCTAGAGTTTTCTGTCCCTAGAAAAAATGTTTTTTTAAAGCACACTATAGCACAAGGAGAATTCCCCTCACTTTCCTTCTTTGTCCCTAGAAACAAGGACTCGCACAGTGAAAGAAACTGACACTCTCCCTACCTAGAGTTTTCTGTCCCTAGAAAAAATGTTTTTTTAAAGCACACTATAGCACAAGGAGAATTCCCCTCACTTTCCTTCTTTGTCCCTAGAAACAAGGACTGGCACAGTGAAAGAAACTGACACTCTCCCTACCTAGAGTTTTCTGTCCCTAGAAAAAATGTTTTTTTAAAGCACACTATAGCACAAGGAGAATTCCCCTCACTTTCCTTCTTTGTCCCTAGAAACAAGGACTGGCACAGTGAAAGAAACTGACACTCTCCCTACCTAGAGTTTTCTGTCCCTAGAAAAAATGTTTTTTTTAAAGCACACTATAGCACAAGGAGAATTCCCCTCACTTTCCTTCTTTGTCCCTAGAAACAAGGACTCGCACAGTAAAACACACTGACACTCTCCCTACCTAGAGTTTTCTGTCCCTAGAAAAAATGTTTTTTTAAAGCACACTATAGCACAAGGAGAATTCCCCTCACTTTCCTTCTTTGTCCCTAGAAACAAGGACTGGCACAGTGAAAGAAACTGACACTCTCCCTACCTAGAGTTTTCTGTCCCTAGAAAAAATGTTTTTTTAAAGCACACTATAGCACAAGGAGAATTCCCCTCACTTTCCTTCTTTGTCCCTAGAAACAAGGACTCGCACAGTGAAAGAAACTGACACTCTCCCTACCTAGAGTTTTCTGTCCCTAGAAAAAATGTTTTTTTAAAGCACACTATAGCACAAGGAGAATTCCCCTCACTTTCCTTCTTTGTCCCTAGAAACAAGGACTCGCACAGTAAAACACACTGACACTCTCCCTACCTATCCTTCTCTTTCCCTAAACTAAAGGAATCCAGGTTAAGCAAGAAAGAAATAAATGTCACTGTCCCTGCCTATGCTTGTCTTTCCCTGCTCCGGAACACACTACACTAGGCCGCCGTGCTGGCGGCCTTTTATAGTGTGGGGCGTGTACTAAACACCCTCAGCAATAATTGGCCACAGGCATCCTGCCTGTGGCCAATCATTGCTCTCCTCGCTGCCGGCGCTGTGATTGGCCAAGCATGCGGGGTCACAGTGCATGCTTGGCCAATCACAGCGCCTGGATGACACTGCGATGGCGTAGTGCATTGTGGGCCGTTCGCGTCACTCGAATTTGGCGCGAACGGCCCAAATCGTTCGATCTTCGTCGAACGATCGAACAGCCGATGTTCGAGTCGAACGTATGTTCGACTCGAACACGAAGCTCATCCCTAGTGCTTAACTCTACTTGGCCTCCACCAGCTCTTCACAACCTATTTTACTCATTACACCTGTTCAGCCTGGAGGCTGGGTTCACACTGATATGACACGACATTCATCCGACTTTCATCCTTCTTTGCTCTGCGACATCAGTCCTACATTGATCCTACATTGGTCCGACATCCATGAACAGGATACTACTTTGATCCGACATTGTGCTAGTCTGACTTGTCCTTTGACCGATCAAAACAATCCCAGGGTGAGATAAATTCCTTTTACTGCTGCTGTAATCACCATGTCGGATGTCAAATGTCGGATGGTTAGGACAAGGATCCTACTTTGATCCGACTTCAATGATATTCAATGGGCTGAAGTCGGATCAAAGTCGGACCAAAGTAGTACAGGGAGCATTCTCAAAGTCGGACCGACATGTGTCGGACCAGTTAAGATGGCTCCCATAGGGAAACATTGATTTTCACACGTCATGCGACATGAGCTCCCAATGTCGGAGCGTTTGTCGCCCCAGTGTGAACCAGGCCTGAAGGCAAAGAGGGAAGCCACAGCATTTAATTTGCAAGGCCTTGTACACATGTGGATTTCAAGTTAGAAATTCTGGATGACTCCCTGCACACTGCTATATACTCTTTCTAGCAAACTAATGAAAAACAGGGATTTTTAGTTCACACATTTTGCAATACACATTTAAGCTGTCCAATGACATCAAAGTAATCCCTCTATGGCCAGTCCCTAACCTGCCCTGCAAAATGCAAATGCTACCTTTGACACAATACCAACATGGGACAAACAGGCACAAATTGGAGGAGAGCCACCAGGTTTAAGTCTAGACACTAATCTGCAATGCAACAGAAATAAGATATTCCTGTGCTCAAAACCCAATACTTTTTGCTATAATAAATATCCCCAAAAAATATATAAAAAAACATTTTTTTCCTCAGTTTAGGCCGATACGTATTCTTCTACATATTTTTGGTAAAAAAAAAACACAATAAGCGTTTATTGATCAGTTTGCGCAAAAGTTATAGCGCCTACAAAATAGGGGATAGTTTTATGGCATTTTTATAATTTTTTTTTTTTTACTAGTAATGGCGGTGATCAGCGATTTTTATCGTGACTGCGACATTATGGCAGACACATCGGACACTTTTGACACATTTTTAGGACCATTGGCATTTTTACAGCGATTAGTGCTATAAAAATGCACTGATTACTGTGAAAATGACACTGGCAGTGAAGGGGTTAACCACTAGGTGGCGCTATAGGGGTTAAGTGTGCCCTAGTGAGTGATTCTTACTGTAGGGGGCGTGGCTTGGCGTGACACGTCACTGATCGCTGTTCCCGATGACAGGGAACAGACGATCACTGACATGCCACTAGGAAGAACGGGAAAAGGTTTGTTTACACTTACCTCTCCCCGTTCTTCAGCTCTGTGACCTGATCGCGGGATACCAGAGGCGATCGGGTCCACGGGTCTCGCGGGCGCGGTCCTGGAGCTTCCAAACGAGTCACGAGCGCGCCGCCAGCGGCGCGCGCACGACCCACGGCTGGGATCTTAAAGGGGACGTACCTGTACGCTCTTATGCCCAGCCGTGCCATTCTGTCGATGTATATAGTCGTGCGGTGGTCGTCAAATGGTTAAAGTGATTGTAAAGGTTCAGTTTTTATTTTTTTTAAATAACAAACATATTATACTTACCTCCACTGTGCAGTTCGTTTTGCACAGAGTGGCCTCGATCGTCCTCTACTGGGGTCCCTCGGCGGCTCTCGCGGTTCCTCCCCACAATAGCTAACCCCCTCTGGGAAGCTCTCTCCCAAGGGGGTTACCTTGCGAGCGCGCTCCCGTGTTATACACTCGGCGTACATAGCCACCGAGTGTATGACTCGGTCCCACCCCCGGCACCCATGTCATTGGATTTGAGCCAGGGCTCAGGTAAGTAAAACGGGGGTCTGGGGAGCCGGTAATCGACAAATGTTTTTTCATCTTAATGCATAGGGTGCATTAAGGTGAAAGAACATGAACCTTTACAACCCCTTTAAGTGAACATTCACTTTGTTTAGATAAAACGATATTCTTTTGGTAAATCAACCCCAAATTGAGACTACAGGATTGTGCATGCATGACCCACTGCTCACTAAAGCCTGTAGCTACTGTGACAGCAGGCAAGTAAAATTGCCTGGTTGCATCCATGATGGCAAGTATGTGTTTCCCCGATTCTGGCTATATGCCGAATTGTACCACTGATGGAGCAAGTGCTGAGTGTCATGCAGGGGTAGAGGTAATGAGCCCTGAATTAGGTTGGCTCATTAAGGCCTCTATAAAAACTACCAGCATGCAAAGGGAGTTGCTCCATCCTGGAACCAGTTTTGTGCCTGTTTAGACTAGGGAGTGTGATCCCTGTCTGTGAGGTAAGACAATGCCTGTGTGGCAGGCCTCTTCAACAGGGAGATAGTTGCTGGGGACAGCACAAGGCTGCACCTAGCTGATAGCCAGAGAAACCTGTGTGTAGTAAGTGGCCAAGTTGGCAAGGATTTATTTTTATGTTTCTTTTTGTTTTGCTGTTTTTGGACCCTTGTAAATAGTGTAAATAAACAGCACCTTTGTTTTTTCATCTTCACTGTTTGCTGTGCCTAATATCTGTGTAGTAAACCCAGCCAGGGGGTCACACACACCCGCTGCTGAGCTAACCCCATCACACTACTTTTACTAAATTGTATGGTGATGTGCGCTGTGTTCTATGTGTAGCACTACCCCCGTAGGAGCTGCTGGTTAGTTTTGGGTTTTGCACGTTACCTCTTCAGCTTCGTTGTCTGGGTAGGAAAGTCTGTAGTAAATGCAATGTCCACACAGATGTAAACCCTTCAACAGTCAGGCTTTATTTTCTTCTGCATATATAACTAGGTAGGAGAAAGCAGGGGAAGGTTCAGACACTCGCCACAAAAATACCAAACATCAGTTCAAAGTCATTCACCACTCTCAATGTTAGAGTGGGTATTGGTCACCCAGATAGTCCCCTCTCACATGGCCTAGCAGCCGGGATGACACACGAACCAGCAACAGGGCAGTCTCTGCCACAGACTGCCCAAGATGAAGTGGGTCTCTGTCACAGACCTTTCTAAAGTTAACAAAGTCTCTGCCACAGACCTTTTAAAGTTGAGCAAATGGATAGTCCAGGAATCCTCTGCCACAGGATTTCAAAGTCCCAAACTTCCAACCGTGCAGTAAAGAGCCTTTAAGCCAATCCGGCAGACTGCAGGGCTTGTGGTATAGTGGATCCCTCCTCAACAAAGTTACCAGGCCTCACCCAAGACGTCAGCACTTTGCCAGTCTCCTCCAGGGCAGGTCCTCCTCTGGTTTCCTTCGTTAAGACAGCTTCCTTCCCACTTGGACGGACAGCTTGGGATCCCCTTTCTGAATGTAGGCCCCAGCCAGACTAGCTGGGCCTACTAGATAGCGATGCAGCCCCGGGCCAACGTGGCCCCGAGACCAGAACCACACACAGCATACCTCGGGCCCGGAGGGCCACGAGGGGAAGCCCCCCAACAATGATGTCTGCCCCTTAAGTATCCCCTCCCAGCAAGCACAGCGATCCGACCACTCCCACTACACCGCTGCAGAGAAGGGTCCCTCAATGCACCATGGTTTGCCTGTGTTCCAACAGGTGCCTGAGGTGGTAACGCCACCTACAGGCAATAAGGGAAATTACTATCAGGCAAACCACAGCCAGAACAGAGGCAAATCTCAATATAATTCAACCATCTGAGCCTAACTACTGGCCCAGACATCCCTCTAAATTTGAGATAGCGTCCCAACCTTTTGGGGAGGGCGCTACATATGAATCAACCTATGTGTCTTTTACGCTGTTTTCCACAATTTCTCTTGTTGATTTCAGCCAGAGTTTACTTTGCTATATCCGTTACATATACACTTGCTGTCATAAAATACCTGACAGTGAGCAGATACCCAATGGCAAAAGTGCAGTTAAGAAATCTAGAAGCAGATCAAACATTATTCTCTGTTTTTGCAGTGATATTGTTTTTATCTTGCTTAAGTACTATTTACCGTAACCCAATAGCATATAAATTGTTGTTCTTGTGTTAGGAGCTGAAGTGTACCTGTGTTTTTCACTTGATAAACAATAGGTTTATTATGACTCATGTTTTGAATGTTTCTTTTCTGTCTCCGTCACTATAGCTAAAAAAAAAATATGCTAAAATATAATGTCATGTTTGTATTTAAGAACAACTGCAAAGTTAAAGCAATCTGTGCTTTTTTCATAGCTACTTCAAGATTTGGTTCCTCACAAAGATTTCCATGGAGACAGAATATTGCATATTGATGAAAAAATCCCTGATGTTATAGTAGAAAAGGAATTCTGAAATGTAGGAATTAAATCACCATCTATGCTGCTGTACCAATGAGCTCCTTCTATATCTATCATTATTGGGTTTTTCTTTCCCTATCATTATAGTGATTGAAATCACATCTGGAAGTACATTTTTTTGATTAGGAAAGTGTCACAGCTTCCCAAAGCAATGGGAAAAGAAATCCATAGGAAAAAAAATGATCCTATTTATATATATTTATTAAATCTCACTGTACTGCCTTTATAGCTCCACAGACTTTCACCATATGATAATCTCTTTGTCTCACATTCAAAAATGAGAAAATCCCTTGGGTGCACAAATGTGAAAATACATTTTTCTAACCTGGGTGTTTAACAGTACATTGTAGAACTATTCTTTAAAGGACCTTGTAATAAGAATATTGTTCCTTTGAGGTCTATGCTGCCTGCAATAAAACACAAGTCCCAGATTATCAGGTGAAAATGAAGGAAATAAGCCTAAAAAACGTAAATGTGTGTCTTTCGCGCTAATCAACAGTAAAGATGATAGGAACTGAGGTATGAAACAATGGCTGCAAAATCAATCTGTGTTCACTCTACACATAAATTAAATGCCAAAAATAGAGGGGGGGGGGGGGGTTGCTCTAATGTGTGATACTTAAACCCACAACTAAATGTGTGACACAGTGACAAATAAAGTGAATATCAAGTGAACATGATACCCCTGCCAAATATAATAAATCAATGGTGAGTGTATAACATATGTAAAACTGCCCAATATAATCAATCAATAGTAGGTATATAACATATCCATGCTAAAAGGTACACCAATGTACTATTAAATTGCAAAGCTATAATACCACAGTGAACGTGAAAATAAATGCAATATGTGCATACAAACGGGGTTCAATATTGCAATTAATTAGTGATAGATATTATCTCAAAGTCCATAAGGTGTCAATCAGGTGTCTCCAATCGGTGGTATCCTTAAATGGAGTCAAAGTCTTCTATATTAGATACCAAATTGTAGTATTGAAGCACTGGTAAATCCTGCACCTGTCTCCCAATATTCTCACCTCACTTCAAAAAGTAACTGGCATAGCATGGGGTCTTGTCTTTCTCTTTATATCCTCTCCACTTTAGTATAACGAGGGTCTGGCTACCACCACTCACGCTGCCTAAAAATGGAAGGGGGAGGCGGGCGCAGTAATTATGTATAAGAATAGGGTTTTTATTAAGAGTAAAAAGGTGGACTCTTACATCACAACTGAAAGAAATAAGCAATACAGAGAATCGTGGCGTACTGAGTGCCGTCTTACTGTTATTCTGCTGTTTCCGATCTTGGATGTGATGCCGCAATCAACATACAAGATCCTACACTATTGGAGGTTTCTTGTCTGTTATACTAAAGTGGAGAGGATATAAAGAGAAAGACAAGACCCCATGCTATGCCAGTTACTTTTTGAAGTGAGGTGAGAATATTGGGAGACAGGTGCAGGATTTACCAGTGGTTCAATACTACAATTTGGTATCTAATATAGAAGACTTTGACTCCATTTAAGGATACCACCGATTGGAGACACCTGATTGACACCTTATGGACTTTGAGATCATATCTATCACTAATTAATTGCAATATTGAACCCCGTTTGTATGCACATATTGCATTTATTTTCACGTTCACTGTGGTATTATAGCTTTGCACTTTAATAGTACACTGGTGTACCTTTTAGCATGGATATGTTATATACCTACTATTGATTGATTATATTGGGAAGTTTTACATATGTTATACACTCACCATTGATTTATTATATTTGGCAGGGGTATCATGTTCACTTGATATTCACTTTATTTGTCACTTTGTCACACATTTAGTTGTGGGTTTAAGTATCACACATTAGCGCAAAATCCCCCCACCCCTCTATTTTAAGTGTAGCGGGGTCTTCGAATTTAGTTGGGATACACCTGGGGGTAGTGTGACCCAGGTGTGTAATTATGACAGGGTTTAGACCCCTTTGTGATTCGTGGAGGATTGGGTGGTGCATTATTCTCCTTGGCCTGTGGGTGGCGGGGTACCTATGGGCTCAAGGTAGAATCACTACCACAGTGCTACCCTTTTTGTCCCTTTCCGGAGATGGTACGGCTGGGGCGGGGAACCCGCCGTGGTGTCGATGGGAGGAGGTAAAAGGGGGAGACGCCCTCACCACGAGGTCTTCGAGGATCTTCTCTTCACGCGCCCAGGCACCTTAGGCCTGGGTGCGGGCGGTTCGAGGTTCCGGTTCAGGCGCCCTAGGCCTGACCGGAATGGAGTTGGAGTCCATCCCAGGCACCTTCAGCCTGGGGTGAGGTACTATGTCATAGGCCTGGGGCCCGGTGACTTCGACTGGGTCCCGCGAGGGTGAAGTGATTCCAGGGTGCCCCTTGCGAGGGGACCCGCATCTGAGGCGAGGAGGCTGGGGAGGTCACCTGTCCGAAGATTCCGGAGCAGCGTCAACCCGGTGACGGATGGGCCTCCGGTAACTCCCTTGGAGGGTCATCTTCCCCTGATAGGGGCCACAGCGCAGCGAAGGTATTCTAATCAAGGTTGCTACAACCCTTGGTAAAGGTACAGGGGTTTAGAGACTAAAATCAGGACAGTGCCTCGACCTGCTCATCCCACCGTATCTTGCCATTACATTGTTTGTTGTGGAGCTATGAAATAAAACTGAGAGTTGGACTGTGATCGGTGTATGGACTCTGTTAATGGGAGCAAGGGAGATTCCAGCATAGCAGGACTGAGTTTCACACCCAACGCACATTTGGCCCGAGGAAGATACTGATACTGGCCTTCACCTCACCCACAGCTATGGGGAGGACATGGGCCGTAGCGCACCTCACCCTGTCGTGTGACATACCCCTAGCTAAAGAGGACGGGGTGAGGCCGCTACACGAGCCTAAAAAACGAATGCAGCCACCTTATTTAGGGATTGGTAAGATGCAATATATTACATTTTTTTGGGGGGTTTATTACTGCTTTAAGGTAAATCGAACAACACTTCTTTTCTGTAAATCCTTCCTGTGGTGCAGCTCTATTGCATGTTCAGCTGTATCCTGAGTGGAGGTGATGGCTGTGTACTTTGAGATGAGCCCAGAGGCATTGCTACAGGGGGGCAAGGGTGGACAATTGCCCCCCTAGGTTATTCCTTGCCCTCCCATGTGCCCCCCATCTAAATTAGGCTGCTGGGCAGCGGTACAACTACCAGGGTTGCAGCAAGCGGGCCCCTCCGGGAAAAAGTTCACACTTTGGAGTCCGGACCGGGTCTTCTGCTTGTCATAATGACTGAAGGCAGACCCGGCTCCTGAAGCGAGCAGTGCTCCTGCCCCCCAGCCCACACCTGTGTGTACACTAAGCAGGGTTTGTGTCAGTGTCTAACCTTTAATGTAAGGCAGTGGTTCTCAACTCCTGTCCTCAGGACACACTAACAGGCCAGGTTTGCAAGATAACTGAAATACATCACAGGTGATATAATTTTCTGCTCAGTGATTGCAGTATTCTAGTCTGCATCTCCCCAAGGTAATACTTAAAATCTGGCCTGTTAGTGGGTCCTGAGGACAGGAGTTGAGAACCACTGATGTAAGGAGAACAGCACACAGCAGTCAGGTGCAAGGCTGGATGATGTCACTTCAGCACCTCCGCCAGCATAGGAAGTGAAGGATTTGTGGAATCTCTGACTTTTAGGCAATTATTCTGTGTTCATGCTGCAGCCCCTCCCTCTTCCCTTGCTGTCACATTTTGATAATCAGGCAGTTTCAGAGGAGGAGAAAAAAATTGAAATGATCCCTCAGTTTCTCTAGCTCTCAAGTGATTTTCTTTCCCTTTATGTTTGCTTCAGGGGGGAGAGAAGCAGATTCTGCAGCAGCAGTGAAAGATCTGTTGTTTTAGTGCAGGCAGCAGAGGGAGAGGGGGACAGGACCAGAGGAAAAGGTTCTCTCACAATCTATTCATGTTGTATTTACTCCAACTCCATGCTGCTGTTAACGATCCTCAGCGACAGTGTCAGAGGGACAGAGCACAGGCTTCATGCATTCCTTTCTACCAGCAGAAGTCATGAATACAAAAGAATGCAGGATTTATGTGTTCTGTACCTTTTCTCTCTCTGCTTGCTTCATCTTCAACCTTTACGGCTCATTCTCACTAGATTAGCTCTCTGAAGAGCAGTTTACATTCAGATTGCTCTTCAGAGAGCATTAGACAGGCAGTGAGGAGGCATTGTATCAACTCCTGTCCGCTTGCTCCAGGCCCCTTTCATACTAGTGGTCTGAATAGGTTTGCCTGTTTTCCAGGAGGACCTGATCAGACCCTCCATTCTCCTCTATGGAGTGGCGGGTGTAAGGGGACATGTATCCGTTTACATCCGCCGACATCCAATCCAATCTAAAATCTTTAAAACAGACAGATGGGGATCAGTTCCCCTCCATCTGGGTGGAATGGATCAGATGGCAGTTGGGTGTAAGCGGATAGTTGGTCCATTTACATTCTGCCGCCCATTAAACAGAGCAAGCTGTCCAGTTCCACTCTGCAGAAACTGAGCCAACATGGACCAGTCATCCGCCTGCTCCACTCTACTCAGCGAGGGATCTGCGAACAGATCCCCTGCTTAGCAAACAGACTCCTGGTCTAGGACCTGGTTCACACCTATGCATTTTTTAGTGCATTTTCAGTTTTGCGGAAAAACACACTACAGTCCATTTAACATGGTTTCCTATGGGTCATGGTCACATCTGTACATTTTATGGAAAGGGCCAGGGATTTTTTTTTCTGGTTTTTGGTTTCATAGACTTCAATGGATCAAAAATGTGTATTGACAAAATGCAAAATGCACCTGGGGTATGCAAACTGCAACCTGCATAGGTGTGATTCAAGCCGAAAAGTCTATTTCATTTTGAATTAGGTAGAAAGTGTCTGACTGTGTAAAATTGGTACATGATGGTACTAGTATTAGATAGTTACACATATACAGACACAAACAAACACTCAGGGTCTGTTCATTGGTCTTCATTAGTGGCATATTTAACATAGCGGATTATTTACACAGCCCTGGATTTTTCTGAAATTGCTTTAAACTATAAAGAAAAGCTTTTGAGAGTTTTCCTCTCCTTCTCAGGTCTGAAGCATTACCTGAATAATAAAGGAAAACTCTTGACAGCTTGTCTTTTAAGTGTTAGATTAGTACAATAAAACGGTATCATTGCCTACCGCGTTAATTTTGTATTTTGTAATCTATTTATATACTGTGTACTTATTTAGTTTTATCAGTGGTATGATTACAGCAGTGAAAATGATTAGTGCCCCCCCAGTCACCACTGGATGAGCCTAATATCATGTTTTACATGTGAGTGCATACAAGTTTTTAGCCACTTACCGACCAGCCGCAGCAGTTTTACTGCGGCAGAATGGCACGGCTGGGCAAAACGACGTTACCTTACGTTGCTTCACCTTTTGGCCACTAGGGGCATGCCCACAGCCTGTACAAGGAGCCAATGATGAGTGCCCGGTGGGCGCGTTGACCGTCGGGCACCTGCGACCGCTCGTGACAGAGAGCGATCGCGGGTGAGAGAAGACTGATCGTGTTTTCATACAATGTATGAACATGATCTCTCCCTTCCCCTTCCCTGCCAGTGACATTTATACAGTAATCAGTGCATTTTTATAGCACTAATCGCTCTATAATTGTCAATGGTCCCAAAAATGTGTCAAAAGTGCTCGATCTGTCCATCGCAATATCGCAGTTCCGATAAAAATCGCAGATCGCCGCCATTAAAAAAATTATAATAATAAAAATGCCATAAATCTATCCCCTATTTTGTAGACGCTATAACTTTTCTGCAAACCAATCAATATACGCTCATTGCGATTTTTTTACCAAAAATATGTAGAAGAATACATATTGGCCTACACTGAGGAAAAAATGAGTTTTTTAAAAAAAAATGTGGGATATTTATTATAGCAAAAAGTAAAAGATATTGGGTTTTATTTACTAGAGGCAAATCCACTTTATATTACAAGTGCACTTGGAGGTTCAGTCGCTGTAGATCTGAGGGGAACATGCAAGAAAAAGAAAAAACTGCATTTTTGCTTGTATCTGATTGGATGATAGAAATCAGCAGACCTTCCCCTCATTTCAGATCTTCACCTCAAATCTACAGAGACTGCACTTCCAGTAGTGCAAAGTGGATTTGCCTTTCGTAAATAATCCCCATTGTGTCTTTTTTTTTTCAAAATTGTCACTCTTCTTTTGTTTATAGCACAAAAATTAAAAACCGCAGAGGTGATCAAATACCACCAAAAGAAATCTCTATTTGTGGGTAAAAAAATACGTCAATTTTGTTTGGGTACAGCGTCGCACGAGCGCGCAATTGTCAGTTAAAGCGACGCAGTGCCGTATCGCAAAAAATGGTCTGGTCATTGAGCAGCCAAATCTTCCGGGGCTGAAGTGGTTAATAAATAAATGTTTTTAGTATGGTCTACATTTGAGATTGTTCTCCTTTTTTTGAGCCGAGTATTATTGTGGTTACTCTGATTATTAAATCCATTGTAGCATCCACCCGCAACTATTGATTTAACATCATGAGGAATATAAGACTTCCCTTGCTCCACTCTAGGGGCTCGTCAATGAGGCGAGTTCACACCCTTGCGAGTTCCCGGGTGATGGTATTACACAGAAGATTATTATAACACTCTTATGCCGTGTACACACGATCGGTTTTACCGATGAAAACAGTCCGATGGACTTTTCTCATCGGACAAACCGATCGTGTATGGGCCCCATCAGTCTTTTTTCCATCAGTGAGAAAAAATAGAACATGTTTTAAATTTATCCGATGGGAAAAAACGATAGCAAATTCCGATCGTCTGTGTGGAACTCCATCGGACAAAAAACCCACGCATGCTCAGAATCAAGTTGACGCATGCTCAGAAGCATTGAACTTTATTTTTCTCGGCTTGTCGGAGTGTTTTACGTCACGGCGTTTGGGACGGTCGGATTTTTGACTGATGGTGTGTAGGCAAGACTGATGGAAGTCAGATTCATAGGATTTCCGATGGAAAAATCCATCGGATTAGAATCCATAGGAAATCGATCGTGTGTACAAGGCTTTACTGTATTTTTTGGACTTTTTTACACAGTTGGACTGTCATTTATGAGCTTTTTGTTGTGCAATCCATGAAAATAATTCATGTTTATTAATGTTTCATTTAGATATGCATGTACGGTTGTGTTTTTTTAAAGCCATATACAGTACATTCGGTTGTATTTTTATATTGATATTTAATTTATTTTGATAGTGCAGCACTAATTGACACACATATTTCTTCACAGCATTAGTAATACAGTTCAATTATTTTACTGGTCTCTTTTCATTCATATGTAACAAACAACATTGAATATAACTGCCATAGCTTTAGGTTACCCATAGAACACACAGGGGGTTATTTACTAAAGGCAAATCCACTTTGCACTACAAGTGCACTTGAAAGTGCATTGAAAGTGCACTTGGACATTCAGTCGCTGTAGATCTGAGGGTGACATGCAAGGAAAATAAAAAACAGCATTTTAGCTTGCACATGATTGGATGATAAAATCAGCAGAGCTTCCTCTCATTTCACATCTTCCCCTCATATCTACAGCGATTGCTCTTCCAAGTGCACTTACAGTGCACTTGTAGTGCAGAGTGGATTTGCCTTTAGTAAATAACCCCTATAGGGTCAATGCACAGGAACATTTCTTCACAACAGAGTTCTGTTAAGAGTACAACATGGGTCAATGGGATTTCACAAAATCCTAAGAGAAAAAAAAATGTTTTGAAGCTAGAAAAGGTTACAAAAGGACTTCCAAGGCCGCTGTTCTATAATTCATCAGGAGTTGTCATCCTATGGAAATCAGTACAAGGTTACATACAATTATCAAGCAGATGACAAAGAATCTCAGAGGGACAGGTAAGGATTGTCAGACACCTTGTACTGTTAATAATATCAGTGTTTATTATAGAAATAACACAGAATAAGACTGGCATTGATAAAAATGTTAAAGCAAATTAAAGTGGAAGTAAACTCTCCAACATTTTCAGGCAAGGAAGCTGCCATCTTGGCCTCTGTTTAATCTTCAACTGCCATGATGCTGCACATGTGATCAGTTATGACACCAGCCATTGGAAGGTTTGACAGTTTGGTTGAGAGCACAACCAATGTGACAGTTAGCAATCCCGACATGCCGGGAATGTAACTGCTTTTTGAAACTGTTAAATCGATGGGTTTACTTCCGCTTTAAGCAGTCCATGTTGTCTTGACTAAATAACCCAATAAAATATACTGTATATAATGATGGAAATTGAAGGATTGATTAATCACACAGATCCATCCATCTTTCAGTTTAAAAATGATCCTGGAGCTTGACTGCCTATTTGGGAATAGGACAGTTTATTTATATAGCACAATGACAAGCAACCAATCACTGTTTATTCAGAAAAATCAAACCTTCAAGGGACAGGCATTAAACTCAAAAATAATAACATATTAAATTGAAAAAAAAACAACAGAAATCATCAGGTGCAGAGTAGCCTTTTTTAGTAGGCAAGGATGAGCTTGAGGTTATATTTATCACTAAAGCGGGGCACATGTCAGCATTACCAAATGACATTATTGTTTTAAATAAAAAAGTACCGGGCTTGTCGTTAATACAATTGTGCATCTCCCTAGCTCCCCCATATGACCTAAAATCTAGTCACTGTAGAGCACAAAGTTCTTGGGTAACAGGAGCATTGTGTTTCATGTCTTTAGCAACTGCAAACTCAATTGTTTTTAGCAAGGCAGGCCCTATATGAACGCATGCAGTAAAAAAAAAAGAGGTTTAATAAGTCACAAAATTACGCAGGCCCTCTAAGCATGATGTAAAGCCAAAACAATAAAACAATTGGTCCTATTGACATAAGTCCATTTTGATGCAGCAAAATTCATGAATGGAAAGGCATTACAAGTAGGATTTCCATTCTTTCTGTAACCTCGACTGTAGCTGATAACTGCTGTGGAACTTCTTCCTTTGTTGCTGCGGTATTGTCCTTCTGCAGTGTGGGCAGGGTTAAACTGAATATTTATTAATGCAGAAGTGCATCAGCCATCTTTAACCACTTCACTACCCAGCCATAGTCATATGACATCCACAGATGGGATCTCCCATCCTGGGTGGACGTCATATGACATCCTGGGCTTTGTGGTTGGATATCTGAATGATACTTGCAGCTAGAGGCATCATTCAGATATCCTTCTCTTCTGCCGGCGATTCTGTGCACAATAAGAATGATCATAGCGGCAGTTCCGCCGCTTGATCGTTCTTATAGGCGGCGGGAGGGGACACCCCCCTCCCGCCGCCATCCGGTGCTTCTCCGGGCTCTCCCGTGCCATCGGGGGCCCGGAGAATGAATCGTCCGGCGCCGGATGGGAAGCATAGAGATGACTGGTGACCAGATGGTCACCAGTCATCTCTATGACTGTCGGAGGCCCAGGCGCGATGTGATGATGTCATGCCCGGGTAAACAAAGCCGCGATTGTGGCTAGTAAGCATGAGATCAGTGAAAAAAAATTCACGATCTCATGCTTTCCAGCCTGGAGGAGAGATGTGGGGTCTTATTGACCCCGCATCTCTCCATAAAGAGGACCTGTCACACACCATTCCTATTACAAGGGATGTTTACATTCCTTGTAATAGGAATAAAAGTGATAAAAATAAAAAATAAAAAAAGTGTAAGAATAAAAAAAATTAAGTAAAATAAATAATAATAATCCCGGGTAGCTCACAATCAGAAGCGAACGCACACGTAAGTCCCACCCACATATGTAAACTGCGTTCAAACCACATATGTGAGGTATTGCCACGTGCGTTAGAGCGCGTGCAATAATTCCCGCACTAGACCTCCTCTGTAACTCTAAACTGATAACCTTTAAAAAATTTCAAAGCGTTGCCTATGGAGATTTTAAGTGCCGAAGTTTGGCGCCATTCCATGAGTGTGTGCAATTTTGAAGCGAGACATGTTATGTATCTATTTACTCGGCGTAACATCATCTTTCATATTTTACAAAGAAATTGGGCTAACTTTACTGTTTTGTTATTTTTTAATTCATGAAATCATTTTTTTCCCCAAAAAAAGGCGTTTGAAAAATTATTGCACAAATACCATGCAAGATAAAAAGTTGCAATGACCATCATTTTATTCCCTATGGTGTCTGCTAAAAAAACATATCTAATGTTTTGGGGTTCTGAGTAATTTTCTAGCAAAAGAATGATGATTTGTACATGTAGGAGAGAAGTGCCAGAATAGGCCCGGTATTGAGGTGGTATAAAAGCCCTATATTGAAGTGGTTAAGGAGGCCATTTCGTAATGCTCATCAATGGAGTGTCTCCAGTGCATAGGCAGCCATCTTGGCTGGGTGTAGTTGGAGCCTGGAGGAGGACAGTGATTGGTTGATTTAACTGAACGAAGAAGGAGTGAACTGGGCTGCTGCAAAAAGTGAGCTCTATTTTGCCATCAGTTGGCAGAATGCAGGGAAAAATCCAGTTTAACCATTTTTCTATACTAAGGAGCTGAGAGAGAGCACCACAAGGTTGCAGTGAAGGGGCAGTAGTGTGTGGCCATAGTTTGCCGGTGCTATCTGATCCATTGCTGTCCGGGAGAAAAGTGCTGATTAGCGACTTCTGCTGCCATTATATTCTGTGCAATGCTACATGTGAGGGGACCTGGGTTTTGAGAGCCCCCACAGGGGCTCAGTGTTTCTCTTGCTGGATGCGGTGAGTGACAGTGACCATCAGCAAACCCCAATCATCAGTAGAGGACATCTGGCTACTACTGCTGGGCACTAGCTTGTGAGGGAGGACCCTTTTGCAAACCTATATTGAAATACCTGGAGTTCGGAGAGTGCCTACTGTGGTGAGAGGCCTCTTGACCACTGACTTTTCTTTTTTCTGTTAAATATGTGCAGCACCTAACTATATTAACACCGGTCTGCAAGCTCACCAGCATAAGGCTAGTGCTTCAAGAAGAAAAGCAGGATAAATAGCACTTGGTGGAAGAGCATCATAATCTTCTATACCTTAAAGTGATACTAAAGTCTTGTTTTGTTTTTTATTAAACATAACAAACATGTTATTTTTACCTGCTCTGTGCAGCGGTTTTGCACGGAGCAGCCCAGATCCTGCTCTTCTCAGGTCCCTCTTTGGCACTCCTGGCCCCTCCCTCCTGTTGAGTGCCCCCACAGCAAGCAGCTTGCTATAGGGGCACCCAAACTGAGTCGCAGCTCCCTGTGTCCATTCAGACACAGAGCCGCGGCCCACCCCCTCTCTCTCCTCATTGGCTCACTGACTTAAAATGACAGCAGCAGGAGCCAATGGCGCTTTGTTGCTGTCTCAGCCAATGTGGAGGGAGAGTTCCGGACAGCCGAGTCTCTTGTGCAACATCGCTGGATTGAGATGGGCTCAGGTAAGTATTAGGGGGCTGAGGGGGGCTCCTGCACACAGAAGGATTTTTATCATAATGCAAAGAATGCATTAAGATTAAAAAAAACTTCTGCCTTTACAAGCACTTTAACCATAAGGAGGTGTGAGAATTTGAGGTTAGTCATGTTCAATTAACTTGACTTAAAGGGCTTGTTAGTATGCTTTCTTTGGCTTTTTTTGCGATCTCATTTTCTCCAACCACAAAGGGATGTTCCTTTTTTTAATAAAGCCAACAGAAAATTGTCCCAATAATGAGTACCTGTGACCTCATTACATAACTACTAGCGGCTGCTGATGTCTTATATTCAAATTTATTTTGGGTAATTCCTATTTCTTGCCCTTTGTACCTGCTACCAGCTTGATTGGATTGCCTTACAGTCTGATTTATATTTTATGTCCAAATCAAACGCAGACTTATTTGTAATTGTTCCTCAGGCTAACCTCATATTACATAGTACTTTCTTAAGTACCATTTCTGTTTTTTTATGAAATTCCTTCTTCTACTGCTAGACTGATCTGGACTTCAGCTGTTCACAGTTAGATTAGATCTGTTTTAAGATTTACTGAACCATACTCCTTACAGATAACACGAGAAGAGCAACTCCACCTAGATAGCAAAGGCTAAATGTCTCTTTATGCACCACTAAGTTCTGTACAGCCATGGAAACCTTTAAATATATGTGTGTGAAATGTTCCACTAGAGTTTTATTTTAATAACATCAATTTCTATTATTCTGGTAATTCTCTTTTTAAGGCACAATTTCTGAGATGGCACTTGGGATAGCAGTACCATTTCCTGTGCAAGGCAAGCGATTCGTTTGTAAATACCTCTGATATTAAATCTATTCATTTTCTTTCTATGTTCCCTTCATTGGTGTCTGTTTCAATAATACTGGCCACAAGGAAATGTTCAGGTATAATTGTGCTATCTTCTTGAATAGCTAGGAGAATAAAAGATTCCCTTTGTGCGTGCTGCAGCATAATTGTCCAAATGTCAGTACAGATTGTTCACAAAGGTTAATGTGAGAAATGATCATCTTAAAGGTGGCAGCATAGAAAACCCACTAAATGTACAAGTCTTCTAAAATGGGTTAGAATGGTGTGAGTTAAATCCCCATGACAATAAATAACAGATGCAACCTTATTCAAACTGTGTTGGTTTTTTATGCAATTGTAGTCAGTTCATGCATGAAGAAGCATCACAATTCAAGTCATTTTTATTTGCTCCTGTTAAGAAATTGTGCTAAACGGGTACACATAGTAAAGTTATGAGGACTCTGAATAGCTATGATTAAGGCCATGATTGGCTAAAAGGAATATCCATGTGTACTATGTTTATACCGTTCTTTTTTTTTTTTCCATAAAAGTTTTATTGAAAAGAATTGTGTTACAGATATCACAGAAGTATCAACAGCAAAATCAAGAGAAAAACATCAAAACCAAGGAGTTTTGGCTCTCTATTAGGTACAGTCATAGGTCATACAATCATGGTAAGGTCTGGACAGCATGCTCAGTATACACCATACACATAATTACCTCACGCACTAATGCCGCGTACACACGATCGATTTTCTCGACGGTGAAAACACCATCGAGAAAATCGACAGGAAAAATGAGGGAACGGCTTGGTTCCCTACACACATCCAGTTTTCCCGACATTTTTTTTTGGTCGAGAAAAACAACCGTGTGTGGGCTCCGTGGCAGTGTTTCCCTTTGGGAAAACTGCCGCGGAAAAAAACGACGGGAATCACGACGAGAAAAATTAGAGCATGTTCTAATTTTTCTCGTCGTGATTAATGCGGTTTTTCCCGTCGGGAAAAATGACAAAAAGCCCACACACGGTAGTTTTTCTTGTTAAAATTTTTTTTTTATTTTTCCCGACGGGAAAAATGATCGTGTGTACGCGGCATAAGAGAGAGATACATCAGACTATCGGTGGAGGGACATGCCCGTGTGTATGCACACAGGTGCTTCGGAGCCTACAATAAGAAAATTGGCACATCAGAACCCCTACCACACTAAATCAGAGCCTGTGTTTCAAAATCTATGTCAATCCCTAGAGATCCGCATATTCAGAAGAGGGTGGGTGGAGGGGTCAACTAAGGTAACCCCGACCCCCCACAGTCTCCGGTCAAGAAGTAGAAGGAAGGAAAGAAAAGGAAGGGCCAAAGGGAAGTAGAAGGGAGACAAAACACACAAAAACAACCAAAAAAAGGGGGGGTTAAGGATAGCTGATCTGAAATGCGAAAGCCTGAAGAGGAGGTGGGACAACTACCAACTACCCTCTCCGTCTACTCCGTTTCGGGGTAAGAACTCACCAATGATACCGTGTACCAGTCCCTATTCAGACAAAGCTATATGGAAAATTCCTAGTCAACCAGCGTTCTGTAAGAGATTTTATACCGTTCTTAACCCATTGTGTGATCTAAGCTTAGGAGTCAGGGCAAGACTAAGAACTCACAGTGCAGCTCAGCCCTGCCCTCCACTCCATCCTCAAAGAATTTAATTGACAGCAGCAGGAGCCAATGGCTCCAGCTGCTGTCAAGCTTCCTGTGGGAGAGGAGGGAGTAGAGCAGCATTGCAGTAGATGGGCACATTCTTGGATTGAGATTTTAGATTAGATATTTTAGGGGGCTGAGAGTAGATGACATGGAAAGGATTTTTACCTTTATGCAGTGATTGTATTAAGTTAAAAAACTTTTACCTTCATGGAATCCTTACAATACCTGGGTATACGACTGGCAACAAGTCTTAAACAAATTTACGCCCTGAATTATCCTCATGCCTTCTCTAATATTAGAAGGTTACTCTCTCAGTGGTCCCGATACCATGTCTCCTTTTTATGCCGTATACAGGCTGTCAAAATGTCGGTCCTCTCAAAATTATTGTTCTACTTTAGGCCCCTACCACTGTATGTATCCAGGTCCACCTTACAAGCTATACAAACGGATCTGCTAAAATTTATCTGGCAGGGTAAACATCCACGCATGGGCAGGGCACTGATGTATAGGTCCCAGGATGGGGGGCCTAGGTTTCCCGGACTTATGGAAGTATTACTTGGCAGCTGGATTACTACAACTAGCCCAATGGCACACATCCCCGTCTCACATACCATGGCTGCAGTTTGAGAGGGCATCCATTAAACCATATTTTCTCCCAGGCCTTCTATGGACCAATGCAGTAAACCACAGAATTGTTTCCCAGCTCAATGGAATAATTGGACAGTCCCTATATCTCTGGACCCTCTATAAAGAAAGTTTTGTGCTCTTCTCTAGGCCCTCTTTATTGACATATTTTTTGGGTGACCCTAACTTCCCTGTGGCTTTTAATGCAGACGAAGAATTTGCACATTGGCCCTCGCGGGGACTCGAGGTGCTGCATTCTTTGCTACAGGGCACCACGTTCTGTCCTTTTGAAAATTTGCACCAAACCTACGACATACCTAACTCAGATCTTTACAAATACCTACAGATCCGCTATTTCTTCCAAAAGGCTATCTCCCAAATAGGGGATGTTGCTAGAACACCCTTTGAAAATTTGTGCCACAGAGGGTACAGAGACAGGGGTATGATCTCCACACTATATATGCACCTTAATGATCACCGCACAGAGGCTAAGTCCCAAGCAATGCTGGGCTGGGAATCTGAGGTGGGCCAGGAGTTTTCAGCAGAGGACTGGCGGGATATGGTCACTAATATGCATAAATGTACCCGCTCAGTTGCCATTAAGGAAACTGTGGTGAAACTGCACACTAGATGGTATTATACACCAGTTAGAATTCATAGAATGTTCCCAGCCATCACGGGCAGATGTTTCAGGGACTGTGGAGAGAGGGGCACTCTTCTCTGTACTTTATGGAGCTGTAAGGTATTGGGCTCTCTATGGCAGCAGACGGCTACGAAAATACTCCAAATAACGGGTTCTAACATCACCTTGACTTACCAAATGTGTATATTGTTTGCAGACTTCCCAGAGGTCATACTCCCTGGTAGTGATGAGCCGAACACCCCCGGGTTCGGTTCGCACCAGAACCCGCGAACGGACCGAAAGTTCGTACGAACATTAGAACCCTATTAAATACAATGGATGCGAATGTTCGAATTCTAAAGTGCTAATTATAACGACTATTATGCATGTTATTGTCCTAAAAAGGGTTTGGGAACCCGGGTTCTGCACCAGGGGACATGTATCAATGCAAAAAGAAGTTTTAAAAACGGCCGTTTTTCGGGAGCAGTCATTTTAATGATGCATAAAGTGAAAAAAAATAAGTCAAATATTCCTTTAAATATCGTACCTGGGGGGTGTCTAAAGTATGCCTGTGAAGTGCCACGTGTTTCCCGTGTTTAGAACTGTCCCTGCACAAAATGACACTTCTAAAGGAAAAAAAAGCCATTTAAAACTGCTTGCGGCTTTAATGTAATGTCTGGTCCCGGTAATATGGATGAAAATCTTTAAGAAAAATGGCATAGCTACCCCATGACCCCCCCCCCCTACCCCAGCCCATTACCAGCCCCTTTGGGTCTTGTATGGATATTAAGGGGAACCCCGCACATAAAATAAAAAAGGCCCTATATACTCTGAACAGCCGTATACAGGCGGTGCATACAAGACAGGGACTGTAGGTTTGTTCTTATGTAGAATCTGTTTGTAATTTTGAACAGGTACATTGTTGAAGTGTAGCTCCAGCCCAAAAATCTATTTTTAAACTTTTTGGAAAACATAGGTAAGGGTTATCACCCCTGTAACATTTGTTTTGCTGTCTGTGCCCCTGTTCAGAACATTTCACCTCACTTTCCGTCCCAATGACAACTGTTTTTGAAATGTGGTGTTTTTCTTGAAACAAGGATTGCTGATAAAGCATCAGTACAGAGGAGACACCTTTCTCCCATATTTATTCTTACAGGAGAGAATTTTCCTTCCTAGTGGTAGATTTCCTCTCACTTCCTGTTGTCTTCTTACGTTTGCAAGTAGGAGTCGTTTGTAAGTTGGATGTTTGAAAGTAGGGACCTGCCGTATATACTCTGCAGAAATAGGCCCCTTAGTTGTTGGTGTTGGCACAACACTGTAAGCACTCACAGTTACTCTTGGTTGGTGCTGGAACGCCCTGCTGTCAACTATTATATCAGGAATTTTAATTACATATAATTGTTGAACAGTGGTAGTAAAAATTGGGCCTTTGATGGTGGTGCTGGTGCCACAACACTGTAAGCCCTGACAGTTACTCTTGGTGGGTGCAGCAATGGGCCCTGCTGTGAATTATTAGATCAAGAATTGTAATTGCATGCCCCTGTTGAACAGGGGCTGAAAAATTGGGCCTTTCGTGGTGGTGGTGGTGGTGGTGGTGTTGCCACAACACTGTAAGCCCTCAGAGTTACTCTTGGTGGGTGCAGGAATGGGCCCTGCTGTGAATTATTAGATCAAGAATTGTAATTACATGCCCCTTTTGAACAGGGGCTGAAAAATTGGGCCTTTCGTGGTGGTGGTGGTGGTGGTGGCGTTGCCACAACACTGTAAGCCCTCAGAGTTACTCTTGGTGGGTGCAGCAATGGGCCCTGCTGTGAATTATTAGATCAAGAATTGTAATTGCATGCTCCTGTTGAACAGGGGCTGAAAAATTGGGCCTTTCGTGGTGGTGGTGGTGGTGGTGGTGTTGCCACAACACTGTAAGCCCTCAGAGTTACTCTTGGTGGGTGCAGCAATGGGCCCTGCTGTGAATTATTAGATCAAGAATTGTAATTACATGCCCCTTTTGAACAGGGGCTGAAAATTTGGGCCTTTTGTGGTGGTGGTGGTGGTGGTGGCGTTGCCACAACACTGTAAGCCCTCAGAGTTACTCTTGGTGGGTGCAGCAATGGGCCCTGCTGTGAATTATTAGATCAAGAATTGTAATTGCATGCCCCTGTTGAACAGGGGCTGAAAAATTGGGCCTTAGGCACTGGTGGCACAACACTACAACCCCTCACAGATACTGTACTTGGAGCACAGCAATGAGCCCTGTTGCAAAGTATTGCTTCAAAAATTGTAATGACACGCCCCTGTTAAACAGGGGCTGAAAAATTGGGCCTTAGGCACTGGTGCCACAACACTCCAACCCCTCACAGATACTGTACTTGGAGCACAGCAATGAGCCCTATGGCAAATTATTGCTAAAAAAATTGTAATTACACGCCCCTGTAAAACAGGGGCTGAAAAATTGGGCCTTAGCCACTGGTGGCGGCACCCATAAACAAAAATGATCTTCCAAGCTATCATCATCAATCGTATCATTGAGGACTCGGAGGAGGAGGATAGCCAGTCAACATAACAGCACAGGCACTCAGCATCAGCATCAGTCTTGAAGGGATGTGACATGTTAAAATCAATTAGTCTGTTATATCAGCATCAGGTGTGTGGTAGCTGGTGGTGATCCAAGACTGGTTCATGTTGATGAAAGTCAGTCGATCAACCGAGTCGGTGGACAGGCGCACCCTGTGATCCGTCACAAATCCTCCAGCAGCACTGAATGTGCGTTCCGAAAGAACGCTGGATGCAGGACAGGCCAGTAGCTCAATTGCATACTGTGCAAGCTCTGGCCAGTGATCCATCCTCAAGACCCAGTAAGCCAGAGGATTTTCGGTGGGGAAGGTGTCCAAGTCTGACCTTGCCCCTAGATATTCCTGCACCATGTTTATCAGACGCTGGCGATGGTTGCTGGAACCGATCATACTTTGGGGCTGCGGACTAAAGAATTGTCTGAACGCATCGGTCAGACGGCCACCTTCCCCACCGCTCCTTCTTTGACTGGCCGAAGCCTCAGCAACTCGTTGTCCAGGACCAGGAGTTTGTAACCTCCCAGTCTCTGGGAACGCGTTGCACAGACCTTTCTGCAAGGCCTCCCGGAGTTGTCTCATCCTCTGCTCCCTCTGCGAAGGTAACATAAGGTCCGCAACCTTACCCTTGTACCGTGGATCAAGGAGAGTGGCCAGCCAGTAATGGTCCCTCTCCTTGATCCGAAGAATACGAGGATCCTTCCGCAGACTTTGCAGGATCAGGGAGGCCATGCAGCGTAGGTTTGCTGAGGCATTCGCTCCGGAGTCCTCTGGGTCACTAAGGACGACATGATCCGCAGCCACCTCCTCCCAGCCACGTACAAGTCCACTGGTTTCTTGGGACTGTAAATCATCCCTAAAAGACTGCTGCTGATGATGCTGAGTGCCAGCCTCCACCTCCATGCTGACACAATCCTCCTCCTCCTCCTCCTCCTCCTCCTCCTCTTCCTCTTCCTGTGCGATGGGTGGGACAGAAGGAACACTGTCTGGGTAAAGGGGGCCTTGAGAGGCAAGGAAGTCCTCCTCTTCCTGCCTCTGTTCTGCCTCAAGTGCCCTGTCCATTATTCCACGCAGCGTGTGCTCCAACAGGTGGACAAGAGGTACAGTGTCACTGATGCATGCACTGTCACTGCTCACCATCCTCGTGGCCTCCTCAAATGGTGCCAGGACAGTGCATGCATCCCTGATCATGCCCCACTGGCGTGGAGAAAAAAAACCAAGCTCCCCTGACCCTGTCCTGGTGCCGTAGTCGCACAGGTACTCATTGATGGCCCTCTGCTGCGTGTGCAGCCGCTGCAGCATGGCCAACGTTGAGTTCCACCTGGTGGGCATGTCACATATAAGGCGGTTCTTGGGCAGGTTCAACTCCTTTTGCAGCTCAGCCAGGCGAGCATTATAAGATCTGCGGAAATGCACACAGACTTTCCTAGCCTGCCTCAGGACATCCTGTAAGCCCGGGTACCTGGCCAAGAACCGCTGCACCACCAGGTTAAGGACGTGAGCCACACAGGGCACATGGGTCAGTTGTCCCTGTCGGAGGGCGGAGAGGAGGTTGGTGCCATTGTCGCAAACCACCATTCCTGGCTTAAGCTGGCGTGGCGTCAACCACCTCTCGGCCTGGCCCTGCAGAGCAGACAGGACCTCTGCCCCAGTGTGGCTTCTGTCCCCCAAACACACCAGCGCAAGCACGGCATGGCATCTTTTTGCCTGCGTACTTGCGTAGCCCCGTGAACGGCTACGGAGCACCGCTGGTTCATAGGACAAACCACAGGAAGAGGCCATGGAGGAAGAAGAAGAGGAGGGGGTGGAGGAGAGAGGTGTGTCACAACCAGTAGTAGCATTTTGGAGGCGTGGCGGTGGAACAACCTCCAACACTACTGCACCTTGTCCTGCATCCTTCCCAGCTGCCAAAAGAGTGACCCAATGGGCCGTGAAAGAAAGGTAACGTCCCTGTCCATGCCTGCTGGACCATGAGTCAGCGGTAATATGCACCTTACCGTTGACCGCCCTGTCCAGCGAGGCCAAGACATTGCCTTCCACATGCCGGTAGAGAGCCGGAATAGCCTTCCGTGAGAAAAAGTGGCGTTTGGGAACCTGCCACTGAGGAACCGCACATTGCACAAACTCACGGAAGGGGGCCGAGTCTACCAACTGAAAAGGCAGCAGTTGAAGCGCTAGCAATTTAGCCAAGCTAGCATTCAACCGCTGGGCATGTGGATGGCTGGGAGTGAACTTCTTTCGACGGTCCAGCAGCTGGGGCAGGGAAATTTGCCTGCTAGAATCGGACGTCGGTGTACTGCTAGCAGAGTGGCCGCAAGTACTTGGCTGTGACACACCTAATTCTACACCTTCATTCCTCTCAGTGCATGTTTCAGAGAGGACTGAAGTTATAGTGGGGTTGGAGATCCCAGCTGATGCGGTGCAAGGAGAGGTCCGCTTTGTTCTTTGGTGTGGGTCTTTGAGGTAGGCTTGCCAACGAGCTGCATGGCAGGTCAACATATGTCTGGTCAGGCATGTGGTACCCAAGCGGCTGATGTTTTGGCCACGCGATATACGCTTGAGACATATGTTGCAAACAGCAGCTGTGCGATCTGATGCACTAGCCTCAAAAAAGGCCCACACCAAGGAACTTTTTGAATGACGGGCAGAGGCAGCGCCCTGCACAGGCGGAGCTCTGCGGTGTGATTCCGTCGGTGTACTGCCCTTACGCTGGCCACCAAAGGGCATCCTCGTTGGAGATGTGCCTCCTCCTCATCCTCCTCCTCCTCCTCTCTCCTATTAGGCACCCACGTGGAGTCAGTGACCTCATCATCCCCTCCCTCCTCATCACTGGAGCCAATCTGGCAGTATGCTGCAGCTGCTGGAACATGACTGCCAGATTGGTGTCCTTCTTGAGCATCCCCTCTGTCTGCTCTCACGCTACTGCCTTCCTGTAGCTGGGTTTCATCATCAGACCCTTCGAAATGCTGGGCATCCTCCTGGAGCATGTACCCAACACTGTGCTCAAACAGTTCGGGGGACTCCTCAGGAGGAGGACATGGTGGGTCTAGGGAAGGAGTGACTGATGATGAGTCTGACATTGATACCAGGGAAGAGGACGCTTTGGCAGCTGCTTTGCCAGTACTCTGAGCCTGGGTGAGAGAGGATGAGGAGGAGGAGGAGGGCTTGGTCATCCACTCTACCAAGTCTTCGGCATGATGTGGCTCAACATGTCCAGCTGCCGAAAAGAAGGACAAGCGTGTCCCATGGCCATGTGCTGATGACAATGCACCGCGTCCACGACCAGCACTGTTGCCCCCAGACACAGAGCCTGCTTGCCCTCTTTTATTGCCTCCTGACTGTCTGCCTCTCCTTGTTTGCCTTCCAGACATTCTAATAGATGGCCTGCAGGGAGATGGGAAAAAAGCAATAAGGGCTACCTTCAGGTGTCCTTCTCTGTCCCTTTACTTAAGGATTTCTAAATATGGTTGAGGATTATTGCTTTTGCACAGAATAGCACAACGACAATTTCCCTGACTGTCCAAAAAACAAGGATTTCAAAGATGGTTGATGAGGAATGCTTTGGCACACTATAGCACAAGGAGAAATCCCCTCACTTTCCTTCTTTGTCCCTAGAAACAAGGACTGGCACAGTGAAAGAAACTGACACTCTCCCTACCTACAGTTTTCTGTCCCTAGAAAAAATGTTTTTTTAAAGCACACTATAGCACAAGGAGAATTCCCCTCACTTTCCTTCTTTGTCCCTAGAAACAAGGACTGGCACAGTGAAAGAAACTGACACTCTCCCTACCTACAGTTTTCTGTCCCTAGAAAAAATGTTTTTTTAAAGCACACTATAGCACAAGGAGAATTCCCCTCACTTTCCTTCTTTGTCCCTAGAAACAAGGACTGGCACAGTGAAAGAAACTGACACTCTCCCTACCTACAGTTTTCTGTCCCTAGAAAAAATGTTTTTTTAAAGCACACTATAGCACAAGGAGAATTCCCCTCACTTTCCTTCTTTGTCCCTAGAAACAAGGACTGGCACAGTGAAAGAAACTGACACTCTCCCTACCTACAGTTTTCTGTCCCTAGAAAAAATGTTTTTTTTAAAGCACACTATAGCACAAGGAGAAATCCCCTCACTTTCCTTCTTTGTCCCTAGAAACAAGGACTGGCACAGTGAAAGAAACTGACACTCTCCCTACCTACAGTTTTCTGTCCCTAGAAAAAATGTTTTTTTAAAGCACACTATAGCACAAGGAGAATTCCCCTCACTTTCCTTCTTTGTCCCTAGAAACAAGGACTGGCACAGTGAAAGAAACTGACACTCTCCCTACCTACAGTTTTCTGTCCCTAGAAAAAATGTTTTTTTAAAGCACACTATAGCACAAGGAGAAATCCCCTCACTTTCCTTCTTTGTCCCTAGAAACAAGGACTGGCACAGTGAAAGAAACTGACACTCTCCCTACCTACAGTTTTCTGTCCCTAGAAAAAATGTTTTTTTAAAGCACACTATAGCACAAGGAGAATTCCCCTCACTTTCCTTCTTTGTCCCTAGAAACAAGGACTGGCACAGTGAAAGAAACTGACACTCTCCCTACCTACAGTTTTCTGTCCCTAGAAAAAATGTTTTTTTAAAGCACACTATAGCACAAGGAGAATTCCCCTCACTTTCCTTCTTTGTCCCTAGAAACAAGGACTGGCACAGTGAAAGAAACTGACACTCTCCCTACCTACAGTTTTCTGTCCCTAGAAAAAATGTTTTTTTAAAGCACACTATAGCACAAGGAGAAATCCCCTCACTTTCCTTCTTTGTCCCTAGAAACAAGGACTGGCACAGTGAAAGAAACTGACACTCTCCCTACCTACAGTTTTCTGTCCCTAGAAAAAATGTTTTTTTAAAGCACACTATAGCACAAGGAGAATTCCCCTCACTTTCCTTCTTTGTCCCTAGAAACAAGGACTGGCACAGTGAAAGAAACTGACACTCTCCCTACCTACAGTTTTCTGTCCCTAGAAAAAATGTTTTTTTAAAGCACACTATAGCACAAGGAGAATTCCCCTCACTTTCCTTCTTTGTCCCTAGAAACAAGGACTGGCACAGTGAAAGAAACTGACACTCTCCCTACCTACAGTTTTCTGTCCCTAGAAAAAATGTTTTTTTAAAGCACACTATAGCACAAGGAGAAATCCCCTCACTTTCCTTCTTTGTCCCTAGAAACAAGGACTGGCACAGTGAAAGAAACTGACACTCTCCCTACCTACAGTTTTCTGTCCCTAGAAAAAATGTTTTTTTAAAGCACACTATAGCACAAGGAGAAATCCCCTCACTTTCCTTCTTTGTCCCTAGAAACAAGGACTGGCACAGTGAAAGAAACTGACACTCTCCCTACCTACAGTTTTCTGTCCCTAGAAAAAATGTTTTTTTAAAGCACACTATAGCACAAGGAGAATTCCCCTCACTTTCCTTCTTTGTCCCTAGAAACAAGGACTGGCACAGTGAAAGAAACTGACACTCTCCCTACCTACAGTTTTCTGTCCCTAGAAAAAATGTTTTTTTAAAGCACACTATAGCACAAGGAGAAATCCCCTCACTTTCCTTCTTTGTCCCTAGAAACAAGGACTGGCACAGTGAAAGAAACTGACACTCTCCCTACCTACAGTTTTCTGTCCCTAGAAAAAATGTTTTTTTAAAGCACACTATAGCACAAGGAGAATTCCCCTCACTTTCCTTCTTTGTCCCTAGAAACAAGGACTGGCACAGTGAAAGAAACTGACACTCTCCCTACCTACAGTTTTCTGTCCCTAGAAAAAATGTTTTTTTAAAGCACACTATAGCACAAGGAGAATTCCCCTCACTTTCCTTCTTTGTCCCTAGAAACAAGGACTGGCACAGTGAAAGAAACTGACACTCTCCCTACCTACAGTTTTCTGTCCCTAGAAAAAATGTTTTTTTAAAGCACACTATAGCACAAGGAGAATTCCCCTCACTTTCCTTCTTTGTCCCTAGAAACAAGGACTGGCACAGTGAAAGAAACTGACACTCTCCCTACCTACAGTTTTCTGTCCCTAGAAAAAATGTTTTTTTTAAAGCACACTATAGCACAAGGAGAAATCCCCTCACTTTCCTTCTTTGTCCCTAGAAACAAGGACTGGCACAGTGAAAGAAACTGACACTCTCCCTACCTACAGTTTTCTGTCCCTAGAAAAAATGTTTTTTTAAAGCACACTATAGCACAAGGAGAATTCCCCTCACTTTCCTTCTTTGTCCCTAGAAACAAGGACTGGCACAGTGAAAGAAACTGACACTCTCCCTACCTACAGTTTTCTGTCCCTAGAAAAAATGTTTTTTTAAAGCACACTATAGCACAAGGAGAAATCCCCTCACTTTCCTTCTTTGTCCCTAGAAACAAGGACTGGCACAGTGAAAGAAACTGACACTCTCCCTACCTACAGTTTTCTGTCCCTAGAAAAAATGTTTTTTTAAAGCACACTATAGCACAAGGAGAATTCCCCTCACTTTCCTTCTTTGTCCCTAGAAACAAGGACTGGCACAGTGAAAGAAACTGACACTCTCCCTACCTACAGTTTTCTGTCCCTAGAAAAAATGTTTTTTTAAAGCACACTATAGCACAAGGAGAATTCCCCTCACTTTCCTTCTTTGTCCCTAGAAACAAGGACTGGCACAGTGAAAGAAACTGACACTCTCCCTACCTACAGTTTTCTGTCCCTAGAAAAAATGTTTTTTTAAAGCACACTATAGCACAAGGAGAAATCCCCTCACTTTCCTTCTTTGTCCCTAGAAACAAGGACTGGCACAGTGAAAGAAACTGACACTCTCCCTACCTACAGTTTTCTGTCCCTAGAAAAAATGTTTTTTTAAAGCACACTATAGCACAAGGAGAATTCCCCTCACTTTCCTTCTTTGTCCCTAGAAACAAGGACTGGCACAGTGAAAGAAACTGACACTCTCCCTACCTACAGTTTTCTGTCCCTAGAAAAAATGTTTTTTTAAAGCACACTATAGCACAAGGAGAATTCCCCTCACTTTCCTTCTTTGTCCCTAGAAACAAGGACTGGCACAGTGAAAGAAACTGACACTCTCCCTACCTACAGTTTTCTGTCCCTAGAAAAAATGTTTTTTTAAAGCACACTATAGCACAAGGAGAAATCCCCTCACTTTCCTTCTTTGTCCCTAGAAACAAGGACTGGCACAGTGAAAGAAACTGACACTCTCCCTACCTACAGTTTTCTGTCCCTAGAAAAAATGTTTTTTTAAAGCACACTATAGCACAAGGAGAAATCCCCTCACTTTCCTTCTTTGTCCCTAGAAACAAGGACTGGCACAGTGAAAGAAACTGACACTCTCCCTACCTACAGTTTTCTGTCCCTAGAAAAAATGTTTTTTTAAAGCACACTATAGCACAAGGAGAATTCCCCTCACTTTCCTTCTTTGTCCCTAGAAACAAGGACTGGCACAGTGAAAGAAACTGACACTCTCCCTACCTACAGTTTTCTGTCCCTAGAAAAAATGTTTTTTTAAAGCACACTATAGCACAAGGAGAAATCCCCTCACTTTCCTTCTTTGTCCCTAGAAACAAGGACTGGCACAGTGAAAGAAACTGACACTCTCCCTACCTACAGTTTTCTGTCCCTAGAAAAAATGTTTTTTTAAAGCACACTATAGCACAAGGAGAATTCCCCTCACTTTCCTTCTTTGTCCCTAGAAACAAGGACTGGCACAGTGAAAGAAACTGACACTCTCCCTACCTACAGTTTTCTGTCCCTAGAAAAAATGTTTTTTTAAAGCACACTATAGCACAAGGAGAAATCCCCTCACTTTCCTTCTTTGTCCCTAGAAACAAGGACTCGCACAGTAAAACACACTGACACTCTCCCTACCTATCCTTCTCTTTCCCTAAACTAAAGGAATCCAGGTTAAGCAAGAAAGAAATAAATGTCACTGTCCCTGCCTATGCTTGTCTTTCCCTGCTCCGGAACACACTACACTAGGCCGCCGTGCTGGCGGCCTTTTATAGTGTGGGGCGTGTACTAAACACCCTCAGCAATAATTGGCCACAGGCATCCTGCCTGTGGCCAATCATTGCTCTCCTCGCTGCCGGCGCTGTGATTGGCCAAGCATGCGGGGTCACAGTGCATGCTTGGCCAATCACAGCGCCTGGATGACACTGCGATGGCGTAGTGCATTGTGGGCCGTTCGCGTCACTCGAATTTGGCGCGAATGGCCCAAATCGTTCGATCTTCGTCGAACGATCGAACAGCCGATGTTCGAGTCGAACGTATGTTCGACTCGAACACGAAGCTCATCCCTACTCCCTGAGCAGAAATTGGTCCACACTCTGTTTAGTGCTATACAGTGGGCTATAGCCCTGAACTGGCGCAAACCCTCGGTCTCATGATCCCAGGTGCTTCTTTGCATGGAGTCCATAAAACTGATGGAACGCATCCACCACACTCTTGTGGATTCTATGCGAATCTTTGATCAAAAATGGGGACATGGCCCGCTTCTTAGCTTACTTGGCGGACGATTTTTTTTGCCTCAAGGACACCAGTAAGCACTTTAGATTCTCTCAGATGGACTTGGTATGGGCTTGCTTCCTATGTAATACAACACCAGTAGAGCCTTGACTATATGTGAACCTTTGCAGATGGACAAGAATTGATAGATATGCAGTGAGTTTCTTAAACAGCTTGCAACACGAGTGGCAGTTTTAATTTTTACTTTAATTTTTATTTTTTTCTCCTTCTTTCATTTTTTTGCTGTTTAAAAAATAGTTAATAGATGACATTTTATAAAATGGAGCATTGCGAATGATACCTATACGTCTCATGATTATCAGCACTTTTAACGGATAATTGTTTGTATTTTAACGAATCCTAGCACTGTACAACACTCCCATTGCTGATTAATGTACATGCTATATTTTTTCCATGTAAACTGTATGACTTGCCTTAATAAAAATGATTGTAAACAAAAAACTTTTACCTTTACAACCACTTTAACCACCTCAATACAGGGCACATTCACACCCTTCCTGCCCATGTCATTTTGCAGCTTTCAGCGCTGTCACACTTTGAATGACAATTGCGCGGTCACTGTACCCAAATTAAATTTTTATCATCTTTCCCCACAAATAGAGATTTCTTTTGGTGGTATTTGATCACCTCTGCGGTTTTTATTTCTTGCACTATAAACAAAAGAAGAGGGACAAGTTTGAAAAAACACAATATTTTTAACTTTTTGCTATAATAAATATCAATTTTTTTTTTTTAAAACAAATTTTTTCCTCAGTTTAGGCCGATACGTATTCTTCTACATATTTTTAGTAAAAAAAAATCGCAATAAGCGTATATTGATTGGTTTACGCAAAAATTATAGCGTCTACAAAATAGGGGATAGATTTATAGCATTTTTATTTTATTTATTTTTTTACTAATAATGGCGGTGATCTGTGATTTTTAACATTACTGTGATATTGTGGCGGACATATCGGACACTTTTGACACATTTTTGGGACCATTCACATTTATACAGCGATTCGTGCTATAAAAATGCATTGATTACTGTGTAAATGTGACTGGCAGGGAAGGGGATAACACTAGGGGTTAAATGTGTGTCCCAGGAAGTGATTATAACTGTGGGGGGAGGGGACTGACTAGGGGAGGTGACCGATGTACACCCTATGTACAAGGGACACACCATCGGTCTCCTCTCCTCTGACAGGACATGGATCTGTGTGTTTACACACACAGATCCACGGTCCTGCTCAGTTACTGGGCAATCTAAGGAGCCCGGCGGACATCGCGACCGCCGGGCACGCTCATCGGGTCCCCAGTGATGCGGCGGGCGCGTGTGCCCCCTAGTGGCCTGGGAAGGTAAAGATGTCATATGACGTCTGCACAGAATGAGAGCCTTATCATCCCGCCGTCATATTATGGCGTGCGGTAGGCAAGTGGTTAAACAAATGCTGTTTGCGGCTCAGAGAAAGTGAATGATAGCTGTGACCAGTGACACCATAATCATTAAGAATCTTCTTGAGCTTCTGACGTCAGCTCTTTCTGATTACAATCCATCTAGGGGGTCAGGATCTAAGTAAATTTCAACCTCTCCTGCATTCACTGCATGCATAGGTCAGACATGAGGTCACATAGTTCTTGTCATCTTTCTTCTAACCAGGCCACCAAAAGGAATGTGATAAAAGTTCTTCCATCATTGAAACCCCAAAATGCCCAAATGCGCACCAACTTGTGAGCTTTCTATTTGAACCAATTCAGGTACATAGGCATCATGTGCTTGAGTACAAAAGCTGTTCTTGTATTCAAGCTTAATGTTTTTAGGGGGATGACTGAGAAGTGGCTCATTCTCATATCCCTCTTTGAGAAGACTCAAAAATGCCTTGGAACTGGTGGCCCCTAGAAAGTTATTTTTAGGCAGGATAGTGCATTCAGAGTTGCCCTCCTGGAGAGGCTTAGATAACATCTTCAATAAGGCATTGGCCTTACCATTTTTTAACCCAGGTTGATACAAAATAATAAAATGTAACCTGAAAAAGTATAGAGACCAACATGCTTGTCTAGATGGCAATCTCTTGGCAGAACAAATGAATTCCAATTTTTTTTGACCAGTAAAAACAGTCACAGGATGATTAGCCCCTTCCAGCAGATTCCTCCATTTCGAAAAAGGCTTTCTTAATTGCCAGCAACTCTTTATTCCCAACGTCATAAGTCCTTTGGCTAAAGAGTTTAAACAAGAGAAATAAGCACAAGGGTGGAGCTGCATCTTTTCTCCTTTTTACTGACAGCAGAGTCTGAAATATCCACTTCCATGATAAAAGGTAGTTCGGGGATTGGAATGTACCAATATTGGTGCAGAAGTGAAAAATAGTCTATAGCTTACTTAAGGCATTCTGTGCCTCACGTGACCACACAAAGGTAATCCCTTTCTTTGTCAGCTGTGTAATTGGTGCTATCACCTTGGAGAAGTTTCTTCTGAATTTACTGTAGAAGTTGGCAAATCCAACAAATTGTTGTTTTTCCTTAATGTTTCTAGGGGCAGGCCAATCGACCCCTGCTTTAAATCTCTTGGGGTCCATGCTCACTCTTTCTGGAGAAATAATATACCCCAAGAACTGGATTTGGGTTCATTCAAATTCACATTTCTCCAGTTTGATGTGAAGTTGATTGTTTCTTGAACTTTCAACGACAATGCAAACATGTTCATCAGAAAAAATTAGGTCATCATCCAGATAAACAATCACAAACTGGTCCAACAGATCTAAAAAAACATCAAGAATAAAATGCTGAAAAGTTATGAACAGATCCACGAAACGCGTAGAGTTCTTGAAATCTCAAAACATCCTGATTTCTACAACGAATATCCATTATGTACTTAATTTGTGCAAATATTCCTATGCATCTATCTATCATGAATTATGTTTTACCAATCATGTGTTATGTGTCAGCTTTTATTGGCCTTTTTAGCTCTATTTCCAAATAAATCGCATCATGTATTCTGAGATCATGAATTTTTCTATTTTGTTTGTAAAATAAATTTCTACTTATGTACTTTTTGTATTATTATTATTGGTATTTTTCGGAATGTGACATGCCTCATATAAAGTTCCACGACCATTTCTCTCTGCATATTCACATTATCTCACAAAAGTTAGTACACCCCTCACATTTTTGTAAATATTTTATTATATCTTTTCACGTGACAACGCTGAAGAAATGACACTTTGCTACAATGTAAAGTAGTGAGTGTATAGCTTGTATAACAGTGTAAATTTGCTGTCCCCTCAAAATAACTCAACACACAGCCGTTAATGTCTAAACCGTTGTCAACAAAAGTGAGCACACCCCTAAGTGTAATTGTCCAAATTGGGCCCAAAGTGTCAATATTTTGTGTGGCCACCATTATTTTCCAGCCCCGTATTAACCCACTTGGGCATGGAGTTCACCAGAGCTTCACAGGTTGCCACTGTAGTCTTCTTCCACTTCTCCATGACGACATCACGGAGCTGGTGGATGTTAGAGACCTTGCGCTCCTTCACCTTCCATGTGAGGATCCCCCACATATGCTCAGTAGGGTTTAGATCTGGAGACATGCTTGGCCAGTCCATCCCCTTTACCCTCAGCTTCTTTAGCAAGGCAGTGGTCATCTTGGAGAAGTGTTTGGGGTCGTTATCATGTTGGAATACTGCCCTGCGGCCCAGTCTCTGAAGAGAGGGGATCATGCTCTGCTTCAGAATGTCACAGTACATGTTAGCATTCATGGTTCCCTTAATTACCTTTTGTACCACCACCCCCTCCCTTTAGAATGTAAGCTCTACGAGTAGGGCCCACCTGTCCCTTCTGTATTGAACTGTACTGTAATTGTGCTGTCCCCCCTCTACATTGTAAAATGCGCTGCGTAAACTGTTGCCGCTATATAAATTGTGTATAATAATAATAATATAATAATGAACTGTAGCTCCCAGTGCCGGCAGCACTCATGCAGCCCCAGACCATGACACTCCCACCACCATGCTTGACTGTAGGCAAGAAACACTTGTCTTTGTACTCCTCACCTGGTTGCCGCCACACACTCTTGTCACCATCTCAACCAAATAAGTTCATCTTGGTCTCATTAGACCACAGGACATGGTTCCAGTAATCCATGTCTTAGTCTGCTTGTCTTCAGTAAACTATTTGCAGGCTTTCTTGTGCATCATCTTTAAAAGAGGCTTCCTTCTGGGACGACAGCCAGGCAGAGCAATTTGATGCAGTGTGCAGCGTTTGGTCTGAGCACTGACAGGCTGACCCCCCACCCCTTCAACCTCTGCAGCAATGCTGACAGCACTCATATGTCTATTTCCCAAAGACAACCTCTGGATATGACACTGAGCATGTGCACTCAGCTTCTTTGGTCGACCATGGCAAGGCCTATTCTGAGTGGAACCTCTCCTGTTAAACCACTGTATGGTCTTGGCCACCGTGCTGCAGCTCAGTTTAAGGGTCTTGGCAATCGTCTTATAGCCTAAGCCATCTTTATGACACCGGGGAGGGAAAATGGCTAATTGGGCCCAATTTGGACATTTTTACTTAGGGGTGTACTCCCTTTTGTTGCCAGCAGTTTAGACATTAATGGCTGTGTGAGTTATTTTGAGGGGACAGCAAATTTACACTGTTATACAAGCTGTACACTCGCTCCTTTACATTGTAGCAAAGTGTCATTTTTTCTGTGTCGTCACATGAAAAGATATAGTAAAAAATATTTACAAAAATTTGAGGTGTGTACTCACTTTTGTGAGATACAGTATTTAGCAGAATAGAGTCAGTCTTTCCAACATTTTAGAGATTAAGGGAAGTGAATAACGTTTTTTAATAGGGATTTTATTCAAATCTCTCTAATCAATGCATGGACTCAAGGTGGAGTCCTTTTTTTCAACAAAGAACAGGGCTGCCCCTGCAGGAGATGTTTAGCATCTAATAAAACCTTTCTCTAAATTCCCATAAAGCAACTCCCTGAGCACATACAATTCAGGTTTTGACAGACTGAAAAAGTGACCAAAATGTATTTCTGCCCCTGGGAGCAGTTCAATTGGACAATCATATGGGTGATGAGAAGGTAATTGATCAGCATTCTTTTTAGCAGAGAAATCCTAGAACTCATGGTATTGTGGAGGCAGGTTGTATACGACTGGGTAGTTACCACGTCAACTTGTGATTCCTTGATTGGTAAAGAACTTGATCTACAAGGTTGTCTTCAATGTTCCTCGAAATGGGGGGACATTAAATTTATAGACCATGCTCCCTAGTTGATGGAGGGATTATGGGTAGAAAACCAAGGAATGCCCATGATAACAGGATATTTGGTTGTAGGAATCAGCTGGAAGTGAATCAGCTATGGTCAGTCTCAAATTGAAGTACTAGAGAAGCTGTTTCATGGGTATAAAACAAGTAAAAAAGGCGCAGTATGCAAGTACCTCAAAATGGATAAAGATATATAATACCGGATAGTCCAAAAGCAGGATGAGTATGAGATGTATACATAGGGACTTATACTCTCAGGTACATTAGTGGAAATGAGTCAGTCAGGGCAGCCACCAATAGGACCAGAAGCTGGTTTCCAGTGAACTAGAACAAAAACAAGGAGAGGGGCGCCTCTGAGAAAAGTATCAACATAACATTTTATTAATAGCAATATTCACTCACATGTGGAATGGAGTAGTAGTATGCAGCTGGGTAGAAGAGTAGTAGGAGGACTACAGGTTACAGCAGGTCCATGAGGCAGGCACCACAGGGAATCTTGTTAGGGAAAACTTGCGATGACAGGCACTGGAGGAGAGTTCCTTCTGTAAGGTTCTTCTAAATCCCAGCAGGTTGGAGCTGTATGCAGAATGTGATGTCCATCTGGCAGTACAGTAGGTTCCAAAAACAGCAGTGGCTGTGGCAGGATGTCAGGGCCGGATGGTCGGCTGTGCTGTGCTGCAGGCGTGTAGAATTGCCTGGCTTCCGGGTGGATCGAAAAACCCGTCGTGTGGTCAAATCTCAAATCGAGGCCTGGGCAGCAAAGCAGAGCGCGGCCCCGGGCTGTGACGTCATAGGCATGCGACGCGTTTCTGAGCGGGCTCGCTATTGGTGGTAGGAATAGCGGCGCTCCTTTTTCAAGCATAGCTATTAATAAAGTGTTATGTTGATACTTTTCTCAGAGGCGCCCCTCTCCTTGTTTTTGTTTCATGGGTAACATATCCTGACATTAAAGGTGACTGACCGTCTCCATATCAGTGGGGGCAGATTTATTTTGTTGTTTTAATATTATTGCTGTGGGTAAATCCCATGTCCATAAATTTTCACCCGGCCTCAGAGTCCAGCACAGCAGAACAAGAAATATTTTGACTCTTAAGCCTCGTACACACGACCGAGTTTCTCGGCAAAAACCAGCAAGAAACTTGCTGGCAGAGATTTCTTGCCGAGAAATTTGTTCGTGTGTATGGTTTCTTGTCAAGAAAAGCGACAAGAATCTTGACGAGAAAATAGAGAACCTGCTCTCTATTTTCTCGTCGAGATTCTCGTCAGCCTGTTTCTCGACGAGAAAAGTGTGTGTGTGTACACTTACCTGTTCGCCGGGAAGCCCGCGCATGCTCGAAATGACTTTGACGCATGCGCGGTAGCTTCCTAGGCATAGGTAGGGTGAACCAAGATGGCGGCGACGGCATCGAATGTGACGAGCGCATGCTCGTCGTATTCGATGACGTCACCGCGTACGCTCCATTCAAAGAACCGCGGGTTCTTTGAAATGCCGTGTGTACACTCGGCCGAGACAAGTTTCTTGTCCAAGGATCTCGTCGAAAAAAACTACGTGTTTTTTACGACGAGATTCTCGGCCGTGTGTACGAGGCTTCTGTGATAGGTTTGATAGGGATGACAAAATGAGATAATAGAGAATTAACATTTATTTTCTTCATAAATCAATAGGGAAATAGACTGGGTAATGGAGTTTATATGTTTGGGTACTACAACATCAGTTGCAGCAATTATTCTTTTAACTTTGAGAATAAGTAAATTTACAGCGCAAATCTGTGGAATATCCCCAAGTGTGTGAACAATTCCCACCAAATATGAATTGATTCTGAAAAAGATGAACTTTACATGTATTGCTGGAGTGGTATGAGCAGGTTGTAGGAACCTCCTCTTTTTCTGTATATAAGACTGTATTCCTCAATAAAGATTATTATTCCTGTTTGACCTTCAACACGGAGCTTCGTCTCGTATTTGGAGGAGAATTGTTCATATGGGTTTCTTGTTCGCCTGACTGGAGTGTTGGTAGCTGCCTTGGTGTTCGGGAATGGAATATCCTAAATGCCTTTAACCCCTTTCATACACGGGGTGTCGTTACAAAACTGAAGAAAGTACAGAATCCAACACTTCATAGATTCAGATGACTAATGAAAGGTCACAGCATTAAGCTGGACCACCATGGGTTAGCTCAAAGGGGAAAGGATTGCAGTTCTCCTGCTTTGTTTTATCCCCACAGGTTGTTTGAGCTTGAGGCAAAATCCCTGGGCAGCAACAGCCATGGGATTGGTGGTCAGGGGCGAGCAGCTGATTGGCCAGTTCAGCTCTGACTAGCCCGCGCGGGTGAAGCTATCAGAAGAGCGGGGAGCAGTTTACCTCAGACCGTTCCGGACCAGGCAGCGGCGCAGAGCTCCTGCACTATGAAGCGCCGTTCTCCCAGCAGCCGTGAGGCCCTCTTGTGTCAGCTGTTGGAGAGGGCGGAGATTAGAGGCGGTGAGGAATGGTTAGTGCGGTGCCTGGAGGAGGAGAGCGGTCCAGCTCCACCTGTCCATATTCCCCCTGAAACAGAAGAAGGCTCGTCTGCGGGCGGGGGTGGAACAAGACAGCAGCCTGCTAGGAAGAAGCGTCAGAGGACAGCGGCTTCTCCTCAGCTGACAGGTCAGGAGAGAGCAGTCAATATCCTGTCACAGAGTGCTTCTCGTCCGCGGGAGTGCAGCGCTACTCACCCTATACCTGAGGAGGCGAGTGAGCACAAAGAGGTGGTCCATGATGGTGAGATGTCTGTCATTTCTCCCAGTTCTAAATTTTCAGTGTTAATTGATTCTTTGTCTAATGTTTTACTACAGTTTAAAGGGGCACATATTAATGGTGCAGATAATATTGCAAGTTTGCAAGGGGCACAGGTGGCTGGTGCAAAACACACTGTAAATTCCAGTGAAATTTTAGGGGCACAAGTTATTGGTGCTCAGCAAGGCATTCAGCTGTGGTGTAATGCATTGGATGAATGTCAGAGGGCACAGAAGGCTGGTGCTGAAATTATGTGTTTTAACACTTCTAATGAAGCTAATAAAAGCATGGCTAATAAGCATTTTATGAATGATGTTGGTGACATTTGGCAAGATGTTAATGTTCCTATCGTACAGGACCAAGAACAAATGTCTACCCGCTCTAGGGTTGTTACCCCTCAATTGTATATTAACCCCTCACAGCTCCTTAGACCCTCTGCGGGCATGGTGAGTGAATCTTCTTTTAAAGAGCCCCTCCCATGTGAGATATTACCACTGGGTTTTCATTTACCCAAATCAGTTAAAGACAAGATTTGGAGGGGAGAATTCCTTGATATACTATCATTGTTACCGGCCTCCAAAGAATTCTTATTCAAATCTGATAGGCAGGCTGGTGATAGGTCGGATGAAGATAGGAGAAGGGCTATCCCTAGAACCTTCCAGAACTGGTTGCAAGCCTTTTGCGTCCATGCAGCAGTTATGGGGGAACGCTTCCCTGGTAAATGCTCAGGTTTGTTTCAGCACTTGGACATAGTTGCTGAAGCATTTCGCCACTTTGGAGGTTCTGCTTGGTTCACATACGACGAGAACTTTCGTCAAAAATTGTCAGTCCATCCCTCATTACACTGGGGTTCTAAGGACGTGGGTTTGTGGTTGAATCTAATGTTACCAACTAAGCCGCAGTTCACCCCTAGACTGCAACCCAGCACTCAAAATGCATTTCGCAGAGGTTTCTGCTTTGCCTTCAATGAAGGTCAGTGCAAATTCCTGACGAATTGTAGATATAGACATGAATGCTCCCACTGTAATGGGGCGCACGCGGCTAGTAGGTGTTTTCGCAAATCAAATGCAACCTCTTTCCAGTCATTGCCCAGGGACACTCCTGGTAAAAGCTCAGACTCCAGTGAATCTGTCAAAAATGCGCCCATGGCTTGAGCGCTATCCAGATCGCAGGATGGGGGCTCTGTTAATTGATGGATTCCAAGAAGGGTTTTTGGTCCCTTCTTTTAAAGGCCCGGGTTGTACCCGGGTACAGAATTTGATATCCGCTTATAAACAGGTGGTCCAGGAAAAAATATCTAAGGAACTATCAGATGGTAGGATTGCTGGCACCTTTTCGGTTCCGCCATTTTGGGATTTTCGCCTTTCACCGTTGGGAATAGTTCCTAAAAAGGAGCCGGGCTGTTATAGGATGATACACCATCTTTCTTATCCTCCGAAATTTTCATTGAATGATGAGGTCTCCGATGTTTTAGCCCCGGTGTGCTACTTGTCTTTTGATGAGGCGTTAGTCTTGTTAAGGCGGTCCGGCCAAGGTTCTTTGTTAGCCAAAGCTGACATTAAATCAGCTTTTCGCTTACTCCCAGTCCACCCACAAGGTTTCAACTCCTTGGGTTTTCAATTTATGGGTCAATTCTATTTTGACAAATGTATGCCCATGGGGTTTTCATTATCTTGCTTTTATTTTGAAGCATTCTCCACTTTTTTACATTGGGTTTTGTCCGAACTATCACCCCATGGGGCAATTCTTCATTATTTGGATGATTTTTTATTTATCGGTCCGGCTGAGTCAGCGGAATGCCTGGAAACTTTGCAGGCATTCGTTGATGTTTGCAAGCACTTCGGTGTGCCTCTGGCATCCGAAAAAACGTTTTTTCCCTCTACCTCCCTCGAATTTTTGGGCATTATGATTGATTCTGAACACATGGAATTCAGGTTGCTGGAGCAAAAACTCCAGAAGATGAGATCTTTGATCTCAGTTTTTCTATCCAAGAAAAAGGTTCTGCTGAAAGAAGCCCAATCTCTTTTGGGACTTTTTGCTTTTGCAGCTAGAATTATTCCTATGGCTAGGGTTTTTCCACGCAGATTTTCCCTTGCTATCGGGGGTATAAAAAACCCATTCGCTCACATTCGTATCTCCAAGGGGATCAGGGAGGACCTAAAAATTTGGGATTCCTTTTTGGGTAATTTTAATGGTTCCACGATATGGCAACAGGAGTTTGTTGACAGCACCCAGTTGGAATTCTTTACTGATGCATCTGGGTCCGTAGGCTTCGGGGCCTTTTTGAAGGGCCACTGGTGTGCTGGTAAATGGCACAAGGAATGGTTTCAGAAGGACGTCCTGCAGAACTTGGTCCTTTTGGAACTATTCCCGGTCCTAGTTTCAGTTGTAATTTGGAAGGAGGACTTTATGAATCATAGGATCCTGCTGCACACTGACAACAAGGGTGTACTTTTTGCTGTCAACACTTTATCTTCTAAGTCGGAACCTGTGATTAAATTATTGCGTTTTCTGGTTTTACATTGTATGCGTTTTAACATTTGGCTGAAAGCAGAACACATACCGGGTATACATAATAACATTGCTGATGCTTTGTCTCGTTCACAGTTCAAGAAGTTTCGGGATTTGGCGCCAGCAGCGGACCAACAAGGGACCCCTTGCCCAGATTTCCTCTGGGGCTTAATCTGGGACTGATACTCTGTAACCTCAGGAATTCAGTGTCAAAAAAGACGTGGTTGGATTATAAGCTTTCATGGTCTAGATGGTGTTCTTTCTGTCAAGTTTTGAGTTTGGATCCTTTGAACGTCACCTCTTATGTAGCTTTAGCGTTCTTATCTTTCCTTATCCAGTCAAACCTTAGCCCTGCTTCTATTAGCAAAATTTTAGCCGGGGTCTCATTCTTTCTAAAATTTGCAGGTCTGCCTGCTCTTACCTCTTTCTTTCAAGTTACTCAAGTCCTTAAGGGATTTAGGAACTCTAGGTTTTCTCGGGACAATAGGCGTCCAATTTCAGTTTCCTTGTTGGCGGATCTCCTTAGAATTCTTCAGGAGGTTTGTTCATCTGATTTTGAGTCCTTACTTTTTAGAGCAGCATTTTCAGTAGCTTTCTTTGGAGCCCTTAGGATTGGTGAATTTACGGCTGCAAATAAACGTTGTTTATCTTTTCTTAGGTTTTCTCATGTTGTAATAGAAGGAGGTTTCCTTCATTTTTTTCATTTGTAGGTCCAAATCTTCCCCGGTTGGTAAAGGTCAATGGTTCTCTTTAGCCAGCTCATCGAATGAGGCTATATGTCCTGTCTGTCAAGTTTCTATGTATATGTCAGTTAGACCTGTTTCTTTTGACTCCTTTTTTGTTCACAAGGACTTATCGTCGTTGACTAGGTTCCAATTCTCAGCTGTTTTGGCTGCCTGTTTAAAACGCCTCAACCTCTCCGGTTTCCGCTTTTCTTCCCATTCATTTCGGATTGGGGCGGCCACTAAAGCTGATTCATTGGGTCTTTCAGAAGAAAAATTAAAACGTATAGGCCGTTGGGGTAGTAACAGATATAAGGTGTATGTTCGTCCTGAGCTTCTAATTTTGTAATTTTTCTTTTCAGATCACCTCAAGACAATTGTTTGGATAGTGGGCCACTCCTACGTGTTTTGGGCGGCCAAACATGCTGAATCCAGAACTTACTCCTCCAATTTAGGTCTGGACTCTAAGTCTTTTAAGGTTTTTTGGTCAGGTGTCATGGGTTTGCGTTGGATGAATCTTAAGGAACAATTATCCTATTTGGCCAGCATTTGGCCTCCCCCCCAAATTTTGGTCATTCATGCGGGAGGGAATGATATCGGGAAGATGGGTACATGGGATTTATTATGTGAAATGAAGAGGGCTCTTTGTTTCATAAAACTTATGTTCCCATCCACGACCTTGACAATTTCGGAAATTATCCCGAGGCTTTTGTGGTCTCCTCAGGGTGGCCTGTTTTATTTGGATAGGATACGGAGGAGACTTAATAGAACAATTCATAGTTTTCTAATTTCATCTGGCGGTCTTTCCTTTTGCCATTCGGAATTGGAAGGTTTTGTCCCAGGTTTGTTCAGGAAGGATATGGTCCACTTATCTTTTATAGGCCTGGACATTTTCAATATGGGTCTGCAAGATTTGATTGTATCAGCCACGGTGGTGGGGGGGCCGCAGCCAGTACCTATGTTACTGGCTCCGGCCGGTGGGGAGTAGTCGTCCAGCTTGGACTGGATGGACACCAGTTAAATTTTTGATAATATAATTTGGCCATGATGGCTTATTTAATTTTTATTTAAAGGATTTATGTTAACCCCCTATGGATAACACCGTGGCCATATAAATATCCAAGTAAAATAAATATGTGTTGGATTATATTTTTTGTGTGGTCTTTTTTATTCAAAATACCTTTGTGCTAGCCCATGAAAGGTCACAGCATTAAGCTGGACCACCATGGGTTAGCTCAAAGGGGAAAGGATTGCAGTTCTCCTGCTTTGTTTTATCCCCACAGGTTGTTTGAGCTTGAGGCAAAATCCCTGGGCAGCAACAGCCATGGGATTGGTGGACAGGGGCGAGCAGCTGATTGGCCAGTTCAGCTCTGATTAGCCCGCGCGGGTGAAGCTATCAGAAGAGCGGGGAGCAGTTTACCTCAGACCGTTCCGAACCAGGCAGCGGCGCCCGCCCTCCCTCCCTATTTTTAGAAGTCATGTTGTTGTCCAAACGGGGGAGTAGTCGTCCAGCTTGGACTGGATGGACACCAGTTAAATTTTTGATAATATAATTTGGCCATGATGGCTTATTTAATTTTTATTTAAAGGATTTATTTTAACCCCCTATGGATAACACCGTGGCCATATAAATATCCAAGTAAAACAAATATGTGTTGGATTATATTTTTTGTGTGGTCTTTTTTATTCAAAATACCTTTGTGCTAGCCCATGTGCTCCTTAGTGACTCACCAACTGCTATGGATGGTAAAGTTATAAACTAGCAATTACACAGGATTAAATATTTGAATTGTTCCAAACTTCATGGACTCCAACTTCACAGCCTGTTAATATCTCCTCCAAACCCTGTGGATGATCTGAGCCCAAGCCTACAGTAGCGTGATGCTGTGTCTCTCTCCACTCTGCTGATTTCAATCTCTCCACCTGTCAGTTTTTCTCCCACATTGGACAATCGGCAATTAAGGGAAAGAGGAAAGAAAAACTTACATAGCTTAATCTTGTTTTAAAATTTGTTGCATTCATTTAAAACTTTCGAAAAATAATAATGTCAACCCGACACTAGGGAACAATTGCGTATTATCAATAATGAGATCCTCTGCTCCTGGCTGTGTTCCAAATCCTGAGAGCCTGATCTCTGTAAAAGGCTTGATGGTGTCAGCGTCCCAGCCTCCGCCCTACTAGTTTCATAATGTTAACGTCCTCAAGGAGCAGAGTCCGCAATTGTCCAGGTATTTCTGTGGCACTGATTCCTCTTTCTACTGTGTGATTCTTTTAACTTTGTTGGGACAATTAACTGCGTAATGCCCAAAGTCCCAACAATATAATATCAGTTCCCTGAACATCTCTCTTTCTCCTGAGTAGAAATTTATCTCTCAGAAGTATCGACCTGCATAGGTTCAGGAGTGTAAGAATCCAGAGAAACTTTTGAAAACTTCTGAACGAACAGACTAGCAGAGAAATGCCTCCCCTAAAAATCCACCAAAAATCTATACCAGATCCAATTATGCAACCTGGCGGGTCAGGAAAGGTTGGGGGTAAAAGTGTGCAGCGTCGCCCTCCTAAACCATACCAAGCCACATGCTCTTAACATGCAGAGGTAAACCTATGGCAAAGCACCTTGACAACATGTTGAACAACATAAGGACAAAGACCTGTTCCCCAAAGCCCTGGCCTAATGTGTGTACGGGTCTGCAGGCACAGGGCTAATCAGATTCTGGATGCCCCTTTAATAATAAAATGATGCATACATAGTACCTCTACCAATTCACACAAAAAGGTAAACGGAAAACACTTTCACAGTTTTTGACAAGTCCTCTATTAACAAAAAAGTAGTCCTACAATGTACATTCATCATCAATCACTTTGCTCAGCAACACATATGATTATATGTCAATCATGATGGATTAACCCGACACCCACAGAAAGAAAAAAATCCTAAAGACAAACAGACACATCCAATCCCATCATCTCACTTTGAATGACATCTACTCTGTGAAAAGTAAACAAAAGGGCAGCATCTCATGGGTGACATCATTGACCATATATGTCCATGACTATATTTGGTCAATGTAACTGCCCAATTATGGTCATGTGGCCGTATTTGGCCAGTGATGTCATGCTATCCTTTTCTTTTGCATGACCAGGTATTCTCAGCCAGTAAATGAATAGGGATGAGTGGTGTCACTGGATGCTGGCACATGCTGTTTTTTAGCAACCATTCAAATGAAGAAACTGTCACATATAGTAGCAGTAGACATACTGCTACTGTATATAAAAATCTTCTCCCACCAATTAACCTCAAGCTCTGGCACTTGGTTGAACGCCTGATCATCCAAAGTGTTGCTCATACATGTGTTCGTACCGAGCCTTCAGCTCATGCCTAATTAATGCCTAAACATGCTTATATAAGACGTTATAACACTGCACACAGTCATTCCTTATACTTTACTTTCACTAAATTCCTATTGGCATTTCATTTTTAATATACTGACTTTATAAAGATAAAACTCGTAAACAAAATTTACCATTGTTTAGCACCTGTCATAAGGCATTATTTCTAAATAAGATGCTTTACAGAACAATGTGAAGATTAATTAATGTTTATTGTATAAGGCAGATGGCATCTGTTAGACTATTTTGCTTCAATACTTTGAGTCTCTGACCCAGAACAAGTACGCAGTTATGGATATGTGGCTTTTCTAATCTGCATACTATTTAACTAAGTGACTCAGTAGGTCAGGATAACAGTCAACAACAGCAGTCCATGTATTTTACTCATGACAAATTTACTTTAAAGTGCAGCTAAAGTCAAAAGTATTTGTTTTATCTTGGGGGTTTTTTAAGTTTTTTTTTTTGTTTGTCTTTGTCCTCGCTAGGGAGCTGGACCCCCTTCTGTTTGTCCTGATGACCATTGTCATTGGGACTGAAAATGAGGGGAAATACAACATTTTAAGTTGTCACCAGAACATAAATAAAAGTGGAATCTTGCAGTCTGGATTTCCCTCACTTTGGAAAGATTTCCTCTTACTTCCTGTTGTGTCTCGAGGACAAAAAGTAAATGAAAATCGCCTAATAGAACACAAAAAGCCCAAAAAAACAAGGATTTTAACCCTTACTTACTCTAGACAAATTACTTTTTTTTTCTACTATATTCATACTTTAAAATACAAGATGTCCCCGGTTTCCAGGGACAGTGCCCGGACTGAGAATGCAGGGGTGGCACCAGGTGATCCTGGGTGGGTGCTGAGGCAGAGGGGGGCGGTCCAAGGTGCCACACACTTGGGGGTGTCAGGCCGGTGTCACTTGCTGTAACAGCTTTAATTAAAATTGCCAAGTGCCCGCCGTCACACAAGTCCCGCCTCCTAGTTTGGCTCCTTTGATAGATAGCACACTTGTCCAATGCTGGGACATGTGCTGTCTATCATAGGTAGGAGCTGATCCAGGAAGCGAGACTTGTGTGACGGCGGGCACCCAGCAATTCAAATTAAAGCTTTTACAGCGGGCGACGCCGGCCTGTGTGATGACACTGGCTCTCCTCTCTGATCCCCTTCACAGGTGAGGCTGCTTCCATGGGCACAGGTGAGGCTGCTTCCATGGGCACAGGCGAGGCTGCATACATTGGCACAGGTGAGGCTACATACATGGGCAGAGGTGAGGCTGCATTGCTGGGGACTGGTGAGGCTGCATACATGGGCACTGGTATGGCTGCATTGCTGGGCACTGATAAGGCTGCATTGCTGGGCACTGGTGAGGCTGCATTTCTGGGGCATGGTGAGGCTGCATTGCTGGGGCATGGTGAGGCTGCATTGCTGAGCACTGGTGAGGCTGCATTGCTGGGCACTGGTAAGGCTGCATTGCTGGGCACTGGTGAGGCTGCATTGCTGGGCACTAGTGAGGCTGCATTTCTGGGCACTGGTGAGGCTGCATAAATGGGCGCTGGTGAGGCTGCATAGATGGGTGCTGGTGAGGCTGCATAAATGGGAGCTGGTGGGGCTGCATAGATGGGCACTGGAGAAGCTGCATTGCTGGGCACTGGTCAGGCTGCATTGCTGGGCACTGGTGAGGCTGCATTGATGGGCACTGGTGAGGCTGCATTGCTGGACACTGGTGAGGCTGCATAGATAGGCATTGGCGAGGCTGCATAGAAACACCCGGTGAGGCTGTATGGCTGGACACTGGTGAGGCTGCATTGCTGGACACTGGTAAGGCTGCATTGCTGGGCACTGGTCAGGCTGCATTGCTGGGCACTGGTCAGGCTGCATAGAGTTCCTTGAAAAACTATTTATACCCTTTAAATTTTCCACATTTTGGCATGTTACATCCAAAAACGTAAATGTATTTTATTGGGATTTTATGTGATAGACCACCACAACGTGGCACATAATTGTGAAGTGGAAGGAAAATTATAAATTGTTTTATTTATTTTTTTACGAATAAATATCTGAAAGGTGTGGCTACATTTGCATTCAGCCCCCTTTACTCTGATACCCCTAACTAAAATCTAGTGGAACAATTGCCTTCAGAAGTCACCCAATTAGCAAATAGAGTCCACCTGTGTGTAATTTAATCTCAGTATAAATACAGCTGTTCTGTGAAGCCCTCAGAGGTTTGTTAAAGAACCTTAGTAAACAATCAGCATCATGAAGACCAAGGACCACATCAGACAAATCAGGGATAAAGTTGTGGAGAAGTTTAAAGCAGGGTTAGGTTATAAAAAAAATGCCAAGCTTTGAACATCTCATGGAGCACTGTTCGATAAACATTGATGGGCACTGGTGAGGCTGCATTGGTGGGCACTGGTGAGGCTGTATTGGATGGGCAGTGGCGAGGCTGCATAGATGGGCACTGGTGGGGCTGCATAGATGGGCATTGGTAAATCTGCATATATGGGCACTGGCGAGGCTGCATAGATGGGCACAGCTGAGCCCTGCATTCTTTATGTAGCGCAATGCTGAGCCCTGCATTCTTTATGTAGCGCACTCCTGAGCCCTGCATTCTTTATGTACCATACTCCTGAGCCCTGAATTCTTTATGTAGCACATTCCTGGGCCCTGCATTCTTTATGTAGCGCACTCCTGAGACCTGCACTCTCTTTTTTCCCTATCTTATCTTCATAACATTTCGTAGTCATATCTCAAAAAAGTCTAAAGCCCTGTACACACGATCGGATATCCTATGGATTTTCATCCGATGGATGCTTTTCATCAGACAAACCGATCGTGTATGGGACCCATCGGTCTTTTTTCCATCGCTTTAAAAAAATAGAACATGTTTTAAATTTTTCCGATGGATAAAAAAACGATCGAAAACTCTGATCGTCTATGGGCAAGTCCATCGGATCAAAAACCCACGCATGCTCAGACTGAATTAGGAGACAGGAGCGCTCGTTCTGGTAAAACTAGCGTTCCTAATGGAGAGAGCACATTCGGCATTCTGCAAGTTATTGCTTCGTTTAATGCAGCGCATTGTATTTTGCTTTAGAATGGTGTTTAAAATTTCGTTTTTGCTGCAGATCTTTATCACGAGCTCTGACAAACTTATGTCTTTCTTGTTTCTTGCGATCTTATTATGATTTATTATTAAAGGCCGACCTCACATTTTAAAAAAAAAATTTTTTTCCATTTCTTTGTGTGTTAATTTCTCACAAGAACATTTATTTTTTTAATTTTTCCCTCATGGACGTTGGTGTCCCTTGTTATTAATTACACATTGTATTTAGGAAATGTTATTGCTACTCCCCAGAAAAACACATCAGGCAAGTATTTTTGCTGAAATCAAATATCCATTTATTCTGGTAAAATATCAAACAAAAAACGAAGTGCAACAATTCGGAAATTAGCGGAAAATATGAAGTCATTGGACCCCAAAGGCAGACATGACTATGATGAACAATAAAATAAACAACAGCATGAAATCAGTAGCAGCAGCCAAAGACATACATCATCCCAAGCTGTGGTACTCCATGAACCTGCAACTTCTGGAAGAGCAGCTCGAAGCCAGAGAATCACCTCCTGCTCTTCCCTGTAGCCTTCCCTCCACGCTTCCCTGCAGTGTTCCCTCCACGCCTCTCTGCAGCGTTCCCTCCACGGCCCCGTCCATGCACCCTTGCAGGCCGGGCCACTGGGGGTGGTAATGTGGCAGGAGGAGGAGGAGAAGGAGGAGAAGATTGGCCTGATGTGACAGATGGTGGCCTCAGTCAGCTGCCCCCTCGCCCCCATGTGTACGGCAGTATATATAAGGTGCTCACAGAGGGCATGTTGTCCCGCCTCCATTTGGAGTAACTTGTCCGCCAAGTATGTACTAAACCCCTCCACAGGGTTGAGGGGGGCCCTCATGATGGCAGCAGCGTCACGTATCATTTTGAGTGACTCCTCCTCCACTTGTGTCATCCTACGATTTTTTTTAGGTCTGATGTGGAGGGGAGCCACTTGTGACACTGTGCTGCCACTAGGCCTGGGGACCTGCTGCATGCCACTTGGCCCTGCCTCCTCCTGGCTGATACTCACCCCTGCCTCCTCCTGCCTGCCACATTCCTGCGCCTCTTCCTCCTGGCTGGCCTCATCCTGTGTATAAAAAAGGCACATAGTTAGATATTTTTGGCAAACTATCACACACAATTTTCATCTCATGACTGTTTCCTTTTTTTGGAGATACTTAAACAATCATTTTGGTCCCCCTTGTTTATTTTTTTTTTGGGGGGGGGGAATGGTAGCATTTTGGCAGAATAAATCAAGTTCATCACAATAGTACTTTGAGGCCAATATTTATTTACGAAAATACTATACCTGGCTGAAGATGCGAAGATCAGGCTCTTCAAGCACAGGTGGCTCCTCCTCCACCTCTGCAGGGGTGGAGGGAGGGGTGGAGGGAAGGGTGGGAGGAAAGCTGGAGGGAAGGGTGGAAGGAACGCTGGAGGGAAGGGTGGAAGGAAGGGTTGAGGGAAGACTGGACATTGATTCCCTGGCCTCAATCTGGTCATCCAGAAATTGCAGGTGCTTGAAGTACCACAGTTTGGGCTGTAGTACATCGTCTGCTGATGCTCCTGATCTCTTGGAAACACTGACTTTTTTGTAGATTTTTTTGTATGCATTACGCATGTTGTTTATTTTATTGTTCATCATAGTGTAGTCTGCGCCTGGGACCCAGGGCTTCATATAATCTGCCAATTTCTCGATTGTTGCCCGACGTACAGCACTCTTGTGATAAGAGGGATGGTTAACTTCCCAGAGGTTTCTCATTTCTTTATATTTCTCTATCAAAATCATCATGACATCCGGATCACGCAGTTTATTCATCTTTTTATATCTGCAAGTAAAAAACCCAGTGGAAACCAAAAAAAATCAGATTCGATTCTCCTCAACTTATCACAATATTGGTCTTTACAATCATGAACCATTATAGGCCATTGTAGGCCCCAGTTCCCTTCTTACCTTAGTTGTGGTGTTTGCAGCACTTCCGGTCGTTCTTACTCCGCGCAACCCTAATAACTTCGTTCCCATTTTTATACCCTGCGCATGCGTGTAACTCCGCCCGCGTCGCCCGCCCATGACGGACTTTTTCTGCATTTCCCCACCCCTTAACGTTCGGCGCACAGTGGGAGACGGCGTAATGTCGGTGACACAGGTGGCTTCTTTACTCGAAAGTAACGACGAGGAAAGGCCGGAGGCGGAAACGTCCCGATCCAGGATTAAAAGATATAAGGCGACTAATATGTCATTTGCTGAGATGGCGGAGATGGTGGACATTCTGCGGAGGAAGGATTACGATGGGAAGCATGGGCCATACGACACACCTAATCTCCGGAAGTCACAAATAATGGAGAAAGTGGCGAAGACTCTATATCAGAAATATGGGGTCATGAGATCCAAGGAGCAGCTCCGTAAAAGGTGGTCTGACCTGAAGCTGAGGGAGCCGGAGCAGTATAGGAAGCTTAAAAAAAGCATAGAAAAAAGTAAGCTTTTATTTTTACTGTGTTCTTTCACATTGTAAGATGTATTCTTCCATGTTTTGCACCATGTGCTTGTATTGACTGGTTTCACATTTCAAAAAGGCAACTTTAATGTTAAGTTGAGGGTCCACTTCTTTGGTTTCCTTTTCTTCCCCAAAAAATGTTCGTCTTCCACAAAACATGTTTGGCACATATCCACGTAAACTACATGTGGTCATGCCTCATTTTCCAAAAACAATGTTTATCTACACATTGTTGGCTAGATGATGTGTTGTAACTAAAGTAGAATGTGAATGAAAGACTCAAATGGATTCTGGGTAAAGGAGATGACACTCAGGAGCAAGTACAGGAGCTTGTTCAGGAGCAAGATACTATAGTGTTGCCCGCATGACTAAATTGTAAAGGGTGTCACACCCAGGTGCACCAGTGGATACCTTTGTGGTTCTCAAAATTTGGTTTTTAGGCCCCTTAAAAAAAAAAATGCTGCTTTGTAGAGCTCTCAGGATCTCATGTGTTCATCTTTGAACTCAGGGCCAAATATCAGTTGTACCCCACTTCAAAACAATGTATATAATATCTGGGTGAAAATCTCTGTGTGCTAAAGGATACCTATTTTTTGGCATTCCCATAGGGGAGAGGAGACTGGGAGGACAACAATCTGAGGAGACGAGGAAGCACAGACCACCTAAACTCCCCCAAGATCCCAAAGCAGCCCAAGATCAGCATGTTGAGGAACTGGAGGTGGAGGAAGGGGAGGTGGAGGAGGGAGAGGTGGAGCTTATCCCCACAACAGGTCAGTGTCTGTCCACACAACTTCAAGGTCAATACAGATGTAGGCGTGCATATTTCTAAATGTCTTTTTTTTTTAAGGGGATGAACGTGGTGGTGTGTCAGGAACTCAAAATCCTCCATTCTCGAGTGCAAGTGCCAAAATAATTATTCAAGAAATAATGGAATGCAGTAGCGAAATGGACATTATGAGAAAGAGAATGAATGTGATTGAGCAAAAATATAAAAACATTATAGATATTTTGGGGAGAATAGTGTGACCCCCCCCCCCTGTTTTTGTGTTTTGTTATGCGTCACAAATTTGCAATGGGATTTCCACCAGCCCAAATGTGAAGATGCACACAGTGACTCAACATGTGCTATCTGCCGACACAGGATATCTATGTCCCTGTTTTGGGGGTGCAACCTCTTCCTCCCTACTCAAGTAGGTTCGAGGAAGGGTTTGCACCTCCAAAGCACGTCCATTGATCCCCCATGATGGCAGATAGCACATGTTTACCTTAGCCATGGGATCAGGTTGAAAAGACACATTCGAGACACAAAAAGAAAGGGGTTCTTCACATTTGGGTTGGATCAGGGGTGACACCACCCCATCTCAAGTTTCTCCTTTTCACTTTGTTCTTTACTTTCAATGTTTTTACCACAAAAATTAAAATTTTGACCCTTGCATGTTTCTGCAAAACAATCCTTCCTCAAAAAAAGCTAAAAAATGGGGAGCTCAAACCTTCTACATATTTGTATTAAAACCAAACAAAAGGGTTGCACAGAGTAAAAAGTTTCTGGAAGACGCAAAAAGGTGTGGCTTGTTATTTCGATGCTCACTAGCATTTTTGGAAATGCCCAAACAATGTTTTTTATAGTGCCAATTGGGGCTATTTACTAAGGATTAATACACTTGGCACTTGGCACTACAAGAACCTGGGAGACACATAAACCCAAAAATCAAGAATGACAAAACCATATTTTTTATACGATAAAAATTTATTTGGATTATACAAATAGTCAGATGTGGTCTGGCATTGCGATGGCCCCCCTACCCATGAAGTACTCAACGTATTTATCACGTACTTCACGGGCACTTTGGGGGGCCAAGCCAGTATGGGCAGGGTCGAGGCCGGTCAGAATGGTCATCTCGGATGGACCGGCCTCAGGTCCAACTGTTGACAGATATGAAGGTGAAAAATGTCTCTGGAAATTGTGCATTATGCAGCAGCAGTAAACTATGGTGTTCAGCTTGTATTCCGCCAAATGAATTGCTGTCTGAAACAGGCGGAACCGGCTGGCCATTATCCCAAAGGCATTCTCCACAACTCTCCGGGCTCTGACCAGCCGGTAATTAAAAACCCTCTTCTCCGGGGTGAGGGTGCATTGGGGAAACGGCCGCATGAGGTGTGGTCCAAGTCCACATGCTTCATCCGCGATGAAAACGAACGGTAGTCCTTCCACGTTCTTTGCATCTGGAGGCAGTGCAAGACCCCCAGCCTGCAGACGGTGAGCGAACTCCGTCTCAGCGAATACTCCGCCATCGGACATCCGGCCATTCTTCCCCACGTCCACATACAGGAACTCGTACCGTGCCAACACCACCGCCATTAACACAATACTATTGAAACCTTTATAGTTAAAATAGTATGACCCCGAACGGGGTGGCGGCACTATGTGGACGTGCTTGCCATCAATTGCCCCTCCACAGTTGGGGAAGTCCCACCGCTGGGCAAATTGATCAGCCACAGTCAGCCATTCCTGTGGTGTGCAAGGAAACTGTGGAGTCAAACAAAAAGAAGACATTAGTACGTTTTAAGTTTACAGTGCAAACAGATAACACAAAGACATTGTTGACCAACATCAGGCTACCATTATTATTTAAGGCAGTATTTCATGGCCTAAAAAGAAGGCCCACTTTGCACATGACTCACCCCCCTGAGGGGACATTATAAAAATTACTAAGGAGGGGTTTGAGGTGATTTGGGGGGCCCCAAATAAAGGCTAGACCACTCTGCTGAACTTGAATGAGTAATAAAACATTTGTCAACATTTTAGGGGGGGGGGATTGCTAAACTACGATGGTAATGAGCCCAAACAAATCCTGAGTAAAAAAATAGGCTAGCTGTGTTTGGGCCATGGATAGCATGCTGGAGAGGTTAGTGAAGGGAAATAGGCATGTAGGCCCCAAAAAAAGACCAATAGATGTAAAAACATGCATGGGGGAAATTACCAAGGATATTACAAACAGGCAAATTTGGGAAGGAGGGAAAAAAAAAATTATGTAGCAAACAATCCAAACATATAATGTGATGTTAAAGGAGCAAACTTACCTTCATATAGTCCTTCTGCAGGACCTGAATAATGGCCGAACACGTTTCAGGGATAATGATCCCGAGAGCCTGGGGGGAGATGCCTGTTGTGAACTTGAGGTCCTGCAAGCTTCTCCCAGTCGCCAGGTATCTCAACGTGGCAATAAGCCTCTGCTCGGCAGTGATGGCCTGGCGCATCACAGTGTCCTGCCTCGTGATATAGGGGGACAGCAAATCCAACAGACGGTGAAATACGGGGTCCGTCATCCTGAGATAATTCCTGAAATCATCAGGATTATTCTCATGGATTTCCCGCAGCAGAGACATATGAGAGAATTGGTCCCGCTGTAGCAACCAATTCTTGGTCCATGAACTCCTCCTCACCCTGTTCACGGACTGAACTCGGGTTACAGTGTTAACCGCAACACCAAGTCCATAGCCAGCACGAGCTCGAGAATGAGAACGGACTTCAAACATGGTTTTAAACCGGTCGCCTGGTCAGAACGCACTCAAACAGAACGCACCGTGGAACAGCAAGGCCTGAGAAGAACGACCTGAAAACAGTAAACGAACGGCCAAGAAGGCACTGCCAAGCAGTAACGACCTGACTGCATGCACTGAAGAACAAATACGAACCCACAAGCACAAACTGAACAGCAGGAAACGATCTGAAAAGCACGGAGACTGAAAAGCGCGAATCGGCTCTCACCAAACTTTTACTAACACGCGGTAACACGAAATCAGCAAAAGCAGCCCAAGGGGTGGCGCCATTAGATTTGAACTTCCCTTTTATAGCGCCGTCGTACGTGTTGTACGTGCCGTCGTTTTGTTGCCGTCGGTTTTTGGACTGATGGTGTGTGGCCAAGACTGATGAAAAACAGTTTCATCGGATTTCCGATGGAGAAATCCATCGGACGAAAATCCATAGGATATCCGATCGTGTGTACAGGACTTCAGAAGTATATTTTTTTAAATCTCATGGACAAAATGTGAGAAATAACATATATATCATACAATCATTCCATAAACACATACCACATACACTGCATATATAGTTTGAGGAAAATATGCTACTAAAATAGTTTTTTTTTCCAGAAATCTGTGAATGAATAAACTGCAAGTCTCATCCACCACCACGAGAGATGGATTTGTACCTCTCAACGGACTACAAGTGCTGTTATCAGTAAATTCATAGTCCATTGATACTTCCTCCAGCTTTCTAACTGAAAGCCCGTACAAGGCAGAATGCTAGAGGAAGTGTCTACAGGTGTCTGATAATGCAAATTTTTTTCCTGCAAAAACATGTGCATTTATTTAATTTTTTTAAGGTGAACCTGGTCTTTAAGTCTAATTGTATTCTGTATTAAGCACTTATGGACCTCCCGCCATCGTTATACGTCGGCTGTTTAAAGAGGGATATCATTGTTATGGCAGCAGCTAGCTACCATAAACCCGGTATCTTCTTCAGCGGGCGGCCTGCTTTCAGATAAAAGTGGTCTCTGTGGCAGATTCGCCGCAAGATCACTTTTATCGGCGGTGGGGGAGGGCCTCCTGCCGCACTCAAAACGTCACTTCCGCCCATAGCTCTTAACCACTTCGCGCCTGGGCTATTGCCAAAAGACGCCCGCATTGTGGCGCTCAATTGCCGGGAGGGCGTCCATGGACGTCCTCCTGTTTGCTTTCGCGTTGCGCGCCGCCGCGGGCGCGCATTGGGGAAAAGCTGTGCCCGCCATGTCACGCGGGTGCCGATGCGCGTGCCTGGCGGCCGCGATGTCCGGCAGGTACCCGCGATCGGCTGTCACAGAGCCAGGGACGTGGATCTCAGTGTGTAAACACAGAGATCCACGTCCTGTCAGGGAGAGGAGACCGATGGTGTGTCCCTTGTACATAGGGACAGCCATCGGTCACCTCCCCCAGTCAGTCCCCTCCCCCCACAGTAACAATCACCTAGCAGGGAACACAGTTAACCCCTTGATCGCCCCCTAGTGTTAACCCCTTCCCTGACAGTCACATTTATACAGTAATCAGTGCATATTTATAGCACTGATCGCTGTATAAATGTGAATGGTTCCAAAAATGTGTCAAAAGTGTCCGATGTGTCCACCATAATGTCGCAGTCACAATAAAAATCACAGATCGCCGCCATTACTAATAAAAAAAAAAAGAATGTCATAATTCTATCCCCTATTTTGTAGGCACTATAACTTTTGCGCAAACCAATCACTATACGCTTATTGCGATTTTTTTTAACCAAAATATGTAGAAGAATACGTATCGGCCTAAACTGGGAAAAAAATAGCTTTTTAAACAAAAATTGGGTTATTTATTATAGCAAAAAGTAAAAAATATTGTGTTTTTTTCAAAATTGTCGCTCTATTTTTGTTTATAGCACAAAAAATAAAAACTGCAGAAATGATCAAATACCACCAAAAGAAAGCTCTATTTGTGGGAAAAAAAGGCCGTCAATTTTGTTTGGGAGTCACGTCGCACGACCGCGCAATTGTCATTCAAAGCGTGACAGTGCTGAAAGCTGAAATTTCGCCTGGGCAGGAAGGGGGTTTAAGTGCCCAGTTGTCAAGTGGTTAAAGAGACATTTTTTTTTTCAAACAACATTTATTTAATTTTTTTAATTGCATTCTTTTTACATTCTGTCATGCCTGTTTTCTATTACAAGGGATGTTTACATAAAAGGTCAAATAAATTAGATTTATTTTTTTTTAAACGCGACGCCTCTCGCCGAGCTCGCGCGCAGAAGCGAACGCATGTGTGAGTAGTGGCCGCATATAAAAACAGTGTTTAAACCACACATCTGAGATATCACCGCGATCGGTAGAGTGAGAGCAATCATCCTAGCCCTAGACCTACTCTGTAACCCAAAACATGCAACCTGTAGAATTTTTTAAACGTTGCATATGGAGAATTTTATGGGTAAAAGTTTGAACCGGGGGAAATTTTGAAGCGTGACATGTTGGGTATCAATTTACTTGGCGCAACATCATTTTTCACAATATAAAAAAAATTGGGCTAACTTTACTGTTGTCTTATTTTTTTTCTTCAAAAAAAATTATTTTTTACCAAAAAAGTGCGCTTGTAAGACCAGTGCGCAAATACGGTGTGACAAGAAGTATTGCAACGACAGCCATTTTATTCTCTAGGGTGTTGGAAAAAATATATATAATGTTTGGGAGTTCTAAGTAATTTTCTAGCAAAAAAAACAAGTTTGAAAAATAGGGGCTGAAGTGGTAATGTAAAAGTCAATATAATTATTGGGAAAAGAGCAGCAGAACTGGTTAAAGCATCCTTGGAATAAATATACCTCCACATAGAAATCTTTGCAATCTTTGATCCTTTGCATGTGTCCTAGTTTTTGGAGCATCCTGCTAATTTCTTCATAACTTGGACAACCTCATTTTGTGAAATCACACAGGAGCTAAGAGAAGCAGTAAGGTGGGATCTCGTCTGAGGCAAGATCACCAGAAGAGAAGGCAACTGTCGGGAGTGTGGTTGACATTCACTTTCGTGGGAGACTTACTAAGACTAGAGAGTGCAGAATTTGGTGTAGCTGTGCATGGTAACCAATCAGTTTTTAACTTCTGCTTTTTCAATTAAGCTTTGACAAAAATAAATAAAAAACATGTAAGCTAATTGGTTTCTATGCATAGCTGCACCAGATTTTGCACTGTCCAATTTTAGTAAATCTTCCACTATGTATATGGAGTACATTAGTGTTTAAGTTTGCCAGTTTCAGTCTTTTCCACCATTCTTCAACTTGGCCACTTGTAAAGCAATTTTGTGTTGTGTGTTCGGGGTGCACCATCAATGAGAATCTTTCGCCACTGTGTGGCAAAAGGTGTCCGGGCAATTACATTTTATATGGGCCGTATTGTGCAGAGCCGACCCAACTCCCACAAGGGAGCACCCATACACACTGCTATGATTATCAGAATTTTTTTTTTTTAGCCTGATTGTAATATACTTCTGTAGCACACACATCCTTTACCCGCTTACCTCCACTTGCAGGACAGGACACACCATGCCACATGCCCAGTATCCTCCATGTTGAATATGGAGTGAGTGGTGTTAACAGTTTTGGGTCTTGCAGCGAGTTACAGTACCTCCTTCCGCTGGTTCTCGTACCTAGAGTGTAGGGACAAGTCAATTTTCTCTCTCTAAGAAGGCCAATGTCCAGACAGTGTTAAACTCCAACAGACGAGTTTATTATTTTCTCTTGCTCGTAACTTAGTAGGAAAGTTGAAGATAGAGATAGCGTAGGGTAAGGAGGTAGGTTCAGGCACGGGGCACTTATTTACCCTCGTCTCCACTCAAGCCTGAGTGGGTCTTGCTCACCCGGATAGATCCCTCTCACGGTTCTAGCAGCCGGAGTGAAACACGAACATTTACTTTAGAATTTTTGTCCCCTCCAAGGACAGGTTCAGGAGATCCTCTGCCACAGGATCTTTTGGTCCTTAAATACAGAACTCTTTAGCACCGTAACTTTTAGAGACCATAGGTGCCAATGGGGCACGTTACAGGGGCTGTTTTAATGATCACAGAATCCTTCACTCTGACAGGCAACCAGGCCTCTCCCGAGACAGTGACTTCCTTCACTGATTCCCTGCACAGGTCCTCCCCTGGTTTCCTTTCCTTCAGAGCGGGTCACCCTCCCACGGGTAACCTGGGACTTCTGTGATTCGGTTTAGTTGTAGGCCTCAGTTAAAGGTACTGGGCCTACCTGGAACAATGGGGCCTCGGGCTAAAGGTGCCCGGGACCCAACACATTCACATGCACCCCTGGCCATGAGGGCCACCAAAGGTGGGGTACGTGCTGAGGACGAAGACCCAGAACCAATGGATCTGCCCCTTAAGTACCCTCTCCCGGCATGCACAGCAGGACGACCATGCCCACCGCACAGCTGCCGAGATAGGAGACCCAACAACGCCGCAGTGCAACCTGTGGTTCGACCCGAGACCTGGGCAACAGTGCCACCCACAGGCCAAAGGGAACTGTACAACCAGGCAACACCTCAGCAGAGCAGAGTCCAATTTAAGTAAATCAAACAGCCTGAGCCAAACTATTGCTCATGCTATCCCCCAAATTTCAAGCATAGCGACCCCAAATGTGGGGGTCCGCTACACTTCTATATATTGACACTTTTAATTATTAAAGCCATTATACTGCATCATGAGATGGTAATTAATCTACTAAACTACACATTGAATTATTTACCTTTCCATATTATCTTTTTTATTTTTGCTCAGTGTGTGTAAAAATTGTTAAGCTATTGTTAAGCTAGAGTTCGGATTTAATAGGGCGTTTCAGTAGTCAAGAAACCAGATAACGACAGTCTTAATGTTTCAGAGATGAAAATAGTAAGGTAAGAACATATAAAAGTGATAATTTTCAAGGGCAAGAGAAAGGTTTTTGCAATGGCCTGAGCTATCTATCTATCTATCTATCTATTTATCTATCTATCTATCTATCTATCATCCATTGTTCGTTCGATATTAGGTGCACTAAACTATAGTACCAAATGAATTATGAACATTCATCAGTCAGAACAATTAAAAACCAGTGATGCTTGATATGCATTACTGTTTATTCGGTATTGTTATTTGTCTTGTCAGAAAATGGAAATAGGATGCTCACATATCTACGGTAAATACATTACCTTTTTAACTCTTTGTGAAACCTGGTCTGATTTTCAGTTTTTGTTTTTACACAACTTAATATAGCTTAAGTACCAACAAATCTATTGCACTTGTGGATAAACTATCTTTGCAGCTGTAACTTGGTACTCATTACCTTGACGGTGATTATATATTAAACATTACGTTTTGAAGTCTATTGAGTAGTACATGTGGTCCAGATGCATTTGTCAGTGGAGATAAATCTTAAGCTCCGTGGGAACTTGATGGACTATTTCAAGCAAAGAAAACATGATTAATATCCTTGATTACAGTATAGCAACACAAATGCATGACTTGGTGATTTTATAGCACAAAATTTATGTAAAAATGCACTTTGACAAGCAAAAACACTTGGCTAACAGTTGATGCATATTGATATACATTTTTTACAATTTTAGATCCATATTAGGACTCCCTTGAAGGTTTTTTGTAAATTATTAACAAGGTTGTATCTCATGAAGGCATTTAATATGGACTGAGATTGATGAGTACAGTGTCGGATACATTTTGGTAAATATGATATTTCTACCTTACGCTAACAATTTTCTTCAACAATTTAAGGGCATTTAGCATTAGGATGCTCATACATGGAGCAAATTTATTTCCTGCAACCATGGGTTTCACCATAAACACAGTGAGTGTTGACAGGTAAATCCCTCCCACCAAGCCTTTGTATTCTCCCAGCAAGTGGGTGGGGTAAGTCGCCCTCGCCGGGAGAAAACAGTGATTATTGTTGCGCCCATACCAGCTGCTAGCAATAATTACGTGTAAAATCTGGCAGGCAAGTTGTACCCAAGTGTATCAATCAACTTGGTACATTCAGCCTGCCCATACATGGCTGAAATCTCGGCTGGTTCCTGCTCAACCGGCCGAGCTTTGAACCGTCTATGGCCGGTTTTAGTTGAAAGGATACTTGCATAAGAGTAAAATATTACATTTTTATTTCTAATACTAATGGCGCATACACACGATCGGATTTTCCGTAGGAAAAACCTTGGATGGTTTTTCCGACGGAATTCCGCTCAAGCTTGACTTGCATACACACGGTCACACAAAAGTTCTCTGAAATTTCGACCGTCAAGAACGCGGTGGCGTACAACACTACGACGAGCCGAGAAAATTAAGTTCAAGGCTTCCGAGCATGCGTCGAATTGTTTCGGAGCATGCGTTGGAATTGCTACAGACGATTGGAATTTCCGAGAGGAATTTTTTCCATCTGAAAATTTTAGAACCAGCTCTCAATCTTTTGTTGGCAGAAATTCCGACAGCAAAAGTCCAATGGAGCATACACACGGTTGGAATTTTCGTTTAAAAGCTCACATCGGAATTTTCTTGTCAGAATTTAGGATCGTGTGTACGTGGCATAAGGGGTTTATTTATAAAGCAGTGAAACGGACATTGGGGTTGAATTACTAAAGGCTGAAGGCAATTTCTCCAGAGCTTAGTAAATGAGCAGAAGCTCTGCTGACTTTCATTATCCAATCATGTGCAAACAAAAATATATATTTTTTTTTTTCTTGCATGTGAATGGGTATTCTCTGCAAAGAGAAACTTTACCTAATTTACTAAGCTCTGGAGCAACCGTATTGCCATTTGTAAATCAACCCTATTCACCAAACATTCGCTGCAGGTGAATCTTTAAGGTTCATGTGTTGTAAATGGCAGTTGTTAAATCACAACACAAACAAAACACAAGGTTTTATTTAAAAATTGTATCAGAATATTGATAAGCAGGGAAGGAAGGAACTAAATGGAGTGATAATAAACCCTTACATAAGCCCACTGACTAGGTGATACACAGTGATGAAGCAAATCTCCTACATAAGTTGTATCTGTTTATCTGCAGCTCTTTCTTCTCCAGACCCATTCAAAGTATACAGATCAGATGGTATATCTCAGCTTGCTGGTGGTAGAGGGAGGAGATCGGATGTCCCACTTTACACAGCAGAGAGCAGAGAACTAGGTGTAATCTGAGACCTGATTGGGTAGAAAGGACACCCCCTACACAGTCTCACTGGGAAACATGGACATCTGGGATTGTCAAACACCTGCTGTGTATTGGGGCGGGGGGGGGGGGGGGGGGTTATCGACAGGGATTTTGTGATGTCTTAAAAAAACTGTCAGAAATTATAGCAGACAGGAACCATGCTAGTGCTACAGATTGAGGCAAACAAACTCTATAGAAGGAAAGAGAAGCCTAGGGCTGCCCCAAAAATTCCCCTGGCCAAAATAGAGAAATGGGCTATCTTGGTACACAAAGATTTGACAATAGTTCAAATTAAAAATGTATGTTTTATTAGTAGACATATTTGGTTAAAAAACACTATAGAAGGATATGATTTTCTCATTCTTCATTTACAACCACTTTAAGGCAAAATATAAGCAAATGAAGCTTCAAATGTTGGTTCATTTTATTTTACATTGTTTTGAATGGCAGAGTTCATAAACTTAAGTTTTAGATTTTTACTATATATATATATATATATATATATATATATATATATATATATACAGTATCAAAACCTTATTTCACCAAAAAAAATGTTTTCAAAGCATTATGGGCTTTCTAGTATAAACTAACCTGATGACAAAAGCACAATAGAATCCTAGAGCAGAGCAGGAACGGAAATGTAATAGTGCATACATGCAATTAGCAGATTTTGTTCAGACTCTGTACCTGTTGTCTTGCATTGGCAAGACAACAGGTACAGAGTCAGAACAAAATCCTAAGAGAAAGTGCAGTGCTATAAATTAAAACCAAATGAGTGAAAGAAATGCTATTGTGTATCACTTTACTTAAATCTGTGCAATCACAGAAAATACATAATCACCTGCTGGTGGAAATGCCTGATCCATGGGCCGTAGTACCGGCGTCCACCAGCGGGTGTATCTACCAGTGTGGGGCAGGCAGCACTTCCTCCGCTCAGCTGTCACATGAGGACAATCATAGCAGTCCTATAAATACCTGGCGAGCCCTTACATGCTCGCCTTGGTATCTTTCTCCTTGAGCCCTGACCTCGCTGCTTGTATTCGGACCTTGAGCCTGTACCTCACCTCTCCTGACCTGACCTGACCTGATCTGATCCCCATCCTGAGCCCCATCCTGAGCCTATTCATCCGTCCTCTCCCTGTCTTGTTTGTTCCCTGTCCCCATCTGCTGACTCCCCGTGTATGACCTTGGCCTGGCTACGTTAATGCTTCTGGAACACCCCTTTGTCAATCTCCTGATCTGCTGTGTATGACCCTGGCCTGGCTTACGTTCAAGATTCTGGTACTGCCCTTTGCTGTATATATTATTTGCTGTTTGTGGGTTGTTTGGTTGGTTTGCACTGTTTGTATTTATTTATATCACCTATCTTAATAAACCTCATTATATTTCACTTTACATACGTTTTTGGTTCTCTCTGTGCAGTCCACACAGTCTGGTCAACTAATTCACTGACAGTATACCAAGGCCATCCCTGATCAGAAGTGGCTGCACAGAGAAACCATTTTTGGTTTAGTGTGTTTTGCTAAACATGAATGCCAATGAGGTTGTTTTTTATGCTCTGCTGGCGTCAGAGAAGAGTGAATACTGCCGCCAGGCATTGAAAGAATTGACCAGTGATCAGTTGCTAGGGAGTATTAGTTTAATTCACTCCCTGGTTGATCAGGGCTTAATGCCATTTGAGGAAGTTCAGCCCTTGATCCAAATGTGTACTGAGCTAGCCCTGTCCTGTGTTCCAAAGGGCCGTGATGATTACACTCCCCCTTTCAGTTTTGATCAGGTGGAGTCCCTAGTATGGCTGTTGGAGGATGACTCTGCATTCTTTTTTGAGCACTATTCGTCCTGATCCAAACAGTTGTTAGAAGATTGTATTTGTGCAGTGCAGTCTCTGATTAAGCAGGGTGTGTGTGAACCAACTTTTGTTCAGCCTGTGCTTCAGGCTTGGTCTGATCTCCTGTATTTAGCCAAACCACAACAACCCAGCCCTGCCATTAGTCACCTGCCTTCCCAAGAATCTATCTCCCCGTCACCCATGGCAACCTCAGCTACAGCCCAGTATACTCTGCTTCCCACCATGTACTATTACCCAGTCTCCACTTGCCGCACTTATCCTGCCTTCAATCCACCTGACTCTTCCCTTCCTCCTGTAACAATTCCACAAAAATCTCCTCCAGCCTCTGCCCCCATATCTCCACCGCATTCCAGCCCTTCTTTTTGCCCAATTACTTCCTTTTCTTACATTCCTCCAGTTATTTATAAATCTGCAGTGGCTAAACCAAAGAAGAAGCAAAAGTTTTGTCCAACCAAAACGATCCTGCCATTAACCCAACCTGCCTCCACACCCACCAATCTGTTCCAGCCCAAAGTGCCAGTGTTCCAGCCCGAAGTGCCAGTGTTCCAGCCTGAAGTGCCAGTGTTCCAGCCTGAAGTGCCAGTGTTCCAGCCTGAAGTGCCAGTGTTCCAGCCCGAAGTGCCAGTGTTCTAGCCCGAAGTGCCAGTGTTCTAGCCCGAGGTGCCAGTGTTCCAGCCCGAGGTGCCAGTGTTCCAGCCCGAGGTGCCAGTGTTCCTGCCCGAGGTGCCAGTGTTCCTGCCCGAGGTGCCAGTGTTCCAGCCCGAGGTGCCAGTGTTCCAGCCTGAACAGCCAGTGCCAGCGTCCCAGCCTGAAGAGCCAGTGCCAGCGTCCCAGCCTGAAGAACCAGTGCCAGCGTTCCAGCCCGAAGAGCCAGTGCCAGCGTTCCAGCCCGAAGAGCCAGTGCCAGCATTCCAGCCTGAACAGCCAGTGCCAGCATTCCAGCCTGAAGAGCTAGAGCCAGCGTCCCCGCCTGAGGTTGTGGTGCCCGTTTCCCAGCCTGAGGTTGTGGTGCCCGTTTCCCGGCCCGAGGTTGTGGTGACCGTTTCCCGGCCTGCGGAGCCTTTGTCTACTGCCCAGCCTGATGAGCTTCTGTCGGCTGCCCAGCCTGATGAGCTTCTGTCTGCTGCCCAGCCGGAGGAGCTTCTGTCTGCTGCCTAGCCTGAGGAGCTTCTGTCTGCTGCCCAGCCTAACGTGCCCTTGTCTGCTGCCCAGCCTAAGGTGTTCCTGTCTGCCACCCAGCCTGAGGTGTTCCTGTCTGCCGCCCAGCCTGAGGTGTTCCTGTCTGCCGCCCAACCTGAGATGTTCCTGTCTGCTGCCCAGCCTGAGGTGTTCCTGTCTGCTGCCCAGCCTGAGGTGTTCCTGTCTGCTGCCCAGCCTGAGGTCTTCCTGTCTGCTGCCCAGCCTGAGATGTTCCTGTCTGCTGCCCAGCCTGAGATGTTCCTGTCTACTGCCCAGCCTGAGGTGTTCCTGTCTGCTGCCCAGCTCGATGACCCAGAGCCTGCTGCCCAGCTCGACGACCCGGAGCCTGCTGTCTGCCCGGATGTGCCCGCTGTCTGCCCGGATGTGCCCGCTGTCTGCCCTAATGTGCCTTCTGTCTGCTTGGACGTGCCCCTGGTCCAGTTTAAAGTGCCTGATGACCAGTCTGAAGTACCCTCCTCCTTTGTGCTACTCAATGCCATAGACTATGGACAATTAAGACTGGTTGGAGCATCATGAGGCCGCTCCTTTAGGGGGGTACTGTCAGGAAAGGCTTCACCCGCTGGTGTCACATGAGGACAATCATAGCAGTCCTATAGATACCCGGCGAGCCCTTACATGCTCGCCTTGGTATCTTTCTCCTTGAGCCCTGACCTCGCTGCTTGTATTCGGACCTTGAGCCTGTACCTCACCTCTCCTGACCTGACCTGATCTGATCCCCATCCTGAGCCCCATCCTGAGCCCCATCCTGAGCCTATTCACCCGTCCTCTCCCTGTCTTGTTTGTTCCCTGTCCCCATCTGCTGACTCCCCGTGTATGACCTTGGCCTGGCTACGTTTATGCTTCTGGAACACCCCTTTGTCAATCTCCTGATCTGCTGTGTATGACCCTGGCCTGGCTTACGTTCAAGATTCTGGTACTGCCCTTTGCTGTATATATTATTTGTTGTTTGTGGGTTGTTTGGTTGGTTTGCACTGTTTGTATTTATTTATATCACCTATCTTAATAAAGCTTATTATATTTCACTTTACATACGTTTTTGGTTCTCTCTGTGCAGTCCACACAGTCTGGTCAACTAATTCACTGACAGTGCATTTTACATTTTAATAAAATATATGGTTTTATTGCCATTACCCCATGCGAGCTGTCTTCCTCTTCTTCATGTCACTTTCTCAAGGAGTTATGTGAGCATCTCCTAGGACATGTGTATGTAGAAGTGCATGAGACCGGGAATATTTAAAGCGGAGCTCCACCCCGTTTTTTAATTTATTAAAAGTCAGCAGCTACAAAAAGCATAGCTGCTGACTTTTAATAAACTGACACTTACCTGCCCCACGGTCCAGCGATGCAGCCACCCAGAGGCTCACTCCTCTCCCCCTGCTCTCCTCGGCACCGTCATAGTAACTGTGGGCACCCGGCCGTGACAGCTTACGGTTTCACGGCCGAGTCATCAAACCTGCCCTGAGCGTATAGGGGAATGCTGCATAGAACAGTCCCCACACATAATTTTGTGAGCGTGGTGCTCTGAAACATTCAGAACTGCCCACTGCCAGAGGAAGAAGCATAGGATTGGACAGAAGACCCCTGATCATTTAAGAGGATGGGGTGGTATTGAAGCTCTAGAGTCAGTTCAGATGGATGTGCCAACACTGGCTCTGGTAGAACACACCAGACATGAAATATTAAAAGGGAACAAATGCCAGGTATGTGACTACATTTTCATTTTAGATACAGTGGGAAGGATTGGAACCACTGTAAGGTTTTTTTATTGCTGTCTGTGATGAGACCTCTCGTCACCTCATGTTTCGGTGAGCTCACAGGACAGTATATAGAAATGATGGGCTTTATTACAAAGTCCAGGGTGCTTTTTATATATATAGGAGGAGATGTATATATATATATATATATATATATATTGTGAGGGGGTTAGCTCGGCAGCGGGTGGGTGTGACCCCCGGGATGGGCTCCCCACACAAAACAGGCCCAGCAAACGGAGGTTGTGGTTTTCAAAATCAAAAAGGTGCGGTTTATTTTCTATTTACAGTGACAAAACACAGCAAAGCAAAAGAAACATAAACAAAATAACTCCTGGTCAAGTTGACCTCTGACTAAACATACAGGTTTCCTAACTAACAACTGGGATCAGCCTAGTGCTGTCCTAGTCCCTAAGTCCCTGGTTTTAAATGTCCAAGCAAATAGCCACACAGGCTTTGTCTCACCGCACAGGGGTTCACTCTCCCTAGACAGTCCACACAGGTCTGGGTCCAGGCATGAGCTAACATCTAATGAAGCTGGGAGTTCTTATAGAGGCCTAAATGAGCTGACAAGCTTCAGCTGGTCTCATCAACTCCCTGTCTGCACGACGCCCAGCACTCTCCCTAGAGGTATGAGTCATCCATGAGCCTACTAGCCTCAGCTGGGCTTATACAACTCTCCACCTAGTTGTATAAGTCGGCGTAAAGCCTGAATCTGGGCGAAATATATCTACCCCCCTGGATGCAACCAGGTGACTTTACCTTCCTGCTGTCACATACCCCCCCCTCTTGTTTTAACCTCGGGGTTGGAACACCAGCAATCAGGCATTCATGTACTCGAGACAAAGCATCCACATTCCCCATTTGAACGCCAGGGCGATGCTTTACTGTGAAGTTGAATTCCTGGAGGGCCAGGAACCACCTATTCACTCTTCTATTTGTTTCCTTGTTTTGAGCCATCCACTTTAACGGAGCGTGATCCGTAACCATGTCAAAGTGCCTACCTAGCAGGTAGTACCGAAGGGAATCTAGAGCCCACTTCACCGCTAAACACTCCTTTTCAACGGTGGCGTAATTTACCTCATGGGACTTCAACTTCCTGCTGAGGTAAATGACTGGGTGCTCTTCCCCGTTCCAGACCTGGGACAATACTGCTCCTAACCCCACATCTGACGCATCACTTTGTACGACAAAGTCTTTAGAGAAGTCGGGTGAGTACAACACTGGCTGGCTACATAAGGCTTGTTTCAAGAATTGGAATGCTGCCTCAGCCTCGGGGGTCCATTTAATCATGACCGACCCTTTCCCCTTCGTCAGGTTGGTTAGGGGCACAGCCTTAGAAGCAAAGTGGGGAATGAATCGCCGATAATACCCAGCGATTCCCAGAAAGGCTCGTACCTGCTTCTTGCTGTTGGGACGTGGCCAACTCTGGATGGCCTCGACTTTGTTGAGTTGGGGTTTTATTACTCCCCTCCCAATGGTGTACCCAAGATATTTGGCCTCCTCCTGCCCAATGGTACACTTCTTGGGGTTAGCCGTAAACCCCGCTTCCCGAACAGAGTCCAGGACTGCTTGCACTTTTGGCAGATGTGAGGCCCAATCTGTGCTATGGACAATTACGTCATCCAGGTAAGCCGCAGCATACTTCCGATGGGGCCTCAGCATCTGGTCCATTTTCCGCTGGAATGTGGCCGGCGCATTCTGTAACCCGAACGGCATTCTCTTATATTGGAACGCCCCGTCTGGGGTTACAAATGCGGTTTTCTCTTTGGCCGACTTGGCCAGGGGGATTTGCCAATACCCTTTTGTGAGGTCAAGAGTCGTCATGTATCGGGCTGTTCCCAGCCGGTCGATCAACTCATCTATACGTGGCATGGGGTAGGTGTCAAATTTTGTAACTTTGTTCAACTGACGAAAATCGTTACAAAATCGCCAGCTCCCATCCGGTTTAGGCACCAACACGATGGGACTAGACCAATCACTTTGGGACTCCTCTATCACCCCTAAGTTCAGCATTTTCTGTACTTCCTCCCGTATTGCCTCCCGTCGGGCCTCTGGGATCCGATAGGGTTTTAACTTCACCCTTTCACCGGGCGGGGTAATGATGTCATGCTCTACCCCAGATGTTTGTCCCGGCAGCTCAGAGAATACCTCCTTGTTGCGAAGCACAAACTCCTTAACCTCCTGTTGTTGGGGTTGTGACAAGGTGGCTGCTATTCCAACCTCAGGAATCACGCAACCAGTTTGAGCTGGTGACCAAGTGTCTGCGACTAGGGACTCTCTATCCCTCCAGGCTTTCAACAGATTAACGTGATAGATCTGTTCGGGCTTTCGCCTTCCTGGTTGTCTGACCTTGTAATTCACTTCGCTCACTTTTTCCATTATCTCGTAGGGGCCTTGCCATTTGGCAAGGAATTTACTTTCAACCGTAGGGACAAGTACCAGTATCCTATCCCCCGGGGAAAAGGTACGGGTCTTGGCTCCACGGTTGTACACTCTCTGCTGTGCTAACTGCGCTTGGGCCAAATGTTCCTTCACGATGGGCATTACCTGTGCAATTCGGTCTTGCATCAGGGCGACATGCTCAATCACACTCCTGTGGGGAGAACTCTCACTTTCCCAAGTTTCCTTGGCAATATCCAACAGCCCTCTTGGGTGTCTCCCATACAGTAACTCAAAGGGGGAGAATCCCGTAGAGGATTGGGGCACCTCCCTAATAGCAAACATCAGATAAGGAAGTAGACAGTCCCAATCCTTTCCATCTCTATCCACCACTTTCTTCAACATTTGTTTTAGGGTTTTGTTGAATCTTTCAACCAGCCCATCGGTTTGGGGGTGATACACAGATGTACGTAATTGCGTCACTTTGAATAATTTACACAGCTCCTTCATAACCCGGGACATAAAGGGTGTACCTTGGTCCGTAAGCAGTTCTTTACAAATACCCACCCGGCTAAACACAAGAGATAGCTCTTTGGCTATGGTTTTGGCCGAGGTATTTCGGAGAGGGATCGCTTCTGGATAACGGGTGGCATAGTCCATTATAACTAATATGTACTGGTGCCCCCTAGCGGACTTGATTATAGGACCTACCAAATCCATGGCGATCCTCTCAAACGGGACCTCAATGATGGGTAGAGGGACCAGCGGGCTACGGAAATGTGGCATCGGGGCCGACCTCTGACACACAGGGCAGGAGGAACAATAATTTTCTACGTCCTTCATCACCCCCGGCCAATAGAATCTCTGTAATACCCTCTCTCGGGTTTTCTCTGTCCCCAGATGACCTCCAAGAATGTGCCCATGGGCCAACTCCAACACCAACTTCCTGTAAGGTTTGGGCACCACAAGCTGCTCAACGGTTTCTTCTGCCCTTTTTGCCACCCGATACAGTAGGTCCTTCTCTACGCTGAAGTATGGGTAAGTGCAGGTATTATCTGGGTTCACTAACTCGCCATCTATTTTCACTACGTTTTCCCGTGCCTTTATTAGGGCGGGGTCTTTCAACTGTTCTGTGGCAAAGTTTTCCCTGTGAACCTCAAGATCAGAAAACTCCACAGACGGTAGGTTTTCGTCTGAGGAGGTGGGCTCCTCTCCAGTTTCTTGAGTCTCCCCTGCCAATACTGATAAGGGAAATTCCGGAGAGTCCTCACCACTCTCAGGGGAGTTTTGGCTATCACATTCCTGGTACATAGGGGCACCAGTGAGGGGCTCAGGATCATCCCACAGTTCCCAGAACTTCGGAAAATCCCTTCCCACAATGGCGTCATGCGGTAACTGAGATACTAAGCCCACTGGATGAGAGAGGGTACCTTTGGGGGTCTCGAAACACACTGTAGTCACTGGATACTCTCGGGTGTCCCCATGCACACAAATAACAGCTACCTTGCTATTCCCAGAGACCTCTGTTTTAACTAACTCAGCCTTTATCAGGGTCACAAGGCTACCTGAATCCAGCAATACCACAACATTTCTACCATTAACACACATTTTGCATAAATGTTTCTCAGTTCCTCGAATGGCAGTGCATGCGACTGTCGCACACAGCGACTGACGTCTGCCCGTCAGAAAGTCACACTGCATGGGTTCCTCCACAACCGGGCAATTGGCTGCAATATGTCCCGCTTGCCGGCAGCGGTAGCAAACGATCCTTCTTGCCGCCTCTTGAGCCGCTGATTTCCCAGGCTGTTCTCGCCAAACTTGGGGTAGAGCTCCCACCCTCTCACTCTCTCCACCCTTACCCCTTGGAATCCTCTTATCCGCCCCTGGGGATGGTCTGGTCTTAGGGTGGAAAGTCCGAGTGTCTCTGGAAGAGGCCGTCAGGTTCTCTGTAGCCAAGTATTTCTCCACACGATCCACAAGACCATCGGCCGTCTCTGGGTCTCCATGGCTTACCCACTTTTGGATGGCAGTAGGAAGAGCTCTCAAAAACCGATCCATTACAACACGTTCCACAATCTTTGGTGCGGACAAAGTCTCTGGCTGTAGCCACTTTCTGCTCAGGTGAATGAGATCATACATTTGAGACCTGGGGGGTTTTCCAAGCTGGAAAGTCCAGTTATGCACACGCTGAGCCCGGACAGCCTGGGTGACACCCAGCCTTGCCAATATTTCAGCTTTTAGCATCACATAGTCTTTTGCTTGGTTAGGCTCTAGGTCATAGTAAGCTTTCTGCGATTCACCAGTTAACAGAGGAGCCACCAGTCCAGCCCACTGCTCCTCAGGCCACTTTTCTCTTTCAGCGGTCCTTTCAAATGTGGTCAAAAATACCTCTGGATCATCCTCTCCAGTCATTTTTGTCAATAAACGACTCACCCCAAAGGACGCGGTATTAGTGGGACGGCTTTCCTCACTGGTCTGCGGACGTTGCTGCATTACTGCTTCCATCTGTTGTTGTAGTCTCTGCTCTTGCTTCTGCAACAGGTCTATGAAGCGGGCCTCAGATTGCTGCTGGGCTTGTTGCTGAGCCTCCAGACTCTGTTGCAAAGTTGCGTTTGTCTGCTGCTGGGCTGCAAGGCTCTGTTGATGAGCTTGCTGCTGGGCTGCGAAGTTCTGTTGTTGAGCTGCAAGGCTCTGTTGATGAGCTGCAAGGCTCTTTTGCAAACCTGCATTTGTCTGCTGTTGATTGGCATTTGCTAGAGCCAGCTGCTTCAGTATCTCCTCCATGCTGGCTTAAAAAAAACTGCCACTGGTTCTCCACCAACTGTGAGGGGGTTAGCTCGGCAGCGGGTGTGTGTGACCCCCGGGATGGGCTCCCCACACAAAACAGGCCCAGCAAACGGAGGTTGTGGTTTTCAAAATCAAAAAGGTGCGGTTTATTTTCTATTTACAGTGACAAAACACAGCAAAGCAAAAGAAACATAAACAAAATAACTCCTGGTCAAGTTGACCTCTGACTAAACATACAGGTTTCCTAACTAACAACTGGGATCAGCCTAGTGCTGTCCTAGTCCCTAAGTCCCTGGTTTTAAATGTCCAAGCAAATAGCCACACAGGCTTTGTCTCACCGCACAGGGGTTCACTCTCCCTAGACAGTCCACACAGGTTTGGGTCCAGGCATGAGCTAACATCTAATGAAGCTGGGAGTTCTTATAGAGGCCTAAATGAGCTGACAAGCTTCAGCTGGTCTCATCAACTCCCTGTCTGCACGACGCCCAGCACTCTCCCTAGAGGTATGAGTCATCCATGAGCCTACTAGCCTCAGCTGGGCTTATACAACTCTCCACCTAGTTGTATAAGTCGGCGTAAAGCCTGAATCTGGGCGAAATATATCTACCCCCCTGGATGCAACCAGGTGACTTTACCTTCCTGCTGTCACAATATATATATATATATATATATCATATCCTGTATATAATATACACTATATTACCAAAAGTATTGGGACATCTGCCTTTACACGCACGTTAACTTTAATGGCATTCCAGTCTTAGTCCGTAGGGTTCAATATTGAGCTGGCCCATACTTTGCAGCTATAACCGCTTCAACTCTTCTGGAAAGGCTGTCCACAAGGTTTAGGATTGTGTCTATGGGAATGTTTGACCATTCTTCCAGAAGAGCATATGTGAGGTCAGGCACTGATATGGACGATATGCCAGGTTGAGGTCAGGACTCTGTGCATTTCAGTCAAGTTCTGGTGCGCAGTCATGTTGGAACAGGAAGGGGCCATCCCCAAACTGTTCCCACAAAGTTTGAAGCATGAAATTGTCCAAAATTTCTTGGTATTCTGACGCCTTAAGAGTTCCCTTCACTGGAACTAAGGGGCCAAGCTCAACTCCTGAAAAGCAAGCCCACACCATAATCCCCCATCCACCAAATGATTTGGACAAGTGTGCAAAGCAAAGCAATTGCACCATGCAATCTCCCTGGCTCTGCATTTAAAAAAATGGTGCAGGAACCTTTTTCCTGTATGAAACGCAAGCTCAACACCTTATTCAAATGAATGGGCTGCCGTGCCTGTGTAAACACAGCTCACAGAGTGGCAATAGTGTGAACCGGGTCTACCTTAGTGTTTAGACACACTCTTATAAGTCAAGGTAGCAGAATTGTTTTTCTGGGAAAATAAACCCATGTAGCCAGACAGAGGAAAGGTGGAATTTCATAGTCCCAGCAGACAAAGCTAACGATTTTTCTTAGGATTTCAGAGAAGAAAAAGTACTTCCCATGGAATTAAATTTCAGTTTGCTAACTTTATATCACTACAGAATTAAATATGATTGGTTGCTATAGCTTACCGCACTTAACAAGTCTTTTTGAATAATTCATGGTAACACTACTATTCCAACTTATTACATTCTGTATACTATCATTTTAAATCGGTATGTTGTTATATTCTAGCTTCTACAGTACACTTCCTCTTTGCTGTCCATAAGATGTATACAGTACATGTGGTGCAAATATTTTGGTACCTGTGAATGAACTGTTCCCCGTGGAGATGTTGTTGTAAACCAATATGTAATAATGATTTCCCATTTACTAATCCATATGTCACGGTGAAGTTTAGTGTAAAATTCATTCTGCTGATAGCTGCTGATGATTACCTACCATGTGTACAATTCTGTTTATCAGACCCAGCCTGCCCAGGAAGATAAAATAAGCAGAAGTAGAAATGTAACATTCTTTTTATTGAGCACTGGATCTATTCTATCAGGAGCTATTTCAGCATGATTGTTATCTAGCATCTGATAAGAAAGCCGGCCAACTTGTGTCTGGATAATAAAGCATTTCAGCCACTAGATAAGAAGCTTTTCTGAAATGCCCACTTCTTAAAAATGGTACACAGTGACTTTATGAGCTGAAATTACATAGGATGTTACTAGCTTTAAAACATCTCGCTAACTGAAAGTGCTCGAAAGTAGGTGAAAAAAAGTGACTTACTATGAAAACTGTACTAAGATTCTGTATAACCCTTTAATTCCAGAAAGTAATAGAAAGTAGTATATTTCTCTAATTCCCAGTAGATGATGTACAATGCCATAGGGTTTTATAGGTGATTTACCTGAGAAAAATATATAAGAGGCTATATAAGAGGCTATATAATGGGAAGAAACTGGATTTTCTGCAAGATATCTGGGAAGACACATTTAAAGCGAAGCATAACTTTTTTCGATCATTTAAATTCCTATCAGTTATTTAGTAACATTCCCTGCATTGTATTTTGAGCATATGAGTACACTGCTACCATGAATAGGCAATAAAGTGGAACTTTAGTAGTGTTTAAAAAAAATTAAAGTCAGCAGCAAATACAAATACTCCACAAGTTTTTATCCAATTGTAAGGACAACTGTATTTTTTCCTAAAAGGTATGCCTCCACCTCGCTAAGTGCAGCCCACTTGGTCTGATACTTACTGCTTTCCACGTTTTAGCTATTTTTGCTGTGTGGCCCTGCCTGGCACCACACAACTTTTCTTCCAAAAGCATCCCTGTTGTGCCCTCTTCATGCCGCACATGCACACCATGGCACCATTTATGCCTATGGGGACAGCCATACTCTGCAGGACTGCTGGAAGCCACCATGAACTCATCTCCCTATAGCATTGATGGCAAACCTTGGCACCGTAGATGTTTTGGAACTACATTTCCCATGATGCTCATGCACTCTGCAGTGTGGTTGAGCATCATGGAAAATGTAGTTCCAAAAAATCTGGGGTGCCAAGGTTCGCCATCACTGCTCTGTAGAATCTAATGGGGCCAAGGAAGCCATGCACAAGTTGAAATGGACCTGACAGGGATGCTTTCAATAGGAATGGTTGCACAGTGACGATTTCTGGGACAGAGGTAAATATTGGACCAGGTGGGCCATGTTTAGGGCATAGGGGCATGTCTTAAAGGACAAGTTTTACCAAAAGTACAGTTGTGCCTTAACCTCCCTGGCGATATGATTAGGTCAGTATTTTTGAATGTCAAAGCGGTACATTTGTTTTGCATAGAAATTTGTTGTTTTATATTGTAGGCCTGTAATTCTTAGGAATAACTAAACAGGAGTCTAGTAGACATCCTGGGTACGATAAAGTTTGAAAAACAAAATCATAAATTATATTATAATAAATAATTATGAATAATAATAATAATATAATAATAATAATAATAATAATAATAATAATAATAACAATACATTTTATTACATAATGTAATCAAACCAAAAATTTTGACATTTTCCAAATAAGGGTGCAACATTACTAGTCACTGTAATACTAGACACTGTATATTAGTATAGTAAACATCACAGGTATGAAAGATTTTGAAACATGGGACTGCACAAAGTCAGACGTCACAATCAGGATAATGGAACCTGGTTTCCTTTCTGATTTTCTTTCCACTGTCATCTCACTTCGAGCAACAAACCACGCACATCCTTGTAGGTGCTGACTTTGTCTCTGTTGGTGGGATGTAGTCCAGGAAGTGATGACCAGTCAGGTGTTTCGGGTTGACAACGCCAACAGCATGTTGTCCAGCTCTATTCACAGCCATTGATGGTGTTTGTTGGTTCACAAAGATACGTTTGCCACCTTTCCAAATGAAGTCAGAATGAATCACAGGCTTGTCACTCTTTTTTTTAGAAGAATGTAGGCATTCCACAAGCATTGCTCAAGAAGATGCCTGAAGATCTTCTTGTAATACTTCTTTTGCTGTTTCCTCATTGCTGGGTAGAATGTCATTGCTTGATCGGCTCTGTCGATACCTCCCATGGTGTTATTATAGTCTATCACTACTTGTGGCTTCATGATTTTTTTCCCACCTTTCTTGCGTACCATAACAGTGGAGGTAACATGGACTGTACTCAATAGGCACACATCATTTTTGTCACACCATTGCAGTGCCATCATTTTGCCTTTCTGCCAGGCAACCATTTCCCCAGCCTTCAGCTTCTTATTGCCAAACATTGGCGGCATGTAGCGCCGGTTAGCTCTAACGGTTCCATAGGCATCAGTTTTGTTTTGTTTTGCAGAAGAAACTCATAAAGTTCAGGAGACGTGTAAAAGTTGACGGTTGTTACGTAATAGCCCTAATTTAGCAATGGCTCAATGAGTGAAAGAATGAAAGATGTTGCCATTCCATAGTTGCTGTATTTTAGATTGAATTTTGTTCCTTTTCCAGTGTATATGACTGAATTCCAAATGTAGCCAGTTGACGATTCGCATAGCATGTAGGATTTTATTCGAAATCGTTCTCTCTTTGATGCAATGTATTGTGCCCAGCTGAGCCCTTCCTTGTAGGCCATTAGACTTTCATCTATGCTGATATCTCTTTCTGGCACATAGCTTCATTGGAAATTCTTTAGAATCATTTGAGATGCTTCCCAAATTTTCTTTAGTTTTGGTGCAGGATGAGTAGTTTCATCAAATCTAGAATTTTGAATTTTCGTTGTTTTCGAAGTGTAAATATTTAGTGATCAGGGAAAATCTGTACTCTGACATGACCGTGCCAAAGAATGGAGGGGCAAGTCATTTATTATTGTCCAATACCACTTCTGCAGGGGTTTCCCCACCACTCCCTGAAGTATTATCAGGCCTGGAAATTTCCAAATGTCATCTTTGGTCACTGGTTTCCACTTTCTGCTTCTTGGAAACTTCCAATATATTGTAGCTAATTGTTGCTCTTTGTCTCCGTAACAATTTTTTCAATAACCTCATTGGTCAGAAATAATTGTAAGTATGCCAAGGGGTTGTTATGTTCAACGTCTACTTTCATACCAGATGCTTCAGTAAATGGGAATCTTGGGGGCGGTACCTGATCTCTACCACAGTCAATAGAGCACCAAGTTCGTACATCACTGAGCACTGTCATCACTTTACATGTCTGATGACGAATTTCCCCACAAATAACTATCGCTCAATTCTGCAAGTGATTCTAATTAACTATCGCTGTTTTCTAGCTCATCTAAAACCGCTTTTAACATAAAGGGACACTTTTTGGATGCCATGAACATTGTTAAATTTCCAGGCAGACAAAATGGTAAAAGTGCAGGCCTGCGGATAAGTGTGCTTAGGAGTATTTTTGACTCCATTTAACATTCTGCCATTTCATCCAGCCCTGACGAAGGAGGATTGTGTGGCCCCCAAAACACAATGGCTGTCCTTTGTCCTGCTTCTTGTAACCAGTTGAACAATAAAAACTTTGGACTCTTAAGGATGTTGCTGTCTTTGACCTATCACACTTGGATTTCTCAGCTTGGATGAATGTTTTTCCTGGGGAATCAACCTCTTTACAGTGAGCTGTTGAATACAGGCCATTTGAGCTCAAGTAATGAATTTGTCCACATTTTAATAAAGGTCATACAATCTGTGTCCAGCACCCCTCTACCACTTAGGATGTTATTGCTGTCTGTGTCCTTATTAAAAAGATTATCCCTTTCTATTTGTTATGTTTACCATTTTTATTAAAAGTGAATAAAAATCACACATTTTGGGATATCCCCATGACAATAGAAGGGACATCTTCCCATGGGGACACTAGTTCTGGTGACACTTGTGAAAACAGTGTTTTCCCTCAATTTGGAGGGATTTCCTCTCACTTCCTGTTTTGGCTATGGGACAGGACATGAAGGGAGATCTCCCCAATGGGTCAAGATGGCAAAAATAAAAAATAAAACATCTGACAGGGATTATATTAGGGGTGCCGAAATAAATCGATGCATCGCGATTCGGGTGTCCCCGATGTGATTCCGATGCATGCGACCGGGAATATCGATTACCGGGATGATGCCCGCAACTGCAGGCATCATCCCGGTACCGTTTTTAGAGCGGGTGGTCGGCTTTCCAGTGATAACAACCGATGCGGCTTAAAAGGCGCTCGGTTGTTATCCCGGAGGAGTGGGAGGGGACATCCCCCTTCCCGCCACCTTCCGCTGCTCTGACCGGGCCTCCCATCTCTTCGGGTGACCCGATCTGCGAGCCGCTACTTCCAGCGGCTAGAGACAGACTGGAAAGAAATGTCGGCTTTTTTTCCAGTCAGTATGTAAACACGGAAGTGACGTCACGACGTCACTTCCACTTTACTTGGCTGCCAATGGCGCCAGTTTTAAAAAAAAATTACAGTATTCAGAATTGCCGTTTTTAGCGATCTGAATACTTTGAAGTGCAAAGGAGGGATTTGGGGTCTTTTAGACCCCCGATCCCCGCATAAAGAGTACTTGTCAAAACCTATTACTGTCACAAGGGATGTTTACATTCCTTGTGACAGCAATAAAAGTGATCAAACATTTTTTTTTTTAAACACAATGTGAAAAAAAAAAATAGAAAAATAAATATTTTTTTAAAGCGCCTCTGTCCCCGCGAGCTCGCGCAGCAAAGAAAACACATACTCATGCCCACATATGTAAACTGTGTTCAAATCACACATGTGAGGTATTGCCGTGATCGTCAGAGTGAGAGAAATAATTCTAGCACAAGACCTCCTCTGTAACTCTAACCTGGTAACCGTTATTTTTTTTTAAAGCGCCGCTTATGGAGATTTTTAGGTACCGTAGTTTGTCGCCATTTCACAAGTGTGAGCAGAAAGACACTCACCTGTCCCACAATCCAGCGATGTGGCCACCTGAACCCTCCATGCTCTCCCCCGCCTGTCCACGGCACTGCCAATACTACTGTAGGCATCCGGCTGTGACAGCTTGCAGCTTCACAGCCGGGTGCGCATGTCTCACTGCGCTGTCCTGCATAGCCGGGCAATCTACTCGGACCTGTGATGTGTCCCAGAAGATCGCAGGGAGGAGGGGACGTCTAGGTGGCCCAAGCGGAAGTGGGAGCTCGTCGGTAATCGTGATGCATTGTGATGCATCGCAGAATCGTTTTGAATCGCTTACCAGATAATCGGAATCGAATCGAATCGTGAGACCAGTGAAGATGCGCACCCCTAATTATAAACCTCCTTTACTCTATCCAAAATGAAAAAAAAGTTTTACCTTTAGAAACCCCTAAATCCAGCTAACATTTGATAGGCAGTACCAGCAACAGGTTTATTTTTCTTTTGGGATAAATGTTTTAACTATATGAACAAAAGCTGATCTTTGGAAGTATCCCCATGAATGTTAAATTGTTTGTCCAAAACCTCTTATCCACTTTTTCTTGACAGCTTGGTCTGTTACAGGAAGTGGAAAATAAAGAATCTTCCAGCAGGATCAGCAGGTGATAAACCAATAAAAGTACATTACAGGGGGTTACTCATTTTTTTCCCCTATAAAAATAACAAACATGTCATACTTACCTGCTCTGTTGCTGTGGATTTGCACAGAGCAGCCCGGATCCTCCTCTTCTCAGGTCCCTCTTCTGGGATCTTGGCCCCTTCTTCCTGTTCAGTGCCCCCACAGCAAGCAGCTTGCTATGGGGGCACCCGAGCCAAGTCACAGCTTCCTGTGTCCATTCAGACAAGGAGCCCTGACTCGGCCCTGCCCCTTCTCTCCCCTGATTGGCTAGCTGATTTTGATTGAAAACAGCGCAGCCAATGGAGCCGCTGCTGTGTCTCAGCCAATCAGGAGGGAGAATCTCGGACGGCTGAGACACTCCTGGACATCGCTGGACAGACAGGGACCTCGGGTAAGTGTTATGCCCTGTAGACACGATCAGAATTTCCTATGGGATAAAATCTGATGGAATTTTCCATAGGAATTCCATTCAAGCTTTCTTGCATACACACTGTCAGACCAAATTCCGACCGTCCAAAATGCGGTGACATAAAACACTACAACGAGCCGAGAAAATGAAGTTCAATGCTTCCGAGCATGCATCGACTTGATTCTGAGCATGCATGTTTTTTTCTCCGTCGGAGTTCCACACAGACGATCGTAATTTCCGATAGGATTTTTTTCCATAGGAAAAAAAAAAAAACATGTTCTATTTCTAAACTCCTACGGAAAATAGTCTGATGGGGCCCACACATGGTCAGAATATCCGATGAAAAAATTCCATCAGAATTTTTTCATAGGAAATTCTGATCGTTTGTACAAGGCATTAGGTTGGCTGCTACACACAGAAGGCTTTTAATCTTAATGCATAAAACAGTTTAGATCAAAGCATATTCATGTGTTAGAAAGGCTCAGTCAAAGTCCAAACCTAAATCCCATTGAGAACCTGTGGCAAAGACTTGAAAATTGCTGTTCACAGACACACAGACACTCTCCATCCAATCTGACAGAGCTTGAGCAATTTTGCAAAGAAGAATTGGCAAAAATGTCACTCTCTAGATGTGCAAAGCTTGTAGAGACATACCCAAAAAGACGTGCAGTTGTAATTGTGGAAAAAGGTACTTCTACAAAGTATTAACTCAGGGGGGCTGAATACAAATGCACGTCACACTTTTCAGATATATATTTGTAAAAAAAATTGAAAACCATTTATCATTTTCCTTCCACTTCACAATTATGTGCCACTTTGTGGTGGCTTATCATATAAAATCCCATTAAAATACATTTAGGTATTTGGTTGTAACATGACAAAATGTGGAAGATGTCGAGGGGTATGAATACTTTTTCTGTACTGTATAATCTTTTCCCACTGTTCCTGTAACTTGGCGTTCTTCTTAAAACATTAACTAACCACATTTATTCCCTGTCAACCACTGTTGTATCTGAAATGCTAGACAGTAAATATTTGTCTATTGGAAGGCAGTAATCCCATAAGATCTTTGGCAACAGTTGACAAATAAGACCTTGCGAAGTTGAGTGTGTCACTGTTTCTAGATTATTCATGTCTATTATAGTTTGCATTATTTTCTTGCAGCAGGTGATTAGGTGATCATAGTTATACTTTAGAAAAGCAATAGTTAGTAATTATGTACAGCCAGTGATAACTCATTTGATTCTTTTTTAGTATTCCTGTCTTTAACTGACTTTTCTTATTATTTCTGCCTTCCCCATAAGGGTTTTTCAAGGAATGGCAAACAGTGGTTATCCCCAGCTCTTTTCTATATTTCTGCTTCTTTTTTTATCTTTCCTCTGCAAATGAGCCTTGGCTACTTCATGTGATCATATCTTCTACACTGTGCTTATCATACTTACCTAGCATTTCTCTTCTTCATATGCTGCATTGACGGTATAACCTGTCAACATAACTGAAAGGATAGAGAGCATGATTGATGGTCATAATCTTCCTCGACTACCACATCAGAGCCTTGGAGCCTGCACTACCCTTGTCTAGTCTTTTTTGTATGACAGGGATATCCCAACTGTTGAGCATCAATTAGAATGGCTTCCACAGAACTCTGCTAATTTTCATATTAGTATGATGACAATGATTATAATGACTATTGTTTTTCCTTTATATAGTGCAAATGTATTGTGCAGTGTAGTGAAGACCTGGAAGGCCTATAGCATGACACTGGGAGCTCAGTTTTGTTGCATGGTATTTTTCTGTGTAGAGAATCGAAAAACAATAATTATACATAACAATTTTTTTCAAAAATGTACATACAAAACATTTCCAGTAATAATCCCTAGCTATTCTTGCAGTGCTACGCCAAATACTTTCCTTTATATGTATGCACTCTTACATAGAGCACTTCTTTTTAAATTTATGGTTTATTGACAATAGTGACTATCATATCAAGTAGGGTAAAAACAGTAATTGATAGTTGCCTCATACCTGATAATCAAGGTAGAAATTCCTTTATGACATGTCTGTGAGATCCATTGCAATTTTTTATTTTATTATCTGGATGGTCTGCTGGCAGTGTAGCCATCCCCCCCACTGCCCCAGCACTGTTCAGCAGGCTGTGTGTGACAGAGAGGGCTTGGTGCTCTGTTCCCAATCTTCCCTCTCCTTGCCGCTGCTGTGTTGCTGGAGCAGCTTTCTGTGAAGTCTCCCCTCTTCTTCCTTCACCCCTTTCCTCGTAGAAGCAGGGTGGTGGACCAATTAAATATAAAGAGAAAGGATCAAGGGACCTGTAGTTCTAAAATAAGCGCTGTACAGGTCTGACTAATGGGGGCTTAGACTTCAAAACCCAGTGATTCCTGCAAACTAGGGGTGGGGAGACTCTGAATTTTAACAGGCAAATTACGATTGAGTGGGGTCTTTGCCAAAGGGAAGCAGAGTGGCTCAGACCTGCCAGCACTCCACCAGGGGGACAGCTAAAGAGGGGGCAAGCAGTATATGAACAAGAGTGTGCAGACCAACTGCTGTGCTCTAAAAACCCAGGGAGCTGAGAGACTGAGCCACAGAGAGTTGCTGTGTCTTGGGACCAGAGTTGGGGAGACTCATTGACATGAGGACTTGATCATCACGAATGAGGCTTCTGGGACAACTGATCGCCATCAGCCATCCATTGCACCACCTTACAGAAGGGCCCCAACGTCAGCCAGCTAATACTGACAATTAGGAACCAGGTACTTTATAGACAACCCATTGCAAGGAACATTCACCCAATATTTGGACTGTATGCGTAGCATGTACACAAAGAAATTTTTTGGGGGGACTAGTTTATATCAATCATTTTACCTTTGTTTGCATCCTTTAAATGTGTTTTAGCATTACTACAGTTCAGTCAATTGCCATTTTTTGGATCAGTGTTCACATTAGCTAGTACAGCATCTTTAAACATGTTCAATTGCCTGTCTACTGATTCATGCATTGTTTAATTGTCTTGCCATAATATATCCATTTATTCTACCATCCAGTTGCTTGTGGCCTATTTTCTGTGTACTGTTATAAAGCAGTGTACTTGTATAAAGAGGTAGCATACGAACACTTGAGTTACACAGGTGTGAGCAGCCTTCAACACATAACTAGTTGTTGCAGTTCAAGCAGTTTAAAGAGTTGCGGCAGAATAGAGAACCCATCATATCAAGCAGGTCTTGCAGAGGTAAGCGCTACAGTTGCTTGAAACTGACTTGCCAATATACACCCCTCATATCGCCAGCAACACTGATCCACCACAGAGAAGCCAGCCAATGATTATATTTGTATGTACCATGCAATAGGAAGAAGATCTCATTCTGCAGTATAATAAAAAGGGTTTTTAATAAACTTTGGCAACTACTCACAATTACGGATGATAAAACAGCATAACAGATAAATCATGCTCATTGCCTGTAGCTCTAACTAACGCATTTCGTTCTATGGAATGCCATCTCTGGGGCAACTCCAATGCTGATGGAGTGGTGCCTAGGGTTGGGATGCATTTCTGAGGGATTTCCTACCTCCTCAGCCGAAGTTGAAGATAAAGGAAATCCCTCAAAAGCGTGTCCCAACCCTAGGTATTTCTTCCTGGTGGGCACACTTCCACTGACAAGCAGCTTCCCTCTTCATGATGAGATCTCCCATCCTGGATGGACGTCATATGACGTCCTGGGCTTTCCGGCCGTCTAGGAGGCATGCACGCCTGCCCACGGCATTGCTTGGGACCCGGTGCGCGTACCCGGCAGGCCGCGATGTCTGCCGGGCACCCGGGATTGCCTGCAATCACGGCAGGACTGTGGATCTGTGTGTGTAAACACACAGATCCATGTCCTGTCAGCGGTGAGGAGACCGGTGTGTGTTCCCAGTACAGAGGAACACAGATCGGTCTCCTCACCTTGTGAGTCCCCTCTGCCTACAGTTAGAATCACCCACTAGGGAACATACTTAACCCCTTCAGCGCCCCCTAGTGTTAACCCCTTCCCTGCCAGTCACATTTACACAGTAATCAGTGCAGTTTTATAGCACTAATCGCTGGATAAATGTGAATGGTCCCAAAAATGTGTCAAAAGTGTCCGGCATGTCCGTCGCAATGTCGCGGTCACAATAAAAATCGCAGATCGCCGCCATTACTAGTAAAAAAAAAAAAAAATGAAATAAATCTATCCCCTATTTTGTAGACGCTATAACTTTTGCGCAAACCCATCAATATACGCTTATTGCTATTTTTTTACCAAAAATATGTAGAAGAATACGTATCGGCCTAAACTGTGGAAACATTTTGTTTTTTTATAGATTTTTTGGGGATATTTATTATATTTATTATAGCAAATAGTAAAAAATATTGTTTTTTTTTTTCAAAATTGTCGCTCTATTTTTGTTTATAGCGCAAAAAATAAAAACCGCAGAGGTGATCAAATACCACCAAAAGAAAGCTCTATTTGTGGGAAAAAAAGGGAGTCAAATTTGTTTGGGCAATTGTCAGTTAAAGCGACGCAGTGCCGAATCGCAAAAAGTGCTCTGGTAAGGAAGAGGGTAAATTCTTACGGGGCTCAAGTGGTTAAGATATCTGGGCATCACAAAGCCCCGGTGCTACTCACTATTTCCCCTTCCCTTTGTGGACCATGTTGTACACAAATTGGGGCTGACACCCACTTTTGGTTATTGCTGGCTGTTTATGGGCTATTAAACTATAGTATTTATGTACAGTTTATAATTGTACTTGTGCATGGTGGCAGTCCTATTTGATCTGACATGCTTAGCCTCTGCTTCCTGCAGTATTATACAATTTTTGCTTTTCTGCTGTTTTTCCCAATGCAAAACTCTCCTTATGTTTGAATCAACAAATAAAATGATATCTTTTTTATTTCATGTACTTTTTCACATAAATCACCAAAGCAGGAGATCTTTACAGTTTCCCTTACAAATAGACTTGGACCATCAAACTGACACCAGGTCCTAGGAAATACACCCACTGGTGCACAGCTGGGGGGGGGGGATATAAAAGGGCATGCAAGTGTAGGGATCTGCTGCCCTCCGCTGTTAGCTGCTAATATCACAGTGTTATGTATAATTATATATTAACAATATAAGTAAAGTGCAGCGCTAAATATTAAGTGAACAGAAACCATAAGCTAGGTCACACAATGGCTTTATGATAGGTCCCGCAATGATCAATCTAAACCGTGTGAAACACTAATTAAATAGATGCACAGTGGTTATGCAATGAAAAAATAAACAATAATAAACATAGAGTCCATAAGTGAAATGGAAACCAAATATGTAATGAGTCCGTGTGACCCTTAAAGGGACAAAAACAAAGTTTTCATCACATCATTTTGATTGGTGAATAACTGGTGAACAATAAGTGAAAGTGAGTAATCCGCCACCAATAAGATGAAGGCTTACCAAATGGTTTGAACCCAAAAGGACGTATGACCTATGAGTCAAACAAACTTGTATTGGCAAGCGCAAATGTTGGAAACATCAACTCTGGAGACCTTTTGAAAAATGAACCAAATCCTCAACCAGTCCTAAGGATAGTAGTTTCCATGGACAATGTTTACATATGGGAAAATGGTTCTCTCATATGTGTGTGGTTAAAGAGAGGAGAACAAAAAAATGCCACATAGCATAATTTCGTATAAAAAGTGTAAAGATTTAATGAAGTAAAAAACTCACATTTAAGGAGAATGAACAGCGCTTAGGTAAATGTATATGGCGGCAGTGGAGCCCGCCCGGCGCGTTTCGTCTACATAGACACCATCTGGGGTGCCAGTCCACTGCAGCCATTTTGATTATATATAAAATTTGACCCCAATAACAAGATACAGCCACTCGGTGTGTCAACAATGCTTTGAGGATACAAATCTGCATTTACTTCCTGTGAAACAAAATGGCGAAATCGGCGTGCATTCCACTCATCGCTATGGAGAAATGAAATGCTTCCTGTATTGCCCAAGAGCGTGTATGCATGAAGACGTGCGCTCCATGCCTCGCTCTGGGAGAAGGTTGATATAAAATCTTGATGCCTGTCACGCCTCGCTATGGAAAGGCAAGGCACACATAATGGAGGTGAAAACCGGAAGTTACGAAAACATGTGCCCCAAGCCCCTCACGGGCAGCAAGACGCACACCAACCCCCACGTCACCAACACCAAAAGGACATGAAGGTGTGCGCACTACGCCCACTCGGAGACGAGCGAGAAAACAATGTCACTGCGATAACCCCGGCAACCGTAAGGGCAAAAACACCAGACCTAAAAAAAGGAAAAGGGGAAGCAACAAAAATCTAACCTTAATGTAAGTTTAAAAAGGGGGGGAATACTTTAATGAATGGCAAGTAACCCACAATTCACGTTCACGGTCCCAATTAACACCTATTAACAAAACCTATAAAAAACCCTGGATAAGCATTTATAGTAAATGTTAGCATGCAAATTGTGACAAACCAGCGGGACTGACACTCATCTGGGGTCAACAATGGTGCATCTTAAACATAAAAATATATACACTTAAAAAGTATACACAAAGAAAAAATCTCTCTGTATATACAGTAGATGTAAAAAATGCATATTAAAAACATAACAAATATAACACATATAAAAATATATAGAAAACCCAGAGTGGCCAAAATAGTGCCCTTTGTTTAGGCTTTATTGATAAAAGCATTAATCTCCCACTCCACGTTCATTCCGAGCGGGGAATGGGACTGCAACTCATAAATCCAGAAGGTTTTAAGGTGTGAAACCCCTCTGGTCATAGCACCACCCCTCCAAGGGGGAATGTACCTATCAATGACCAGAAACTTGGTTCCTTTAGGATCTCTATTGTGGTACTGCCTATAGTGTCTAGGTACAGTATGTTTGGTGTCCCCACTTTTAATTAAGGCAATATGTTCATTGACTCTGATAGAAAATGTTCGAATGGTTCGACCAACATATTGTTTGCCCCAAGGGCAAGTGATCAAGTAAACAAAGTGTTAAGTCGCACATGTACAAAATTGTTTGATGGGGTACACACGGTTAGTTATAGATGATTTAAACTCAACAGTTTTTCGCCTTCCCAATGCATTGTATTGGCAAGCACCACATTTTTTACATGGGTAAAAACCAATCAAATTATGAAAAAAAACAGGTGGATTGATAATATTGGGTGCTATTCAAATCTGTAAAGAAGTGGCACCCCTAAAAATAACTTTAGCCTGGTCCGGTAATGTGGAACCGAGAATGCGGTTGCGCCTAAGTACATTCCAATGTCTGTTCATAATTGTTTTAATTTGTTTATATTGTGTCGAGAATGAGGTCACCATAGACCATTTGAAACTCTCATTAGGGTCTCGTCGAGATTTTGCAACCAGTAAAGAGGCCATCTCCACGTCTAAGACGTTCCGTAACTCAGAGTCTATTTCGACTGAATCATAACCTTTATCAAGAAACCGCTGTTTGAGAACCATGGCTTGCGTTTTGAAAGTCTCTGTTTCAGTACAGTTTCTGCAACTAGTCGCAGAAACTGATTGCGTGGAACAGAGCGAAGCCAAGATCGATGGTGGCAACCATCGATGGGGATGAAGCCGTTACGATCGGTGGGCTTTAAGTAGCTTTGAAATTTAAACTGTTGATCTTTAATTTCAATTTCGAAAAAAGTGAATTTTACTTCTACTGAACTCATAGGACCGGGAAATACCTTTATAATTTAAATTCAAAGAAGCAAAAAATTGTTTCAAAGAGTCCGCACTGCCATCCCATAGGAGGAGGATGTCGTCGATGTACCTGGCCCATTAAACCAAAGATGGTGTGTCTTGGGCATAGACAAAATCCATGTCCTAGGTAGCTCATCCCCTCCACAGTTAGAATCACTCCCTAGGACACACTTAACCCCTTGATCGTCCCCTAGTGTTTAACCCCTTCTCTGCCAGTGTCATTTACACAGTAATCAGTGCATTTTTAAAGCACTGATCGCTGTATAAATGACAATGGTCCCAAAATAGTGTCAAAAGTGTCCGATGTGTCCGCCATAATGTCGCAGTCACGATAAAAATTGCCGATCGCTGCCATTACCAATAAAAAAAATAATATGCCATAAAACTATCCCCTATTTTGTAGACGCTATAACTTTTGCGCAAACCAATCAATATACGCTTATTGCAATTTTTTTTACCAAAAATATGTAGAGAACACATATTGGCCTAAACTGAGAAAGAAATTCGTTTTTTTATATATTTTTGGGGATTATAATTATAGCAAAAGTAAAATATTTAGTTTTTTGTTTTTTAAATTGTTTTTTAAATTGTCGCTCTTTTTTTGTTTATAGCGCAAAAAATAAAAACCGCAGAGGTGATCAAATGCCACTAAAAGAAAGCTCAATTTGTGGGGAAAAAAAGGACGTCAATTTTGTTTGGGTACAATGCTGCACAACCGCGCAATTGTCAGTTAAAGCAACGCATTGCCGAATCGCAAAAAGTGCTCTGGTCAGGAAGGGGGTAAATTCTTCCGGGGCTAAAGTGGTTAAAAGGTGGCGAACTGCTTCAATCCCAAACTGGTGGGGTATGCAGGTGTACAAAGAGGCTACATCAGCAGTAGCCATAATGTAATCGCCCTGTATTGCCAGACTTTAAAATAGTCTTATGGTATCCCCTGTATCTTTAAGATATGAGGGTGTCCGTCTAACCCAGTGGTTCTCAACCTCACTAGTGCTGTGACCCCTTGATAAAATTTCCCAAGTTGTGGGGATCCCTAACAGTAAAATTTTCATAGTGTGGGTTGTCAGCACCCAAGGCAAGACAAGTAACTTTCGCCCCTAACCCACGGACATTTAGCGCTCCCTGAGTCCCTTCCACTCGTACAGTATTAAAACCCCTTATGCTACATTTTAGGATGTACCACTCTCTCTTTGTTCTCCTTTTTTTCCCTTTTATCTCTCTCTATCCTAATTTCTTGTCTTTTTCCCCCCCATCACTCTCTCTAGCCGTCTTTCTTGTTCTATCTCTTATTCTTTCTCTCCCTTTTTCTTTGTTCCTCCCCCTCTTTTCCTCTCACTTCCATGTATTCTCTATTTTTTATACCTTCTCTTACTCCTTGGTGGGGGGAATGGGATGAGTGGCAGTGCTGGTGGGGGGTGGGATGAGTGGCAGTGCTGGGGGGAGTTCTGCTGATCAGCCAACTTAGGTGCTCTTGATCAAGGTCATCTGCTGATCTGAGAACTGTAGTGGGGACTTTTAATGGCAACTCTAATCACAGGTAGTGTTGCTCACTGTGTCTCCGGCTTCACTGTGTCTCCAGCTCTGTGGTGTCTCACAGCAGTGACACCTATGCCGAAATCAGGAGATAGGGTCTCCTCCAGCCCTTCCCACTTCACATTCCTCACCAGTCAGCTGACCTCTTGTCCCTGCTCCCCAGCCATACCGTGAACTGAATGGGTGGCTGCGAAGAGGCTGAGTGGGCTGCTGCGGGCTCCAGGAACAGCCCAGCTGGGCGGCCGTGAAAAGGCTGGGAGAGCGGTGCAGGCTTCAGGGACAGACCAGGATTCGGTGACCCCTGGCAAATCGTCATTCAACCCCCGAGGGGGTCCCGACCCCCAGGTTGAGAACCACTGGTCTAACCAGAGGTTGTAAGTAAAAATCTATGTAACGGCCTATACGTGAAGTGGCTGAGTCTATGCCACTCACGATAGGCCATCCGGGAGGGTGTAAAGGGTCCTTGTGGATTTTGGGTAAATAATAAATTGTGGGAACTCTGGGTGCTAATGGTACTAAGAATGTTCTTTCTTTTTTGTTTAAAATATTAAGATCATAACCCTTAGTAATGAGATCCTGTAGTTCTCTCTTAAAGGAATGGGTTGGATTGTTGGGTAACTCCTTGTATGTGTCATGATCATTCAGAATCCTATACATTTCTCTCTCATAATCAGTTTTATCTAATACTCCTTCGGCACCCTATAATTTCTGCTGTAGGAGTATCTTCTCCTGTTGAGAATATTATCAGCTGCTTCAATCTATCTAAATTCAGTGCTATGTATTATCTCTTCTTCATTTGTTATCATTGTTATCATTGGAGATGTTAGTCTCCAACTTAAATGACATTGTAATTAAGCCTTGAAACATACATTTTTCTGTTCCTTTGTCAGGTTAAACCAGTCTGTATTTGATTGTCACTTGATGACAATCCATTTATTTGTATGAAGAAATCTGAGCAAGACCAAGATCTAGCTGCCATGATTAGAATAGAAAGAAAGTGCCTCCTATAGTGCAGCATCCGAGGGATTATAAATGAACCACTCCACCCCAGCTAGCATTAAACTCACATTTAATAAAGATTAAAAAGCATGTAAAAAGACATGACAGTCTCACTCAGTGATAAGGAACCCCCCGCCAGGCTCCACCTCGACTAGTTTTTCCACCTTCTCACGTGGCTACCTCTGGAGGAATATTGTGGAAGGAGTACTTATCTGAAGTTGTGGTTCTTCTGGTAATTCCCAGGTGGGGAATATACGCACTCAGTGCAAGGCGCAGGCGAAGGAGGTGAGCGAGCAATCTATGTGGTGGTGGGATCACTTTTCCTTAAAGTTTGTTTGAAGATTCATTACCCAAGCAATTATTTTATGCACCACGTGGACTATATTTGTTTAATACTCATATTTTGGACTTGTTTATGATTATTTATCATCTAATATTTTTATTTGGCACTGTATTATTTCCATATTTCACTAACGAAAATGCCTTTTTGATTTCAGAGGTCAGAGGAGGATGGGCAGACTTGTTTGAGGTGATAGAAAAGCAACAGTAACTCAAATAACCACTCGTTACAACCAAGGTATGCAGAATACCATCTCTGAATGCACAACGTATTGAACCTTGAAGCAAAAGGGCTACAGCAGCAGAAGACCACACCAGGTGCCACTCCTGACAGCTAAGAACAGGAAACTGATGCTACAATTTGCACATGCTCACCAAAATTGGACAATAGAAGATTGGAAAAACATTGCCTAGTCTGATAAATCTCGATTTCAGCTGCGACATTCAGATACAGGAAGTCCCCGAGTTACAAGCATCCGACTTGCGAACGACTCCTACTTACGAACGGGAGGCTGCGTGGCCACTTTTCGACAGAAAAGTGGCCACGCAACATTTGACAGAACCTTTTAGACGGCGGGCACATTCGACTGAACCTTTTAGACGGCGGGCACATTCGACGGAACATCGGAAAACTACGTATCTGCTGTTCTGCGCATGCTGTTCCGACTTACGAACATATTCGACTTAAGAAAAAACCTACAGTCCTTAGCCCATTCGTAACTCGGGGACTGCCTGTAGTAGGGTCAGAATTTGGTGTAAACAACATGAAAGCATGGATCCATGCTGCCTTGTATCAATGGTTCAGACAGGTGGTGTAATGGTGTGGGGGATATTTTCTTGGCACACTTTGGGTCCCTTAGTACCAACTGGACAAAACAAAAAAAAACCTTGGAGGTGGGACTTTAAAAGTGACTGAAAAACACACAGAAGTATATCAAAAAATATAAATGTAATAAATGAGTACAAAAATACAAAAACAATCTAAATATAAAACACATGGGTTATGTACAGATCCAGAAGGCTAATTGCATTGATGAGGAGAAAATTTGACATTTATAGTCAGACCCGACAGCTGTTTCGGTAAACCCTTCTTTGGGGGATTTGTAGACATAAAGGTCAGAAGTTGTCAAAATTGGTTCGACATTCCATGCGTCAACGGGTCACATGCATTGTTATAAACATGGGGCGAGAAATCAAACACCCCACGGATGGGGGCTCAAATATTGACAGAGTCCAAAGGACTTCAAGAAGGGTCCCCAGATAATGACAGACGGCAGAGCTGAGGGAGACTCCACAGGTATTGATGAGTCTATATTTAGAATGGTGAAAGACCTCCAAGTCAATAAGTAGGAGAGGGAACTTGAGAAAGCTTCACAAATAGAGGGAATCCTCAGTTAAAGAAAGTTGCATCAATTATGCACTACTATAACAGTGAAGCAACTGTGTACACAGTCCCAGTCTTCCAATTCAAGAAAAGAGTATCTGTATGAATCCTCAGTATCCAGACAGCTGCCGTGTCCAGTGCCTCGTGTGGGCAACTGAGCTTTGTTTAAACACCACAACCTACCTGAGTATTGTTGAGGACCATTTCCATCCCTTTATAACTACAGTGTACCCATCTTCTGATGGCTACTTCCAGGAGGATATTGCACCATGTCACAAAGCTCAAATCATCTCAAACTGGTTTCTTGAACATGACAATGAGTTCATTGTACTCCAATGGCCTCTGCAGTTACCATGGGATGTGGTGGAATGGGAGATTCACATCATGGATGTGGAGTTGACAAATCTGCAGCAACTGTGTGATGCTATCATGTCAATATGGACCAAAATCTATGAGAAATGTTTCCAACACCTTGTCAAATCTATGCCACAAATAATTAAGGCAGTTCAGAAGGCAAAAGGGGTTCCACCCTGGTACTAGCAAGGTGTAACTAATAAAGTGTCCGGTTAGTGGTCCAAGATGTTTGGAACAACCTACCTGCTGAGTTCCTTCAAAAACTGCAAGTGTACCTAGAAGAATTGAACTGTTGCAGGGTACTGTATATAAAAGGTCAATATTTTCATATAATTTTTCTTATTTGCTTCTACACCATACATTGTACGCTGTGAAGTTAAAATGGTTAATTTCCCATTACAATGTAGTCTCTCTAAGTAACATCTGTTGTTGATTAACATTTAGCAAGGCAAGGGTTAAAGTTTTCTTTTCCTAAAGCACATTTTTTTGGAAGAATACATTTTTTATTGTTTTTGTGGCACTTTAGGAAGAGTACACAAACTGTTACATTGGGGTCAATTCACTAAAGGTTACCGCATGCGATAACACAGTCATGTGACTCAACTGCATAAATTATTGCATGTGGTAAAAAAATCATGTCCAATTCCCCAAAACAACAACGATTATGCGGTATTTAATGCAAAATGAAAAATATAAGCTGTAGAGATGGGCCAAACAATCCCCTGTTTGGTTGGCAGCACAACTTTCGAACATCGCAAACATTCGGAAAGGAATACCCCAATTGAAGTCTATAGGACCCAAACTGGAAAAATCTAAAGTGTCCATTTTGTCAATTTTGAAGACTTATATGCAAGTAATTGGGCATACAATGGTTATGGGGGTCCAGGTTCTGCTCTGGGGGACGTGTATCAATGAAAAACAAGTTTGTAAAAAACATAATTTTTACATGCGCAGTGATTTACTGATGCTTAAAGTGAAACCATTAAAATTAGAAATAACAATAAAAATTAAAAATTCCTTTAAATATAGTGCCTGGGGGTCCCATTAGTCTGCCTGTAATGTAGCACATCTTTACCGTGTATAGAGCCTGCTGAAGAAAATAATGACATTTATAAAGCCACAAAAAATACATTTTCCACAAATTTTTTTTTCACAAGAAGAAATTTTCCACAATTTAGTTCACTCGGAACAAGTTTAGAGATTTTTTGGATACATTTTGGTGTATCTTTTGCAGATTTGGATAGAAGTAACAGGTGCAGGAAAATTGGGCTTTGGGTGTCAGACAAGACACAAATTCATATTTGGGCCGAACCGTTCGCCCAACTCTACTGTTAAGTCCAATTTACAAATTAAACAGAAAATAAAATAGATATTATATTTATCACCAGGGTTTTGCTGGTGGTGGTATCACATGGGGTATTGCTCAGATGCAGCGTCCGGGTCCCCTCCCCCATAGCTGGTTGTTAAGGAGCGGGCCACTGTGTCCTTAACAATGGATGGCTCATCAAATGTCTGTGGGTCTTATGATTTATGGCACCTTAAACAAGTATATCCGTCCCAACCAGGAGTGCATTAGGATTGACCAGCTTCATAGTCTTTGTTTTGTTGCTGTTAAAATAGGTAGTTTAAGTCGTATAATTTCTAAGTTATGTCAGGATCTGGGTCCCTCAGATATTTGATCAAGATCTGAACCCAATGGAAAGGGGAAAGAGGAGCACCTAGGTGGTGGGGGCAACAAACCACTGAGACTTAGACGCATTACATTTGGAAATTTCTGAAGGAGCCAAAGTGTTCCAATTCTTGTAGAATGGAAGGGAATGCAACACGAGGGTTAGAGACATAAGGTAAGAGATTGTCTGCAAACAGACTTAGTTTAAATTGTTTAGCCTGAATGTCAATGCCTCATTTGGAGTCATTGGCCCTCAGAGCATTATTCAAGTGTTCCGAATTCCTAGCAATAATGTATAACAAAGGGGAAAGGGTGCATCCCTGAAGTGTTACATTAAAGATAGGTACAGGGGGATATAGGATACTATTCATCCTGATCCGTGTGGTTGGGCAGGCATATAAGGCTGTTATTTTCTATGGAAATGCTGGCGGTAAACCTATTTGTTCTAATGCCTCCTGTAAAACCACCATTCAATGTGATAAAATGCCTTCTTGGCATCTAGGGAAAGAAGACATAAGGGGATATTCTGTTTTTGTTAGTGGGGAAATAAGGACAACATTTGATAGTTTTATCCTGTGCCTCATGCAAGGCTACAAAACCCATTTGAGCCTGCTGAATAGAAGTTTGGCATATATTTTGAGGTCGACATTGATGAGGGAGATTGGGTGAGAGCTGGGGCTATGGGCCAAGTCTTTCTGGTATTTAGTGTAATGTGGGTTTCCTGGGATTGGCATGGGAAGGGGCATGAGCCAGTATGGAATTAAAAATGTTTTTCAAAATGTGTGCTTTAGGATTCTTTGATTTTTTTTTTTAAAAAGGTGTTCGAGAAACCATCTGGGCCCAGACTTTTGCCACATGGTAGCGATTTGATTACCTACCTATTAGGGAATCAGCTGTTGACTGGTCAATTCTAGGTAATGCCATATGTGTGACATATTGGAGCCATAGATTAAGGCTTTGCATGTTGGGAGGAGTTGTAGTGGGGTTAGCAATGTTGTATAAGTCAGAGAAACAGGTTTGGAATGCTCAGTCTATAGCATGGTATAAGTACACCATACCCTGTTAAGAACAATGACTTTTCGGAATGTAGGTCTTCCCATTTTGGCTCATATCAATCTAGCTAATGGTCTCCTTGATTTGTTCCCAAATTTGTACATAGTCCAACAGATACAATCGTTATGGCATAAGTATACCAACCTGATCCATTAGATGGTGAAGTTTCTTAAATTTCTGTTCTAAGAGTTGAAAAAATCCCATCCTCAGCTATATGTTGAAGCTCCAGAGAGTGAATCTCATATAGAAACCTTGGTTTAGTTAAATGCAGGAGCTGAATGGGGAAGAAAATCAGGAAGTGGTCCAACCAGATTTGAGAACCCATGGAAGCCTGTAATTGCCAGTAGGGATGAGCTCGGTGTTCGAGTCGAACATACGTTCGACTCGAACATCGGCTGTTCGATCGTTCGACGAAGATCGAACGATTTGGGCCGTTCGCGCCAAATTCGAGTGACGCGAACGGCCCACAATGCACTACGCCATCGCAGTGTCATCCAGGCGCTGTGATTGGCCAAGCATGCACTGTGACCCCGCATGCTTGGCCAACCACAGCGCCGGCAGCGAGGAGAGCAATGATTGGCCACAGGCAGGATGCCTGTGGCCAATTATTGCTGAGGGTGTTTAGTACACGCCCCACACTATAAAAGGCCGCCAGCACGGCGGCCTAGTGTAGTGTGTTCCGGAGCAGGGAAAGAGAAACATAGGCAGGGACAGTGACATTTATTTTTTTCTTGCTTAACCTGGATTCCTTTAGTTTAGGGAAAGAGAAGGATAGGTAGGGAGAGTGTCAGTGTGTTTTACTGTGTGAATCCTTGTTTCTAGGGACAGGGAAGGACAGTGAGGGAATTCTCCTTGTGCTATAGTGTGCTTTAAAAAAACATTTTTTTCTAGGGACAGAAAACTATAGGAAGGAAGAGTGTCAGTTTCTTTCACTGTGATAATCCTTGTTTCTAGGGACAAAGAAGGAAAGTGAGTGAAATTCTCCTTGTGCTATAGTGTGCTTTAAAAAAACATTTTTTCTAGGGACAGAAAACTATAGGTAGGGAGAGTGTCAGTGTCTTTTACTGTGCGAATCCTTGTTTCTAGGGACAGGGAAGGACAGTGAGGGAATTCTCCTTGTGCTATAGTGTGCTTTAAAAAAACATTTTTTCTAGGGACAGAAAACTATAGGTAGGGAGAGTGTCAGTGTGTTTTACTGTGCGAATCCTTGTTTCTAGGGACAGGGAAGGACAGTGAGGGAATTCTCCTTGTGCTATAGTGTGCTTTAAAAAAACATTTTTTCTAGGGACAGAAAACTATAGGTAGGGAGAGTGTCAGTGTGTTTTACTGTGCGAATCCTTGTTTCTAGGGACAGGGAAGGACAGTGAGGGAATTCTCCTTGTGCTATAGTGTGCTTTAAAAAAACATTTTTTTCTAGGGACAGAAAACTATAGGAAGGAAGAGTGTCAGTTTCTTTCACTGTGATAATCCTTGTTTCTAGGGACAAAGAAGGAAAGTGAGTGAAATTCTCCTTGTGCTATAGTGTGCTTTAAAAAAACATTTTTTCTAGGGACAGAAAACTATAGGTAGGGAGAGTGTCAGTTTCTTTCACTGTGATAATCCTTGTTTCTAGGGACAAAGAAGGAAAGTGAGTGAAATTCTCCTTGTGCTATAGTGTGCTTTAAAAAAACATTTTTTCTAGGAACAGAAAACTATAGGTAGGGAGAGTGTCAGTGTGTTTTACTGTGCGAATCCTTGTTTCTAGGGACAGGGAAGGACAGTGAGGGAATTCTCCTTGTGCTATAGTGTGCTTTAAAAAACATTTTTTCTAGGGACAGAAAACTATAGGTAGGGAGAGTGTCAGTGTGTTTTACTGTGCGAATCCTTGTTTCTAGGGACAGGGAAGGACAGTGAGGAAATTCTCCTTGTGCTATAGTGTGCTTTAAAAAAACATTTTTTTCTAGGGACAGAAAACTATAGGAAGGAAGAGTGTCAGTTTCTTTCACTGTGATAATCCTTGTTTCTAGGGACAAAGAAGGAAAGTGAGTGAAATTCTCCTTGTGCTATAGTGTGCTTTAAAAAAACATTTTTTCTAGGGACAGAAAACTATAGGTAGGGAGAGTGTCAGTGTGTTTTACTGTGCGAATCCTTGTTTCTAGGGACAGGGAAGGACAGTGAGGGAATTCTCCTTGTGCTATAGTGTGCTAAAGCATTCCTCATCAACCATCTTTGAAATCCTTGTTTTTTTGGACAGTCCGGGAAATTGTCGTTGTGCTATTCTGTGCAAAAGCAATCATCCTCAACCATATTTAGAAATCCTTAAGTAAAGGGACAGAGAAGGACACCTGAAGGTAGCCCTTATTGCTTTTTTCCCATCTCCCTGCAGGCCATCTATTAGAATGTCTGGAAGGCAAAAAGGAGAGGCAGACAGTCAGGAGGCAATAAAAGAGGGCAAGCAGGCTCTGTGTCTGGGAGCAACAGTGCTGGTCGTGGACGCGGTGCATTGTCATCAGCACATGGCCATGGGACACGCTTGTCCTTCTTTTCGGCAGCTGGACATGTTGAGCCACATCATGCCGAAGACTTGGTAGAGTGGATGACCAAGCCCTCCTCCTCCTCCTCATCCTCTCTCACCCAGGCTCAGGGTACTGGAAAAGCAGCTGCCAAAGCGTCCTCTTCCCTGGTATCAATGTCAGACTCATCATCAGTCACTCCTTCCCTAGACCCACCATGTCCTCCTCCTGAGGAGTCCCCCGAACTGTTTGAGCACAGTGTTGGGTACATGCTCCAGGAGGATGCCCAGCGTTTCGAAGGGTCTGATGATGAAACACAGCTAGAGGAAGGCAGTAGCGTGAGAGCAGACAGAGGGGATGCTCAAGAAGGACACCAATCTGGCAGTCATGTTCCAGCAGCTGCAGCATACTGCCAGATTGGCTCCAGTGATGAGGAGGGAGGTGATGATGAGGTCACTGACTCCACGTGGGTGCCTAATAGGAGAGAGGAGGAGGAGGAGGATGAGGAGGAGGCACATCTCCAACGAGGCAGGATGCCCTTTGGTGGCCAGCGTAAGGGCAGTACACCGACGGAATCACACCGCAGAGCTCCGCCTGTGCAGGGCGCTGCCTCTGCCCGTCATTCAAAAAGTTCTTTGGTGTGGGCCTTTTTTGAGGCTAGTGCATCAGATCGCACAGCTGCTGTTTGCAACATATGTCTCAAGCGTATATCGCGTGGCCAAAACATCAGCCGCTTGGGTACCACATGCCTGACCAGACATATGTTGACCTGCCATGCAGCTCGTTGGCAAGCCTACCTCAAAGACCCACACCAAAGAACAAAGCGGACCTCTCCTTGCACCGCATCAGCTGGGATCTCCAACCCCACTATAACTTCAGTCCTCTCTGAAACATGCACTGAGAGGAATGAAGGTGTAGAATTAGGTGTGTCACAGCCAAGTACTTGCGGCCACTCTGCTAGCAGTACACCGACGTCCGATTCTAGCAGGCAAATTTCCCTGCCCCAGCTGCTGGACCGTCAAAAGAAGTTCACTCCCAGCCATCCACATGCCCAGCGATTGAATGCTAGCTTGGCTAAATTGCTAGCGCTTCAACTGCTGCCTTTTCAGTTGGTAGACTCGGCCCCCTTCCGTGAGTTTGTGCAATGTGCGGTTCCTCAGTGGCAGGTTCCCAAACGCCACTTTTTCTCACGGAAGGCTATTCCGGCTCTCTACCGGCATGTGGAAGGCAATGTCTTGGCCTCGCTGGACAGGGCGGTCAGCGGTAAGGTGCATATTACCGCTGACTCATGGTCCAGCAGGCATGGACAGGGACGTTACCTTTCTTTCACGGCCCATTGGGTCACTCTTTTGGCAGCTGGGAAGGATGCAGGACAAGGTGCAGTAGTGTTGGAGGTTGTTCCACCGCCACGCCTCCAAAATGCTACTACTGGTTGTGACACACCTCTCTCCTCCACCCCCTCCTCTTCTTCTTCCTCCATGGCCTCTTCCTGTGGTTTGTCCTCGGAACCAGCGGTGCTCCGTAGGCGTTCAAGGGGCTACGCAAGTACGCAGGCAAAAAGATGCCATGCCGTGCTTGCGCTGGTGTGTTTGGGGGACAGAAGCCACACTGGGGCAGAGGTCCTGTCTGCTCTGCAGGGCCAGGCCGAGAGGTGGTTGACGCCACGCCAGCTTAAGCCAGGAATGGTGGTTTGCGACAATGGCACCAACCACCTCTCTGCCCTCCGACAGGGACAACTGACCCATGTGCCCTGTGTGGCTCACGTCCTTAACCTGGTGGTGCAGCGGTTCTTGGGCAGGTACCCGGGCTTACAGGATGTCCTGAGGCAGGCCAGGAAAGTCTGTGTGCATTTCCGCAGATCTTATAATGCCAGTGCTCGCCTGGCTGAGCTGCAAAAGGAGTTGAACCTGCCCAAGAACCGCCTTATATGTGACATGCCCACCAGGTGGAACTCAACGTTGGCCATGCTGCAGCGGCTGCACACGCAGCAGAGGGCCATCAATGAGTACCTGTGCGACTACGGCACCAGGACAGGGTCAGGGGAGCTTGTTTTTTTTTCTCCACGCCAGTGGGGCATGATCAGGGATGCATGCACTGTCCTGGCACCATTTGAGGAGGCCACGAGGATGGTGAGCAGTGACAGTGCATGCATCAGTGACACTGTACCTCTTGTCCACCTGTTGGAGCACACGCTGCGTGGAATAATGGACAGGGCACTTGAGGCAGAACAGAGGCAGGAAGAGGAGGACTTCCTTGCCTCTCAAGGCCCCCTTTACCCAGACAGTGTTCCTTCTGTCCCACCCATCGCACAGGAAGAGGACGAGGAGGAGGAGGAGGAGGAGGATTGTGTCAGCATGGAGGTGGAGGCTGGCACTCAGCATCATCAGCAGCAGTCTTTTAGGGATGATTTACAGTCCCAAGAAACCAGTGGACTTGTACGTGGCTGGGAGGAGGTGGCTGCGGATCATGTCGTCCTTAGTGACCCAGAGGACTCCGGAGCGAATGCCTCAGCAAACCTACGCTGCATGGCCTCCCTGATCCTGCAAAGTCTGCGGAAGGATCCTCGTATTCTTCGGATCAAGGAGAGGGACCATTACTGGCTGGCCACTCTCCTTGATCCACGGTACAAGGGTAAGGTTGCGGACCTTATGTTACCGTCGCAGAGGGAGCAGAGGATGAGACAACTCCGGGAGGCCTTGCAGAAAGGTCTGTGCAACGCGTTCCCAGAGACTGGGAGGTTACAAACTCCTGGTCCTGGACAACGAGTTGCTGAGGCTTCGGCCAGTCAAAGAAGGAGCGGTGGGGAAGGTGGCCGTCTGACCGATGCGTTCAGACAATTCTTTAGTCCGCAGCCCCAAAGTATGATCGGTTCCAGCAACCATCGCCAGCGTCTGATAAACATGGTGCAGGAATATCTAGGGGCAAGGTCAGACTTGGACACCTTCCCCACCGAAAATCCTCTGGCTTACTGGGTCTTGAGGATGGATCACTGGCCAGAGCTTGCACAGTATGCAATTGAGCTACTGGCCTGTCCTGCATCCAGCGTTCTTTCGGAACGCACATTCAGTGCTGCTGGAGGATTTGTCACGGATCACAGGGTGCGCCTGTCCACCGACTCGGTTGATCGACTGACTTTCATCAAGATGAACCAGTCTTGGATCACCACCAGCTACCACACACCTGATGCTGATATAACAGACTAATTGATTTTAACATGTCACATCCCTTCAAGACTGATGCTGATGCTGAGTGCCTGTGCTGTTATGTTGACTGGCTATCCTCCTCCTCCGAGTCCTCAATGATACGATTGATGATGATAGCTTGGAAGATCATTTTTGTTTATGGGTGCCGCCACCAGTGGCTAAGGCCCAATTTTTCAGCCCCTGTTTTACAGGGGCGTGTAATTACAATTTTTTTAGCAATAATTTGCCATAGGGCTCATTGCTGTGCTCCAAGTACAGTATCTGTGAGGGGTTGGAGTGTTGTGGCACCAGTGCCTAAGGCCCAATTTTTCAGCCCCTGTTTAACAGGGGCGTGTCATTACAATTTTTGAAGCAATACTTTGCAACAGGGCTCATTGCTGTGCTCCAAGTACAGTATCTGTGAGGGGTTGTAGTGTTGTGCCACCACCACGAAAGGCCCAATTTTTCAGCCCCTGTTCAACAGGGGCATGCAATTACAATTCTTGATCTAATAATTCACAGCAGGGCCCATTGCTGCACCCACCAAGAGTAACTCTGAGGGCTTACAGTGTTGTGGCAACGCCACCACCACCACCACCACGAAAGGCCCAATTTTTCAGCCCCTGTTCAAAAGGGGCATGTAATTACAATTCTTGATCTAATAATTCACAGCAGGGCCCATTCCTGCACCCACCAAGAGTAACTCTGAGGGCTTACAGTGTTGTGGCAACACCACCACCACCACCACCACCACGAAAGGCCCAATTTTTCAGCCCCTGTTCAACAGGGGCATGCAATTACAATTCTTGATCTAATAATTCACAGCAGGGCCCATTTCTGCACCCACCAAGAGTAACTCTGAGGGCTTACAGTGTTGTGGCAACACCACCACCACCACCACCACCACGAAAGGCCCAATTTTTCAGCCCCTGTTCAACAGGGGCATGCAATTACAATTCTTGATCTAATAATTCACAGCAGGGCCCATTCCTGCACCCACCAAGAGTAACTCTGAGGGCTTACAGTGTTGTGGCAACACCACCACCACCACCACCACCACGAAAGGCCCAATTTTTCAGCCCCTGTTCAACAGGGGCATGCAATTACAATTCTTGATCTAATAATTCACAGCAGGGCCCATTCCTGCACCCACCAAGAGTAACTCTGAGGGCTTACAGTGTTGTGGCAACACCACCACCACCACCACCACCACGAAAGGTCCAATTTTTCAGCCCCTGTTCAACAGGGGCATGCAATTACAATTCTTGATCTAATAATTCACAGCAGGGCCCATTGCTGCACCCACCAAGAGTAACTGTCAGGGCTTACAGTGTTGTGGCACCAGCACCACCATCAAAGGCCCAATTTTTACTACCACTGTTCAACAATTATATGTAATTAAAATTCCTGATATAATAGTTGACAGCAGGGCGTTCCAGCACCAACCAAGAGTAACTGTGAGTGCTTACAGTGTTGTGCCAACACCAACAACTAAGGGGCCTATTTCTGCAGAGTATATACGGCAGGTCCCTACTTTCAAACATCCAACTTACAAACGACTCCTACTTGCAAACGCAAGAAGACAACAGGAAGTGAGAGGAAATCTACCACTAGGAAGGAAAATTCTCTCCTGTAAGAATAAATATGGGAGAAAGGTGTCTCCTCTGTACTGATGCTTTATCAGCAATCCTTGTTTCAAGAAAAACACCACATTTCAAAAACAGTTGTCATTGGGACGGAAAGTGAGGTGAAATGTTCTGAACAGGGGCACAGACAGCAAAACAAATGTTACAGGGGTGATAACCCTTACCTATGTTTTCCAAAAAGTTTAAAAATAGATTTTTGGGCTGGAGCTACACTTCAACAATGTACCTGTTCAAAATTACAAACAGATTCTACATAAGAACAAACCTACAGTCCCTGTCTTGTATGCACCGCCTGTATACGGCTGTTCAGAGTATATAGGGCCTTTTTTATTTTATGTGCGGGGTTCCCCTTAATATCCATACAAGACCCAAAGGGGCTGGTAATGGGCTGGGGTAGGGGGGGGGGGTCATGGGGTAGCTATGCCATTTTTCTTAAAGATTTTCATCCATATTACCGGGACCAGACATTACATTAAAGCCGCAAGCAGTTTTAAATGGCTTTTTTTCCCTTTAGAAGTGTCATTTTGTGCAGGGACAGTTCTAAACACGGGAAACATGTGGCACTTCACAGGCATACTTTAGACACCCCCCAGGTACGATATTTAAAGGAATATTTGACTTTTTTTTTTCACTTTATGCATCATTAAAATGACTGCTCCCGAAAAACGACCGTTTTTAAAACTTCTTTTTGCATTGATACATGTCCCCTGGTGCACAACCCGGGTTCCCAAACCCTTTTTAGGACAATAACATGCATAATAGTTGTTATAATTAGCACTTTAGAATTCGAACGTTCGCATCCATTGTATTTAATAGGGTTCTAATGTTCGTACGAACTTTCGGTCCGTTCGCGGGTTCTGGTGCGAACCGAACCCGGGGGTGTTCGGCTCATCACTAATTGCCAGCTTAGCAAACACTGGGAGACCAAAAACAGGTAAATTCTAGAATGTGTAAGGCAGGTATAATCCCTTTCAGATGGGTGTATTCCTAAAGAACATTTTAAGGAGATACCATTTTACATTGAGAAGTGTATTTCCAAAACAATTTGACATATATGAATGAATTTACATTAAAAAAAAACATACCGTATATACTCGAGTATAAGCCGAGTTTTTCAGCACATTTTTTGGTGCTGAAAATGCCCCCCTCGGCTTATACTCGAGTCTGTGTCCATCTTCAACTTTGTGTGCCTGATCCCAGCCAGCCGTAGGTCCCCTAGCACACATGTAGCCCCACTCTTCCTCTACAAGTGTGCAACGTTTGCTGTCCGGGGGACCTACGGCCGGGGAGCATTGATTTTTCAAAGCCCGGCACTCCTTCCATAGACTCCAATGTTAAACGGTAATTTCTCCAGTGATTTTAGGGACCCGGTACCGGCCGGCCCTAGGTCCCCTGCACCCCTTCTATAGACTCCCATGTTAAACGTCAGTCTAGTCACACAGCGCCGGAGATCAGGTAGGGAGATTGGGCACAGTGAGGCATGGACACAGTGAGGCATGGGCACAGTGACAGTGAGGCATGGGCACAGTGAGGCATGGGCACAGTGAGGCATGGACACAGTGAGGCATGGCCACAGTAAGGCACAGTGAGGCATGGACACAGTGAGGCATGCACATGGACACAGTGAGGCACAGTGAGGCATGCAGATGGACACCCTAGGCTTATACTCGAGTCCCAGTTTTTTGTGGTAAAATTAGGTGCCTCGGCTTATATTCGGGTTGGCTTATACTTAAGTACATACGGTAACTTGTGTTTAGACTTCAACAGTGTAAATAAAAAGGAATTGTACATATTATGTATTTTTACTAGATACATTTTGGTAGGAAATCTGAGACATCCATTGATGTGTTGACATTTGCTATTCCAAAGGGTGTGTTAAATTAATTGATGATTTTATTAGTGGCTTTATTATCTAGTAAACGAAAAAAGACAGATCAACAAAGGTGAAGATATTTTAAAGGAAATTAATAAGAGAAAAATAAATCTCTTTAATCTTGCTATTCCTGGTACCGGATCATAGCTAAAATATACAGATCAATTATTTAATGGTTTTTGAGTGAATGTGATATTACTGTGTTAAACTTGTTAGATTAATAGATTACGAAAAGGAAATGCTTGAAATTGGCTTGGTAAATAATTTTCAGGGGGAAATATAGCAGACTATATGGAGTACAGTGTTTGACACATGCTAAAATATACATGACTTTGATTTAATCTGGAAGGTTGTAACCATATACATATTCTTAGAATGATGTATTATATAATTTTTACAACCAAGGTTCTACAGATGGTATTCATCAATCATGTTAAAGACAGTCAGGCCAGAACAACCTCCCAATCTCTATCATATGGGTTAGACTGAGGGGGCCGCGTCTCTGTGAAAAACGCATGGCCTGCTTAAAACAGACACATAATTATACACATTTCTGCACTGACACACACGCAAATTCAAACACAAAAAACTTTCTTACAAGAGCATAACTCTAAGTTTTTATGTTATTGATAATTTATATTCTCTGATTCATTATTATTTTCTGTTTTAATTTGCTATTTTAACTAAAGACATTTTTGATTTCTAGAATGGAAGTACTTTCCATCTTTAAATGCTTCACCTTTGTAGAGGTATTTCTCAAACTTTGTGAAATACCAAGAATTATATTTAACAGCTAGCGCTGAAGGTTGATCACATGACCAATGTCTCAGTAATGGCCATGTGGGCTCTGGTAAAGTGTAGGATCAGTGTTTTGGACAAAACAACTGGTTGGCTTACTTTGCATAGATTTCAGTGGCATCGGTCATGTGACCTGCCACCAGAGCTCTGTTTTCTGAAGGAAAAATAAATATCCTTTTCTTACCAGTTCTGAGTTTCACTAAAAATTATTGTTAAGAGGGATAGGGAGGTTTCGCAAGATGATGCTTTGGCTTTTCCATCATTCTTATATATCTCCACATCACTCATACCTTATGGGCCTAAGCTCCTCTTCTTGTTGCCTAAAATGTGGACAACTAGATGCAGACTTGTTCCATGCCTTCTGGGCATGTCCCAAGATTAAATGATTTTGGAACACAATTCACAATTGTGCATTATGTTACCCCACACTTAGTAAACTACTTACCTCTATCCCCTGAATGAGCACTCTTTGGCCTAATCAACATCCCAGGTGTTAAAATCTCAAGAGGATGTAAACAACTCCTAATTGTAATATCCCTTGTAGCACTAAAAATCATTCTGCATAAGTGGATGTACCAAGAACCCCCCCACCATTTCTTTGTTTATATACAAACTCTCTTATGTTTACCGCATGGAAAAGGTGGAGGCCTCCCTACATATGGAGTCACAGGTCCACAAATTCTTTGATATCTGGGAAACTTTCATTCAAACCTTTCCTACAGATATCCAACAAATGATAGCGCAATGTTTTCAATATACCCAATGGTTTCAAACCAGACTGTTAAAGAGGAAGTAAACCCTGGAATTTTTTTTTTAAAACCCTGCAAAAGAAAGCCATAATGAGCTAGTATACTAACTCATTGTGAATGACTTACCTGAGATCGAAGCCCCCACAGCGGTCCTCGGTCACCTCAGTGCCATCTTGCCTCGATGTCCCGTCACGGATGTCAATGTATCGCCGCTCCGGCGCTGTGATTGGCCGGAGTGGCGATGACGTCACCCGCATGCGCGCTCGGGCCGGCAAGAGCCCATTCAGAAAACCGCCAATGAAGCCAGGCCCGCTAGTGCACATGCGCGTGACGTCATCTGCGCTTCGCTTTATAGTAAATATCTCCTTAAGTATGTAGGTTAAGGAGATATTTCTTGCACCTACAGGTAAGCCTTAATCTAGGCTTACATGTATGTGCAAGTTGTCTAAGTGGGTTTACAACCACTTTCACCAATGACCCTCTAATTGATATCCTACCCTCCACTTAAAATTAAAATATAATTTTATGCTTTAACAGCTAAAGCCTCCCCTCTATCCATCATCTGCTAGTTGTTAAACCAACCGCCATCCGTCTTTTTGTTTCTTAATGTCCATCCTTCGACCCAGCACTGATACCTGGTCCTCAATTATACTGGCAAACTGTATCCTGTAAATTTTGTATTGCTCTACTGGCCAAATAGTGTGGCAGTTTTCATTTTTAACTGCATTCTCACATCAAAACAAATTATTAAATACTGTATTTATTGGCGTATAACACTCACTTTTTTACCCTGAAAATAGAGAGTAAACTGTGCCTGCGTGTTATACGCAGGGGGCTGTGTAAAGTTTTTTCCCTGAAACTTCCCTCTTAAAGTTAGGGCGCGTGTTATACGTCTGTGCGTGTTATACGCCGATAAATACGGTAAATAAAAAAAGATGGATAGGGAACTTTGAACTGAATATAGGTCCACTTTAATATATAAATACATTTTCATCCCCTAAATATATCAAAGCACCTAACACCTGTGGAATAGAAGCACACGCTAAGGCATTCCCTTGATTTGAATTTGTTGCTGTCCACTTCATCATATTTTAATTATGTTACATCTAGATTAGGATCGGTTGACTGAGCAGCCATTTTCATAAAGGTGCAGTAACTTTACTACTGTTTAATCCAAGTCTGTAGTAACAAGATAAGTTGACATGTCATGACACAAATCTGTCTTAGGTTATCTATGACAATAATCAGCTGCCAACAAACCTTATTCTGAAAAATAATCATTTTACTTTTGCATGTGAGAAAACAGATAAAATAAAAATAAAATCCATTCAATATGTTATTAACAGATAAACAAATAAACAAACTGTACCTGAACTCAACATCCTAAACAACGCAAGCAGGACATTAGGTATTCTACAAGCATGCCTCACGCACAAGACATTTCCACTAATGTTACTTCTACTTAATTCTTTCATGCCAGTTGACAGAACTAAAAATGAATTGTTACAGATAAAATAATGATGATAGAAAATAATTACAAGAACAAGATTGCTGGTTATTATATATGCTTAACGAGACTTTTCAATACCCTGACTGCATTCTACATTAATACAATTCTTATCCTCAGACAAGGCCATACAAATAATTACTACAAAGGTTTGCAGGTGCATTGAGCAGGCACAGAAATAGATACCCTAGTTTTAGGAAGAGTTGGGACATATTTGAATTCTATGTTTTTATGCTGTGAAATATATATATTTTTTTCAATCTGTTGGAGATGCCTAGTTAGATGGGAGTTAGGGAGGCGTTGTATTAGGATGTCTGATTTTGACCTTGATTAAAACTGAAGGCACTTCACAAAGTTGGCATGGCTATTACCATTATAATCTGTGAGTGAATTGTATTATTTTGTGAAGTCTGTTGGCTGGCTTTCTTTGGAGAACTTAGATTACAATCATACAGAAGCCGTCACTGTGACCGTAATGAAGATCCAGTGATATACTGGGGACGATGTACTTTTAAATAGAGAATACTTGATTATTGTTCCCATGCATTGTACAGAAGGCTTTGTCTTGTGAATTCAATGCTATATAAAAGTATATAAGTATGAACACTAACCTTCTGGGTGACATTTACTTGCTCATTGTCATATAAAAAACTATATCTATTAAAACATAAAGGAATACAAAAGCCTCCTGGAATTGCTTAATTTGTCTATATGTTTGTTCTTTACAAGATACAATCAGGTTTTAGTTTAATGATGAAAAAAAAATAGATTCAGGGCTTCATTAGGAATAAAAGGCAGACAGCTACCAATATTCAGAGCAGATGGTATCTTTCTAATTTCCTTACACACATTTGCAACACAAATAATTGTGGAAAGGAATAGAACAGAATGTTTTGATATTTTGTATTTAGTCGTTGGAAAAATATTCTGTGTTCTTTAACCCAATGTCATGCAGAGAAGATGGTGCATCTTATTCAGTCCAATGAATTTAAATGAAAACGTTCATTTTAACCCTTTCATGCCTAAGCCTATTTCTGACATTTGTTGCTTACAAGTTAAAATCTGTATTTTTTGCTGGCAAAACATTATATATATATTTTTTTAGCAGAGAATCTAGAGAATAAAATGGTTATCATTGCAATATTTTGTGTCACACTGTATTTACGCAGCGGTCTTTTAAGCGCAATTTTTTAGGAAAAAATACACTTTCATGAAATAAAAAAAACAAAAAACGAAACAGTAAAATTAGCCAAATTTTTTTTGTATAATGAAAGATGATGTTACGCCGAGTAAATAGAAACCTAACATGTCATGCTTTGAAATTGCGCATGCTCGTGGAATGGCGACAAACTATGGTACCTAAAAATCTCCATAGGGGGCGCTTTAAAAAAAATAACGGTTACCAGGTTAGAGTTACAGAAGAAGTCTAGTGCTAGAATTATTACTCTAGCTCTGACGATCACTGCGATACCTTATATGTGTGATTTGAACACTGTTTACATATGCAGGCGCGACTTACGTGTAAGTTTTCTTTGCTGCGCAAGCTCGCGGGACGGGGGGCGCTTTAAAAATGTATTTATTTTGTTAATTTAATTTTTTTTACATAAGAATCTTATGTATCTGTTGCAGAAATACTACAAGAAACAGTGCTCATTTTGGGATAAGATAAGATCTTGTTGTCCATGCTGGCATCCATATTTTGGGAAGGCCTGAACTGGCCTCTGATCATAGTAAGCTTTCCCATAAATATATGAGGAGTCCTCCCATCAATACTGCTTGCCCCAGAATATGTACCTGACAATATGCATTAAAGCCAAAATCCCCCTTTGCGATCACAATAAATAAGCAAGGTGAAATAGCAACTATTTCATTTACTAATAGGTGTGGCCACGGTCGACACCGTACAAACTACATGTAGCTCCTCTGTTCCAGGTACTTCCCATCCCATTCCCAGAACAAATGGCGCTGTTCACCCATTCACAGAAGCCTTGTATTTATTTTTATTTTTTTTACTTAGGTACTTAGCGCCAACAATTTACACAGCGCTTTACATATACAGTATATTGCACATTCACATCAGTACCTACACTCAAGGAGCTTATAATCTAAGGTCCCTAACTCACATTCACACATACACACACTAGATCACATTTAGACAGGGGCCTATTAATCTTACCATTTGTAGTGTGGGAGGAAACCTATTTTTATGAATGACTACAAGGCTTCCTCTGATTGGCTGATGTGTTGAGGTGGGTGGATGATATCACAATCTCCACCTCAGCCATTCAGAGAAAGCCTTGTATTCATTGATAAAATAAATACAATGATTCCTGTGAATGGCTAAGCAGCACCCAGCCCAACAAAAATTTGTTCTTGGAACCGGACACAAAATCTCTTTTCCTGGAACACAACACAGTATACTGCAGCAACCTGATGCTATTGTAGAACTCCCCCTGCAGGAGCTGCTGGTTAAAAGTTTTGGGCCTACCGTTACCTTTTCTGTTCACCGCACTCGTGTCAGGGATCCCTCCTGAAGAACTTTCATAAATGTCCACACCGACCCTTGGTTACGTTTTCTCAAGAGGCTTTATTTTACCAGTTCCAACAGAGGGGTAGAGGGATAGGGGAGGTTCAGGTACCTTGCTTTGCAGATCACGGGCACAATCTTAGATCCAGAGGACAAATCAGTTCCACGCTGGATAGGCCTACCCTCACTGGCCTAGCAACCGGTGCAAAGCTCATTCAAAGTCTCTGCCACAGACTTGATGAGTGCTGTCTAGTCGTTCCACAACCTTCTGCCACAAGATTGTGTAACCACACTGACACTTGCAAAAGTTCCTTCAAAAAGTACACAGCTCACGGTGCCAGAATCTTTCAGCCAGCCGGCACCACCGTCAGGCAAACTGGCCAGGATGCGTCCTTCAATTGTGTCCCCAATTGTTCCGCTTCTTCCCGCAAGCAAGACCGTGTAGGATCATCCCTGGACTAGTAGGCGCCAGCAGGCCCCGAGGCCAAAAATGGTTCGCACATCCCTGAGGCCAGGAGGGCCCTCAGGTCAGGATCCGGCAACGAACCCCGATAGAGCGGTCTCTGTGTCTTAAGTACCCCCTCCCAGAATGCACAGCGGGTTGACCACGCCCACTGAGCCACTTCTGAGAAAGGAATACCCAATACACCTAGCCTGCTGCATTTCCAACCCTGACCCGTGGTGACAGTGACACCTACTGTTAGGTGGAAAATGTGCAACTCAGCTAGACTGACACAGAGCCAACAATTTAGCATAATCCATCTGAGCTAAACTACAGATCAGATAACTAAATTTAACATATAGCGTCTACCCAACAGGAGTAGGGCGCTACATACCTAATTAACAATCAGACAATGAAATGTCAGCAGTGAACATGATAGGGCCATGTCCATGTGCATGGAAATAACAGGCTTACAAGAAGTACCATATATACTCGAGTATAAGCCCTCGGCTTATACTCGAGTTAGTACCTGAAAATCGAGAAATTCCGCGGCCGGCGTCCATTGTTTAAATCTAGCGCCTTTCTCCCTGTCCCTCGGACTCCGTTTCCCAGCAGGCACTGTGTTCAGTGCTCCGCCAATCACGGACGTCTGACAAGAGGACCTCTGTGATAGGCGCAACACTCAACACAAGTGTTTGCTGGAAACGCCTATCGCGGAAGGGACAGGGAGAAAGGCGCTAGATTTAAACAATGGACGCCGGCCGTGGAATTTCAAGATTTTCAGGTACTAACTCGAGTATAAGCCGAGGGGTATACTTTCAGCCCTAAAAAAAGGGCTAAAAAACTTGGCTTATACTCGAGTATATATGGTACTTCTTGTAAGCCTGTTATTTTCATGCACATGGACATGGCCCTATCATGTTCACTACTGACATTTCATTGTCTGATTGTTAATTAGGTATGTAGCGCCCTACTGCCTGCTGGGAAACGGAGTCCGAGAATGAGAGGACCTCCGTGATAGGCGCAACACTCAACACAGTGTTTGCTGGAAACGCCTATCACGGAAGGGACAGGGAGAACGGCGCGAGATTTGAACAATGAACGCTGGCCGCGGAATTACAAGATTTTGAGGTACACTGACTCGGACACAGGGAGGCTGCAATGGACACAGTAAGGGGGCACAGTGAGGTGGCAATGGGCACAGTGAGGTGAAAATGGGCAGTGAGGTGGCACAGTGAGATGGCAATGGGCACAGTAAGGGGGCACAGTGAGGTGGCAATGGGCAGTGAGGTGGCAATGTGCACAGTGAGGTGGCAGAGTGAGATGGCAATGGGCACAGTAAGGTTGGGCAATTGGCACAGTGAGGTGGCAATGGGCACATTTCCTCCCCTCGGCTTATACTCAAGTCAATACGTTTTCCCAGTTTTTTGTGGTAAAAGTAGGTACCTCGGCTTATACTCGGATCGGCTTATACTCGAGTATATACAGTAATAGGCTCAGGATGCACTGTTTAGATACGCTAACGATCTTGGTTACGAGGCGCTAACAGAACTTGTCTCATTCAGAATAAAGGAGGGAGGTTATTTTGCTCTAGTTAGGTGGAATTGAACATTTTTGCATCATGAGGGATGTTTGGCTTCTGGTTAGCTGTCAGCTTCAGTGCGATTTAAAAAAAAAGGAAAACACCTATGCAACATGGAATAGATATTTTAGCACAATTCTAGTCTGTTGAAGAAAAATTCATACAGTATGAATTTTTCCACATAACACTGCTCTGCATCTGAGAGCTCTATATTCGAGTGTGAAGGGGCACACAGAAAACAATAGTTTTCTGTGTGTCCTTGCAGAGACTTGCATTTTTCTACTACAGAAAATGCAGGTCTCTGCACACAGTGTGAACAAGCCCTAATCTTCAATAAACATTAACCCTTCTTACTGCCATTTTTACATGGCCTCTAGCTACAAGTACAAATTATTTATGTTTCATGAAAGTGCAGTAATACTTCAGGTAAACTCATCATAGCAGTTCATGGAATAAGCTCAGGTTAGTGTATTTAAAAAGACAGAGAAGTAATCACGGGAAAAGTGGCTTGCATTTGTACTTACTGGACCCAGTCATGTTAAAGTGGTTGTAAACCCAGATAAAACGTAAAAAAAACAAAAAACACCTGTAAGAGAAAGCCATAATGAGCTAGTATGACTAGCATAATAGCTCATTATGCATCACTTACCTTAGATCGAGGCCCCCAAAGGCGTCCTCGTCTCCCTCTCCAGCCGCAGCCATAGCCGGAATGTTACTTCCGGGTATCGACGCTCCAGCCAATCACAGCGCCGCTCCTGCGCTGTGATTGGCCGGAGCGGCGAAGATTTGACTCCGCGCATGCGCGCAGGAGCCGTCAAATCCAGCTAAGCTGGATTTGTGAATGGGATTAACCCTATGAATGCGCCATTGTCTACGACGCGCATGCGCCGTAGACAACGGAGATATTTCTTGCACCTACAGGTAAGCCTTAATCTAGGCTTACCTATAGGTGCAAATTGCAAAAGTGGGTTTACAACCACTTTAAAAGGTCTGCATTAATGGAATATTCGTTTTCTTGGAGTACCTCTTTAAGAGAAAATTTCTTAAGCATGCAATTTCATAAAAATTTTAAAAATCACATCAAAACAACACTAAATTGGGGTTAAAATGATCAAGGTTCTTAAAAGGATTATTTTAATGCTGTGCATTTCGCATGTCATCTGTTTAATCATGTGGGATGATATAAGCATTTCAAATGAAATTGCAAGATTACATAAAGCTGAAAATTGGATGCTTCCATTGCTCTTTTAGCATCGTTAGTAAACACAAGGTAAAATAATGCTTGGTTGACCATTACAGGGTCTGTATCTCTTTGTATCTAGGTGCTGCTAAGCGTCAGTTTTTTCTGAGTGCATTAATTAGTGGTCGGAGGTGAGTTTGGATTAGAAACTGAAGAATGAAGGAATTAAGGATTAATGAGAGGTTTCAAAGTCTGCAGTAATGTAATGACTTGGAGTACAGTCAATTAAATCCACTAGATCTAAGCTGATATTTTTCTTTTTATTCTGAAAATCAGTATGTCAGCATTCCAGCAATCTGCTGTCAGGATAATTAGACAGAAACACCAATCTGCAGCACTTACTTCAGTAAAAGTATACAGTATATGCACATATGAGAATGATATAAGACCATAAAGCAGTGATATATAGAACGTATTTTGAGTGCAGTGTTATGCTGCGTACACACGATCGGACATTCCGACAACAAAACCGTGGATTTTTTTCCAACGAATGTTGGCTCAAACTTGTCTTGCATACACACGGTTGCACAAATGTTGTCGGAAATTCCGATCGCTAAGAACGCGGTCACTTACAACACGTACGACGGCACTATAAAAGGGAAGTTCAATAATAAGTGCGCCACCCTTTGGGCTCCTTCTGCTAATCTCGTGTTAGTAGAAGTTTGGTGAGAGGCGATTCGTGCTTTTCAGCCTCGCATTAAAAGATTTAAAAACTTGCAGCGTGACAAATGTGCTATCTCCATTATGAACGCTAGTTTTACCAGACCGATCACTTCCGTCTCGTACTTGATTTAGAGCAAGCGTGGATTTTGTGCGTCGGAATTGTCTACACACACTCGGAATTTACGAGAACGGATTTTGTTGTCGGAAAATTTGAGATCCAGCTCTCAAATTTTTGTTGTCGGAAATTCCGACAGCAAATGTCCGATGGAGCTTACACACGGTCAGAATTTCCAAGCTCCCATTGAACTTTTGTTGTCGGAAATTCCGAGCGTGTGTATGCGGCATTACAGGTAATTTCTTCTGACTTTTAAATTTTCTCATGCTTGTCCTTCCTTGTTTTTGTTATTAAATGAAAGTAAACGTTTATAGACTAGCCATCAGAGGCAGCATAGATTAGCTACTACAACGACTCTGCCTTAATGCTTGAAGGGTATTTTCACTTTTGTAGTCACGTTTAGAGCCCATTCACACAGGGGCATCTTTGGATCCAACACCAAATCGCCCCAGGTCGCCCCTAGTCGCCTCAGGTCACGCTGGCTGAAGAAATCAATGTAAGTTAATGGAGCCGTCCTTATGCACTCTACTGCAGTCGCTCCGACTTCAAAAAAGGTCCGTGTACTACTTCAATCCGACTCCTAGGCGACCTGTACCCATTGATTTCAATGGGAGTCGCCTCTCACTGTCTTAATAGGAGCAACTCTCCAGGAAGAAAACATACATTTATCAGGCAAAACTCTCTCTCCCCCCTCCCTCCCACAGAGCTGATTCTTGTTTGATTGGCCACTGGAATGTCTCCTGTCCTGCAGGCAACTTGGAGTTGCCTTGTAAATAGCTCCAGGTCGCGCTGTGATTCATACTCAAGTCGTGTCTGAGTTGCCTCATAAAATCGCGCTGGAAGTCGTGTTGCCCCTGTGTGAATGGGCTCTTACTGTATATGTTTTTTTACGTGTTCCCATTTGCAGAAAATATCAAAAAATTATTTAAAATGACCTTTCTAGCTGTCTCTTGGTTGTATAGACAGGATAAATATTTTTCAGAATAGTTTGCAATGTACAACTAAGGGGCAGATGTAGAGACAATTTATTAAAACCCATTAGCATACAGTTTACCACCCAAGTCCTAAGATCTTTAACCCTTTGTTTATGTGCCCATCTAACTTACAACTGATAATAAGATCTGCCAGCATGGTACAGGCAGGGTAATTATATTAAACATAATTTCTTAGTCCCCTTTTCAACACTATATAGAAGGGGATTATTAATATATTTTCCCTGAAGATCCGCATTGGTGAACATTTAAGCAGTATACATAGCAAGGAGGATGAGACCCCATTAGGTCAACATTTTGCATTGTTCCACAAGGGACGACCTGATGGACTGACAATAAAGGGATTTTTTGGCCTTAAATTATCAAGTCACAGAGGTGACTTCAATTCAGTACTGCTTAAAAAGGAAAAGGACTGGATTTTTAGGTCGGAGTCCCTGGTCCTCAAGGGGTTAAATACTGAATTAAATCTTCAAGTATTTTTAAGCCGCTGATGTGTAGCGAGGTCATGTTGAGTCGGAAGTTGCAAGGCAGTCCCTCTCCAATCATGTTATGAGAATCTCTTCCTCTGTTCCCTTTAAGACCCCTTTCACACTGAGGGTGTATTGCAGGCGCTATAGCGTTAAAAATAGTGCCTGCAATCTGCCCTTAAAACGCTGCTCCCTTGTCTCCAGTGTGAAAGCCCTGCCTACTCATGTGGACATAGAATCCCTTCCGACCCATGCTGATATAGAATTAATGATGACACGCTTAGAAGAAATGCACCGAAGGGAATGGAATCAGGTACATACTGAGGTTAAGCATCTCTCAGAGAGACTGACGGGGGAGGAAGGCTGGGTAACTACCTTAGAGAAATGGGTACAGCAGCTGGAACAGGTACAGAGTCTACACTCTGTACATGCTACTTTAATACAGCTGCAGATGGGGGAAATTGAGGACCGTGGCCATCGCTTGAACCTACGGTTCAGGGGGATCCCCGAGACAGTAGGAAGAGAGACATTACAGGCAACAGTCCTAGCAATATGTCAGCAGCTGGCTATCCCAGCCCCACCTCAAGCACTGGAATTTGAGAGACTGCACAGAGCCTTGGGTCCCCCTTCAGTGAATATAGACAGACCAAGGGATGTTATAGGCCGTTTCCATCGGTACGCACATAAGGAACTAATAAGCCGCATGGCCTGGGAAAAAGGTGAAATAGAACAAGAAGGATTCAGGGTAAAAATTCTGCCAGATCTCTCACGAGCTATGTTGCAGCGCAGGGCTATGCTACGCCCGCTTTTGGATAAAAATAAATTACTGGGGGGATCATACCGGTGGGGGTACCCCATCGCATTGATAGTGAAAAATAATTCCCACACATTCACTTTGAGGCACCCGGGGGAATTACTAGACTTTTTTTCCTTCATGGAGATGGAAGCTATAGAGATCCCAAACTGGCTGCAGGAAATTCCAGGAACTGGGAGAAAAATGGAGACAATGGGGGATAGGGGACCCAAGGCTTCAAGGGGAAGGGGAGAAGGAAGAAATAAAGACCCCACCCCCCTAAAGTAAAAGAAGACAGGAGTAATGTCTGGGAGGGTTTTTTTTTTTTTATTATTGTTATTATTATTAATTTTTTTCTTTTTTTTATTACTATTAGGGCTAGATTCAGAAGAACCCCTCTGTAGGAGACTTGCCCTTGAAACCCCCCTGGGAGAGGGAAAGAGGGAATTTCCTTTTTTTTTTTTTTTCCTTTTTATCCTCTCTATCCAGGGTCATTTTTTATTTATTTTTTATTTATTTTTTTGATTGGTGTGGTTGTTTTTTTTTGGTTATTTTTCTTCTCCTCTCCTGGACGATGTCCACGTTTGCCACCCCCCACCCCTCCTTTTTCTTAGAGAAACCCAGTAGGGATGGGAACGGTTGTTCTATGAGGTGATTTAACCCACTGGAGACAGTCACAGTCGGGTCTTAATTATCCACCCCCCCTTTTTTTTTTTTTCCATGGACCCTGGGGGAATAGGGGGGATTGCCTCCGCTTTGTCCTTTGCTTTTTTTTTTTGGACTACCTTTTATTTATTTTTTTCTCAGGAAAAAGGGCAAGGGAAGGGAGAGATTTTTTTTTCTCTTCCTATTTTCTCCTTTTTTATTATTTGTTTATTATTTGTTATTAATTATTAGATGTGGGGGTAAAGGTGATACACTTTAAAGGGTGATGGGTGATATGTTGTGCTGCAATGCAAGATATTGTAAGATGCAATGTAAGATATTTTTGAGTATTTTGTAAATCTATTTACACGTACCGGCTCCCCTCCGGAGTGAGGGACGCCCCGGGGGGACAGGGGGGTCTATCCCCCTGCTCCCCCCAATTTATTGATTCAATATACACTGGATATTACTGTTTTGTTTTTTTTTGCAAGGGGGAGGGTTCAGAATGGGTTCAGATGATATAATGTATAATGTATAAATAATGTATAAGTAATGTATGATGAAGGGCCGGCGGGGAAGGATTTGACTTTGGATGGGGGGGGGCATGGGGGGGGAGGTGATAACAAGAAGGGTGGCTTATAAATGAGAAGATATGAGAAGAGATCAATAGAGTACTAGAAAAAATCAACTAGAAAGGGGCTCCTATAAATGAATGAAATATTTCAGTAAGGGTAGAGGCCGGAATAGGTGAGAGGGAAGAAGTCTCCAAGCGTGTGGGGCGCGAGTGTCACATGTATCACACAAGTGTCACACACTTATTTTTAGCAGATTTAGGGATTCACACATATACACGTACACACATAGTATGGGAAACGGGTTTGAGGTATTGGGTTACAGAGGAGTAGTCAGGAGTTAAACATATAGATACAAGGGGGGAAGTAGGATAATAGGTGGGTAGACTGAGATAACACAGGAGGGAGGGGGGACAACTCACAAGGTAAGGGGGACAGAGAATAGGGGGTTCACGAGAAGAAAGAGGGTAAGGGGCCATGGATGCCTAGAGAGTAGGGGGAGGGGGGCACATACACATCACACTACACCTTTCTACAATATGATAGAATAGGAGGCACACACACTTGGACACAACTGAGGAAGCTAGCGGCTAGAAAGAGGAAGGAACCCCAGGCAGGGAATAGGAGTAAGTTAGTACCTGGAAGATCCACCACCAGGAAATAAGGAGAAGGGGGGGTTGGGGGTTAAGGGCAGAGAAAGTGAAGGGAAACAGAATAGAGGGAACGGGGAGAATGGTGAGAATGGAGGGAAAATGATCTAAAGGATTAAAGGATAAAAATTAAAGAGTGGATGTCCCCTCGGAGTCAATGCCCTATAAAGAAAGAAAGGAGGGAAATATGGAAAGAGGAGCTGGAGAGAGGTGGATGAGAGGGGTGTCCGGCTTGGAGGGTTGGGGGAGCACCTCTGCTGTATTAACCCAACACCCCAATTAGGCTCGCACCCACGTGAACCGCAAGGTTAAAGGTTCAGAAGTGGGTGCCTCCCTTGGGGGCGGGGGTAAGGGTGGAGGGATTAGTTGAATATTCAAGGGGGGGGGTTGGAAAGGGGGAGGTGTTTGTTTTGCGGGGGTTTTTTGTCAGTTTTTTTTCACTTCATTCTCCGAACCTCCCGGGATGGAGGAAATAAGGATAACCACCATCAATGCCAAAGGACTTAATGTCCCAGAAAAAAGGAGAATGCTCCTGAATGAGTTAAAACGATCTCGTTCAGATGTAGCATTCATGCAGGAGACACATTTTAAGATGGGCGGGCTCCCATATCTACAAAATAGGTTTTATCCATGTACATACCATGCATGTAATCAGATATCAAAGTCAAAAGGGGTGTCAATTTTAATCTCAAACAGGATACCCTGGTCCCTGTTGGATAAACGAGTAGATGTAGAGGGCCGTTTTTTATTTTTAAAGGGACATATTGGGGGTACAAAGGTGACATTGGCAACTGTTTACGTACCAAATACACATCAAGATGTCTTCTTGAGTAAAACCTTGAATAAGCTGGCGGGGTTTGCAGAAGGGAAGCTTATTTTAGGGGGAGACCTTAATACAACATTGGATCCTAGGGTTGATACATCAACTGGGGTCTCCTCCATACCAGGGGGGGACCAGGAGGAGTATTTTGCGGAAGTTACGGGATTTGCAGATGGTGGACGTGTGGAGGTTATTGCATACAGGGGAAAAAGACTATACATTATTTTCCAACTCTCACCAACTGTACTCCCGTATAGACCTCTTCCTGGTGCCACACTACCTGCTGACGGCGGTGAAGGAAGTAAAAATTGGGAACATAACCTGGTCAGACCACGCGCCAGTGACGCTACACATTGCGCTGTCCGATTCATCTACTGCCCCGGAGTGGCGTTGGCGTCTGAATGAGAGTCTACTGCAGATCCCCGAAATTCGGGAAGACGTAGCAAAAGAAATGGAGGCATATTTTCGGAGTGACCCGGGCATGATATGGGAGGCGCATAAGGTAGTAATGAGAGGGGTACTGATAAAACATGGTTCCAGATTAAAAAGAGCATGAGAAGGACAGATAGCTAACTTGTTAAGAGACATCCAGGCACTAGAGATACAACATAAGAAAGTACAGATGCCGTTAGTGGGGATAGAACTGGCACACCTGAGGAGACAACTGACAGATCTACTTAGATACAAAGCAAAAGCGGCAATACAAGCAGGGAGAAAAGTAACCTATGAACTAGGGGAAAAGTGTAGTAAAATATTGTCAGGGAAACTTAGAGAGAAAGGGAAGACAGTATATGTCCCTCATATAAAGGGAAAAAACGGACAGTTTATTTCACTTCCTAAAAATATTGCCCAGAGATTTAGAGAATATTACTCGTCCCTTTATAATTTGACCCCAATCCAGGTGCCCCAGGCTACGATGGAAGAATATCTTCTCTCAGCACATCTGCCTAGGTTGTCTTCACCGGACCGTAACAAATTGGAGATACCTATTTCAGTGGGGGAACTAGACAGTGATGAAAACCGGGCCCGAATGGCTTCACTATCCAATACTACAAATATTTTCTCCCAATACTAGGGGTTCATATGACAAAGGCATTCAATTAGATCAGCCGGGCTTCCGCACTACCGCTGGATGCACTTATGGCACATATTTCGGTTATCCCGAAAGAATTGAAGGACCCGGCGGAGTGCGGGAGCTATCGCCCGATCTCATTGTTAAACACAGATTTAAAACTTTTCACTAAACTGCTTGCTTCCCGCCTCCAGCCATTTCTAAATCAAATGGTACATCAAGACCAGGTTGGGGTTATCCCTGCCCGTGAGGCCAGGGATAATACCATAAATGTCCTCAACCTGGTACACTATGCTAATACATCAGAAACGCCCAGTATTTTTTTGAGTACTGACGCAGAGAAAGCGTTTGATAGGGTCAGCTGGCGATTTATGTTTGAAGTATTGAGGCAAATGGGATTGGGAGAACATATGCGGAGTTGGATAGCGGGGGTGTATGCCTCACCCCAGGCCTCGGTAAAAGTGAACAGAGTTTATTCAGAGACATTTAAAATCTCAAATGGAACGCGCCAAGGGTGCCCACTTTCTCCGATGCTGTTTTCCCTCTCCCTAGAACCCCTACTGAATAGGATTCGTCAAAATCCAGACATTCAGGGACTCCAAATAGGTGACTAAGACTATAAAATCTCTGCTTATGCAGATGATTTGATGTTCTCTTTATCACGTCCCCATGTTTCATTGCCAAATCTGATGAAGGAAATAGAAGGATATGGGACATTAGCAAACTTAAAAATTAACTATGCGAAATCGGAAGCGATGGGGGTGGCCCTTCCCTCAGTAGTGCAGCAAAACATACAACCTAATTTCAATTTTAATGGGTAGGGTCGGCATTAAAATATCTAGGGATAAATATACCACCAAGATTAGAGAAGGTTTTCGCTGTAGATTTCCCCCCACTATATAAAGTAGTTAGCTCCCTACTTGATAAATGGCAACATGGATTCCACTCATGGTTTGGCCGATGTAACACCATCAAAATGAATATTCTGCCAAAATTTCTGTATCTATTTCAAGCTGTACCAATAGGAATTGATAGGGCCTACTTTAGGCAAGTAAATGCACTTTTTACTAAGTTCATATGGGCCAACAGACGACCAAGGATCAGTAGAAACCAAATGACCCTCCCCAAATGTTATGGGGGCTTAGCACTCCCAGATGTGTCTAAATACCATCAAGCAGCCCATCTGGGAAGGGTCATAGATTGGTTCAGACATATAGAATTCAAATTATGGATAGAATTGGAGCAAGAGATTAGTCAGGTATCACTGGGTAGAGCACCCTGGTGCTATACAAAGTTACCGGACTCCCACAAAAAACACCCTCTGATAGGATCAACATTGTCTATAGGTGCTAAAATATGTCTGAATTCTTAATATTCGTCAGGGCACTCTCCACTATACCCAGTACTGGGCAACCCAAGTTTCGAGCCGGGGATGGAGATAAAGGCATTTCGGAGACTTCGAGAGAAGGGCTATACTCAGGTATCACATTTTTTGCAATCAGAAACATGGCCCACAATTGCAGATCTGACGAAATTGGGAGGTCAATTTGAAGTAGAATATTGTCAGGCACTACAACTCCGACATTACCTGGAGACATTGGACCCAATGAGTAATTTTAAATGAGGGCTGACAAAGTTCGAAACATATTGTGAGGAGAAGGAACCCATTAACCGAATAATATCAAAGATATACATAATGCTAATGGCCCCACCAGAGAATTATGAGATGCCAGCAATTAGAAAGTGGGAAAGGGACCTTAATAAGACTTTTACACCAGTTCAATATCAGAAGATAATACATCTGGCGCTAAATTCATCAATATGCACTAAAACGCAAGAATCAAATTATAAATTATTGACTAGGTGGTATTATACGCCATCAAAATTAGGTAGGTTCTTTCCTGAAGCCTCTGATCAGTGCTTGCGATGCAATGGGGAGCGAGGAACTTTGTTTCATATATATTGGACATGCCCCGGGATCAGACAATACTGGCTAGAGGTAAGAATGATTGATCAAAAAATTGAGTCCTACCCTGTGCCGGATGACCCGGGATTTTTTCTATTGCACGTAATGCAAATACCTACACAGATGTACAAAAACTCAGTATTATGCCACCTGGTCAATGAGGCTAAGTCGTGCATTGTGAGATGCTGGAAAAGCTCCAGCCCTCCAACAATTGCAGAATAGCTTAATAGGGTCAGAAAAGTGGGGGCTATAGAGGAGCTGGTGTTTTCGGCCCAAGACAGAAAAGAGCAACATATTAAAATTTGGTCATCATGGAATAAATTTACATAGTCAGAAGAAGTGAAAAGATTAATGGGGAAGGGAGTCCGCCGGGGGTTAGAGAAATATTCAGGAGGTCGTTCCTCATACACCGGGGGAGGAGAATGGAGAGGGAATTCTTTTTTTTTTTTTTTTTTTGGTTAGGTTTGCTTTGGGAGGGAGGTAGGGGGGGAACAGATAAAATTGCAAGGGAGAACAAAGTAAGGCTGTGAGAATTAAAGACATTTAACAGAGAAAGGGACATTATATGTTTTTCCCTTTATGGAAGTTCATATAAAGGACATAGGGAAGGCAGCCCACTGACATTGAGGTCTAGAGGTGAGATAGATGCTTAAATAAAAGGGTCTAATTAATGGAATGGGATGAGAAATATATTATAAACAGAAATGTAATGGAAGATGCATAAATAATGTATTGGATGTATCTCTTTTGAAATATAAATAAAGAATATTTAAAAAACAAAAAAACAAAACTAAAGATAAAGGTTTTAACTAAATCAATAAAAGCTGATCATTCTAAGCACCCCTTTCAGTATTACATGGTTTGTCTCAACCCTCTAACTTCCAGTTTTGCTGCACAGCTAGGTCTGTTGAAGGAAGTTGAAAAATAATTAAATAAAAATATTACATCCATCTGCAATTGCAATTTCTTTCAAATTGTTAGGTCTATCAGATCGGGTTCTCAGGAGTGGAAGTGGGCACAAAGATCCCTGTAGGTTCAGTACTGTTTAATTCTGCTAATTTAGTGGCATCAGCAATTTTCCCATATCCAGTTGAAACTTCATCATTCCTTTTGGTATGAACCTCACATTTGATAAATGCTATGTCATTTGGAAGTCAAAGTGCCTTGAGGGCTTTCTTAATGTGATCACCATACTTTATAGGTTTACAACTAACTGTCATGAAGTCTCAAAATCTCCATAATTGGTCAAAATCCTGACATATGCCAAAGGCATACCATGAGTCAGTGTACATTTTCTTTCCTTTACCTACTATGCAGGGAGCGCTGACACTTGGGATGACAGATTTTCAGGTTATTAAAGGCAAATAGGTTGTGCACTTTCCAAGAACAGTTGCTCCAGAGCTTAGCAAATGAGGTGAAGCTTCACTGCACATAATACCCAATCACATGCAAAAAAAATTGAAAAAAATGCATTTTTGCTTAAACCTGTTTTTGATGAGCCAAAATTTTTTGACCAATTTGAATTCTGTGTGAAGAATAGATGGTTGTTAAGAAGCGGCTGGGAAGCCGACTGCCACGCCCTTAACAACTTATGACTGTCAGCTGGTTTCCCTGCAAAAGAATGCCGGCAATGAAAAAAAAAAGAAAAAAAATGTGGGGTCCTCACCCCAAAGGGCCTGGTATGGATTTTAAGGGGAAATCCATGGCAAACGTAAAAAAAACGGCATGGTGTTTCCCCCAAAAGCCATACCAGACCCTTATCCAAGCATGCAGCCTGGCAGGTCAGGAAAGGGGGGTACGAGCGTGTGCCCGCCTCCTAACCCATACCAGGCCACGTGCCCTTAACACGGAGGGGTGCTTTGGGGTAGGGGCGGGGCCACACGGTGAGGTTGGTGGTGACCCCGCCTCCTTGTGACATCATCAACTGGGGCATGCTTGCCTTAACCACTTGTCCCCCGCCCACTGTCAATAGACGGCGGGCGGAGGATACTCTCGTTCTGGGAGGAAGTCATATGACGTCCTCCCTTTAAAACGAGCTAGGAGGCGCGCGCGCCCGCCGCGTTCACAAGGCCCCGGTGCGCGTGCCCGGGAAACGAGCAGGAAAGTGGATCTCTGTGTGTAAACACAGAGATCCACGTCCTGTGAGGGAGAGGGGACCGATGGTGTGTCCCTTGTACATAGGGACAACCATCGGTCACCTCCCCCAGTCAGTCCCCTCCCCCCACAGTAAGAACACTTTGAGGGAACATATTTAACCCCTTCCCGCCCCCTAGTGGTTAACCCCTTCCCTGCCAATCACATTTATAGAGTAATCAATGCATTTTATAGCAGGGATCGCTGTATAAATGTGAATGGTCCCAAAAATGTGTCAAAAGTGTCCGATGTGTCCGCCGCAATATCGCAGTCACAATAAAAATCGCAGATCGCCGCCATTACTAATAAAAAATAAAATAAAAAATGCTATAAATCTATCCCCTATTTTGTAGACGCTATAAATTTTGCGCAAACCAATCAATACGCGCTTATTGCGATTTTTTTTTTTTTTTACCAAAAATATGTAGAAGAATACGTATCGGCCTAAACTGAGGAAAATTGTATTTAAAAAAAAAATGGGTATTTATTATAGCAAAAAGTAAAAAATAGTGTTTTTTTTCCAAACTGGACGCTCTTCTTTTGTTTATAGCGCAAAAAATAAAAACCGCAGAGGTGATCAAATACCACCAAAAGAAAGCTCTATTTGTGGGAAAAAAAGGACACAAATTTCGTTTGGGAGCCACGTCGCACGACCGCGCAATTGTCATTCAAAGTGTGACAGCGCTGAAAGCTGAAAAATGGCTTGGGCAGGAAGGGGGTTTTCGTGCACAGTAGAGAAGTGGTTAATAACCAGCTATTTTTCGCACAGAATTCGGACCGACCAATACATTTTCAACTAATTTGAATTTGAATCATTCAGAAAATCTGGAATTCAGTACAAAATGAATAAACAAAACTAAACTAAACTAAACTAAACTATTTCCGTAATGGATCCACAAACCGAAATTAGTAATATAATGAATATATCCGAAACAAAACAAATTTTTCCGTTCTGCACATGTCTAAAGTACACAGTCTGTTTGCTGTTAGTAAATCAACCCCCAAGGTTTGCACATCTAAGACATGTTTCGTTTGCATTGTCTGCAATATCCAGCCCAGTCCCAGAAATTACAGGATGGTTGTCATTTTGCAATTCAGCATTGCTTTCTTCCTGTCTTGACTCAAATGTTTCAATCATGGGAGATGCAGTGTTTTAAAAACACACTTTCTTTGTTGTTTTACAGTTTGTATAGGAATACTTTGAATCATTCCTCTCCAAAGAAATAGTGGTTTCCCTGCATTTTTCTATTGTGCCAGCTCCCAGCAGAAAATCGTCCACATACTACAGAAGGGCAACATCTTTTGGGCAATACTAACTGCCTAAGCAATCCTTCATTGCTCTGCTGTTCTTGTTTGAACAAGATACCATGTTTTGAGGCAGGCTTGTCTATATATACTGTTGTAATTCAAAAGTAAAAGCAAACAAATGCTGTCTGTTTGACTGTAGTGGTACTGTGAAAAATACTTTTGTCAGATCAATAACAGTGAAACACCTGTGGGTAGGTTATATGTTGCCCAGGATAGAAGGAGTGTTCGGTGCCACAGGTGTGCCTTCTTGAATTATTTTGATATCAGCTCTCAAATCAGATAAACATTGGCCCTAGTTTTCTTACAGGGTACAATGGGGTCCAGGCAGGCAAAGTTGTCCTTACAAGTAGGCCCTCTTCAAGGAGTGCTTTAAAAAAAAACGAGTGGTCCATCGAGTCTGCCCATTTTTTTTTCTTTGCTTTTTGTTTGTTTTTTTGTTTTTTTGTTAACTTTTTTTGGCTGAGTATATATCTATGTTTGTCCTAAGCATGTTTAAAGCCATTTACTGTTGGCTGATTCATTACCTCTGCTGGAAGTCTATTTCAAGTTTCAACTACCCTTTCAGTGAAATAATACTTTCTTAGATTCATTTTGAACTTTCCTCTAGCTAGTTAAGGGTCATGTCCCTTTGTTTTTGATCATGGTTTCATATTGAAAATAATGCCCTCTTGAACCTTATTCTCTCTCTTAATGTATTTAAAGGTTTCAGTCATGTCTCCCCTTTCCTTTGTTTCCTTCAGACTGTACATAATAATTCCTGAAGCCTTTCTTGATACCTTTTATCCCCCAGGCCTTTCACCATTTTTGTTACCAGTCTCTGGACTTCTATCTCAGGGGTGGCAAACCAGTGGCCCGGGGCTATTTGTGGCCCGGGGAGCCCTCTGATGTGGCCCGCGACCTCCTGCTCTGGAATGGCAAGCCCAGATCGCAGGTTGCCGACCAGCCATACCACAGCATTAGTGTTGTGAATGAAGCTGGTGGTAGAGGAATAAAGCAGCTGCGGAGCAGAGCCCCATAGGCCAATGCTTTCTGTACAGCACCAGCTTTTGCCACAGGCGGAGTCTATGGCAAAGTTCAGCTAACCCGCAGGATAAACACAGGTGCACTACGATGAACCCGCAGTGTGCGTAAACTGCAGCACATCAGTGTGAAAGCAGTCTTAGGTGCTTTTCACACGATCGGCCTGACCCAATCGGACCCTCAATTCACCTCTATATAGCAGCAGATGTAAACAGACTTATGTCCGCTTATGCCCGCCTACCTCCAATCCGAACCGCTAAAAAAAACTGAAGGGAATTTGTCCCCTTCCATCTGGGCGGATCGAATCGGAGGGCCTATAGAATAGCCGTGACCTGTCACCTGCCCGCTCCACTCATTGTGGCCCACGACTGGTTACTAAGTTGCTTAAGTGGCCCTCGCTCTTCAAAAGGCTGGGCACCCCTGTTCTATCTTATCCATATCTTTTTGTGAGGCCTCCAGAACTGGACACAATATTCTAAATGAAGTCTCACTAAAGATCTATATAGGGGAATCAGGATCTCCTTCCTCCTGCTGGTGACCCCTCTCGTGATGCATCCTAGAATTCTATTCTCTTTCCCCACTGCCTGGCCACACTCTTTACTCATTTTGTAATCATTTGAAATAAGTGCCCCAATTTTTTTTCCTCTGCAGTGTTGGCCAACACTGTACCCCCAATGTTGTACTCTGTCAAGGGATTTGCTTTCCCTAGGTGCATATTTTACATTTAGAAACATTGAACCGCAGTTTTCACTGCTTTGATCAATCTTCCAGCAATGCCAAATCTTGTTCCATGTTGCAGACACCTCCAGGGATATCAACCTTATTATGCACCTTTATATAATATTATAATTAGAAAAAATACATACGTTACCCAACAATCCTTTAGTTATATCACTTACATATAGATTAAATAGAACAGGACCTAATACAGAGCCTTGTGGTATACCACTAGTGACTGGTCTATGTTCTGAATGAACCACATTTACACCCACATTCTTATATCTATCCTTTAGCCAAGTGCATATTATTATTATTATACAGGATTTATAGAGCGCCGACAGTTTACGCAGCAAAACATAAGGGCAGACAGTACAAATACAATACAGTTTATTACAGTAGGAATCAGAGAGCCCTGCTCATTGGAGCTAATAATCTAAGAGGGAGGGTCGAGAGATACAAAAAGTTAATAAATGTGGGGGATAGGTTGATGGAGAAAATAAATGTACAGTTGTTAAGTGGGGGCCGGATAGGCCTCTCTGAAAAGATTATTTTTTAGGGATTGTCTAAAAGTGCACAGAGTAGGAGCATATCCACTAAACCACCCAAGTATTAAATCATAGCTTGTACAACTTTTGTATTAGATCATTATGTGGAAGTGTATCAAATGCCTTGCTGAAATGAAGATAGGCTATGTCCACAGCACCACCCGGGTCCAAAACATTGGTGAAACAGTCAAAAAATCCAATCAGATTAGTCTGACATGATCTGCCCTCAGTAATGCCATGCTGCTTTGGGTCCAGCAAGCTGTGTGTTTTTAGGTGATCAATGATCCTTCTTTTCAGCAGTGATTCCATTAACTTTACTACAACCAATGTTAAACTCACTGGCCTGTAATTGACAACTTGCTGCCCTTCTTCCTGCCTGTTTCCTTGATTCTCCTACATGCTGTTTTTTTTTTCCATTACTATCCTACTTACTGTAGGTGACATACGAGATGCTGCCATAAGTGCTATCAGATCCTGGTGCTTTAGAAGTGATCTCTCTATAGTTACCCATAGTTTATAATGTGAGACGGTAACACAATGTTGCATTTGGTCAAGAAGGGAGGCTTTATAGCATGCTTTCAGGTCTGGTAGGCCAATACTCCCTTCTCATCTATGTTTAGTTAGGGAGGTAAATGCTATTCTGGGTTTATGGCCTTGCCAAAGGAAATTCCAGAGTATGGAGTTGCACTTAACAAAGAAGGAAGGCGGAAGATAAATTGGAAGCGTTCTAAGCGATGACTCGGGGTAGAAACGAATAAAATAATATCATCTGCAAAGAGCCCAATTTTGTGTTTGTATTGCCTGATGCATGGGCCCTTTACTAAAGGGCTGGCTCTTATAGCTTCTTTTTTAGACTTTTTTTATATTTACCTGCTGATCCAGTTTATACATTTCTCTTCTGTTGCATATCTGCAGTCTCTGGCAGCTTATTTTATCATTACATTTACTATAAATAATGTGCAGCCCTCTGGTGATATCTGGGACGTCAGTGTAAGTGCCTTTTTTCAAAAAATGTTGGCCTCTATTGCAATGAACACTAACATTTCAATTAAAATAGGTTAATACAGTTCATAAAACACATCTAATCCAAAATGCAAAAATGTTATATGTTGCAGCTTGTCATTCCTTAAATGTGATGGCAGAGTTATTTTTTTTTTTGTTAGGCTTTACTTTTTTTCCCTTATTTCAACCTTTTTATTCAGCCAGTGTTTTCTATTTTTCGATTTCCTTTAACAGACCAATTAACACTGACAGGGGTGCTTACATTTGTTAGTTTTCCTTCATGTAAAACCTTTATCCCAAATAGTGTTTGGCGAATGGTTTAGCCCGAGCATAAGTTCGGGCCGAACATTGGCTGTTCGGCCCGATTATTCAACACCTGAATTTGCAGCACGTTCGCCCCGCCGAACCCTCCTGCAATACACTGCACGCTGCACAATGCATTTTGCACCCTGATTGGGCAAAGCTTTGCCTAATAAGGGCGCAGTATAAGCTGGTTGCTAAGAAGCAGGGCAGAGCCCCAATGCCTCAAAGCACCCCCTCATGTTGACGGCATGTGGCCTGGAATGGTTCAGGAGGGGGGTGCACACTCGCCCCCCCTTCCTGACCTGCCAGACTGCATGCCTGGATAAATGTAAATGTACTGTTTTTTTTTCTTTAGAAATAAAATTTTTGCTGCAGCGTGTTCCATATGTGCTATAGATGTGCCACTTTACAGGCAGACTGAGGGGACCTCCCAGGCATTATATTTAAAGGAATTTTTCATTTTTATTGTTGCACTTTAACCACTTACAGACCACACGCCGCAGGAATACGTCGCTATTTGAAGAGGAATACCGTTGTTATGGTAGCAGCTAGCTACTATAACCCCGGTACCCTCTTCAAGAGCGGGTGCTCCGCTTTCAGATAAAAGTGGTCTCTGCGGCGGATACGCCGCAAGATCACTTTTATCGGCGGCGGGAGAGGGGCACCCTCCCCCTCCCGCCGCTCTCCGGTGCCCTCTGCCTCTTACCGGAGCCATCAGCAGCGGCAGAGGCGATCGGATGTTGTCCCTGCCTGGGTATGGAGATGAGTGAGAGGAAGATGGCCCCCACCCGTCTCCATATCATTGCAGGGCGGAAGCAACGTCAAAACGTCACTTCCGCCCAATGGTCTTAAAGGGACTTTTTTTTTTTTTTAAATGACAAGAAAAAAAAAATTATTGCATTTTAGTCTAAATGTGAGATCTGAGTGAACGCATACATGAGTAGCGCCCGCATATGAAAATGGTGTTCAAACCACACATTGTTAGAGCAAGAGCAATAATTCCAGCCCTAGACCTCCTCTGTAACTCAAAACCTATAGAATTTTTTAAACGTCGCCTATGGAGATTTTTGAGGGTAAAAGTTTGTCGCCATTCCACGAGCGGGCGCAACTTTGAAGCGCAACATGTTGGGTATCAATTTACTTGGCGTAACATTATTAAAAAATTGGGCTAACTTTACTGTTGTCTTATTTTTTTATTCCAAAAAGTTTTTTTTTCCAAAAAAAGTGTGCTTGTAAGACCGCTGTGCAAATACGGTGCGACAAAAGTATTGCAACGACTGCCGTTTTATTCTCTAGTGTGTTAGAAATATATATATATATATATATATATATATATATATATATAATGTTTGGGGGTTCTAAGTAATTTTCTAGCAAAAAAAAATGTTTTTAACTTGTAAACACCAAATCTCAAAAAGAGACTTGGTCCTTAAATGGTTAAGCATCATTAAATTCACTGCTCTTGATTTTTTTTTATGTCATTGATACATGTCCCCCAGGCCCCATATCTCTTTTATGGCCAATTACGTGCATATTTTCCTTCAAAATGGGCACTTTTGATTTTTCCTTTTCGGGTCTTACAGACTTCAATGGGGTTCGCCAGTCAGGTTAGATTTTTTCCCCTGTTTGGGAGTTCTGCTCAAAAACCGAACAGGGGGTTGTTCAGCCCATCTCTAATCCCAAATTTAAAACAGTAACTGTTGCTGTAATTTCTTAAAATTTGTTAGCTGGAGTTTGGCTTTATTTGTTAGTCAAGGTCATTTAAATTTGTTAGGGCATCTAGCACTAATCTTTCCAAAGATTGGCAATGCTGCAGTCCAAGTGTAGCCACATCAAGACAGGAAGTCTGGTTAGATCAGTAGGTGAAAATAAAGAAAAAAAGCCTAAAAAAAAAAAGTGCACCCACCACATTTAGGCATTGGTAAGCTAAAATATATTAACTAAGTACTGCATATACTCGAGTATAAGCCGACCCGAATATAAGCCGAGGCACCTAATTTTACCACAAAAAACTGGGAAAACGTATTGACTCGAGCAGGGCCGGTCCGAGACGGGGTGCAGGGGGTGCACCGCACCGAGGCGCCAGAGGGGAGGGGGCGCCAAAGTGTCAGGAGCAGGCAGGGAATAGAATAGGAGGGAATGCAGTGGGGGAGGTGTCAGGCCAGCGGAGACTGCAGGCAGATTTAGGCAGCGGGCGCGTTTAGGCAGCGGAGCGGCAGGCGCCCCCCCCCCCCCCGCGACTAAAGAGACAGCGAGGCTGAGCGGGCTAGTTCAGAGACAGCGGGCGGGTTTAGGCAGCGTAGCGGCAGGCGCCCGGCCCCCCCGCGACTGAAGAGACAGCGGCGCGCAATTTCAAAACATGTGGACTGGAGAGAGAGCCTGAGGTAGTGTCTTTGCGGGGGTGCGAGCCGCACTGGAGTGACACCCGTCAGATCCCGCCCTTCTCTCCGTGGTCGCGGCTCTGAGCAGAGCGTATGGTACTGGTACGTTATGGTACTGAAAGGGGGGGGGAATCTGTACTGTGGGGGGGGATCTGTACTGAAGGGGGGAATCTGTACTGTGGGGGGGGATCTGTACTGAAGGGGGGAATCTATACTGAAGGGGGGATCTGTACTGAAGGGGGGGGAAATCTGTACTGTGGGGGGATCTGTACTGAATGGGGGGATCTGTACTGAATGGGGGGATCTGTACTGAATGGGGGGGATCTGTACTGATGGGGGGATCTGTACTGAATGGGGGGATCTGTACTGATGGGGGGAATCTGTACTGTACTGAAGGGGGGAATCTGTACTGAAGGGGGGAATCTGTACTGAAGGGGGAATCTGTACTGAAGGGGGATCTGTACTGAAGGGGGGGATCTGTACTGAAGGGGGGATCTGTACTGAAGGGGGGGATCTATACTGAAGGGGGATCTGTACTGAAGGGGGGGAAATCTGTACTGTGGGGGGGATCTGTACTGAGTGGGGGGGATCTGTACTGAATGGGGGATCTATCTGTACTGTGGGGGGGTCTGTACTGAAGGGAGGGGGGATCTGTACTGAATGGGGGGGAATCTGTACTGAAGGGGGGGGTCTGTACTGAAGGGGGGGTCTGTACTGAATGGGGGGGATCTGTACTGAATGGGGGATCTGTACTGAGAGGGTTAATTTACAATGGTATGCAGCTATGAGGGGGTTAATGTACTTCCACTGATGCATTGGTGACCAGTGGCAGGTAATTAACCCCTTTGTGCTGCATTAGTGGCACCAGTGTCAGTGTTTATAAACACTGACACTGGTTTTACTAATGCAGCACAAAGGGGTTAATTACCTGCCACTGGTCACCACTAATGCATCAGTGGCCAGTGGTGTATTTGATACTACCCACCCCATACACTCCGCACCCCTCTCATCTACATACCACCCACCCCATCATTTTTTTTTTTTTTGGGGGAGTAGATCTTGGGTGGGAGTTCCCACACTTTTTTCCCCAGGACTTGACCCCTCTTCTCTTCTCTCCCTCTCCCTCTCTTCTCTTCTCATCCTCTCCCTCTCTTCTCTTCTCATCCTCTCCCTCTCTTCTCTTCTCATCCTCTCCCTCTCTTCTCTTCTCATCCTCATCCTCTCCCTCTCTTCTCTTCTCATCCTCTCCCTCTCTTCTCTTCTCCTCCTCCTGCCCCCTCTCTTCTCTTCTCTTCCTCCTGCCCCCTCTCTTCTCTTCTCCTCCTCTCCCTCTCTTCTCTTCTCTCCCTCTCCCTCTCTTCACTCCTCATCCTCTCCCTCTCTTCTCTTCTCATCCTCTTCCTCTCTTCTCTTCTCCTCCTCTCCCTCTCCTCTTCTCCTCCTCTCCCTCTCTTCTCTTCTCCTTCTCTCCCTCTCTTCTCTTCTCCTCCTCTCCCTCTCTTCTCCTTCTCCTGCCCCCTCTCTTCTCTTCTCCTGCCCCTTCTCTTCTTCTCCTCCTCTCCCTCTCTTCTCCTCCTCTCCCTCTCTTCTCTTCTCTCCCTCTCTTCTCTTCTCTTCCTCTCTTCTCTTCTCTCCCTCTCTTCTGTTCTCTTAAGCCTCGTACACACGACCGAGTTTCTCGGCAAGAACCAGCAAGAAACTTGCTGTCAGAGATTTCTTGCCGAGAAATTCGTTCGTGTGTATGGTTTCTCGTCAAGAAAAGCGACAAGAATCTCGACGAGAAAATAGAGAACCTGCTCTCTATTTTCTCGTCGAGATTCTCGTCAGCCTGTTTCTCGACGAGAAAATTGAGTGTGTGTACACTTACCTGTTCGCCGGGAAGCCCGCGCATGCTCGAAATGACTTCGACGCATGCGGGGTAGCTTCCTAGGCATAGGTAGGTTGAACCAAGATGGCGGCGACGGCATCGAATGTGACGAGCGCATGCTCGTCGTATTCGATGACGTCACCGCGTACGCTCCATTCAAAGAACCGCGGGTTCTTTGAAATGAGCGTTTGTACACTCGGCCGGGACAAGTTTCTTGTCCAAGGATCTCGTCGTAAAAAACGACATGTTTTTAACGACGAGATTCTCGGCCGTGTGTACGAGGCTTCACTCTCTTCTCTTCTCTCACTCTCTTCTCTTCTCTCCCTCTCACTCTCTTCTCTTCTATCCCTCTCCCTCTCACTCTCTTCTCTTCCTCTCACTCTCTTCTCTTCTCCTCCTCTCACTCTCACTCTCTTCTCCCCCTCTTACTCTCTTCTCACACTCTCCCTCTCTTCTCTCCCTCTCCCTCTCTTCTCTTCTCTTCTCCTCATCTCACTCTCTTCTCCTCCTCCTCCCCCTCTCACTCTCTTCTCCCCCTCTCCCTCTCGCTCTCTTCTCCCCCTCTCACTCTCACTCTCTTCTCCCCCTCCCACTCTCACTCTCTTCTCCCCCTCCCACTCTCACTCTCTTCTCATCCCCCTCTCCCTCTCTTCTCATCACCCTCTCCCTCTTCTCCCTCTCTTCTCTTTTCATCCCCCTCTCCCTCTCTTCTCTTCTCATCCCCCTCTCCCTCTCTTCTCTTCTCATCCCCCTCTCCCTCTCTTCTCTTCTCATCCCCCTCTCCCTCTCTTCTCTTCTCCTCCCCCTCTCATGTCCTCCTCCCCCCTCTCTTCTCTTTTCATCCTCCTCCCCCTCCTCTCTCCCCCTCCTCCTCCTCCAATGGGCACAGTGACACTGATTAATGGGCACAGTGGCTGCATTTTTATGGGCACAGTGACGCTTTCGGAGGGGCACAGTGATGCTGATTAATAGGCACAGTGGCTGCTTTATGACGGGCACAGTGAGGCTTCTTTATGATGGGCACAGTGACGCTAATTAATGGGCACAGTGAGGCTGCATTTTGATGAGCACTAGTAGGCTGCATTTGGTGGGCACTGATGAGGCTGCATTTGGTGGGCACTGATGAGTCTGCATTTGATGGGCACTGGTAGGCTGCATTTTGTGGGCACTAGTAGGCTGCATTTTGTGGGCACTAGTAGGCTGCATTTTGTGAGCACTAGTAGGCTGCATTTTGTGGGCACTAGTAGGCTGCATTTTGTGGGCACTAGTAGGCTGTATTTGGTGAGCACTAATAAGGCTGTATTTGGTGGGCACTAATAAGGCTGTATTTGGTGGGCACTGATGAGCTGCATTTGGTGGGCACTGATGAGCTGCATTTGATGGGCACTGGTGAGGCTGCATTGATCTCTTTTACCATGTCTGCAGTCTCTGACCATCTTTTGTACTATGTCTGCAGTCTCTGATCATCTCCTGTAGTATGTCTGCAGTCTCTGACCATCTCCTGTATTATGTTTGCAGTCTCTGACCATCTCCTGTATTATATCTGCAGTCTCTGACCATCTCCTGTATTATGTCTGCAGTCTCTGACCATCTCCTGTATTATGTCTGCAGTCTCTGACCATCTCCTGTATTATGGGGGGCTCTTTCTAAGCAAACTCTCTAACAGAGGCCCTCTCTGTGTCCATTAGAGAGACCCCCCTCCAAGTCCAATTAGAGTACTCTGCTTGTCTTCCTGTTTTTTGTTTATTGTTAAGAGATCGTGGGAGGATCCCAGGGTAACGATGACTCCTTAGGGGAGCATCTCAGTGTTTAAGTCCTTGCCATAGAAACATTTGTAAAGGGGGAGGAGTTAGTAAGGTGACCACGCCCTTGTAGGGGCGCCAGAAATATTTCTGCACCCAGGCGCATGTGACCCTAGGATCGGCCCTGGACTCGAGTATAAGCCTAGGGTGTCCATCTGCATGTCTCACTGTGCCTCACTTTGCCTCACTGTGTCCATATGCATGCCGCACTGTGCCCATGCCTCACTGTGCCTTACTGTGGCCATGCCTCACTGTGTCCATGCCTCACTGTGTCCATGCCTCACTGTGCCCATGCCTCACTGTGCCCATGCCTCACTGTCACTGTGCCCATGCCTCACTGTGTCCATGCCTCACTGTGCCCAATCTCCCTACCTGATCTCCGGTGCTGTGTGACTAGACTGTCGTTTAACATGGGAGTCTATAGAAGGGGTGCAGGGGACATAGGGCCTGCCGGAACCGGGTCCCCAAAATCCTCTGAGAAATGACCGTTTAACATTGGAGTCTATGGAAGGAGTGCTCAGCTTTGAAAAATCGGTGCTCCCCGGCCGTAGGTCCCCCGGACAACAAACTTTGCACACTTGTAGAGGAAGAGTGGGGCTACATGTGTGCCAGGGTTGGAGTCCAGGGGACCTACGGCTGGCCAGGATTAGGCACACAAATTTGAAGATGGACACAGACTCGAGTAAAAGCCGAGAGGGGCATTTTCAGCACAAAAAAATAAGCTGAAAAACTTGGCTTATACTCGAGTATATACAATATCTAAATAATGTGGTAAAATTCTGCATGTTGTTATTTGTCAGTAATGTTTATATAAACTGTGTAGATATAGTATGTTATTCATTGAAGTTTCAATGAATATATAATTTACTTTTCCTATGGAAAAGCTCTGTAAGCTAGTGCAGTGATCGGCAAAAGCAGCAACTTTATTGGTCTCTTGGTGAACTTTTCTATCATTAACTTTAGAGATTTAGAAGGTAGTGCAGACAAGTGCACAAGACAAGTACTAGGATAAAAATTAGAGCCCTTCAGCTGGTAGGTTGTACCCTCTGGGTGAGTGTAAACGCATAATTTTCATGTTTTACTGAAGCGTATCTGAAAACAAATCCAAGACAAACAGATAACAGCTGAAATATATATACAAGTAAACTATTTTACCTGACAATGGATTGTAATTGTTTTCAAATGGTATTGTTATTGTTATTTAGACACCCCAGCCAGAGAGGACAGCCACGCTCCAACCTCCATCTCTGCAGAATAAACAATACTGCAACTGAGCAACAAATCTTGGTCTTGGACACACCCAGGCCTGTAATTGGACAATGAAGAAGTAGCAGAACATTGGTAAAATCATGACTTTCTTCCCCCACTTTTTTTTTCTGTAATATCCCAATATTAACTGTACAGGTTTGTAAAAAAAAAAAAAAACACAAGTACCCTATCTGGGTCACAATGCTGCCCCTCACTCCTCTCAGTCCAAGTGCTGATGTACAGGGGGTCACAGAAAGATTTTTTCTAGTTTTATTTAAAAATAAATGTTATTATTGTAGGGAGCTGCTGCCTCCTACTATCTGTATTTATAAATAGCTGTGCTGCTATCACAGAATTAATTATGTATAGCACTTTGTATCTCTGGGTTGTTGGATTGAAACCCCCAGAAGTAGAAAGTGAAGAGAGAGAGAGAGGTTTTTGAGACCACACGTCCACATGCACTGCTTAAACAAGACCAGAAGCAGAGATTATTAGGCAAGTGCTCCTATGTTTAAGAGTTTACTATTGTTGTCCATAGTGTCTGGGTGTATATATTTATATATACACCGCCACCTTGCTATATGTTGGTAGCAGAACCTGCATTCCAGGTTGGTTGGACAACGGCTTGAGGGCCATCATCGCAAATCTTGTCATGTCTCTGATACAAAGGTGGATGTGATCATCCTCAGGGGCCCCTGCAGCTGAATTTTTCTGCAACATTCATCTGGTGGTATCTTTATTAAGAACTATATATATATTAATAAACATATATATATATATATATATATATATATACACCTTGGTATATGTGCACAATTCCACCAGAACTCTTGCAGGGCACTTTGCTGATAATACCTGTCTTTACATACAGTGCCTTGAAAAAGTATTCATACACCTTGACATTTTGTTATGTTACAACCAAAAAGGTAAATGTATTTTATTTGGATTTTATGTGATAGACCAACACAAAGTGGCACGTAGTAATTGTGAGGTGGAAGGAAAATAATAAATGTTTTTCAAAATGCTTTACAAATAAATATCTGAAAAGTGGGGTGTACATTTGTATTCAGCCCCATTTACTCTGATACCCCAGCTAAAATCTAGTGGAACCAATTGCCTTCAGAAGTCACCTAATTAGTAAATAGAGTCAACCTGTGTGAAATTTAATCTCAGTATAACACAACTATTAGTCGTGCACTCCACAAATCTGCCCTTTATGGAAGAGTGGCAAGATGAAAGCCATTGTTGAAAGAAAGTCATAAGAAGTTCTGTTTGCAGTTTGCAAGTAACCATGTGGGGGACACAGCAAACATGTGGAAGAAGGTGCTCTGGTCATATGAGACCAAAATTTAACATTTTAGCCTAAAAGCAAAATGCTATTTGTGGCAAAAAACTAACACTACACATCACCCTGAATACGGAATCCCCACCGTGAAACATGGCGGTGGCAGCATCATGTTGTGGGGATGCTTTTCTTTAGCAGGGACAGAGAAGCTGGTCAGAGTTGATGGGAAGATGGATGGAGCCAAACAATCTTAGAAGAAAACCTGTTAGAGTCTGCAAAAGACTTGAGACTAGGGCAGAGCTTCAGCTTCAAGCAGGACAACGACCCTAAACATACAACCAGAGCTACAATAGAATAGTTTAGAACAGCCGTCACTAAATGGCGGCCCGCAGTCTGAGCACGGCTCGAGCAACGCTCCTGCCCAGACCATCAGGCTGGCAGTGTTGTAGCAGTCATTGGTTTGCTGGGACCGCGGGTTTCCCAGCAACCAGTGACGTTGTGTTGTGAGCCCCACCCCTGCTCCTGATCGCAGCTCTCAGTCTGACAAAAGAGCCCACTCTCACTCCCGGCCGGGTGTGAAGGGGCATACTGATGGCATATTTTGTGAAGGGGCACACTGACGGCATGATTTGTGAAGGGGCAGATTTTGTTGTGCCCATCAGAGTGTCCCTGAACATAAAATGTACCCATCAGAGTGCCCCTTAACATAAAATGTGCCCATCAGCATGCTACTTATTTTATGGTAACGGTTACGCTGATGGGCATATTTTTATGATGAGGAGCACTCTGATAGGCACATTTTAGGTTAAGAGGCACTCTAATGGGCATTTTTTATTTTAGAAGCAACACAGATGGGCATATTTTATGTTAAGGGGCACACAGATGGGAACAATAACATAAAATGTGCTCATCAGAGTGCCTCTTAAGATAAATTGTGCCCATCAGCATGCTCCTCATTTTATGTTAAAGTGATTGTAAAGGTTCAAATGTTTTTATTTTAAAATAACAAACATGTCATACTTACCTCCGCTGTGCAGCTCGTTTTGCACAGAGTGGCCCCAAACCTCGTCTTCTGGGGTCCCTCGGCGGCTGTCTCGGCACCTCCCTGCATCAGATAACCCCCTCTGGGAAGTCCTTTCACAAGAGGGTTACCTTGCGGGCGCGCTCCCGAGTCCAGCATTTGCATCCATAGACACAAATGCCGGACTCGGCCCCGCCCCCGGCTCCCACGTCATTGGATTTGATTGACAGCAGCGGGAGCCAATGGCTGCGCTGCTATCAATCTATCCAATGAAGATCCCAGAAGACTGGGCCGAGATCAAGCGTGTTCTCGACTTTCAAGGGCTCAGGTAAGTAAACAGGGGGGCTGGGGGGTCGTCAATTATTGGATGCATAGGATGCATTAAGGTGAAAAAATGGGAAAGTTTACAACCCCTTTAAGGGGGGGTAATACAGGAGAGCAGGTATTCTGGAGCACCAACACGATCACACCGGGAGCTAGAGCATGAGATTTCCCAGGGTGCGGAATCTAAGAGCCAGCAGGTGTTCACCAGAGACCCTAGTGGTGGGGATGGATTTAGCTGCAATCTGGCTCCAGGTCCCGACCCCCAGGGCCTCCCAGCTCACGCTCACGATAGAGTGCAAGAAGGTAGAGAGGAAGCAGCAGACTGTGACAACAAAGGATAGTCAGAAGATAGCCAAAGGTCAGGGCAACAAGCAGGTAAGGATAGTCAAGGAACATGCCAAAGTCGGGATATGAAGCAGACAAGGACAGTCAAAAACAAGCCAAGATCGGAAACTAGAATCAGACGTAGAACACACAGCAAGGAGCACACAGAAGCCAAACACACAATATTGATCAGCAGGGCTGGCTTGCAGCGCACATGTTAATATAGTGTTCCCTGATAGGGCCTGGTGTGGAGCCATGCTTTGAAGAGAGATTACTTAAGCAACCAGGTGAAGGGCGGCTGGTCTCTCAAGCTGAACACATGGAGAGGTAAGCTGACAGACAAAAAATACTGTGGATCCATGACAGGCACTCTGATGGGGACATCTGATGTAAGGGAGCACTCTGATGGGAATGCCTGATGTAAAGGAGCATTGTGATGGGGACACTTGATGTAAAGGAGTACTGATGGGCACATTTTGTTGTGCCCATTAGAGTGCCCCTTAACATAAAATGTACCCATCAGAGTGCCCCTTAACATAAAATGTGCCCTTCAGCATGCCACTTATTTTATGTTAAGATTCATGCTGATGGGCATATTTTATGCTAAGGGGCACGCTGATGGGCACATTTTATGTTAAGGGGCACTCTGATGGGTACAATTTATGTTAAGGTGGCACACTGATGGGGACATCTGATGTAAAGGGACACTCTGACGGAAATGCCTGATGTAAGGTGGCACTGTGAGGCCAAATACTAATGTAAGGTGGCACTTTGATGGGGACAACTAATGTAAGGTGGCACTGTGATGGGGACACCTGATGTAAGGGGGCACTGTGATGGGGACAACTAATGTAAGGTGGCAATGTAATGGGGAAAACTGATGTAAGGGGGCACTGTGATGGGAGCATCTGATGTAAGGGGGCACTGTGATGGGGACATCTGATGTAAGGGGGCACTGTCATGGGGACAACTAATGTAAGGTGGCACTGTAATGGGGACATCTAATGTAAGGGGGCACTGTGATGGGGACAACTAATGTAAGGTGGCAATGTAATGGGGAAAACTGATGTAAGAGGGCACTGTGATGGGAGCATCTGATGTAAGGGGGCACTGTGATGGGGACATCTGATGTAAGGGGGCACTGTCATGGGGACAACTAATGTAAGGTGGCACTGTAATGGGGACATCTGATGTAAGGGGGCACTGTGATGGGGGCATCTGATGTAAGGGAGCACTATGATGGGGACATCTGATGTAAGGGTGCACTCTGATGGGCACTCCTAATCTAAAGGGCACTCTAATGGGCAAACCTGATGTGGGGACACCTGATGTAAAGAGGCACTCTTATGGTGACACCTAATCTAAGGAGGCACTCTGATGAGGACCCCCTATGTAAGGCGGCACTGTGATGGGGGAACCTTATATAATGGGGCACTCTGATGGGGACAAATGATGTAAGGGGCACACTGATAGGAGACACCAGATGTAAAGGGGCCTTCCATTGCAGAAACCTGATGTAAGTGGGCACTCTGACGGGAATACCTGATATAAGGGGTACACTGATGGTGGCAACTGATTTATGTGAGTAGTCTGATGGGGGCACCCAATGTATTGAATTACTCTGATAGGGGCAACTGATGTAAGGGGGAACACTAATAGGGACATTTACATTTACAGAGTATTACCAGAGTGTGTGGAGGAAACAGTAGCAAAAGCGCCAGAGAGCATGGCTTTGGCTTATGCCAAGAAAAGAAAGGTAGACGCTGAAAACCAAGCCTTTAAAGATGAATGGACAGACCAATATATGTTCATTCTTCCTATGGGAAGTTTAAAACCAGTTTGTTTCATTTGTTTGTGTAACTGTGGCGTTAATAAAAAGTAGCAATGTGAAGCGCCACTATGAAACAAAACATGGTTCGTTTGAGCAAACATATCCACAGCATTATGAGGTGAGGGCACGTAAAATAACTGAACTGAAAGCCCAATATGTCAGATCCACCAAAGTCCTTATTTACAGCCCAGCAGCGTGCAAATGAATGTTCACTTAAAGTAGCATGGATTTTGGGGCAACACAAAATACCATTTACCGATGATACATTTGTAAAGGAGTACTTGAATGCTGTTGCTGAAACTTTACTTGAGGCTAAACAAAAATATGAGCTGTGTGAAAAAATCAACCAAATCCCACTGTGTCAACAGCAACAAAAAAGACTGAAATATTAACAGAGGATGTATTGGCACAACTTGATGCAGCTATTCAGAGTGCTGTAGGCATTTCTTTAGCCATTGATGAATCAACAGATATAATTAATAATGCCCAGCTTTTGGTGTATGTAGGATTTTTTTCACAAAGAAACAAAAGAACTCTGTGAGGACCTGTTAGGTGTAACACAACTTGAGACACACACAAGAGGACAAGACATATACGAGGCCATTAAAGGGATTCTGAGAAAGAGGAAGATAGATCTAAACAAAGTGGTCTTAGTCACCACAGATGGTGCCCCTGCCATGGTTGCAAAGGAGAGAGGAGCTGTGGCACGACTGAACGAGGACAACCTTGATCTTATTGCTTACCACTGCATCATTCTCCAGACTGTCCTTTGTGCCATTCTATCAGAAAAGTTTGCAGAAATTATGAACAAAATGATGAAACGCATCAACATCCTCAGGGTATCCTCATCCCATCAACATCGTTTACTAAGAGAGTTTCTTAAAGAAGTTGAGGAAAATGCAAATGACCTTTTACTTCACAACAATATTAGATGGCTGAGTAAAGGCAGTGTATTGGAACGCTTTTGGTCCATTCGAACAGAAGTAGTGGCTTTCTTAGTGCAACTTAAAAGTCAGAAAACAAAACAGTTTTCACTGTTTTTACAAGATGAGAGCACAATGGATAATATTGCTTTCCTAGTGGACATAACATCACACCTTAATGAATTCAATTTAAAGTGGTTGTAAACCCACTTTTGCAACTTGCACCTACAGGTAAGCCTAGATTAAGGCTTACCTGTAGGTGCAAGAAATATCTCCTAAACCTACACGGTTTAGGAGATATTTGCTAAAAATGACATAGACAACGGCGCATTCATAGGGTTTATCCCATTCACAAATCCGGCTTAGCGGAGCGGTGCTGTGATTGGCGGGAGTGGCGATACCCGGAAGTAACCTTCAGGCTATCGCTGCAGCTATGGCTGCGGCTGGAGAGGGAGACGAGGACGCCTTCGGGGGCCCCCGATCTAAGGTAAGTGATGCATAATGAGCTAGTATGCTAGTCATACTAGCTCATTATGCCGTTGTTTTGCAGGTTAGTTTAAAAAAAAAAATTATAACAGGGTTATAACAGGGTTTACAACCACTTTAAAGCTCCAGGGCAATAACAATTCCATCTGTGATTTTATGACCGCTGTCCACTCCTTCCAGAGAAAACTGGATTTGTTCAGGGAAGTTCTTCAAGGAGAGTGCTTGCATTTCACAAAGGTGAAAGAACAGATTCAAGGAAAAAAGAAGGAGATGTTTCTCCGTTTGTTGATTTCATAAATAAACTGATTGGAAACTTCAGTAAAAAGTTTGACAGCTTCAATCTTAGACAGCAGATCCTCCTGTTCATCCACAATCCATTGCTCATTAAAGATGTCAGAGTGTTTTCAAAGGAGGTGATGCAGACCTTCAAGTGGGTACATCGGTGTAAAAAAATAGAACATGTTTTAAATTTTTCCGATGGAAAAAAAACCGATAGGAAATTCTGATTGTCTGTGTGGAACTCCAATGGAGAAAAAACCCACGCATGCTCAGAATCAAGTCGACGCATGCTCAGAAGCATTGAACTTAATTTTTCTCGGCTTGTTGGAGTGTTTTACGAGACCGTGTTTTGGACGGTCGGAATTTTGTCTGATGGTGTGTATGCAAGACTGATGGAAGTCAGCTTCATTGGAATTCTGACGGAAAATTTGATCGGATTTTATTCCATCGGAAATCCGATCATGTGTACAGAGCACTTTGGAGGAACTGACCCTGCTAACTACTGGCTACAGGCTGTGCCTGACACTGATTTCCCTTGTCTAATCAAGGTAGCACTACACACCTTGACCATGTTTGGATCTACGTACAGCTGTGAGTCAGCTTTCTCCACTATGAACATTATTAAAAATAAGTATCGTTCCAGGCTCACCAATGAGCACCTACATACAGTACACTGTATGTGCATAAGAACGGCAGTAACTCAATTCAAGCCAAGATTCAAACTACTGGCAGGACAATTAAAAGCCCATTGTTCAAACTAGACAGGAAAGGTTTTTGGGTGGTAAAACAATTGAAATAAAACGGAGGATAATTTGTGCACTTTTTCAAATTTACACCTTTCATTGTTTAAGTCAGCAGGTGCTATTTTCTTTTACTTGAAAAATGGATGTGCTTTTTATGTTTTATTAAAAAGATATTGATTTGTTTCCATGTTGTTTCTGTTAAAGATAGTTGTTTGTTTTCCATACAAAGACGTGAGCAAATGTAAAGCTATCCTAGTTCCAACTGTCCACATGTTTAATGTCGTAACTGAAAATTGACAATTATTATTAATATTAATATTGTTGAAATGCTATGGAAATTGTACATTTCTAATTTTTTGATAGACATACAGTCTATCAGTGACTATGACTACAGTCATAGCACAGACTTGAGATTCGGACCTCGGCCCAAACGAATTTTTAGCAACCAGACCTTGAATTTTAATTCAATACCCCTGGTTTAGATCAAAGCCTATTCATGTGTTAGAATGGTCCAGTCAAAGTCCAGACCTAAATCCAATTGAGAATCTGTGGCTGGACTTGAAAATTGCTGTTTACAGACGCTCTCCATCCAATCTGACAGAGCTTGCGTTAATTTGCAAAGAAGAATGGGCAAAAATGTCACTCTCTAGATGTGCAAAGCTGGTAGAGACATCCCCAAAAAGACTTGCAGCTGTAATTGCAGCGAAAGGTGATTCTACAAAGTATTGACTCAGGGGGGCTGAATACAAATGCACGCCACACTTTTCACATATTTATTTGTAAAACATTTTGAAAACTATTTATCACTTGTCTTCTACTTCACAATTATGTGCCACTTTGTGTTGGTCTATCACATAAAATCCCAATAAAATAAATTTACGATTTTGGTTGTAACATGACAAAATGTGGAAAATTTCAGGGGGTATAAATACTTTTTCAAGGCGCTGTACACAGAGGCCCTGTCCTGGTTGGAGGCACTGCCAACTTTATTATCAAACCCACTTTTCCACTTAGCACAGGCTCTGGTTCTCATATTTACAGTACCTACAGGTTTAGTGCAATATCTTGTTTGGGGATGGTCATTTTTCTTCCACCCCCCAGCATGTTCTGCACATTGTTCTGTACTTTCCGTATTCCACACTATTCCGCTCTGTATACTGTGCTGCACAATTTATATTCCACCTGGAATATACTTATTACAATATACTCTACTGCAGGGAGATGCAATTAGCGGACCTCCAGCTGTTGCAAAACTACAAGTCCTATCATGCCTCTGCCCCTGGGTGTCATGCTTGTGGTTGTCAGAGTCTTGCTATGCCTGATGGGACTTGTAGTTCTGCAACAGCTGGAGGTCCGCTAATTGCATATCTCTGCTCTACTGTGTGTCATATACTCTACACGTAGCCATTACATGCTATTGCATATTATATTATACACTCTCACCCCACAGCTTTTGCTCAGTTAGCTATCGTATCTGTGTTAGTTGTACAATTTCTCAAGTTTGCTATTTAACATACTCGATCAACTCTTATGCATTTTCATTGTGTTATGTTTGGTAGATTAGCTGTATGTAACATATTAGTTAAATAAAAAAAAAAAAAAAAATCACAAGACTGAGGGAAAAGGAAGGGCATAACTCAAGTTTCCCATCAGAACTTCAGAAAAGCATGTTTTTATTATATCAATTGAGAAAACACAACAGAGCAATCTTAGGGAACAGATGCAAGAAAATTACCAATAAATTGAAGACAGCTGTTAAGCAGAGAGGTAAAGGTTTAAAGAGAAAAAATGAAATTATACAAAATGACAGTTTTTAGAAGAAGAATTTTACATCTAGTGTTACTTTTTGTCAAAATCATTGATATGCTGTTCCCTAAGTGGGAATATCTGCTTGTTTTCATCCGTAGATATTGTCCTCCCCGCACTAGAGATAATTCAGAAAAATTACAAACAAACAGCATAGTGTATTAAAATTGCAAATCAAAACATGAACATACAAAAGCGAGTTAAAATGAAATTATTTTGTTTTTTTTTATTGTCTGTATATTGACCATGAAGGCAAACTGCCTGAGTCTGTTCAATTTGCTCTGGGAAGCTTCCCTAAATCAATTTTGGGTTTCTAGATATAGCAAAAACAAGAAATAAACAGCACTGCGACGCTGCATAAAATGTCTATTCAACAATCATCATCAGCTTTGACAGGTAGAACAAGATGTTTGCAACAGATATTGAATATGAACTGCTTTCCCTGTTATTTAGCAATGCACCAACGAATTTACCTGACATGTGACTCTTTTTAAAGGTCATTTCTCCATTCAATTGTTTTTGCTAGTGAAAATACCTGTCATTTCTTTAATCCATGTAGCCACAAAATCTAACTATAAAAGAATACATTTTATATTCCAAAACAAATGAAATGTACTAAAAAGGAGCATCTTGGATAGCTGACTTAAAGTGAACCTGTGATGCATTTAAAGCGTTTGTTACCTAAACACTTCATATTCCTGATATGTGCCTGTTGTACCATGTACCGTATTTATCGGCGTATAACACGCACTTTTTTACCCTGAAAATAGAGGGTAAACCGTGCCTGCATGTAATACGCTGATATCTGTTTTTTTTTACCAACAGGGGGCGGGGATCGGGCGGTCCTCCCCGAGTGCTACCTATTGGGAGGGTGTCAGGCCGGCCGCCCGCCTCACCTGGCCGTGGGACAGCACTGGTAGCAAACTCCAGAGTTCAGAAAACATCAGTGCCAGTCCCCTGTCACACACCGCCCCCCCCTCCCCCGCTGTGCAACCCCCAATGCAAATCCAAGCCTCTGCATACCTTAATCAATGCCGCTCGTTGTGGCTGCTCTCCTCCTCCCGCTCCTCCCGCTCTGCCTCCTCCTTGTGTGTGGCTTTTGATTGGAGGAGGAGAGTGGTCATGTGACCATCAATGAAGGAGAGGAGAGCAGTCACATGACCGGGTCCACGAGAGAGAACGGTGTCAATGGAGGTATTTTTAGAACTTTACTCCACAATCACAGCGGCACAGGGGGAGCAGCGCATGAGAAGGGGCCGACAGTGTGAAGCCCTCTCAACTCTAGAGTATGCCGGCAGCGCTGTCCCTGTCCCTGTGGGAGTGCAGGGGGGATCTTTATAATGAAAGGGGGCTGTGGTGTTGTACAGGGGGCTGCGGTGTTGTACAGGGGGCGTACTATGCAGGGGGTCCGTGTATTATGCCGGGGGGCTGTGTAAAGTTTTTTCTTGAAATTTCCCTCTTAAAGTTAAGGTGCGTGTTATACGCCTGTGTGTGTTATACGCCGATAAATACAGTACTTGTATGAAAAAGTATCCTGTTCTCTTTGTATGCTTCTTTTATGTGAAATCCCTGGTGATCCTGATAGTTCCCTTGCTTTCCTGTTAAAATCTGACCACACCAACCAGGAGAGCACACTGTGGTCAGTTCTCTAGCTATACTGGGAATGCTGGGAAGCTCAGTGTGCTGCTGCTTCTCCTTCCCCCAGCTCTTATGCAGCTGAGAACAGAGTGATCACTTATACAAAAAGGGAAAAAAGGTATTTATGATGTTTTCTTTATACCTATACAAAAATGTTTTGCCTTTTATTTATATTTTAAACTGAATGGATTGTTTTATAAGGTGATCAGTTACAATCACTTTAAGTCTGGCTTTACACCTGCAGTATGTTTCGTATTAACATGCAGCAAAACGCTTATTTCCACATTTATCTAGAACGGTACCCCAATGCACAAGTACAAAAAATACCCAGGCTGCAGCACACCAAAATGCACCTGCCATGCAATGTCATGCACTGTGCTGAAGGGGCCTTCAATTTTTGAAGTGCTGACTAAGAGCAGACACAACAACATGCCTGCTGTTACCTTTATGAGTCACAAAAGCTCCTATTGTACCCTGATTTATTTTGCTTTGTTACTAGTTCTAAGCCCTGCTAGCTGGCATTCCTGTTTCCTTAGAGATTGCTTTAGTGACCAGTAATGGACATTAGGCAGTCTATTAAGCTTAACCATCAGGTCAGGAAAGTCAAACCACAGTAAAAGACCAAAAGTACATTAGATAGGGAAGCAGAAGAGGTATTTATGACTAATACATTACCTATACATAGAATCAAACTATTACATGATGCAAAAGATTTCAACAAATTCAATACCATGGAACAACTGAAATTCTGTTCTGGTTGTTAAGTTTATGGAACAAAAAACATATGCATAACCCATGAAACTGTGTTCTCTAGAAATGCTTAGTGATATTTTGATATCAATGTTTTTCAGTTAAAGGGATTTGATTCAAATTCCCATAAAGCCATAGAGACAGCTTTGTGTAGCATCAAAGACAGGTCCCTATTCTCTGTATACTGAAGTCTCTACAAGACCAAGAATTAGGCCCCTTTCACACAGGGCACAGCAGGGGATCTGCCCACTGATTCCCGCTGAGGAGGCGGATGACAGATCTGTGTCCGCTTCACTGATGCAGAGCGAACAAGGACACAGCCCACTGTGCTCTATGGGTGGTCAGGTATATACAGACCGGCTGTTCGTTTACACCCAACTGCCCTCCGATCCGGTGCACCTAGATGGATTGGAACAGATCTACTTCTGTTTTTTTTTAGCTGGATTGGAGGTAGACACAAGTCTGTTTACACCTGCTGGTCCATAGGAATACATGGACCACCCGATCAGCTTCACCTGATCTGAACACCCCTGTGAAAGGGGCCTAGTGAGATTGTCAGTTTGCCCACCATTTCTCTCCCGAAACTGTCAGGAAATACCCAGTACTTCCAGGTGTGACAAGTAAGGGGTTTATCAAATGATAAGGAGGTTCTTCTTTTAAGAGAATCTGTATTTTTGCCCCTATTTCATACCATGCAGTCTTGCTTATGTTGAGTGCTAAGTTTTCCCAGGTTTCCACTTAGTGTTCATCTAACTGGAAATTAGTGTTGGGCGAACGGTTCGGTCCGAGCATAAATTCGGGCCGAACATTGGCCGTTCGCCTGTTCTACGAACACACAAATTTTTGGGGCGTTCGACTGTTTGTTCAGCCCGCCGAGTGCCCCACAATGCACTGTGCGCCGCACAGTGCATTAGAAGCCCTGATTGGCTGAAGCAATAATGGATTTGCCCAATCAGGGCACAGAACACTGTCAGAGCCATGATTGGAGAAAGTAATGATGAATGTGCCCAATCATGGCTCATTGCTCATAGACCCACCCCCACTATAAAAGGATCCTTTCCACAGCAGCTATTTGCAGTGTGACATTGGAGTGGAGATAGATAGAACAGGGCTATGTTCATTGCTACTAGCAAGTCAGTGTGCTATTGTGATTCTATTGTGAGTGTAGAGTGTCAGTGTAATGTGAATATAGTAATAGTGCAGCGTAAGTGTAGTGTGACCATTCATTGTTACTTTAGTGTCAGTTTAGTGTGAATATAGTGATAGTGCAATGTGAGTGCAGTGCGACCATTCATTTATACTTTAGTGTCAGTTTAGTGATTCAGAGCAGGTTTAGTGCAGTAAATTGAACTGAGTTAGTGCACATTTACTGCAGTATATTGACGTGCGTTAGTGCACATTTGCTGCAGTATATTTAGGTGCGTTAGTGCACATGTACTGCAGTATATTGAGGTGCGTTACTGCATGTTTACTGCAGTATATTGCAGTGCACTTTTACGGCAGTATATAGACGTGCGTTAGTGCACGTTTACTGCAGTATATTGTGGTGTGTTACTGCACGTTTACTGCAGTATATTGAGGTACATTAGTGCACATTTACTGCAGTGTATTGAAGTACCTTAGTGCACTTTTACAGCAGTATATTGACATGCGGTAGTGCATGTTTACTGCTGTATATTAAACTGCGTTAGTGCACTTTTACTGCAATATATTGAAGTGCCTTAGTGCGCTTTTACGGCAGTATATTGAAGTGCGTTAGTGCAGTTTTACTGCAGTATATTGAATTGCGCTACTGCACTTCTACTGCAGTCTATTGAATTGCGACAGTACAGTTTTACTGCAGTATATTGAAGTGTGTCAGTGAAGTTTTACTGCAGTATACTGTAGTGTGTCAGTGGAGTGTGTCTGTGTAGTGAGTACTCAAGTTGGTGGGACCGGCTGACATTTATCAAAATGAATCATTCCTGGATTAACAGCAGCTATCAAGTAGCTATCAAGCCCCTGATGCCGATGTGGCGAATTAAGTGTTTTTGGGATGTGGAATCTGTGCAAGACTGTCTATGTGGCCCAGCTTAGTGGGTGTTGATTTTATTGTGAAGAAACTTTTCGGTATAGGTTTCATGGGCACAATTAACACCCAAAGACCAATTTTTCCACACCTGTTTAACAGGTGCATATCATTTAAATTTTTAACAAGCCCAATTCTTGCTTTCATTAAGAGTACCTCTATAGGGTTACGGTGTGAAGGTACCACAACACCCAAAGCCCAATTTTGCTGCACCTGAATGTCGCAGTCACAATAAAAATCGCAGATCGCCGGCATTACTAGTAAAAAAAAAAAAAAATGCCATTAATCTATCCCCTATTTTGTAGATGCTATTACTTTTGTGCAAACCAGTCAATATACACTTATTGCGATTTTTTTTTATTATTTAAAGCAAACTCACCTATTCATCCATATTTCCATGCTTTATTTTGTTGAGAAATCACTTTAAAAACACACCCTAGCAGTTCTAGCTACTGCCATCTTCAGTAAAGGCAATGATTCATGTAGCATTCAAATGTGGACATCTGTTTCCAGTAACATCCGATTTCCCTGAGTTTTGGGATGATTTACACTTGCTTCTTGTGTTCCTGGAGAGAGAAAGTGAGAGTATGTTTCCTCAGATCTCAATCTAATCAAGCATTATAGGTGTGTGCACAGGGTGTGCCAGATGTGCCTGGGCACACCCTAATCATTCTGTGTGATTCAGATTCCCCTGCTGACTGCTCCACCAACCCCCCCCCCCTTCACAAAATGCTGCCAGCCTCCCTCCTCTCCTCTCCCACTGGCTGCTGCAGTGGGTAAACATTAGGATGTTTCAGGATGGCTAGTGGGGGAAGTGGTCAGTGGATATGTAATTTACTGCTCCCTTCCTTTTCTAAATGAACACAGTGAGTCATTGGTACTGATGACTCATTGGGTTAATTCATAACTGAAACATAGTAAACCGTGTTTACTATGCTTCAGTTTGTGAGTGAACAGGAAGCTGCTCGGCACAGAGCACTTTGGATTCATTCCAGTGCGGCTAAGGCTGCAGAGAAGAAACCTCTGTCCTCAGTCTCTCTCTCTCTGTCTCAAAAGTGAAACATCAGGGTCTGTTTAGACCCCTAATATTTCACCAAAGCCCTCCGGGGGTTCCTAAAAAATTGTAAAGAGATCATTAAAAAAAATTGTAAAAAATAATGTAAATAATATTAAAAATTAAATTAATCAATAAAAAAATGTTACACTATCCACTGCTCTACTGACAATGCCTACTGCTCGACTGACTGATACCATCCACTGTGATACTCACAACAACCTCTTCCCTCCTGACACATTTATGCTCGGACCGAACCGTTTGCCCATCCAAAATTGACACCATCCACTGCTCTACTGCCACCATCGCCTGCTCTACTAACACCCTTCACTGCTCTACTGACACGACCATGTTTTAATACATTTTAAAATATTTGTTTACATTTATTTACATTTATTTATCAGAGTGTGTGTGTGTGTGTGTCTGTGTATATATATATATATATATATATATATATATATATACACTAATGCTTTTAAGCAGCCTGGCTGTCTCCTAAACTACAATACACATTATCACACATATCAACCCAGAACTCCTTCACACAATTGCAGTGTTAATTAGTGTAAGCCACAATGAAAAGATCCTTAGAAGTTAGCCTGGACTCATTTACATCACAACAGCCAGACAGGTGGCTGGGGGTGATGACATTAGCATTGTTAAGCAATAGAATCGGTCAGTCTTTACATATATCCTGGAATGCCCATATTAGGAGTTACTTCCTGTGCATAGACCTCACAGCACTCAGGGGATAACATCATCATATTTCTTGAGAGATATTGTTAATGAATGTTACTGTCCCATTTGAAGTAGTCCAAGATATATTTTCTTAGTCACCCTATGCCCCTAATGGACATAGGGTGATTTAGACATAAGAGGTGCATGGGGAGCTGAAGCAAGGGTATCTCATACTTTCCAAGAAATTCTGGGTTCCACTGGCCCTCTCGTTACATCTCTCCCCTTTTGGCAGGAGTCTAACACAGGAGGAGACCCCAGACGGGTTGACTCCGAAATTATACCATAGTTCCATTCCCCCAATACCGGTATTCACACAGTACCCAAAACAAATTGCTCCAAACAGAGCATTACTCACCCAGCCAACCTCTGACTCTTTCAGAGAACATACCCGCCTCTGGGGAGAGGCCTGGACTGGCCCTTCTCCCTGGAGTCCTTTCAGCCACTGGAGAGAAGACAGGGTGACTGGGCTCAGTCCGTCATGCTGTTGGGGATCTGGGCCAACTGCCCAGCATCCCTGGGGTATACACGTGGAGACTGAAGTCCCATCCACTTGTGGTAGGTGAAAATCACGCTGTGCTTGCAAAGCAAGGCTGACATCCTCCTGTCTCAGTGTCCCATCCACTACCACATGAACTCTCTATTCTGTTAGTTGAGAGCAGAGGCCAGCAGCACTCTGCTCTGTTGCCAGCTCTTCTGCTGGGTTACTGTGAGTAAAGACCGCAGTCCAGTCCCTTGATATCAGCTCAAGCTGCAGTTGTGTGCAGAAGCCAGTAGCATTCTGCCCTGCTGCCAGTGATTCAGCTGGGAGTAAAACCTTTACTACCTCAGCTTGTCGCTGGAGAGAGGGGCCAACTGCTCCGGCTCCCTGGAACCCCACAGTTGTTTCCGGTGCTGGGCAGAGGTTGGTAGCACTCTGCCCTGTTGCCAGCACTTCTGCTGGGGACTCCACATCATCCGCTTTGGCTTTAGGGATGGCAATCTCCAGATTTTCCACTGCCGATACTCTGGCATGCTGCTGGACAGGTACATTCCTCCATCAAATATCATCCCAAGCAGAAACAGGATCATAAAGGTCAGTCAGCACTTCAGCTTTGGGGATGGCAATCTCCAGATTTTCCACTGCCGATTCTTCAGCCAGGATTTCAGAGTTGTCAACTGGTATTTCCTGATAGTCCCAGGCAAAGGGAGCCCCACCCTGCTGCTGAGCAGAGTCTAGCAGCTGTCTGTAGGCGATCTCCAGCTCCCATTCCTGAACAGCCAGAAACTCCAAATCTTCCTCTGCCCAGTGCCCTTCCGAGACATTCAGTCTTCGCTCTCTGTGCTCCATTATTTCCTCCAAATGCCACTCCCGATCACTCCCAAAGTCAGAGTCCATGGACAGCCTCCAATACAACAATCCCAGGCCATCATAGTCAAAGCCTTCTGTGGGGCTGTCATCCGCTGACCACAGGCACTCTTGGGCTACATACCACCGGAGGGCTCTGTAGCTCTTGTCCAACCACATCTCTGCCCGGATCAGCCTGCTTAACTCAGCTGTCCACTCCTGCTTCGGTTGTTCCCCCAATAACAGCATTCGTACATCATACTGCGACCAGTACCTTACATAGGTGGAGGGGAGAACTTTTCCCTGGTGTTGCTGCTCGAGAGCTAGAGCTTTCTTCCAGAGTTTGCAGCAGATAGAATCAGACCATCCCAGCAGGACCTCCTCTGATACTGGTCCTCTATGCTGTATCTGCATCACTTGCAACCTCCTTCTGAATTCCTCTTCCATGGCGGCTGGTATCTGTACCTCTCCTCTCATTTCAGTTGGTGCTGCAGTGACTTCTGTTGCTGCAGTACCTCTTTGCCGTAGCCAATTTGCATCCACAGCTGCTATAACTAGGTCTATGATTTCCGCTGGAGGGTTAGGACCATAATGTGCCAGTCTTATTTTAACAGCCCGATCAAAACTTGCCTCTTCGGGAGTCCTGTCTGTTACGCTGGGCCTTTCGGTTATGTTGAGTCTTTCAGCTCAAACGATTTTGACTAGTTCTGCGATAATGTCCCTCTTCTTACGGTTGTTGGCCGGTCGGCCCCGGTTCTTCAGTAAGTCCTTGAGGGTAGAGAGCTTTAGCCGTTCATACTGTGCCTCCATTGGCCTGTGTCCTCTTGTAGCTGTCCTTCTGGGCTGTGGGAAGCATCCCGCTGCTTGCCACCAATGTAACGACACCCCATGTATGCATACAGTATACTGTATATACATATACACACAGACATACACACATTTATGTTTAAGCTTCGAGGTGCACACCATAATGCAATAGGCTGTGCACACCTTTGTCAAGCATTGTGGTATGTACTGGAAAAACAAGTCTGATCCATGGAGGCCTCACCTCACAACTTACAGGACTTAAAAGGGTTGAAAAGGTTTGTGTTTTTTCACCTTAATGCATCCTATGCTTCTCCTAGGGCAGTGGTTCTCGACCATTCTAGTGCCGTGACCCCTTGATAAAATTTCCCAAGTTGTGGGGACCCCTAACAGTAAAATTATTTTCGTAGTGTGGGTTGTCAGCACCCAAGGCAAGACAAGTAATTTGCACCCCTAACCCACAGACATTTAGCGCTCCCTGAGTCCCTTCCACTCGTACAGTATTAAACCCCTTATGGTACATTTGAGGATGTACCCCTCTTTCTCTTTGTTCTCCTTTCTTTCCCTTTTTTTCCCCCCATCCCTCTCTCTAGCCGTCTTTTGCTCCCTTTTTCTTTGTTCCTCCCCCTCTTTTTCTCTCCCTTCCATGTACAGTATTCTCTATTTCTATTCCTTCTCTTACTCCTTGGTGGGGGTGTGGGGTTAATAGGATCAGTGGCAGTGCTGGCGGAGAGTTCTGATCAGTCAACTTAGGTGCTGTTGATCAAGGTCATCTGCTGATCTGAAAACTGTAGTGGGGACTTTTAATGGCAACTATAATCACAGTTAGTTAGTGTTACTGACTGTGTCTCTGGATCAGGGGCGTAGCGTGGGTTGTCAGCACCCGGGGCAAGGCAAGTAATTTGCGCCCCCCTAACCTGCAGACTTTTCGCACTCTCCAAGTCCCTTCCCTTCCTTCAATAGTACTGACCTACCTGATTCCTATACTAACCTACCTGATTCTTACATCGCCCACTACACACTGACCTACCTGATTCCTATACTGACCACTACATAATACACTATACACTACCCACAGACCACTACTCAATACACTACATACACTACATACTGACCGCTACACAATACACTACATACTGACCGCTACACAATACAATACACTGACCGCTACACAATACTCTACCCACAGAACAATACACAATACACTACATACTGACCGCTACACAATACACTATTCAATACACTACATACTGACCGCTACACAATACAATACACTACATACTGACCGCTACACAATACACTACATACTGACCGCTACACAATACAATACACTACATACTGACCGCTACACAATACAATACACTACATACTGAACGCTACACAATACACTACACTACATACTGACCGCTACACAATACAATACACTACATACTGACCGCTACACAATACACTATTCAATACACTACATACTGACCGCTACACAATACACTATTCAATACACTACATACTGACCGCTACACAATACACTATTTAATACACTACATACTGACCGCTACACAATACACTATTCAATACACTACATACTGACCGCTACACAATACACTACATACTGACCGCTACACAATACACTACACTACATACTGACCGCTACACAATACACCATTCAATACACTATATACTGACCGCTACACAATACACTACATACTGACCGCTACACAATACACTAAACTACATACTGACCGCTACACAATACACTATTCAATACACTACATACTGACCGCTACACAATACACTATTCAATACACTACATACTGACCGCTACACAATACACTACATACTGACCGCTACACAATACACTACATACTGACCGCTACACAATACACTACATACTGACCGCTACACAAAAAACTATTCAATACACTACATACTGACCGCTACACAATACACTATTCAATACACTACACAATACAATACACTGACCGCTACACAATACTCTACATACTGACCGCTACACAATACAATACACTGACCGCTACACAATACATTATAACTATACACAATACACAATACACTATACATTATACACAATACACAATACATTATAACTATACACAATACACTATACATTATACACAATACACTATACATTATACACAATACACAATACATTATACACAATACACAATACATTATACACAAACTTTCTGGCTGCTCCCTCTCCCCAGACCATATCTACTCCCCCCAGGCCGAGTGAGTCTGTCATGGAGATCCTGCCAGAAACAGGCGCCCCGGACTTCCTGGTCTCCGTTCGCGCGTGCGTCCAGCGGGTGGCGCCAGAGAGACTATTTAAACCTGTCATTTACAGACAGTCCCTGCTGTCTGCTCTACAGCATTGTGTGCTAAACCCTGATCTGAGACCAAACCTGTGCTAAAAGACCCGGCTTACCTTGACCAACCTGTTATCTGCCTGCACCCGACCCCGGCTTGTTGTGACTACCCTTTGCCTGCATCCTGTACTTCTGCTGCCCGCCTGATATCTGACCCGGCCTGTTTACTACCCTGTTCCTGGTTCCGATCCAGTTTGCTAAACCGATCCAGTCTGCTGAGCTGTCCCAGATCCAGCCTGCTAAGCTGAACCTGCCTGCTAGCTGATCCTGTCTGCTGTGCTTCTTCCGATCCAGTCTGCGAGACCGATCCAGTCTGCTGTGCTACTTCCGATCCAGCCTGCTAGCCGTTCCAGTTCCGGTATTCTGCAAGGAAGCTTCCGGGTGTTTGAATCACCACCTCACCACAGTTGATCCTGCCAGGCACCCGTGCCACTCCTTACTCCTGTGCCAACTGTTACCTTACCAGGGGGCCGGGAGTGGGAGCCGTAAGGGAGGCCGTCCCCTGCAATTCGGGCTCACTACCATCAGGTACGTGACAGTAGCAGACAGCCATGCCTGAGCCTGAGCAGGGAGCCTCCCCTATGGAAGATCTGTGTCAGCATCTGGCAGATCTAACCGAAGCAGTCAAGGACCTTCAACAAAACTACACCCGGCTGGAAGAACGGTTACTGGTTCTTCCCAACGCTACCGGAACCCAAGGATTTCCCCATGCTTCCACCTCTTACTCTGGGACTGAGCCAACCCAAACAATAGTAATGCTTCCTCCAGAACCTAGGGTCCCTGCACCCGAAAGATTTTCCGGAAATCGAAGTAGCTTTAGGGCTTTTCGCAACTCCTGCGAACTATACTTCACCCTCCAGCCACGAACCTTCGCTCTGGAAATCACTAAAGTGGGCTTTGTGGTTTCCCTGCTTACCGGGGACCCCCAAGCCTGGGCCCACCGTCTCCTGGAACGAAAGGACATAGTTCTGACCAACCTTGCCTCCTTCTTTGACGCTATGGCTCAGCTATACGAGGATCCCCAGCTTTCAGCAACTGCAGAAGCGGCTTTGCGTACCCTTCAGCAGGGACGCAGGGTGGCAGAGGACTACGTGGCCGAGTTTAGGCGGTGGAGCGCAGATACAGACTGGAACGATGCCGCTCTCCGTCACCAGTTTCGCATGGGACTCTCTGATTCTCTGAAAGATGAGCTGGCTAGAGTTGGGGTGCCACAGACTTTGAATGCGTTGATCGATTTAACCATACAGATCGATCGACGCCTAAGAGAACGAAGGGCTGAGAGAGCTACAGGGTTTTCTCACCCAACCTGGATGCTCCCAAGGGCTCCAAGTCACCTGCACACAGTACCCGCTGCATCACCAGCTTCCGCACCCAACGCACCTGAGCCCATGCAGCTTGGGGTTCTTCGTCCTTCCCTTACCCCGGAGGAGCGACAACGTCGTCGGATGAACAATCTGTGTCTGTATTGCGGAGGGCCCGGACATTACGTTAGGAACTGCCCTCTGAAGCTACGTAAATGTCTCTCTATGATTCCTGAATACACGGGTCCTATAGCCAAGACCGCATCTCACCTGGCCCTTTCAGTCTCATTGCAGCTTTCAGGAAAGACCCTACCAACCCCCGCCATTATTGATTCTGGGGCCTGCAGTTGTTTCATGGACTCTTCATTCGCTGCTAAACATCGGATTCCTCTCCTTCCCAAGACCCATGGACTCTCTGTTCACCTGGCTGATGGGTCTGCTATTAAATCCGGCCCTGTAGTTCTAGAGACTGCTCCTATTTCTGCTGTCATTTCCAGCTCCCACCACGAACTGTTACGTATGGACATCATCTCTTCTCCATTATTCCCTGTGATCCTCGGTATGCCCTGGCTGCAAGCTCACAATCCTGCCATCAACTGGGCCACAGGGGAAGTCACCTTTTCGTCACCTTACTGCCAGCAGTTCTGTGGCTCTCACGCCCCTCATGGGCCGTCTAACCTGCTCTGCCTGGATTCAGAAGCTGAATTACGTCAGTCTATTCCAGAAGTCTATCATGAGTACCTGGATGTATTCAGTAAACAATGGGCGGAGGTTCTACCACCCCATCGAGCCTACGACTGCCCCATTGAACTATTACCTGGGGCTGAAATCCCATTTGGAAGGATTTTTCCGTTGACAGAGGTTGAACAGGGGGCACTAAGGGAATACGTTGACGAGAACCTGAAGAAGGGGTTTATTCGCCCATCCACGTCTCCAGCAGGCGCGGGCATCTTTTTCGTCGAGAAAAAGGACCATACCCTTCGTCCTTGCGTGGATTACCGCGAATTAAATAAAATTACGGTGAAGAACCGTTATCCCCTTCCTTTGATGCCAGAGTTATTCCAGAGACTGGGGGCTGCCAATGTCTTCACCAAGCTTGATCTCCGTGGAGCCTATAATTTGGTCCGCATCAGGGACGGAGATGAGTGGAAGACTGCTTTCCGTACTCAATTTGGGCACTTCGAGTATTTGGTGATGCCTTTCGGGTTGTGCAATGCCCCCGCCACGTTTCAATACTTCATTAATGATGCCCTTCGGGACTTTCTGGACTTATTTGTTATCGTCTATCTAGACGACATATTAATTTTCTCTTCCTCCCTCGAATCCCATCGCAGACATGTCAAGAGTGTGTTAGCCCGGCTTCGACAACATGGCCTATATGCGAAAGCCGAAAAATGTGCGTTCGAGCAGGGAAGTATACCATTCTTGGGATTAATCATCTCCAGTGAGGGCATCGAGATGGACCCCCAGAAGATTGCTGCAATCCTAGACTGGCCAGTCCCTACAGACAAGAAGGGAATCCAACGTTTTGTCGGTTTTGCTAATTTTTACCGCAAGTTCATCAGAGGATTCTCGGCCATCATTGCACCAATCACTCAATTAACCCAACAGGGGAACCGCTTCCATTGGTCCTCCGAGGCCCAAAAGGCCTTTGAGGCCCTTAAGGGACTTTTTACCTCTGCCTCCGTCTTAAAGCATCCGGATTCCTCTTTGCCATTCGTCCTCAAGGTAGACGCATCCGAAATCGCTGTAGGGGCAATATTGTCCCAGAGACAAGGAACCAAGGCCCTGCTTCACCCAGTGGCCTTCTTCTCACGCAAGTTGTCAACAGCAGAGAGGAACTACGATGTGGGGGATCGGGAGTTGCTGGCGATTAAGTCTGCGCTAGAAGAATGGCGCTATCTGCTGGAGGGAGCTGCCCATCCAATTCTGATATTTACTGACCATAAGAACCTGGAATATCTGAGATCTGCAAAGATACTGAAACCACGACAGGCCAGATGGGCGCTCTTTTTCTCCAGGTTTTCGTTCCATGTCACGTATCGTCCAGGCTCCAAGAACACTAAGCCTGACGCCTTGTCTCGGATGTTTCACAAACCCAAAGAAGTTTCTCTTCCGGATACCATCCTTGCCCCTGGGAATTTCCTCTTGCTTCAGGAAAACCTGCTCTCCAGACTTAAACAAGCCTCCGCAGGGCAGTTGCCCTCTCCTGAATTGGAACTGCAGGTTAAGGACGGGTTGCTCTGGCATAAGGACAAGATCTATATCCCCGAGGATCTACGAGTATCTGTCCTGGAACTCTGCCACGACCATGCATTAGCCGGGCACTTTGGCATAGCGAAGACCACCGACTTGGTACAGCGTACCTTTTGGTGGCCTCAATTACGGGAAGATTGTAAAGAATTTGTGGAGTCCTGCACTACCTGCATCAGGAACAAGACTCATAGAACCAAGGCCTGGGGCTTATTAAGACCTTTGCCTGTTCCAGACAGACCATGGAGGATGTTATCCATAGACTTCATTGTCGAGTTACCTCCAGCAGAAGATCATACCACTATCTTTGTGATAGTCGATCGTCTGTCCAAAATGGCACACTTTATTCCGATGAAAGGCACTCCCTCTGCCCCTGAAACAGCACAGGCATTTATCAAGGAAATCGTCAGACTCCACGGGGTACCAGCCAACATTGTCTCAGATCGAGGGGTACAGTTCACCTCCCGCTTCTGGAGGTCCCTCTGTAAGGCCTTGGATATAGAACTGTCATTCTCTTCCGCCTATCACCCCCAGACCAATGGACAGACTGAGAGGACTAACCAAACTCTGGAGCAGTACCTGCGCTGCTTCTCCTCTTTTACACAAGATAATTGGATTTCCCTGCTTCCTTTGGCCGAATTCGCCTACAACAACTCCATCCACTCCGCCACCAAGCAGACCCCGTTCTTTGCCAACTTTGGTTTTCACCCTTCATTCCTACCCAATTCTCTTCCCGAATGTGCGGTGCCAGCAGTGCAGGAGAAAATAAATTTATTTTCCACCAATAACCAACTTTTGCAGGAAACTATGACCAGGACCCAGGAACACAACAAATTAACTTTTGACAAGAAGAGACAGGGTGAGTTGGTACTGGTACCCGGTGACCTGGTGTGGCTGTCTACAGTGAACTTGAGGATGGCATGCCCTTCAAAGAAATTGGGTCCCAAGTTCCTAGGACCTTTTCCGGTTAAAAGGAAAATCAATGAAGTGGCTTTTGAACTGGAACTCCCGGATTCACTGAAGATCCAGTATTCCATGTGTCACTGTTGAAACCATCTATTTCCAATCCCTTTCCTGGCCGAAGCTCTGTTACCCCTGACCCTGTTATTATAGACGGGGAAGAGGAGTTTGAAGTAGAGGCTATCCTGGATTACAGGAAGAGAAGGAACCAGAACCAGTTTTTGATAAAGTGGAAGGGGTATGGACCCGAAGAGAATTCTTGGGAGCCCGAGGGGAACATCCACGCTAAGAGTCTGGTACAGTCCTTTAAAAGGTCTCACCCTGAAAAGTTTGCCCGGATGGGCATCCGGAGGCTGCCCCTTGGGGGGGCAATGTCATGGAGATCCTGCCAGAAACAGGCGCCCCGGACTTCCTGGTCTCCGTTCGCGCGTGCGTCCAGCGGGTGGCGCCAGAGAGACTATTTAAACCTGTCATTTACAGACAGTCCCTGCTGTCTGCTCTACAGCGTTGTGTGCTAAACCCTGATCTGAGACCATACCTGTGCTAAAAGACCCGGCTTACCTTGACCAACCTGTTATCTGCCTGCACCCGACCCTGGCTTGTTGTGACTACCCTTTGCCTGCATCCTGTACTTCTGCTGCCCGCCTGATATCTGACCCGGCCTGTTTACTACCCTGTTCCTGGTTCCGATCCAGCCTGCTAAGCTGAACCTGCCTGCTAGCTGATCCTGTCTGCTGTGCTTCTTCCGATCCAGTCTGCGAGACCGATCCAGTCTGCTGTGCTACTTCCGATCCAGCCTGCTAGCCGTTCCAGTTCCGGTATTCTGCAAGGAAGCTTCCGGGTGTTTGAATCACCACCTCACCACAGTTGATCCTGCCAGGCACCCGTGCCACTCCTTACTCCTGTGCCAACTGTTACCTTACCAGGGGGCCGGGAGTGGGAGCCGTAAGGGAAGCCGTCCCCTGCAATTCGGGCTCACTACCATCAGGTACGTGACAGAGTCTCTTACCTTTTTTTTCTTCCATCTGCTCTGCCGCCTGTCACACTGCTCGCTGGACTGCCTGTCCTGACGGGGACACGATTGGGAGACCCGGCCGGAGAGGAGGAGGAGATGATGATGATGGCAGTCACAGACTGCCTGCTGCTGCGCCGGGGACATGATCGGAGAGGGAGGAGGAGGAGATGATGATGATGGCGGCGGCGGCTGGCCACAGACTGCCTTGCCTGCCTGCCACCGAACCGCGGACCTGGTGACCTGGGCCAGAGAGGGGGAGGAGGAGGAGGAGAAGACAGCCCCGCTCCCCCGCGATTAAGGACAGGCCACATGACCCCTTTCGCCCAATCACAGGGCGCCAGGGGCCGGCCTGAGAATAAAGATGGCGGCCGGAGCGGCGCGGGGTCACAAAAAAAAATGATTTATGGAGCTAGGGTGACACCGGCGCGGGATTGCGCTCCACCCAAATGTTGCGCCCGGGGCCTAGGCCCCCTCGCACCCCCCACGCTACGCCACTGCTCTGGATTCACGGTGTCTCCGACATTGTGGTGTCTCGTAGCAGTGACCCCTATGCCAAAATCAGGAGATAGGGTCTCCTCCATCCTCTCCCACTTCACATTCCTCATGTCAGCTGACCTCTAGTCTCTGTCCCCCAGCCATGCCATGAACTGAATGGGCGGCCGCGGGCTCCAGGAACAGCCCAGGATTCGTGACCCCTGGCAAATCATCATTCCCGAACCCAGGTTGAGAACCACTGTCCTAGGGGGTTATCTAATGCAGGGAGGAGCCGCTAGAGCCGCAGAGGGACCCCAGAAGAGGATATTCGAGGCCACTCTGTGCAAAACGAGCTGCACAGTGGAGGTAAGTATGACATTTTTTTTTTTTTTTTTTAAACAAATCTTCAGTATCAGTTTAAAGGATCTGATACCGATGGCTTGGGCCCGGATATCACAGCATACCTTCAGAGGTCTAGTGGCATCCATGCCTCAATGGGTCAGAGCTGTTTTGGCGACAAAATTGGACCTACTTAATATAAGGTGGGTGGTCATAAATAATGGCTGATTAGTGCTTGGCTTACTAAACAGAATTAACAACCCTACATACAAAGAAGGATTAAACACAAATGAAATCACATAACATTTATCAGCCAGCTTTTCAAGTAATAAACTTAGTTTTACACCTTTAAAGTTCTATTTGAAGTGTCAGTTCATTTCATAAAATGTACTTTTCCATAATTTTTTATTATGCAGGAATATCAAATTCTTTTTTATTGTGTTTTCTATTTTGACCTTTTAATGTCCTTCTGTACTCTGTGTTTTTGTTCTGAGATCTCAATAACATAACTAAATATACTATCTAAGGATTTCCTGTAAACCTGGCCTTAACTGTATAGGTTTTCAGGTTTCTGTGTTTAGTATGAGCAGCCAAGCACAGTGATATGACAGTAGTAAGCAGAGCAGTGTACAATATATTAGTTAGTTACACTTGACGAAGTTAAGGGCATGCTTCATTCCATTTTCTATGTAAATCAACATTAGCAGATGCAGTTTACACAACAAGGCTCCAAAGTATTCATTGGCTGAATCACATTAGCTGACTCAAAGACATGACAGATGAAAAGACTTGCAATTTGTTTGCACATTTTCTTGCAAGCAAAAATCAAACAGCTCTTAAAAACCCAATTGTTATCTGGCAACAACAGACACACACTGAGTTGACTGAAGTTGAAATAAACTGCTTGAACATGCAAAAGGTTATTACGCAATTTGTGTGGGAAAAAGTGATTTAAGTAATCTTTGCCCGTGAAGTCTGAGTCAGTTAATTTTTTATAAGTAAACTTTAAACACAATGGATTGATTACTTATACAAATTCCAAGAGTATGTAAAAGAAAGGCTGCTTCATTGTAGTGCATAATATCTGTGATTCCAGGCACTGGTCTTTTGACCACAGAATCTTCACTGGTAAAAAAAATAACACAGAGGATTTGTTCTTTCTGAGCTTATGTTGTTTGTGTGTAGATACTGCCATCCTGTGTTGGTTTCATGCATTGAGAAATAAACATATACGTTTCAGGAGATGCAATTCAATGGGTCAAAACCAGTGTCATCTACAGTATGTGTTTTTTTTTTGTGCTGCTGTTTTCTTCTGTTTCAAGAGCAGATTAACAAAAGCCAAGTTGATTATTTTAAAATGGTTAGGACCTAAAAAGAATATTCCTTTCAATTATCAACATGTTTAAGAACCTGTTATTAACCTCTAATAGCATCATATTTCTATAATTGTACTGATGATATGCAGTAAGGTCCAAGCAGCCAAAATGTTATCAGATTTGCCCATACATGCTTTACGGCATGCAGAAATTCATGATATATCTTCCTAGCCAGCTATGATTTGCCTGCCCAATTCATATCAATGACATAAAAAAAAAAAAAAGTGGCCCTGTCCTTGCAATGCATATTTTCTAGACCTTTCATATAGCTCCCCTCTATTTGGTAAAATAGTTCATTCCTGAACTGTTTTCTCTTAAAGTCAATCCCAGCAAAAAGTCTCTGAGTATAAGGCTTCCATTGCAGAAGGGTTTATTACACGCATGGAGACACAATCAACAAGGCTGATTGCACTACCTGATAAGGTGACGCATCTCTTTCTCTCACCATATAGATAGATAGACAGATAGATAGATAGATAGCTATATATATATTTATTAAATGTTTGTGATATATAAATTGTACACATTTACCATTATTATGCTAACATTACACTACCAAAATTGGCAGAATTAAAGTGGTAGAAAACCGCTGCAGTAAAAGAAGAAAAAAAAACTTTCTCTTGCAAAATAATAGCATAATGTGCATTACATATTAGCACATTAAGAAATACTTACTTTAAAACGAAGCCCTCCAGCGGCGCACTGTCACCGCTGAGAAGGCTTCCATCTTCCTCTGACCCTCCTTCCGGGTTCACGGACTCCGGCTGTGTGAGCCATGATGAAGTCACTTCCACATGTACGGGAGCCCTCGGTTATGGCACAGTGATCTAAGGGTCCAGCGCGGTATGCTGGACCTTAAAGGGGTTGTAAAGGTAAATGTTTTTTCACCTTAATGCATCCTATGCATTAAGGTGAAAAAACATCCGACAGTACCCCCCCCCCCCCGAGCCCCCGTTTTACTTACCTTACCGCTCGAAAGTCCCGCGCTTGTCCCCGTCATCCTCCTCGGTTCTCAGCCTGGCCGTCGATTGGCTACACTGGATGGATTGAAAGCAGCGCAGCCATTGGCTGGTGCTGCTGTCAATCACATCCAATGACGCGATGCGCCGGGGGCGGGGCCGAGTGATACAGTCGGCGGCTATGGCCGCCGCTGTATCACGGGCGCGCACCCGCAATAACTCCACACCATGCAAGCTTGCTCGCATGAAGGTGTGGAGTGCTTGCGGGGAGGAGCCGAGACAGCCACCAAGGGACCCCAGAAGACCAGGATCAGGGCCACTGTGCGCAAAATGAGCTGCACAGTGGAGTTAAATACATGTATAACATGTTTGTTTGTTTTTTTTTCCTTTACTGATCCTTTGAGAGCGCATGTGTCGGTGATGTCACTGGCTGCATCCAGATGGAATATCTCCTACACAGTGCAGGTTTAGGAGATAATCTGTTCGACTATCTCCTAATCTGTTCATCTTTAGACTATCCCCGAAAACCCTTCTCTTTAAAGAAGCCTATCCTGCTTCTAACTTATACACTGTATTTTTACTTTCTCCATCAGCTCATCCCCGCAGTTATTTCCTTTTGTACCACTTGACCCTCCTCTTAGGTTGTAAGCTCTAACAAGCAGGGCCCTCTTATTCCTCTTATACAAATTTGTATTGTAACTGTAATACACTGCACTGCACAAACTGTTGGCACTGTATAAATCCTATATAAAAATAATAATATTAATTTTACCTATAGGTAAGCCTTATTATTGGCTTACCTGTAGGTAAAAATCACAAAACGGACTTTACTACCACTTTAAATCCACTTTTCTAGTTGCGCAGAAGTATTGAGCTTGCATGTGGGTTTAGGTTTCAATCTGAACCCAAAAGTTAGCTGTCATTGCTGGGCCAATGAGCTGCGGGTGGGAGATTCTCCATCCCACAGCTGACATACAAAGGATGGGGATGCTCATGACATCATTTTTTATTAAAAGCCAACTTTGCTTAAAACTGATATTGTTGTTTGGAACCATTTCTGGCTGGCTGTTCCTACATATTCAGGGATTGAGGCCTCGTACACACGACCGATTTTCTCGTCGTAAAAAACACGTCGTTTTTTTCGACGAGATTCTTGTTAAGCTTGTCGATTTTCTCGTCAAGCTTTCTATGCGTACACACTGTCATTTCCCAATTTCCTCGTGGTTCTCTGCGCTCACGTCCAGCACGTACGACGGCACTATAAAGGGGAAGATCTTTTTTCTTGGCGCCACCCCTTGGGCTGCTTTTGCTGATCTCGTGTTACCGCGTGTGAAGTAAAAGTTTGGGAAGAGACGATTCGCGCTTTTCAGTCTTCGTACTTTTCAGATCGTTTTCTGCCGTTCAGTTTGTGCTTGTGGGTTCGTATCTTGACTTTCAGGGCGTCTAGGCAGGTCGTATCTGTTTTACAGTGCGTTCTTGCCTGTTCGTTTCTGAATTTCAGTTCGTTATTCATAGGCCTTGCTGTTCTAAAGTGCGTTCTGTTCTGTACGTTCTGATTAGACGACCGTTTCCTAGCCATGTCGCCTGGACGTTCTCGTCGTCGAGTTCGTGCTGTGCGTGCGCTTGGTGTTGGTCTGCTTGTTTTGGACCAAGACCAGTCCATGAATGGTGTGAGGAGGAGTTCATGGACCAAGAATTGGTTGCTCCAGCGGGACCAATTCTGCCACATGCCTCTGCTGCGGGAGATCGTCGAGAATAATCCTGAGGACTACAGGAATTTTCTGAGGATGTCTGACCCCGTTTTTCAGGAACTGTTGGCTTTGGTGTCCCCCTATATTACCAGGAAGGACACCGTTATGCGGGAAGCCATCAGTGCTGAGCAGAGGCTCATCGCCACGTTGCGTTACCTGGCGACAGGGAGAAGTCTTCAGGACTTGAAGTTCACCACAGGCATCTCCCCCCAGGCTCTGGGCCTCATAATCCCAGACACCTGTTCTGCTATTATACAAGTCCTGCAGGAGGACTATATTAGGGTAAGTTTTCTCCCTTCACATCACATTTTATGTATTACATGTATGCTAATGTATTGTATTTCTTTCATCCTTTCCTAATTACCATGATTGTAATATGCTGAGAATGTCCCCTTTGTCCCCATGCATGCTGGAAGTTTTTAAATGCCCCTTTTTTATCCTCCCTAAATATTTCCCCTCACTAACTTTTCCAGCAGGGGCGCCTGTTGCTCCAAATGTTGGGGGGTTACAACCCCAATTTCGGAAATAAACTTCCTCCTTTTTTGCTCTGTTGCCTAATAAACGCCCCCAGTTGTCCCCTCCAATGCAGCCATTTAGTCCCCTCTATTGCAGCCAGTTTCCCCCCAGCCCTGCACTTACCTTCTTGTGGTCAGCGCCATCCTTCTTCTGTCCTTGATGTCTTCTCCTTCCCTTCATGTTGCATCAGCCAATCATGTTACCATTAAACAGACTTGGTGAACATGATTGCCAGAGCTGCCTGTCAGTGTTTACACAAGGAATGCCCCCTCCTTGCGTCCCCGATTTTTCTTTGAGGAAGCCAATTACATCCCTCAGGTTGTAATTTGCAAGACTTTTTTAATACCTGTTTCTGCTCTGCAATTTTAACCCCCTAAATGACGCAATTAATCATATGTCGGTCGCTTTACAAGAGGCCATCCACCTGAATAGTGTGCGGCATAGACAATACATAGGTTCATGCAACGCATGAACCTATGTATTGTTCTGAGTGATGGGCACAGGAGAGAGGGGACAGTGCTCCAGCGCCCACTCTGGACGCACCGCCACTGCAATGCTATCCTGTGGCCAAACACATCTCCCCCCCCCAAAATAATTTAGTAATGGCCCATCAGAGGGGGTGATGAATATGATAAATGAGCCTTCCATTATACTTTTTTTACACACCTTAATAAACGTATAATTAGATTGATGTTGGTCTCTAATTTTTTGGTCTTGAATTTGCTTGTAATGTATGCCTTTGTTTTTCTAATATTATTTCATCTTGTTTCACTCCACAGCTTCCTTCAACGCCACAGGAATGGCAGACTGTGGCATCGGAGTTTGCCACGCGGTGGGACTTCCCCAACTGCGGTGGTGCCATAGACGGGAAGCACGTCCGCATCGTGCCGCCACCCCGTTCTGGATCCTACTACTACAACTACAAGGGGTTTCATAGCATTGTGCTGATGGCGGTGGTGTCAGCACGGTATGAATTCCTCTATGTTGATGTAGGGAAGAATGGCCGGATGTCCGATGGGGGATCCTTCATCCAGACGGAGTTTGCCCTCCGTCTCCAGAGTGACGACCTTGCATTGCCACCGGATGCAGGGAATATTGAAGGACTCCCCTTTGTTTTCTTGGCTGATGAAGCCTTCGGACTCGGACGGCATCTTATGAGGCCATTTCCACAGAGGACCCTGACCCCAGAGAAGAGTGTGTTCAATTACCGGCTGGCCAGGGCCCGAAGAGTCGTTGAAAATGCCTTCGGCATAATGGCCAGCCGGTTCCGCCTTTTTATGACTTCCATCCACTTGGCGGACTACAAAATAAACTATGTAGTGTTATGCTGCTGTGTGCTACACAATTTTCTTTGCCGCAAAGCGAATTCATATATGGCCTCAGTTTTGCCAGAGGCTGGACTTTCCCCTGCAAATCCCCTTCCGGGCCTGGAATCTGCCCGTCTTGGCTTGCCCCCCCAAAATGCCCGTGTGGTTCGGGACAAATACATGGAGTATTTCACGGGTAGGGGGGCAATTCCTATGCCAGCCTATGTCTAAGTATCCCAATAAAAATCTTGTTTAAACCTTTAATTATTTGTTCTTTCCTGTCTCCTAGTTTGTCTTTGTGCATTTGTAGTGGCAAGTGTATTTTACTTTAGTAAATAACAACCAATTTCACTATGTTACCTTACAAAAGAACCAAATAAGCTTAGAGTGTATTATAAAAAGAAGCTACACGTTGTTTGTGGTCAAATATTTTACTCTCTGCACATTTTTTTTTGTTTTACTTTGGGGTTGGCCTGACCACAACCCGTCAAATTTTGGCTTATGAAAATACAAAAATACCACTTGCATTTCTAAAATGACAACATTGGATACCTCTGAGCAATCTGAGACATTCAGTTACACAAACTATGTCTCTATGTGCCCGTCCTAATATGGGGTCCTGCCACCCCTTGCCCAGCCAAAAATTCAATATGCACACATTTTTACTTTTTTGCAAATAGGAAGTTTACAATCCTGATCCCTATTGTCAACATGTGCTATCTGCCATCAGGGGTGATCAATGGATGTGTTTTGGGGGTGCATCCCCTTCCTCAGTTCACCGACTTTTACGAGGAAGGGGTTGCACCCACAAAAGACGTACATGGATATCCCCTGATGGCAGATAGCACATGTTCACACACTGTGTGCATATTCAATTTTTGGCTGCTTTGTTACTCAAAAAATTAGTAAAAATATAAAAACAAACATGTAAAAACAAATGTGTTTGGATGGCTTATTGAATTCTCCCCAAAACATCGAGAATGTCTTTAAATGTTTGTTCAATCACATGGATTCTTTGTTTAATTAGGTCCAGTTCCGTGCTACATTCCATCACTTGCTGGATGAGGCGGAGGGCACTGTCAGCAGAGAACGGTGTGCTATCCTTCACAACATTTCCATCCCCTAAAAACCATAAAAAAAAATTAATAAAACTCTGCAGGCCTACCTCGCTTACCTTAAGCTGTGGTGTCAGATACTGACCTGTTGTGGTGACCAGATCCACAACGTCATCCACCTCTCCTTCCTGCACTTCTCCTTCCTCCACCTCAACTTCCTGCACATCTTTCGGTTGTGGATCTTTGGGAGTTTGGGGTTGCTTGGAAGTTGTGGGGTGCATGTGCTCCCTGGAGTGTCCTCCTCCCAGTCTTCTCTCCCCTATGAGAATAAAACCAAAGGTCTATTTATCACACTGTAAAAATCTCATTTTTAAACTTAAAACAGGCTAAATTGTTTGGAAGTGGGGTACAAGTGTGTGTTTGTGCGGAATTTAAAGAAAAATGCATTCTTTATGACCCCAAATATGTTTATTATTCACATTTGGATGTAATTTTTTGGACATGGAGGCACCACAAATAAACTCTGATGCACCTGTGTGGGACACCCAAAAAAGGCGGGTCTGGTGGCCCACACTATAGTGCTCCAAAGTACAGATGTGGAAGCAGCTGCTGAGTGTCCTCTCCTTTACACTGATTAAAGTTTGCATTTCATTCTCCTTACAAACACATCATCTAGACTTAAAAATTATCCACAATACTTGATCAAAAATGGCAGATGTCTAATTACTTTTGGGGGTCTTAAATAAGCCAAAACCACGGATAGTGGCCGAACGAAGTGTCGGTAACGTAACGAACGATTACTGTGCCCAACCTAGTTCAAAATAATACATTTTGGAAGGGAGTCCAATATGCTTTAAAAAAAAAAAAAGTCAGTTTCTAAAAAGATTAATAGCAGAAAGGTCGTCATTTTACTTACTTTTAGCGAGCATCCTCTTTATGCTCCTCAACTGGTCTGGCTCCCTCAGTTTGAGGTCTGACCACCTCTTTCTGAGCTGCTCATTTGAGCGTTTCACCCCGAACTTCACCCTCAGACTCTTCACAACTTTAGTGAGGATTTTGGCCTTCCTTCTATTTGGTTTGCTATACGGCCCATGCTTGGCATCATAATCAGCCTTGACCAAGATGTCCACCATCTCCGCCATCTCCGCCAAAGACATATTCGATGCCTTGAATCTCCTCCTTGATCGTGACGTGTCCTCGGTCTCCGGGCTTGTCTCCTCGCTAGTTGCGGAATTATCAGACACCTGCTGTAACTCCGCCATATCTGTCTGCGCGCCGAAAGAGAAGGGGCGGGGAAAAGATGTTAGTTAGAACGTCATGGGCGGGCGACGTGTGCGGAGCGACGTGTTCGAATTTGGACGCATGCGTGGTGTGTATATAGCAAACACACATGTGACTATAGTACGTTCGGTGTGCGGAGAGAGGAGTTCAAGTGACGGACGTGCGAACGAAGGTATGTGATTTTGTGAGACTTGTTAAAATTGTTGGCCTATACTGTCTTGAGATTGTTGGAGGATATATATGGTGACTAGGATGTGAAGGAGGTTAGACTGTTTGCCTCACATTATTTAAATATAATTTATTTTACTTGCAGATACAATATGAATGTATTTATTAGCGACAAAGAGTTCCTGGCGGAATTTATTGACCGGGTAAGGGAGCTGCCGGCTCTGTGGGAGACCAAAAACCCCATCCATAAAAAAAAAGGGGTGAGAAAAGCAGCGCTGGAGAAGCTGCTCCCATTTGTGCATACCAAGGTGCCCACAGCCACAGCAAAACAAGTGGACACTAAAATTGGGAGCTTGAGAGGTACCTACAGGACTGAACGCTCTAAGGTGCTGGCTTCTCAGAGGTCAGGAGCAGCAGCAGATGATGTTTATGTCCCGGTTTTGTGGTACTACAGCAGGATGTCCTTCCTGGATGACCACATTGAGCCAAGGCCATCACTCTCCACTCTTCCCCCCAGACTTCCCTGCAGCCAACCTGAGCCTTCTCTGGAGCAAGAGGAGGCAGCCATCCTGGATGATCCTGATTTGGCCATCTGGAGCCAGGTATAGTATTAACTGAAAATGTAGTGGGATAAAATTAATGTTTCCCAAATATGTCAGGATGAGAAACATACATTATTTTGTATTCAACAAGTGAAATCATGATCTGTAGACATTATTCTGCACTTAATTGTGTGGTAAATAGTCAAGCTGATGTAGTGGTAAATTTAAAGCAAGGATTTATGCATTTACATTCTAATTGCTTCCATCAGGATTACAAAGTTTGATGCAAAGATTAAACCAACATATTAAACTATGTTTCTTTTTCATACACAGGATGAAATCAGCCAGGAGGAGGGTCTGGAAACTGTCAGGCAGGAGGAGGAAGGGCCCAGTGGCAGCCAGGAGGTGGCAGGGCCCAGTGGCAGCCAGGAGGTGGCAGGGCCCAGTGGCAGCCAGGAGGTGGCAGGGCCCAGTGGCAGCCAGGAGGTGGCAGGGCCCAGTGGCAGACAGGAGGTGGCAGGGCCCAGTGGCAGCCAGGAGGTGGCAGGGCCCAGTGGCAGCCAGGAGGTGGCAGGGCCCAGTGGCAGACAGGAGGTGGCAGGGCCCAGTGGCAGACAGGAGGTGGCAGGGCAAAGGAGAAGCACCAGATCCCAGGTGCCTCCCATCAGGCTTCACAAAAGAGGCAGGAGGGACAGGACCACCAGTGAGGCAGCAATGGCCCATATTAAAGAGGCCCATGCCACCCTCAAGGAGCCCACATCCCCTGAAGAGGCCATTGCCGGCCTAGTGGAGGCTAAGTTCAAGGTGATGAGCATGGAGCAACGCCTCCTATGCGAACCCCTGCTCATCACCTTGCTCAACAAGGGGGTGATGGAGCAAATTACCCCCAATACCGCCATATGTGAGGTGGCCCAACTGACCCAACCTCAACCTCCACCTCCACCTTCCTCTTCTGCCCCACCCCCTTCTGCTACCCCTCCACCTTCTGCCCCACCCCCTTCTGCTACACCTCCACCTTCTTCTTCTGCCCCACCCCCTTCTGCTACACCTCCACCTTCTGCCCCACCCCCTTCTGCTACACCTCCACCTTCTGCCCCACCCCCTTCTGCTACAGCTCCACCTTCTTCTTCTGCCCCACCCCCTTCTGCTACACCTCCACCTCCTCCTCCTGACAGGAGTACCCCTCCAGTGGGCCAGCCTCCAGCTAAACGAAGAAGGAAGGCTTCAGTAAAGGCTGCAGGGAAGGTTGCCAGGAAGAAGAGGAAGTGATGGCCTTGCTTCATTGTGGTCGCACTGGTCGGACAGAAGGCAGCCTGTTGTAGTACCACACACTTGGGACATATATCTCACCTGCTGCTGTTCCTGACCTCTGGGAGGCCAGCATCAGATTGTGTTCTGAAATGTGGGCCTTCTCAAGCTCCCAATTTTAGTGTCCACACAGGGTTGCTGTGTGCTCTGGGGTCCCTGGGATGCACAAATGGCAGCAGCTTCTCCAGCGCTGCCTTCTCTTTATTTAATTTATAAACATGAATAAATGTGTTTTTTGTTTAAGTTCATACTTGACTATGTGTATTTTTAAATAAAAAAAAACAAGCTTTGGAGTAAGCAGATACATTTGACTGACAATAAAAGGCACAGATATCACCCCCCCAAAAGAATAACTAAATCTGATTAGCTCAAAAACATGGTGTGAAATTTTAAAAATATAGATTAGAAAATTAAATGGGAGATCGCTATCAAAACATTGAGAAATTATAATTAACATCATTTTGAAAAATCTAACCATTTAAATTATTCCTAAAAACTTGCACGATATAATACACATAAATCTTATAAAGAGCAGCATGAAAAAGGTTAAAAATAAGGCATAACTCTGTGTGAATATCAGCAGCAAAAGAAGGTCTCTCGTTTTGATTAATGTAACATTCTAACGAAGAATTCAATGCAGAACATTTAAACAATGAAATATTTATGAGCGTGACGAATGTGCTCTCTCCATTATGAAGGCTTGTTTTACCAGAAGATGCGCTCCCGTCTCATAGTTGCTTGTGAGCATGCGCACTTTTGGAAGAGTCGTAAAAGCATACACACGAACCATTTTCTCGTCACAAAACAGGCCGACGAGAAACACGACGAGGAAATCTGGACTCCTGACGAGAAAATAGAGAGCAGGTTCTCTATTTTCTCGTCGAGATTCTCGTCAAGTTTCTCGTCGTAAAACCATACACACGAACGTTTTTCTAGACAAAAAAAATCTCGCGGCACTTTTCTTGACTGTTTACGACGAGAAAATCGGTCGTGTGTACGAGGCCTGAGATTGTGATTTGGTCTCCTTACCAGAATTGCCACTTCTGTCCCTGTTCTGCATCCAATACAAAAGGTAACATTATGATTACACCTTACCCTATAGATTTCCATAACATATAATATGTATATAAATGAATAGCACTATCACCTTGTGGGAGAAGATGCAAACAGACTACAAAATACACAAAAAAAACAAAGGCTGGTTCAATGCAATAGTGCCTACATAAAAATACTTTTCTTTGAATGGTGATGGCCTTTAATGGCCAACTCTAGGAAACTTTACATTTTTCTGGTACTAGTAGGGCTGGTCCAACACTGCAAGAGCTAACTGCTTGTTTAGGTTTAGGAAGCATAGAAAAGAAGAGTCACTTACCCATTCTTCTGCTCCTCTGTGCTGCTAGGCCAGTCCCTGTAATGTCTCCCTGATGTTCCAGTGGACTAAGGTCCTGACATCATCGAGACCAAGGTCCATAGCCCTGCACAGGACAGGAAGACGCCAATTCAACCTATCTGCTCGGGGGAACAGAGGACCAGGTAAATAAAAGTGGCTTTACTCTGCCTAGTAAAAAAGGGAACATTTTCAAATTTCCCAGAGTTGGGTTATAAAGCCACCTTTGCTTAGTCAATGAACACTTCCAAAGGTTTTACTTATGCCCCGTACACACGAGCGGTTTTCCCGTCGGGAAAAAAAACGATGGTTTTCCCGACAGAATTCCCCTCAATACACCTTGCATACACACGGTCACACAAAAGTTCGGTGAAATCTTGACTGCCAAGAACGCAGTGACGTAAAAGACTACGACGAGCCAAGAAAATAAAGTTCAATGCTTCCGAGCATGCGTCAAATTGTTTCCAAGCATGCACGTTTTTTTTCCCGTCGGAAAAGCATACAGACAAACGGTTTTCCCTCTAGGATTTTTTCCTGACGGGAAAAAAGAGATCCTGCTCTCTTTTTTTTCCCGGCAGTTTTCCTGTGGGAAAAAGTCAGATGGAGCATATAGATGGTCGGGATTCCCGACAAAAAGCTGTCATCGCAGTTTTTCCGACGGGAAAACCGGTTGTGTGTACGGGGCATTAGATGTCAGATTATTATCATTAGAATGTGATGGGATGTTCAAGAATAGTGTAATTAATACCCTATGGAATGTATCCTGCCAGGTAGTCTCTGTTTCTATTGAAAAAGTTCCATAATAAATATGCTTTTTTTTTTTTAAATAGAATTACTTAGTACAAATGGAAATCTTCCGGTGGCCTAGAAAACAGGTTTGTGATGAGTTCAGAGGTTTGGGAAAACTGATTTATGTTTCTGTTAACATGGGTAAAATATAATATTTGGAGATGGTCACTCTGCTTTTCGTACAGATAATTTGCAATTTATAAATCTGCTAAACTCCACAGAGAGACCAGCAGAACATTGTTCTGTTCCAACTGCTCCTTCACAAAGAACACAATTAGGGATAAATAAGCTCATCACGATTCAGTTTGTGGCTTGTTTGTTTTTCCTAATCCAGAAAATGTACTGCATCTGACAGAATATTTATATCAGTTATTGTCCTTTCAAATGTGTCATTTGCTGTTCCTTTGTAATATAAAGTGACCATGCTTGGTTTTCAACTGTGCTACATCTTCAGTCTTTATCTTTGATTTTCCCCACCGTGCTGACAATACCTATGTGATTTTTAAATATTGATCGCTGTTTGAGCATCTTGTCCTTTGTTTTGGTTACTGGATGCAGTAATCTCTATCTAAGAACAGCAAACAACCTAAGCTCTCACTGGGGAATTAACCAGTCCAACACAAACCAAGGCATGCAAATCTGAACTCTGAATGTCCTTGTGCTGAATAATAGATGTGAACTAATCAGACCAAAGACTTAAAGCAGCTCATAAGTAAAGATAATGAAAGCTCAGCCTTCAGGTATTGAAAATGGATTTCCTTTACCACCCATAAACACAACTGCTGATGTGTGTGAGAGTTGATTCTATATGAAGCTATCATGGAAGAAGATCATCGGTGTTAATCATCATGTGAACCAATTTCGGATGGTTGGTATTCCTCTGGGAAACAATGGCTAGGTCATTTCTTTTCAAAACATTACTATGGTTTCCCAAATGATAAGGGTGGCACTGGCACTAACTGCTAGAGTTCGTCGAACAGTTCAAGTAGAGCAAAAGTTCGGGCCGAACATCGTCTGTTCGCCCATTTGGCGAACACCAGAATTTGAGGGGCGCTCGTGGAATGTTCACCCATGGAGCACCCCACAAGGCACTGCGCGCTGCACAGTGCATTCTAAGCCCTAATTTGAAAAAGCTTTGCCCAATCAGGGCACAGTGAATAGCTGGTTGTTAAGGAGAGGGCCAGGAACCCCAGGCAAAAATATATATATTTTTTTAAAAAGACCTGGTATGGATTGGGGATTGGGGGATGCCATTTTTTTTTTACATTTTTCTATTGCCGACGATTGTTGTCATGGTTATGCAGTAATGTTTGTCTCTCACCTTACCCCTTCTCTATGTGTTCACCTTAGAGGCCAGCCACTCTCACCTGGCTTCTTAAATAATCTCTCCTCCAAGCATGGCTCCACCCCAGGCCCTATCAGGGAACACTATATTAACCTGTGCACTGCAAGCCAGCAGTGCTGATCAATGTTGTTTGTTAAGCTATTGTGTGTTTGGGTTCCTGCTTGCCGTGTGCTACGTCTGTCTCTGTTTTACCGATCTTGGCTTGTTCTCAACTATCCCTGTCTGCTTGTGACCTTGACCTTTGGCTTGTCCTTTGTTTATCCTTGTCAGCTAGTCGCCCCGACGTTTGGCTAATCCCCTCACTATCTCTTGTATCCTGAACTGCTGCTTCCCCTCTATCCTCTATAGCCTACTGTGAGCGTGAGCTGGGGGACTCTGGGGGCCGCAACCTGGATCCAGTTGCAGCCCAGTCCATCCTCACCACTAGAGGCTCTGGTGAACACCTGCTGGATCTTAGACTCCGCGCCCTAGGGAATCTTAGGCTCTAGCTCCCTGTGGGATCCCTGTTAGTGCTCCAGTGGATTTGCCTTCCTTAACTGCCCAGAGTTCCATCCGCTGCAGACAGCTGTAGGGTTCACTACCTTAGCGGTGCACTCCTGACCCCAACAGTGTGCATCTGTCACCTGGCTTCAGGTGACCTGACAATTGTATTGTATTACTGGAAATCTAAATGTCATTTTTTTTCTTTATAAATGTCAGTTTTGCTGCAGCAGGTTCTATACACTGTACAGATGTGTCACTTTACAGGCAGACTAAGGGGGGCCCCCAGGCACTATATTTAACCTCCCTGGCGGTATGATTCTGTCTGGAATTATGTACCAAAAGTGGTACAATTATTTTGCATGGAAATTTGGTGTTATGTATTGTAGGCCTGCAATTCTTAGTAATTACTTACTTAAACCTGACCAAGCAAGAGTCTAGTAGACATCCTGGGTATGATAACGTTTGAAACACAAAATCATAAATTATAATATAATAAATAACTATAAATAATTATAACAAATAGTAATGTAATTATAATAAAAGTTATTCAATAATGTAATCAAATGAAAAACACTGAAATTTGCTCAGTTGCAGAATTGTCGCTGTCATTAGATTTAGTTTTTGGTGACGAATTTCCCCACAAATCGGTATCGCTCAATTCTGCAAGTGATTCTAATTTATTATCGCTGTTTTTTAGCTGGTCTAAAACCACTTTTGACATAAAGGGACACTTTTTGGTTGCTATGGACAATTTCCAGGCAGAAAGAACAGGTTTTATAATATAAAAGTGCATGCAGGACACTGGACAAACCACTAGGGACAAAGGGGGTGTGTAATTATTTGATACAGTAGTGTAATCAGTAAGATTACAGTATACTGTATGTATTGTGTGTTTTTCACTTTTTGAATTTGGCGCCGAACTCCGCCCCCGTGCGCCATAACGTCGCTGGGAATGGAGCTCGGCACCCGGGCAGTGTGAATCGAGCGAGACACGGCGCACTGCGGGGAGACATCGCAGGATCCAGGGAACAAGGTAAGTAACTTCCCCGGGATACTGCGATGCAGCCCGAGTCTGGCTCAGGGTTACCGCTCTTAGCATTAAAAAATCACCCCAAGCCCGACTCGGGAATACCGCTAAGGAGGTTAAAGGAATCTTTTTTTTTTTAAATGTTGCATTGATATATGTCCCCCAGAGCAGTACCTGGGCCCCCATAACCTTTTTATGGCCATTAACTTGCATATAGGCCTTCAAAATAGGGTTCAGAGTTCAGGTTCGAACGTTTGCGATGTTCGAGAGTTCTGGCACAAATCGGGGGGGGGGGGGGGTGTTCAGCTCAACTCTACTATCTGCACTTTTAATTTTTGGGCAAATTTGAGCATTTTCGTTTGTTTGTTTGTTTGTTTGTTTGTTATGTTGTTGTTTATTTTTTTATTTTATTAAAAACATCATTGATGCAATGCACATCCATCCACCATCATACAGTGGAGAAAATAAGCACTTACAAAGAAATTAAGGTTATATAATTTTTATCATCATAGGTATATTTTAAATGATAGAGACAGAACATCAACCACAAATCCTGAAAAAAAAAACATGATACAAATGTTATAAATTGAGTTGCAGTTCAGTGAATAAAACAAGTATTTGATCCTCAAGTAAAACATGACTTAGTACTTGGTGAAGAAACCCTTGTTGGCAAGCACAGAGGTAAGACGTTTCTTGTAGTTGATTACCAGGTTTGCGCACATCTCAGGAGGGATTTTGGTCCACTCTTCTTTACAGATCTTCTCCAAATCCTCAAGGTTTCTTGGCTGTCGCCTGGCAACTTGAAGTTTCAGCTCCCTCCATACATTTTCTATAGGATTAAGGTCTGGAGACTGACTAGGCCACTCAATTAAGGTTCTTATTCTTAAGCCACTCCTTTGTTGCCTTGGCGGTATGTTTTGGGTCATGCAGGGGTCCATCTTCACTGTTCTGGCTGAGGGAAGAAGGTTCTCATCCAAGATTATACAATACATGGCCCCATCTATTGGCTCCTCAATGCAGCAAAATTGGCCTGTACCTTTATCAGAGAAACAGCCCCAAAGAATAATGTTTCCATCTTCATGCTTGACTGTAGGGATGGTGTTCTTAGGGTCATAGTCAGCATTTTTCTTCCTCCAAATACGTCAAGTTAATGCCAAAGAGCCAAATTTTGGTCTCATCTGACCAGAGCACTTTCTCCCAATCCTTCTCCGAATGATTTAGATGTTCATTAGCAAACTTCAGACGGGCCTGTACATGTGCCTTCTTGAGGAGGGGGTCCTTGAGGGTGCTGCAGGATTTCAATCATTGGTGGCGTTTTGTGTTACCAATGATTTGTTTGGTGACTGTGGTCCCCACTGTCTTGAGATCATTAACAAGCTCCTCCCATGCAGTTCTGGGCTGATCCCTCACTTTTATAATGTTCATCCTTACCCCATGAGGTGAAATCTTTCAAATCTTGTGACTGGCTCTCTATGGAGCTGGTTCACACATCTCCACAGCGGCTGTGGTACGAATTGCACAGGAGCCCTGTGCGTCTTTTGGTCCATTTCAGATCTGAATTCAGCCCAAAATTTGGGCTGGAATTGGACTTGAAATGGTGAATGGAGACGCATCGGACTCCTGCTGTGAGCTGCTGCAATCTCCAGTGTGAACCCAGTCTTAAACACATAACGAATTGTCATTAGGAGCACCTTCTTAAATTGACAGGAGTAATCTGTGTACCACATGAGCACACACTGTAGCTAGTCTGTGGGAGCCAGAATTATTGTTGGTTAGTAGGGGATGAACTGCAACTCAATTTATAACATTTGTTTTTTTTGGTTGATATTCTGTCTCTATCGTTTAAAATTCACCTATAATAAATATTATAGACCCTTCATTTCTTTGTAAGTGCAAAGAAAGGGGGGGGGGGGGATTCCGGCGCTCCTAGCGATGTGATGCCTTTAAAATGAATGTAATAGTGGCTCTAATGGCACTTCTAAGTCAATCTGTATATTAAAAAACAAGAGGAGGCAGCCATCCTCAGAGGGTGTCCATGTCCTCTGTCAGCAAGAAGTGTAAAAAAGAAGGGGGTGGAGGCGCCAACTAAATTAATCCTACTGTAATCATTAATGTAAGTATAGTATATATACTTACAGGTTCACTTGAAAATTATGTCCATCGAGGATGGGGGTGTTCTGAGGTCTGTTGGTGCCGCTCTGCTGGCTCTGGCAAAGTTCCCCTCGGCCGTGAGGTGTAGGAGATGTAGATTTTCGTTTGCACAGGCTTCTCTGCGGTGTCACATGACAGGAAGCTCCATGCTAACCAGTCTGGAATGCGGAAGTGATTAATACAACAAAAATGGGGGGGGGGTTGCTGAAGTGGGGGGGGGGAAGTAAAAAAAAAACGCACTGTACAAAAAAAGGTGGTAAGGAAATAAAAAAATTATAATAAGCATCTATATAAAATCTTTTGCATATAATATATTTTCATCTCTTTTTATTTTTTAGTTGTATTTTCTACCCATTACTCATCTTCTAAAAACTATTTTATAGTTTACCAATTTTGCCCTCGTCCACCGCTTCTTTATACATATAATATAAAGCCCCTTTCCCCCCCCCCCCCCCCACTTCAGCAACCCCCCCCCCATTTTTGTTGTATTACGTAGATCTGATTCAAATTTTTATCCATAAACAAAGTGTCCTATTGCTTATTATAATTTTTTTATTTCCTTACTACCTTTTTTGTACAGTGCGTTTTTTTTTTTTTTTTCACTATTTCATTGCCATTTTTTATTCTTATTGCAATGTTATTTCATTTTTTGATCCACGTTTTTAATCTTTATATTCCCATTAAAACAATCGTTTTTAATTACAAAAGACTGTTTTTCATGGTGTGGGTCCGCTGGCTGTTATGGTTCCACAGCCACGGACTTCCTACTTCCTGTCAATGTATTTAAAATGCTCTCCTTCAGAGAGCAAACAGGCCAGTAGAGCGCTTAACCTGTGAAACATTCCACTCTATGTTTGGAGGACCGCCCTGCTGTATGACATCACTTCCGCATTCCAGACTGGTTAGCATGGAGCTTCCTGTCATGTGACACCGCAGAGAAGCCTGTGCAAACGAAAATCTACATCTCCTACACCTCACGGCCGAGGGGAACTTTGCCAGAGCCAGCAGAGCGGCACCAACACCCCCATCCTCGATGGACATAATTTTCAAGTGAACCTGTAAGTACCGTATATACTCGAGTATAAGCCGAGATTTTCAGCCCTTTTTTTGGGGCTGAAAGTCCCCCCCTCGGCTTATACTCGAGTCATATAAATTTTTACATTGTAAATATTACCTGTAAAGAAGTTGCGGCTGCGGCGTCCATCGTTCAAATTCCGCTGCGTCCATCGTTCAAAATTCCGCGGTCTCTTCCTGTTCCTTCCTTGATAGGCGAGTCTCAGCAGACACTCTCCGCCTATCACGAACGTTCTCTCATCCTCAGTTTTCCAGCAGACGTCTGTGATTGGCGGAATACCCAACACAGTGTCTGCTGGGAAAACTAAGGATGAGAGAATGATCGTGATAGGCGGAGAGTATCTGCTGAGACTCGCCTATCAAGTAAGGAACAGGAAGAGACCGCGAAATTCGAACGATGGACGCCGCGGAATTCGAACGATGGACGCCGCAGCCGCAACTTCTTTACAGGTAATAATTACCATGTAAAAATTTCTATTTACAGGGAACAGCGAGCTAGGGAACAGTGGGGCATCGGCTTATACTCGAGTCAGTGAGGTTTCCCAGTTTTTTTGGGCAACATTAGGTACCTCGGCTTATACTCGAGTCGGCTTATACTCGAGTATATACGGTATATATACTATACTTACATTAATGAATACAGTAGGATTAATTTAGTTGGCGCCTCCACCCCCTTCTTTTTTACATTTCTTTGTAAGTGGGCAAACTTACTAAATCTGCAGGGGATCAAATAATTATTTTCCCCACTGTATGCATTTTGCTAGCTTTAGAATATGCCAAACTGCAAAATAAGTGCACTGAATTTTAAAAAGGAATGTCACTAAGCGCTATTTGTAGCCAAATTGGTCTCATAAGGAATACTAATAACCATATTGGGAGAAATGTTTATCTTGTTATAGTAGCCCTATGCCCTCAATCAGACGTTTTTGACCCAGAAACTCTAGTTTGGCATGCCAGACTGACAGGTACATAGGAGTAAAAATGTATTTGATGCAGCAAGTTCTTCTCATCTTATTATTCCTGATAGATTTAAACAAAGAAAACAATAATTAAGTTCTCTTGAAACATCGGGAACTCTCTCTGCATCAAGAATGAGTGCTGCATCCAGCCTTCGTTTGTGATGTAGTGCTGGGGAGGGGGGGTGACCTTTAACATGTACACAGGACACAGACTCTGTCTTCATAGGCATAGTCTAATATAAACATCAGGTCAGGGCACTGACAAACATCAATGTATTTATCACAGCCACCATTCATCCCTATAGATGAACAAAGTCATTATATTCAATCAACACAGCAGGCTACATCTTTGTGCCTCTCAAAGTCCATTGCAGTGCTGAGATGTGTTGTGTGCACCTTTATTTATAATGATAGATGGAGTCTTTTAAATTGTGTTCATACATGCGGTCTGTATTCATACAGATTCCCCTAGTACCCACACATAGGGGTTGATTTACTAAAACTAGAGAGTGCAAAATCTGGTGCAACTTGGCATAGAAACCAGTCAGCTTCCATTTTTTTTGTCCAAGCTTAAAGTGTAACAAAACCCCCAACAGTAATATTGGTCTACAGTATATATGCAGTAAAGCATGCTTGTTATACTCACTGTGGAACATAAGGGGGGTAATCCTCTGCATTGTGTAAAAAGGCAGTTTGATCCTATCTTCTCTGATCCTCCTCTTCTTTCAATGACTTCAAAACAGATCCGGATATGACAAAGCGTTTGGAGGTTGCACATGCTCAGTTTGGTGTGTATTGGTAGAGAGTTTTTTTTTTTCTTGGGAGAGTGCATGTGATCAGCACAGGGCCAATCAGCACTGTCCAGATAGAGGGTCAGGAGTGTTGGATTCTAATAGGACAGCTTAGTGCAGTTTTAAAACTCCTCCTACAAGCTTTAAGCAGAAACTGATAGAAGCCACAAGACTGCTATATACTGCTGATGCGAAAAGGTGTTTAGCGGTTTAGATTTACTAAAATAATTGCATTTCCTTGTTCTGGGTACTGTGGGAGACCAGATATAGTGAGTGCAGAGTCCTGGGTTTAGCAACACTTTAATTGAACAAGCTGAAGTTAGAAGATGATTGGTTACCATGCACAGCTGCACCATATTTTGCACTCTCCAGTTTTGGTAAATCAATCACATAGAGTCAGTACAGTTGATTTACTAAAGGAAAATAGGCTGTTCACTTTGCAAGAGAAGATGCACTTTGCAAGGCGACTTGCCCCTGAGCATAGAAAATGAGGCTGGGCTCTGCCGACTTCCACAATCATGTACAAGCAAAAATTATGTTTTTTCATTCTCCTTGCACATGATTGGGTATTCTTTTATGAATTCTTTATTTTAGTTTTTCTTTGAATGATTGAGTATTCTTCACAAAGTCAAAATTCACCACATTCACTAAGCTCTGGGTCAAATTCCCTTGCAAAGTGAATAGCCTATCTTCCTTTAGTAAATTAACCCCAGTGTATGTAAGGGTGGCAAGTACTGGATATTCGGTCCTCATCTACTGTACATTAACCCCTTTGTGCCGATGTAACACATATTAGCGTCCCCACTGCACTGGGCTTTTTTTCGTGGGGCCCGCCCCTGTGTTTCTCTCTCTCTCTGTGAATGAAGGAGAGAGATGCAATGTATGTCTCTTTCCTTGCAGAGAGGAAAACAGAAGTGTGTGTAGAAATAAATAAAATAATGAAAAATAATATAACCACTTAACGACCGCCCACTGTAAATATACGTCGGCAGAATGGCACCGACAGGCAGAATCACGTACATATACGTGATTGCCTTTGTATAGTTGGGGGGTCCGATCGGACCCCCCTTCTTTACAGTGGGTGGTCGTTTTACCTTCGGGAGCGATCCGGCATGAGGGGACGGTCGTTCGATTCCGCGCCCCCCTCTCGATCACTCCCAGCGAATGAGAGAGCTTCCCCTGCCTGCCAGGCAGGAGGAAGTGATGTCATCTCTCCTGCGGCGCTCACATATACCGAGCGCCGTACAGGAGAAGATGCAGGTTAGTACACAAAACAGCACACTGACACCAGGACACATAGGCACATAAATCGCCCCCCCAGGCCCCCCCAGACACCCCCAGATCACCCCCCAGATCACCCCCCAGCCCCCAGTCACAGTGTCACTGATTGCAGTGACCATTTATTTAGTGATCACTGCAATCAGTGACATTTGTGACTGTAAAAATGTCACTACATTTAGTTTTAGGTCCAGTGTAGCCCCCTAACCCCCCCTAATAAAGGTTTAACCCCCTGATCACCCCCCAGATAACCCTTTCACCCCCTAGCACCGCCGTCGCTAAGCGATCATTTTTCTGATCGAAGTCTTAGCGTCGGTGATGCTGATCGGTAGCCAGTAATTGTTTTTAGGTTCGCCGCAGGTTTTTATAGCGTCGGGTACCCCCATATATTACCTAATAAAGGTTTAACCCCCTTGATCGCTCCCCAGGTAACCCTTTCACCCCCTATCACCACTGTCACTAAGCGATAATTTTTCTGATCGATGTCTTAGCGTCGGCGATGCTGATCGGTAGCCAGTAATTTTTTTTAGGTTCGCCGCAGGTTTTTATAGCGTCGGGTACCCCCATATATTACCTAATAAAGGTTTAACCCCCTTGATCACCCCCCAGGTAACCCTTTCACCCCCTAGCACCGCCGTCGCTATGCGATCATTTTTCTGATCGATGTCTTAGCGTCGGTGATGCTGATCGGTAGCCAGTAATTTTTTTTAGGTTCGCCGCAGGTTTTTATAGCGTCAGGTACCCCAATATATTACCTAATAAAGGTTTAACCCCCTTGATCGCCCCCAGGTAACCCTTTCACCCCCTATCACCACTGTCGCTAAGCGATCATTTTTCTGATCGCTGTCTTAGCGTCGGTGATGCAGATCGGTAGCCAGTAATTTTTTTTAGGTTCGCCGCAGGTTTTTATAGCGTCAGGTACCCCCATATATTATCTAATAAAGGTTTAACCCCCTGATCGCCCCCCAGCTAACCCTTTCACCCCCTATCACCACTGTCGCTAAGCGATCGTTTTTATGATCATTGTCTTAGTGTCGGTGATGCCGATAGGTAGCCAGTAATTTTTTTTTAGGTTCGCCGTCAGGTTTTTATATAGCGTCAGGTACCCCCATATATTACCTAATAAAGGTTTTAACCCCCTAATTGCCCCTAGTTAACCCTTTCACCAGTGATCATCATATAAGTGTTACGGGTGATGCTGGTTAGTTAGTTTGCTTTTTATAGTGTCAGGGCACCCGCCGTATATAACCCAATAAAGGTTTAACCCCCTGATCGCCCGGCGGGTGATATCAATTAGGTTTTAGCGTCAGAGAGGGTCTGCGTCACACCCCAGGCAGTGTCAGGTTAGTGCCAGTAGCGCTAACACCCACGCGTGAAGCATACACCCCCCTTAGTGGTATAGTATCTGAACAGATCAATATCTGATCTGATCAGATCTATACTAGCGTCCCCAGCAGTTTAGGGTTCCCAAAAACGCAGTGTTAGCGGGATCAGCCCAGATACCTGCTAGCACCTGCGTTTTGCCCCTCCGTCCAGCCCAGGCCACCCAAGTGCAGTATCGATCAATCACTGTCACTTGCAAAACACAACACACATAACTGCAGCGTTCGCAGAGACAGGCCTGATCCCTGCGACTCCAGTGCTGTAGGAGGTGATTTCACCACCACAGTTAAAAAAAAAAAAAGCATATATGCCGAAGCATTGGGGCAGCAGGGGCGGAGGAGCGATTTTGCTCCTAATGCCGCGCACATACGGTCGAAATTCCGACGGAGGCTTGCCCGTGGAAAAGTCTGACCATGTGTACGCGGCATAACTTTTGCGGGAAGATGCCCCCATGCTTCGGCATATATAAATGGTGCATGTATGCCCATCATTAGAAGTGTGTGGATGAAGGGCGGTATTCTAATGGTGGGCATACCCACCGATCAATCTTTTTTTTTTCGTTCAGCCAACAGGCTGCATGAAAAAAAAGATTACAATACATGTCCAACAAGGACCAGCAACGTACTGGTATGTTGCTGGACTTTGAATGTTTATACCAGAATGATGCCTGCAGGTTTAGGTATCATCTTGGTATCATTATTTTCAGCCAGCGGCCGGCTTTCATGTAAAAGCAATCCTAGTAATTAGCCTCTGGACTGCTTTTACAAGCAGTGGGAGGGAATGTCCCCCCCCCGGATATAAAAAGCGCCATTGGGAAATTGGGAAAGCATTTTATCACACCGATCTTGGTGTGGTCAGATGCTTTGAGGGCAGAGGAAAGATCTAGGGTCCAATAGACCCCAGTTTTTTCAAAAAAGAGTACCTGCCATTACCTATTGCTATCATAGGGGATATTTACATTCCCTGAGATAACAATAAAAATGATAAAAATAAATAAATATGGAAGCAACAGTTTAAAAAAAAAAAAAAAAGCAAAATTAATAATAAAAAAAAAAAAAAAAAAAAAAGCACCCCTGTCCTGCCCTGCTCTTGCCCAATGGCGAACGCAAGCGTCGGTCTGGCGTCATATGTAAACAGCAATTGCACCATGCATGTGAGGTATCACCGCGAAGGTCAGATCGAGGGCAATCATTTTAGCAGTAGACCTCCTCTGTAAATCTACTGGGGTAACCTGTAAAGGCTTTTAAAGGCTTTTAAAAATGTATGTAGTTTGTCGCCAATGCGCGTTTGTGCGAAATTTTAAAGCATGTCGTGTTTGGTATCTTTGTACTCGGCCTAAGATCATCTTTTTTATTTCATCAAACATTTGGGCAATATAGTGTGTTTTAGTGCATTAAAATTAAAAAAAGTGTATTTTTTCCCCAAAAAATGCATTTGAAAAATCGCTACGCAAATACTGTGTAGAAAAAAAATTGCAACACCCACCATTTTATTCTGTAGGGCCTTTGCTTTAAAAATATATATAATGTTTGGGGGTTCAACATAATTTTCTTGCAAAAAAAAATATGTTTTCATGTAAACAAAAAGTGTCAAAAAGGGCTTTGTCTTCAAGTGGTTAGAAGAGTGGATGTAAGCTTCCTAATGTTGTGTATAAAATGCCAGAACAGTTCAAAACCCCCCCAAATTACCCCATTTTGGAAAGTAGACACCCCAAGCTATATACTGAGAGGCATGTCGAGTCCATGGAATATTTTATATGTTGACACAAGTTGCGGAAAAATTATAATTTTTTTTTTTTTTGCACAAAGTTGTCACTAAATGATATATTGCTCAAACATGCCATGGGCATATGTGGAATTACACCCCAAAATACATTCTGTTGCTTCTCCTGAGTACGGGGATACCACATGTGTGAGACTTTTTGGGAGCCTAGCCGCGTACGGGACCCCAAAAACCAATCACCGCCTTCAGGCTTTCTAAGGGTGTAAATTTTTGATTTCACTTCTCACTGCCTATCACAGTTTCGGAGGCCATGGAATGCCCAGATGGCACAAAAAAAAACCCCAAATGACCCCATTTTGGAAAGTAGACACCCCAAGCTATTTGCTGAGAGGTATTGTGAGTATTTTGCAGATCTCGCTTTTTGTCACAAAGTTTTGAAAATTGAAAAAAAAAAAGAAAAAAAAAAATGTTCTTTCTTCATTTTCAAAAACAAATGAGAGCTGTAAAATACTCACCATGCCTCTCAGCAAACAGCTTGGGGTGTCTACTTTCCAAAATGGGGTCATTTGGGGGGGTTTTGTGCTATTTTGGCATTTTATGGCCTTCGAAACTGTGATAGGTAGTGAGGAGTCAAATCAAAAATTTGTGCCTAGAAATCCTGAAGGCGGTGATTGGTTTTCGGGGTCCCGTACGCGGCTAGGCTCCTAAAAAGTCCCACACATGTGGTATCTCCGTACTCAGGAGAAGCAGCAAAATTTATTTTGGGGTGCAATTCCACATATAACCATGGCATGTGTGAGCAATATATCATTTAGTGACAACTTTTTGTAATTTTTTTTTTTTTTTTTTTTTGTCATTATTCAATCACTTGGGACAAAAAAAAAAAATATTCAATGGGCTCAACAGGCCTCTCAGCAATTTCCTTGGGGTGTCTACTTTCTAAAATTGGGTCATTTGGGGGGGTTTTGTGCTATTTTGGCATTTTATGGCCTTCAAAACTGTGATAGGTAGTGAGGAGTGAAATCAAAAATTTGCGCCCTTAGAAATCCTGAAGGCGGTGCTTGGTTTCCGGGGTCCCGTACGTGGCTAGGCTCCTAAAAAGTCCCACACATGTGGTATCCCCGTACTCAGGAGAAGCAGCAAAATGTATTTTGGGGTGCAATTCCACATATAACCATGGCATGTGTGAGCAATATATAATTTAGTGACAACTTTTTGTAATTTTCTTCTTTTTTTTTTGTCATTATTCAATCACTTGGGACAAAAAAAAATATTCAATGGGCTCAACATGCCTCTCAGCAATTTCCTTGGGGTGTCTACTTTCTAAAATGGGGTCATTTGGGGGGGTTTTGTACTGCCCTGCCATTTTAGCACCTCAAGAAATGAGATAGGCAGTCATAAATTTAAAGCTGTGTAAATTCCAGAAAATGTACCCTAGTTTGTAAACGCTATAACTTTTGCGCAAACCAATAAATATACGCTTATTGACATTTTTTTACTAAAGACATGTGGCTGAATACATTTTGGCCTAAATGTATGACTAAAATTGAGTTTATTCGATTTTTCTTATAACAAAAAGTAGAAAATATAATTTTTTAAAAAAAAATTTGGTCTTTTTCCGTTTATATCGCAAAAAATAAAAATCGCAGAGGCAATCAAATACCATTAAAAGAAAGCTCTATTTGTGGGAAGAAAAGGACGCAAATTTTGTTTGGGTACAACATTGCATGTCCGCATAATTTACAGTTAAAGCAGCGCAGTGCAAAATTCTGAATTCACCTCTGGTCCTTTAGCTACCAAATGGTCCGGGGCTTAAGTGGATAAAGAAAAAATACCTAGATCAAGGTTTGTACCAGCATTAGTGTTTGGGTCAAGTAAGGGCCAAAGGTCACGATCAATATGTTTTGGCAGGATTTTATATATTTTTTTTAAATTAGTATCACTGTCAGTAAAAAAAATAAGGAGATATCCATAACCATTTACTACCAAATGAAAGCCCAATTTGTCCTGAAAAAAACCACGGTAGAATTCACCTGGATGCACAAAGTCGTTGTGATGATATGTACGGTTTTATTAACACATGTTGCAAACTTGTGCAATGGCATTTAGATTTGTTTTACCCTTAGGCGTGAAGGGGTTAAAGCGGGATTCCACCCGCAATTTTTTTTTTTTAAAGTCAGCAGCTACTAACACTGTAGCTGCTGACTTTTAATAAGGACACTTACCTGTCCTACTCGCCCGCAATGTCGGGCCCCCGACGGCGATCGCTCGGTCCTGGCAGGTCCCGGCGCCTTCATCCTGACTAAGGGAAACAGGCAGTGAAGCCTTACGGCTTCACTGCCTGTTTCCTACTGCGCATGCGCGACTCGCACGGCGCTTTGTGAATGGGAAGCTGCCTCCTGGGATACACACAGTTCCCAGAAGGCAGCGCGCCCCATTCACCAGAAGACACCGCGTCAGAGGACAAGGAAAAAGACCACCGCGGTGGAGGAAGAGGCAGAAGAGCTAGTTCCGTATAGCAATCGCCCTTTCTGGTGAGTTTAAAAAAAAAAAGTCAATTTTTTTTAGATTTTTGGGTAAAAAAATAAATCAGGGTGGAACTCCACTTTAAGCAGATACAAATGTGCTTGTTATAGGGAATTCATCATCTCCTTAAAGTGTTACTAAACCCACAGCAGTAAAATCAGTCTGTATATGCAGCATAGCATGCTGGTTCTACTCACTGTTGAACTTAAGGGGTTAATCCTCTGCATTGTGTAAAAAGGCTGTTTTATCCTGTATGCACATATCCTTCTCCTCCTGCACTGTCTATCTGGGGAAGGTCAGCTAACATGGGCAGAGTAGCCGAGCCTGCACATGCTCAGTTGTGTCTTTTATGCTGGAGAGAACAGTTACTTGTTCTGAGAGCTAGCCAGGTCACATGATATTGTCATCACACATGTGGGCGTGTATACAGGCTGCAGTGGAAATCTCCTCCTACCTGAACTCTCAGCACTGGAGAAACTCTGCAGTTTGTCATGTAACCGTGGTATACAGATCATCCAAAAAGGTATTTTAATGTAAAAAGAAGATTTATAAGCTATGGGCACTGTGGGGGGCGGCTTAACTATTTTCATATTACTGGGTTTAGTAACACTTTAATCTAAAACAGTATCCTTCTTTTCAGGTGAACTGAAATATTCCTTTAATACATGCGGTTTACATATTACTACAGATCAACTACATAGCAATCTCATAGTGTGCACAATTGTAATAATAGGGCTAGCACGCAGGGAAGCGTTAAAAATAGATCAACTACAATCTTTAGGACAGCATTAAAATTTTACAATGAATAGATGAGAGCCAGTCAGGCTCTATTACATTGCACATTACTCCCAGTCCAGTCTAACACAAGGAACATGCTTATCATAAGAGATATCACAGAGATGACCTTGTCGGTGTTCCGCTGCTCATTTTCTGTCCAATTAGAATGCTGGGGCAGAAAGGTGGCAACAGTGACTGTATAATGTAAATCACAAAAGTTCCTAAACAAAATAAAAAATATATTTTGGCAAGATAGATAGATAGATAGATAGATAGATAGATAGATAGATAGATAGATAGATATGTATTTATCTGGTTTTGCGGCAGTTAAGCTTTGACCATTTGTAAGCAGCATTAGATTCTCCTGTCATTCCTCTGTTAACAACTGACAGATAGAGCAGCAGAGCAGCAGTCTGATATATATTCTGTTTTCTCTGTCTTTTCCTCCCACCCTCTCTATAAGATTACAAACCGCCATTCCTGAGAGAGAACCTACCTAGCGTGCAATCATTTCTGCTGTTCCTAGGTATGTCTGAGTAATTTTCATTAGAATTATACACAAACTATCACTTTGTTTATCTTCCTGACTTTGCATCACAATGCATTCAGAGCAGAGATATATTATTTATTGCATATGGAAACAAAGGGCGCTGTAAATTTGTTCTATGCTAATCATATCAATTACCTCTTTATCGGCTGTGGCCCTGCTTATGTAAGGTCAATTTTATATTTTCCACTTGTGTTAATAAAAACACATTGTTGCAGACACTAAAGTCCCTCAAAAATATATTCTTTCAAAACGCAAGAGATCCTATAGAAATAAAGGCAATAATAGACAAGGTCGGAATATATATGTAAATGTTTGTCAAACTTATTGTTTTAATAAAAAAAGAAATCAGTTTCTAGCACAGATGAGCATAATAAATACTGCAAAATACCTACCAGATGCAAAATGAATAAATAAATAAACTGTAGAATGCACATAAAACTATGGCCCTTAATTGAATTTAAAAATTTCAAGCAGTTAAATGATACCTAATGTGTAGATAGTTAGGCATACAGTATCTCTGTGCACCCATAGATGTAGAGTGTGTGTACAATATACAACAATTCTTAGATGTGGTGGCTGCATTCGTTTTCACCTTGTAAAAATACCCTTTCAGTTTAAAATACAAATGAAAGGCAAAACATCTTTAAAGTGGAAGTAAACCCATTGATTTAACAGTTTAAAAAAACTGTTAAATTCCCGGCATGCCGGAAATGCTAACTGCCACATTGGTTGTGCTCTCAACCAAACTGTCAAACCATCCAATGGCTGTTGTCATAACTGGTCACATGTGCAGCATCATGGCAGTTGAAGATTAAACAAAGGTCAAGATGACAGCTTCCTTGGCTGAAAACGATAGGAGGGTTTACTTCCACTTTAATGTAGAAAAAAAACAAAAAAACATTATAAATACCTTTTTTCCCTTTTTTTTGTATAGGTGATCACATTCCCTCTGTTTTCAGCTGCATATGAGCTGGGGGGAGGAAAAGCAACAGCACACTGAGCTTACCAGTGAATGGCTGTGCAGAGAATGGCGTGTCAGGACAAGTCTGATCATTGGAGGAGAGTACATTGAGTTTGCAGCATAGCTAGAGGACTGACCACAGTGTGTTGTCTGCTTAGTGTGGTCAGTTTTTAATAGGAAAGCAAGGGGACTAGCAGGAACAACAGAGATTTCAAATAAAGGAAGCAATACAAAGGGAACAGGATACTTTTTTATACAAGTACATTGTACAGCAGGCACATATCAGGAATATGAAGTGTTGGTGTAAGAAATGCTTTAATTTCCTATGGTGATGCAGCCATTAAGTCTGTTATTTTTCAATTTACTTTAACCACTTAAGGACCGGAAGGATTTGCCCTCTTAATGACCAGGCCATGTTCTGCGATACGGCACTGTGTCGTTTTAACTGACAATTGAGCGGTCGTGCGCTGTTGTACCCAAACAAAATTGATGTCCTTTCTTTCACACAAATAGAGCTTTCTTTTGGTGGTATTTGATCAACTCTGTGTTTTTTTGAGGGTTTTTTTGTGAATGAGAACATGTGACAATTCTAAAGTAGGTCATAGGTGCTCAACCTGTGGCCCCCCCAGCTGTTGCGGAGCTACAAGTCCCATGAGGCATTACAATCCTGACAGGTACAAGTTCCATGAGGCACTGCAAGGCTAACAGATACAAGCATGTCTCCCAAAGGCAGAGGTATGATGGAACTTATAGTTTAACAACATCTGGAGGGCCACAGGTTGAGCACCCATGAAGTAGGTGTTACCCAATTTGGCTGCATAAATAGAAATACACTTTAACCACCTCCCGCCCTGCCTATAATAATATGATGGCCAAGCTGGAGCGCTGCTATCCTGGGTGGATGTTCTCCCAAAATCAGGCTGCACTGCGGCATGATTTGTCACCCAACGTGTCTACCAGACAAAGCAGATGACAGATCAGTGTACCAGGTCATTGCCAATACCATGTAATTACTGTTCACATGGCAATTGTACACAATAAATGGCTTCCATTCATAACCGTTCATGGTGTACTATTGTGTGATCTCTGTGATTGGTCACAGTGATCACATAGTACAGACACGGCCAATCACAGTGCATCTGTACCATGTGATATATGTGGCCAATCACAGCATCCCAATAGTACACATTGGATGAATAGATGTACTCCACAGAGTGGTGCAGTGTTGCTATGGTAAAACTGTATTGTTCTGGTCACAGTATCAGGGACACTGACTAGTGACATTTGGGTACAGTGTTGCATGTCTGAGCACTTGTCATTTAAAGTGTGAGAGCGCTGAAAGCTGAACATTGGCCTGGGCAGGAAGGGGGTGAAAATGTCCAGTATTAAAGTTAGGCACAAACATCACTGCTAATGTGGGGCTTTAAAATGATGTATTCTTTATGTAATATCTCCATAAAATAAACTCAAGTGGGTCAGAACCAAGTTTAGTTACATGGCTGCAGATAACAATACAAACACATTACTGAGAAATAAAGAAATCTCACCATAGTTGCATTTATTTAGCACATAAATGTGCATTTTGTATTGTTTGAATACAATGCCTAAATAGAATTCATATTCTATAGATAAAAGTTGAGTAAAAAGAAAATTCTAAATCGAGAGATAATTGTTGTTTTACAAATCTGGTTTATCATTCGGGTCTGCCTGGGTGACACTTAGCAGTCCAAGCGTTAAATGACATGCCATTCTTATCCTACAAAACCTTGTAACTCTTGGCATAAAAACTAATGTACATGATATCAACACTAACAGCCTGAATATTGTTGAACCAAATATTGCATGACATTGCAGTTTCACTGACATGAGCTATTATTTACAATGAAAACTGACACCTGAAAATGGAAAGGGGTCATAAATATTTAGAGATCGCCTGGGATATTGTCACTTTTCTGTCACAAAAAGCGACTATTTGCAATGTTAAGAAAACGGAAAACCTGGGAGACATATTAAACACAATAATTGGTAAGTAATTATAAAAGTTGGTAGGTAACCTTCAGTTCTGTTTGTTCAGTGTCAAAATTCTCACAAAAAGAATAGTTTTTACATTTCAGTAATTCAAATGAGGTGTAAGTCTACAAGCTTATTAACTAGTGCAAGGTGTCATTATAGATATCCAATCAGCATTCATTTTTGTCTTCTGAACACTCTAAATTTCTGTAACCTGAAATCTGATTGGATGCTATGGGTCAGGCCAGTCATAGACAGGCATATGTTTCCCGGGGAGATGGGCTGGGAGACATTTGCCCATTCTCTGTTGAGTGAGGACCAGCCACTCTTTCTCATAGGCTACTTAAATAACACTCTCTTTTAAAGAGAAGGAAAGAATCAGCTTGGTCACAGACATTTTCTAAAATTCAAGAGCTTAGTCCTATATGGCCCAAATCTCACCTGGGCCTTTGCGCATACCATGTCTAAATATTCCTTAAAGTGTTATTCCACCTTTGCAGTCAAATGTGAGGAAACCCCCCTACATGTTTGATATGTGTTCCCATCCACCTGCATACCTATAACATTTTTTTATATGTTTCTTAGCTTTTAGATCAGTGGTTCTCAACCTGGGGGTCAAATGACGATTTGCCAGGGGTCACCGAATCCTGAAACTCGCACTGCTCTCCCAGCCTTTTCACAGCCGCCCAGCAAGGCTGTCCCTGAAGCCTGTGGCCACACAGCTGGGCTGTTCCTGGAACCCGAGACAACCCTCTCAGCCTCTTCGCAGCTGCCCATTCAGTTCACGGCATAGAGGTCAGCTGACTGGTGCGGAATGTGAAGTGGGAGAGGCTGGAGGAGACCCTATCTCCTGATTTCGGCATACAGTAGGTGTCACTGCTGCAAGACACCACAGAGCTGGAGAAAGAGTGAAGCCGGAGACACAGTGAGTAACATTACCTGTGGCTAGAGTTGCCATTAAAAGTCCCCACTACAGTTCTCAGAGCAGCAGATGACCTTAATCAAGAGCACCAAAGTTGGCTGATTAGAACCCCCCCCCAGCACTGCCACTCATCCCACCACCCACCAGCACTGCCACTCATCCCAACTCCCGGCCAGCACTTCCACTCATTCCATTACCCCCACCGCCCCCCCCCCCGCCCCCACCAAGGAGTAAGAGAGGGAATAAAAATAGAGAATACATGGAAGGGAGAGGAAAAGAGGGGGAGGAACAAAGAAAAAGGAAGAGAAAGAATAAGAGAAAGAACAGGAAAGAAGGCTAGAGAGAGATATGGGGAAAAATCAAGAAATTAGGATAGAGAGAGATAAAAGGAGAACATCTTACAAAGTTCCCGATGACGTCAATCTGACGAAACGCGTAGGGCGGAGTCACGTCGCTTCATCACTTCCTACATCTTGGATCGCTCTTCACTGGCCAAGCGCCATTTTAAATGCTTTTTATTGTCTAATACTATGTGAGTACCCTTTTTTCCCGATTATATTAATAAACCATTTTAATACGGGTTCACACTATGGGCATCCTTTTTTCCTTTCCATAACCCTCACCTTCTCGGAGAACCATAAGGGACCAAAGGAGCCACCCTGGATTCCTGAGACTGCTACACAGTGGCATATACTGTGACTGCACCATACCCCCTGAGGGTATGAAGGATCTGGTGAGTGCAACATCTTAAACAATCACGGATAATCACATTCACGCCACAGGCTACTAGAACAAGCACTGCAGCAAAGTCACCAATTTATCTTGTCACCATTTTCTGGATTTTCACCGTTGGACTTTACTTTATTTTATCAACTTAAATTTTCATGCTGAATATTTTATGTACATTGTCAGAGTGTATATTACGGATCACATAAACACTTTTTTCAACTGCTCAACCACTTGGGATTGAGCATAATTCCAGCTGGGTTTAGCAAACACCCGGCCGAGACAATATCCCAATCTATTGTAATTTATTGTATTTTATTTGTCCACACCGCATCTCTTGCAGCACCACATTGGTAGCATCAATTTGCTTCACAGCACTTCCAATAGCTAGCCCTCAGCTAGCAAACACCCGGCCGAGCCGGAATTGGAAAATTCACACCACTCATTTATTCCAACTAATTCATTTATTCCAACTAATTTCTTCACTCACTTACACATTCATTAACATTATCACTTTCTGAAGGCTATTGCTAAGGCTAAGCAAACACCTGGCAGAGACACTCCAATTTATTTATTTATTTTAATTTATTTTATTATATTTATTTGATTAGATTTACATTCTATGTGTGGTCTCACTCAACTCAGGTTCTGAACATACCTCCATAACAGAAAATACCAGGTAGAACCCCCTTTGTTGCTCATTTTTAGACCTTTTTATTACTTTCATTATTACCAATATCTGGCTTCCAGCAGACTGGTTTTATGCAAGAGCAGCGCCACCACTACACCCCTCATTTTTCACCATAAGGGGTTTTAATACTGTATGAGTGGAAGGGACTCAGGGAGCGCTAAATGTCTGTGGGTTAGGGGCGCAAACTACTTGTCTTGCCTTGGGTGCTGACCACCCGCGCTATGAAAATAATTTCAGGTAGGGGGTCCCCACAACGAGGGAAATTTTATCAAGGGGTCGTGGCACTAGAAAGGTTGAGAACCACTGTTTTAGATGCATTCTAGAGAAAGGTGTAATGACTGACTGCAACCATTTCTGAACAAGTTCAGTGTGATCTCTCCAAACAGAAAGCCTTAGGACAGAATGAGCTTTGGAGCAGGGCTTTGGGCAGACTGAGAGCTACTCTAAACAATTTCTGAGCAATTTCAAAGTAAGGCTGGCCATACACGGATCAAAATTCGAACCATGTATGCCCATTTCCGTTCCATTCTATCAATAGACTTTTAATGAAAGGGCTTGTCGGTTTATTTGCACTCGATCAGCACTATAATCAAACATGTCGAATGTAGGGATGGAGAAAATGAATCAGTTTGAGTCATGTATGGCCAGCTTAGGTCTCTCCTCAGACAAAGTGAGGACAGATTGGGTTTCCCCTCATTAATATACAATGAAGACGTTCACCTTTTAAATCTTTAACCCTTTGTTTGCACAGAGAGTGTTCAAATCTAGTTTACAACTGATGAGATTCCCACAGCACAGTACAGACAGGGTTAATTATGGCAAGCAAAGCTCTCCGGCCACCTGATAAACAAAGGGAACCAAGTAGAATTTTTCAGTGCTTGAATTTAAAAAAAAGAATATCCAAAAGGTAAGCTGCAATTCTTAAAGTGTTTGTTGACCCCAAAAATTAAATAAAGATCCTGTTCCCTTAAAGCCTGTTATACAGCACTGTGCTTGTGCTGTGTTATTTGGACCCTTGTTTCACCTGAAATACCTGACTGATCCTGCCTGGCTATGCCCTCTGCAAACTGACCAGGATAATCATGGCTGCTGAGCCCTGACATTGTGGTTTGTTTGCGTGCCTTCGTCATCCACAGCCTGCTATCTGTCTCCTGTGTCCTTCTCCCCCCTCCTCCCCCACCCGCTCTGTCTGTCTCTTCTTTTTCCCCTCCCCCCGCTCCTGCTGCTCTCATATCTTTTATTAAATGCTCCCATCCTCTTTGCATCATTATAATAATTGTCCCTGTGCCTGTGTTCTGTAAAAAATCAGCCCGATTGCACCTGTATGAGCTCCGCTCCTACCGCTCAGCTGATTGTTCAGTTCGGCGCTCGCTCTCTCTCTCTCTCCTCTCTCCCCCTCCTCCCCGGCTGAAGTCAGAGGGAGGGCTCAGCCCCGCTCACTGCAGCTGTGAGCCAGAGACAGAAGAGAGGAATCAGCTGAGTGGCGGGAGCGGAGCTCATACAGGTACAATGCAGCCACCACATCTGGACTGGTGAGTTGCAATATTTGACGTTTCTGTTCTTAGGTTTTAGGTTTGAAATGGCTGACAGGCTCCTTTTACTCTAGTTATAATATGTCTGTTAGGGTCTTAAATATGCAAACTATTTCCATGTTTTCAGTAATGTCTCTTTAAATGGTTTTATGGGTGATGTGATACATCAGCTAATATTATTTTAATGTCAATGAGTGGTTTGACCTACAATAGGAAATAAGTGAACATGGATGTGTAATTTATAGTATAAAAGAACATATTAGGATACTACCAACTACTCGGTGAGTAATACAGAGCTGCCAACTCTAGTCTATTTAAAAGATTGTTGATCATTATCATAGCATCCTTCAATAGGACCTCCACAATGAAACATTAATATATTCTGGCTGATCCCTGAAATAACTGTACCTAGAAGTACAGCAATATAAGTACTGATGTGCTGTTTCCAGACAGCACTGCAATCTGCAATGAAGGTGTTCACTTTGGATATGCATTCTGGCCTCAGCTACTTATAATCACTCAATGTCATCTTGAACAAATCACTTTGTCTCCCTGTACATCAGCTTAGCCAACTATAATTGGGTTTCAATTATATCATTGCCATGCAGACCACAGCTCTGTGAAAGTGCTGATGGTAGTTTTTTTTTTTTTTTTTTAACGCCCCTGAAGTACAAGTGCAAACTGGATATCAAAACTCTCGTAATAAATTATATGCTGCCTTTGACCATTTTCCTATAAACTGTACACAGCTGTTGTGGTAAAAAGAAATGGGAAATTTAACTATTAACATAAGGCATACTTGCGACAATCTGGCCTGCGGAGAAGAACATTAACTATATTGATTGCGTGTCATAAATACGTTGACATTAAACAGTTTACAATAAGTGGATATGTAGTGAGCATCACCACCTAGAGGTCACTCTGCTACTTACAAGATTCCTCTTATTTTTGATAATAAAGTGGTGGAGGGCGAGGCACCATCTTGGTAGAGACAAGGTTTTGCTTCTTAACGTGGCCTCTTCCTTAATAAGACTGACAACAGCAATGCAATCTTTAATTGAAAAAGCATTACACTAATAGTGACCTGTCAGTTTCTCTTAGTTGTTTTTTCAGTCTCCCTGCTCTGTCTCCCTTACAGATGGGAAACCTGTGTTGTCATTTTGTCAAAAAAAGGAATTGGTGGCCACTTCCTTATTCTGTGCTGGCCATCCGATGATATGTGTGCTTGATCTCAAATATACATTGTAGGAGACCTGCAGCAGTTTGTTAAATAAAATTAATAAAAAAAAATAACACTGGATCTTGTATAGTGCATGCACCAATCTTGTGCATGCATCATAGAGCACCTACCATGGTTCTTTATTTAATAATAGACCACCCAGGACTTTTATCAGAGATAATTAGAGAAATCAGTGTATGGATTATACAAGATCGGGTGAGGTTTGCAATGGAATAATTACAAACCATGCTAAGTCCTCTACAGTGCATGTGTGAGACCAGGCAAGATCTCTCTGGAAGCCACTGGTGATGTAGCTTTCAAAGGAGGCAGATATGAGGCCTTGGGTATGTCATCAGGAAGAACCAGGAATAGCAGGAACGAAAAAATAACAGTGAGTAGCACATTGATGACATCCCCAGATAAAACTTCAAATCTACTGAGTAGTATATATATATATATATATATATATATATATATATATATAGTATATCACCTTATTCATCATACCCTAGGCAAAACAATCAGTTAACCTTTTCCTTGTCAAAGTATTTTATTGGACATATATATTAGACACATACAGATCATATGTAATACATGTTGTTGATATTTGTCCAATTATTACAAATATAGAAAAATAACAAATAATAGGGTCTACAGAATATATCCTAATGAAATATTTAACATATTAATTATAAATTGATCTGTATCTTCGAAAAAAGTAATGTAGAGTAATACTGTAGCTTCAATAAGGTGCGTTATGAAGTAAGAATAATAGAGAAAAGAAAAGAGAAAAAGAAGTAAAGATATCAAAATAAAATAGGGTAAAATAAAATTAGATAGATAATATAAAATAAAATAGATGGAATAGAATAGTAGGAAACCAGAGGGGGGGGGGGAGTGTAGGAGTCCACCTGAATGGCCTGAATGAATCGGTCCGCGGCTTGAGGGTTTAAGTAAAACACAGTGTTCACTATATTGAGCAGGGTAGCTCCCAAGCTTCAGAAATTTGGTTTAGTAGCTAGTTTAACCGATTGAGTCCTCCGGCTACCATGGCATGAGAATCGAGTTGTCACTAATAGAAGGTAGGTGAAATTTAATCCAAGGATCCCAGATCTTTTCAAAGATTGGAATTTGATTTCTTTCTATAGCTAACATTTTGGCGTGAGACATAAAGTCATTTACTCTATTTATGGTCTCGGATATCTCCAATTTAGGGGTCTTCCATGCCTTTGCTATTGTTTGCTTTGCTGCTGTAAGAAATTGAATGAGGAGTTTGAATTGTTTATGTGTAATGAGATCAGGTTTTAGATTGAGCAAGGCTGTGGCTGGGTCTGGTTGCACAGTGAAACCAAATATCTTGGAGGCAGTTTCAAATATCTGTTCCCAAAATAATTGCACCAACGGACAGGACCACCAAATGTGTAAGTGGGTGCCCGGATCTGGGCAACCCCGAAAGCATAGGCCTGTTTGGTCTGGTGTGAATTTGGCCAATCTGGAGGGAACGAGGTACCAACGAGACAAAACTTTGTAATTGGTTTCAACCGCCAGGATATTTGGTGAAGAAGATTTTGTTACAGACCATATTTTGGACCAATCATTCATATCGAATGTTCTCTTCAGGTCCTCCTCCCATTTACGTGCATAAGGTGGTTTATCTAAACCGGGATAAGTGGAAATGTGGGAGTATATAGAAGATATAATGCCTCTTAAGTGAGGATCTTTCATGCATGTAGATTCAAAAATCGTAAGTTGGGTTAAGGAGACATCTGTATTTAGCAAAGGTGCATAAAAGTTTTTAATTTGGAGGTATCTGAAAAGTTCAGAGTTCGGTAGGTTGTAGGTGTCACCAGTTAACCATTTCATCTAGGAAGGGGACCAACTGCAAGAGTAAAGCCTGGTATACACTAACACACTAAAAACAGCTCTGGTCTGAGCCGCTGTACTAACCATCTGACATTAGTACAGCTATCTCCTGCGCTGAGCTGTTGTGTTCTGACAGGGGTGGCCCCCCTGCCAGAACACCCTGATCAGAGCTCTCTGCCATTAGCTGAGAGCACTGATCGGGAGTCGGTCAGCTGCTGGATTTCCAGCATGCTCGTAAGACAGAAACTGGCCAAATGGCCAGACAGACCGACATACACACAGGCCGAATGATGGCCTTTTTTCTTTTGAACCAGCAAATTTCTCCATTCGGCCTGTGTGTACCCGGCTTAAATAATTGTTATTCCCAGAATTAATCTTTAACCACTTCAGCCCCGGAAGGATTTACCCACTTCCTGACTAGGCAATTTTTTTCGATACGGCACTGCGCCACTTTAACGGACAATTGCGCGGTTGTGCGACATTGTACCTAAACAAAACTGGCGTCCTTTTTTTCCCACAAATAGAGCTTATTTTGGTGGTAATTGATCACCTCTGTAGTTTACATTTTTTGCGCTATAAACAAAAAAAAAGCAACAATTTTGCCAAAAAAAACAATATTTTTTGCTATAATAAATATCCCCAAAAAAATATATATCTTCCTCAGTTTAAGCCCATATGTATTCTACAAATTTTTGGTAAAAAAAATCCCAGTTAGCGTATATTGATTGGTTTGTGCAAGAGGTATTGCATCTACAAAATAGGGAATAGATTTATGTAATTTTTATTATTTTTATTTTTTTACTATTAATGGCAGTGGTCTGCGATTTTTAGTGGGACTGTGACATTGCGGCGGACCGATCGGACACTTTTGACACTTTTTGGGGACCAGTGACATTTATACAGCGATCAGTGCTATAAAAATGCACTGATTAATGTATAAATTACACAGGCAGGGAAGGGGTTAACACCAGGGGCGATCAAGGGGTTAAGTGTTTCCTAGGGAGGTGCTTTCTGACTGTGGGGGGAATGTACTGAGAGCGAGTAGAGAGAGATCGCTGTTCCTAATCACTAGGAACAGACAATCTCACTCTACTCCCCTGACAGAACAGGGATCTGTTTGTTTACACTGGCAGATCCCCATTCCGCCTCTCTGGGGAGCCATCGCGGGTGGCCGGCGGACATCAAGTCCACCGGACCTGCTGATTGGCTCCCCCGCTGGAGAATGGGCACATGCGCGCGCACCTCCGGTGGCCAATGACCACAGATCACCGTGTACACGCCCGACGTACAATGACAGCGATTCGCCCAGGAGAGCCAACCTTCCGCAGAACAACTGCAGCGACTGGTTGGGAAATGGTTAACTTTTCTAAAAAATAAATTGTATATCAGAGCTCTTAATGTTGTCCCTTATATGTAATTGGATCCATTCCTTCAACTTTTTTATGCTATATGAATCTGTAAATTTTGATACTTGTACAATAAAATCTATTTGAAATTTTATTAAACAATTTTTGAAGCTGCGCAAAAGCCCTTGTGAGTCTTTTTCTCTTTTTTTCTAAATACATTTGGGCTAGCAGCAATAGTTCAGACACTAGAAGGTGGGTACCTTATCTTTGTTACTTTTCTAAATGTTTCCTATAACCTAATGAATCTTCACTTTTTGAATGCAGTTCCTCTTTAAGCATCATATTGATACAAATGGATACAGAGATAACTGTGGACATTACGTCCTAAAAGAAGATGACATAAAAGGTGGCAGGAAGTGGATGCATATGCCACCACTGTATTTATGAATGGTTGGAACTATAACACTTAGAGCCCATTCACACAGGGGCGTCTTTGGATCCGACTCCAAATCGCCCCAGGTCGCCCCTAGTCGCCTCAGGTCGTGCTGGCTGAAGAAATCAATGTAAGTTAATGGAGCCGTCCTTATGCACACTACTGCAGTCGCTCCGACTTCAAAAAAGGTCCCTGTACTACTTCAATCTGACTCCTAGGCGACCTGTAACCATTCATTTCAATGGGAGTCGCCTCTCACTGTCTTAATAGGAGCAACTCTCCAGGAAGAAAACATACATTTCTCCTGCAAAACTCTCCCTCCCCCCTCCCTCCCACAAAGCTGATTCTTGTTTGATTGGCCACTGGAATGTCTCCTGTCCTGCAGGCAACTTGTAAGTAGCTCCAGGTCGCGCTGTGATTCATTCTCAAGTCGTGTCTGAGTTGCCTCATAAAATCGCGCTGGAAGTCGTGTTGCCCCTGTGTGAATGGGCTCTTAGGGTTTTAATGTTTTAGACAAAATTTTCTAATTTTTCTAATTGGCCTCAAATGGAAAAATGTGGGAATCCCAGGTAAAGATTCTATGAAAAAATGTATAAATAACCCCCTTAGACCCCTTTCACACTGGGGCGGGCAGGTGCGGTGGCGGTATAGCAGCGCGATTTTCAGCGCTGCTATACTGTCGTTCTTACCGCGGTATGCGGTCGCTAGGGGGGTTAATTTAACCCCCGCTAGCGGCCGAAAAAGGGTTAATACCGCCCGCAAACCGCGGCTATTGCCGCGGTTTGCGGGCGGTATTACCGCGCTGTCCCATTGATTTCAATGGGAGACCGCGGTAAAGGAGCGGTGAACACACCGCTCCTTTACCGCTGTAAAGAAGCGGCTAGCAGGACTTTTGGAGCGGTCCTGCTAGCGCACCGCTTCAGTGTGAAAGCCTTCGGGCTTTCACATTGAAGACACAGGGCAGGATTTTTTCATGCGGTATAACAGCGCTATTATTAGCGCTAAACCGCATGAAAAACGCCCCAGTGTGAAAGGGGCCTTAGTGATAGAACACATGGAACAGGGCACAGTTAATTGTATTTTAACTTTTTATGCTTTTTATTATTTAAATTAATTAGGCTGAGCTGCCTCTGCTTACTGCTGGAAACTGCAATAGCTAATTACATAATCTCGTTGAACAGCCAATGGAAGCTTCCCCCTGGTAACTGGTGCACCATTGGTGGCAGTGTTAAAAGAAACATTGAGGTTCCCAGTGGCGTTATTTACTTACTCTGGCCTCCCTAAATACCTTTACTCTTTCGTCCATGGACCGACACAGCTTCTCTATTGACAAAGTGGGTATTATCCGTTAATTAGGAGTGACTAGGCAGAAAAACTTGTAAAAAGTGTTGCATCACACCTTCTACAGTACCGCCCAGGGGGCGGACCCTCTGGGTATACCCTCTCAGTCTGCACATCGCAGATCAGTTTTTTTCTGTCTAGCAAGGAGTAGGACATGGCTCCCTTCGGGCTCATTGGTCCGGGGAAAAAAGATATATATATTTTTTATTTTTTTGCTACATTTGTTGTTTCCTGCGATCTTCGATCAACTGCCGACTGGGTGACAGGCTGGATCCTCGATCCTTGTAGTCTCCCCAGTTTCGGCCATCGAGCGTGTGCCGACCCTAGCTACGCGCTGGGTTTTCCACGACATGCCCGTCGCTCCACGGGTGGCCGGTGAGCCTACGCTCCAGGGCCTGCATCGGACCGCTCAGCTTCGGCTGACCTTACGGCCGAGTCGCAGCAGCCTGGCCGGTGAGCTTACGCTCCAAGGCTTGCATCGGACCGCTCAGCTTCGGCTGACCTTACGGCCGAGTCGCAGCAGCCTGTCCGGTGAGCGTCATGCTCCAGGGCATACATATGATCGTCCCTTCTGGGTCCAATCACAGCATGCCTGGCCAACAGTCACCTTCCGTGCGCGGACGATGATCTGTTTGGAATGTCTTCCAGCAGAATACATGCAGGATAGGTAAGTAAAACTCCCCTGCCTCGGCTGGGTGATTTAGCTGGACATTCCTGGAGAGATCAAGTAAGTGGTTGTGGCCCCTTTCTTCCCTCTCTCCCTGCCTTTCCCTCCTCCCTGGGCTTCTAGCTAAAGGTTGCTGGGTGCTGGGGGTCACCTAGGGGGTCCCACTGGAGCGGGGCTGGCTGTAACTAACATTTAAAAGAAATGTCATTTTTGCTTACCTGTGTTTCTGTGTCTCCATGCTGTCGGCGGCCATTTTGAGGTGGTCCATGCCAAGTTTGGCCTCTTGTAACTGCCTGGCGGCCATCTTCCTGTAGTTCGGCCACACCCACTGGCCCCTATCAGGTGATCGGCGGCCATGTTTGTCCACCCTGTATGCAGATATTGCCGTTCGGCGGCCATCTTTTTTGTGGGCTATGGCTGCCTGACCTCTATCTTCTGTCGGCGGCCATTTTCTTAGAGCCCACATTATCTTCCATACAGACGGTTTTGGCAACCATTTTGCGAGAGCCTCCGGCCTCTAGGGTGCATTACACTGGCGCGAAAATTCACACAGGAAGTGCTGATAAAAGAAGCAGACTGACACAGCAGCAAGGGGACAGCATCATAGGCGCAGCATAGCAGTACCTATCCAGGGTGGTGAGTCCTCTGGGTAACCCAGCATCTCTGCAGCGCAGGAGGGTGGCCTATTGATATCTTGCCTGGAGCCCTGTGAGTGTCAGCGTGTGGTCAGCATGGCATCTGAGCCAGATGTCTTCTCCCCTGAAACACCAGATTTAGCAGCTGGTGTCCCTGAGGTGTCTATGGACGCTATGTCGGCAATCCTAGAGGCGTTTGCTGCCAGGGTGGAAGCAGCACACGGGAATACAGGGGGTAATAAACGCCCCCGTCCCCTGCAATCTTCTGGGGATATTTCTGATGCAGAACCAGGTCCAGCTACGGCTCATGGCCCAGATTCTGATGCATCAGAGACTGCAGACCGTGACCGATCGGACAGTGAGGAGGACTCCAAGTCCAGGTCAGTACGCGAGACGGCTTTGGTATCTGACCTTATTACTGCAGTGCGGGATACGCTAAAGTTGGAAAGGACTGAAGAAGTAGCAGATACTCCAGTCCCCTTTGGGTTTCGTAAACCTGCCCGCACTGCTAAGGTGTTCCCTTGTGTGTCTTATTTTGACAAACTCTTATACAAGGAATGGGAGAACCCACTGAGGGTCTTTACAGCCCCAAAGAGGTTTGCAGTACGGTACCCCTTTGAGGAGAGTTTTCTGAAGATATGGACCTCTCCCCCTATAGTGGACCCTTCGGTGTCCAGACTTAATAGAGCCACCACTATTCCAGTAGAAGGGGCTCCTGTTTTCAAGGACCCTGTGGATAAGAAGGCTGAAGCACTCGCTCGCTACCTATACTCAGTGGTAGGCTCAGCAGTACGCCCGGCATTGGCGGGGGCCCTAGTGTCTCAGACACTTACTGAATGGGCAAAATTGCTACTCCAGGGGTTAAAGGAGCGAGATGCTCCTCCTAATGAGATAACTTTGGCCGACCAGTTGGTCCAGGGCCTTAAGTTTGTCTGCGAGTCAGACATGGATACTATTCCCCTGCTGTCAAGAGCTTCGGTTTATGCAGTAGCAATACGCCGCCTGATCTGGCTAAAGGGCTGGTCTGCGGACCAGACTTCCAAGAAAGCCCTATTGGATCTGCCTTTTAAGGGCGACAGACTTTTTGGGGCTTCTCTGGATGACATCATCAAGGATGCTACAGGAGGTAAAAGCACTTTGCTTCCCCAAACTAGCAAGGGTAGGGGACCACGCCAAGGGCAAGGGCCCTCCTTTACTGCACGTAAGCGTTTTTTTCGCCCTCTTAAGGCGACAGGGAAAAGACCCCAGGCCGATAAAGCGCCTGCCCAAGGACAAAAGCGTCCTTGGTCCCGCAGACCCAACAAGCCTGTGGACAAATCTGCGTCCACATGAAGGTCCGCCCCCACCCAGCTCTCGGGTGGGGGGACGTCTTCGCAAATTCGCGACTCAGTGGACTGCTCTAGTCTCCGACAGGTGGGTTTGCGAAGTAATCTCCTCAGGCTACAAGATAGAATTTCTCTCTTGTCCACCAGACAGATTCATCACCTCCAATCTCCAGCTACTACCGACCCGTCGGGAGGCCCTGTATGGGGCGGTCCAGGGTCTACTGGAACGCGGGGTAGTTATTCCAGTTCCAGAACAGGAACGGGGTCAGGGTTTTTACTCAAATCTGTTCATTGTGCCAAAGAAGGAGGGGGTTCGTCCAATCTTGGATCTCAGAGCCCTCAATTGCTTTGTGAAGGTACAAAGATTTCGGATGGAGTCGGTTCGATCCGTAGTCACGGCTCTCCATCCGGGGGACTTTCTGGCCTCCTTGGACATCAAGGACGCATACCTGCATGTCCCCATATACTCCAGACACCAGAGGTTTCTGCGATTTGCTATCGGGAAGAACCACTACCAGTTTGTGGCCCTCCCGTTTGGCCTTGCCTCAGCACCCAGGACGTTCACCAAGGTGCTCGCTCCGATTCTGGCACTTCTAAGACAGCGGGGTATCGCTATCACAGGTTACTTGGACGACCTTCTGCTGAAGGGCCCTTCAAGCTCAGAATTAGAGGTAAGCGTGTCCATTACCTGTCAGACTCTTCGAGACTGTGGTTGGATACTAAACACGCAAAAGTCAGTATTGGTGCCCACTCAACGCCTAGTGTACCTGGGGTTGATTCTGGATTCCTCAGAGGCAAAGGTATTCCTCCCTGTGGAGAAGTTGCAGACCCTCCGGGCTGCAGTACGGCAGCTGACTTCCAGGAATTGGTCGTCACTCCGTTTTTGCATGCGAGTGTTGGGCCTCATGGTAGCCTCCTTCGAGGCGGTCCCATATGCTCAATACCACACTCGAGTGTTACAGAGGGAAGTTCTGTCCAGATGGAACAGATGCCCTTCATCTCTGGATTATCAAATCCGAGTGAGCCACCTAGTCAGGAGATCCCTGGTATGGTGGCTGACAGCACCGGCTCTAATGGCCGGGAAGTCATTTCTTCCGGTTTACTGGATAGTGATCACGACGGACGCCAGCCTTACAGGTTGGGGGGGAGTCTGGGGTGTCCAGTCGGCGCAAGGTCGCTGGACCCCAGAGGAAGCCCTCCTGCCGATCAATGTCCTGGAGATCCGGGCGATCAAGCTGTGCCTCTTCAAATGGTCTCAGAGACTGCAAGGGCGTCCAGTCAGGATCCAGTCAGACAACGCCACAGCAGTGGCATATGTCAATCATCAAGGAGGAACAAGAAGCTCAGCTGCAGCATCGGAGATCGCTCGCATCCTGAAGTGGGCAGAGAGGAGCGTACCGGCACTGTCGGCCGTGTACATTCCGGGTGTGGAAAACTGGCAGGCGGACTACCTGAGCCGCCAGATGCTGGACCAGGGAGAATGGTCCTTACACCCGGAGGTGTTCCAACTCCTCTGCCAAAGATGGGGCACACCAGACGTAGATCTTCTGGCTTCCCGACTCAATCGGAAGGTATTGAGGTTTGTGGCCCGGTCAAGAGACCCATGGGCAGACGCAACGGACGCGTTGGTAGCATCGTGGGGCCAGTATCGGCTAATCTATGCCTTGCCTCCCTTAAGGCTTCTTCCTCTTCTGCTCCGCAGAGTGGAGGCAGAGGGAATTCCAATGATCCTAATCGCTCCAGATTGGCCTCAGCGTCCTTGGTACGCCGATCTAGTACGTCTGGTAGCAGACGTCCCCTGGCGCCTACCACTACGGAAGGACCTGCTGTCGCAAGGTCCCATATTCCATCCTGCTTTACAGTCATTGGCTTTAACGGCATGGCTGTTGAGAACCAGGTACTGAGAGACCGGGGCCTGTCAGACTCAGTAATTTCTACTATGAGAAGTGCTCGGAAACCGTCCTCTAGGAAGGTCTATCACCGCACTTGGAGGGCCTACATCTCCATGTGTGAGGAAATGAAATGGCATCCGCGTACCTATTTGGTTTCCAGAATCCTGCTGTTTTTACAGCATGGGGTAGACCAAAGGCTTGCCCTAAGTACGATTAAGGGACAGATATCTGCCCTGGCTGTCTTTTTTCAGCGACCCCTGGCGACTCACTCTCTCGTGAGTACATTTGTGCAGGGGGTTCGACATGTGGCCCCTCCGGTCCGCCCCCCGTTACCTCCGTGGGACTTGAACCTGGTCCTCTCGGTGCTTCAGAAGGCACCGTTTGAGAATATTAGAGATATTCCCCTGTTGACACTTTCTCAGAAGGTGGTCTTTTTGGTGGCTGTTACGTCAGTTAGACGAGTCTCTGAGCTGGCAGCCTTGTCCTGCAAGGCTCCCTATTTGATTTTCCACAAGGATAAGGTGGTGCTGCGGCCGCAGCCTTCCTTTCTTCCGAAGGTCGTTTCGGCTTTTCATCTCAACGAAGACATTGTACTTCCATCCTTGTGTCCTCAGCCGTCGAATCCTAAGGAGTCGGCGTTGCATTCCTTGGACGTTGTCCGAGCTTTGAGAGTATACATATCTGCTACTTCCCTGTTCCGGAAGTCAGACTCACTGTTTGTTTCGGTGGCTGGTCCCAAGAAGGGCCAAGCAGTCTCATCGGCCACCATCTCTAGGTGGATCCGACAGATAGTAATCCAGGCTTACGCCTTAAAGGGTCAGGCGCCCCCCTTTCCTGTCACGGCGCATTCGACCAGGGCAATAGGTGCCTCTTGGGCTTTCCGACATCAAGCGTCTGTTTCCCAACTATGTAAAGCGGCGACTTGGTCGTCCGCTCACACTTTCACAAAATTCTACAAAGTTGATGTAGGTGCATCTTCGGATGCCTCTTTCGGCCGCAAGGTTTTGCAGGCGGCTGTTTAGAGTTGCAACTCCTCCGTTGGAGGAGTGCTGTTTTGTGTTTTGGGGTGAAGTTTGTTTTTATGCTGTTACCACCCCTCGTTTTTTCTCTGACACTGCTTTGGGACGTCCCACTTTGTCAATAGAGAAGCTGTGTCGGTCCATGGACGAAAGAGTAAATAGGATTTTTTACTCACCGTAAAATCCTTTTCTCTGAGTCCATGGACCGACACAGCACCCACCCCTCCTTTTAAGTTTGTACTGCTTTTTGACGAACTGATCTGCGATGTGCAGACTGAGAGGGTATACCCAGAGGGTCCGCCCCCTGGGCGGTACTGTAGAAGGTGTGATGCAACACTTTTTACAAGTTTTTCTGCCTAGTCACTCCTAATTAACGGATAATACCCACTTTGTCAATAGAGAAGCTGTGTCGGTCCATGGACTCAGAGAAAAGGATTTTACGGTGAGTAAAAAATCCTATTTTATTTCTGTCTATCTTACTGTTTGTATCCTTTTTGCAGTATATGAACGTTAGGGTTAGCCAGTTTAAAGTGACACTAAATTATATCCTTATTTTCCTAAAATAGTCCATACACATCCATTGCCTAATGGCCCTGTAGTCTTTTTTCGTGAAATTCTTTCTTATGCCGCGTACATACGATCGGAAATTCCGACACGAAAAGTCCGATGTGAGCTTTTGGTCAGAAATTCCGACCGTGTGTAGGCTCCATCGGAATTTTTCTGTCTGAATTTCCGCAGAGAAAAATTTGAGAGCTGGTTCTCAAATTTTCCGACGGGAAAAGTTCCCATCGGAAATTCCGATCGTCTGTATGCAATTCCGACGCGCAAAAAAAACACGCATGCTCGGAATCAAGCAGAAGAGCCGAACTGCCTATTGAACTTCATTAATCTCGGTTCGTCGTACGTGTTGTACGTCACCGCGTTCTTGACGGTCGGACAGGATTTGTGTGACCGTGTGTATGCAAGCCAAGTTTGAGCGAAATTCCGTCGGAAAAAAATGTTTTTTCCGACGGAAATTCCGATCACGTGTACGCGGCATTTCAGTTTTTTTGCCTCCATGTAATATCCTTTGCAAGCTCCGGAATAGTAAATTAAACAACCATAGAGTGTTAATTGTAACCAGCCCAAAAGGTTTTTACTGAGATTTACCCACTGCAAGGCATACTTTTTTTTATAGTTTCCTGGAGTTGGGCTTTAAGTTGCCATGCAATTACCCTTTCACAAAATTGTGATGAATTATTTGTGCAGCCTGCCAACATTAGATAGGTTGCCAAGTGTGCAATGTTTCCTTATAACACTTGGGTCAAACAGCTACTTATAGTAATGCAGAGCTTCTCACTTATCCAAATTTAGTAAAAGCTTGCAACTAGCATTGACCGCAGACAGCTAACTCATTCCTGCAGCCCCTAAAAAAGATGGAATTATTTGAATTTTTTATATACTGTATATACTCGAGTATAAGCCGACCCGAGTATAAGCCAAGGCCCTAATTTTACCACAATAAACTGGGAAAACTTATTGACTCGAGTATAAGCCAAGGATGAGAATACAGCAGCTACTGTAAGTGGAAAAGGGGGTCAACAATGCCCATTTGCACGCCTCACTGAGCCCATCCTCACTGTGCCCATTACAACCTCACTGTGCCCATTGCAACCTCACTGTGCCCATTACCTCACTGTGCCCATTGCAACCTCACTGTGCCCATTGCAACCTCATTGTGCCCATTACCTCACTGTGCCCATTACCTCACTGTGCCCATTGCAGCGTACCTAAAATTCTTCACAGGCTGCGCTGCGGGCGTCCATTTTTTAAAACTCGCGGCTTCCTCCTGGTCCCGTCCCGCTCCGTGATAGGCGTTTGACACTGTGTTCTGCTACCGCCTATCACGGAGGTCCTCTCATCCTCGGACTCAGTTTCCCAGCAGACACTGTGTTCAGTGTTCCGCCAATCATGGACGTTCTTTCATCCTCGGACAAGAGAAGGTTTGTGATAGGCGTAACACTGAACACAGTGTCTGCTGGGAAACTGAGTCAGAGGATGAGAGGACCTCCGTGATAGGCGGTAGGGGAACACAGTGTCAAACGCCTATCACGGAGCGGGACGGGACCAGGAGGAAGCCGCAAGTTTTAAAAAATGGACGCCCAAAATACACTGACTCGAGTATAAGCCGAGAGGGGTATTTTCAGCCCTAAAAAAAGGGCTGAAAAACTCGGCTTATACTCGAGTATATACAGTAATCTGAAAATGTTGTAAATGCACTTAGAGAAGGTGCTAATTACTCCTGATGTTAACTTGTGTACCCTGTAGTGGCCACATAAATTATTTTTGGAGATGGTAATACAGATGCCCATTACTTGATTGATTCTGCCAAAAGGATATAAGAAGTGTTTTATTACAGAGTTACAAGCTTCACCTTGCCACTTTCTGTCACATAATAATATATGGTGAGTTAAACTGATATAAGACATATTTTTAGTTCAAGGGGCTATAAAGCTTCATGTTTTTTTTACCTTAATGCATCCTATGCATTAAGGTGAAAAAACATCTGACGATTACCAGCCCCCCCGTTTTACTTACCTGAGCCCTGAAAAAGTCCTGCGTCGCGAACGCACTCGATCTTTGCCCGGGCTTCTCGGCTCTTCATTGGATAGATTGATAGCAGTGCAGCCATTGGCTCGTGCTGCTGTCAATCAAATCCAATGACACGGGTGTCGGGGGGCGGAACCAAGTCATACACTCGGCAACTATGGACGCCGAGTGTATGGCACGGTAGCGCACCCGCAAGGTAACCCCTCGGGAGAGAGCTTCCCAGAGGGGGTTAGCTATTATGGGGAGGAGCCAAGAGAACCGCCGAGGGACCCCAGAAGACGGCGTTCGGGGCCACTCTGTGCAAAACGAGCTATAAAATTTGAACCTTTAGTATCACTTTAAGTGCATTGTAAACTTATCAATTTTTTTTAGACCAATTTTTTTATATTAAAAGGCTTGATCTAAATGTTTTTTTTTTTAATGTTAGATGGATAAATAACTGCTACAGTCTGTTAGAAAGCCAGTAAGATAGACCAAAGTAACTGAGCCAATATAACGCGGAAGAGTACAAAAAAGCAAGGTGTCAGGGGATTTTATAAGAACAATATATATGTCAGTTTTTTGTCAGATGTCCTAATAATTGGATACCGCAATAAGTATAGCAAAGCCCAATTGAGGAATGCTACAGCTCAATATATTAATTTGACAGCTGCAGTCCCAGCACAGGTTATTCTCTAATGAATGGCTAACCGCAAGAGAATTCATGACAAATCTTAGTCTCATGTAGTCTAAGCAGAAAGGGAGTACCTGACTCTCTTGAGTACCTGTCTTCGTTGTCCACCCTGTCACTGCTGAGATATTTCCACACTTCTATATAATGCTTGGATCATGAGGGTGTCTCTTTTCCAAAACAAAGTCAGGCTGTGGGAGTGCTTCCAACCCTGTCATTACATTAACAGGAAGACCTTGCTCATCACTTCATTGCAGCGCAGACGCCTAAACTATAAGAATAATCATTTTTACAATGCCTGAGGAGACAGTTTATGATGATGTCATGTAAGGTTAACCCTCTAGTGGAAACGGTAATAAATGAGCTCCCACCAATGGGGCAAAACATGACCGTCAAGCTTATTTTCAATTCTGAATTCAAATTAAAACCTGATTTTAGTCAAGGAGCCTTTTGTAAAACTGTTGCATTTCACAAAACGAAAACATTGTATGTGGTTAATTAGATGATGCAAATCAAATGACTCAAATACAGACACTGCAAAGGTGTTATTTGTATGTTTTTCTCCTAAACACCAAGGAATCTTCACTTTTACTCAGTATGCAAATAGCCACTTTCAGCTCTGGCATAGCCCCTTCTTTAAGATGAACCTCAGTCTCTAGGTCAGTATTGTGTGGACTTTACACTGATAAATTGAAGGGGCACCAGCATGGAATTGAAAGTCACTATTTGTATAGGGCCTACTATTTTGGAGTTCCCAAGATACATTGATGAATAATTTAGTGAAATAAAAAATGAAATAGACAGACTGTATGACAGGTACCTGACAAGCTCACAAAATAAGTATGTGCCCATCTCTCCATAATACCATGTTTATTGAGGCTCGGTTCACATATGAGCCGCATCCGTTGCACAGCAGGGGTCCGGTGCGTGCTGGTTCACTGTTTGAGGTCCGATTTCGGACTGAATTTTGGCCTGAATTTGGACCTGAAACGGACCAAAAAAGGCACACGTTTTTCTGCAAAACGCACCGGACCTGCTGCAGTGATATGTGAACCGGCTCCATAGAGAGCCGGTCACATTCTCCTGCTATGTGAATTGGATGCAGTAAAATCTGCATCCAATTCGCATGGGTGTGCACCCAGCCTGAAGGCAGAATATATGCAAAAAATAGGATAGCAGGGATAGTTTACACTGGACTACACAGGATCAAGAGAGCTGAATTATTTTTTCCAGAACTACAGAACTGTTAAATCACTGCTTGTATCCATTAACATCACAGGGTTTGTTTATGGTTGATCAAATCTAGTTATGACGGACGGAGTCCAGTAACTCACACATCCTGTACAGTTTAGATATGACAGTATTTAAATAATGGACAGCTCTGTTACTCAACTATCATCTGCTGAGGAAGAATTGCTACATGTAGGAGCTAAAGATTAAATAAGAGCATGCCCATTGTGTGGGTGCGGGTCAGAGAACCTTGAAACCTCCATTATTACAGGCAAGAATACAACTGGGCAAGTACACGTTGGGAAGAACAGGAACATTGTCTGGAAATATATCCAAATGATAATAGTGAGCCAAGGCAGGGATCAAACCAGTAGATTGGCCAATGAGTAGTCAGACACAAGCATGGATATAGGACAGGTATGATACCTAGACACAAAATACAAAAATAAATGTTTGTGGACTGAGCATCTGTTCTGCCTAAAGGAAGCAAATTTCTTTAAACGTTTGATGCTTCCATGAATACTCAGCAGTCCCAAGACTTGGTGACAGAAACTCGTTCCTGCATAGGTGTGCGCAGCCTATTGCATTAGGGTGTGCACCCCAAAGTTTACATACACACATACAGACACACACTATTATAAATTAATGTAAACAAACATTTTAAAATGTATTAACATGGACAATGTCAGTAGAGCACTAGACAGTATCAGTAAGGCAGTGAATGGTGTCAGTAGCTTTTTATTTTTATTATTATTTTTTACAGTTTTTTAAATTATTTTTTTACAATACTTTTAGTAGACCTATTGGGGGACTTTTGTGAAATATCAGGGGTCCAAACAGACCCCTGATGTCTCCCTTTTGAGGCAGAGAAAGGGACTAAGAACAGAGGTTCCCCAGTCGCTTTCTCTGCAGCCTCAGCTGCACTGGACAGTGAATGAATGGGAAGTGCTCTGTGCTAAGCAACTTCCTGTTCATTCACAAACACAGTTTACTATGCTTCAGTTACAAATGAACACAGGAGTGGTCAGTACCAATCACTCACTTTATTCGTTCAGAAAATGAAGGGGCTGGTAAATTACATATTTACCAGGCCTTTTGCCCACTCTCCATCCTCACCCCCCCCCCAGCAGCCAGTGGGAGAGGAGAGGGGGAAACGCTGCATTGGGTGGGGGACACCTACAAGCCCTTCCTCCTGTATCTGTGGAAGACAAGGCAGGTAGGTACAAGACAGCAATCCAAGACTAGGTAACAAAGCAGAAGCAGAATAAATGAGCCATGAACAAATACTGTATAGTGGTTCAAGAACAAACAGAGATAAAAATCAAGCATGCTGCCAGAGCTGGGGCAGAAGATAGATTGGCCAGCAGGATTAGGATAAAAGCCAACTCAGGACTGGGACTGAGATGTGAACTGGAATACCAGAGCTCAGTGAACCAGCAAGGGCTGCAAAGTGTGCACATTTTTATATAGCTATGATCACCACTGAAATGAGAGGCAGGTGAGACAGAGTAAGACAGGTGAAAATAGCATTTGTATGGAAAAGCCAGGAGCAGGGATTGCTAAAAATCCATTGCTCAGAAAACTGGCATGAATTAGACACAGGACTGTACATCCTTATACCTGACAGTGAAGTATAAGCTAAAACCATACCTACATATTAAATATTTTTTGTCCTTGTGATGAAATTATATTGGTGTTATGTTGTGTGGTTCTTTCAGCAAATAATGCTCAGCAGCCTTCCATTTAATTAATTACTGTAGATACATTTTGTTACATTTATTCTATTGCCATAGAGAAGGCATTAGTATTTAATTTCTAATCACCATTACAGTGGATGCCACCTTCAGCTATATCGAGCACAGATGTCTCCTGTGCAACATGTTCAATATCAAAATAAAGGCAAACAGGTAATGCATATTTAGCTACTTAATAGCCCAACAAGACATTAAATAGCAGACTCTTTAAAGCAATATGGTAGCTAATGACCTATTCAATCATCTATGAATGTGCACAAATGGAATCAAAGATTAATAATGTCTTTTTTAAGCACTACAATGGATGGCTGATAGCACATAAATCGTTTCCATATAAATTGTTATTAATTTACTCTTTTGTAGTAGTGTCAGTGTATGTCACTCCTTTCATTCACCTTTCTCAAACATTCAAAGTCTATATTTAAAGGGAAATGATAATACAAATTACACAGACAGGTTTATTAGAATATTCTGTCATTATTTGTCGGGCATATTCTGAACTGCACCATGGACATATTTATGGAAATAATATATAACCCATCCATGACATTTTGCTGTTACTACATTTAGCCCCCATCCACACTGAATCAGACTTTCACATCATGCGACTTCACCTGAATCGCACAATTTCAAAGCCACATTTCAGCGCGACTGCAGGTGCTGACATCTGTGTGACTTCATGCAGAGATGTCTATGCAAGTCGCACCTGAAATCGCCAAAAGCAATGTCCATAAAGACATGAATGAACGAGTTGGGGTGGAGGAACACGACTGGCCTGGACAAAGGCCTGAGCTCAACCCGATAGAACACCTTTGGGATGAATTAGGGTGGAGACTGTGATCCAGGACTTCTTGTCCAACATCAGTGCCTAAACTACCAAATGTGCTTCTGGAATAATGGTCAAACATTTCCATAGACACACTCCTAAACCTTGTGGACAGCCTTTCCAGAAGAGTTGAAGCTGTTATAGCTGCAAACGGTGGGCCAACTCAATATTGAACCCTACGGACTAAAGCCTCGTACACACGATCAGATTTTCCGACGGGAATTGTGTGATGACAGGCTTTTGTCGGAAAATCCGACCATTTGTATGTTTCATCGGACAATTGTTGCGGAATATCCGCGGACAAATGTTGGATAGCATTCTTTAAAATTTTCTGCCAACAATTGTGTGTTGTCGGATTTTACGATCGTGTGCGTGCAAAGGCAGGCATCACAATACTTTTGACAATATAGTGTATGTGTACAAGCCGTACTCCTTTTAATATCCAAAAATTTTTATTATGATATGTAATAAAGTTTATAATATTTTTCAATTTTTGCTTCTGCAGTTCTCTTTGTCTGCAATGCCTATAATAGTCCATATTCCAGTGGAGAGTATTTCTTTTTTGTTCAGTTTGGGATGATGGTATTCTCGCAGCTCTCTACCATATATTTTTTATCTTTTAAGAGAAAGATGATAAAGGGAACTTAGACCTCTTGCACACGGGTGCCTCCGTTCTGTGGGATGAGCTTGCTCAGCGGGGATCACTCTACTTGTCCCCGCTGAGCAGCCGGATGACAGGTCCGTCTCTGCTTACTGAGCAGAGTGGAGATGAACAGAGACCACTTGTCCGCTTTCATCCCATCCCATCCCATCCGCCAGATGGATGGAAAATAGAGTCACTATCCGTCTGGTTTTGGCGGAAAGGATTGGAACGGATAGCAGTGGGTGTCAGCGGACATGTCCCCGCTGACATCTGCCGCTCCATAGAGGTGAATGGAGTGTCCAATCAGGTCTGCCTGAAAAACTGACTGCCGGACCTGATCAGACAGCCAGTGTGAAAGGGGCCTTAGGGAGGATATAAATCAGATAGTTGCTATTACTGATTTGTTCTAAATGATGCAGGCTCCAGGGATCTTGATCCTTCCTTTACTACCTAATGGGTCACTGAACTGGGAAAAGTATGCAGGATAATTGTTTAACCACTTACGGACCCGTCCGCCACAGGAATACGTCGCTATTTTGAAGAGGAATATCGTTGTTATGGAAGCAGCTAGCTACAATAACCCCGGTACCCTCTTCAAGAGCGGGCGGTCCGCTTTCAGATAAAAGTGGTCTGTGCAGCAGATTCGCTGCAAGATCACTTTTATGGGCGGCAGGAGAGGGGCTCCGCAGCTCTTCGGTGCCCTCTGCCGCTTACCGGAGCTGTCGGCAGCGGTGGAGGCGATCGGATGCTGTCCCTGGCTGAGAATGGAGACGAGTGAGGTGAAGATGGCCCCCACCCGTCTCCCATACCATTGCAGAGCGGAAGCGACGTCAAAACGTCACTTCTGCCAAATGCTCCTAAAGGGTCATTTTTTTTATTTTTATTTTATATTTCAGTTTTTGCTGGCTGCATACTTGTTCTAGGTAGATACTACAGGTGAATATTGTGCAAAAGTTAATTTATTTCACTAATGCAACTTAAAAGGTAAAACTAATATTTGAGATAGACTCATTAAATTCAAAGCAAGATAGTTCAAGCTGTGATTTGTCATAATTGTGATGATTATGGCTTACAGCTCATGAAAACCCCAAATCCACAATCTCAGAAAATTTGAATATTGTGAAAAGGTGCAATATTCTAGGCTCAAAGTGTCCCACTCTAATCCGCAAATTAAGCCATAACACCTGCAAAGGGTTCCTGAGCCTTTAAATGGTCTCTTAGTCTGGTTCAGTAGGAATCACAATCATGGGAAAGACTGCTGACCTGACAGTTGTGCAGAAAACCATTATTGACACCCTCCATAAGGAGGGAAAGCCTCAAAAGGTAGTTGCAAAGAAGTTGGATGTTCCCAAAGGGCTGTATCAAAGCAAATTAATAGAAAGTTATGTGGAAGGGAAAAGTGTGGAAGAAAAAGGTGCACAAGCAGCAGGGATGACCGCAGCCTGGAGAGGATTGTCAGGAAAGGGCCATTCAATAGTGTTGGGGACTTTCACAGGGAGTGGACTGAGGCCGGAGTCAGTGCATCAAGAGCCACCACACACAGACGGATCCTGGACATGGGCTTCAAATGTCGTATTCCTCTTGTCAAGCCACTCCTGAACAACAAACAACATCAGAAGCGTCTTACCTGGGCTAAAGAAAAACAGACCTGGTCTGTTGCTCAGTGGTCCAAAGTCCACTTTTCTGATGAGAGCAAATTTTGCATTTCATTTGGAAACCAAGGACCCAGAGTATGGAGGAAGAATGGAGAGGCACACACTGCAAGATGCTTGAAGTCCAGTGTGAAGTTTCCACAGTCTGTGGGGCATTGTCAAGAGAAAGATGAGAGACATGAGACCGAACAATGCAGAAGAGCTGAAGGTCGTTATTGAAGCATCCACAAGCTGATAGCTTCCATGCCATGCCGCATTGAGGCAGTAATTGCTGCAAAAGGGGCCCAAACCAAGTACTGAGTACATATGCATGCTTATACTTTTCAGAGGTCCGATATTGTTCTATGTACAATCATTGTTTTATTGATTGCATGTGTAGCGCCCACCCCATTTAGGGGTGCTATATACCCAAATTTAGGGGCTGGTCTGAGATAGTTGGGCTCAGACCATTCTCAATTTATAAGTTGTGCTGTTTTATTTCCAGGATGGTATACTGATGTGCAGTTCCCTGTGGCCTATAGGTGGCACTGCCAAAATGGGTCAGGGTTGAACCGCTGGTATTAGTGCTGTGCCTTGGGTGTACTCTCTCGGCAGCGCTACAGTGGGTGTGGTCGACCTGCTGTGCATGCTGGGAGAGGATACATTAGGGGCAGACGCCGCCTGGAAGGGTCTTCGTTCCAGAGTCGGAGTCCTGGTGTGTGGTGCATGGCCATCCAGGCCATGGGGCCACGTGTGCATCAGTCCCAGTCACCTTTAGTCCTGGGGCTGCATCTTCAGTACTGGGCCCAGCACCTTTAGCTGGAGCCCGCTTCAAGGAGGAGAAGTCCCAGGGTGTTCCTCGCGAGGGAGCCCGCTTCTAATGCCGCGTACACACGATCGTGATTCACGGCGGTGAAAACACCGCCGTGAATCACGGCATGAAAAAAAATGAAAAACGAGGGAACGGCATGTTCCCCCACACACGACCGTTTTTCCCATCATTTTTTTCTTTGGCGAGAAAAACGACCGTCTGTGGGCTCCGCGGCAGTGTCTCCCTATGGGAAAACTGCCGCGGAAAAAAATGATGGAAAAAACGATGAGAAAATTTAGAACATGTTCTAATTTTTCTCGTCGTTTTTCCTGCCGTTTTTCTCAACGAGAAAAACGGCATAAAGCCCACAGACGATCGTTTTTCTCGGCGAAAAAAAAAATGTCATTTTTCCCGACGGAAAAAATGTCATTTTTCCCGACGGGAAAAATGATCGTGTGTACGCGGCATAAGAAGAGGAAGCCGGGGAAGGACCTTTCTGATGGACAGGTGAGAGTTCACGGTGAAGGAAGGGGTCCGGTAACTCTCTGGAGGGATTCTTCTATCCACCAAGGGCCTAGTAATGTGCTGCTGCTGGCACCTGTCCTTAACCACTTGTCCCCCGCCCACTGTCAATTGACGGCGGGCGGAGGATACTCTCGTTCTGGGAGGACGTCATATGACGTCCTCCCTTTAAAACGAGCTAGGAGGCGCGCGCTCGCCGCCAGCGGCGCGCGCGTGCGCCCACCGCGTTCACAAGGCCCCGGTGCGCGTGCCCGGCGGCCGCGATTGTCGCCGGGCACCCGCGATTGCCCGGGAAACGAGCAGGAAAGTGGATCTCTGTGTGTAAACACAGAGATCCACGTCCTGTGAGGGAGAGGGGACCGATGGTGTGTCCCTTGTACATAGGGACAACCATCGGTCACCTCCCCCAGTCAGTCACCTCCCCCCACAGTAAGAACACATTGAGGGAACATATTTAACCCCTTCCCGCCCCCTAGTGGTTAACCCCTTCCCTGCCAATCACATTTATACAGTAATCAATGCATTTTTATAGCAGGGATCGCTGTATAAACGTGAATGGTCCCAAAAATGTGTCAAAAGTGTCCGATGTGTCCGCCGCAATATCGCAGTCACAATAAAAAATCGCAGATCGCCGCCATTACTAATAAAAAAATAAAGAAATAAAAATGCTATAAATCTATCCCCTATTTTGTACACGCTATAACTTTTGCGCAAACCCATCAATACGCGCTTATTGCGATTTTTTTTTTTTTTACCAAAAATATGTAGAAGAATACGTATCGGCCTAAACTGAGGAAAATTTTATTTAAAAAAAAAATGGGTATTTATTATAGCAAAAAGTAAAAAATAGTGTTTTTTTTCCAAACTGGACGCTCTTCTTTTGTTTATAGCACAAAAAATAAAAACCGCAGAGGTGATCAAATACCACCAAAAGAAAGCTCTATTTGTGGGAAAAAAAGGACACAAATTTCGTTTGGGAGCCACGTCGCACGACCGCGCAATTGTCATTCAAAGTGTGACAGCGCTGAAAGCTGAAAAATGGCTTGGGCAGGAAGGGGGTTTTCGTGCACAGTAGAGAAGTGGTTAAGTACCAGAAGCTAAGAGGTTCGGGGTCTGATAGATTCTGTGGCAGAGAGTCTCCCGATCGCATCTAGGAAAAGAATCTGATTGATCGTTCGAGCGTCACTTCGGCTGCTAGGATCCACTGTGTAGGAGACTATTTGGGTGAGCTAACCCTACTCTGGGATAGAGTAGAGATTGTAATATCCATTTGTGCCTGGACTGACCTCCCAAACCTTTCTGTCCTGTCTCTCTTCTACCCTTTTCCTATCTGCTGAACATTGAGAAAATAAACTCAACGTTGGCGTTTTAAAGTGGTGTGGACATTGGAATTACTGGGGGGAATACAGAGACTTGTCCCTATATCCTAGGAGACGAGAACCAACTGACGGAAGAACCTAGCTGTGGGACCCAAATACATAACACCACTTAACCTCCTCATCCAGGAGGGTACGGGCATATAGTACAGTGTGCCTTTTTCCTGCAATTGAGCCAAGGCAAGGGAAAAGGGTCCGTGTGCTACACATGTAATATTGTAATTTTCTGAGATTGTGGATTTGGGGTTTTTATGAGCTGTAAGCCATAATCATCACAATTATGACAAATCACGGCTTGAACTATCTTGCTTTGCATGTAATGAGTCTATCTCATATATTAGTTTCACCTTTTAAGTTGCATTAGTGAAAAAATTGAACTTTTGCACTATATTCAAATTTTTCAAGTTTCACCTGTATAAGCCAGGATCAGGATGACAGCTGCAAAGTTTGCTTCTTTCAAAATAAGTCAGCAATGTCAGATTCTATATTTCTATCTTCAAAGGCTCGCTTTAAATCTGAACTCCAGGCAATCAGATACAGTATATACACAGATGAAATACATATATGAGAGCTTTTTTACCTGTCAAGAGATTTGCATTTATATCCTCAGATTTATAAAGCCCAACCAAACAGCACAGACAGCCTGAAATCTATTTTTTTTCTACTGCAGTTAAATTGATTGTAAACACTTTTTTTTTTTTGGTATAACAAACATGTTATACTTACCTGCTCTGTGCAATGGTTTTCCACAAAGCAGCCCCAATTCTCCTCTTCTGGGGCCCCCTAATGGCACTCTCAGCTCTTCCTTTTCCCCGTGTGCCACCATAGAAAGCTACTTTCAATGGTGGCACACGTGCTGGCTGGATGTGAATTTTCTCTGACTTCACCTGCTGCATGCTTGTTCTAGGTCAGTTGGTCAGAAAGGTTTGATGTTGGAAACCAAGTCAGTTAGCATTATCAGAAGTAGATCAGCAAAGGCAGCCTACACAAAGATCTATGCAAAAGGTCCGTAAAAGTTTTCTAAATTCTGCTTCTTTTCTATAACTAAAACTGTAGCTGTCCACAATTATCTACTGTTGACAAGAGATGAGAAAGTAGAAAAAATCTGTTTCCACATTTTGAAAGTCTGAAAAGAATTTCCGCCCCTTGTGACATCATTGATTTTGATGTGCACAAATCAGATCAATAATCTCTACTGTTGACTATGGAAAATGTGCAAACAAACAACATCGTATTGTGTCTGCAGTTTCCCAAAAGCGACAAGCAGAATGTGAACATTTACTATCAGACACATAGATAATTTAAAAGCCTTGTACAGTCAAAGTAGTACAAGCCAGATAATACATTTTAAGACACACATAAAGATGGGCCTGCATGTAAATGATGGTTCCCAGCTATCTATATACTTTTAATGACAATCTCTAGTCACTCTTTTCTTATCCACAATTATATAAAGAAATATAAGGAAATTCTGGAAAAAGACAAACTTTTATCTCATTGCCAAATAGTCTGGGCATAAGCTTTATATGACGAGAACACTAAAATATTAGATTGTAAATCACTGGTACACATGCATTTTTATACCCAATTATTTCTAATAAATCAGATAAATATTGGAGATGTATTTTTATCATGGTTATGTGATAGTTTAGGCATTTGTGAGTTATTTTGGAGATGTGCAAAGAGAGATCATACAATTAGACTTGTGCACAACGGAAAAATTTGGTTAGTTTCGGTTCGTTTCTTGTGCACAACGGAAAAATTTGTTTAGTTTCGGTTAGTTTCTTTTCGGTCCTGTTGATTCGCAATCGATCTTAATTTTGCTAGATGGGATTTTTCGTGTTCGGACTAATTCGTACTTTCGGTAGAGTACATTGTTTTTCGTTGACTCTGGACACAACTCCTACTTTCGTAACTTTTTTTGGGTTCGATGATTCGTAATTTTCCGTGTCTCTCTCACAACGACGCTGCCTATTATGCCTAATGTGCTTTGAATGGATTTGTACTTTTCTAAATACATAGCGGTTATTTGTAACGATTCGTTTTTTACATGCGGCTCTAGCCTCCGCCCCAGTACACCATTTTGAGAGGGAGTTCAGCACGGTGAGGGAGAAGCAGAGATCAGAGCAGAGTGTTATTGTGCTTCGAATGGATTCGTACATTCGTAACTTTTTTCATAACGAATTATGCCGAAGACATTCGAGCATTCGCTATTTGCGATATAATTTTTTTTCGGATTCGTTTTTATTCGTAATTGCTTTGTTCGGAAATGCTTCAGAATATCCGAAAGTTGCTAAATTTCGACAAATTTCGATTAGTTACGAAACGAATTGCACAAGCCTACATACAATCACTTGCAGGTAAAATCAAACTGTATGTAGTGTCACCCCCACGGGAGCCGCTGGTATGTTGCCCAGGTCTTCCCCACTTTTACTCCACAGCCACGCACAAGGTAGGTTCACACAGCCAGGTGCACACACTCACTTCCGCTTGTTACTCCAATGACCAGTCTAGGGGCTTTGTTTTTGCTTTTTTATTGGAGAACTTGGATAAGGTAAGGGATATAGTGGGATACTTCCAATTTGAACTATTCACACTGAGGACTCTAACTTCTTTTCCTAGTGAAAGTTAGCTGAAGTCCTTGCAGAAGGCAGATACAGACTTCTTCACAGCAGCAGCACGCTGATTGCAGAACAGAGCAATGTCCCTTAGTAAAGTAGTGGACAGTCCTGGCCAAAGCTCTAAGAACACTAGCCAGTGTTCTTTGTGTGGACCCTCAGCTGACTTAGAGCACAAGAGCTCTGTCTAAGGCGTTGTCTGTACTCCTGAAGCCCCACCAGCAGCCTTCTCTCTCCATAATACCAGCCCAGTTGATCTGTAAACTCTCCATCTGTAAACTCTCCCTCTGTCAGCTATGGTAGGACCAGGGTGAGCCACACAGACTTCAGGCCCTCATAACACCCACTTGAGGCCACATGGCAGCAAGTTCCGGGGGAGGCAGCGCATCTCCTCCAGCCAGGTGCAATCCTCTGTAGGGAGCCCATGTGCTATTTGATCACAAATACAGGCATGCCTAGAGGTACCTCCCCATGTAATTGGCCAGGGTGGTATGAATACTTAGGCTCCCATCTGCTAGGTTTCTATATACTGTTCGTCACCTTCCATAGTTGCTAAGACATAGTGAAAATCAAGACAGCATGAGCAGCACCAGCATCACAGCTCTCTGTTAAGCAGACAGCAATTAGATTTACCCTAAAACAAAGCAGAACCTCCTGCAAATACATTTGAATACCAGGTCAAAGGTGACAACCAATATAGCAAAAAAGAGTGCCCTGTCCCCTTAAATGAAATTCAAAATCAATTCATGTGTCTTTCAATACTTTTTGTAAACAAACTTACTCACACAAAAAAAGGTAAATTAAATCACCCTGCGGTCAGTATACTTCAAAATCCAATAATTGAAAGCAGATAATGTGCAAATTATAAATAATGAAAAAATCTATTTTTTAAATCAGCATAGAAGAGTCCCTAACTTTGTAAACCAATATTTTACAAAAAGAGTCAATGTGTGAATGCGTATTAAAAAACTCAATATTTCTTCAGTACATAAAAATAACCCTTGAAAAGTCCCTACTTGTTGCAAACAAAAGTGCTCAGTGCTCACAATAAAAAAGTGCAAACATGCTGAAAGTGCCTATGAGTTCCAATATATCAGACATTTGACCAGACAGCTTTCAAAAATCTCAGCCAAGGTGTCATCCACACAGTCTCGGCATGATAACCTCACAGACCCAGCTCCGTCCAACACGTTTCCCTGTAGAAGGCATCCTCCGGGATTGGAGAAATTACATTTTTAGCAGAGTTGCGCTATAAGATCCTTTCTTTTTATGTTTACTATATACACATGACAGAGTCTAAACTGGGAAGTGTGGACAGAGTTTAAGCAGACGCTGGAGACTTGGATCTCAGCTCTATCTGCAGGAGCCATAGGTCTGAATGATAATCCATGGCTGAGAGCATTGGCTCCTTGGATATACATCACCGCTAATGATCTCTATAATTTGAGATCATTAGGGTCTGGTACGAGGCTACAATACCCAATATTTCCTCAGTCCACAAAATCAATCCTTGAAGAGTCCATACTTGGTGCAAACAAAAGTGCTCAGTGCTCACAATAAAAAAGTGCAAATGTGCTGAAAGTGGCCGTGAGGTATTGTAGCCTCTTATCAGACCCTAATGATCATAAATTATAGAGATCATTAGCGCTGATGTGTTTCCAAGGAGCTGACACTATCAGCCTTGGATTATCATTCAGACCTATGGCTCCTGCAGATAGAGCTGACAGCCAAGTCCCCAGCATCTGAATAAGCTCTGTCAACACTTCCCAGCCTAAATTTCGTCACTCATTCATATTGAACATAAGAAAGGATCTCATAGCACAACTCTGCTAAAAACTTCCATTTCTCCAATCCCAGGGGACACCTTATACGGGGAAATGTGTTGGACAGAGTTGAGAAACGTGTTGGGCCACCAACAGCCCTAGTATGGCTGCTCCAACTTCAGAGCTTTTGCATGCGGCCATGACATCACCACACCTGGGAGCAGACCCGCCACACTGCAGAGAGAAAGAAAGAGGTGTGGGTGGCTTAGACCAGTGTTTCTCAACTCCAGTCCTCAAGGTACCCCAACAGGTCATGTTTTCACTATTTTCCTCAGATTAAACAGCTGTGGTAATTACTATGGCAGTGAAACTGATCAAATCACCTGTGCAAAATAATGGTAAGCCTGAAAACATGACCTGTTGGGGCGTCTTGAGGACTGAAGTTGAGAAACACTGGCTTAGACAGATAACCAGAAAAGGAGCAGTTTCAAACAGATGCAGGGAAAGAAGCAAACTTGCACCATCCAAGCTGGTTGATTTAAGCCAAGAAATCTATAATAGCCTCAAAGATCCAGAGAAGGGCTCCCAATTTTAATGGCACATTTAGTAGTCCAAGACTTTAGACCAGGAGAGGTTAAACCTAATTGGAAGCCATTTTATTAGCAGTAAGTAAGAGAGTGTCCAACAACACCTAGCCCATGAACATTTCAAAGGCAAAAATGAAAATGAAGGTATGCTGTCTGCAGAAACATTTATAGATATCACTAGTCCTGTGGGTAGTTAGGGGCGAGGACATTACCACATGTATGAAGAATGATAGCCTTTTGTTACCTTTTCAGATATATAGATATATATATATATATCTATATATCTACAGTAGGTGCCGCCGATATTGTGTTTCTATCGCGCTCCCATCGCCGAGATTCTCGGCGACAGGAGTGCCGAGATGTCGGTAGCAGGGTGGCGACACGTGTCGCGCTCGCTGCAATGGCGAGGAGACGCGACACTGTATTGAGCGGGGATCCGACGCGGATTCCCGCCAATACCAGGCACTGCGTTTGGTATGAATCCTGAGCGGGAACTCCACGCCAATTTTTAAAGAAAAACCCGGCGTGGGTTCCCCCTCCAGGAGCATACCAGGCCCTTGGGTCTGGTCTGGATTTGAAGGGGAACCCTACGCCGAAAAAACGGCGTGGGGGTCCCCCTCAAGATCCAAACCAGACCCTTATCCGAGCACGCAACCTGGCAGGCTGCAGGGGAAGAGGGGGGGACGAGAGCACCCCCCCCCCCCTCCCTCCTGAACCGTACCAGGCCACATGCCCTCAACATGGGGGGTTTGGTGCTCTGGGGCAGGGGGGCGACCTGCGGCCCCCCACCCCAGAGCACCCTGCCCCCATGTTGATGAGGACAGGGCCTCTTCCCGACAACCCTGGCCGTTGGTTGTCGGGGTCTGTGGGCGGGGGGCTTATCGGAATCCGGGAGCCCCCTTTAATAAGGGGGCCCCCGGATCCTGGCCCCCCACACCCTATGTGAATGAGTATGGGGTACATCGTACCCCTACCCATTCACCTGGTGGAAAAAAATGGTAATAAAAACACAACACAGTTTTTAAAAGTATTTTATTGCACCGCTCCGGAGGTCTTCTTCCGACTTCGGGGGTCTCCGGTGTCGTCGCCGCGCTCTCCGGTTCTTTCTTCTGCCGGGCCTCCGCTAACTTCTTTTTAGCTCTTTTGCTAGCGGAGGACCGGTCTTCTCCGTCGCCTTCTTCTTCTCCCGCTCTCCGGTTCTTTCTTCCGCCGGCCCCTCCACTAACTTCTTGTAGCTCTTTTGCTAGTGGAGGAGCCGGTCTTCCCGTCGTCGCTGTCGCCGTCTTCTTCCCTCTTCTCCTCCTCGATGTTGACTCGACGCTTCCTCTCACAGTAATGATAAATCTTTGGTCCGCAGAGATTAATATAGGCTTCACATGACGTCACAGTCACATGGTCCCATGACGTCATGTTAAAGGGGGCTCCCGGATTCCGATAAGCCCCCCGCCCGCAGACCCCGACAACCAATGGCCAGGGTTGTTGGGAAGAGGCCCTGTCCTCATCAACATGGGGGCAGGGTGCTCTGGGGTGGGGGGGCCGCAGGTCGCCCCCCTGCCCCAGAGCACCAAACCCCCCATGTTGAGGGCATGTGGCCTGGTATGGTTCAGGAGGAAGGGGGGCCGCTCTCGTCCCCCCCTCTTCCCCTGCGGCCTGCCAGGTTGCGTGCTCGGATAAGGGTCTGGTTTGGATCTTGAGGGGGACCCCCACGCCGTTTTTTTCGGCGTAGGGTTCCCCTTCAAATCCAGACCAGACCCAAGGGCCTGGTATGCTCCTGGAGGGGGAACCCACGCCGTTTTTTTCTTTAAAAATTGGCGTGGAGTTCCCGCTCAGGATTCATACCAAACGCAGTGCCTGGTATTGGCGGGAATCCGCGTCGGATCCCCGCCTATCGGCAATGCGTGTCGCTCATCGTGAAAGGAACATTTTTTCCTTTCCCGATGACGAGACAGCTCGGCGCTGGCTCTCGCGACGGAGCTCATAGGGTGTCAATGTCGAGATTGACACAATATCGGCGGCACCTACTGTATATATATATATATATATATATATATATATATATATATATATATATATATATAGCACATATTTGTTGTATATTAGGTATTGATGCCTTCATTTATTTCTTCCTCTTAATCTGTGTCTCAGACCAAGCTTCTTGCCCTCCCTGTAATAATGCTTAAATGTTTTGGTTCACTGCTCTTTTCTATTAATCAGTCATCTCCTCAATGTTAATGTGTGAAATCGGTAAGTCAGTCAATGGCTATCATCAAGACAAGGTTTATTGCTGAGGCAGGGACTATGCAGCATCTCTCTTTGAAGGCACTTTGTAAAATGTGCTACCTTGCTCTTTATCCCATTGTCATAAATTTGATCACAGACAGGTTGTCACACGGAAGATAATTGACGTTCATTTGCTCAGCAAGCATAGCAATTATACGTAAAACTTCATTGAAAACAGATGGCTATAGGGCAACCCTGTAAACTTTTGTATATCCTGTACAAAAAACAAAACAAATACTAGATGCTTGATATTATGGCTGAATGAATTTCGTTGCCAGATATAGATCTAAGTAAAGATTCTCTTTTTAGGCATTTATTATTTAAAAGCACGCAAGTGTACCTTACCTGCCATTAGTCTAGAAAATGTCCTTTTTCAGAATGCTCTTTACTCTTTGTGTGTAAAATGTCGTTTTTTTTTTATTGTAGAACTCAGTTTTAACTTGAATTTATATGTTATTCAATATTATGTTATAACTCACAATTGTAGCATTTACAACATGCTTATCAGAGGTGTCTTCAGAAGTGTTTTATGCTCATTATATTCTTGAAGCTCCAATTTGGGTTACCTTTATTTACATAAATTTGTCTCACGTAGTTACTCTAAATTAATATGATATGTGGCTTGGGATTAGCTTTGATCACGACCTCTTAGTAATGGTCTTTCTTGACACCACACTTACTTCATAGCTGTAAACCAGAGAAACCTGAAACCTATGGAAAGTGTTTATAAAGGAAACACTGGGAAGTTCTGGTGAATCATTTACGGCTATTCTCCCAAGTGACATTCAAAGGCATTCACCTGGCATTCCACAGTCCCATTCACCCTGTATATAATAGAATGAATGTGGTACCAGGTGACTGTAACAGCTGGTGAACAACCTTCGAATGTCTTAAGTACTGTGAGCTGTCAGGACAGCTTTTAGGCTTGCAGGTGAATTTATTGGCAGGAGCTCTCCGTAGTGCTGAAATCGTGTTTATATGCAGTTTCAGCACTATGAGGAGTAACCATTTCCTATTGTTTAACACTGGTAAACAAACAAAGCAGAATTTACTTCAGTGAGCATGCAGCATCCTGCTATGCTGATACAAGTCCAGATGTCTTTTATCATGAGTGGGTACTTTGAGAGAAATTCACCCCAAAAAACAGGAGTCCCCCTCCTAAAGCACAGTGCAAATGGAATACAAGTTTATATGTCAGGCTGGTTAGAGTTTTTTCTCATGGAGTACATTTGTTAAACAATTTTTAAAAAGTTAATCATAGAAGTGGTGAATCATTAGTAAAAATACAGGTTCAGCAGACTTCTTAAACAATTGTTGGATTTTCAGATGAGTAAATTTCAGGTAAATGTGCTGTAAAAATTAACCACTTCAATACCAGGCACTTATATACCTTCCTGCCCAAGCCAATTTTCAGCTTTCAGCGCTGTCCTAATTTGAATGACAATTGCGCGGTCATGCTACACTGTACCCAAACAATTTTTTTATCATTTTGTTCCCACAAATAGAGCTTTCCTTCGGTGGTATTTGATCGCCTCTGCGATTTTTATTTTTTGCACAACAAATAAAAAAAGAGCGAAAATTTTGAAAAAAAATATGTTTTTCTTTGTTTCTGTAAAGTTTTTTGGTAAATAAGTATGTTTTCTTCTTCAATGATGGGCCCTGATATGGCTGCACTGACGGGCACTGATAAGGCGGCAGTGATGGGCACCGATGAGGTGGAACCAATGAGGTGGCACCAATGAGGCGGCACTGATGGGCACTGATAGGTGGCACTGGTGTGCGGCACTGATGGGCACTCATAGGTGGCACTGATGGGCACTCATAGACGGCACTGATGGGCACTCATATGCGGCACTGATGGGTACTTATGGGTGGCACTGATGGGTACTTATGGGTGGCACTAATAGGGGGCACGGAAGGGCACTGATAGGTGGGCACGGATGGGCACGGATGGGCACTGATAGGTGGCACTGATAGACACTGGTGGGTGCCACTGATGACTCTGGTGGGTGGCATTGCTGGGCATCACAAAAAAAATTGTGCCAAGATGGTGCCAGCCAGTGCCAATTTGTGGGCACTGATTGGCATAAGTTAGGCATATTTTTATACATGTGGATGGCCATGGGGGACTTACCTGGCCATCCACATGTTAGGTGCTTCCCTGGTGGTCCTGGGCGACATCCTGGTGGTCTAGTGTGGGCATCCGAGGGGGGGCTGCGCTGATAAACAATCAGCGCGAACCCCCCTGTCAGGAGAGCCGTCGATCGGCTCTCCTCTACTCGCCTCTGTCACACGCGAGTGAGGAAGAGCCGATCAATGGCTCTTCCTGTTTACATCGTGATCAGCCGTGATTGGACGCGGCTGATCACGTGGTAAAAAGCCTCCACCGGAGGCTCTTTACCGAGATCAGTGTAGCGGTGGGTCAGACTGACACACCGCTCCACCGATCGCCGCGATGCGTGCCCCCCGGGCGCGTGGCGGCTGTTATCCTGCAGGACATCAATAGACGTCCAGTCAGGATAACACAACCACTTCCCTGACGTCAACCTCCTATTGACCGGGCGGGAAGTGGTTAACAACTGCTTTCCGTCTGCCGTATAATAAAATGACCAATGGGGCGTGAGCATTCTGGTCCTGAAAGGATGTCATACGATGTCCTCCAATTCTTGGTGCACGGCGCAGCGATTGGTGGTGTGCCGTGTCCCTGGTAGCGATGAGCCGAACACCCCCCAGTTCGGTTCGCACCAGAACTTGCGAACAGGCAATAAATTTGTTCGAACATCCAAACACCGTTAAAGTCTATGGGACTCGAACATGAAAAATCTAAAGTGCTAATTTTAAAGGCTTATATGCAAGTTATAGTCCTAAAACGTGTTTGGGGACCCGGGTCCTGCCCCAGGGGACATGTATCAATGCAAAAAAAAGTTTTAAAAACGCCCGTTTTTTCGGGAGCAGTGATTTTAATAATGCTTAAAGTGAAACAACAAAAGTGAAATATTCCTTTAAATTTCGTACCTGGGGGGTGTGTATAGTATGCCTGTAAAGCAGCACGTGTTTCCCATGTTTAGAACTGTCCCTGCACAAAGTGTCATTTCTGAAGGAAAAAAAGTCATATAAAAGCACTCGCGTCTATAATGAATTGTCAGCTCCCGGCAATACAGAGACCAGTCATTGAAAGTCATTGATAAAAAAAAAAAAAAAAATGCGTGGGGGTCTCCCCAAATTCAATTACCAGGCCCTTCAGGTCTGGTATGGATTTTAAGGGGAACTCCACGCCAAATTTTAAAAAAAATTGGCGTGGAATTCCCCCCAAAAATCCATACCAGACCCTTTATCAGAGCACGCAACCTGGCAGGCCACAGGAAAAGAGGGGGGACGAGAGAGTGCCCCCCCTCCTGAACCGTACCAGGCCACATGCCCTCAACATGGGGAGGATGCTTTGGGGGTCTGTGACCCCTCAAAGCACCATGTCCCCATGTTGATGGGGACAAGGGCCTCATGCCCACAACCCTTGCCCGGTGGTTGTGGGGGTCTGCAGGCGGAGGGCTTATTGGAATCTGGAAGACCCCTTTAACAAAGGGGACCCCCAGATCCCGCCCCCTATGTGAATTGGTAAGGGGTACATTGTACCCCTACCATTTCACAAAGAAAGTGTAAAATTAAAAAAAAAACACACAGACACCGTTGGGAAAGTCCTTTATTAAAAAAAAAAACCATTCCAGCGATCTAATCCAGTCTGTCCAGCGTTGTTCTCTATGTCCCGCGGTGATCCGATGTCCAGCGCTGCAGTCTCCTCCAGTCTCCACTCCACACGAAACCCCCATGACGTACGAGGGGGCGGGGTCACCCGTCACATCATAGGGTAAGCCCCAGCTTTCCCCGCTTGCCAGGGAATAGCCAATGACGTAGGCGGGACACCGCCTACATCATTGGCTATTCCCCGGCAAGTGGGGAAAGACGGGGCTTACCCTATGATCTGACGGGTGACCCCACCCCCCCGTACGCCAGATCCCGCCTACGCCATTGGCTATTCCCCGGCAAGCGGGGAAACCCAGGCTTTCCCAGTGACGTGCGGGTGACCCCGCCCCCCTCTGATGTAACACAGGATTCCCGTTTTATTTTTTATTTTTTTATTTTTAATAAAGGACTTTCCCAACTGTGTCTGTGTGTTTTTTTTTACAATTTTTTACACTTTCTTTGTGAAATGGTAGGGGTACAAAGTACCCCTTACCAATTCACATAGCGGGGCCAGAATCTGGGGGTCCCCTTTGTTAAGCCCCCGCCCGCAGACCCCCACAACCACCGGGCAAGGGCTGTGGGGATGAGGCCCTTGTCCCCATCAACATGGGGACATGGTGCTTTGGGGTCCAGACCCCAAAGCATCCTCCCCATGTTGAGGGCATGTGGCCTGGTACGGTTCAGGAGGGGGGGGCACTCTCTCGTCCGCCCCTCTTTTCATGTGGCCTGCCAGGTTGCGTGCTCAGATAAAGGGTCTGGTATGGATTTTTGGGGGGAACTCCATGCCATTTTTTTTTTAATTCGACGTGGAGTTCCCCTTAAAATCCATACCAGGCCTGATGCAGGATTCCCCTTAATATCTATACCAGTCCTGAAGGGCCTGGTAATTGAATTTGGGGGGACCCCCACGCATTTTTTATTTTATTTTTATCAATGACTTTTAATGACTGTTCTCTGTATTGCTGGGTGCCGACAATTCATTATAGCCACGAGTGCTTTTAAATGACTTTTTTTTCCTTCAGAAATGTCACTTTGTGCAGGGACAGTTCTAAAAATGGGAAACATGCGCTGCTTTACAGGCATACTATACACACCCCCCTAGGTACGAAATTTAAAGGAATATTTCACTTTTATTGTTTCACTTTAAGCATTATTAAAATCACTGCTCCCGAAAAAACGGCCATTTTTAAAACTTTTTTTTGCATTGATACATGTCCCCTGGGGCAGGACCCGGGTCCCCGAACACTTTTTATGACAATAACTTGCATATAAGCCTTTAAAATTAGCACTTTAGATTTCTCCCATAGACTTTTACAGGGTGTTCCGCGGTTTTTCGAATTTGCCGCGAACATCCCAAATTGTTAGCTGTTCGGCGAATGGGCGAACAGGCAATGTTCAAGTCGAACATGAGTTAGACTCGAACTCGAAGCTCATCCCTAGTCCCTGGGAAACAGGGCATTACTGATCACGGTAAAGAGCCTATGACATACTGTAGGCGCTTTACCATGTGATCAGCTGTGTTCGATCACAGCCAATCACAGTTTGATGAAAAAAAGGAAAAAAAGGAAGAAAGGGGGCACTGGCAACTAAATAATAAACTATAAATTAAATGAGATTAAATAGAGCTATTCAACCATACTGTGATAAATAACATATTGAATAGACATTAAATAAACAATACTAAATACCAATGTGAAAAACAATAATGGTGGTTGCTATGGGCAACACAATACTTGCGGTGTAAGATAGTAGCAATAATAAAACAAATATCTGGTGCCAAATAGTGAAATTAGCAACAATAGTCCAATGTTATTGAATGAACAAGCAATTGGTGATTCCTTAGTGACTCAGTGTACAGTCCATAAAGAGAAAAAATGTAATGCCACAGAAATGGTGATCCAAATTGATCTTGAAGTATCACCTTCACCACCTAGATATAACACCCGAAGTGCTCAATGAATAGATGGCCACTTACCACAAGATGTTGACCCCCTTAGCTAAAAAGAGGTCAAATGCACTTAGAGCAAGATGGCACTTGCTAACATGGAAGATGTAGTTCCGGATCAGTCAGACTCCCCATGCATGGCTCAGACTAGAATATGTGAACAAAATGAATAGAACCAAGAATAGTGTAATCCCATTTTAATAAAAGTTAAAAGCAATATAAAAGAAGGGCCAAGTGGCTGCTTACATTTGGTTGTGCCTTAGCCCGGCACTGAGGCTGGAAGGCATGGTAGTGTAACAATTCCGTCCGTCCGTCCGTTAGAAACCTGGCGTGCGTTCCACCTGTGACAGCGGCAAGCCAGCGGAACCGGAAATGAGGTAGGAACGTGACCAAGTACCGCCTTGACGTACGTTTTGTCTAACACGTTGCTTCCTGATGACGTGTTAGATGAAACGTACGTCGAGGCGGTACTTGGTCACGTTCCTACCTCATTTCCAGTCCCGCTGGCTTGCCGCTGTCACAGGTGGAACGCACGCCAGGTTCCTAACGGACGGACGGACGAAATTGTTACACTACCATGCCTTTCAGCCTCAGTGCCGGGCTAAGGCACAACCAAATGTAAGCAGCCACTTGGCCCTTCTTTTATATTGCTTTTAACTTTTATTAAAACGGGATCACACTATTCTTGGTCCTATTTGTTTTGTTCACATATTCCAATCTGAGCCATGCATGGGGAGTCTGACTGATCTGGGACTACATCTTCCATGTTAGCGAGTGCCATCTTGCTCTAAGCGCATTTGAACTCTTTTTAGCTAAGGGGTCAACATCTTGTGGTAAGCGGCCATCTATTCATTGAGCACTTCGGGTGTTATATCTAGGTGGTGAAGGTGATACTTCAAGATCAATTTGGATCACCATTTCTGTGGCATTACATTTTTTCTCTTTATGGACTGATCACTGAGTCACTAAGGAATCACCAATTGCTTGTTCATTCAATAACATTGGACTATTGTTGCTAATTTCACTATTTGGCACCAGATATTTGTTTTATTATTGCTACTATCTTACACCGAAAGTATTGTGTTGCCCATAGCAACCACCATTATTGTTTTTCACATTGGTATTTAGTATTGTTTATTTAATGCCTATTCAATATGTTATTTATCACAGTGTGGCTGAATAGCTCTATTTACGGTAATCTCATTTAATTTATAGTTTATTATTTAGTCGCCAGAGCCCCCTTTCTTCCTTTTTTTCACATTGCACTATTGGTTTATCCACATAGTTATAGGGGTGCAGCTTAATTAATTTTCTTCTCAAATATAATCTATTTCATTAATTGCATTTGGCGCGAGGTACCCAATTTTTTCAATCACAGTTTGATGATCAGCATTCCTCTACTCATGCTGACAGCATGTGAGGCGAGGAGAGTCAGTAAGTGGAATTCCTCAGCGGGAACATCTGCACTGACAATCAGTGTCCCGATTATTAGTGCAGCCCCAAAAGTGCCCACCAGTGCTGCCAATCAGTGCTCACCAGTGCTGCAAATTAGTGCCCACCAGTCCTACCTGTCAGTGCCCATCAGTAATGCCTGTCAGTGCCCATCAATGTCTCCTCCTCAGTGCCAACTATCAGTGAAGACTATCAGTGCTGTCTAACAGTGCTGCCTATCAGTGCTACTTTCAGTGGTGCCTATCAGTGCCTTTCATTGCCGCCTATCCATGCCACCTATCAGTGTCCATAAGTGCTGCCTATCAGTGCCCCTTAGTGCCACCTATCAGTGTCCATCAGTGCTGCATATTAGTGCTGCCTCATCAGTGTCAATCAGTGCCACCTCATTAGTGCAACCTCATCAGTGCCAATCAGTGTAGACTCATCAGTGCCCATCAGTGCAGCCTCATCAGCGCACATCTGCAAAGGTGAAAAATTACTTATTTACAAAATTTTAACACAGAAACTACATAAGAAAAAAAAATGCAAAATTTTCAGTCTTTTTTCATTTGTTTAGAAAAAAATAAAACAAACAGTGGTGATTAAATACCACCAAAAGAAAACTCTATCTGTCTCAAAAAAAATGTAAATGTTGTTTGGGTGCAGCGTTGCCTGACTGCGCAATTGTCACTCAAAGTGCAACAGCACTGAAAGCTGAAAATTAGTTTGGGCAAGAAGGGGGTGAAAGTGCCCAGTAGGCAAGTGGTGGATTGGATCTGAGATATTTGTCACCCAGAATGCTGATTGGAGTGGTCATTGGCTCCTAGGAAGCCTGGTGAGGTATAAAGGTTAGTCTCCCTTTGAGAGACTAATCATAAAATTCCTCTGTTGCTCTGGGCCTAGAGTTCAGATCTCAGATGATTTTAAGTTGGTCTGCAAGCCTAGCTGCCCCGGTCCACAAGGCAAGAGCACATGAAGGTTTTAGCTACCAAATGTGATTTTGTTCAGGCTAAGGAAAAAAATATAATATGCACTATATGGGCCAATGTATTTGCTGAAGTAATCAGGACTTTGTGCCTGTGTTTTTACTACTTAAATAAGCTGCTTTCAGTTAATACCAAACAAAAAAATAATCATGGGGCCAGTAATTTATCAAAGATGCCAAAGAGCTATATGGTGCCAAAGGGCTACCACCCAAGTGTGTCCCCTGTCACAACACATACAATAAGTTCAGTTTGGATGTAACCATTTAACCTTCCAGTATTATTGTGGTGTTATGGGAGGAGGCATCCTTAGGAAACAAATGCAAACATACAAAACCCAACTAGTAGTGGCCCTGGTAGGAAATTAAACCAGAACAGCGTTACTGCAGAGCCACAATACTTAGCAGCAGTTCTGTGTATTCTATTAACCAATTAAATCCCAATCACTTTTCTTCCTAAATCCCTTGGTGTCCCACAGTATTTCTTCTTCGTTTTTTTTTTTTTTGGATAGACAGGGCTTTAATTTGGTAGCAAATTTGGATACATATATTTTACTTCCTTGATATACATTTGGAACAAATAGTAAAAATAATACATTTTCTTCTAATATTTTCCAACACAACGGCTGTATAGTTTGAGTACCCCTCCCCAGTAAAGGAAACTCGTAAAGTTATCACCAACTTGCATTTAAAAGCTTTTCTGACCATTTTATTTAAGAGAAGATTCCTCAACACCAAGGGAATCACCCTCACATGGGTTTTCAGCATCACATAGGACAATACCGCCTTCTAGCTATTTGACCTGTATAGTTCCTCTGAGTTCCACTCATACTAAATCTCTCTCCCCAGGCATCAGCCTGGTCAAAGTGGTGAAAATGTCTGTCTGGCTGGCTGACACTGACAGCTGGTGGTTCAAGTGCTAGTGCCAGCAAGGGCCTGCAGAAGCTGCTAAGACAGGCTGTAGCTTGGCCGCTATTTTAAAACAGTGGTTGGGACTCATGTAATTAAGTGCTTGCTTTGTAAATTGTTACTGCTTTGTAAATGAGTAAATACAACATATATAATTCTAGCACCCAGCTTTTCTGAATATTTTTAGAATCATCCAGTATGAAGGCGCACTAACCCTAAACATTTCCTTGTCACTGTAAACTATGAATGGGTACAACTAACTTACCTATTTATCCAAGAAAGGTTATGAATAAAAGAATCAATGTAATACAAGATAGATCTTGGTTTGTACAGATCAATTTTCTTATTTCCAATTAGGAAAAACTTGAACTTCCTCACTTCGTCTAGAAAACGTTCTGCTATGTTTCAACACAATATTAGTTTATATCACAATACAATTCACATACTGCAGACAATTAGGAGAAAGTATAGACATGTAAATGATGTGAAACAGAACTGACAAATAGCACACACACTATTATTTTTGTTAACGAAGACTGAGATGTTAACTGTTTGCTGTGACAAATCTGTAGCTACCAGTAGTGTTTATACTGGCATGAGATTTAAAAGGGGTTAAAATGAAAAAATATTATAGAAGTGAAACCATGGAGACACCAAGAATGACTCTGATGAACACTAATGTCCCCATCTGTCATAGTTCCTCTGCTCCATTATCATATGAAAACACAACTTGCATGTGACTCATTTTGGGCATGCAAATTTACTGCATATTAAGAAGTTAAGTAAGGCCCTTAACAAGCTCTCCATACTTTATATTCCTTACCAATAAGATGTATTTGGCAGTTCAGCCCACAAAACGGAAAATAAATTGCTGAAACTGTCTATCACATTACTGCAGGGCCGAAATGTAAATGCTCTCAGAATAAAAGAAAAAAAAAAGAAAAAACAGAGGCCCGGCCATTTCAATATATACATGGGAACAATAACAAAGAAGGAAGCTGCTTTTCAACATTTAATTGCTGCTGGCACCAGCAGAAAATACCAACAAACACTTTTCCCAGCTTAAAGGTTTTATTTCCAATTTACTTCAGGTTACCTCAGACGTGAATTAACACTGATACGTTTTTGACATCGTTTTTTTTTTTTTAATGCCGCTCTATAACAAACAACTCAATTACCTCAAGCATCCGGATATTTACTAACGTCCAAAGAGGCATCTACCTGTAGCAATTATATGGCTGGCTGTTCTCTGGCTCATCATGTCTGCACTATTCAAATCAAAACATGCCCATACATCCAGGCATTGCATGAAAATCAATTCTCGCTCAAGCTACAAAAAGCCACTTAGTGCTTCTATTCCTTGTTTAGCTAATGTTCTACCCACAATACTTTTCCCTCCTAAAAAAACATATCTATGTTATTAAAGCCATTAGCCGTTCTCTGTCGCTGGCGACTATACACTTTCAGTGGCTGCAGGCTACAAAGAGCAGCTAAAATGGCTGTAGCCTGACTGTGAATTTGTTTTGTATTGAAGAGCGAATAGACTCATGAAATCCACATATTTTATTTTGCAAACTGAGAGCAATTATATAAGTCTATCTCCATTAAACAGAAATTGAAACCTATGTAAAATGTCCACACCTTGAAGGCGAAGGGAATATCTGTCTGTGTTAGATATTATTCTTGTGATTGTTATGAAAGCGTTCACAAGTCTGAAAGAGGCATTTTGAGGACTGAAAACTGCAAAAGTAATCTGAGCAATTGTGTGCCAAGCCATTTCTAAATTCATTTCCTTTATTGCAAAGAAGGGCACTTTACTTTGAGATGCTGAAATGTGAATTATTTTTCTCAGAATTTCTCTCTAGCCAGATAAACAGTAAACAGTCAAAGCTCTCTCTGATTTGCTCCCTAGTTCTGTGCTGGGTAATTGTGCATTCTGTGATACCTGCAGTACATCTACATGGAACTGGAAGCAAAGTTGATGATAATATAGGTTCTAATGCTTACAATATAATCATTGTAGTAAACAGACATTCATACTCGTATATGTACATCTATGATGTATTCTTTTTGTTGTAGAGCTCTCTTTTTGTACTTAAGGTACCAATGAAGAGATGTATTACAGTACCAAGCCAGTATTTTTAATAAACAGCCCACTTCTACTCACAGATATCTATGATATCCTTCATGGGCAAAAGCTATCAAGCCAAAACAGATGTGATGGTTGTAACATGCACCAGGCTTGTGTTTGATTTATTTTTCTTAAATAATAAACATGTTGTACTTAACGTCCCCTCCTTCTCTGGGGTCACCCGCCGGACCTTTAGGCTCCTCCTCTTCTCAGTGCACCACAATAGGAAGCATTGTGGTAGCTCGCTCCTGAACCAGGCTATGTGTGTCCATAGACACACACAGTGTGGCTCAGCCCCGCCCCCCGGCTTCCTCCTCACAGGATTTGATTGACAGCAGCAGGAGCCAATGGCTCCCACTGCTCTCACTGAGTGCTGTGAGGAGGGAAAGAGACCAGCACCGCTGCTGACAAGCACAGCACTGGATCAAGAGAGTGCTCAGGCAAGTATAAGGATAATGAGGGGGCAATACAACAACTGGGACATTTTTAACCTTAATGCAGGGAATGCATTAAGGTCAAAATTGTTGTGCCTTTAGAACAAATTGAAGGGACAGCAGTCTTCCCTTTAAATGCTGTGTTCAATGAAAGAGAATGGGCCAGTGGGGGTGTTACAGTGCAGCGTGGCTTCCATTAGAGGGAGAAGAAAGCTAAAAACCTCCCTTCAGAAGCTTTTGAGGTCCCCACTCCTTCTGACAGGCATGACACTGTTTTAATTTCTGTCAGTGACAATTAAATTCGGTAGTAGGCGCAACGGCAAAAAACACACAAGCATTGATCAAAAGATAGTCAAAAGATGGTTTAAACGTTTTTTAAGTTTAAAAAGTTTTTTGATAGAGTCTCATGGGAGAAGTCCATACACTTGTGTCAGCTATTGATCCAGAGCGCAGCCCACTCTGTAGTAAACAGGTAAAAAGAAGAGAAAGAAGCGCCACTAAGTGTAGTATTTGGTACAATTTAGTAAAGCCCCCATATTGGGTTACTCACAGGAGGTAGATACAGTGGGTACGTAAAGTATTCAGACCCCCTTAAATTTTTCACTCTTTGTTATATTGCAGCCATTTGCTAAAATCATTTAAGTTTATTTTTTTCCCTCATTAATTTACACACAGCACCCCATATTGACAGAAAAACACAGAATTGTTGACATTTTTGCAGATTTATTAAAAAAGAAAAACTGAAATATCACATGGTCCTAAGTATTCAGACCCTTTGCTGTGACACTCATATATTTAACTCAGGTGCTGTCCCTTTCTTCTGATCATCCTTGAGATGGTTCTACACCTTCATTTGAGTCCAGCTGTGTTTGATTATACTGATTGGACTTGATTAGGAAAGCCACACACCTGTCTATATAAGACCTTACAGCTCACAGTGCATGTCAGAGCAAATAAGATTAATGAGGTCAAAGGAACTGCCTGAAGAGCTCAGAGACAGAATTGTGGCAAGGCACAGATCTGGCCAAGGTTACAAAAAAAATTCTGCTGCACTTAAGGTACCCAAGAGCACAGTGGCCTCCATAATCCTTAAATGGAAGACATTTGGGACGACCATAACCCTTCCTAGAGCTGGCCGTCCGGCCAAACTGAGCTATCGGGGGAGAAGAGCCTTGGTGAAAGAGGTAAAGAAGAACCCAAAGATCACTGTGGCTGAGCTCCAGAGATGCAGTCGGGAGATGGGAAATAGTTGTAGAAAGTCAACCATCACGGCAGCCCTCCACCAGTCGGGGCTTTATGGCAGAGTGGCCCGACGGAAGCCTCTCCTCAGTGCAAGACACATGAAAGCCTGCATGGAGTTTGCTAAAAAACACCTGAAGGACTCCAAGATGGTAAGAAATAAGATTCTCTGGTCTGATGAGACCAAGATAGAACTTTTTGGCCTTAATTCTAAGCGGTATGTGTGGAGAAAACCAGGCACTGCTCATCGCCTGTCCAATACAGTCCCAACAGTGAAGCATGGTGGTGGCAGCATCATGCTGTGGGGGTGTTTTTCAGCTGCAGGGACAGGACGACTGGTTGCAATCAAGGGAAAAATGAATGCGGCCAAGTACAGGGATATCCTGGACGAAAACCTTCTCCAGAGTGCTCAGGACCTCAGACTGGGCCGAAGGTTTACCTTCCAACAAGACAATGACCCTAAGCACACAGCTAAAATAACGAAGGAGTGGTTTCACAACAACTCCGTGACTGTTCTTGAATGGCTCAGCCAGAGCCCTGACTTAAACCCAATTGAGCATCTCTGGAGAGACCTAAAATTGGCTGTCCACCAACGTTTACCATCCAACCTGACAGAACTGGAGAGTATCTGCAAGGAGGATCCCCAAATCCAGGTGTAAAAAACTTGTTGCATCTTTCCCAAAAAGACTCATGGCTGTATTAGATCAAAAGGGTGCTTCTACTAAATACTGAGTAAAGGGTCTGAATACTTAGGACCATGTGATATTTCAGTTTTTCTTTTTTAATAAATCTGCAAAAATGTCAACAATTCTGTGTTTTTCTGTCAATATGGGGTGCTGTGTGTACCTTAATGAGGAAAAAATTTACTTAAATGATTTTAGCAAATGGCTGCAATATAACAAAGAGTGAAAAATTTAAGGGGGTCTGAATACTTTACGTACCCACTGTATAATGCATGCTCTTTATCAATATAATCACTGGGGGGTCTGTCTGTGTGCTCCTCGTATGCCGAACGACTCGGATGTCTCACGCTGTGGGGAAGTAAAGCTTGTGTACGGAGGAAGTCCTCTGGAGCCCTCTGACTGTTCCAGGATCCTGAATGGACCGCACCGTGGAATCCAGCGCAGTGTCGATGGTACGAGAAATGCTGACATCGCAGATCCCAGGATGCTTTGCGATGCATTTCGGAGCATGTGCCGTGCTATGTATGAGCATGAGCACTCCTTTTTCAAGCTCAACCTTTCAGAGCTTGAAAAGGGAGTGCGCATGCTCATACATAGCATGGCGCATGCTTCGAAACGCGCCGCAAAGTATCCTGGGATCTGTGACATCAGCACTTCTCATACCATCAACGCTGCGTTGCATGGTGCGGTCCATTCAGGATGCCAGAACAGTCAGAGGGCTCCAGAGGACTTCCTCCGTACACAAGCCCTGCTTCCCCATAGCGTGAGACATCCGAGTCGTTCTGCATACGAGGAGCAAACAGACGGACCCCCCAGTGATTATATCGATAAAGAGCCTGTATTTTATCTACCTCCTGTGAGTAACCCAATATGGGGGCTTTAATAAATTGTACCAAATACTACACTTAGTGGCGCTTCCTTCTCTTCTTTTTACTTCTGTCAGTGAGGCAGCTCTACATAACAACATTGAACCCAGTGCACGTGCCTTTCTGTACCCCCTCCCCTCCTCCTTTAACCAATTTATTAGTGTGTGAAATAGATCTCTTCACTGCCATGTATGTGTGACAAGCATGAAAACTTCCCTGTCCTGTTGTTAACAATAATTCATGACTCAACTTAAAATGCCTAACCAAGCTGGATAGCTGAATTCCGATAATTTACTGTAAACCATGCATTTTATTGCACCATACTGCAACACACAGAAATGCCTACATGCCTGAACTAAGGGAAGATAGATTCCAGTAAATGGTACATGAATCACCTGCCTCCACTCAAGATGGCCACAGCCAGAAATGCTAGGGGTGTGCGTTTTAAACTGACTTCTCAGCTAAATAAAGCACAGAGATATGGGTGGATGGGTGAGTTTGCTTTGAATATTAAAAATGAATTAAATAGCGTTTTTGGTTTGTGGTGCTAAGATGCAGTGTAGTTACACTTTAAATATGTATCATGTTTAGAACCAGCATACCCCCAGCATTTGCATCCAGTTGTTTTCTCATTAGTGGTGATTTGAAGCCCAACTCCTGGCAAAAGTTATAATTTTTGCATTTGAATGTATCTATTGGGGAGATTTCCTCTAACTTACTGTTATGAATGAACGTGTTGGGAAATCTCTCTAATGAAGGTCAGACAAAGGCATAATTTTAGTATACGGTAATGGGGCATGGTTAAAGTTTCTGAAAATATACAGTATAATGCTCTCTGTAACCCTAAGAAACTTGGGGTGCCGCTCCAGCAGTGGCGGCTGGTGCTCAAAATTTGGGGTGGGGGGCCCACAAACAAACTGAAAAATTATGTGCCATAAAACGCAGCCACTGTGCCCTAAAACGCAGCCACTGTACCCATCAAACCCAGCCACTGTGCCATCAAACGCAGCCAATGTGCCATCAAACGCAGCCACTGTGCCTATCAATTTCAGCCAGTGTACCCATCCAATACAGCCATTGTGCCATCAAATGCCACCACTGTGCCCATCATTTGCAGCCACTGTGCCCATCAAATGCCGCCACTCTGCCCCATCAAATGCTGCCACTGTGCCCCATCAAATGCCACCACTGTTCCCCATCAAATGCTGCCACTGTGTCCATCAAATGTCGCCACTGTGCCCATCAAATGCCATCACTGTGCCCATGAAAAGTTGCCACTGTGACCACCCTGCCCGCTCGCCATCTGCCCGGCACTTACCCTATCTCAGTGTCGGGTCAGGCAGCGGGTGACTGCGGCGAGCTGTGGGACCTTGCCATGGGTCAGACAGCGGAGCGCTGTATCCTCCATGCGTCTCCTCCCCCTCCTCCTGATAGGCGTCCAATCGTATCGCCTGTCCTTTCAGCCAATCAGGTGACAGGTAACAGACCCACACTTCCTGGTTGGCGGAGAGGCGGTTCAGTGTTAGAAAAGCAAATATTAATTAGCTTTTCTAACACACCTGGGTGGACTCCAAGTTCAACTTTTTTGAAGCCTATTAGAGCCTATGGCTCTAATCAGGTGCTTCGAAAATACACCCCCGCCACTGTAATTCAGGCGCCCGGCGTCCAAAAAGGGGCCGTACACCTGAATAGGGGGTGGTGGCGGCGGCCATGGATAGATTCATGCTATGTAGGAATCTATCCACTAGTCATAGAGGGGGTGGCTGGAGAGAGGGGGCTGCGCCCATGCACCCTTAATGGACGCACCGCCACTGCGCTCCAGACAACCATCCTTCAACTTCGGTGACTCCTACTCATGGGTGCAGGCAGCGAAGAAGCCCATTGGCTCTGTAGCATATACAAGAAAGGGAGAAACACTGCCACACACCAATTCGGCCCAAAGGGTTAATTTAACAAGATGACTTCAGCCTGACACAACCCAGGCAGCGTATCTGATGCATTTTTCTCTGCCCAAGGGGCTTAATCGTAGAGGACCTCCATGATTAGGCCTCGTGGGTGGGGTGAAATGCATCTGGGTCATGGCCTGCGTGGAAAGCTGTTTTGTTGAATAACCTTTTTAGCCAAGTTGGTGTGCGGTGGTGTTTCTTCCTTTACAGTATAATGCTTGCTGTGCCACAGACAACTGCACATCATTTCTTGTCCTATGTCACAGGGACAGGAAATGAGGGAAAATGTATCCAACCAAGAAGACAAAAATTAAGACCTGATAAAAAATCTAATAAACTTTCTCCAAATGATTTTTTTTTATTGGAATATGCTTTAATTTGTCAGTAGCACTGCTACCTGGAAAGTGAATTAAAAATACATGTGGAGCAAATACTGGTCAAATATTGAGCACATATTGAACCACCCACAACAGACTCAATTTTGTCTTTCAAATTAAACAAATAATCTAAAGCTTGTGATGTCCTTCAGTTTTCTTTGCTCGGTTTCTTATTAAATCAAGCTCAGTGGCAGATTATAACGGTAGAAACAGAAAGATGCCTGGAGTCCCAGACTCCAACGTAGCCCATCAGGATGCTAGAAGAGTTTTGCACTCGTGAACTAGAAATCTGTTTCAGTTTGCAAATCTTTGGCCTCTTTCCATAATCGAATGCCAACCTTTGTGTTGCTCTCAATAAAAAGCTTCTTTCAATTAATAATCTAATAATCATACACAATACATATGCACACTGCTTGTACAAGGATGCCTTGTTTTTAATATTATCTGCCACTCTCATGGTTATTTCCAATGAGTATAACACTGCATAAAATCCAATTCAAAACTCAAACACTAGGCTCTAAATCCTGCAGAAATGTTTCACAAATGCACATCAAAATGAAAACACAAATGTCTGTGAACACTGACCCTTATGTGGGATCCAATTAAACTGTCAGGGGTCTATGAACTGAAAAAAGCCTGGGGCCTATGGTACAATTAATCCACCATGATTAAACCATGCTGAAAGGACAGACAAATAAGTCTGACAAGAGGCTTTAGGTCATTTCTCAGCTGATGTGAAATCTGACTGGTTGCTTAGCGTTACTAATTTTATCGTGACCATTTCTCTTTGCAGCACCTTATTAAATAACAAAGCATCTGTCTATAAACCTTTACAAACACACACACACACTACTGCCAAACCTAAACAGCGACCTCATATATCTCCTACAAACATTTTGAGCATCCCTTACATTTATTCCTGTTAAATAAGAGGGTACAAATAATATATCTACTAGAGTCTCAAATGACAAATCCATTAACAAACTTGTTTTCTTATATATAATGTATAATTTCATAGGGGGTGCTTATCATTGTGGTCACAACTCCTTGCTTCCAGTAAACTGTTACAACGAATGTTTCAGACATTAGTGATGACGTACTATTTTAGTGGTGATTCCTTAAAGGAATCTGACGATAGTCATCTGTAAATCAAAATGTGACTTAAGACTGAAGGTGCCGACATCCCTAAAAATTACATCATGACACAACACATATGGCAGACGGCCTAACAGTAGCGTATTACCGTGCGTTCCAAGACACACTGCTACCAGGTTTAACAGCATATGCTAACACTATTTCCGAAGGTGTTGCCTTAAAGTGGTTGTTACCCTTAAAAACAAAAAAATGCTCCTTTCCTTTAACCACTTAAGCCCCGGACCATTTTGTAGCTAAAGGACCAGAGGTGTTTTCAGAATTTGGCACTGTGCTGCTTTAACTGGAAATTGTGCGGACATGCAATGTTGTACCGAAGCTAAATTTGCGTCCCTTTCTTCCCACAAATAGAGCTTTCTTTTAATGGTATTTGATTGCCTCTGCGATTTTTATTTTTTGTGATATAAACGGAAAAAGACTGAAAATTTTGAAAAAAAATGATATTTTCTACTTTTTGTTATAAGAAAAATCGAATAAACTCAATTTTAGTCATACATTTAGGCCAAAATGTATTCAGCCACATGTCTTTAGTAAAAAAAATGTCAATAAGCGTATATTTATTGGTTTGCGCAAAAGTTATAGAGTCTACAAACTAGGGTACATTTTCTGGAATTTACACAGCTTTTAATTTATGACTGCCTATCTCATTTCTTGAGGTGCTAAAATGGTAGGGCAGTACAAAACCCCCCCAAATTACCCCATTTTGGAAAGTAGACACCCCAAGGAAATTGCTGAGAGGCATGTTGAGCCCATTGAATATTTTTTTTTTGTCTCAAGTCATTGAATAATGACTAAAAAAATATAAAAAATTACAAAAAGTTGTCACTAAATGATATATTGCTCACACATGCCATTGTTATATGTGGAATTGCACCCCAAAATAAATTTTTCTGCTTCTCCTGAGTACGGGGATACCACATGTGTGGGACTTTTTAGGAGCCTAGCCGCGTACAGGCCCCCGAAAACCAAGCACCGCCTTCAGGATTTCTAAGGGCGCAAATTTTGATTTCACTCCTCACTACCTATCACAGTTTCGAAGGCCATAAAATGCCAAAATAGCACAAAACCCCCCCAAATGACCCCATTTTAGAAAGTAGACACCCCAAGGAAATTGCTGAGAGGCATGTTGAGCCCATTGAATATTTTTTTTCTTGTCCCAAGTGATTGAATAATGACAAAAAAAAAAAAATTACAAAAAGTTGTCACTAAATGATATATTGCTCACACATGCCATGGTTATATGTGGAATTGCACCCCAAAATACATTTTGCTGCTTCTCCTGAGTATGGGGATACCACATGTGTGGGACTTTTTAGGAGCCTAGCCGCATACGGGGCCCCGAAAACCAAGCACCGCCTTCAGGATTTCTAAGGGCACAAATTTTTGATTTCACTCCTCACTACCTACAGTATCACAGTTTTGAAGGCCATAAAATGCCAAAATAGCACAACCCCCCCCCCAAATGACCCCATTTTGGAAAGTAGACACCCCAAGCTATTTGCTGAGAGGCATGGTGAGTATTTTACAGCTCTAATTTGTTTTTGAAAATGAAGAAAGAAAATCTTTTTTTTTTTTTTTTTTCCAATTTTCAAAACTTTTTGACTAAAAGCGAGATCTGTAACATACTCACCATACCTCTCAGCAAATAGCTTGGGGTGTCTACTTTCCAAAATGGGGTCATTTGGGGGGGTTTTGTGCCATCTGGGCATTCCATGGCCTCCGAAACTGTGATAGGCAGTGAGAAGTGAAATTAAAAATTTACACCCTTAGAAAGCCTGAAGGCGGTGATTGGATTTGGGGTCCCGTACGCGGCTAGGCTCCCAAAAAGTCTCACACATGTGGTATCCCCATACTCAGGAGAAGCAACAGAATGTATTTTGGGGTGTAATTCCACATATACCCATGGCATGTTTGAGCAATATATCATTTAGTAACAACTTTATGCAAAAAAAATTAAAATAAAAAAAAAATTGTCTTTTTTGTCTTGTCTTTTTTCCGCAACTTGTGTCAACATATAAAATATTCCATGGACTCGACATATATATATATATATATATATATATATATATTCCATGGACTCAGTATGTAGCTTGGGGTGTCTACTTTCCAAAATGGGGTCATTTGGGGGGGTTTTGAACTGTCCTGGCATTTTATACACAACATTAGGAAGCTTACATCCACTCTTCTAACCACTTGAAGACAAAGCCCTTTCTGACACTTTTTGTTTACATGAAACCATATTTTTTTTTTGCAAGAAAATTATGTTGAACCCCCAAACATTATATATTTTTTTAAAGCAAAGGCCCTACAGATTAAAATGGTGGGTGTTGCATTTTTTTTCCACACAGTATTTGCGCAGCGATTTTTCAAACGCATTTTTTGGGGAAAAAATACACTTTTTTTAATTTTAATGCACTAAAACACACTATATTGCCTAAATGTTTGATGAAATAAAAAAGATGATCTTAGGCCGAGTACATAGATGCCAAAAACGACATGCTTTAAAATTTTGCACAAACGCGCATTGGCGACAAACTACATACATTTTTAAAAGCCTTTAAAAGCCTTTACAGGTTACCACGTTAGATTTACAGAGGAAGTCTACTGCTAAAATGACTTCCCTCGATCTGACATTCGCGGTGATACCTCACATGCATTGTGCAATTGCTGTTTACATATGACGCCAGACCCACGCTTGCGTTCGCCATTGCGCAAGAGCAGGGCAGGACAGGGGTGCTTTTTTTTTTTTTTTTTTATTAATTTTGCTTTTTTATTTTATTTTTAAACTGTTCCTTCCATTTTTTTTTTTTTTTTATAATTTTTATTGTTATCTCAGGGAATGTAAATATCCCCTATGATAGCAAAAGGTAGTGACAGGTACTCTTTTTTTGAAAAAACTGGGGACTATTAGACCCTAGATCTTTCCTCTGCCCTCAAAGCATCTGACCACACCAAGATTGGTGTGATAAAATGCTTTCCCAATTTCCCAATGGCGCTTTTTATATCCGGGGGGGGACATTCCCTCCCACTGCTTGTAAAAGCAGTCCAGAGGCTAATTAGCCACTAGGATTGCTTTTACATGAAAGCCGGCCGCAAGCTGAAAAGAATGATACCAAGATGATACCTAAACCAGCAGGCATCAATCTGGTATAACCATTTAAAGTCCAGCAACATACCAGTACGTTGCTGGTCCTTGTTGGACATGTATTGTAATCTTTTTTTTCATGCAGCCTGTTGGCTGAACGAAAAAAAAAGATTGATCGGTGGGTAGCCTCCGTCGGAATTTCGACCGTATGTACGCGGCATTAGGAGCAAAATCGCTCCTCCGCTCCTCTGCCCCTGCTGCCCCAATGCTTCGACATATATGTTTTGTTTTTTTTAACTGTGGTGGTGAAATCACCTCCTACAGTACTGGAGTCGCAGGGATCAGGCCTGTCTCTGCGAACGCTGCAGTTATGTGTGTTGTGTTTTGCAAGTGACAGTGATCGATCGATACTGCACTTGGGTGGCCTGGGCTGGACGGAGGGGCAAAACGCAGGTGCTAGCAGGTATCTGGGCTGATCCCGCTAACACTGCGTTTTTGGGAACCCTAAACTGCTGGGGACGCTAGTATAGATCTGATCAGATCAGATATTGATCTGTTCAGATACTATACCACTAAGGGAGGTGTATGCTTCATGCGTGGGTGTTGGCATTACTGGCACTAACCTGACGCTGCCTGGGGTGTGACGCAGGGTTAACTAGCGGCAATTAGGGGGTTAAAACCTTTATTAGATAATATATGGGGGTACCTGACGCTATAAAAACCTGTGGCGAACCTAAAAAAAATAACTGGCTATCTATCGGCACCAGCATAACTAATACAGCGTTTAGTAAAAAGATTGCTTAGTGACACTGGCAAAAGGGGGTGAAAGGGTTACCTGGGGGGGGGGCGATCAAGGGGTTAAACCTTTATTAGGTAATATATGGGGGTACCCGACGCTATAAAAACCTGCGGCGAACCTAAAAAAAATAACTGGCTACCGATCGGCATCACCGACAATAAGACAGCGATCAGAAAAACGATCGCTTAGCGACAGTGGTGATAGGGGGTGAAAGGGTTACCTGGGGGCGATCAAGGGGGTTAAGCCTTTATTAGGTAATATATGGGGGTACCTGACGCTATTAAAACCTGCGGCGAACCAAAAAAAATTAACTGGCTACCGATCGGCATCACCGACAATAAGACAGCGATCAGAAAAACGATCGCTTAGCGACAGTGGTGATAGGGGGTGAAAGGGTTACCTGGGGGGCGATCAAGGGGGTTAAACCTTTATTAGGTAATATATGGGGGTACCTGACGCTATAAAAACTTGCGGCAAACCTAAAAAAAATAACTGCCTACCGATCGGCATCACTGACAATAAAACAGCGATCAGAAAAACGATCGCTTAGCGACAGTGGTGCTAGGGGGTGAAAGGGATATCTGGGGGGCGATCAGGGGGTTAAACCTTTATTAGGGGCGGTTAGGGGGCTACACTGGACCTAAAACTAAACTGTAGTGACACTTTTACAGTCACAAATGTCACTGATTGCAGTGATCAGTAAATAAATGGTCACTGCAATCAGTGACACTGTGACTGGGGGCTGGGGGGTGATCTGGGGGTGTCTGGGGGGGCCTGGGGGGCGATTTATGTTCCTATGTGTCCTGGTGTCAGTGTGCTGTTTGTGCACTAACCTGTGTGTCTTCTCTTGTACAGCGCTTGGTATATGTGAGCGCCGCATGAGAGATGACATCACTTCCTCTGCCTGTGTAAACATTACACAGCAGAGGAAGCTTTCTCATTCGCCGGGAGCGATCGCGAGGGGGTGGCCGGAATCGAACGGCTGTCCCCTCATCTCGGATCGCTCCCCAATGGAAAACGACCGCTCACTGTATAGGAGGGGGGTCCGATCGGACCCCCCAACTATACAAAGGCGATCACGTAGCTATACGTGATTGTGCCTGTCGGTGCCATTCTGCCGACGTATAACTACAGTGGGCGGTTGTTAAGTGGTTAAAGCTTAATCATTTGCATAGTGCTGTTTCATTGTAATTTGTCCCTTCTTTTAATCTAAAATACCTAAATGATCCTGCCAGTTCCTGTGTTTCCCCCTTTGTGCTGACCACCGTAATCATGGCTGCTGAGCCCTGTTACTGTGGTCAGTTTATGTGCCTCTGTCATCCTGCAGTGTTCTGAGTGTCTTTTCCTCTCCTCTCTCCCCATCCCCTCCCTGCCTGTCAGCTCCAGTCTGTGTCTGCAGAGCCAATCTCCTTTAAGTCCCTCCCCTCTCCTCCAGCCTTTATTCCAATGCATTACATAACACAATGACTTGTATCTTCTCTGTTTTAGGAAGATATTCACTGCAGTATGTCAGTTTTTTTTTAATGATAATCCTAAATACCTTTTTTGCACAACTCCTCGATAATCCTAAATACCTTTTTTGCACAACTCCTCTGTGTGGTCACATGATCTGCCTCTGCTGGCTGACTGACATCACTGAAGAATCTCAGCCCCTCCCACTGCTGTTCTTAGATCGAGGAAGCAGAGCAGAGGGAGATCATGTGACTGCACAGAGGAGCTGTGAAAAAAGGTATTAGGATTATAATTTAAAATAAACATACACGCACTGCACTTTATTAACTTGCAAAAACAGAGATGATACAAGAATTTGTGTTATGTGACTTTACAACCTCCTTAAGACCAGAAACACTACTTGCACATATCACAGTACTTCCCAAACCGGGGAAGGACCCTAGTCTATGTGGGAGCTACAGACCAATTTCCCTTATAAATATTGATGCTAAATTGTATGCTAAGGCCCTTGCGACCAGACTTCTCCCCCTGATCCCACAATGGATATCTAGAGACCAAATGGGTTTCATACCTTGTAGAGAGGCTCGTGATAACTCCTCACAAACTCTATCCTTAATATCTCATGTACAAAGATCATCCCAACCCACCCTTTTAACCTCCACTGATGCTGAAAAAGCTTTTAATAGGGTGGACTGGGAATATCTGATGGCGACCTTATCTTTTCCAGGCAAAGGCACTAGCATGTTAAGCAGAATATTGGCACTTTATAACTCCCCCAAGGCCCAACTTTGCATCAAAAGCACTCTGAGCGATACTTTTACTGTACATAACGGAACTAGATAGGGCTGCCCTCTCTCCCCAATTTTGTTTGCCCTTTCCTTAGAACCCTTTCTATCGACAGTACGGCATAACACCAATATCTATGGAATCAAAGTTGGAACCTATAAACATAAGTATGCAGCTTACACTGATGACATATTATTCTACTTTCTTCCTTTATTGTGAAAAAAATAAATAATCATTCTATGTCCAGAAACCCAATGTTTCTCTACCTAATCTCATGTCGGCTTTTAACACCTTTGGATCTTTGTCCAACTTCAAAATCAACTTATCATAATCTGAAATTCTTAATATTTCTGTACCACATAAAATTGTCCATCTCTTGAAACCCTTCTTTCCTTTCTTTTGGCAACCACACAAACTAAAATGCTTAGGAATCTCCAAAGGCCTCTCAACATTTTAAAGACTGCAAGGCAGAGTGGATGTTGGGACAGCACATCCATGCAGACAAGGTGTTGATCCGGCGCAAGGAAGGAGAAGATGTGGAGTATCATCTGGAGACCATGGATCAACACTTGAAGCCACTTGTTCTGCCGCATCCCCGTTTTTACCTTTAGGAGAGAAGATACTCCGTTCTTGTTATGTGGCTGAACTTTCTGGGGCCCGTTGCTTTTGTGCCCAGAGGAATGAAGGACTGTTCCTGTTGTTCTTCACTTTCCTGCAAGAGATCATGGACTCTGGGTAGATAGGGCCAAAGAGAAGAGGAAAGTTCCACGAGTGCAGTTACCGCGGTGCTGTCACCAGGTGGCAGTGTTGCGCAACGTTAAACACTTTTCATGCACTCACTCTTTGGAGAAAAGGGATTTCTTCCAGGAGAAGTTTATTTTCCCTCACACGAACACATGTGTCACGATTATTTGTGTTAATCCCTTTTCTTTTCCCTCTGCAGGAGAGCATCCCATCAAGACCACTGAGTATGGGGTGGTTCTTAGTCAGGATGGGTGGGAAAAGTAAAATGTGAATATGTGATTCGAAGTATGGTTTAATGCTGTTGTTTTTCTCTCTGTCTTTATTCCCTTTTTATTACAGGGCTCAGACACAATGTTTTAGTTGGGTAGTTTTTTTCTAAAAGTTTTATTTTTGTACAATTGTTAGTCGGTCTCTGGATTGGATTATGTCAGCCATTGAGGGCATGATTTACTCCAGACACTGGGGACCAGTGTCAAACCACCAGGGGGAGAGACCGCAGCCCACTTTCAGGGAGGAAAGTGGAGAACACATTGTGTCTGGGCCTACTCGCATCCACACCTCCTTTTCTGTTCTGTTTCTACCAAGGGAGTTCAACTGATTGTGTTCATTCGAGAAGAATAAAGGAGTGTTGAACTTTAATGGTGTGGGGCTCATTTCCTGACAGACATTGTTCAAGGTAACTCTCGGTGGAGGCTCCAGGTGCACAACACTGACCCGAAGGTAAAATAACTTTGCTTGTATCACACTGACACCTGTGGTGAAGGCCAGGCGTGGTGTCCCCGCTCCCTTCCCCTCTGAAAGATACCCCTAGACAAGAGAGAGACGAGCTGAAGACAAAGAGGGGAGTGAGGAGGGCGCTACAAATGTAATACAAAGGATGACCCGGAGTGCACTTTTACCACCCATTCCAAGAATGTGGCAAACGCCTCAAAGTAAGTGCATGATAGTGAGCAGCCCATTGGGAGGCACCTATCAAAGAAAAAATATCCATCAAACACAAAACCTAAGGAGTTAAAGGACCGAGGGTTAATGGGCAAGAGGCGAAAAGCCAATTGGATATCAGATTTCGCAAGGAAGGAACCCTGCCCCAACAAGCGGAGTTTGACCAGGGCATCCTCAAATGTAGAATAATGCACTGAAGCCATCTCCTCACTAATCTGATCATTAAGCGAGTCCCCATTTGGAGCAGAAAGATGATGGATTAACCGAAAAAACCCTTGCTCTTTTTTCTGAACCTCCCCAAGAGGGGAAATCCTGAAATTGAGAAATGGGGCTGCAAAAAGGGGCCAGAGATCCTCCCCTCCCGAAGTTCTTTAACAATTTTTTCCCTAACTACTTCTGGGAATTCCAATGCTGATTTCAAATTATCCCTAACCACACAACCTTTACCTTCAAAAACGGGAAGAGGAAACCCATCCTTAAACCCCTCAAATAGCAGAAGGGCCTTCCGCCTGTCTGTGTAGCACTGGAGCCATGGGAGCATTTCTTCCAACCTCACTGGTGACAGGGCTTTTTGAAAAGCAGTCTCTATACTGTGGCTGGTTGGACACCATTTTTTTGAAACATTTCGCGACTGGGTGTGCTCCCCCACAAAATGCACATTCGTGACGGTATCTACAAGAACCTGGGAATTTGCATTGTGTGTCATTGAACGAAAAGCAAATCCCTTTTTTGTAGGTAAAACCTGACACTGACATGGGGGGGTGTTGCGGCTTTGGACTAAAAACCCTTTGTGGGAGAAATAGATTAAGCCACAATCCTATGTCTTTTGTATCCCATGACAAACTGGGGTGCACAGACATCTTCTGACGGAATTATTCATCATACGTGAACCAAGAAACCCCCCCAAAGTTTTTATAGGCTTCCAAGACAATGTCTAAATGTTGCAACAAACCCACACTCTTTTCAGGGGATGATTCGCATAGAACACTAGAGTATATTAGAAAGGCCTGCAACCAGTTGTTGAAATTTTTAAACACCGGCCTACGCATGTCCTCTTCCCCCTTATCCTCCTTTTTTACTTTGAACAAAAACTCTCTAGAGGACGGCAAAAGAGACAGAATGTCCACGAAATCTCCCCTTACTATTTTTTCTTTTATAGACAGGGACAAATGATAGCCCAATGGAGACAGGGTACAGGGGAGAGCTTCCCTCGCTCATGTCTCCGGGACATTGGCAGGGGAATCTAATATATTCCGTGCCATCTGTGAGGAATGATCCCCCTGGGACAGACTGCTACCCCCAGGATAAGAGCCCCTAGGAACCTCGAGGCTAGCCCACACTGCAGCTGCTGAAGGAACAACATTCTGAGTGTGTCTAGTTGTGGTGGGCTGCAAACCTTCTATTAAGGAAGACAGTGAAGCAGTCAAATTGGTTAACATTTGAATCTGTGTTAAGTAGTCCGTACCTGGAGCATGTGTAGGTGTCAGCTGAGAGCACACAACAGGAATCTGCTGTGCCTCCAGATGTGAAGGAAAGCCGTCTCTGGATCCTGAGCTGCTGTCCAGCTGTCTGGAGCTGCTGCTATGACTAGCCAGTAGGGAGGAATCGCCGGAACGTGAGGGTGCTGCAGATGCTCCAGATGTCGGTACCTGCAGGGGAGACAAATGAGAGAGAGAGGAGCGGCCACTGGGGGGCGCAACTGATGAAGCGGTATGCTTCCCACAGCGTCCGCCGGATGATGACCCCCGCTGGCTGCCCTTATTAATAGGCGGCAGTCTCTTGGCACTGGTAGAAAGATGGCTAGCTGAGGGACACAGGCCGCGCCTCCGAGACCCACTCCGGGTCAATATCATACCACCCACCTCAGAGTCATTCACGGGGATAGCGCGAGCCGCCTCCTCCCGCCCTTCACTGGCAGAGATGCAGAAGTCATGTGGAGCGCCTATGTCCAACCCTAATGCCTGAGAAGGGGCGTCACTCAGAGGGAGGGGAACACCTAAAGGGAAAGATGGCGGGGCGGAGGCAGAGGCGGAGGCAGAGGAAGAGGCATAGGGTGAGGGAAGGGCATAGGCAGCGACGGAGGCAGGAACGGAGGAGTAACCTACTGAAGAGGCGGAGACAGATGCCGCTGCTCGTTCCTCCGCGGACATGTGGAGAGGCTCCTGGTATAATGACAGGCAATGCTGCATCCATGCTTCACCGTCCCCAGCTCCAGCCCTCTCCAACAGGCGCCGAACCAGGCTCTTCATCACGCAGCCTACACAGGAGTTCACAGGTAAAGTCTTCTGGAGAACTGGTCACAGGGGACTTGCTGGCACCCACCTAAATAGCCTTTTTCCCTTCTAGAATCTTCCAAATTTACATGTGACCCTCTTTCTCTCCTATCATTGGTGCCCAGCTACCTGATCCTTGACCTATCACCTCCCGGGGGGGGGCGGGGAAAAGGTCCACTGCCCCAGAGGAATGATAACATTAATTCACAGGTGTGCAAACAGGGGGACCTAGAAACTCTCTTCTGCAACATTGCCAAGGGGTCGGGGGAGCTTAAAACAGCTCCCCTCCCTTCCATTCCAAATGATTCCTTACAAAGTTCCACCGGGTTTCTTTATGGTGCTAACCTCCTTGGTGTGCAAATACATCTGGCACTGCAAACATCCCCGCATTTTACAAGCTTTTCCAACTAAATTGAAATCTGATGGGAGTTAGCTCTCCCTGATTTAAAAAAATATTTCTTAGCTATCATCTTGAATAGGATATCGGACTGGAAACATCATCGAGAGCCCAAGCTTTGGGTACAATTGGAATATTACCTCAGTAGAGTGGAACTTTTCATATGGCTTTGGCTTTCACTCCTTGTCTGAAAATACATCTCCTTTGACCAGGTCTACCTTCACAATTTGGGGCCCCCTTCATAAGTCTCAAGGATGGATTTACAATTCCCCCTTGATGCACTTAACAGGTCACTCATTCTTCCCACCAGGAGAACTAGACCCACAATTTCACAATTGGATCCTTCATGCACCTGCTCTTCTTCACTATGTTATATCTCCTAGAGGACTAATCCCATTAACTTCTATGCTTAACAACATCAAAGTTATAGTTATGGACCAATGGAGATACAACCAACTAACCATGTTGATCAAATACATTCCGAAAACCACTGCGTACACTTTCAGATCTAACACCAGTGGAAAAACAAAATGGCCTGCACGCAGCTGCCACGGAAAATCATTTCTCTATTCTACAAAGCTATACTGTTATTGGATCCCAATTCCTGGCCTACCTTTCTAACAAAATGGGAACATAACCTAAAATATCCTCTAACAGATGACCAACGTTCCATCATTCTTCGAATGGCTCACACCTCCGCCATCTCTTCTAAATTTGCAGACACCAATTATAAGCTTCTGAGCAGGGGGCACTGTACACCTGCATCTCTTCATAAAGTTTTTCCAGACACTTCTGAGCTCTGCTGGAGAGCCACACACACTCATATCTTGTGTCATTTTCCTCACATTCGTCCATTCTGGTCATCTATTTTACACTGGATTAGTGTGATACAAGGCTCCCGTTTCCGATGATCCGTGGGTTGTATTATTCCATTGTACTGGTCTATTACCCCCCATCTCTTGAATGCTGCAAAATCACTCCAGGGCTGGACTGGGAATAAAAACCAGCCCTGGAAATAATTTCATACCAGCCCTATAGCATTATTATACCAGCCCAACAGCATAGCGTTGTTATTTTCTTGTTGACACAAGGGAAAACTATGCATTTTAAAGCACATTTTAAGAGTGTATTATACTCACCAGTGCCCATCAATGCAGGCTCACCAATGCCCATTAATGCAGCCTCGCCAGTGCCCATCAATGCAGCCTCACCAGTGCCCATCAATGCAGCCTGATAAGTGCCCATTAATGCAGCCTCACCAGTGCCCATCAATGCAGCCTCATCGGTACCCATCAATGCAGCCTCACCAGTGCCCATCAGCTAAGCCTCATCCGTGCCCATCAACACAGCCTCACCAGTGCCCATCTATGCAGCCTCACCAGTGCCCATAAATGCAGCCTCACCAGTGTCCATCAATGCAGTCTCACCCATGCCCGTCAATGCAGTCTGATCAGTGCTCATCAATGCAGCCTCACCAGTGCAGCCTCATCAGTGCCCATCAATGCAGCCTCATCGGTGTCCATCTATGCAGCTTCACCAGTGCCCATAAATGCAGCCTCACCAGTGTCCATTAATGCAGCCTCACCAATGCCCATCAATGCAGTCTGATCAGTTCCCATCAATGCAGCCTCACCAGTGCCCATCAATGCAGCCTCACCAGTGCAGCCTCACCAGTGCCCATCAATGCAGCCTGAACAGTGCCCATCAATGCAGCCTCACTAGAGCTCCTCCATGCAGCCTGACCAGTGCAGCCTCACCAGTGCCCATCTATGCAGCCTGACCAGTGCAGCCTCACCAATACCCATATATGCAGCCTGACCAGTGCAGCCTCACCAATGCCCATCTATGGAGCCTGACCAGTGTAGCCTCACCAATGCCCATCAATGCAGCCTCACCAGTGCTCATCAATGCAGCCTGATCAGTGCCCATCAATGCAGCCTCACCAGTGCCCATCAATGCAGCCTCACCAGTGTCCATCAATGCAGCCTCACCAGTGCCCATCAGCTAAGCCTCATCCGTGCCCATCAACACAGCCTCACCAGTGCCCATCTATGCAGCCTGATCAGTGCCCATCAATGCAGCCTCACCAGTGCCCAATGCCCATCAATGCAGCCTCACCAGTGCCCATCAATGCAGCCTGGCCAGTACAGCCTCACCAATGCCCATCTATGCAGCCTGACCAGTGCAGCCTCACCAATGCCCATCTATGCAGCCTGACCAGTGCCCATCAGTGAGAGAAAAAAAATCCAGCATCTTAATGCTTCCGGCCAATCTCCCTCTGCATATCACTCCACATTGGCCGCAGGCATGAGTTCAGTGGGCGGCGCCACGCCGGATCGAAAGAGGAATCCAGCGGCTTCAAAGCGGCCCCAGGGCACTGAGGGCAGCCGGCCTACAGGGAAATTTCTCGCTATCCCGGTAGGCCAGTCCGGCCCCGAATCACTCATACCTAGATACTCCAAACAGACTTCCAATCCTACAATACGACATGGGCTACAAGTTGTGGATATTATCTATCTTATGGAAGACCTCTAAAACAATCCAACTTAACTATTTAATGTCAATATCTGTATGAGGCAGGCTAACCCCCCCCCCCCCCAGCATCTTTATTTTTCATCATACCCTCCCCCTCCCCCCACCCTTATTTTCCACTTTTATTTTATCTTTCCTATCTTAGGCCCTAAGCCTTTTTTCAAACATACTTGATATTCTGACATTGTATATTTCTCTTTGATGTTCACAATATAATGGTGTATTATGACTATTCTTTCCAATAAAAATGTATTGAACAAAAAATTACACAACACATACATTGGGTAACTGGGCCTATTTAGACACCAAAATGCACAACAAAGAAGAAAAACACACACATATATACAGTATATATATATGTAGCGGGTATGTACTTTCCCGGGTGTAATTCAAACTGGCAGAGACACCAGTGATGTGCAGTTCCTTGCGGTCCAGCAGGTGGCGCTGTCGCCTTGGACTGGGGTTGAACCATTGCTGTGTGCTGTGCCTCCTGTTTGTCCTCCCTCGGCAGCGGTATGGTGGGGCGGGGAACCCGCCATGCTTGCTGGGAGAGGGTATAAAGGGGCCGGCCATCTTTGTCACGGGGTCGAGTCCCAGGCACCTTCAGCCTGAGGGCGGTGGTTCGTGTCGGTCCTCTAGGCGGCCTAGGCCTGGAGGACATCCGGAGGTCGTGTTTCATCCCAGGCACCTTTAGCCTGGGGTGAGGTACTCGGATGGAGGTCTGGAGATCAGTGCCCAACACTGAGTTCCGCGAGGGAAGGAGGTCCTAGGGAACCCAGGGATTGGGTACCCGAATCCAGAAGGCGTAATGGACCGGGGGGAGCTACTCACTTGAAGACCGGGTGCAGAAGATTGCCAGTGACAGGTGAGCCTCCCATCGGAGACCGCCTGGAAGGAAAATCCTCCCTCGCTAGGAGACCTCAGCCCACTTTCAGGGAGGAAAGTGGAGAGTTCATTGTGTCTGGGCCTACTCGCATCCACACCTCCTTGTTTGTTCTGTTCTTTAAGGGAGTCTAACTGATTATGCTGTTCACTCGAGAAGAATAAAGGAGTGTTGGACTTTAATGGTGTGGGGCTCTTTTCTGGTGGACATTGTTCAAGGTAACTCCAGGTGCACAACACTGACCCGAAGGTAGAGAAGGAACTTTGCTTACACCGCACGGACACATGTGGTGAAGGCTTGGCGTGGTGACCCCGCTCTCTCCCCTCTAAGGTACCCCTAGACAAGAGAAAGACGAGCTGTTGCAAGAGGGGAGTAAGGAGGCCGCTACACGTGGGGGCTCGGGTCCGGTATAGTGTTCGTGTACTACGGAATTGAACGTGTCTGCCCGGAGGAGTTACGAGTAGGCAGGCCTTCATTGGCCGAAGTGCATCCCTGCTTGAAGTCATGGACATGACCCAATGAAGGGAAAGGCCCGCGCAGAAGAGAGCGAGGAAAGGGGGAAGCTCAGCCGTGTGAAGGACTACACGTGGGGGCTTCTATTTGCACTGCGCCACCAGGCACACCCCCACCGCTTAGTTCGTGGGCGTGACTCAGAAGAAAAAAAGAAGAAAAGCCAGCGAACTGGAGCAAAGGGGAGGAGTCCAATACTTGTGAAGGACTACACGTGGGACGTTGGCGCAAAAACTTGGCAGTGTGCGATGGATCAGCAACAGGTCACCATGTTCGGACATACATCGTGGATTCCGGTTCACCCTTCTACCACGACACTGACTGCTGCTGCTCCGGTAGCAGATACGGGGATCCGGCTAAAGCCAAGGGGTCGATTCGCCCTGTACTCATGCATGGACATTGAGGCCCTGGGTGTGATTTGTCCCGGCTGTTCGGGACTGGTGTGCCAACTGAAGCCATTCGGGCGATGTGAGGCCTGTGGGGAGTTACTTTTTGAAGTGGATCCAGCGGTTGAGAAGCCGAAAACCATTTATCCTGGCCGGGCTGCAGGCAACACCACTCAAGGAGGAGGAATCACTGCTTTGACAGCCATCCCTGCGCACACTGCAGCGACCACGGAGGAGGTCGTGAAAACTCAACGGGAGAAATCCAAAGATGCTGACTCGGTCACCACGATCTCGCAGCATCCACCACCGAAGGGAAAGACCGGTATGGTAGCCCCGACCAGCGGTTGTGGTGGACCATCTCGCCCGCTTACGCCCGGCCCGGACGGATCCGTCGGCAAGAATTCCGGACGTTCCGTTTCAAGCAAAGGCCGAGGTAAGCCAGGCGGAGAGATTTGGTGTGTGGGAAGAGGTGAAAACTCAGTCTCCACTACAGGATACCTACCCGCGGAGGAGTGTGACACCTCTGACCTGGAGTCGCTCTCGGACATGGGAGACGAAGTTGCTATATACGAACTGTTTGCAGAAAAGGGCTGGGACAAAGTACCTCTCGCTTCATCCTGCAGAACCAGGGATCCACCCATGTCTACAGGGGAAAGTACACCCCGGGTGGAGGCACCAGCGCCTGAAGAGGGGTCCCGTCCCCGGCCTGCCTCTACATCCCCGGTACCATCTGTACCGAAGACCGGGGAAAAGAGACTGCTGTTGCGGGCACCAATGCCCAGATCAGATGTAATCAAGGTCCCTCGCCACCCGGACTCGATAGTTTTGCCTGGCGAAGGGGACAGAGCTACTATGCCTCCTTTGGCCAGACTACAATGCCTATTTGGCCAGAAGGTTGCTGCAGAGTACGGATGGGAGTATCCATACTTGTCCAAGGAGCTGCTCTATGAGGTGGAAGTGTGCCGGAAGTGCTGGTACAATGACTTTGTGTGGACTCACCTTCAGATTCCACATGCCCGCAGGTACCTGGCATGCTCTCCAAAGGCCTCTCAGCGTTTTAAGGACTACAAGGCAGAGTGGATGTTGGGACGTCACATCCATGCAGACAATGTGCTGATCCGGCGCAAGGAAGGAGAAGATGTAGAATATCATCTGGAGACCATGGACCAGCACTTGAAGCCACTTGTTCTGCTGCATCCCCGCTTCTACCTGTAGGAGAGAAAGACTCAGTTTTTGTTGTATGCTGCTGAACTTTCTGGGGCCCGTTGTCCTTGTACCCAGAGGATGAAGGACTGTTCCTGTTTTGTTCTTCACTTTCCAGCAAAAGATCACAGACTCTGGGGTAGATAGGGCTCAAGAGAAGAGGAAAAAGTTCCACGTGTGCAGTTACCGCGATGCTGTCACCAGGTGGCAGTGTTGCACAACGTTAAACACTTTTCACACACTCACTCCTTGGAGAAAAGGGATTTCTTTATGAAGAGGTTTCTTTTCTCTCACACGAATATATTTGTCAGGATTTATGTGTGGTAATTTTCTTTCTTTTCCCTCTGCAGGAGAGCATCCCATCAAGACCATTGAGTATGGGGTGTGAATATGTGAATGTGAATAATATGTGAATAATAAGTTATGGTTAAATGTTGTTGTTGTTTCTTTTTTTTTTATATAGGGCTCAGACACAATTGCTTTAGTTGATCAAGTTTTTTTCAAAAGTTTTATATTTTTGTACAAATGTTAGTTGGTCTCTGGATTGGATTATGCCAGCTCTTGAGGGTATGATTTGTTCCAGATACTGGGGACCAGTGTCAAATTACCAGGGGGAGAGTGTAGCGGGTATGTACTTTCCTGGGTGTAATTCAAACTGGCAGAGACACCAGTGATGTGCAGTTCCTTGCGGTCCAGCAGGTGGCGCTGTCGCCTTGGGCTGGGATTGAACCATTGCTGTGTGCTGTGCCTCCTTTTTGTCCTCCCTCAGCAGCGGTATGGTGGGGCGGGGAACCCGCCATGCTTGCTGGGAGAGGGTATAAAGGGGCCGGCCATCTTTGTCACGGGGTCGAGTCCCAGGCACCTTCAGCCTGAGGGGCGGTGGTTCGTGTCGGTCCTCTAGGCGGCCTAGGCCTGGAGGACGTCCGGAGGTAGTGTTCCATCCCAGGCACCTTTAGCCTGGGGTGAGGTACTCGGATGGAGGTCTGGAGCTCAGTGCACAACACTGAGTTCCGCGAGGGAAGGAGGTCCTAGGGAACCCAGGGATTGGGTACCCGAATCCAGAAGGCGTAATGGACCGGGGGGAGCTACTCACTTGAAGACCGGGTGCAGCAGATTGCCAGTGACAGGTGAGCCTCCCATCGGACACCGCCTGGAAGGAAAATCCTCCCTCGCTAGGAGACCTCAGCCCACTTTCAGGGAGGAAAGTGGAGAATTCATTGAGTCTGGGCCTACTCGCATCCACACCTCCTTGTTTTTTCTGTTCTTTAAGGGAGTCTAACTGATTATGCTATTCACTCGAGAAGAATAAAGGAGTGTTGGACTTTAATGGTGTGGGGCTCTTTTCTGGTGGACATTGTTCAAGGTAACTCCAGGTGCACAACACAGACCCGAAGGTAGAGAAGGAACTTTGCTTACACCGCACGGACACATGTGGTGAAGGCTTGGCGTGGTGACTAGGGATGAGCTTCGTGTTCGAGTCGAACATACGTTCGACTCGAACATCGGCTGTTCGATCGTTCGACGAAGATCGAACGATTTGGGCCGTTCGCGCCAAATTCGAGTGACGCGAACGGCCCACAATGCACTACGCCATCGCAGTGTCATCCAGGCGCTGTGATTGGCCAAGCATGCACTGTGACCCCGCATGCTTGGCCAATCACAGCGCCGGCAGCGAGGAGAGCAATGATTGGCCACAGGCAGGATGCCTGTGGCCAATTATTGCTGAGGGTGTTTAGTACACGCCCCACACTATAAAAGGCCGCCAGCACGGCGGCCTAGTGTAGTGTGTTCCGGAGCAGGGATAGAGCAGCATAGGCAGGGACAGTGACTTTTATTTCTTTCTTGCTTAACCTGGATTCCTTTAGTTTAGGGAAAGAGAAGGATAGGTAGGGAGAGTGTCAGTGTGTTTTGTGCTTGTGCTATAGTGTGCTTAAAAAAAACATTTTTTCTAGGGACAGAAAACTGTAGGTAGGGAGAGTGTCAGTTTCTTTCACTGTGCAAGTCCTTGTTTCTAGGGACCTGGAAGGACAGTGAGTGAATTCTCCTTGTGCTATATTGTGCTTAAAAAAAACATTTTTTCTAGGGACAGAAAACTGTAGGTAGGGAGAGTGTCAGTTTCTTTCACTGTGCAAGTCCTTGTTTCCAGGGACCTGGAAGGACAGTGAGTGAATTCTCCTTGTGCTATATTGTGCTTAAAAAAAACATTTTTTCTAGGGACAGAAAACTGTAGGTAGGGAGAGTGTCAGTTTCTTTCACTGTGCAAGTCCTTGTTTCTAGGGACCTGGAAGGACAGTGAGTGAATTCTCCTTGTGCTATATTGTGCTTAAAAAAAACATTTTTTCTAGGGACAGAAAACTGTAGGTAGGGAGAGTGTCAGTTTCTTTCACTGTGCAAGTCCTTGTTTCCAGGGACCTGGAAGGACAGTGAGTGAATTCTCCTTGTGCTATATTGTGCTTAAAAAAAACATTTTTTCTAGGGACAGAAAACTGTAGGTAGGGAGAGTGTCAGTTTCTTTCACTGTGCAAGTCCTTGTTTCTAGGGACCTGGAAGGACAGTGAGTGAATTCTCCTTGTGCTATATTGTGCTTAAAAAAAACATTTTTTCTAGGGACAGAAAACTGTAGGTAGGGAGAGTGTCAGTTTCTTTCACTGTGCAAGTCCTTGTTTCCAGGGACCTGGAAGGACAGTGAGTGAATTCTCCTTGTGCTATATTGTGCTTAAAAAAAACATTTTTTCTAGGGACAGAAAACTGTAGGTAGGGAGAGTGTCAGTTTCTTTCACTGTGCAAGTCCTTGTTTCCAGGGACCTGGAAGGACAGTGAGTGAATTCTCCTTGTGCTATATTGTGCTTAAAAAAAACATTTTTTCTAGGGACAGAAAACTGTAGGTAGGGAGAGTGTCAGTTTCTTTCACTGTGCAAGTCCTTGTTTCTAGGGACCTGGAAGGACAGTGAGTGAATTCTCCTTGTGCTATATTGTGCTTAAAAAAAACATTTTTTCTAGGGACAGAAAACTGTAGGTAGGGAGAGTGTCAGTTTCTTTCACTGTGCAAGTCCTTGTTTCCAGGGACCTGGAAGGACAGTGAGTGAATTCTCCTTGTGCTATATTGTGCTTAAAAAAAACATTTTTTCTAGGGACAGAAAACTGTAGGTAGGGAGAGTGTCAGTTTCTTTCACTGTGCAAGTCCTTGTTTCTAGGGACCTGGAAGGACAGTGAGTGAATTCTCCTTGTGCTATATTGTGCTTAAAAAAAACATTTTTTCTAGGGACAGAAAACTGTAGGTAGGGAGAGTGTCAGTTTCTTTCACTGTGCAAGTCCTTGTTTCCAGGGACCTGGAAGGACAGTGAGTGAATTCTCCTTGTGCTATATTGTGCTTAAAAAAAACATTTTTTCTAGGGACAGAAAACTGTAGGTAGGGAGAGTGTCAGTTTCTTTCACTGTGCAAGTCCTTGTTTCTAGGGACCTGGAAGGACAGTGAGTGAATTCTCCTTGTGCTATATTGTGCTTAAAAAAAACATTTTTTCTAGGGACAGAAAACTGTAGGTAGGGAGAGTGTCAGTTTCTTTCACTGTGCAAGTCCTTGTTTCCAGGGACCTGGAAGGACAGTGAGTGAATTCTCCTTGTGCTATATTGTGCTTAAAAAAAACATTTTTTCTAGGGACAGAAAACTGTAGGTAGGGAGAGTGTCAGTTTCTTTCACTGTGCAAGTCCTTGTTTCCAGGGACCTGGAAGGACAGTGAGTGAATTCTCCTTGTGCTATATTGTGCTTAAAAAAAACATTTTTTCTAGGGACAGAAAACTGTAGGTAGGGAGAGTGTCAGTTTCTTTCACTGTGCAAGTCCTTGTTTCTAGGGACCTGGAAGGACAGTGAGTGAATTCTCCTTGTGCTATATTGTGCTTAAAAAAAACATTTTTTCTAGGGACAGAAAACTGTAGGTAGGGAGAGTGTCAGTTTCTTTCACTGTGCAAGTCCTTGTTTCTAGGGACTGGGAAGGACAGTGAGTGAATTCTCCTTGTGCTATATTGTGCTTAAAAAAAACATTTTTTCTAGGGACAGAAAACTGTAGGTAGGGAGAGTGTCAGTTTCTTTCACTGTGCAAGTCCTTGTTTCTAGGGACCTGGAAGGACAGTGAGTGAATTCTCCTTGTGCTATATTGTGCTTAAAAAAAACATTTTTTCTAGGGACAGAAAACTGTAGGTAGGGAGAGTGTCAGTTTCTTTCACTGTGCAAGTCCTTGTTTCCAGGGACCTGGAAGGACAGTGAGTGAATTCTCCTTGTGCTATATTGTGCTTAAAAAAAACATTTTTTCTAGGGACAGAAAACTGTAGGTAGGGAGAGTGTCAGTTTCTTTCACTGTGCAAGTCCTTGTTTCTAGGGACCTGGAAGGACAGTGAGTGAATTCTCCTTGTGCTATATTGTGCTTAAAAAAAACATTTTTTCTAGGGACAGAAAACTGTAGGTAGGGAGAGTGTCAGTTTCTTTCACTGTGCAAGTCCTTGTTTCCAGGGACCTGGAAGGACAGTGAGTGAATTCTCCTTGTGCTATATTGTGCTTAAAAAAAACATTTTTTCTAGGGACAGAAAACTGTAGGTAGGGAGAGTGTCAGTTTCTTTCACTGTGCAAGTCCTTGTTTCTAGGGACCTGGAAGGACAGTGAGTGAATTCTCCTTGTGCTATATTGTGCTTAAAAAAAACATTTTTTCTAGGGACAGAAAACTGTAGGTAGGGAGAGTGTCAGTTTCTTTCACTGTGCAAGTCCTTGTTTCCAGGGACCTGGAAGGACAGTGAGTGAATTCTCCTTGTGCTATATTGTGCTTAAAAAAAACATTTTTTCTAGGGACAGAAAACTGTAGGTAGGGAGAGTGTCAGTTTCTTTCACTGTGCAAGTCCTTGTTTCCAGGGACCTGGAAGGACAGTGAGTGAATTCTCCTTGTGCTATATTGTGCTTAAAAAAAAAATTTTTCTAGGGACAGAAAACTGTAGGTAGGGAGAGTGTCAGTTTCTTTCACTGTGCAAGTCCTTGTTTCCAGGGACCTGGAAGGACAGTGAGTGAATTCTCCTTGTGCTATATTGTGCTTAAAAAAAACATTTTTTCTAGGGACAGAAAACTGTAGGTAGGGAGAGTGTCAGTTTCTTTCACTGTGCAAGTCCTTGTTTCTAGGGACCTGGAAGGACAGTGAGTGAATTCTCCTTGTGCTATATTGTGCTTAAAAAAAACATTTTTTCTAGGGACAGAAAACTGTAGGTAGGGAGAGTGTCAGTTTCTTTCACTGTGCAAGTCCTTGTTTCCAGGGACCTGGAAGGACAGTGAGTGAATTCTCCTTGTGCTATATTGTGCTTAAAAAAAACATTTTTTCTAGGGACAGAAAACTGTAGGTAGGGAGAGTGTCAGTTTCTTTCACTGTGCAAGTCCTTGTTTCTAGGGACCTGGAAGGACAGTGAGTGAATTCTCCTTGTGCTATATTGTGCTTAAAAAAAACATTTTTTCTAGGGACAGAAAACTGTAGGTAGGGAGAGTGTCAGTTTCTTTCACTGTGCAAGTCCTTGTTTCCAGGGACCTGGAAGGACAGTGAGTGAATTCTCCTTGTGCTATATTGTGCTTAAAAAAACATTTTTTCTAGGGACAGAAAACTGTAGGTAGGGAGAGTGTCAGTTTCTTTCACTGTGCAAGTCCTTGTTTCTAGGGACCTGGAAGGACAGTGAGTGAATTCTCCTTGTGCTATATTGTGCTTAAAAAAAACATTTTTTCTAGGGACAGAAAACTGTAGGTAGGGAGAGTGTCAGTTTCTTTCACTGTGCAAGTCCTTGTTTCCAGGGACCTGGAAGGACAGTGAGAGAATTCTCCTTGTGCTATATTGTGCTTAAAAAAACATTTTTTCTAGGGACAGAAAACTGTAGGTAGGGAGAGTGTCAGTTTCTTTCACTGTGCAAGTCCTTGTTTCCAGGGACCTGGAAGGACAGTGAGTGAATTCTTCTTGTGCTATATTGTGCTTAAAAAAAACATTTTTTCTAGGGACAGAAAACTGTAGGTAGGGAGAGTGTCAGTTTCTTTCACTGTGCAAGTCCTTGTTTCTAGGGACCTGGAAGGACAGTGAGTGAATTCTCCTTGTGCTATATTGTGCTTAAAAAAAAATTTTTTTCTAGGGACAGAAAACTGTAGGTAGGGAGAGTGTCAGTTTCTTTCACTGTGCAAGTCCTTGTTTCCAGGGACCTGGAAGGACAGTGAGTGAATTCTCCTTGTGCTATATTGTGCTTAAAAAAAACATTTTTTCTAGGGACAGAAAACTGTAGGTAGGGAGAGTGTCAGTTTCTTTCACTGTGCAAGTCCTTGTTTCTAGGGACCTGGAAGGACAGTGAGTGAATTCTCCTTGTGCTATATTGTGCTTAAAAAAAACATTTTTTCTAGGGACAGAAAACTGTAGGTAGGGAGAGTGTCAGTTTCTTTCACTGTGCAAGTCCTTGTTTCCAGGGACCTGGAAGGACAGTGAGTGAATTCTCCTTGTGCTATATTGTGCTTAAAAAAAACATTTTTTCTAGGGACAGAAAACTGTAGGTAGGGAGAGTGTCAGTTTCTTTCACTGTGCAAGTCCTTGTTTCTAGGGACCTGGAAGGACAGTGAGTGAATTCTCCTTGTGCTATATTGTGCTTAAAAAAAACATTTTTTCTAGGGACAGAAAACTGTAGGTAGGGAGAGTGTCAGTTTCTTTCACTGTGCAAGTCCTTGTTTCCAGGGACCTGGAAGGACAGTGAGTGAATTCTCCTTGTGCTATATTGTGCTTAAAAAAAACATTTTTTCTAGGGACAGAAAACTGTAGGTAGGGAGAGTGTCAGTTTCTTTCACTGTGCAAGTCCTTGTTTCCAGGGACCTGGAAGGACAGTGAGTGAATTCTCATTGTGCTATATTGTGCTTAAAAAAAACATTTTTTCTAGGGACAGAAAACTGTAGGTAGGGAGAGTGTCAGTTTCTTTCACTGTGCAAGTCCTTGTTTCTAGGGACCTGGAAGGACAGTGAGTGAATTCTCCTTGTGCTATATTGTGCTTAAAAAAAACATTTTTTCTAGGGACAGAAAACTGTAGGTAGGGAGAGTGTCAGTTTCTTTCACTGTGCAAGTCCTTGTTTCCAGGGACCTGGAAGGACAGTGAGTGAATTCTCCTTGTGCTATATTGTGCTTAAAAAAAACATTTTTTCTAGGGACAGAAAACTGTAGGTAGGGAGAGTGTCAGTTTCTTTCACTGTGCAAGTCCTTGTTTCTAGGGACCTGGAAGGACAGTGAGTGAATTCTCCTTGTGCTATATTGTGCTTAAAAAAAACATTTTTTCTAGGGACAGAAAACTGTAGGTAGGGAGAGTGTCAGTTTCTTTCACTGTGCAAGTCCTTGTTTCCAGGGACCTGGAAGGACAGTGAGTGAATTCTCCTTGTGCTATATTGTGCTTAAAAAAAACATTTTTTCTAGGGACAGAAAACTGTAGGTAGGGAGAGTGTCAGTTTCTTTCACTGTGCAAGTCCTTGTTTCTAGGGACCTGGAAGGACAGTGAGTGAATTCTCCTTGTGCTATATTGTGCTTAAAAAAAACATTTTTTCTAGGGACAGAAAACTGTAGGTAGGGAGAGTGTCAGTTTCTTTCACTGTGCAAGTCCTTGTTTCCAGGGACCTGGAAGGACAGTGAGTGAATTCTCCTTGTGCTATATTGTGCTTAAAAAAAACATTTTTTCTAGGGACAGAAAACTGTAGGTAGGGAGAGTGTCAGTTTCTTTCACTGTGCAAGTCCTTGTTTCTAGGGACCTGGAAGGACAGTGAGTGAATTCTCCTTGTGCTATATTGTGCTTAAAAAAAACATTTTTTCTAGGGACAGAAAACTGTAGGTAGGGAGAGTGTCAGTTTCTTTCACTGTGCAAGTCCTTGTTTCTAGGGACCTGGAAGGACAGTGAGTGAATTCTCCTTGTGCTATATTGTGCTTAAAAAAAACATTTTTTCTAGGGACAGAAAACTGTAGGTAGGGAGAGTGTCAGTTTCTTTCACTGTGCAAGTCCTTGTTTCCAGGGACCTGGAAGGACAGTGAGTGAATTCTCCTTGTGCTATATTGTGCTTAAAAAAAACATTTTTTCTAGGGACAGAAAACTGTAGGTAGGGAGAGTGTCAGTTTCTTTCACTGTGCAAGTCCTTGTTTCTAGGGACCTGGAAGGACAGTGAGTGAATTCTCCTTGTGCTATATTGTGCTTAAAAAAAACATTTTTTCTAGGGACAGAAAACTGTAGGTAGGGAGAGTGTCAGTTTCTTTCACTGTGCAAGTCCTTGTTTCCAGGGACCTGGAAGGACAGTGAGTGAATTCTCCTTGTGCTATATTGTGCTTAAAAAAATTTTTTTTCTAGGGACAGAAAACTGTAGGTAGGGAGAGTGTCAGTTTCTTTCACTGTGCAAGTCCTTGTTACTAGGGACCTGGAAGGACAGTGAGTGAATTCTCCTTGTGCTATATTGTGCTTAAAAAAAACATTTTTTCTAGGGACAGAAAACTGTAGGTAGGGAGAGTGTCAGTTTCTTTCACTGTGCAAGTCCTTGTTTCCAGGGACCTGGAAGGACAGTGAGTGAATTCTCCTTGTGCTATATTGTGCTTAAAAAAAACATTTTTTCTAGGGACAGAAAACTGTAGGTAGGGAGAGTGTCAGTTTCTTTCACTGTGCAAGTCCTTGTTTCCAGGGACCTGGAAGGACAGTGAGTGAATTCTCCTTGTGCTATATTGTGCTTAAAAAAAACATTTTTTCTAGGGACAGAAAACTGTAGGTAGGGAGAGTGTCAGTTTCTTTCACTGTGCAAGTCCTTGTTTCTAGGGACCTGGAAGGACAGTGAGTGAATTCTCCTTGTGCTATATTGTGCTTAAAAAAAATTTTTTTCTAGGGACAGAAAACTGTAGGTAGGGAGAGTGTCAGTTTCTTTCACTGTGCAAGTCCTTGTTTCCAGGGACCTGGAAGGACAGTGAGTGAATTCTCCTTGTGCTATATTGTGCTTAAAAAAAACATTTTTTCTAGGGACAGAAAACTGTAGGTAGGGAGAGTGTCAGTTTCTTTCACTGTGCAAGTCCTTGTTTCTAGGGACCTGGAAGGACAGTGAGTGAATTCTCCTTGTGCTATATTGTGCTTAAAAAAAACATTTTTTCTAGGGACAGAAAACTGTAGGTAGGGAGAGTGTCAGTTTCTTTCACTGTGCAAGTCCTTGTTTCCAGGGACCTGGAAGGACAGTGAGTGAATTCTCCTTGTGCTATATTGTGCTTAAAAAAAACATTTTTTCTAGGGACAGAAAACTGTAGGTAGGGAGAGTGTCAGTTTCTTTCACTGTGCAAGTCCTTGTTTCTAGGGACCTGGAAGGACAGTGAGTGAATTCTCCTTGTGCTATATTGTGCTTAAAAAAAACATTTTTTCTAGGGACAGAAAACTGTAGGTAGGGAGAGTGTCAGTTTCTTTCACTGTGCAAGTCCTTGTTTCCAGGGACCTGGAAGGACAGTGAGTGAATTCTCCTTGTGCTATATTGTGCTTAAAAAAAACATTTTTTCTAGGGACAGAAAACTGTAGGTAGGGAGAGTGTCAGTTTCTTTCACTGTGCAAGTCCTTGTTTCCAGGGACCTGGAAGGACAGTGAGTGAATTCTCCTTGTGCTATATTGTGCTTAAAAAAAACATTTTTTCTAGGGACAGAAAACTGTAGGTAGGGAGAGTGTCAGTTTCTTTCACTGTGCAAGTCCTTGTTTCTAGGGACCTGGAAGGACAGTGAGTGAATTCTCCTTGTGCTATATTGTGCTTAAAAAAAACATTATTTCTAGGGACAGAAAACTGTAGGTAGGGAGAGTGTCAGTTTCTTTCACTGTGCAAGTCCTTGTTTCCAGGGACCTGGAAGGACAGTGAGTGAATTCTCCTTGTGCTATATTGTGCTTAAAAAAAACATTTTTTCTAGGGACAGAAAACTGTAGGTAGGGAGAGTGTCAGTTTCTTTCACTGTGCAAGTCCTTGTTTCTAGGGACCTGGAAGGACAGTGAGTGAATTCTCCTTGTGCTATATTGTGCTTAAAAAAAACATTTTTTCTAGGGACAGAAAACTGTAGGTAGGGAGAGTGTCAGTTTCTTTCACTGTGCAAGTCCTTGTTTCCAGGGACCTGGAAGGACAGTGAGTGAATTCTCCTTGTGCTATATTGTGCTTAAAAAAAACATTTTTTCTAGGGACAGAAAACTGTAGGTAGGGAGAGTGTCAGTTTCTTTCACTGTGCAAGTCCTTGTTTCTAGGGACCTGGAAGGACAGTGAGTGAATTCTCCTTGTGCTATATTGTGCTTAAAAAAAACATTTTTTCTAGGGACAGAAAACTGTAGGTAGGGAGAGTGTCAGTTTCTTTCACTGTGCAAGTCCTTGTTTCCAGGGACCTGGAAGGACAGTGAGTGAATTCTCCTTGTGCTATATTGTGCTTAAAAAAAACATTTTTTCTAGGGACAGAAAACTGTAGGTAGGGAGAGTGTCAGTTTCTTTCACTGTGCAAGTCCTTGTTTCCAGGGACCTGGAAGGACAGTGAGTGAATTCTCCTTGTGCTATATTGTGCTTAAAAAAAACATTTTTTCTAGGGACAGAAAACTGTAGGTAGGGAGAGTGTCAGTTTCTTTCACTGTGCAAGTCCTTGTTTCTAGGGACCTGGAAGGACAGTGAGTGAATTCTCCTTGTGCTATATTGTGCTTAAAAAAAACATTTTTTCTAGGGACAGAAAACTGTAGGTAGGGAGAGTGTCAGTTTCTTTCACTGTGCAAGTCCTTGTTTCCAGGGACCTGGAAGGACAGTGAGTGAATTCTCCTTGTGCTATATTGTGCTTAAAAAAAACATTTTTTCTAGGGACAGAAAACTGTAGGTAGGGAGAGTGTCAGTTTCTTTCACTGTGCAAGTCCTTGTTTCTAGGGACCTGGAAGGACAGTGAGTGAATTCTCCTTGTGCTATATTGTGCTTAAAAAAAACATTTTTTCTAGGGACAGAAAACTGTAGGTAGGGAGAGTGTCAGTTTCTTTCACTGTGCAAGTCCTTGTTTCCAGGGACCTGGAAGGACAGTGAGTGAATTCTCCTTGTGCTATATTGTGCTTAAAAAAAAACATTTTTTCTAGGGACAGAAAACTGTAGGTAGGGAGAGTGTCAGTTTCTTTCACTGTGCAAGTCCTTGTTTCTAGGGACCTGGAAGGACAGTGAGTGAATTCTCCTTGTGCTATATTGTGCTTAAAAAAAACATTTTTTCTAGGGACAGAAAACTGTAGGTAGGGAGAGTGTCAGTTTCTTTCACTGTGCAAGTCCTTGTTTCCAGGGACCTGGAAGGACAGTGAGTGAATTCTCCTTGTGCTATATTGTGCTTAAAAAAAACATTTTTTCTAGGGACAGAAAACTGTAGGTAGGGAGAGTGTCAGTTTCTTTCACTGTGCAAGTCCTTGTTTCCAGGGACCTGGAAGGACAGTGAGTGAATTCTCCTTGTGCTATATTGTGCTTAAAAAAAACATTTTTTCTAGGGACAGAAAACTGTAGGTAGGGAGAGTGTCAGTTTCTTTCACTGTGCAAGTCCTTGTTTCTAGGGACCTGGAAGGACAGTGAGTGAATTCTCCTTGTGCTATATTGTGCTTAAAAAAAACATTTTTTCTAGGGACAGAAAACTGTAGGTAGGGAGAGTGTCAGTTTCTTTCACTGTGCAAGTCCTTGTTTCCAGGGACCTGGAAGGACAGTGAGTGAATTCTCCTTGTGCTATATTGTGCTTAAAAAAAACATTTTTTCTAGGGACAGAAAACTGTAGGTAGGGAGAGTGTCAGTTTCTTTCACTGTGCAAGTCCTTGTTTCTAGGGACCTGGAAGGACAGTGAGTGAATTCTCCTTGTGCTATATTGTGCTTAAAAAAAACATTTTTTCTAGGGACAGAAAACTGTAGGTAGGGAGAGTGTCAGTTTCTTTCACTGTGCAAGTCCTTGTTTCCAGGGACCTGGAAGGACAGTGAGTGAATTCTCCTTGTGCTATATTGTGCTTAAAAAAAACGTTTTTTCTAGGGACAGAAAACTGTAGGTAGGGAGAGTGTCAGTTTCTTTCACTGTGCAAGTCCTTGTTTCTAGGGACCTGGAAGGACAGTGAGTGAATTCTCCTTGTGCTATATTGTGCTTAAAAAAAACATTTTTTCTAGGGACAGAAAACTGTAGGTAGGGAGAGTGTCAGTTTCTTTCACTGTGCAAGTCCTTGTTTCCAGGGACCTGGAAGGACAGTGAGTGAATTCTCCTTGTGCTATATTGTGCTTAAAAAAAACATTTTTTCTAGGGACAGAAAACTGTAGGTAGGGAGATTGTCAGTTTCTTTCACTGTGCAAGTCCTTGTTTCTAGGGACCTGGAAGGACAGTGAGTGAATTCTCCTTGTGCTATATTGTGCTTAAAAAAAACATTTTTTCTAGGGACAGAAAACTGTAGGTAGGGAGAGTGTCAGTTTCTTTCACTGTGCAAGTCCTTGTTTCCAGGGACCTGGAAGGACAGTGAGTGAATTCTCCTTGTGCTATATTGTGCTTAAAAAAAAACATTTTTTCTAGGGACAGAAAACTGTAGGTAGGGAGAGTGTCAGTTTCTTTCACTGTGCAAGTCCTTGTTTCCAGGGACCTGGAAGGACAGTGAGTGAATTCTCCTTGTGCTATATTGTGCTTAAAAAAAACATTTTTTCTAGGGACAGAAAACTGTAGGTAGGGAGAGTGTCAGTTTCTTTCACTGTGCAAGTCCTTGTTTCTAGGGACCTGGAAGGACAGTGAGTGAATTCTCCTTGTGCTATATTGTGCTTAAAAAAAACATTTTTTCTAGGGACAGAAAACTGTAGGTAGGGAGAGTGTCAGTTTCTTTCACTGTGCAAGTCCTTGTTTCCAGGGACCTGGAAGGACAGTGAGTGAATTCTCCTTGTGCTATATTGTGCTTAAAAAAAACATTTTTTCTAGGGACAGAAAACTGTAGGTAGGGAGAGTGTCAGTTTCTTTCACTGTGCAAGTCCTTGTTTCCAGGGACCTGGAAGGACAGTGAGTGAATTCTCCTTGTGCTATATTGTGCTTAAAAAAAACATTTTTTCTAGGGACAGAAAACTGTAGGTAGGGAGAGTGTCAGTTTCTTTCACTGTGCAAGTCCTTGTTTCTAGGGACCTGGAAGGACAGTGAGTGAATTCTCCTTGTGCTATATTGTGCTTAAAAAAAACATTTTTTCTAGGGACAGAAAACTGTAGGTAGGGAGAGTGTCAGTTTCTTTCACTGTGCAAGTCCTTGATTCCAGGGACCTGGAAGGACAGTGAGTGAATTCTCCTTGTGCTATATTGTGCTTAAAAAAAACGTTTTTTCTAGGGACAGAAAACTGTAGGTAGGGAGAGTGTCAGTTTCTTTCACTGTGCAAGTCCTTGTTTCTAGGGACCTGGAAGGACAGTGAGTGAATTCTCCTTGTGCTATATTGTGCTTAAAAAAAACATTTTTTCTAGGGACAGAAAACTGTAGGTAGGGAGAGTGTCAGTTTCTTTCACTGTGCAAGTCCTTGTTTCCAGGGACCTGGAAGGACAGTGAGTGAATTCTCCTTGTGCTATATTGTGCTTATAAAAAACATTTTTTCTAGGGACAGAAAACTGTAGGTAGGGAGAGTGTCAGTTTCTTTCACTGTGCAAGTCCTTGTTTCTAGGGACCTGGAAGGACAGTGAGTGAATTCTCCTTGTGCTATATTGTGCTTAAAAAAAACATTTTTTCTAGGGACAGAAAACTGTAGGTAGGGAGAGTGTCAGTTTCTTTCACTGTGCAAGTCCTTGTTTCCAGGGACCTGGAAGGACAGTGAGTGAATTCTCCTTGTGCTATATTGTGCTTAAAAAAAACATTTTTTCTAGGGACAGAAAACTGTAGGTAGGGAGAGTGTCAGTTTCTTTCACTGTGCAAGTCCTTGTTTCTAGGGACCTGGAAGGACAGTGAGTGAATTCTCCTTGTGCTATATTGTGCTTAAAAAAAACATTTTTTCTAGGGACAGAAAACTGTAGGTAGGGAGAGTGTCAGTTTCTTTCACTGTGCAAGTCCTTGTTTCCAGGGACCTGGAAGGACAGTGAGTGAATTCTCCTTGTGCTATATTGTGCTTAAAAAAAACATTTTTTCTAGGGACAGAAAACTGTAGGTAGGGAGAGTGTCAGTTTCTTTCACTGTGCAAGTCCTTGTTTCTAGGGACCTGGAAGGACAGTGAGTGAATTCTCCTTGTGCTATATTGTGCTTAAAAAAAACATTTTTTCTAGGGACAGAAAACTGTAGGTAGGGAGAGTGTCAGTTTCTTTCACTGTGCAAGTCCTTGTTTCCAGGGACCTGGAAGGACAGTGAGTGAATTCTCCTTGTGCTATATTGTGCTTAAAAAAAACATTTTTTCTAGGGACAGAAAACTGTAGGTAGGGAGAGTGTCAGTTTCTTTCACTGTGCAAGTCCTTGTTTCCAGGGACCTGGAAGGACAGTGAGTGAATTCTCCTTGTGCTATATTGTGCTTAAAAAAAACATTTTTTCTAGGGACAGAAAACTGTAGGTATAGAGAGTGTCAGTTTCTTTCACTGTGCAAGTCCTTGTTTCTAGGGACCTGGAAAGACAGTGAGTGAATTCTCCTTGTGCTATATTGTGCTTAAAAAAAACATTTTTTCTAGGGACAGAAAACTGTAGGTAGGGAGAGTGTCAGTTTCTTTCACTGTGCAAGTCCTTGTTTCCAGGGACCTGGAAGGACAGTGAGTGAATTCTCCTTGTGCTATATTGTGCTTAAAAAAAACATTTTTTCTAGGGACAGAAAACTGTAGGTAGGGAGAGTGTCAGTTTCTTTCACTGTGCAAGTCCTTGTTTCCAGGGACCTGGAAGGACAGTGAGTGAATTCTCCTTGTGCTATATTGTGCTTAAAAAAAACATTTTTTCTAGGGACAGAAAACTGTAGGTAGGGAGAGTGTCAGTTTCTTTCACTGTGCAAGTCCTTGTTTCTAGGGACCTGGAAGGACAGTGAGTGAATTCTCCTTGTGCTATATTGTGCTTAAAAAAAACATTTTTTCTAGGGACAGAAAACTGTAGGTAGGGAGAGTGTCAGTTTCTTTCACTGTGCAAGTCCTTGTTTCCAGGGACCTGGAAGGACAGTGAGTGAATTCTCCTTGTGCTATATTGTGCTTAAAAAAAACATTTTTTCTAGGGACAGAAAACTGTAGGTAGGGAGAGTGTCAGTTTCTTTCACTGTGCAAGTCCTTGTTTCTAGGGACCTGGAAGGACAGTGAGTGAATTCTCCTTGTGCTATATTGTGCTTAAAAAAAACATTTTTTCTAGGGACAGAAAACTGTAGGTAGGGAGAGTGTCAGTTTCTTTCACTGTGCAAGTCCTTGTTTCCAGGGACCTGGAAGGACAGTGAGTGAATTCTCCTTGTGCTATATTGTGCTTAAAAAAAACATTTTTTCTAGGGACAGAAAACTGTAGGTAGGGAGAGTGTCAGTTTCTTTCACTGTGCAAGTCCTTGTTTCTAGGGACCTGGAAGGACAGTGAGTGAATTCTCCTTGTGCTATATTGTGCTTAAAAAAAACATTTTTTCTAGGGACAGAAAACTGTAGGTAGGGAGAGTGTCAGTTTCTTTCACTGTGCAAGTCCTTGTTTCCAGGGACCTGGAAGGACAGTGAGTGAATTCTCCTTGTGCTATATTGTGCTTAAAAAAAACATTTTTTCTAGGGACAGAAAACTGTAGGTAGGGAGAGTGTCAGTTTATTTCACTGTGCAAGTCCTTGTTTCTAGGGACCTGGAAGGACAGTGAGTGAATTCTCCTTGTGCTATATTGTGCTTAAAAAAAACATTTTTTCTAGGGACAGAAAACTGTAGGTAGGGAGAGTGTCAGTTTCTTTCACTGTGCAAGTCCTTGTTTCCAGGGACCTGGAAGGACAGTGAGTGAATTCTCCTTGTGCTATATTGTGCTTAAAAAAAACATTTTTTCTAGGGACAGAAAACTGTAGGTAGGGAGAGTGTCAGTTTCTTTCACTGTGCAAGTCCTTGTTTCTAGGGACCTGGAAGGACAGTGAGTGAATTCTCCTTGTGCTATATTGTGCTTAAAAAAAACATTTTTTCTAGGGACAGAAAACTGTAGGTAGGGAGAGTGTCAGTTTATTTCACTGTGCAAGTCCTTGTTTCCAGGGACCTGGAAGGACAGTGAGTGAATTCTCCTTGTGCTATATTGTGCTTAAAAAAAACATTTTTTCTAGGGACAGAAAACTGTAGGTAGGGAGAGTGTCAGTTTCTTTCACTGTGCAAGTCCTTGTTTCTAGGGACCTGGAAGGACAGTGAGTGAATTCTCCTTGTGCTATATTGTGCTTAAAAAAAACATTTTTTCTAGGGACAGAAAACTGTAGGTAGGGAGAGTGTCAGTTTCTTTCACTGTGCAAGTCCTTGTTTCTAGGGACTGGGAAGGACAGTGAGTGAATTCTCCTTGTGCTATAGTGTGCTTAAAAAAAACATTTTTTCTAGGGACAGAAAACTGTAGGTAGGGAGAGTGTCAGTTTCTTTCACTGTGCAAGTCCTTGTTTCTAGGGACCTGGAAGGACAGTGAGTGAATTCTCCTTGTGCTATATTGTGCTTAAAAAAAACATTTTTTCTAGGGACAGAAAACTGTAGGTAGGGAGAGTGTCAGTTTCTTTCACTGTGCAAGTCCTTCTTTCAAGGGACAGAGAAGGACACCTGAAGGTAGCCCTTATTGCTTTTTTCCCATCTCCCTGCAGGCCATCTATTAGAATGTCTGGAAGGCAAACAAGGAGAGGCAGACAGTCAGGAGGCAATAAAAGAGGGCAAGCAGGCTCTGTGTCTGGGGGCAACAGTGCTGGTCGTGGACGCGGTGCATTGTCATCAGCACATGGCCATGGGACACGCTTGTCCTTCTTTTCCGCAGCTGGACATGTTGAGCCACATCATGCCGAAGACTTGGTAGAGTGGATGACCAAGCCCTCCTCCTCCTCCTCATCCTCTCTCACCCAGGCTCAGGGTACTGGCAAAGCAGCTGCCAAAGCGTCCTCTTCCCTGGTATCAATGTCAGACTCATCATCAGTCACTCCTTCCCTAGACCCACCATGTCCTCCTCCTGAGGAGTCCCCCGAACTGTTTGAGCACAGTGTTGGGTACATGCTCCAGGAGGATGCCCAGCGTTTCGAAGGGTCTGATGATGAAACCCAGCTACAGGAAGGCAGTAGGGTGAGAGCAGACAGAGGGGATGCTCAAGAAGGACACCAATCTGGCAGTCATGTTCCAGCAGCTGCAGCATACTGCCAGATTGGCTCCAGTGATGAGGAGGGAGGGGATGATGAGGTCACTGACTCCACGTGGGTGCCTAATAGGAGAGAGGAGGAGGAGGATGAGGAGGAGGCACATCTCCAACGAGACAGGATGCCCTTTGGTGGCCAGCGTAAGGGCAGTACACCGACGGAATCACACCGCAGAGCTCCGTCTGTGCAGGGCGCTGCCTCTGCCCGTCATTCAAAAAGTTCCTTGGTGTGGGCCTTTTTTGAGGCTAGTGCATCAGATCGCACAGCTGCTGTTTGCAACATATGTCTCAAGCGTATATCGCGTGGCCAAAACATCAGCCGCTTGGGTACCACATGCCTGACCAGACATATGTTGACCTGCCATGCAGCTCGTTGGCAAGCCTACCTCAAAGACCCACACCAAAGAACAAAGCGGACCTCTCCTTGCACCGCATCAGCTGGGATCTCCAACCCCACTATAACTTCAGTCCTCTCTGAAACATGCACTGAGAGGAATGAAGGTGTAGAATTAGGTGTGTCACAGCCAAGTACTTGCGGCCACTCTGCTAGCAGTACACCGACGTCCGATTCTAGCAGGCAAATTTCCCTGCCCCAGCTGCTGGACCGTCGAAAGAAGTTCACTCCCAGCCATCCACATGCCCAGCGGTTGAATGCTAGCTTGGCTAAATTGCTAGCGCTTCAACTGCTGCCTTTTCAGTTGGTAGACTCGGCCCCCTTCCGTGAGTTTGTGCAATGTGCGGTTCCTCAGTGGCAGGTTCCCAAACGCCACTTTTTCTCACGGAAGGCTATTCCGGCTCTCTACCGGCATGTGGAAGGCAATGTCTTGGCCTCGCTGGACAGGGCGGTCAGCGGTAAGGTGCATATTACCGCTGACTCATGGTCCAGCAGGCATGGACAGGGACGTTACCTTTCTTTCACGGCCCATTGGGTCACTCTTTTGGCAGCTGGGAAGGATGCAGGACAAGGTGCAGTAGTGTTGGAGGTTGTCCCACCGCCACGCCTCCAAAATGCTACTACTGGTTGTGACACACCTCTCTCCTCCACCCCCTCCTCTTCTTCTTCCTCCATGGCCTCTTCCTGTGGTTTGTCCTATGAACCAGCGGTGCTCCGTAGCCGTTCACGGGGCTACGCAAGTACGCAGGCAAAAAGATGCCATGCCGTGCTTGCGCTGGTGTGTTTGGGGGACAGAAGCCACACTGGGGCAGAGGTCCTGTCTGCTCTGCAGGGCCAGGCCGAGAGGTGGTTGACGCCACGCCAGCTTAAGCCAGGAATGGTGGTTTGCGACAATGGCACCAACCTCCTCTCCGCCCTCCGACAGGGACAACTGACCCATGTGCCCTGTGTGGCTCACATCCTTAACCTGGTGGTGCAGCGGTTCTTGGGCAGGTACCCGGGCTTACAGGATGTCCTGAGGCAGGCCAGGAAAGTCTGTGTGCATTTCCGCAGATCTTATAATGCCAGTGCTCGCCTGGCTGAGCTGCAAAAGGAGTTGAACCTGCCCAAGAACCGCCTTATATGTGACATGCCCACCAGGTGGAACTCAACGTTGGCCATGCTGCAGCGGCTGCACACGCAGCAGAGGGCCATCAATGAGTACCTGTGCGACTACGGCACCAGGACAGGGTCAGGGGAGCTTGGTTTTTTTTCTCCACGCCAGTGGGGCATGATCAGGGATGCATGCACTGTCCTGGCACCATTTGAGGAGGCCACGAGGATGGTGAGCAGTGACAGTGCATGCATCAGTGACACTGTACCTCTTGTCCACCTGTTGGAGCACACGCTGCGTGGAATAATGGACAGGGCACTTGAGGCAGAACAGAGGCAGGAAGAGGAGGACTTCCTTGCCTCTCAAGGCCCTCTTTACCCAGACAGTGTTCCTTCTGTCCCACCCATCGCACAGGAAGAGGAAGAGGAGGAGGAGGAGGAGGAGGAGGAGGATTGTGTCAGCATGGAGGTGGAGGCTGGCACTCAGCATCATCAGCAGCAGTCTTTTAGGGATGATTTACAGTCCCAAGAAACCAGTGGACTTGTACGTGGCTGGGAGGAGGTGACTGCGGATCATGTCGTCCTTAGTGACCCAGAGGACTCCGGAGCGAATGCCTCAGCAAACCTACGCTGCATGGCCTCCCTGATCCTGCAAAGTCTGCGGAAGGATCCTCGTATTCTTCGGATCAAGGAGAGGGACCATTACTGGCTGGCCACTCTCCTTGATCCACGGTACAAGGGTAAGGTTGCGGACCTTATGTTACCGTCGCAGAGGATGAGACAACTCCGGGAGGCCTTGCAGAAAGGTCTGTGCAACGCGTTCCCAGAGACTGGGAGGTTACAAACTCCTGGTCCAGGACAACGAGTTGCTGAGGCTTCGGCCAGTCAAAGAAGGAGCGGTGGGGAAGGTGGCCGTCTGACCGATGCGTTCAGACAATTCTTTAGTCCGCAGCCCCAAAGTATGATTGGTTCCAGCAACCATCGCCAGCGTCTGATAAACATGGTGCAGGAATATCTAGGGGCAAGGTCAGACTTGGACACCTTCCCCACCGAAAATCCTCTGGCTTACTGGGTCTTGAGGATGGATCACTGGCCAGAGCTTGCACAGTATGCAATTGAGCTACTGGCCTGTCCTGCATCCAGCGTTCTTTCGGAACGCACATTCAGTGCTGCTGGAGGATTTGTCACGGATCACAGGGTGCGCCTGTCCACCGACTCGGTTGATCGACTGACTTTCATCAAGATGAACCAGTCTTGGATCACCACCAGCTACCACACACCTGATGCTGATATAACAGACTAATTGATTTTAACATGTCACGTCCCTTCAAGACTGATGCTGATGCTGAGTGCCTGTGCTGTTATGTTGACTGGCTATCCTCCTCCTCCGAGTCCTCAATGATACGATTGATGATGATAGCTTGGAAGATCATTTTTGTTTATGGGTGCCGCCACCAGTGGCTAAGGCCCAATTTTTCAGCCCCTGTTTTACAGGGGCGTGTACTTACAATTTTTTTAGCAATAATTTGCCATAGGGCTCATTGCTGTGCTCCAAGTACAGTATCTGTGAGGGGTTGTAGTGTTGTGCCACCAGTGCCTAAGGCCCAATTTTTCAGCCCCTGTTTAACAGGGGCGTGTCATTACAATTTTTGAAGCAATACTTTGCAACAGGGCTCATTGCTGTGCTCCAAGTACAGTATCTGTGAGGGGTTGTAGTGTTGTGCCACCAGTGCCTAAGGCCCAATTTTTCAGCCCCTGTTCAACAGGGGCATGCAATTACAATTCTTGATGTAATAATTCACAGCAGGGCCCATTCCTGCACCCACCAAGAGTAAGTCTGAGGGCTTACAGTGTTGTGGCAACGCCACCACCACCACCACCACGAAAGGCCCAATTTTTCAGCCACTGTTCAAAAGGGGCATGTAATTACAATTCTTGATCTAATAATTCACAGCAGGGCCCATTCCTGCACCCACCAAGAGTAACTCTGAGGGCTTACAGTGTTGTGGCAACACCACCACCACCACCACCACCACGAAAAGCCCAATTTTTCAGCCCCTGTTTAACAGGGGCATGCAATTACAATTCTTGATCTAATAATTCACAGCAGGGCCCATTGCTGCACCCACCAAGAGTAACTGTCAGGGCTTACAGTGTTGTGGCACCAGCACCACCATCAAAGCCCCAATTTTTACTACCACTGTTCAACAATTATATGTAATTAAAATTCCTGATATAATAGTTGACAGCAGGGCGTTCCAGCACCAACCAAGAGTAACTGTGAGTGCTTACAGTGTTGTGCCAACACCAACAACTAAGGGGCCTATTTCTGCAGAGTATATACGGCAGGTCCCTACTTTCAAACATCCAACTTACAAACGACTCCTACTTGCAAACGAAAGAAGACAACAGGAAGTGAGAGGAAATCTACCCCTAGGAAGGAAAATTCTCTCCTGTAAGAATAAATATGGGAGAAAGGTGTCTCCTCTGTACTGATGCTTTATCAGCAATCCTTGTTTCAAGAAAAACACCACATTTCAAAAACAGTTGTCATTGGGACGGAAAGTGAGGTGAAATGTTCTGAACAGGGGCACAGACAGCAAAACAAATGTTACAGGGGTGATAACCCTTACCTATGTTTCCCAAAAAGTTTAAAAATAGATTTTTGGGCTGGAGCTACAGTTCAACAATGTACCTGTTCAAAATTACAAACACATTCTACATAAGAACAAACCTACAGTCCCTGTCTTGTATGCACCGCCTGTATACGGCTGTTCAGAGTATATAGGGCCTTTTTTATTTTATGTGCGGGGTTCCCCTTAATATCCAAACAAGACCCAAAGGGGCTGGTAATGGGCTGGGGTAGGGGGGGGGGTCATGGGGTAGCTATGCCATTTTTCTTAAAGATTTTCATCCATATTACCGGGACCAGACATTACATTAAAGCCGCAAGAAGTTTTAAATGGCTTTTTTTTCCTTTAGAAGTGTCATTTTGTGCAGGGACAGTTCTAAACACGGGAAACACGTGGCACTTCACAGGCATACTTTAGACACCCCCCAGGTACGATATTTAAAGGAATATTTGACTTTTTTTTTTCACTTTATGCATCATTAAAATGACTGCTCCCGAAAAACGACCGTTTTTAAAACTTCTTTTTGCATTGATACATGTCCCCTGGTGCAGAACCCGGGTTCCCAAACCCTTTTTAGGACAATAACATGCATAATAGTTGTTATAATTAGCACTTTAGAATTCGAACGTTCGCATCCATTGTATTTAATAGGGTTCTAATGTTCGTACGAACTTTCGGTCCGTTCGCGGGTTCTGGTGCGAACCGAACCCGGGGGTGTTCGGCTCATCACTAGTGGTGACCCCACTCTCTCCCCTCTAAGGTACCCCTAGACAAGAGAAAGATGAGCTGATGCAAAGAGGGGAGTGAGGAGGCCGCTACATATATATACAGTATATGTTATTCTTTTTTGGATATTGATGCTTAAAAGGTCCCAGTTACCCAATGTATGTGTTAGCTGCTGAGAAAAGCTGTGGCAATAGTGCGACAAGCATAGCCAATTCAATTGTAGTAAAGATCAAATACACCCTGCTGACAGCAGTACTCCAGAAATGTCCCTTTGATCTGGTAGCTAAATGCATGATCAGAGAAGGAGTTTTCTGGGGCTCATAGCCTATACATTTAAGGTGGCTCAGAGATAAAAGAGACTTAAGCTACTGTACCTATAGATGACACATGTTGCCAGTGCACGGACAAGCTTGTTTCAAAGTACAAAGCTCTTCATTTTTGTATGATCACAGAGAAAAGCAATGCTTTGGGCCTGGGGCACTTCAGATTTTGGGGGCCCCTTATACACAGGGAAGGTTTACATTCTCAATAAGAGTCCCACGTTTTAGAAATGCTTGATACAACGTCATTCTGAGGTCACATATGCCCACAGACACGCAGTCATAGTGCTCTATGTGTGGTTTGCTTGAGCCGCCTAAATTAATTTTTTTAAAACTATACAATATACCAGTTCAGAGTTTGGTACAGAAGATGGCCGGCAAAATATTACCTCCCGAGATACATTTAATAAAATAAAGTATCAAAGAAACGTACCGCTTCAAGCTGCTAGACTCCAATAATTGCTCCCGCCCTGTTGCACTGACAGGTGCTGGCTATAAACTGGTCCGTAGGAAAAGGAAGAGGTCCTGGACTGCCGCATTCAGTAAAACGGTTTATTGCAAAATATTAAAAGGTCAAATCCCAAAATAAATCCATAAGTGCCAAAAGCAAACCAAAACAGACAGTGGACATACAGGGGCTAACCACTGATGCGTTTCACATCATAACTTGATGCTTACTCATAAGTCTAAATAATTAAAATAAAGTAGTTTTTTTTAATTAAAAAGTTTATATTATTTTTTGTTTTACTATATATAATTTTTTATATTTATTTATATAATTTTTTTGTATAGAGGAGCAATCACCCTTTATAAATCCAGCCCTGAATAAATGCCCCTGCCCATAAACACCTGCAAACGCCTATGTGGGCATGAACACATAGGCTAACATAGAGGGCCAGTTGTGGCAGGAAAAAAAATTAAAACTTCTGTAAAACAGATATTTGACAGCTGCAGTTTGCATAAGGTCTTAAAGTTCTCCTTAGATCTTCACACCTGCTCAACCCTGCAGGTTTACACCACTACCAGCAGTTGTCAGCATCTGTTCATCCTCCCATGTGATGAATAAAGGCTACTGCTGGGCAAACTGCACATCTTCACAGGTCCACAAATCAACAATCCAGGAATGCAGTTTTGTGCCTTTTTGGTCTTCTTGCCTCTTGACCTGCTCTGACATGGGGTGTGCCCTGCAGTATCCCTTCATTGATAATAAATATGAACAGAAGTCCCTCAGAAAACCACCAATAGCTGTCAAACTCTGCATAGCAAGGTAAGTGTGAAAATATTAAATTTTTCAAGCATGTGTAAGGCCCCCATAAATGACAAGAGTGTTGTATAGCTTTTTGTATAGATATAAAAATAAAAACCATTATAAATACAATTTTTACCTTTTTTATAAGCGATCACATTCCCTCTGTTCTCAGCTGCATAAGAGCTGGGGGAAAGAGAAGCAGCAGTACACTGAGCTTGCCAGTGAATGGCTGTGCAGCGGGGGCATGTCAGAACAAGTCTGATCATTGGAGGGGAGCACACTGAGTTCCCAGCATAGCTAGAAAACTGACCACAGTGTGTTTTCCTGCTTAGTGTGGTCAGCTTTTACTAGGAAAGCAGAGGGACTGACAGGAACACAAAGGATTTCACACAAAGGAAGCAATACAAAGTGAACAGGATACTTTATCATACAAATACATGGTACAGCAGGCACATATCAGGAATATGAACTGTTGGGGTAACAACTGCTTTAGATATAATAAAACTCAAATTTGTCTGAATGGCTTATTTACATTTTAAAACACCAAAATGGATTTACCTTATAACAAGTCCAGCTAATCAAAGTCTACTAATCCCACATATACTAAATATCTGATTCAGATACAGATATTATTTGTTAATTATAGTTAACACGGATTTATATTTTAATACAATGTAGCAGACTAAGGGGAATAATGGTAATATTTGCTTTTTTGCACCAACAAATTAGCAGAAATCTGTGTCTGAATTCTGTGTCACAACAAGCTTCTCTAAATTATATATTACCGTACAAATAAGCCATTATTACCCTTTACTAGAATTATTCCATGCATTTGATTATATCTGAAAACAGAAAATAGAGAAGCCAGAGGGAACTTTTTTTATCTGTTGCCACACCGGCAGTTCACACCACCAAGATCTCTTTATCTTTGTGGATGGTCTGATTTGTAATTGATCTAAAGCCAATCACCCATATTGTGCCCAGAATTATAGAAACAGATGCTTACAATGGATATTTATTCATAAGTGTCACCCCTAATCACACCTTCTATGTCCTTCTATCAATATCTAGGCTGATATCAAACAGGTGGGAAAGTAAGAGGGGGCTCATACACTCAACAATCATGAGAACAGAAAGTCGAAAAAAAAGCATTTTCTGCAGACAATCAGCGAGTCTATGGTCACCTATCCTCTTTAGTCACATAATACAGAATAATTATGACAAGAAAAGTACAGCAAACATAAAGTAGATGTAAACCCTTTTCAACGATTCTCATATGTAACCTTTAATACATGTGGAAAGGCTATGCCTGCTTTCCTCCAGCATTGCTCATCAGTGCCAAGTGTCTTCAAATCATTGTTTCTGCCTGGAGTACATCAGTGGTTAGCAGGCACTTTATGTCCTGTTCTGACATGCAGCCACAATACTATGCTACCCATGAGCACTGGCATTAGAGAGACGAACAGAAGATACTGTGCTAACTTAGGTAACATCTGCAGATTGTGCTCTAGTCCTCCATGGACTTTACACAGAGGGCCCACAACATTTCAATGCAGTAGTGCAGGGTCGGGACATGGGGTGGGCAGGAGGGGAAGCAGCCCAGGGCACAGTGGTAGGGGAAGGTGCCCCTCACCACACACAAGCTTCAGATCAGTGGCTAGCAACCAGTGGGCTGCAGCTTCAGGTCTGCTACTGCTGCCACGCTGTGCTCCAACATACCCACTCTGCCCGCAGCTAACAAAAAAACACACCATACATGTGCAGATATCTTCTAGTCACGAGAAAGCAAGCAATTGGCCACAAATGGTCAGTGCACACTCAGTGCCAACCATAGACAGTCCTTCTCTTCAGTCGGCGATTCTGCGCACCATAAGAATGATCATAGCGGCGGTTCCACCGCTTGATCGTTCTTATAGGCGGCGGGAGGGGACACCCCCTCTCCCGCCGCCATCTGGTGCTTCTCCGGGCTCTCCCGTGTCATCGGGGGCTCGGAGAAAGAATCATCTGGCGCCAGTGGTCACATGACGAACATAGAGATGACTGGTGACCAGATGGTCACCAGTCATCTCTATGACCGTCGGAGGCCTGGGCGCGATGTGATGACGTCACACCCGGGTCCTCAGATGTAAACAAAGCCGCCATTGCGGCTAGTAAGCATGAGATCGGTGAAATTTTTTTCACAATCTCATGCTTTCCAGCCTGGAGGAGAGATGTGGGGTCTTATTGACCCCGCATCTCTCCATAAAGAGGACCTGTCACACACATTCCTATTAGAAGGGATGTTTACATTCTGTGTAATAGGAATAAAAGTGATAAAAAAAAAAGTGTAAAAAAAAAAAAAAAAAAAAGTAAATTAAAAAATATATATATATATATATATATATATATATTTTTTTTTTTTTAAATGCCCCTGTCCCCAATAGCTTGCGCTTAGAAGCGAACGCACACGTAAGTTTCGCCCACATATGTAAACGCTGTTCAAACCACATATGTGAGGTATCGCCGAGTGCGTTAGAGCGCTTGCAACAATTCTAGCACTAGACCTCCTCTGTAACTCTAACCTGGTAACCTGTAAAAAATTTCACAGCGTCGCCATCGGAGATTTTTAAGTACCGAAGTTTGGCACCATTCCATGAGTGTGCGCAATTTTAAAGCGTGACATGTTAGGTATCTATTTACTCGGCGTAACATAAGCTTTCATATTTTACAAAAAAATTGGGCTAACTTTACTGTTTTGTTATTTTTTAATTCATGAAACCATTTTTTTCCGAAAAATTATTGCGCAAATACCGTGCAAGATAAAAAGTTGCAACGACCGTCATTTTATTCCCTAGGGTGTCTGCTAAAAAAACATATATATAATGTTTGTGGGTTCTGGGTAATTTTCTAGCAAAAGAATGATGATTTGTACATGTAGGAGAGAAGTGCCAGAATAGGCCCGGTATGGAAGTGGTTTAAAAAACCCTGTATGAAAAGGGTTAAAGAGGAACTGCAATCAGCTCACATAATTTGTAATAAAAACATCTTTGCCATTCTGAAGCTTCCCTCCAACCACTTTGTATATTATTTTATATATACTGCGATTCTAGCTATGAGTAAGCGTCAATTCGTGACGTGAAACGCGTTAGCCACCCTTCCCTGCATGCACACTATCTGCATTTGTTGTTTTGGATTTATGGATTTATTTTGAATTTGGATTTTTTACCTGAAATTTTGGAATAAATAACTGTCTATACAGAGTGCGGCAGTCCAGGGTTTCTTTTTCTCTACTGCGATTCTTTACTTGCCGAACATGCTGCTGAAATCTCCCTCCACTAAGTCTGGCTGCAATCATTTTAACTGTGGGCAGCTGAAGCTGCTGCCTGTTCACTTCCTGGATTTACACAGACACACAGAGGCACACTTCCAGCTCTTCAGCTGTCATTGGCCCTCTTATGACTCACCCCTCCTCCCTTCCTGGCAAATTCTTACGAGAGTAAGAGAGAGCTGTGCATGGTGTCATAAGCCTAGGCTTTTTTACAGACAAGAAAAAGGAAGTGGGCTATATAAGATATTTACTGGGAGAAAAAAAAATGTTTTACTATCCAAAGTTAAAACAACAAGGGCAGAAGAGTTAGTAGATGGAAAGATGAAAAAATGACTTAAGGTCTGCTTTAAGTTTGATCCTATTTTAATAGTTATGCTGACAAGGTAAAGTTGGAACATCTAAACATAGGAAAAGGTGATTTGGGACCCATAAAGATTATTTATACTCCCTGGATAAATTCTTCTGGATTTAGAAAAGCCAAACTCAGAAATGCCAGTGTAAATTACGCTTAAAACATAACTAAGCATTGAATAAACAGACATTCCTAAAAGACCTACTGTGAAAATTAAAGTCGCCTTCCATGACAGTGAGTGCAAATAAAATGGAAACTACACATTTTAGTGGATAGAGGTAAAAAGAGAAATGCTGTGAAGTCAAATAAAGTAAATAATTGCTGGGAGATACATGGTCGAGATAGTCAACAGTCTTTCCTGAGAATGAAGACCTGATCAATTAAAGATGTGATTTTTCAAGATAACCTGATGTAGTGAACAAGAGCACCATGACCCTTAGCAGTGCCTCTTCTTTCATTGGGAAATTGTTTTATACTAAACAAAGAAGCTTTAATGCTTTAATGCTTTGGTCAATGATCAATAAGCATATTTAGCATAATGAAAACTGTCATATTACACATTTGTGCTTTTAAAGTAAGCTTATACATTCTAGTGAGGCTCTGCATTGCAGGCAGCATAAAATTCTAGATATCGACTTTACCTTATCTCATTCCGCGTACACACGATCGATTTTCTCGACGGTGAAAACACTGTCGAGAAAATTGATGGGAAAAACGAGGGAACAGCTTGGTTCCCTACACACGTCTGTTTTTCCCGACATTTTTTTTGGTCGAGAAAAACGACCGTGTCTGGGCTCCGTGGCAGTGTTTCCCTATGGGAAAACTGCAGCGGAAAAAAATGACGGGAATCACGACGAGAAAAATTAGAGCATGTTCTAATTTTTCTCGTCGTGATTAATGCCGTTTTTCCCATCTGGAAAAATGACAAAAAGCCCACACACGGTAGTTTTTCTTGTTAAAAAAAAAATATGGCATTTTTCCAGACGGGAAAAATGATCGCGTGTACGCGGCATCAGGCTTTCTCCTCTCACTACTGGTGAAGCCTAAAAAACAACCTATGCAAATAACAAAAAAAAAACATAAAACTAATACAGCGCTAACACTATCTCTGATTGTTTTAGTGCTTGTTCACACCACAAAAACGTCCTCCAGATCTGTTCCGGATGCATTTCTGCATTCGTGTTTTTAATGCTTTTTTGATGCGTTTTACTACATTCCAATATAGTTCTGTGCAGGAAAAAAAGCAGCATACTGTACCTTTTCTATGTGTTGCTAGAAAAAGTTGGAAGAAATCATTACATTGATCAAAGCATGGCCTAAAAAAACTAAAAACAATGCTACCATAGTTGAACATATAACCAGTGATAAAAGTTAATAATGATAATCGTCCATTAAGTTCCTCCACTCAAAATTCGCTCATCCATGTCTTTATGGATCTTGTTTATGCACTGGTGCACAGTCATGTTGGAACAGAAAGGGACCATCCCCAAACAGTTCCCACAAAGTTGGGAGCATGAAATTGTCCAAAATGTCTTGATATGCTGACGCCTTAAGAGTTCCCTTCACTGGAAGTAAAGGGCCAAGCCCAACCCCTGAAATACAACCCCACACCAATGATTTGGACCAGGGCACAAAGCAAGGTCCATAAAGATATGGATGAGCGGGTTTGGGGTGGAGAAACTTGACTGGCTTGCACAGAGTCCTAACCTTAACTCGATAGAACACACTTTTGATAATTTAAAGCAGAGAATGCGAGCCAGGCCTTCTCGTCCACAGCCTTTCCAGAAGAGTTGAAGCTGTTATAGCTGCAAAGGATGGGCCAACTCAATATTGACTCCTACGGACTAAGACTGGGATACCATTAAAGTTCTTGTGCGTGTAAAGGCAGGCGTCCTAATACTTTTAGTATAATAGTGTACTTTCCATGCTTTTTTGATGCAGAAAAAAAAGCACTGCACTGCATGTAGTATGAGTGGGCCCTTATAGATGGAAGATTATCATTATTAACTTTTATCCCTGGTTATATGTTCCACTATGGTAGCATTGTTTTTAGTTTTTTTAGGCCATGCTTTAAACAATGTAATGATTTCTTGTAACTTTTTCTAGCAACTAATAGAAATTATTCCCAATTTCCATGGAGATCTGTTTGTTCATTGGCTGCTTTAGGGGGAAGCTGGCCACAACATTTAGCCACCACGTGGTATAAAAAATGAGTTCTTCCAGGTGCATTATAAGAACAGTCACCAATGTTATGTGTGTAAGGAAGCTGCTGGGAATCCGTCTGCGCACGTGCGCATTCACCAACAATCTCAGAATACCGGCGCGCGTGCGCGCATCCCCGGGCCGCAGCGGCCTTTCCGGAGAATCATTGCGCATGCGCGTGCGCACGGGCAACGTGCGCGCGCAGGAGCGCGCTCCTAATTCCCTTTGGCGCCAGCCTGCCTATTTAAAGGATGCTCTGACTTCTGACAAGTGCTGACTGGTCTTCAGCAAGTACCCTGATACCTGAACTCTGTTTAAACCTGGCTTGATCCCTGTTGCTGAACCTTGGCTTCCCTTTGACCTTGCTTCCGGACTTGAATACTTATTTACTGGTTCCTGATCTCGGCTTCCCACCTGACCTCCATCCTGCCTATGCCTTGTACCTCGCTGTCCGTCTGCTACCGAACCCGGCCATCCTTGTGATTCTGCACCAACCTCCTGCTTGGCTTAACGCTGTCTCCAGTGCCTGTGCTGGCTGTCCATCCTACCAGCTTTCCTGAGTCCAGTTCCTTACCAGATGCCCTGCCTGCATCTCCACGTCTGCAACTCAGCTGACAAGTTCTGCACGCAACTACAGGCACTCGTGTTCCTCCTTACCCTAGCCGCCATCTGTCCCATCATCAGTGGGGCTTGGGTCGGAGATACAAGGGAGGCCGACCTCGTCATTCCAGACTCCTACCAGGTACGTGACAGTACCAGTCAGCCACAGATGCAGTCTGGAAGGGAGGCCTCTCCACCGAAGGACATTTACCGAACTATTTCTGCGCTATCAAATATTGTGCAGAAGTTACAAGAGAGTCTTGGTCGCATGGAAGAGCGACTTCCGCATGAGGTGAACGTCGCATCGGCCTGTGCTCCTCTCACCGCCATGGATTCTTCTACTCAAACAGAGTCCGGTCTGTTCCGTGATGCCACCCCCCCCTCCGGAACCCAAAGTGCCTATCCCTGAACGGTTTTCTGGAGAACGCAAGAAGTTTCGTACCTTCCGGAATTCTTGTGAACTTTACTTTTCTCTGCTACCCTGAACCTTTGATTCAGAGGACATCAAGGTGGGGTTTATTATTACACTACTACTGAACGAACCACTCTCCTGGGCTCATCACCTTCGGGAACAACATGACCCTGTTCTGACTGCCACGGGTTCATTCTTCTCAGCCATGGCTCAGTTATACGCTGACCCCTTTTCCCAGCAAACTGCTGAATCCATGCTAGACAAATTACAGCAAGGGCCAAGGCCTGTTGAAGATTACGTGACTGGGACTTCCGGCCGGATGTGAGTGAGGCAGCACGAGTTCTTCTGTAGCTCCGTTACTCCTGTCTACTATCCGGGTCTGTGGAGTGCCTGAACCGGCCACTGTGATACAGCTGCACGGGGGAGAGTGCCCTGACGCTGCGGATGTCTCCCTCGGCTTCAAAGAGGCTTAATAAGGCAAGTAAAAGCCGTCCTCGGCAGCGCTCCGGGAAGCACACTGCTGCTAGCCCCGCCCCCGCCATCTTGTCTCCCTCACTAACGGAGCAGCGTGCCAAGTCAGCCAGAAAGAGGATGGATCAGGCTGGAGAGGCAGAGGTGAGGGATCCGGTGTTCGATCAGGCCCCAGTTGTGGACACAGAGGCTATCACTGGACCGATTCTGGCCGCGATTAGTGCCAGCAAAGCAGAACTTATGGGGCGTATTGACCACCTCTCCTCAGAATGCAATTTGATTAGGCATGACTTGGACAAAATCCGGGGCCGCCTGACCACAGTGGAAACGCGGGTGTCTGACGTGGAGGACACCTCCCGAGATCATGGTGCACAGCTTGCTGAGCTCCGAGACCAGGTCAGGGCATTACAACACAGGGCCATAGACGCAGAAGACCGCCAGAGGAGAAACAACGTTCGGGTAGTGGGGCTCCCCGAGGGGGCTGAGGGGGACAAACCAGAGAAGTTTGCGGAGCTCCTCTTCAAGCAGCTGCTGTCCCTGAAAGATCTCCCCCCTACCTACGTGGTTGAGCGCGCTCACAGGGTCCCCACTGGCAACAGGCCCCAGGGAGCTTATCCCAGACCTTTCCTGGTTCGATTCCTGAACTATCTGGATAGGGACATGATACTCACACAAGCCAGACAAGCTCAGGAGCTGCGCTTTGAAAACACGCGGGTAATGCTATTTCCAGACTTCTCGGCGGCTACGCAACAGAAGAGGAGATCATTTAATGAGGTCCGTAAAAGGCTACGGGAGAAGGAGGTCAAGTACAGTATGTTGTACCCCAGCAAGCTCCGGGTTCAGTACAAGGGATCGGTGAAATTTTTTGAGCATCCGGAGGAAGCCTGTGAGTGGATGGACAAGGAATTCTAAAAATCCATGGGTCTGCCTGCTGTGTCATATCTGGACTGGTATGTTGGTTGGGCACTCCCCCCCCCTAGTTAATCTACACTATGTTGCTTCGGATGTTTTCCTGCGAGTGAAAAGGGGGGGGTCGTGGCTGTGGCGGGGACCATGGCGGCCCGCTTAGGCGCAGGTATCCTCCTCATGATTTCAGCCTGGGCTCTAAATGGCGTCCTTGTGTTTCAACCTTGATAAACTGACCTATGATTGCCCGAAGGGACTTAAGGGTCGTTTTTGGATTATGTTTCTTTCTCAGGCTGCTTCATTGGGGCTCTCATCCTATATGGCGAAACTGTGTCATTTCACCTTTGCGGGTGGCCACTTTAGATGGTTATTTTTTCTCCCCTTGTATTTCTATCCTTTATACTGTTCTTTATTGCATATGTTGGGACTGCACCGGGGGCCTTTTCTACGTGCAGCTACTGCCCATTAGGATTGCCACTCCAATATATTCTGAAAGGAGTAAGCGGAAGTTGGTAAGGATTTTCAAAGGAAATGCCGAACTTTCAGTCGCAGCGGCGGGAAGTGACCGCAAGTTTTTTGTTTTTTTGTTCAGGGTATATGCTACTTACCGGACTGGGGATGTTAGTTTCTGGTATAAAAGCAGGGGTGGGTTTGGTTAGAGTCACAGCTCGATATATGGGGTCACATTTTGATTGGGTAATGGTTGCTCTGGAGGTTTGTGCTGAATTGGGGGATCTTTCCCCTAAGTGGAGACTATCATGTATTAGGTATTATACATACTTCTGTCATGGCGAATGAGATTAAAATATTCTCTTGGAATGTTCGGGGCCTGAACCACAAGTTTAAGAGGGCCTCGGTATTCCAATATCTAAAATTGTTTCGACCACATGTCATCTTCTTCCAGGAGATGCATTTGGATGGAGGTAGAGTGCTTTCCCTTCACAAACCTTGGATTCAAAGGGCACTGCATTCGACCTACTCCACCTTTGCTAGGGGAGTCTCTATCCTAATTAGTAGAACTGTGCCTTGCACGATTCACCAGGTGTTTTCTGATCCGGGTGGTAGATATGTGGCAGTGGTTATGGATATGTGTCATAAAGCCATGGTAGTGGTGAACATTTATGTACCTCCACCGTTTAAGAATCAAATTTTGTATGACTTGTTGTCTAAACTCGCACCATATGCTCACCTTCCTATTCTAATGTTGGGAGACTTTAATGCTGTCCTTGATGCGGCGTTGGACTCTTCCAATCCGGGTAGGGTGGATTCTGCAGATCTGAATGATTGGAGAGATGTGGCGGATCTTACTGAGTTATGGCGTTGGAAACATCCAATGGACAGATGTTTCTCCCATGTGTCAGCGGCTCATGGGTCGGCGGCCAGAATTGATCTGGCCTTTGGAAACAATTTATTATTGTCATATGTTAAAGAGGTTGCTTATCTGGCTGGGGGTCTGACCGATCACAATCCCCTTGCTGTTACCCTGGCTTTTGGGTCAGGGGCGAGGGGGGGTGGCTGGAGGCTCTCACCTGGATGGTTGCAAAGTGAACAGGTTTCGGCCCAGCTGGATGAGACCATGCGGTCGTACTGGTCTCTTAATGCCGGTTCGGCGGACCCTCACATTGTATGGGACGCATATAAGGCAGTGGCAAGGGGGGAGTACATCTCTGCTGTTAAAAAGGTACGGGTGCAGGATAATGAGGAGAATGAGCTCTTGCAGCAACGGGAGAGGGAGAGTGCGAGGGCTCATGCGGACCTTCCTACGAAGGCTTCGTATGAGAACTTGTTGGAAGCGCAGCGAGCTTTGTCCACACATTTCTCGGGGCAAGCGCGGGTGGAGATGGCAAAAAGGGCGCAGACTGTATTTGCAGAGGGCGACAAGAATGGGAAACTCTTGGCCATGCTGGTCGCTGACTATCACCCGCTGACTAACATACCAGTTATTAGAGACAGAGGGGGGTTTCTAATTGGGGAACCGGAGGGTATTTTGCAGGAGTTTGTCCGTTTCTTTTCCGCTCTCTACTCCCCTGTACCATCCTGTGACCTCTCGGCATTGGATGCTCTTTTAAGCAGCCTGCCCGTGCCGCGTGTGGCGGAGGATGACATGAATTTTTTGGATGCCGAGATCACGGTAAAAGAAATTCAGAGGGCAATATTCACTTTCCCCCCGAAAAAAGCCCCTGGGCCGGATGGTATTCCGGCCGACTTCTACAAGATTCATGTTGAAATAGTAGCCCCTAGGCTTAACTGCCTCCTAGCATACTGCCAGGAACATGACACATTGCCCGACTCTATGCTAGAAGCTTATATGGTCCTCCTGTTAAAACCAGGGAAGGACCCGACAGACTGTGCCTCCTATCGACCAATATCCCTGTTGAACATGGATCTTAAGATCTTAACGAAAATATTAGCACTTAGACTAGCCAAGGTACTCCCCTCTATAGTAAATATAGACCAAACAGGGTTTATGCCGGGTAAGTCAACTGACACTAATCTGAGGAGACTGTTTACCCACTTGCAGATTAGCCCCAGGGATAGTGGTTCAAGAGTCGTGGCCTCCATCGACTTTGAGAAGGCCTTCGACTCAGTGGATTGGCAGTACATGTTTAGGGTCCTGGAGGTCATGGGATTTGGGCCACGGTTTAGGAAATGGGTGTCCATGTTGTACAGGAGTCCGAGGGCGGCGATCAGACTGGGAACTTCCACCTCTGATTTTTTTGCGGTGGGGAGGGGGACTCGGCAGGGGTGCCCGCTCTCCCCTTTCTTGTTCTCCATAGCCCTGGAACCATTGGCAGTGGCACTAAGATCCTCCAAAGACATTAGATCAATCCGGGTGGGTACAATAGACGAGACCCTGGCGTTGTACGCAGATGATCTACTGTTGTTCCTGGAAGACCCGGCATCTTCTCTGCGTGCGGCCCTGGGAATCATTGATCATTTTGCTACCTTCTCGGGCCTCAGGGTAAACTGGGGTAAATCCTCCATACTCCCGTTAGATGCCGGGGCCAGGCGTATGGCTGACACAACCTTACCACTACAGTGGGTCACGTCCCTAAAATACCTGGGAGTGCAAATCACTGCGGATGTGCAGGACTACCTGACCCTAAACTTAACACCATTAATAGCACTCCTAAAACAAAAGGTGCAGATGTGGGTAAAGCTTCCATTGTCCTTGATAGGTAGGATTAGCTTGCTGAAAATGAAGTTCCTCCCTGTCATACTATACTTTCTGCGGCATGCGCCTATCTGGGTTTCCGAAGTCGTACTTTCGGAAAATCGATAGTATAATTTCTTCCTTTATCTGGGCTCCCGGGTCCCCGAGGATAGGGTTAAAAATACTACAAGAACCTGGGGATCGGGGGGGACTGGCGCTGCCGAACTGGCAGAAATATTACCTAGCGGGACAGATGGTCTTTGCTCGTAGATGGCTAACGGCTGAGGATGGGGATGCCGCTACGGTATTGGAGGCGGCTCACTTAGGAGCCTATGATAGTCTTCGTTTTGCGCTATTTAGAGGCACCAGGTCAGAACTGCCCCTAACGATAACTATGAAAGCCACCATCAATGCGTCGGAGGTGGCGGTGAAATTAGCGTGTCCTAGTTAATGGGGGATTGTCACCCTCGACTCCCTTATGGATGAATCCGACCCTATCAGAATTTTTTCACTTACCAGACCCTATGATTTGGGCGGTTAAAGGGATAAAAACATTGGGGGACCTGACCTCATATGGAGAATTACTAACCTTTTCCCAATTACAGGTGAGACATGATCTACCCAACTCATACCTGTTCAGGTTCCTGCAGGTTCGCCATGCCTTTCTGGTACAGTTCCGAGAGAGGAGGGTGGAATCACTACCCTCGTCGCTTGAAACCTTGCTGGCGGATGGAGAGCTAGCTAAGACGCTCTCGGTGTCATACAAGGAATTCTTTAAGGCAACCCCCCCGGCTCTCACTAGGTGTAGGGAGAGGTGGGTGGCGGAGGTTCCGGAGGTACAGGGGGAGGACTGGGATGAGTTATGGATACGACCGTTTCAGCACCTGGTATCCGCCAGGGACAGGCTGATCCAATTTAAATTTCTACATAGAAGCTATTATACCCCGGCCAGATTGGGTAAAATCTTTCCTGAGACCACGTCGGATTGTTGGAGGTGTTCTCACTCGCCTGCAGACGCAGATCACATTTTTTGGCAGTGCCCCCTGATACAAAGATTTTGGACCGATGTCACCTCTTGTCTTGCTGAGTTGCTATCGGTACCAATACCCATGACTGTGAGGGTTTGTATGCTGGGCCTGGTTGACGAGGTTGTACCAACCAGGGCAATGAGAACTATGCTGTCTGTAGTACTCTTCTACGGCAGAAAAGCCATCTTGTTGCATTGGAAAAAACCTGGTGCGCCAAGTGTTCCCTTCTGGAAAGGCCTGGTTAACTCCATGCTGCCTTACTACAGGGCCACATACAAAGCGAGAGGATGTATGAAAAAGTTTGATAAAGTGTGGCACTCGTGGTTAGATTCCAGTTCCACAGTGGGTTGATGGAGGTAGTTTTATGAGGGCTGGCAGTGGGATTAGAGAATCAGGAGTGGGTAAGTCTAATGTAACAAACGGACTGTAAGCCTCTACACTATTTTTCATTATATATGCTATTATTCCCTTGCAAATCTTTGTGTCCATCTTTTATTTTTTCTGTCCCCGTTCTCCTCCTCCCCATAGGGGAGGAGGGGAGGGGGTCTCAAAGCCAGGATATCCTGACTAGGAGCTGCACAAATGACTTCCTATGGGCTATGATATGGTTGAAAGATCTTTTCAGCTTTTGAGCTGTGACTCTGAGGTGGGGGGTGGGAGGGCATTGGGGGGGAAGGTGTTAGTTAGTCGGTCTATGTTAGACAGATTGGCCATGTTGGTCGTGAATGGATAGTGTCTAGGACACGTCCAAATGTTGTATGTTTGATATGCATTTAAAAACAATAAAAAATAATTTTCAAAAAAAAAAAGAAGATTACGTGACTGACTTTCGTGTTTGGAGCGCAGATACCCAATGGAATCACTCTGCACTTCGTCACCAGTTCTGACTAGGACTTTCTGACACCATAAAAGATGAACTTGCCAGAGTGGGATTACCCGCGTCCCTGGAAGATCTGATAAATTTAACTATTCAGATCGATCGGCGGTTACGGGAAAGGCAATCTGAAAAATCTAAAGGGACTCTTTCTGTGGTTTCAAGGCCAGCCGCCTCTGCTCCTCTACCTGTTCCTCCCCCCAGAAGGAGGGAACAGCATAGGGCACCTCACAGCAGTTTTCGTAGGTTACCTCTTTCTCCTGCTGAACGTCTACGTCGAGTACAAGGCAGTCTGTGTCTCTACTGCGGGGAGGTTGGCCACTTCATACGAACTTGTCCGGCAAAGACCTGCAGGGTCTCTTCCCGTCAGCCTCTTGTGATGCATCTCCCTGGGAAGGATCAGTCACATGTCTCTCTTCCCATCAAGCTTCGGCTCCCCGAAAATACAATTTCAGTACTTGCAATCATAGACTCTGGGGCCTGCAGCTGTTTTGTGGACTCTGCATTTGCTTCTCTTCAGCAGCTGCCCATGGGTACCAAGAGGCAAGGGTTCCATGTCCATCTGGCTGACGGCTCCAGTATTAAATCAGGGCCGGTTACTCAAGAGACCATGCCTATTCTCTGCCAGACTTCTTCAGGCCATAGCGAACTCCTCCGTTTGAATGTCATAGCTTCTCCCATGTTTCCCGTTATCCTCGGCATTCCATGGTTGAAGGCACACAACCCTCACATTGATTGGCTTACCGGAGATATCTCTTTTTCATCCAACTACTGCCAGATGCACTGCCTCTTGGGAGGAACTGTCGACTCTACGCCCCTCCTGGGTATCCACCCTGACCAGGAAGCCTCTAAACTGATCCCGGTTGCTTATAACGAATTTCTGGACGTCTTTAATAAAAAGGGTGCAGACACTCTTCCACCTCATAGGACTTACGATTGTCCCATTGAACTTCTACCGGGAGCCGAGATCCCGTTTTGGTCAGATTTACCCCCTCTCTGAGCCTGAATTGGAAGCCCTGCGTACCTATATCGACGAGAGTCTTGAAAAGCAGTTCATCCGGCCTTCTACTTCACCAGCAGGAGCCGGTATTTTCTTCGTTGAGAAGAAAGACCACACCTTAAGGCCCTGTGTGGACTATCGTGACCTTAACAGGGTCACTGTCAAGAATCGGTACCCTCTTCCTCTGATCCCCGAACTATTCCAGAGGCTGCGAGGGGCACAAGTGTTCTTCAAACTGGACTTGAGGGGTGCCTATAATCTTGTCAGAATCAGGGAGGGAGATGAATGGAAGTAGGCCTTCCGGACACGCTTTGGCCACTTTAAGTATTTAGTCATGCCATTCGGGCTCTGCAATGCTCCAGCCACATTCCAGCATCTGGTAAACGATGTTTTTCGGGACTTTCTTGATTTATTTGTCATCGTGTATCTGGATGACATCCTTGTATTCTCTGAATCTTTAGAATCCCATCGGACTCATGTAAAAAAGGTATTAGCTCGGTGTCAGGGTCACCTGTGGCCAGGTGACAGATGCACACCGTAGGGGGACAGGAGTGCACCGCGAGGTAGTGAACCCTATGGCTGGCTTCTGTGGATAGGAAACTGGGTGGTTGTGGAAAGCGGGACCAGAGGAGCACAACCGGGATCCCAACGGAAGCGAGAGCCAAGATTCCCCAGGGCGCGGAGTCTAAGACCCAGCTGGTCTTCTCCAGGGCCTCTAGTGGTGAGGATGTTACGCTGCAGGCTGGGACCAGGTCGCGGCCCCTGGAGTTTCCTAGCTCACGCCCCGTAGGATAAGGGGAAGCAGCAGCACACGATAGAGAGAACCGAATAACAAGCCGAAGGTCAGGGGCCACAAGCAGACAAGGATAACGAAGAACGAGCCGAAGGTCAAGGGTCACGAGCAGACAGGGATGGTCGGGGACAAGCCAATAACGTAACAGAGAGACAGACGTAGCACACGGCAGGCAGGAACCCAAACACACAATGCCTAACAAACACGTTGATCAGCAAAGCAGGCTTGCAGTGCACAGGTTAATATAGTGTTCAGTGATAGGGCCTGGGGTGGAGTCAGGCTGGGAGGAGATTATAAAGGAAGCCAGGTGAAGGAGGTCTGGTCTCTAGATGAACACATGAGGAGGAAGGTAAGATGGCAGACAGACATTAATGCATATCCATGACAGTACCCTCCCTCTTACGAGGCCTCCCCCTTCCCCGCCTGGGCCCAGGTTTAGAGGGAAACTTCAGATGAAACTCCTTTAACAGACGAGGTGCAAAGACCTCAGATGCAGTGATCCAAGACCTCTCCTCAGGACCAAACCCTTTCCAATGAACGAGGTACTGAAGAACGCCTTTACAGAGTCGGGAGTCCAGAATTTGACTGATCTCGTACTCCTGATTATCCTCAGAGACAGGCGCCACGGTAGGAAGAGGACGAGAGAATTTATTGAGGACTAAAGGCTTTAGAAGAGCAACATGAAAGGAGTTAGTGATTTTAAGGCTCTTAGGAATCTGGAGTTTGAAACAAACCGGATTCAGTTTAGCAGTTACCGTGTATGGACCGATGAATCGTGGAGCAAACTTCAGAGAAGGAACTCGGAGCTTGATGTTCCTGGTAGAGAGCCAGACTTTGTCCCCTGGCTGAAGAGAAGGCGGTTTACGCCTGCGGCGGTCGGCAAAGCCTTTGAATTTTTCAGCAGCTGCCCGGAGGGAATCATGAACGTGACCCCAAACGGAATTGAGAGACTCCTGAACCGAAGCCAAAGCTGGAATGTCTGGAGAACAGATCATAGGAAGAGGAAGTTGAGGGTGTTTTCCATAAACTGTGAAAAAGGGTGTCTTCTGCGAACTGGTATTCACATGATTGTTATGGGAGAATTCTGCCCACGGGAGTAGAGAGGACCAATCGTCATGGTGAGAAGACACAAAGGTGCGAAGAAAGACCTCTAACTCCTGATTAACCCTCTCAGTCTGTCCATTGGATTGGGGATGGTAAGAAGAAGAAAAATCCAAGACAATATTGAGGGATTTGCAAAAGGCTCTCCAAAAACGAGACGTGAATTGGACTCCCCTGTCGGAAACAATATGAGAAGGGACCCCATGTAGGCGGAGAATTTCTCGAATGAAAATGGGAACCAAGGCAGGGGCAGAAGGAAGACCAGGAAGAGGAACAAAATGAGCCATCTTGGAGAATCGATCGATTACCACCCAAATGACTGTATTATTCTCAGACAGTGGGAGATCGGTGATAAAATCCATGGCAATATGGGCCCAGGGTTCCTTAGGAATAGGCAAGGGCATGAGGAGACCAGCAGGAGCTTGTGTGGAGGATTTGGACTGAGCACAGACATGACAAGCTTTAACGTAGTCTTTGACGTCTGAGCGGAGATTAGGCCACCAGTAGTGACGACTGATGAGTAGGAAGGATCGGAGGAATCCAGAATGCCCTGCCACCTTGGAATCATGTCCCCAACGAAGGATCTTAGCTCTTAGCTCAGTGGGGACAAAGGTCTTACCAGGCGGAATTTTAGACTTCAGGGTGGTAGAGTGGGCAACAATGCATGAGGTGGGAATGATCGGCTCAGGTTCAGGGGCGGACTCCTCATCCAAAGTGTCAAATGACCTAGAGAGCGCATCAGCCCGACCGTTGCAGGAACCAGGTTTGTAGGTAATCGTGAAATTAAAACGGGCAAAGAAGAGACTCCACCTGGCCTGTCTAGGATTCAGACGTTTAGCATTCTGTAGATACTGTAAATTCTTGTGATCGGTAAAGATCGTTATGGAGTGAGGGGAACCCTCCAAGAGATGACGCCACTCCTCTAACGCCAATTTAATTGCGAGAAGTTCCCGATCACCGATGGCATAATTCCTCTCTGCCTGAGAAATTTTTTTGGAGAAGAACGCACATGGTTGGCGTCTCTTCTCAAAGATTTGAAGAAGCACAGCTCCCACCCCCATTGAGGAAGCGTCCACTTCAATAAAAAATGCATTCCCAGGATTTGGTCTCCTCAAGAGGGGGCCAGAAACAAAGGCCTGTTTCAGGTTGTGAAATGCAGAGACAGCTTCGGGAGGCCAGTCTCTGGCATTCACACCCTTCTTGGTCAAAGCGATAATAGGCGCGGCAATGGAAGAGTAATTCCTTATGAACTGCCTATAATAATTAGTGAAGCCAAGAAAGCGCTGTGTGGCCTTGAGGCTAGCAGGAAGAGGCCAGTTGGTGATAGCCAAGACCTTCCCAGGGTCCATACGAAGCCCCGAACATGAGACAAAGCACCCCAAAAACAGGACCTCAGAACATTCAAAGGAACATTTCTCCAGCTTGGCATAGAGATTGTTCTCTCTAAGACGTTGAAGTACAGTGCGGACATGGTTTCTGTGGACGAGCAGATTTTCAGAAAAGATCAGAATGTCATCCAGATAGATGACAACAAACTGGTACAGCAGATCTCTGAAGATTTCATTGACAAAGTTTTGAAACACGGCTGGAGCATTACACAGACCAAAAGGCATCACCAGATATTCGTAATGCCCGTCTCTAGTGTTAAATGCAGTCTTCCATTCGTCACCCTCCCGTATTCGAATGAGATTGTACGCGCCTCTGAGATCCAACTTGGTGAAAATGGAGGCACCCTTCAACCTATCGAATAGCTCAGATATTAAGGGTAAGGGGTATCGATTTTTAATAGTAACCGCATTTAAACCCCGATAATCGATGCAGGGTCTTAAGGTACCATCCTTTTTGGCAACAAAAAAGAACCCTGCCCCTGCAGGCGATGAGGATTTCCGGATGAACCCTCTCTCCAGATTCTCTGCTACATACTCCGACATGGCCTGGGTCTCTGGGATGGACAGAGGGTAGGTACGACCCCTGGGTAGAGTTGCTCCGGGGACAAGATCAATAGCACAGTCAAAAGACCTGTGGGGAGGAAGCACCTCAGCTGATTTTTTACAGAACACATCCCGGTAATCGCTGTATGCGGCGGGAAGATCAGAAGAAACAGAAGTGGCAGCAACCGGAAGACTCTCCTTGGGGGTCACCTTGAGAAGACACAACGAGAAACATGAGGAACCCCAGGCCAGGATCTGCCCAGAGACCCAGTCCACATGTGGAGAGTGGAGCTGTAGCCAAGGGAGGCCCAATACAACTGGGGTAGAGGCCTTGGGTAGAATAAGAAAGGATATCCACTCCTGGTGGAGAATCCCTACCGACATCCTAATGGGTAGCGTCTGGAAGCGAATAGGGCCCCCTGGGAGAACAGTGCCATCAATTGCCGAGACTACCAATGGGGTAGTGAGAGGTGAAAGGGTAAGCTTCATAGAAGAAGCAGTTCTCCAATCCATGAAATTGCCGGCAGCCCCGGAATCCAGGTATGCAAGGGTTGACTGAGGAGAAGTGCCTACATGAAGGGACACCGGTAAGAGCAGGCGAGAAGGTGATGTTTCTGGGTCCAATACTCCACCTTCCAAATGTATTAGACCCGAGCGTTTCCCGGACGAAGCGAGCAGGAGTCACGAAAATGACCCTTGCCCCCACAATAGAGGCACAAGCCCAGAGTTCTGCGCCTAGCACGTTCTTCGGGGGTTAGTCTGGTCCGGCCCAGCTGCATAGGTTCTTCAGCAGGTAGAGGATGCTCCACGGGATGAAGGGAGGGGAGCTCAGACTGGCTAGGACCCAGAGAGTGCTGGCGTCTTTTTTCTAAGGACCTCTCTTGAAAACGAATGTCGATCTGGTTGCATAATGAAATTACATCGTCCAGACCGACGGGAATGGCTCTTCCCGCTAATTCGTCTTTCACTCGGTCAGAGAGGCCATGTAAAAAGGTAGCGACCAGGGCCTCATTATTCCAGCTCAATTCAGCTGTGTGGATACGGAACTGAAGAGCATATTGCCCCACTGAACTAGATTCTTGGCGAAGACGTAAGACAGCACTAGCCGCTGAAGAAGCCCGAGCCGGCTCTTCGAAGATATTACGAAAGAGCTTCAAGAATTCGGACAGACTGGAAACCACCGGATCGTTCCTCTCCCACAGGGGGGCAGCCCAGGCCAAAGCTTCACCGGAGAGGAGGGAAATGATATAGGCTACCTTAGCCCGGTCAGATAGGAAGCTTTGAGGCTGAAGCTCAAAATGAATAGTGCATTGGCTGAGAAACCCCCTGCAGGCCTTGGAGTCCCCAGAGAAACGGAACGGAGCTGGCAATCTTAGTGAGTGTGAGGCTGCGACTGGTGCGATAGGTACAGCCGCTGGTTGTACTTGGGGTTGCGGATTCGGGGTTCCCAAGGAGACCTGAAGCTGCTCGAATCGAGAAGCCAGATCCTGGAGGAATCGCATCACCTGGGTCTGATTTGATTCCTGGGTCTCAAGTCTGCGAACTATGCCCTGCAATGGATCATCCGCGGGAAGCGGGATGTCAGCCGGGTTCATGGCTGATCAAACTGTCAGGGTCACCTGTGGCCAGGTGACAGATGCACACCGTAGGGGGACAGGAGTGCACCGCGAGGTAGTGAACCCTATGGCTGGCTTCTGTGGATAGGAAACTGGGTGGTTGTGGAAAGCGGGACCAGAGGAGCACAACCGGGATCCCAACGGAAGCGAGAGCCAAGATTCCCCAGGGCGCGGAGTCTAAGACCCAGCTGGTCTTCTCCAGGGCCTCTAGTGGTGAGGATGTTACGCTGCAGGCTGGGACCAGGTCGCGGCCCCTGGAGTTTCCTAGCTCACGCCCCGTAGGATAAGGGGAAGCAGCAGCACACGATAGAGAGAACCGAATAACAAGCCGAAGGTCAGGGGCCACAAGCAGACAAGGATAACGAAGAACGAGCCGAAGGTCAAGGGTCACGAGCAGACAGGGATGGTCGGGGACAAGCCAATAACGTAACAGAGAGACAGACGTAGCACACGGCAGGCAGGAACCCAAACACACAATGCCTAACAAACACGTTGATCAGCAAAGCAGGCTTGCAGTGCACAGGTTAATATAGTGTTCAGTGATAGGGCCTGGGGTGGAGTCAGGCTGGGAGGAGATTATAAAGGAAGCCAGGTGAAGGAGGTCTGGTCTCTAGATGAACACATGAGGAGGAAGGTAAGATGGCAGACAGACATTAATGCATATCCATGACACTCGGTTGCGGGAACACTGACTTTACGCAAAGGCTGAAAAATGCGACTTTGAAAAGCAAGTTGTGCATTTCCTAGGACTTGTCATCTCCGCCGAGGGCATCTCCATGGACCCCCAAAAGGTCGCCTCTGTCTTGGAATGGCCTGCTCCTACTGACAGAAAAGCTGTGCAGAGGATTGTGGGGTTCGCCAACTTTTATAGAAAATTTATTAAGGACTTTTCTGGCATCATCACTCCTATTACTCAGCTAACGAAACAGCATGTTCCCTTTCGATGGACCCCAGAAGCTCAGACAGCGTTTGAACAGTTGAAAGCCTTATTCACCTCAGCTCCCATCTTGAAGCATCCTGATCCTTCCTTAGCCTATGTTTTGGAGGTAGACGCCTCGGAAAATGCAGTTGGGGCTATTATTTCCCAACGCCGAGGTCTCAAATCATTGCTCCACCCTGTGGCCTTCTTCTCTAAAAAATTAAATCCTTCCGAAAGGAATTATGATGTTGGTGACCGAGAGCTACTGGCTATCAAGGCCGCTCTTGAAGAATGGCGTTACCTTTTGGAGGGAGCTTCTCACCCAATTCTCATCTTCACAGATCACAAGAATCTCGAGTATTTGAAGACAGCTAAACGCCCAAGACCTCGGCAGGCAAAATGGGCACTTTTTTTCTCTCGTTTCATGTTTCATATAACTTACCGTCCTGGCTCAAAGAATGGGAAACCAGATGCCTTGTCCCGCATGTTCAGTGATCCAGTTGTATCCTCGGAACCTGATACTATTCTACCAGCCAAGAATTTTTTACTTCTTCAGGTGGATTTGATGTCACAAATAAGAAAATATGTGGAAGACCAACCGCCTTCCAAGGACCTGGCTCTTCAGCTAAGGGATGGCCTGTACTTTCATAAAAGGCAAATCTTTATCCCAGAACAGTTCAGAGTTGCTGTCCTAAGCCGATGTCATGATCATCCCCTAGCGGGTCACTTTGGGATTCACAAGACGGCTAATTTGATCTCCCGTACATTCTGGTGGCCAAACTTGATGAACGACTGCAAGAAATATGTAAGATCTTGTGTTTCATGCCTTCGGAATAAGACAGATAGAGCCAGAACTTGGGGTCTACTTGAGCCCCTTCCTGTACCTGAGAAACCATGGAGCATGATCTCCATGGATTTTATTGTAGAACTTCCCCCATCTGAAGACTTCACTACCATTTTCGTTGTGGTTGATCGTTTGACCAAAATGGCCCACTTTGTACCTCTGCAAGGAACTCTTTCTGCCCCGGAGACTGCCTCAACTTTTATCAAGGAGATTGTAAGGTTGCATGGCATCCCTGACAGCATAGTTTCTGATCGAGGGGTGCAGTTCACTTCTAGATTTTGGAGGGCCTTATGTGAAACCTTGAACATCGAACTCCGCCTCTCCACAGCTTATCGACCACAAACTAATGGACAGACTGAAAGGGTCAATCAAACCCTTGAACAGTATCTACGATGCTTTTCTTCTTTTGCACAGGATGACTGGCTATCACTTCTCCCACTCGCGGAATTTTCATACAATAATTCCATCCATTCAGCAACCAAACAGTCACCTTTTTTCGCCAATTATGGATACCATCCTTCTTTCTTGCCTGAGCTTCCCATTGATTCTTCTGTACCTGCCGTACAAGACAGGTTGAACTTCCTTAACTCCAACTTCCAATTACTGCAGGATACAATCTCCAAGACCCAGGCAGATAATAAAAAGTTCTTTGACAAGAAGAGAAGAGGCAATTTGAATCTTGAACCTGGAGATAAGGTCTGGCTTTCCACAGCGAACTTGAAACTAAGTTGCCCCTCGAGGAAGCTTGGCCCAAAATTTTTGGGGCCTTTTCCAGTCAAGAGAAAGATTAATGCAGTAGCATTCGAATTAGTGTTACCCAAGAACCTGAGAATCCACCCAGTATTCCATGTTTCTTTGTTGAAGCCTACAGTGCCAAATCCTTTCCCAAATCGGATTTCTGAAACCCCTCCACCGCTACTTATCGAAGGGAATGAGGAATTTGAGGTGGAGGCTGTATTGGACTGTAGGAAGAGAGGTAACCAAACACAGTTTCTCATTAAATGGAAAGGCTACGGGCCGGAAGAAAGTTCCTGGGAAACAGCTTCTGATGTGCATGCTCCAAGACTGGTACGAGCTTTCTTTCTACGCCACCTGGAAAAAGAGGTCCTGAGGGGCATGCGGAGGCTGCCCCTAAGGGGGGGGCAATGTAAGGAAGCTGCTGGGAATCCGTCTGCGCACACGCGCGCATTCACCAACAATCTCGGAATACCGGCGCGCATGCGCGCATCCCCGGGCCGCAGTGGCCTTTCCGGAGAATCAATGCGCATGCGCGTGCGCACGGGCAACATGCGCACGCAGGAGCGCGCTCCTAATTCCCTTTGGCACCAGCCTGCCTATTTAAAGGATGCTCTGACTTCTGACAAGTGCTGACTGGTCTTCAGCAAGTACCCTGATACCTGAACTCTGTTTAAACCTGGCTTGATCCCTGTTGCTGAACCTTGGCTTCCCTTTGACCTTGCTTCCGGACTTGAATACTTGATTACTGGTTCCTGATCTCGGCTTCCCACCTGACCTCCATTCTGCCTATGCCTTGTACCTCGTTTCCCGTCTGCTACCGAACCCGGCCATCCTTGCGATTCTGCACCAACCTCCTGCTTGGCTTAACGCTGTCTCCAGTGCCTGTGCTGGCTGTCCATCCTACCAGCTTTCCTGAGTCCAGTTCCTTACCAGATGCCCTGCCTGCATCTCCACATCTGCAACTCAGCTGACAAGTTCTGCACGCAACTACAGGCACTCGTGTTCCTCCTTACCCTAGCCGCCATCTGTCCCATCATCAGTGGGGCTTGGGTCGGAGATACAAGGGAGGCCGACCTCGTCATTCCAGACTCCTACCAGGTACGTGACAATGTGTTACGCCTGTTTCAAGAGACAATTGAAAGGTAGATGATCATTCCTTATTTTATTGCATTGCATAACCAAACCAATGGCCAGTATTTTACCTGAAAATACGATTAGCTAGATGCTTTTCTTTTATAGCCTGAATGCCCCCCCCCCCTTCCTTACTTGACATTTGCACTCTTTTACATCTTACTGGTGTGATTATTTGTATTCTGCTTCTGTACCAATTGTAGAGACAAAAAATAGAAATCTGATTTCTAACTGGAGGCAATCAAATTTTAAAGTTGCTGACAGTTGTAGAAAAGCCAGTAAACACTTAGGGATATTGTCATTTGCATTTTATGGCAGAAGCCGTTTGTTAAGGCACAGTAGTTGCACAGCAATTGAGTTTGCCAATTGACTGAATGAATAATACTGTTGAGTAACCACTACCTCAATTTTGTAGACTAATCCAAGGGTCTTATTCTTCTCTTTGTTTGCTATAATCGATCACAGTGTTTCTTTTCCGTGTCCATTTGACTGTATAATGTTGCATGTGATGACTTCTTTTTGACCGGATAAGCCCGCTTTCTTTAATGGTTTAAATTGTTTTGCAATAAAACCATGCAGAGATCTCAGATAGTCCTTTGTTGACTGGTACCTTAACAGCCTTTCACCCTTGTTGGTTGGGTTCACACTTTCTGAACTGTATTATTCTGCTTCATAAACTGTTCTGATGTTTGAAAAAGGCGAGCGAGGACTCAAAAAGCTTCTCTATGGAATAATTCTGTGTAATTTACTTTTCTGTATTTTATGCCCCTTAAAAATCAGCCATAAAGGAAAAAAATACATTGCTAACTGCTTACATCAAAGAGGATACACAGTGTTCTCACACGGATGCTAAGAAATAAAGCAAGATAACAAAACAGTACAAAAGCAACTTAATGGGTGTAGTAATCTAAACTCAATTACACAGCCTGGTATACAAAATCACGCAGGCAGCGATGGCAAAAATGGCATCAATAATTCAAATCAAAATTTTAGAATCCTTTCATAAAGGGGAATGCTTTCAGGTAGATGATTTAATAATATTACTGATCAAATATATAAAAGAAGTAGGAAAGATAAGCAGTGAATGAAAAAAGGTTTGGAAAAAGAAAAGTTTTTAATAGCAGCATATTCCAGGAACTGGAGGAAACCGCTAATTGGATTCGTGATTTTCCTCAGATAATGCATGACTTTATTTGAATCACATAATATATATTTTGCTTGTTCTCTTTTAGGTTCATATATTAACACAACATATGCTCTCTGTAGGAGCAGAAGGAAGCATTTATGAGGACTTATTTTTTTTATATACAGTGCCTTGCAAAAGTATTCACCCCCTTGGCTTTTTACCTATTTTGTTACATTACAGCCTTTAGTTCACAATAGTCTAAGTTGAAGTAAAATTTGAAAAATATATACAGCAGAGACTGGAGTATCTTTATATAGGACGAAAATAAGCCGTACGCTCCATAGAGTTGGGCTTTATGGCAGAGTGGCCAGAAGAAAGCCATTACTTTCAGCAAAAAACAAAATGGCACATTTTGAGTTTGCGAAAAGGCATGTGGGAGACTCCCAAAATGTATGGAGGAAGGTGCTCTTGATGAGACTAAAATTTTACTTTTTGGCCATCAAAGAAAACGCTATGTCTGGCGCAAACCCAACACATCACATCACCCAAAGAACACCATCCCCACAGTGAAACATGGTAGTGGCAGCATCATGCTGTGGGGATGTTTTTCAGCAGTCGGGTCTGGGAAACTTGTCGGAGTTGAGGGAAAGATGGATGGTGCTAAATACAGGGATATTCTTGAGCAAAACCAGTACCACTGTGTGTGATTTGAGGCTAGGATGGAAGTTCATCTTCCAGCAGGACAATGACCCCAAACACACTGCTAAAGCAACACTTGAGTGGTTTAAGGGGAAACATGTAAATGTGTTGGAATGGCCTAGTCAAAGCCCAGACCTCAATCCAATAGAAAATCTGTGGTCAGACTTAAAGATTGCTGTTCACAAGCACAAACCATCCAACTTGAAGGAGCTGGAGCAGTTTTGCAAGAAGGAATGGGCAAAAACTCCAGGGGTAAGATGTGGCAAGCTCATAGATACTCATCCAAAGCAACTTGGAGCTGTGATAGCCGCAAAAGGTAGCTCTATAAAGTATTGACTTTAGGGGGGTGAATAATTATGCACATTGACTTTTTCTGTTATTTTGTCATATTTGATGTTTGCTTTACAATAAAAAAAAAAATCTTCAATGTTGTGGGCATGTTCTGTAAATTAAATGATGCAAATCCTCAAACAATCCATGTTAATTCCAGGTTGTGAGGCAACAAAACACAAAAATGCCAAGGGGGGTGAATACTTTTGCAAGGCACTGTATAGGTGAATTTCCTCAAGATACCATATTCAGTAAAATGGTCAGAACAACCTTCTAACTCTCAGGTAGATGGACTCATTTGCGTCTTTACTACATGTATTTAATACATTTAGTACTGATTTGGCACTGTAAGGAAGCATGTTTTTCTTTAATTAAAGGAATGGCATAGTTATGTATACAGTATATACAATTTGAACAAACCAGACATGCTTACCTTGGAATAAGGGCAGTTCATTGTAGTTTATTAGAAATCTATGTAAGAAAATGTGTTGCCCTAATGTTTTTCTCTCTTTGGATTACTAAAATACAGTGCTCTTGTATGGTAAACTGAAGGCTAAGCTTCCACAAGTTGGAAGCATGGGACCATAGTAATTTATGGCAGTGCCTCTACTCAGTTTGGCCTTGTGTAGTGCAAGTGGGACCCCAAGTTGAGATTAATCTAGTCCCGAGGCATAGTATTCATTCTCCTGCAGTATCAGCAGTCTAGTACATAGATGTCTTTTAAAGGTTTATTGCATAACAGGGAGAAAAGGGGTGGGTGGACTAACCAAGCAGTAGTACATCTTCTCAAAAGTGACAGTAGACACCAGTAGCATACAATACAACAAGGTTCCTTTGGTTTCTCTGTAATAGGGAATGACTGCAGCATCAGACCAGTAGAGGTGCAAGTGTTAGTTTATTGTTCCTATCCATATTTTAGGACTCAACCTGGGGAATGTCTCAGACCAGCTGAGGTTCAAGTGTGACTTTAGTGTCCTCAGTGATATACTTTTAGCAGCAAGATCAGTGTGGGTAAAGTCCTGCCTTTTATGTTTTTTCTTAGAGGGGTTGAGTGTTCTATAAAATCATGGAGAAGGACTTTAAAGGGGAGTTCCAGCCTTTTTTATGTTTATTAAAAGTCAGCAGCTACAAAAAGTGTAGCTGCTGGCTTTTAATAAACATACACTTACCTGTTCCACTGTCCAGCGACACGACGCCCGGAGCTCTGCTCCTCTCCCTCCTTCTCCGCCTCCATTCATAGTGTGGGCACCCGGCCGTGACAGCTTTCGGCCTCACGGCCGGGCACTCACTGCGCATTTGCACGAACGGCGCAGCGCTCTCTGAGTGGACAGGCGATCGCCTGGGACCTGTCACATCCCAGGTGATCGCCTACAGGGAGGGGTCGCCAAAAGGCGATATGACGTATCGCCTAGGCGACCCCAGGGCGGAAGGAGGAAGTGGGACAGGAAGTCTCACTCCTACTGAAGCCCCCACTCCCCCCCCCAAAAAAAATTACATGCCAAATGTGGCATGTAAGGGGGCGAGGAGTGGATTTAGCGGAAGTTCCAAATTTGGGTGGAACTCCACTTTAAAGATTAGTCGACACAGTTGTTTCTTCTCAATGCCTTCTGGGAATGCATTGATGCATTGTGTACTTTATGTTTAACCCTTATGTGTTGGATCTGGATTGTGCAAACCTTCATATATTCCTGTATTAGATGTGAGTCATTTAATAAACCTTTACCTGTTAAAAAATAAAAAATAAATTAGCTAGCACATGGTGACCCCAGAGGGCCAAGGCCTTCATGCAGGGCTGCAAGGGCTGGGATGGTGATAATAATGGGGGATTTCAACTACCCGGAAATTGACTGGAGTAATGGCACTGCTGGATCAGTTAAAGGGCAAAAATGTATAAACCTATTACAGGACAATTATATGGTCCAGTTTATTGAGGCCCCAAATAAGAATGATGCTCTGTTGGACCTGGTAATCTCCAACCATGTAGAGCTTATTACTAATGTTCATATAAAGGAACATCTGGGAGCAGTGACCATAACATGATTTTATTTGATGTTAGCTGTAAGTAAACACATACGGGAAAGATAAAAACACAACTTTTTTTTAAAATTTATATTCTCTTTATTAATTTTCTTGCATATTCAAATTAACATTGTACATGCTTATTTATATTTACTTTTCACAACAATAAATTAGCAAAATATTATCAATGTAAGTTTCACTCTATTAACCCTCATCCCTCCCTCCTTCCCCCCTCCCCCTTTACTATTTTCTCATATTAGGTTTTTTCAGGGGTATCCCTATTTTTTCCAACCACGGGTTCCACACCTTTTCAAACTCTCTTGTGTTCCCTCTCTTTATATATACTACCCTCTCCTTCCATATTGTTGTGGCAACTGTGTTAGCCCATTCTCTCACTGAGGGGGGGTCTTCTGCCTGCCATCTTTGACCTATCAATTTTCTAGCATGAAAAAGGCATCTAAGCACTGCTTTTGTTATGCTGATCGCTCTGTTTGTTCCCTCCTCTAGTCCCAAGACACACATTCTAGGGTCCATTTCTATTGTTGTCATATATGTCCTATTTATACTATCCAGTACCCCTGTCCAATACCTAAATAATTTCGGGCACCTCCATAGCATGTGTATCAGGTCCCCTGTGTCTTGACATCTGGGACACCCTGCATCTGTTCTCCACCCAAAGTCAAACAGCCTTTTTGGTGTATAGTATGTCCTATGTAATAACATTAAGAATGAAAATTTCTGGCCCGGTGAAACAGATACATGGTGTCCACTCTCTAGTACCTTTTTCCATTGCCCCCCGGATATGGGCCCCAGATCTTCCTCCCATTTCCTTCTGCTTTTAAGATGTTCAGGAGCTGTAATACTTCCTTTGCATAAGTATGGGTATATTTCGGATATACGGCCCCCAGTCTCACTCTGGTTGCCCAATCTCTGAAAGATTGGGGATTTATGCCAGGTTGGTCCCTGTCTATCAAACTGCATATCTAATGCATGTCTAATTTGCAAATATCTGTAAAATGTATGTTTAGGGACATCATATTCCTCTCTGAGTGTAGCAAAAGTTTTTAGGATTCCTCCCTCATACAGCTGGGCCAACCTAGTTATCCCCTTCCCTTCCCATTTCTTAATTTTCCCCATCGTCTCCAACTCCTGAAGATTCCTATTATCCCAAAGCGGTGTATATTCTGTCTCTCCTTCTAATCCCCCTATTGCTTTCACAGCTTTCCACACCTTTATTACCATCTTGACCGTAGGGGATTTGTATAGAAATTAATTTGCCTCCAGTGCCTCCATCACCAACTTATGGGATGACCCCATTGTCATCAGCCGCCCATTTGTATCCCCTCCCATCTCTGATCTCATTCCTATCTGCTGCAGCTGTGCTGCCAGGAAATAACACCGTGGGTGTGGTACCGCCATGCCTCCCTCCCTTGTTGACAGTTGCAGGGTCTGTAGTCCTATCCTTGCTTGGCCTCCTTTCCATATTAATTCTCTAAATAGTGTATCAATTTTCTTAAACCATTTCTTATGTATCCATGTTGGTGTATTATGCAATACATATAATAATTGTGGCATCCACAGCATTTTGATCAGGTTACATCTCCCTGCAACTGACAGTGGGAGCCGCCGCCATATTTGAATTTTATTTTTAAATTTAGACAAGAGGGGAACTATGTTGTTATTTATATATTTATTGGGGTCAATTGTTATATGTATTCCCAGGTATTTCATTGTATCCACCATTTCTAATTGGGGTATTTCTGCTAAGGTTTGATTGGCAATGGGATCCACCGGCATCAAGGCTGATTTTTCCCAATTTATAACCAATCCTGAGAGTCTACCAAATTCTCCAAAGATACTCATAGCCTGCTTAAGTGAATGATCTGTGTCCCCCATAAAAACACAACTTTAAGAGAGCAAATTTTCCAAGGATTAGGGCTGCTCTCCAGGACTTAGACTGGGAGGGAATATTGTCATTGATAAACACAGAACAGAGATGGGAATTCTTCAAAAAGACTGTTTGTGAACTAACTGCAAAGTATATTCCCATGGGCAATACGTTTAAAAGGCTAAAAATAAAACCTATGTGGCTCACGGCCAAAGTTAAAAAAGCTATAAACAATAATAAAAGCACTATTGTCATTTAAATGTTACAAAGAATATAACAGAATATGTAAAAGGGAAATCAAGGATGCAAAAATTCAAAACGAACGACAGATTGCAAAAGATAGTAGGACAAACCCCCAAAAAATCTTCAAATATATTAATAGTAAAAGGTCAGGTCTGAGCATGTAGGCCCTTTACAAAATAATCTACAGTGGGTGACTGGGGACAAAGAAAAGGTAAATTTATTAAATACATTCTTCAGTTCTGTGTATACAAAGGAGCATGGGGGAGCTTAAGTCCATAATGGGGAAGGTAGTGACACAGCCCCAAATGATCCACAATGGCTCAAAAGTGATATGGTCCAGAAATATTTAGACAGAAAAGGTCGGTAGAGCACCTGGACCAGATGGCATCCACCCATGGATCCTAAAAGAATTGAGCTTTGTCATTTCAAAACCATTGTTTGTAATTTTTAGGGAGTCATTAATGACGGGAATGTTACCACTGGATTGGCGTAGGGCCATTTGGTGCTCATATTTAAAAAGGGAACAAAGTCTTTACCAAGTAACTATTGACCTGTTAGTTTAACTTCTATAGTCAGGAAGATACTGGAGAGTTTAATAAATGACCACATAGATGAGTTCTTGCTGGAAAAAAATATTTTAAGCAACAGACAGCATGGATCCACAAAAGACAGAAGTTGTCAAACAAATCTGATTTCTTTATATGAAGAGGTAAGTAAAACCTTGGACAGAGGGGTGGCTGTGGACGTGGTGCCGTATATACTCTAGTATAAGCCGAGTTTTTTAGCACTTTTTTTTGTGCTGAAAATGCCCCCCTCCGCTTATACTCAAGTCACATTTTTGCGCCTGATCTCCCGGACTTTGGGGACCTACGGCCGGGGAGCACCGATTTTTCAAAACCGGGCACCCCTTCCATAGATTCCCATGTTAAACGGTAATTTCTCTGGTGAATTTGGGGACCCGGTATCTGCCGGTCGTAGGTCCCCTGGACCCGAAACGTGGCACACATGTAGCCCTATTTCTCCTCTACAAGTGTGCACCGTTTGTTGTCTGGAGGACCTACGGCCGGGGAGCACCGATTTTTCAAAGTCGGGCACCCCTTCCATAGACTCCTATGTTAAACATCAGTCTAGTCATGGACACAGTGAGGCATGGGCACAGTGAGGCATGGACACAGTGAGGCATGGGCACAGTGAGGCATGGGCACAGGCACAGTGAGGCATGGGCACAGTGAGGCATGGGCACAGTGAGGCATGCACATGGACACAGTGAGGCAAAGTGAGGCACAGTGAGGCATGCATATGGACACCCTAGGCTTATACTCGAGTCAATAAGTTTTCCCATTTTTTTGTGGTAAAATTAGGTGCCTCGGCTTATATTCGAGTCGGCTTATACTCAAATATATATGGTACTTGGATTTTGCAAAAGCGTTTGACACAGTTCCCCACACACGGCTAATGTGTAAGGTAAAGTCTACAGGTTTGGAAATATCAGTTTGTAAATGGATAGAAAACTGGCTAAAGGACAGAATTCAGAGAGTAGTGGTTAATGATGCTTACTCTAAATGGTTTAAGGCAGGGGTGTCCAATTTTTTTCAAAGAGGGCCAGATTTGATGAAGTGAACATGCGTGAGGGCTGACCATTTTGCCTGACATTCTTTGAACCATTGAAATTCGGCCTAAGTTTGTTTGTCCGAGCACTAATACACTGCCCAACAAGAATTTGCCTGTCTTTGATGCTGTGTGTGGTGAAGAGATGAGCTTGGGCGTGTTATTTGGATTCACCATATTTATCGGGAAGTTTCAGGGGAAAAAAACTAATATTTTAAATAAAGAACTGTGAAGCAAAATAAGGGTCAATGCCCATCTGCAGCCTCACAAATGCCATGAATGCAGCAGCCCCACCACTGCCATAAATGCAGCAGCCCCACCACTGCAATGAATGCAGCAGCACCATTGCCATCAGTGCAGCCTGATCCATGCCCATCTGCAGCCTCGGAAGGGACAGGGAGGGGGGCGAGCGCCAACAGATTACATACAGGAGAAACTCCTGTTTTCTCGGTGGCCTCTTTAATACAAAGTCCTGCCTCTTTTGATAGACAGAACAGTCGTCCAATGTTAGTGCAGGAGACGGGACTTCCTATTGCAGAGGCTGCTGCGTGAACAGGAAATACTCTTGTATGTACGCCACTCGTTCCACCCCCTTCCTGTCCCCTCCGAGGCAGCCAGAATATATATATCTTTTGTGGCCCCGACACTCTGAGATTAGTTGGGGGCCACATAAGATATAGATGTCCAAATTTTCAGACGGGCCGTTCGAAATCGGAACGTGGGCCGCAATTGGACTAAGGTTATCAGTGGTGTACCCCAAGGTTCAGTGTTGGTACCCTTACTTTTTAAAACTTTATAAATGATATAGGGTCTGGGATTAAAAGTACCATTTCAGTCTTTGCAGATGACACCAAACTATGCAGTGGAATAACGTCCTTACAGGATGTCTCCAATTTACAAGCTGACCACATTGCACTGTCTAATTGGGCGACTATGTGGCAGATGGGGTTTATTGTTAATAAATGTAAAGTTATGCACTTGGGGGCTAAGAAGATGCATGCATCATACATACTAGGGGGAGTACAACTGGGGGAATCCATAGTGGAGAAGGATCTGGGGTTTTGGTAGATCATAAGCTTAATAATAACATGCAATGCCAAGCTACGGTTTCCAAAGCGAGAAAAGTCCTTTCTTGTATTAAGAGAGGTATGGACTCCAGAGAGAGTGATGTAATTTTGCCCCTGTACAAATCATTAGTAAGACCTCATCTGGAATATGCAGTTCAGTTTTTGGCACCATTTCTCAAAAAGGATATCGGGGAACGGGAGAAAGTGCAGAGAAGGGCAACCAAACTGATAAGAGGCATGGAGGAACTCAGCTATGAGGAAAGATTAGAGGAACTGAATTTATTATATCTTGAGAAGAGGAGATAAAGGTGGATATGATCAACATGTACAAATATATAAGGGGTCCATATAGTGAACTTGGTGTTGAGTTATTCACTTTACAGTCATCACAGAGGACAAGGGGGCACTCTTTACACCTAGAGGAAAAGAGATTTAATCTCCAAATACGGAAAGGTTTCTTTACAGTGAGAAAATAAGAAAAAATATTGCGCTAAGTGAAATAACTAAACAAAGGAAAAAGAACAAAAAGCTGCTACATAACAATGTGACAAAAATTGTAACCGTGATATTAATGAAAAAAGTAGCGCTAACAGATAAAAAAGACAAATGAATATCTCTCTACATATAGTGAAAACTAAATAGATATCACACCCACAAAAAGGGATGTGTGTGTGTTCACTAAAAAGTCCATGTACATCAACCTGTATAATCATGAAAAAAACATATGTAAAGTGTCCATCAAAAATAACCAGTGAAGGCACAGTGAATGAGAGGACGTGTGGACTGTGGGTCATCAAATAAACAACATCTTCAGACAAAAGAAAGTAGATAAGGTACTCTTACCAGAGTCTGTGGATCTGCCTACCCGTGGTTGCAGATCATGTAAGCATGAGAAATCCAACCTCAGGACCATTCGGCTTGTCTGGTGACTCCTATGGTGTTGGAATCTTGACCGTTGGAACTCGACAATCCTCAGATCCCAACCTAGAACAGATATTCCGGATGGATGGAACCGAACCTAGACTCCTAGGGTAACACCCTATTTCGTATGAGGAAAGTTCAACGACCAAAGATGCCAAACAAGGGTAACTGGAAAGTGTGGAACAACTCCAGATAAGCCCTCTCCGAATCCAAGCCCTACGCATTTCGTCCAAATAAGACTTCTACTGGGGCATCTTCTTTACAGTGAGAGCTGTGAAAATGTGGAATAGACTCCCTGCAGAGGAGGATCTGGCCAGCTCAGTAGATTGTTTTAAGAAAGGCCTGGATTCTTTCCTAAATGTACATAATATAACTGGTTACTAATATTTATAGGTAAAGTTGATCCAGGGTAAATCTAAATGCCTTTTGGGGGTCAGGGAGGAATTTTTTCCCCTGCTTGTAGCAAATTGGATGACGCTTTGCTGGAGTTTTTGCCTTCCTCTGGATCAACTGTGGGCATAGGATTGGGTATATGGGATGGTTTTATAATAATTTTTTTATTCTTATGGTTTAACTGGATGGACTTGTGTCTTTTTTCAACCTGACTAACTGTGTAACTATGTAACTATATGCCTGGGCTCCAACTCAGAATTTAGACTCCAACAGCAAGGCTTCAGAAATCTGCTCAGGATGTTTGTTAAAAATATAGGTCAGAAATATATACAAGACCAGTCTATACTGCAAATTGGGATAACACCTACTTTATATTTGTTAAAGTTCCTATTCACATAGCATAACTTAAATAAAAATATTAATTATATATATTAATAAATTAAAATATATAAAATATTTTTGTTTAGATGCCTCAGTGCTGGGACATCCTAATAATTCTCTTTGTTTATGAGGGGGCTAGGCAGCAGTGTTTTCTATAATGAACCCTGTCTGTACTGTGAAGGCAAATCTTCATCAACAGTTGTACCTAGATTTGAACACTGTCCTAACAAAAGCTAGGCTTCTTGTATGGTATGTTAAGGACAGACTTAGGACGGACTCAAGCTAACATTGTTCAAAAATCCTTGCAGTCAGCCATGACACCTTTTCCTGAGAAACATCTAAAAGGTAAGAAATATATATATTTTTTTTTTTTAGGTATGTTGTGTGAATGGGAACAGGTAAAAAGCATATAGTAGGATTTTCTCAAATTTGACTGCAAAAGTGGAAATACACTTTAAGCAGGCCTTAGGAAACAAAAGTCTACATTAGCAAATACTATTCCCTTGGTCTAAATGCTACAGGCACTAGATTAGAACTGGAAAAACAGAATGTACAATCTGACCATTAAAGGCATTTTGTTCTTAGATTAACATAAGCACCAGTGTGACTGTATTCCTCCTCAGACACATCTGGGCTCATCGTCCTCACAGGTCAAGAGACAAAAAGTAGAGTCATTGCATCTTTCAGTACTCAGAGGTAGGGGTGTAAATTTTTGATTTCACTTCTCACTGCCTATCACAGTTTCGGAGGCCATGGAATGCCCAGATGGCACAAACCCCCCCCCCCAAATGACCCCATTTTGGAAAGTAGACACCCCAAGCTATTTGCTGAGAGGTATTGTGAGTATTTTGCAGATCTCGCTTTTTGTCACAAAGTTTTGAAAATTAAAAAAAAAAAAAATCCTTTCTTCATTTTCAAAAACAAATGAGAGCTGTAAAATACTCACCATGCCTCTCAGCAAACAGCTTGGGGTGTTTTCTTTCCAAAATGGGGTCATTTGGGGGGGTTTTGTGCTATTTTGGCATTTTATGGCCTTCGAAACTGTGATAGGTAGTGAGGAGTCAAATCAAAAATTTGTGCCTAGAAATCCTGAAGGCGGTGCTTGGTTTTCGGGGTCCCGTACGCGGCTAGGCTCCTAAAAAGTCCCACACATGTGGTATCCCCGTACTCAGGAGAAGCAGCAAAATGTATTTTGGGGTGCAATTCCACATATAACCATGGCATGTGTGAGCAATATATAATTTAGTGACAACTTTTTGTATTTTTTTTTTCTTTGTCATTATTCAATCACTTGGGACAAAAAAAAATATTCAATGGGCTCAACAGGCCTCTCAGCAATTTCCTTGGGGTGTCTACTTTCTAAAATGGGGTAATTTGGGGGGGTTTGTGCTATTTTGGCATTTTATGGCCTTCAAAACTGTGATAGGTAGTGAGGAGTGAAATCAAAAATTTGCGCCCTTAGAAATCCTGAAGGCGGTGCTTGGTTTCCGGGGTCCCGTACGTGGCTAGGCTCCTAAAAAGTCCCACACATGTGGTATCCCCGTACTCAGGAGAAGCAGCAGAATGTATTTTGGGGTGCAATTCCACATATAACCATGGCATGTGTGAGCAATATATCATTTAGTGACAACTTTTTGTAATTTTTTATATTTTTTTAGTCATTATTCAATGACTTGAGACAAAAAAAAAATATTCAATGGGCTCAACATGCCTCTCAGCAATTTCCTTGGGATGTCTACTTTCCAAAATGGGGTCATTTGGGGGGGTTTTGTACTGCCCTGCCATTTTAGCACCTCAAGAAATGAGATAGGCAGTCATAAATTTAAAGCTGTGTAAATTCCAGAAAATGTACCCTAGTTTGTAAACGCTATAACTTTTGCGCAAACCAATAAATATACGCTTATTGACATTTTTTTACTAAAGACATGTGGCTGAATACATTTTGGCCTAAATGTATGACTAAAATTGAGTTTATTCGATTTTTCTTATAACAAAAATTAGAAATTATCATTTTTTTTCAAAATTTTCGGTCTTTTTCCGTTTATATCGCAAAAAATTAAAATCGCAGAGGCAATCAAATACCATTAAAAGAAAGCTCTATTTGTGGGAAGAAAAGGACGCAAATTTCGTTTGGATACAACATTGTATGTCTGCACAATTTACAGTTAAAGCAGCGCAGTGCAAAATTCTGAAATCACCTCTGGTCCTCTAGCTACCAAATGGTCCGGGGCTTAAGTGGTTAAAGGAATATTTCACTTTTATTGTTTCACTTTAAGCATTATTAAAATCACTGCTCCCGAAAAAAACGTCAGTTTTTAAAACGTTTTTTTTGCATTGATACATGTCCCCTGGGGCAGGACCCGGGTCCCCAAATACTTTTTATGATAATAACTTGCATACAGGCATACCCCACTTTTAAGTACACAATGGGTTTTATTTACTAAAGCTGGAAAGCGCAAAATCTGTCTCACTTCTGCATAAAAACCAATGAGCTTTCAGGATTTTTACCAGGCCTAATTGAACAAGCTGGGGTTAGAAGCTCATTGGTTTCTATGCAGAAATGAGCCTGATTTTGGGCTTTCCAGCTTTAGTAAATAAAACCCATTGTGTACTTAAAAGTGGGGTATGCCTGTATTAACCTTTAAAATTAGCACTTTTGATTTTTCATGTTTGTGTCCCACATACTTTAATGGTGTTCGTGTGTTCAAACAAATTTTTTGCCTGATCGCATGTTATGGATGCAAACCGAACCGGGGGGTGTTCGGCTCATCCCTACTCAGAGGCTGTTGAAGGAGCATGCAAATTTGTTTATTAGGATTACCACAAAGTGTGACAATGCAAGCTTAATTTTCAGTTTCATAACGGGAATAAATTAAAGTATTCAACAATAACAATGGCTATTTGGATTTCACAATGAGAATTCTTATGATAATTTTCAGACAGCAATTTAAAATAAGCCTAAGGCCAATGAAACCAATTAGCAGAGTGACTAAAATGTTCCTTTTTGTTATGTAGGCTTTTGACTAAGAAAACTAAGAAATCTTTATTTTGGAACACAACATAAAATCATTAGGTACACTGGAATATAATAAAAGAATTGTTACATTGATGTTTAGTTATTTTTCTCATAAAAAAAAAATCACTTTGTTTTTTTGTAGTATAGGCTCATACTATATTTGGCCACAATATGGAGACACCTAGTCCTCCTGCCAGTCATCTAGTTCCCATGATCTCTCTCTCATAGGCCTGACCTCTTTCACAATTGTAGGCACTCTATACATTGCTTTGGATATCTTCAAATTCCTTCTATTTTAAATTTTCTCATATCATATTTTCTGCCACTCTCCAAGTTCCTTCCAGTTTAAACTTATCATCCATTCATATAATATCCTAAACATGATGTTATTAAAAGAGAAATGCAGAATATGATAAAAACAAACACTCCTACTCATCTATGTGGATGCATCATTGATCCAATGCTACATCTGTTCCCTTGCCAACTTTTCCCCCCGAGAACTGAGCAATCAAAGAGAGCTAATTGTTCAGTTCTCAGTCTTCAGTGAGCAGAGAGTCAGTCACGGCTTTGTGCTCTTCCCCTCCAGTGCTCATTGGAGTGCCAGGCTGTGCAGGGGGTGGGAGCAGCTGGCTCAGACTTTCAGCGGCGCACTGAGAGACTGAGCCAGCTGCGGGAAAGGCATCTGGATGGATACCGACATTAGAGTTGGGATCTATCGAACCTGGACCAGCTGAATAACGTACGGGTCATGGAGTGCAGAACGAAGTGTACTCCTGTGATCCCCAGGAGAAGAAGGAACAAAGGAGCTTTGGCTCTACTTCTCCTTTAATGTCTTTTAGTACACCTTTCTGTAGATTCTTAGTCCTTGTAAATTACCCATCTAACATCACATGAAGAAATGAACACGTTGATTTTGGAAACATTTTTTTTGGCATGATATTACTCACTTCTCTATTGGAAAAAGTTCACATGTTGAGCTGCTTATGTGAAATTTGCTTCTATTAAATTTTTTTACTTATTTTGCTTTTTTTTACAGGTTGTGCTTTTTTTTCTTTATTGTGTCAGGAGACTAACGAGGGACTTTTTGGCACGAGAACAGGTCCTGAATAGATAAAAGGAGCTTCAGTAATCCCCAAACACCAGATAAACCAAAAAACAGCATTGCCTTTTATAAATATATTTGAAATCATTTTACCAGTATGTCATTAATTGTCATTTGTTCATTATTACTATATTCTTTATGTAAGCTTAGCATGACTATAAATAGACCATATACTGCTCATGTCCAATCTTTGCATTAGAAGCATCTATTATTGTTTCCACATTATTTTTGAGAGCTTTGTTATATGTCATTTCATAAAACACATCTTTGATCTCATCTTTCCCATATTCTTTGGGGGTTATGTACGCTGCTTAAGTAACTATTATAAATCTTTCCTCTTTCTTTAGTAATACACATCTGGGGAGATTTACAAAAACTGGTGCACACAGAATATGGTGCAGCTCTGCATAGTAACCAATCAGCTTCTTTCTTCAGCTGTTAAATTAAGCTTTGACAATAATACCTAAAATTGCTTACTATGCACAGCTGAACTAGATTCTGTGTGCACCAGTTTTAGTAAATCTCCCCCATTCTGTCATTGGCAGGGTCTAGATCATTTAATCTTAAAGTGATTGTAAATGCTATTTAAAAAAAAAATAGCAAACATGTTATACTTACCCACCCTATGCAATGGTTTTGCACAGAGCAGCCCCGATCCTCCTCTTCTTGGGACCTCCTGCTGGCACTCCTGGGTCCTCCTCTTCTCGGTGTGCCACCATAAGAAGGCGCTTCTTATTATAGCACACTGTGGGCTCGATCTCTAGCTGTGCTGACTGCATTGATTGACACAGACAGTGGGGCTAGGCCACACTCCCCCCTCCCTCATCACAGTATATGATTGACGGCAGCATAAGCCAATGGCTCCCACTGCTATCAATCTGCCCTGTGAGAAGAGGGAGAGCGGATAGAGCTACTGCTCTCAGGCACAATGCTGGATCAAGAATGGGCTCAGGTAAGCATAAGGGAGGCTGGGGGAGAGCTGCACACAGAAGGTTTTTTATCTTAATGCATAGAATGCATTCAGGTAAAAAAAAAACTTTTGCCTTTACAACAACTTTAAGACTAGATATTCTGTCACTAGCTGGGCTGCATTCTACAAATGTTAGTTTACAATGTTCATGTACTAGGAAACCTAGTTTCTGTTTGGGCCTCACTGCACAACATTGTACAGTATATATTCTACTGATTTCATTATTCCCTCTAATTTCCATCGAATTTCGTCTACAGTTGAAATATTTATCTTATGTTTCCTCATCATTGATTTCAGTTTTCTTTCAAATCTTCCAGTCCTATCAGACAAAGTACATTCCATGTTCTTGGCCACATACCAAATTTATGCCTAGGTTTTTGACATTTGCCTGTCTGGCTTGTACTATGTGCTGTATTCTGAACAATTCTCTTTTTCTGGAATAGGCTTTTTAGATCTACAACAACCCTAAACCTGGAGGACCAGACTTTAATTTTAGTGTATTCCTAGGGTGGTTTTGTTATACACCTTAAAGACTCCCAATTCTTCTATTTATGTTATGGTTTTCTTCCCTTTGAACTTAAGAATCTCTTGCAAACCTGCAAGGCAGGAGAAGCAGCCCTTTTTTACTGCCAGCAATAACACAATAGGACATAAATCCATTCATAGTCTACTGCAGGTTTAACTGATAAATACACCACCTTGTGAATACAACAAACCCCCTCTCCCCCTCCATACACTCACTTATTTTCTGCCCCGGTTCACTGTGATCCTGGTCACTCAACAAATTTTAATAAATTATAGTCATCCTTTGCAGCTTATCGGAAAAAAATATGCATGGTCCCTCATGACAATCCAGAGCAATGGGCTTGTAGTAAAGTTAGGTGTGGAGACTGACCTTTCCCTTTTAAATGGTCTTAAAAGTAGGTTGCATAATGCTCTTACTACAAATGGTGTCTCCATCCTTCATTTTTTGGAAATGAATTTGAAACATCACAGAAATCATCCAGCCATGTTATTAACAACACATAAAATATACTTTTTAGTGTATATTGTAAGAACAGGTCACAAAAAAACCCCCCATAATACTAGTGTAGCGGGGTCTCTAAATTTAGTTGGGATACACCTGGGTGGAAGTCCAGGTGTGTAAAGTGGGAGTAATTGGACCATTTGCATTCGTGGAGGATTGGGCGGTGTAATAATCTCTTCGGCCTCTGGGTGGCAGGTACCCGCAGGCTCGAGGTAGATTTGCCACCACAGAGCTGTCCTTTTTGTCCCTTCACGGAGATGGTACGGCGAGGGCGGGGAACCTGCCGTGGCGTCATTGGAGGGGATAAAAGGGGGAGACGCCCTTGCCACGGGGTCTTGTCTTGCTCTTTTGGAGTTCCTTCATCACGCGCCCAGGCACCTTAGGCCTGGGTGCGGGCGGTTCTGAATTCCGGCTCAGGTGCCCTAGGCCTGACCAGAATGGAGTTGGAATCTATCCCAGGCACCTTCAGCCTGGGGTGAGGTACTAAACCAGGAGGCCTGGGGCCCAGTGACTTCGACTGGGTCCCGCAAGGGTGGAGAAGTCCGAGGGTCCCTGAGGTGGATGGGGCCCATCTCTGAGGCGAGGAGGCCGGGGAGGTTACCCATTCGGAGAGTCTGGAGCAGCATCAACCCAGTGACGGATGGGCCTCTGGTAACTCCCTTGGAGGGACATATTCCCCTGACAGGGGCCACAACGCAGCGAAGGTACTCCTACCTACGTTCTCTTGAGTCGCTGGTAGAGACTCTCAAGTTCTAAGTCCTTTTTAGCCAAGGCTATAGTAACCGCTGGCGAGATCACAGTGGTTTAGCTGACAATCAGGATAGTGCCTCGACCTGCTCATCCCCCGTATCAAACTGTTATCAAGTCTCAACCAGTTGGCTACTAAAGCACTGTTTATTGTGAGATATGCAATAAAACAAGAGTTGGACTGTGATCGGTGTGTGGAACTCTGGTTAATGGGAGCAAAGAGAAGTGTTGGCACAGCAGGACTTAATTCTTTACAGAAGCACACAGGCCTGAGGAAATATCTGATACTGGCCTTCAGCTCAACCATAGCTATGGGGAGGACATGGGCCGTAGCACATCTCACCCTGTCGTGTGTGATACGCCTAGACAAAAGAGATGGGGTGAGGCCGCTACACGTGGGGGCTCGTCCGGGATGATGTGTGTTTTGACTTTGGAAGTAAGAATGGCTGTGTCTGGACTTTGCTGCCCGGAGGAGTTCCGAGCAGGTCGGCCATCATGTGATCGGCCAAAGTGCATCCCTGCTCAAAGTTGTGGAAATGACTCTAAAATGGGAAAGGCCCATGCGGAGGAGCGAGAAGAGGGAGAAGTCCAGCCGTGTGACGTACTACATGTGGGGGCTTTTACTGCACTGCGCCATGAGGCACCCCGTGACTACACAGTTCGTGGGCGGAGCTTGATGGAAGCCTGCGAAAACGTGCAAGTCGTGGGAGGAGTCTGGCCATGTGGAGGAACTCACGTGGTGACTTCGGCGCGTGGTCAGTGCGTGATGGAGCAGCAGACAGTTGAGATGGCCTCAAGCTCCCCATGGATTCCGGTTCCCTACCCCACGAAGATGACTACGTTTGCTGCTCCCCTTACAGACACGGGGATAAGACTCAGGCCCCGAGGACAGTTGGCTCTGTACACCTGCAGAGACACGGAGGCCCTCGGCGTGATCTGTCCCGGATGTTCGGGACTGGTGGTCCACCTGAAGCCATTCGGGCGTTGCGAGGCATGCAAAGAGTTCTTGTTCGAGGTGGAGCCATCCACAGTAAGGCCCCGGGCCCTTCGCCTCAACAGCCTCACAGGTACCGCTACTCCGGAAGGGGAGATCCAGGCCTTTGCGGAGGTCCCCGTACGCACTGACCAGGGCGATGTGACTGCCCAATCAGAGACTGAGAAAGAAAAATCCGAGGATGCTGCTTCGGTCACCACAGATTCTCTGCTCCCACCTCCGAAGAGGAAAGTCGGCCTGGTGCAGGCCTCCTACGGTCGTGGAAGAGCTTCACCCCGTCGCTTGCCTGGCCTGGATGGATCCGGTTGGAAGAGTCCTGGACATCCCAGTTCTACAAAAGGTCAAGGTGAGCCAGGGGCTGGGGCTGTGGTGGTGGTTGGAGGTGTCGGGGGTCCACAGTCGGTGGAGCCCGCTAGGGAGGGTAGTTCCACGTCTACTAGAGACTACCTTCCCGCGGAGATGTATGACACCTCCGACCTAGAGTCACTGTCGGATTGTGGAGATGACGGTGAGATCGATGAACTGTTTCACCAGAAGGGCTGGGACAAACGCCCATTACCTATGCTACGTGCACCCCAAGATTCGCCTATGTCCATAGGAGATAGCACGCCCTGGGCGGAGGCTCCGGAGTCTACGAGGAAGCCTAGTCCTCCAACTGCTCTTCCACAATCCACAGCATCACCCGTTTTGTTGGCGGGGAAACAGCGAGCATCACTACGGGCCCCGAGAGAAAAGCCATCAGAGGTAGTGAAAGTACCTCGTCACCCGGAGGCCATCGTTCAACCAGGAGAAGGTGAGCGGGCCACAATGCCTCCCTTGGCCCGATTGCAACGACTCTTCTCTCAGAGGGTCGCTCACGAGTACGGATGGGAATATCCTTACTTGCCCAGGGACTTACTGTTTGAGGTTGAAGTTCTGCGGCAGCGGTGGTACGATGAGTTCGTATGGGAGAAACTTAAAGTGCCTCATGCCTGGCGATACTTGTCCTGTTCGCCACCTGTGTCGAAAAAGTTTAGAGACTGCAGAGCAGACTGGATGTGGGGCCGCCATATCCATGCAGACAAGGTACGCATCTGCAGGAAAGATGGAGAGGACGCTGACTATTCGATTGAGGTTTTCGATAAACATCTGAAGCCCTTGTTCTTACCTGCCCCGAAGTTTTATTTGTGAGAAGAGACTCACTTGTTTTTTTTTTCCCGTGGCAACTTTCTGGAAATGTTCTTGCCGGAGCATTGAACTGTACCCTAGTTTTTTATTTGGGTTTTTGTTTTTCTACTCTTTTGGAGGAATGAGAGCTGTTTGTTTGTTCTCTCTTCTTTCACAATTCAAAGACAGAGACTTTGGGGGTGGAATCAGAGTAGGGACGCAGGAAGACTGAAGATTTCACCAAGTGTCATCACCGTGGCATCGTTACTAGGTGGCGGTGTTGCGCAATGGCTGTTGTTTGTACATTTACATCACTTTACTTATTGGAGCGAGTGGGTCTCTCGGCTGATAGACCCATTCATTCCAAATTAACACAGAATGTCAGGATGTGGTTTTTCTTGTGTGTTGTTTTTTTTTTCCCTCTGCAGGAGATTCGTCTGTCAAGACTACTGAGTATGGGGTGGTTCTTAGACAGTAAAGGGAGGGATTGTATATGTGTACATGCTTAGAGGGTTTTATGAAAAAGTTTATTGGTTTATGTTCCCCTTCCCTTGAGCAGGTCTTGGCATGGTTGAAAGTTCAAATTTTTAGGGAAGGCCTCTGGGGTCAGGCTCATGTCACCACTCTTTGGGAGACATGGGTTTGCACCAGACGCTGGGGACCAGCGTCAAATCACAGGGGGGAGTATGTAGCGGGTTCTCTAAATTTAGTTGGGATACACCTGTGTGGAAGTCCAGGTGTGTAAAGTGGGAGTAATTGGACCATTTGCATTCGTGGAGGATTGGGTGGTGTAATAATCTCTTCAGCCTCTGGGTGGCAGGTACCCGCAGGCTCGAGGTAGATTTGCCGCCACAGAGCTGTCCTTTTTGTCCCTTCTCGGAGATGGTACGGCGAGGGCGGGGAACCTGCCATGGCGTCATTGGAGGGGATAAAAGGGGGAGACGCCCTTGTCACGGGGTCTTGTCTTGCTCTTTTGGAGTTCCTTCATCATGCGCCCAGGCATCTTAGGCCTGGGTGCGGGCGGTTCTGAATTCTGGCTCAGGTGCCCTAGGCCTGACCGGAATGGAGTTGGAGTCTATCCCAGGCACCTTCAGCCTGGGGTGAGGTACTAAACCAGGAGGCCTGGGGCCCAGTGACTTTGACTGGGTCCCGCAAGGGTGGAGAAGTCCGAGGGTCCCTGAGGTGGATGGGGCCCATCTCTGAGGCGAGGAGGCCGGGGAGGTTACCCATTCGGAGAGTCTGGAGCAGCATCAACTCAGTGACAGATGGGCCTCTGGTAACTCCCTTGGAGGGACATCTTCCCCTGACAGGGGCCACAACGCAGCGAAGGTACTCCTATCTACGTTCTCTTGAGTCGCTGGTAGAGATTTTCAAGTTCTAAGTCCTTTTTAGCCAAGGCTATAGTAACCGCTGGCGAGATTGCAGTGGTTTAGCTGACAATCAGGATAGTGCCTCGACCTGCTCATCCCCCGTATCAAACAGTTATCAAGTCTCAACCAGTTGGCTACTAAAGCACTGTTTATTGTGAGATATGCAATAAAACAAGAGTTGGACTGTGATCGGTGTGTGGAACTCTGGTTAATGGGAGCAAAGAGAAGTGTTGGCACAGCAGGACTTAATTCTTTACAGAAGCACACAGGCCCGAGGAAATATCTGATACTGGCCTTCACCTCATCCATAGCTATGGGGAGGACATGGGCCGTAGCGCATCTCACCCTGTCGTGTGTGATACCCCTAGACAAAAGAGATGGGGTGAGGCCGCTACACTAGGTTTACAAAAAAACAGCAAAGAAATTTTTTCAGCTCACTTACCAACCAGCCTGCAACAACCCGAATTGCCCTAACAGTTCACGTTAAATCCGGGGGTTTCGTTTGCACACATTTGTAAATATATACATAAGCTGCAGAGCTCCTATACTTTTACGTTTACTTTTAACTAAACCCCTAGTTTTAAATGGAACTGTTAGAAAGGACAATTCAGTTTGTTGCAGGATGGTTGGTAAGTGAGCTGGGAAATGTTTGTTTATTGACATGCGTCGCCCTTCCATGTGCTCCTTGCTGCAAAGGCCAATTATAGGTTGGGGTAGTTGCCATTTGTTTGTACTGGGTTTACAAGACTGAGATTTCAAACTTAGTAGAATAAATTTTACCCATCTAGATGGTCCAAATCCATTGTCATGTTAGATACCAAATTGTTTGTGTTCAGTAACTGCACAATATTTAAAACTTAATGTAAACACAAATGGACAGACTTTCCTCTGTCTCTGCTCTCAGTAGAGCATGTTAGAACCTGTTACTAGTTGACTTGCAGATCACATGCTAATTAGTGGCTAACATGCTAATTGTTCTGCTGAATTGATCTCTGTTGCAGACTCACCTTCATGTCAGCACTATCAGCATTCAGTGACAGTAGGGAGGTGGCCTGGCCATTAAGGCTACCAGCTTATTAATTATAACAAAAAGCACCTTTTTAACTAAATATTTTCCAGGGCAGGTTATAAGTAAGGAACACCTTATTCATTAGTTTGTCATAAAAACTACTTAAAATCCAACCACGAGTATCATCATTCAGTAAACTGTAAATGCTATGTAGGAAACATTACCTCTATGTGGAAAAAACCCTAAAGTCAGCTTAGTTTGCTTTGAAATAGGCAATTGCAGCTTGTCCCTGTACATCTGGGTAGAACTGTAGCCTCTTGTCACACGATTGTGCATTGTGCTTCCTACTTCTCATGCTCTACAATATGTTGATATGGTTGAATGGGCCTGAAGAGAATTCAGTGCCGGAACCAAAGAATGAACTGGTTGGTTGCCAATTTCATTAGACCTAAACATTTACTGCGTGTGTGTTTGACTAAAGACCTGGCATTGAGGCTGACATTATTGAATTAAACAAAACAGAAAATCATTCTAACATTTTTGCAGCGGCACACCATTATGGGCTGCAAAATAGGTGGAGGTTGACAACAATGAGCAACAACAATGACAACAATGAACAATCTGACAAAAAATAGAAAATTTCCACTCCCTCAAAAGCCACTGGTTAGAGTGGTCCTTCTGTCCCACCCAAACCTATCAATACACCTGTAATAGCATAAAGTGGGCTGTACTAAACAACAAAAAAAAGCCCTGCAGAAAGGAAGGGGGTTAAACAGTTTATAAGTCAACTCCGGAGAGGGTGAGGTTAATGTCTAAAGGTTGTGGCTGCAGTTAATCAGAGTTCTGGGCTTTTGTAAGTCTTTACCAAAATAGCTGCTATTACTCCTACTCTGGGGGTACTTTTCCTCCATCTTGGTGCTGGTGGGTGGAGATAAAATCCATCCATCTATGAGAATTTATAATAAGACTAACATGCATTCCTCTTTTTATATGGCAGAACTAATTAATGCATGTGGGGAAATATCAACAGATCTTAGTACTGACTATGGCCAATGGGATATCTAACACTTTACTGCCCTAACCTGCCACTATGCTGCACTAACCTGCCACTATACTGCCACTATTCTGCCCTAACCTCCCACTATGCTGCATTAACCTGCCACTATACTGACCTAACCTGCCACTATACTGACACTATTCTGCCCTAACCTCCCACTATGCTGCATTAACCTGCCACTATACTGACCTAACCTGCCACTATACTGACACTATTCTGCCCTAACCTCCCACTATGCTGCATTAACCTGCCACTATACTGACCTAACCTGCCACTATACTGACACTATTCTGCCCTAACCTCCCACTATGCTGCATTAACCTGCCACTATACTGACCTAACCTGCCACTATACTGACACTATTCTGCCCTAACCTCCCACTATGCTGCATTAACCTGCCACTATACTGACCTAACCTGCCACTATACTGACACTATTCTGCCCTAACCTCCCACTATGCTGCATTAACCTGCCACTATACTGACACTATACTGTCCTAACCTGACACTATACTGACACTATACTGTCCTAACCTGCACTATACTGCCCTAACCTGCACTATACTGTCTTAACCTGCCACTATACTGCCCTAAGTTAGTAAAGAACAGAGTCGCGCTTAAACTGACATAACACATATAGAGGTAAACATCAACAGATGAGAAATCAGTCCCCTTGAAATTAGAGAAGATAATTGTTGAGCAGAAAGAACTGCCCTAACCTGCCACTATGCTCCATGTGCTTCTACTAAGGAGGCTCTCCTAAATTTACAAGAGTTAGGACTGCAGAAATATAGGGGTGCCTTGGAGCAGCTCTGCAGCTTACGCTTGTATTTGCAAATGTGTGCTAACTAAACCTCTGTTTTTAACGCAAACTGTTAGACAGGATAATTTGATTGGTAGCAGGCTGGCTGGCGAGTTGAGCTGGGAATTTTCTTTGGTTTTGTTATACTGCCAATATACTCCTCTAGCCTACCACTATATTGCCCTAACCTGCCACTATACTGCCACTATATTGCCCTAACCTGCCACTATACTGCTCTACTGCTGTAACCTGCCACTATACTACAACTATATTGCCCCCTTACCTACCAATATACTGGCACTATATTGCCCAAACCTGATAGTATACTGCCCTAACCTGCCACTGTACTGCTCTAGCCTGCCACTATACTGCTCTAACCTGCCACTATACTACCACTATAGTGCCCTAGCCTACTGATATACTGCCACCATATTGCCCAAACCTGACAGTATATTGCCCTAACCTTCCACTATACTGCCCTGACATCCAACTTTACTACACTAACATGCCACTATACTGCCCTAACCTGACACTATTCTGTACTCACCTGCCACTCTACTGTCCTAACCTACTACTATACTGCACTAGCCTGCCACTACACTGCACTAACCTGCCACTATATTGCTATGATTCTGCACTAACCAGCCACTATACTAACACTATACTGCCCTAACCTGCCACTATACTGACACTGTACTGCCCTAACCTGCCACTATACTGACATTACATTGCCCTAACCTGCCACTATACTTCCCTAACTTGCCACTCTACTGCTCGTATACTGCACTAACCTGCCACTATATTGCCCTAACCTGCAACTATACTGCCATTATGTTGCCCTAATCTGCCACTATACTGTTCTAGCCTGAATATAAAAGAAATTGGCTGCACACCGACATAATAGAAGTCCATTTATGAAATATTCCATGAAAGGTACCGTATTTATCGGCGTATAAAAAGCACAGGCGTATAACACGCACCCTAACTTTAAGAGGGAAGTTTCAGGAAAAAAACTTTCCACAGCCCCCTGCGTATAACACGCAGGCACAGTTTACCCTCTATATTAAGGGTAAAAAAGTGAGTGTTATACGCCAATAAATACAGTACATAACACACCACAAGTGCGATACCCGGAATAGAGGTGGACACGTTTGACACAGCTACAATGTGCTTACTCATATGTTCTAGCCTGCCACTATACTGCTCTAAGCTGCCACTTTACTGACCACTTCAGCTCTGCTGACCCCTGTACACTGCCTTACTGACCCTTATCCTCTGCCCTGCGGACCCTTGTACACTGCCCTACAAGCTTATGGCGTCTGTACACTGACCTACAAACTGCTGACTCTATCCTCCGTCCTGATGACCCCTGTACACTGCCTTACTGACCCTTATCCTCTACCCTGCGGACCCTTGTACACCGCCCTACAAGTTTATGGCATCTGTACACTGCCCTACAAACTGCTGACTCTTTCCTCTGTCCTAATGACCCCTGTACACTGCTCTGCTGGCCTCCTATCCTCTACCCCCTTGACATTTTATACTGCACCCGCACATCAGACAGCCTAGATTTGGCCCTGTGTGGGAAGCAAGATAAAATAGAGGACCATACAATGATGTATCTGTTTTGTGTTTTACAAAGCCAGCATATATACCCCAACACCATGTCAGTGCAAAACCCCTCTTCTCCTTGGTATATGTAGAGTACTACAGAATACTTGGTGTAATACTTTTAAATCCTGATGGTATTAAATATTCAACGCTGTTGCCTTACAGCACTGGAGTCTTGGATTTGATGACTAACAGGGACAGTCTATGTGAAGTTTCCACATTCTTCCCCTGTTTACACTATTTTCCTCCGGGTCCTTTCCTTTACTTCTATTACTTTTCATACTCGTTCTAAAAGGTTAATTGCATTTTGTTCAAATGGCTTTAGCATGTACAGTACATGCAGTGGGTACAGAAAGTATTCAGACCCCCTTACATTTTTCACTCTTTGTTATATTGCAGCCATTTGCTAAAATAATTTAAGTTCATTTTTTTCCTCATTAATGTACACACAGCACCCCATATTGACAGAAAAACACAGAATTGTTGACATTTTTGCAGATTTATTAAAAAAGAAAAACTGAAATATCATATGGTCCTAAGTATTCAGACCCTTTGCTCAGTATTTAGTAGAAGCACCCTTTTGATCTAATACAGACATGAGTCTTTTTGGGAAAGATGCAACAAGTTTTTCACACCTGGATTTGGAGATCCTCTGCCATTCCTCCTTGCAGATCCTCTCCAGTTTTGTCAGGTTGGATGGTAAACGTTGGTGGACAGCCATTTTTAGGTCTCTCCAGAGAGTCTCAATTGGGTTTAAGTCAGGGCTCTGGCTGGGCCATTCAAGAACAGTCACGGTAGGGTGACCACGTGTCCTGGATTGCCCGGGACAGTCCCGCATTTTGCAGATCTGTCCCAGGTCCCGGGCACCTTCATTCCAGGACAATACAGTGTCCCGGAATGAAGCTGATGCAGCCACCCCCCTCCCCTCTATCTGTTGCCCCCAAAAAAGGCCACCACAGCGCCGCTTTACTCACTGACAGCACTTGTCCTGGCCGGGAATGTCTGGAGAGGCACAATCCCTGCCCCCTGCTTGTGATTGGAGAAATCATAAATCCCACCTCTTGTGTCTAATCACAGCAGGGCAGTGTAAAGCCGGCATTGGAGCAAGGTAAAACGGGTCTCGGCCAGTCAGGACAAGTGCTGTCAGTGAGTAAAGTGGCGATGCGGCTGCCTTTTTTGGGTGCGTGATCAGTTCTTCTAGGTAGAGCACGCATCTGCTGCCCCAGCTGTTCTGTGATTCATTACAGCACAAGCTGATTTTTGGGAAGGGGGTCCCTGAATGGCCGTTTGGAAATGTGGTCACCCTAAGTCACGGAGTTGTTGTGAAGCCACTCCTTCGTTGTTTTAGCTGTGTGTTTAGGGTCATTGTCTTGTTTGGAAGGTAAACCTTTGGCCCAGTCTGAGATCCTGAGCACTCTGGAGAAGGTTTTTGTCCAGGATATCCCTGTACTTGGCCGCATTCATCTTTCCCTCAATTGCAACCAGTCGTCCTGTCCCTGCAGCTGAAAAAAAAACACAGCATGATGCTGCCACCACCATGCTTCACTGTTGGGACTGTATTGGACAGGTGATGAGCAGTGCCTGGTTTTCTCCACACATACCGCTTAGAATTAGGCCAAAAAGTTCTATCTTGGTCTCATCAGACCAGAGAATCTTATTTCTCACCATCTTGGAGTCCTTCAGGTGTTTTCTTAGCAAACTCCATGCAGGCTTTCATGTGTCTTGCACTGAGGAGAGGCTTCCGTCGGGCCACTCTGCCATAAAGCCCCAACTGGTGGAGGGCTGCAGTGATGGTTGACTTTCTACAGCTTTCTCCCATCTCCCGACTGCATCTCTGGAGCTCAGCCACAGTGATCTTTGGGTTCTGCTTTACCTCTTTACCTTTACCAAGGCTCTTCTCCTCCGATAGCTCAGTTTGGCCGGACGGCCAGCTCTAGGAAGGGTTCTGGTCGCCCCAAACGTCTTCCATTTAAGGATTATGAAAGCCACTTTTCTCTTAGGAACCTTAAGTGCAGCAGAAAATTTTTTGTAACCTTGGCCAGATCTGTGCCTTACCACAATTCTGTCTCTGAGCTCTTCAGGCAGTTTCTTTTGACCTCATGATTCTCATTTGCTCTGACATGCACTGTGAGCTGTAAGGTCTTATATAGACAGGTGTGTGGCTTTCCTAATCAAGTCCAATCAGTATAATCAAACACAGCTGGACTCAAATGAAGGTGTAGAAACATCTCAAGGATGATCAGAAGAAAATGGACAGCACCTGAGTTAAATATATGAGTGTCACAGCAAAGGGTCTGAATACTTAGGACCATGTGATATTTCAGTTTTTCTTTTTTAATAAATCTGCAAAAATGTCAACAATTCTGTGTTTTTCTGTCAATATGGGGTGCTGTGTTTACATTAATGAGGAAAAAAATGAACTTAAATTATTTTAGCAAATAGCTGCAATATAATAAAGAGTGAAAAAATTTAAGGGGGTCTGAATACTTTCCATACCCACTGTATCTGTTGAAATATGCTACAGGTATTAGATCCTGTGGGGTAGAAACTAATGCAAAGTGTGGCTGAATATGCTGGTGCTATATACTGTAATTAAAAAAATAAGAGTTAGTGTAAATGGGCTTCACACAAACAGGTCATATGCAGCATTTTTGTTGGAAATGTCTTGTATTTGCTTTGCTTTCAAGCTGCGTAATAGGGGCTTCTGAGCTGCTTTTGATTATTCATATTGACTTAAATTGAGAACAAGGCAGTTCACACAGCAAACTGAGATATAGTGTATTTACACACATGCAGAGCTAAGAAATTGCAGCCATAAATGTATTGCGTACGCTAGTCCATAAAGTCTGATTCAAAATTCAAACATTGCATTTCACACACCTCCAAACTATTACACAAATGGAGGTCACCAGTAAAAAAAAAAGACTGTGTGAATTAAATAAAATTTTAAATTATAGCAACTTGTTGTATGAGAGAAGTAAATGATGCACTATATTATCATTAATATTGGGACGCCTGCCTTTACCTGCACATGGACTTTAATGGTATCCCAGTCTTAGTTCGTAGGGTTCAAAATTGAGTTGGCCCACCCTTTTGCAGATATAACAGCTTTAACTCTTCTGGAAAGGCTGTCCATAAGGTTTAGGAGTGTGTCTATGGGTGTGTTTGACTATTCTTCCAGACTGCATTTGTAAGTTCAGGCACTGATGTGGACGAGAAGGCTTGGCTCGCAGTCTCCTCTCTGATTCATCCCAAAGGTGTTCTGTTGGGTTGAGGTCGGGACTCTGTGCAGGCCAGTCAAGTTCCTCCACCCCAAACTCGCTCATCCGTGACTTTATGGACCTGGCTTTGTGCACTGGTCCAAATTATTTGGTGGAGGCGGGATTATGGTGTGGGGTTGTTTTTCAGGGGTTGGGCTTTGCCCATTTTGAACAATTTCATGCTTTGAACTTTGTGGGAACAGTTTGGGGATGGTCCCTTCCTGTTCCAACATGACTGTGCATCAGTGCCTGACCTCACAAATGCACTTCCCGTATATACTCGAGTATAAGTCGAGTTTTTCAACACATTTTTTGTGCTGAAAATGCCCCCCTCGGCTTATACTCGAGCCACCTTTTTGCGCCTGATCTCCTGGGCTTTGGGGACCCGGTACTGGCCGGCCATAGGTCCCCTGGACCCCAATCTTGGCACACATGTAGCGCCACTCTTCCTCTACAAGTGTGCAAGTTTGTTGTCCCGAGAACATATGACCAGGGAGCACCGATTTTTCAAAGCCTGGCACCCCTTCCATAGACTCCCATGTTAAATGGTAATTTCTCTGGTGAATTTGGGGCCCCGGTACCGGCCAGTCGTAGGTCCCCTGGACCCGGAACATGGCACACATATAGCCCCATTTCTCCTCTACAAGTGTGCAAAGTTTGTTGTCTGGGGGACCTACACCTGGGGAGCACCGATTTTTCAAACCGGACATCCCTTCCATAGACTCCCATGTTAGACGTCAGTCTAGTCATGGACACAGTGAGGCATGGGCACAGTGAGGCATGGGCACAGTGAGGCATGGACACAGGGAGGCATGGGCACAGTGAGGCATGGACACAGTGAGGCATGCACATGGACACAGGGAGGCATGGGCACAGTGAGGCATGGACACAGGGAGGCATGGGCACAGTGAGGCATGGACACAGTGAGGCATGCACATGGACACAGTGAGGCATGCAGATGGACATCCTAGGCTTATACTCGAGTCAATAAGTTTTCCCAGTTTTTAGTGGTAAAATTAGGTGCCTCGGCTTATATTCGGGTCGGCTTATACTCGAGTATATACGGTATGTAAGAATGGTCAAATATTCCCATAGACACACTCCTAAACCTTGTGGACAGCCTTGCCAGAAAAGTTAAAGCTGTTCTAGCTGCAAAGGATGGGCCAACTCAATATTGAACCCTACAGGCTAAGACTGGGGTGCCATTAAAGTTCATGTGCGTGTAAAGGCAGGCGTCACAATACTTTTGGTAATATAGTGTGTGTTGGTTAAAAAAACTCAGATCCATTACAAATTCCTCATTCTAGTTTCTAACCTGTTTGCAGCAGGCAGTCATCTATATCAGAAACTAAAGCTCTGCCTACTGCTAAAAAAAAAAAAAAAAAAAAGTTTTGTGCCACATTGTTGCAAACAGCTGCTGAACTTACAGCAGATTTAAATCTATCTTTCATACCTTTTGCCGAAGATTTTCAATAGGAGTTTTATTGGACAGTGCACGCTTATCTGCAGATATTCTTATGATAAAAGAAAGGAAAAGATTACATAGAGTTTCAGTTTGTGTCTTTCCTCTTCATTTATTCCAGAAAGCACTAGTCTTTTAGTTTTAGTCATTAAACAGAAATCTGACATCTTCTTTTCAGTGCCTGTTGCTGATCTTTGAAAAAAAGTCACCTTGGATTTGCTTGCCTAGCTTTTGTAAATGTGCTTCTTTTAAAACTTTATATATTATAAATGTCAAGTTTGCTAAGCCAAACCGTACATAAATCTTCGTCTGTCTTTGGTAGCTAAGCCCATTTAAAATTGTAATTGCATCTGTTCACAAATATTAGTACGTTTTACGTTGAGGTAAACTATAACTCACTGTCGGTATTAAATTTGTGCTTCTGATTAGTTTATAAATAAAATACTAAAAATACATTTCCGTGGGTCTGCTATATCTTGCTCAGCCTGTGCCAGGGCCACGCAGCAAAACAAATGGTTGATCAATAAAAGAGAAATGAACATATGAAATGGCTAATAAACTAAAATAATCTGATTTCATGTGGCATATTATAAAAAGGCTGCCCATTTTTCTTTGAAATTTGAAATATAATGACATTATCATGACCTACAACATTTTATCTCCTGCTTTCATGTCATTTCTTTTTTTTTTTTTTTTGTGTTTATTAATACACTTTTTTTTTTTTTTTCTATCTCTCATTACACATTCTTCTCAAGTGCTGGAATAGTGACCTTTTTCTGTGGGAGGAATGGGGAAGCACTAATTGCTGCCATAAAAATGTAGGTTAGACATGGAATGGAATTTTTTAGGAATCCACTTCCTAATGATTTATGTGGTTGCCAACAAAGAGTTCGAGGTACAGGTCAACACCATCTCCCAAGAACAGCATTTCAGAAAAATCTTTATTAGTTCAGAAATGTTTAAGGATAAAAGAGTTATCTTCATCCTTTAGTCTTATAAAAAAACAAAAAAATGAAAATGAATCTTCACACAAGTGGCACTAGGTGGTATAGGATAATGATAAGCGCTGTAGATATGCAGATAGACCTTTATTACTATCAAGTTGGGATGAAGGTCAGCGGCTCTTATTACTATGTAGGTCCATATAAATACATTTATTGGAATCTATTTTAATAATAACAGACAGCTGTGCAGACATCGTTTTTTTTTTTAACTTAGGCTATCTTTAGTTCTATTTTTGATAGACATTTACCTTGGTAACATATGCGAATAGGATAAATCAATAATAACTCAATATTTAGCATTATCAAGCTGCCCTTGTTTCTTTGTAGGTAATGATGGATAATGTAATCGTCCTCTTCCAGATGACACCTTGAGGGAACAAAGATTGCAGAAGAAAATCAAATGTAGCCAATTTATTGGTGATTTGAATGGCTATTGTTCTTTCTGTGACACAGATTCTCTTGGTGGGTGAAGCAATTGGATGGGGTGATTTTTTTTTTTCGCCTGTGCTCTAATACGTTTTCATCATGGTGCAGTGGAGTGTAAACCTTCTATATACACAGAGTATCACATTTTCTTGGCTCAGTGTCTAGATCAGCCGGCAGATGGAATAATAACTGAATTAGATGCACTATCACAGATGTTACTTTGGACCTTAGATCTATGTCCTTTACATTTCGTTCCTTCTCTCACCTTTCTGCCTCAAATTCAGTTTGTTGACTACCTCATTTTTAACCACTGATGCTTTCATGATGAAGTGCTCGCTGGATTTTTAGATGCCTGAAAGTCATTTCTGCCTTTTTCTACTTTCAACCTTGTCCAGGTTATTTTAACATTCAATCTGAAGAGCACATGTGGATTTCAGAGATAACAATAGATACAATAAACTTTCCTCAAGATCAGCACCTTCCAGTTGGAAAGAAGCATAAATGTATTTATTTTATTATGTTAAGATTGCACCTGATGTGGTCCAAGCCATCCCTAATCACATTAAACAGTCAATGTCACAGTAATACACAAGGAGATCATAAAATGTATTGTGATAGGATATAGAACTAGAAAGGTAAACAGAAAATGGAATGCTGCTATGCGGTAACGTGTACAACTTTTGCAAATAATAGTTTCAATTAGCCTTTTTAATTATGCACTTTAGGATTGTATAGGACATAATTAATCTGATAAACAATATTTACATGCAAACACGTGCTGTACTTGATTATGTTATATGTTGTTAGCCAATTGTTCCCAGAGCATTGCCATCACGAAAAAGGATGGAAGGCCAACAGGGAGCTGAAATGGCATAATTTGAAATAACCCTCATTCAGAGTTTGTATGAATTGAACCAGCCTTTGCACGTAAACAAGCCATAGGGGGTTATTTACTAAAGGCAAATCCACTTTGCACTACAAGTGCAAACTACAAGTGCAAAGTGCGCTTGAAATTGCACTGAAAGTGCACTTGGAAGTTCAGTCGCTGTAAATCCGAGGAAGACATGCAAGGAAAATAAAAAACAGCATTTTAGCTTGTAAATCTGAGGGGGATTGGATGATTGGATGATAAAATCAGCAGCGCTTCCCCTCATTTCAAATCTTCCCCCTCAGATTTACAGCGACTGCACTTCCAAGTGCACTTTCAGTGCAATTTCAAGTACACTTTGCACTTGTAGTGCAAAGTGGATTTGCCTTTAGTAAATAACCCCCATACTCCTGAAACCACAATGCCAGTACAAACTATACTGTCTTATGGAGAATGCACCCAAACGTTCCAAGTGTGTTCACCATGATTTAAACAATATAGTACATTTTCAGTCTCACAGTGTTGTACACAATTATCCCGATTTACTTAAAGTGGTTGTAACGCTGAAAAAAAAAATTAGATCCTGTTCCCTTATAACAGATTAAACAGCACAGTGCTTGTGCTGTGTAATCTGCCCCTTTCTAAACTGTAAAAAACCTGCTTGATCCTGCCAGTTCCTGTGGCCCACTCTGTGTGCTGACCACGGTAATCATGGCTGCTGATCCCTGATTACCGTGGTCAGTTTAAGTGCCTCCGTCATCCGCTGCTTTCCTCTCTCCACCCCTCTCTCCCTCCCTCCCGGCCTGTCAGCTCCTGTGTGTGTGAGTCACCCCTCCCCTCTCTATTAGTAGCTTGCAGTGAAGTAAATAAATATTACTGCCAGCCCCTTTCTTTTATCAAGACATAACACACTGTGTACCTGATTGTGTAAAACGATGTGTGTAATTACCTTATCTCAGAGCTTTTATGACCTCCTCCAATCTAAGGGCTACAGCAAGAGGGGCAGATAGCACAGTGGTCACGGCACCTCCCCAGCTGACGTCAGAGGAGGATATTGGCCCCTCCCGCTGTAGCCTTTAGATCTCAGAAGTAGAGCAGCCGGAGGTCACGTGACTGGCCAGAAAAGCTCTGAGATAAGGTAATTACAGGCATCATTTTACACAAACACAGTGTGTTATGTCTTGATAAAAAAGAGGGTCTGGTATTAGATCTTTTTTTTACTTAACAACCACTTTAACCACTTCAGCCCCGGAGGATTTGGCTGCCCAATGACCGGGCCATTTTTTGTGATTCGGCACTGCGTTGCTTTAACTGATAATTGCGCAGTCTTGCGACATTGTACCCAAACAAAATTTACATCCTTTTTTTCCCCACAAATAGAGCTTTCTTTTGGTGGCATTTGATCACCTCTGCGGTTTTTATTTTTTGCGCTATAAACAAAAAAAGAGCGACAATTTTGAAAAAAAAACAATATTTTTTACTTTTTGCTATAATAAATATCCCCAAAAAATATATCTAAAAATTTTTTTTGTGTGGGGGCTGGGCTATGAGTGACACGATATTGATCACTGCTCCGGATGACAGGGAGCAGTAGATCAGTTTCCTGTAACAAGGCAGAACAGGGAAATGATCACGGGACACCGGCGGACATCGAGTCCGCGGGTCCCGCGGGCACGGTCACGAAGCTCGCAGGAGGGGCGCGCATGTGCCCACAAGGCGCGAAATTCAAAGCGACGTACAGGTACGTTGCTTTGCGCAGCCGTGCCATTCTGCCGATATGTAAGTGCGTGAGCCGGTCGGCAAGCGGTTAAGGAGTAGGGATGAGCTTCGAGTTCGAGTCGAACTCATGTTAGACTCGAACATTGCCAGTTCGCACGTTCGCCGAACAGCGAACAATTTGGGGTGTTCGCGGCAAATTCGAAAATCCGCGGAACACCCTGTAAAAGTCTATGGGAGAAATCTAAAGTGCTAATTTTAAAGGCTTATATGCAAGTTATTGTCATAAAAAGTGTTTGGGGATCCGGGTCCTGCCCCAGGGGACATGTATCAATGCAAAAGTAGGATTTTTAAAACAGCTTACCTGTAAAATCCTTTTCTTGGAGTACATCACGGGACACAGAGCAGCATAGTCATTACTATGTGGGTTATATAGAATTACCTTCAGGTGCTGGCACTGGCAACTTCCAAAACAGGAAGTACCCTCCCCTATATAAGCCCCTCCCATCCGGGAGTACCTCAGTTTTGTAGCAAAGCAATACGTGTCCCCAAAAGAGGGGTGGGAGCTCTGTGTCCCGTGATGTACTCCAAGAAAAGGATTTTACAGGTAAGCTGTTTTAAAAATCCTACTTTCTTGTTCATACATCACGGGACACAGAGCAGCATAGTCATTACTATGTGGGACGTCCCAAAGCAATGCCACATGAGGGGGGGGATACACCATACATAAGCTGGGCGCCATCAGGCATGAGGATCTTTTGCGGCCTGCAACACACTGCGCCCAAAGGCGACATCCTCCTGACTTCTAACGTCCACCTGGTAGAACCTAGTAAACGTGTGTACTGAAGACCATGTTGCGGCCTTACAAATTTGCGCCAGGGAGGCCTGGTGATGCACTGCCCATGAAGTTCCAACTGCTCTCGTGGAGTGCGCCCTAACTTTGAACGGAGGCGGTCTACTTCTCAAGCCATAGGCTTGTATTATGACCTGTCGAATCCACTTGGCTAAAGTAGATTTTGATGCTGCCTGACCCTTTCTGGGGCCTTCCGGCAGAACAAACAAAGAATCCGTTCTACGAATCTGAGCAGTGGCTTTTAGATAAGCTTTAACTGCTCTTACTACATCCAAAGAATGCAATAACTTTTCCTCTACCGAGCTTGGTTTGGGGAAAAAAGAAGGAAGAACCACATCCTGGTTCAAGTGAAACCCCGATACCACCTTAGGAAGAAAGGCTGGGTGAGGACGTAATACTACTCTGTCCTTATGGATAACCAGATATGGCTCTTTACAGGACATGGCGGCTAATTCCGACACTCTTCTAGCCGAGCATATGGCTACTAAAAATATAAATTTCCTGGTGAGTAGAACCAAGGAAATGTGCCGCAAAGGTTCAAATGGCTGCTTCTGCAGAACCGACAGAACCAAATTTAGATCCCATGGGCATATGGGAGCCTTAATCGGTGGAATAATACGAGTCACACCTTGCATAAAGGATTTGACAAGTGAATGCATAGCCAGGGGCCTTTGAAATAGTATTGACAAGGCCGAAACCTGGCCCTTGATAGTACTTAAGGCAAACTTCCTGTCTACAGCCCACTGCAGGAAGTCCAGAATTCTGCCTATAACGTACTTACGTGGATGCCATTTTCTGGCCTCGCACCAAGTGATGTACGCCTTCCAAACTCTATAGTAGATCTGCCTGGATACAGGCTTCCTGGCATTGATTATAGTTGATACCACAGAGTTAGAGAGACCTCTCTTCTTTAGGATGTGGGATTCAATAGCCCGGCCGTTAAACTTAGAGTTAGTAAGGAAGGGTGGTATATCGGTCCTTGCGAAAGCAGGTCCGAACGACGTGGAAGGGTCCAAGGACTCCCCACAGACATTTTGATGATCTCCGCGTACCAGGCCCTTCGGGGCCACGCTGGAGCCACCAGGATCACCGGCTTCTTCTCCAACCTGACTCTGCGAAGGAGTCGAGGCAACAATTGTAGCGGAGGGAATGCATATATCAGTCTGAACTGATCCCAAGGGAACACCAGAGCATCCGAGCCGCAAGCGAGGGGATCCCTTGTCCGGGAGACAAATCTGTCCACCTTTGCGTTGAATCTGGATGCTAGCAGATCTACATCCGGTGTTCCCCACCGCTGACATATTGCTCGGAAGACCTCAGGATGAAGGGACCATTCCCCTGGGCATAACTGTTGGCGACTCAGAAAGTCCGCCTTCCAATTCTCCACCCCTGGAATGAAGACAGCTGATATACATGGGACATGCTTTTCTGCCCATTCCAGGATGTGACTTACTTCCCTCTGGGCTGCACGACTCCTGGTGCCTCCCTGATGATTGATATATGCCACTGCTGTGGCATTGTCTGATTGAATTCTGACAGGGGACCCTTGGAGTCTGGATGTCCAGGCTACTAGGGCGTACCGGGCTGCTCGTATCTCTAAGAGATTGATGGGCAGGGTTTTTACTACATTTGACCATCTGCCCTGGAGAGACCATTGCTCCAGTGCTGCCCCCCAGCCTATAAGGCTGGCATCTGTAGTGACCACCTTCCAAGATATCGGGCTGAAGGGTTTTCCCTTCTGGAGATTCTGGGGGATCAACCACCAGCAGAGACTCTTCCGAACGGAAGGGGACAAAACCATCGGGAAGTCTAGAGCCTGAACTTTTCCGTTCCAGGCTGACAATATGGCCCTTTGTAAATTCCTTGAGTGGAATTGGGCGTATGGCACAGCTTCGAATGATGCTACCATCTTTCCTAGCAGCCTCATGCACAGGCGTATGGACGGCTGTCTTTTTGCACAAAGCAGACGGACCAAGGCCCTCAAAGAGGATACCTTGTCTAGAGGTAAGAAAATCTTCCTCTGGTCTGAATCCAGCCGTAGCCCTAGATATACCAGGTTTTTCACTGGCTGTAGGGCTGACTTGTCCAGGTTGATGATCCAACCGTGAGACTCTAGATACTTGATTGTATCGACAATTACCACTTCTAGCTTGGCAACTGAGTGGTCTATCAACAACAGGTCGTCTAGGTATGCCATTATCGTTACACCCCGTGTTCTTAGATCGGCCAACAGTGGGGCCAGAATTTTTGTGAACACTCGTGGTGCTGTGGCCAGACCGAATGGTAAGGCTCTGAACTGAAAATGGCGCCCTTCTACTGCAAAGCGTAGGAATTTTTGATGACCTGGAAAGATGGGAACATGCAAGTAAGCATCTTTGATGTCGATCGAGGCTAACCATTCCTCCCCTTGTAGGGCAGCGGTGACCGATCGGATCGACTCCATCCGGAAAGACCGGACGTTTAGAAATTTGTTTAGACTCTTTAGGTCCAATATGGGTCTTATGTCCCTGTTTGGCTTCGGGACTGTGAAAAGGTTTGAGTAGAAACCCAACCCCCACTCTTCCATAGGAACCTCCATAATTACTCCTTGGAGCAATAGTTGTTCTAACGCCAATAGGAGAGACCCTCTTTTCAGAGGGTCTCTTGGCATGCCTGACCACATAAAATGGGACGGAGGAGACTCTTTTAACTCCAACTTGTATCCCAGAGTTACTGCGGAGAGCACCCATCTGTCTTTGATCGTCTCCCGCCAGGTCTCTGCGAACAACTGAAGTCTTCCCCCCACCCATTTGAGTGGGGGCAGCCCTTCATAGGCTTGACTTGGAGGCTGGTTTAGTACCTCTTCGGATCCAGGGCTTTTTATTACCCTGTGGCTGTCCCTGATTTTTACCTCCTGAGTTTGACCGAGGAGGCCGTCGGAACTGCTTAGTAGCAGACGTCGCAGGGATAGGAGAGGTAGTCCTCTTAAAAGATGGACCCCTAGACCTCTTTTTACTCGGTAAGAGAGTACTTTTACCACTGGAAATCTTCTGGATATACTTATCCAGGTCTTCGCCAAAAAGGCGTTCCCCATGAAATGGGAAGCTAACTAAGAGCTTCTTACAGGGAGCTTCAGCAGACCAGTTTTTGAGCCACAGAAGCCTACGCATATGTACCAAAGACAACGTGAGGTGGGAGGCCTGATGGATAGAATCCTTGATGGCGTCAACCGCAAAGCATAATGCTCTAGGCAGATCAGCCAGAGCCTGGGCCTGCTGGTCTGGCAAATCCCTCAGGACCATTTTCATTTGATCCTTTAAAGCTTGGCAGACCCCAATAGCTGCCACTGCTGGCTGTGTAACAGCCCCTGCTGTGGAAAAAGCAGATTTTAATAAAGATTCCAATTTTTTATCCACTGGATCTTTGAACATTTGAACATTATCTACTGGACATGTCAGTGATTTGTTCACAGAAGAGATGGCTGCATCCACCGTAGGAACATTCCATCTCTGGGTGAACTTTTCCTCCATGGGATAGATCACCGGAAACCTTTTAGGCGGAACAAATAGTTTATCAGGATGTTCCCAGTCCTGGTATATAAGTCCTTCCAATAATGGATGTATTGGAAAGGAGCAATTAACCTGGGGAGCTTTTAGCGACCCCAATGAGGAGACAGCAGTAGTTGATGGTTCAACAAGAGGCATTTTAAATGCAGATCGAACCATGTCAGTTAGGGTCTGGACCCACAATCTTTCAGTCTGTGATGCTGAAAATGGTTCATCTACTGTCGATTCCTCAAAAACAGAGCTAACCTCCTCCTGATCCCCTTCAGGTAGGTCGGTCCCTTCCTGGGACTGTTGCTCTGCCAACAGGCACTCTAATGGAGGTGATGGAGATCTGGCGCGCTTTCTTTCCTGTAGAGAAGAAGCGATCAATGCAGCCAATCTCTGCTCCAATCCCTCCAGAGTTGAGGAAAAAACCTCCTCTGTTATATATGCAGGAGCAGGTGGACTGAGGACAGCCGCAGTACCTGGCACTCCCGGGGGTTCCTTATGGGTATTAACCTCTGATTTCTCAGGGGAGGAGGGTGCAGATGACTGCTCCAGATCCTCAGAGCCCGATGGAGACCCCCTACACTTCCTGAGAGGTATATCTCGGAGTTTTTTAGGCGGCATATTCCTTAGTTCAAAGCTGAGGTATTCCAGCCGCAATACACCCCTTACTGAAATAGTCTAATGCAATTTGCTGCTATGTACATCAGTGGGTGTCTACTAATGCGTCTTTCTGGGGATGCCTGTATCAACCGCCCGCTGTAAGCCCCTATACCATGCTACCAGCTCCTTTTCATGCTCTGTGTCCATAGCAAGCAGCGTGGACTGAGTCCTTTTATCTTGCTGGGACGCCCGCACATGCGCAGAAGCGCTGGGCGCACAGAGCGTGTCATCCGCCAGGCTCCGCCCCCTTTTTTGAAGCTAAACCTTATAAAAGGAAAGCATGTGTGCGCGCGTGCGCGCGCGTGCACGTGTGCGCTCTTGGCGCCATGTAGGGAGAGGAGCCAGGGTCCCTGTTTCACCAGGACTCGGGGATGGAAGGAAACTACTTGGCAGCATGACAGAGGAATGCAGCTTCCCTGATAGAGAGCTCACTCATCTGCCTGGACTTTCACCATGGAAGGAATAGTCCCAAAAAAAACGACGTTCCACAGCGGCCTCTAGTGGACAAACACAGGTACCGCACCTTTGTCTTTTTTTTTTTTTTTTTTTTTTTTTAAAACCTCCTTTATGAAAAAACATTTCCAGGTTTACAGTTTTTTTAAAACTTCCCTTATGAAAAAACATTTCTAGGATTTCTTAGGCATATACAGCTATTAGCGGGAATACCCTTTAGGTAACAGGCAGAAAGACATATTAGGCTTGGGGGTCCCCTCAATAGAACCAAGTTCCTGAGGGGCCCCCACTTACCTTTTCCCCGCCGCAGGACTTTGTTTGGTCCACAGAAGCCCAAACTTCACCTCTCACGGCAGGCATTGTACTAGACCTTCAGGGACCGGGTTCCCAAGGATTCCACTCCCCTGGACCTGTATAGCACCCTGCACAGATAGCCTCTTGGTTTTGGGTATGACCAGAGCTCTGGATCCCAGGGTCCAGCCCTCCTAAGAGAGGCATTACAGGCAAAACCCTGCTCTTCTCTGCAAGGCCCGGGTACCGACCGTTTAGCTATGAAGCTTTTTTGGTCGGATCCGGAATAGCTTGCTAAGGCCCAGAGAACCTGTACACAAGCCCAGATGAATACATGTTAACCTTGGCCAACACCTTAGACACTGGCAAAAAAACTGAGGTACTCCCGGATGGGAGGGGCTTATATAGGGGAGGGTACTTCCTGTTTTGGAAGTTGCCAGTGCCAGCACCTGAAGGTAATTCTATATAACCCACATAGTAATGACTATGCTGCTCTGTGTCCCGTGATGTATGAACAAGAAAAAGAGTTTTAAAAACTTCAGTTTTTTCGGGAGCAGTGATTTTATTAATGCTTAAAGTGAAACAATAAAAGTGAAATATTCCTTTAAATTTCGTACCTGGGGGGGGGGGGGTGTATAGTATGCCTGTAAAGCAGCGCTTGTTTCCCTTGCTTAGAACTGTCCCTGCACAAAGTGTCATTTCTGAATGAAAAAAAGTAATTTAAAAGCACTCGCGGCTATAATGAATCGTCGGCTCCCGGCAATACAGAGAAAAGTCATTGATTAAAAAAAAAATGCGTGGGTGTCCCCCCAAATTCAATTACCAGGCCCTTGAGGTCTGGTATGGATATTAAGGGGAACCCTGCGTCAAATAAAAAAAAAAAATGACGTCAGGTTCCTCCCAAATATCCATACTAGACCCTTCAGGTCTGGTATGGATTTTAAGGGGAACTCCACCCCAAATAAATAAAAAATGGTGTGGAGTTCCCCCAAAAATCCATACCAGACCCTTTATCTGAGCACGCAACCTGGCAGGCCGCAGGAAAAGAGGGTGGGGACGAGAGAGCGCCCCCTCCCCCTCCTGAACCATACCAGGCCACATGCCCTCAACATGGGGAGGATGCTTTGGGGGTCTGTGACCCCTCAAAGCACCATGTCCCCATGTTGATGGGGACAAGGGCCTCATCCCCACAACCCTTGCCTGGTGGTTGTGGGGGTCTGCAGGCAGGGGGCTTATCGGAATCTGGAAGACCCCTTTAACAAAGGGGACCCCCAGAACCCGGCCCCCCTATGTGAATTGGTAAGGGGTACATAGTACCCCTACCCTTTCACAAAGAAAGTGTAAAAAAAACACACGGACACCGTTGGGAAAGTCCTTTATTAAAAATAAAAAAATAAAAAAACCATTCCACTCAGCCTACATCATTGGCTGAGCGGACCTGATGGGGAACTTCCTCCGCAGTGTAAAAAATGTATAGACCCGCCCCTTCTCACGTTCCCCATCAGGTCCGCTCAGCCTTACACCTACGTCATTGGCTGAGCGGACCTGATGGGGAACGTGAGAAGGGGCGGGTCTATTCATTTTTTACATTGCGGAGGAAGTTCCCATCAGGTCCGCTCAGCCAATGACGTAGGCGGGGTCTGAGATACGAGGGCGCCCCCGCCCCCTCGTACCTCAGACCCCGCCTACGTCATTGGCTGAGCGGACCTGATGGGGAACTTCCTCTGCAGTGTAGGTCCGCTTAGCCAATGACGTTTCGTGTGGAGTGGAGACTGCAGCACTGGACATCGGATCACCGCGGGACACTGGATTACATTGCTGGAATGGGTTTTTAATTTTTTTTTTTTTTTTTTTTTTTAATAAAGGACTTTTCCCAACAGTGTCTGTGTGTTTTAAAAAAAAAAATACACTTTCTTTGTGAAATGGTAGGGGTACAATGTACCCCTTACCAATTCACATAGGGGGGTGGGATCTGGGGGTCCCCTTCGTTAAAGGGGTCTTCCAGATTTCGATAAGCCCCCTGCCCGCAGACCCCCACAACCACCGGGCAAGGGTTGTGGGGATGAGGCCCTTGTCCCCATCAACATGGGGACATGGTGCTTTAAGGGGTCACAGACCCCCAAAGCATCCTCCCCATGTTGAGGGCATGTGGCCTGGTACGGTTTAGGAGGGGGGGCGCTCTCTCATCTTCCCTCTTTTCCTGCGGCCTTCCAGGTTGCGTGCCCGGATAAAGGGTCTGGTATGGATTTTTGGGGGAATTCCATTACATTTTTTTTTTAAATTTGGGGTGGAGTTCCCCTTAAAATATATACCAGACCTGAAGGGCCTGGTAATTGAATTTGGGGGAACCCCACATCATTTTTTTTTATTTGACGCAGGGTTCCCCTTAATATCCATACCAGACCTGAAGGGCCTGGTAATTGAATTTGGGGGGACCCCCACACATTTTTTAATTTTTTTTATCAATGACTTTTCGCTGTATTGCCGGGAGCCAACAATTCATTATAGCCGCGAGTGCTTTTAAATTACTTTTTTTCCTTCAGAAATTACATTTTGTGCAGGGACAGTTCTAAGCACAGGAAACAAGCGCTGTTTAAAGGCATACTATACACCCCCCCAGGTACGAAATTTAAAGAAATATTTCACTTTTATTGTTTCACTTTAAGCATTATTAAAATCACTACTCCCGAAAAAACTGCAGTTTTTAAAACTTTTTTTGCATTGATATATGTCCCCTGGTGCAGGACCCGGGTTCCCAAACCCTTTTTAGGACAATAACTTGCATATTAGCCTTGATAATTAGCACTTTTGATTTCGAACGTTCGAGTCCATTGTATTTAATAGGGTTCTAAAGTTTGCGCGAACTTTAGGTCTGTTTGCAGGTTTTGGTGCGAACTGAACAGGGGGGTGTTCGGCTCATCCCTATTAAAGTAAAGCATGTTCATTTTCAAAGTACATTTTTATTTATCTTAGTCAAGGAGGTGGAATAAAGTCAAAATTTACTTTGCAAAGAGTACCAAATCATGTGCCAGGAAAATTAAAAAAAAACAGGATTTTATTGGCAAAAAAATTATTTTAATTAGCACTGAACTAAATAAAAATGTTTTTCAAAGAGGAAATGCACTTAGCTTAGTAAATGAGGTGAAGTTGTGCTGACTTCCCCCAATTAAGTGCAATTAAAAAACTTTTTATTTATTTCTTTGCACATGATTGGGTATTTTTTGCAAAGTAAAACTAATAACATGTATGAAATATGGTCACAGGGAGCTGTCAGATACAGACCCATCACAGAGGACTCATCATGTGTCAGAATCCACCTTGTCAATTTTACAAGTAATGCCGCGTACACACGACCATTTTTCTCGTCGGGAAAAATTTAATTTTTTCTCTTTGACGAGAAAAACGACCGTGCGTGGGCTTTTGGTCATTTTTCCCAACGAGAAAAATGGCATTAATCACGGCATTTTTTTCCGCGGCAGTCTTCCCATAGAGAAACACTGCCGGGGAGCCCACACACGGTGGTCGTTTTTCTCGACCAAGAGAAAAAATGTCGGGAAAACCGGCCGTGTGTAGGGGAACAAGCCGTTCCTCGTTTTTCCCGTCGATTTTCTCGACGGTGTTTTCACCGTCGAGAAAATCGATCGTGTGTACACGGCATGAGACTGACATTTATTTTTTATTATTTTCCTTTTTTTTCTCTTTTTTTTTTTTTTTTGCAACAATATTTAATTTATATTTGTTGTTGTTCTATGTCTATGGAACCCTCACAATCCATATTTAAAGGGCTGCAGGTCCATTTTTAAAATGTTAAAACTTGAAATAACTGAACATTTATTTGGAGATATATTAACCAATCATTATTTGTCATAGCACCTAGGACAGGGGTGCCCAACCAGTGGCCCTCTGATGTGGCCCGCGACCTCCTGTTCTGGGATGGCTGGTTGGTAAGCCCAGATTGCAGGTTGCCGACCTGCCAGCCGAGAGCATCAGTGTTGTAAATGAAGCCGGCAGTAGAGGAAGCAAGTGGCTTTTCAGAAAGTGCACCACACCTGCAGGATATAATATATGTCTATAGCAAAGCGCAGCTAACCGGCGGGAAAAACACAGGTACACTGCACTGCAATAGACCGCAGACCATCAGTGTAAAAGCAGTCTTATGCCCCTTTCACATGATCGGTCCAACCCAATCAGACCCTCCATTCACCTCTATGGAGCGGCAGATGTAAACAGACTTTTGTCTGTTTACACCTGCCTACCTCCAATCCGATCTGCTAAAAAAAAACAGAAGTGGATCTGCCCCCTTCTATCTGATTGGATCAGAGGGCCCATAGAGTAGATTGGGCTGTGTCTGTTTTGCATATGCAGACTGGACACAGACCTGTCATCTGCCCACTCCGCTCATTGTGGCCCGCGACTTGTTACTAAGTCGCTTAAGTGGTCTTCGGCCTTCAAAAGGTTGACCTAGGAGCACAAGCAGTTTCATTAGCATTTTTTTAACTATACTTTGCAAAGTAATTTTTTCTTTTGCTATACTTCATTCATTAAGGTGAAAATTTACTTTGAAAGTGAAGATGCTCAACTCTTTTAGTAAATAAATCCTATTTGATCCTAATTAGATCTGAACTCTTTCTACATGGTTATCAGTTATCTGAGCCATAATACACAAATTCAGGCTGCTTGTGGGTGCTTACAGGCAAGTCATACATGAGCATACTACAGCGTACACCTGTGTGAAGTTCATGTTTGCCCGCACGGGGATATACAGGTGTTCCATGCAGCCCCCTACAGTCGGTGCCATGCATGTCAATTGGAATGCTTCAGCTGCATGGACAGAGCTGCTGCTCCCAATTGGACAGCTGCTTAGGTGCAAATGCACGGCCCTAAAAGCACACTGTCAGTCGCTGCACACCAATTGACATAATTGTCAGCACCGGGATGTGGGTAAACACGGCCCTCGCACAGGTGTATGCTGTAGTATGGCCTTGTGAACGAGGTCTATGAGTGAATCATTGATAACAAAAAACTGGCTATAGCACAGCTATATTTTCTTTAACAGAATAGTCATATAGGCCAAACCAGCTGCCCCTTTAAGGCATGGGTATTGCGCAATAGTGAAGTCACAACTTATTTACAGTGCCTTGAAAAGGTATTCATACCCCTTGAAATTTTCCACATTTTGTCAATCTTAGCCACACTGCAGTCTGTTGCTACTGTCTGGTGATGATAGACAGCACGAGAATGGGGAAAAAGGCAGAAGAATTTAATTGGTTATATTGTAGGTCTGGGGAAACCTAACTTCACCAACTGAGGACAGAAAGAACAGGGACACACCAGGAGGGGGTACTGATGTGCAGGCTGACAAGTGGTGAGGGACCCACTAAGAACCAGAGAAAGTTCCTAAGGCAGAGTCACCTAACCCTGCTCAGACACCAAATATCATTATTGGTGTGTTGGTGTACTGTTAGGTTCAATTAGAGGGTGGGTCATCAATGAAAACAGTAGAAAAGCTCATCATTTTCACCAGCTCCTGCAAGGGTAGTGATGCAGTCATGTAGAGCCTATTCTTTCCAAAAAATGCATAATAAACTTTCACATCATATACATTTCAGTGGGTAACATACAGTCACAACATAGTATATTTCAATAACCACTGTGTATCTTCTAAATATGTATAAATATTAGAACAGTGCTCGCTAAAGTGTCATTAAACCCAAGTTATGAAAAAATGTCATTAAAACCCTGGTTGATCCTGCCTTTGTCCAGCTCTCCTTTCTTCATGTCTCCGCTGCAGCCTCTGCTTGCAAAGCACAGTCGTTACCACATCTATTGAGCATGCTCCATATTTAGGTGCCTTCCCTACTGTTCATTTCCTCCTTTTTCTCTTTTGAGCAGCCCGTATGACTATGAGTCACACATGTGGGCTTATAGACAGTGTCATGTACCTTGTGGCAAAGCCTAACGTGTAGATGGAGGCCTCTTGTACAGCCCCGGCTCAGGTACCACTGATGTTGCGACAGTGGCCATGAGAGCGCAGCATGGTTTGAGAGCCTGTAAGATCTTCTGCCGGTCACAGAGGTGCGTCACCAGAGTTTGGCAGGATGGCTAGAACAGCAGGTGGCAGCAGGAGCAGCAGACCCTGGGCTGGGTAGGTGGCAGGTGGCAGTAGATTGGCAGGCAGCCGCTAGTTGCAGGTGCAGGAAGACTGGCAGCAGGTGAAGAACCAGCAGGAACCAGGTAGTATGCAAGGCAGGATGGACAGACAACTGGATGCAAGATTAGACAAGCCGGGTCAGCATAGAATGGTAAGGTGCAGGCATGGATGGCAGGCAGAGAATGATCAGGATACAGGCAAAGGTGGGCAACAATTGGAGAAAGCAGATAAGTGGAAAGCAGAGCAGGGTCCAGAAACAAGCCGAGGTCAGGGCAGGTAGCGTTCAAGCGAGGTCAGGGCAAGCCGGGTCAATAACAGAAGTCGAACACATGCAGAAACATGAGTAAAAGCTGTAAATCAGACAGCACCGGCTAGTACAGCTTCTGCAGTTCAAATAGTCCCATTGGTGCCAATGTTAGCGGTGGGTGAGCACTCACCTGCGCATGTGCACATTTATGCACAGCAAGGCGAGCACCCATAGATGTGATCAGATATATATATATATTTTATATAACAAAACTTTGCTTGTCTTTTACATTTTTCTTTATACCAATCCTGCTTGGGGCCACACAATATACTTTCATACATTGTCCACGTCGGTAGTTTATGTGTGCCCGGCGCGGCTAAGATATTTCTCTCTGAGGACTACAGTATGTGGGAGGGAGTTGTTGTACCATCTGCATTCTCCACTCCCACTCGTATCCAGGATGACCGTTCGTTGTCCTCCTAGGTTGTATCTTGTTGTATCTTTCATTGCATTTTCTGTAAATACTGTATCCACGGCTATGTGCAATATTTATATATGTTTTCTAATAAATGTTAAATAATACCTTACTATTTTTCATTGCTTGTGTGGTAGTGCCCTTAAAGTCCCACTCCAGGAGTCTCTCTCTTTAAAGAAGTTGGTTTAAGTCAACATACAGACGTTATGGTTTCTTTATAGAAAAAGATAAACTGTTTCCATCCTTTGCTAGCATGTTTGACTACAATTATTGTACAAACATTAATGTCTGAACTAGCTGGGAAGGAAGATCATTTCAACAATTTATTGAACATGAATTCTGTAATATATATTGAAACCTCAACATTGTACAATCTGACCTCCTAACATTGCTATGACATTGGGAATATTACACAATATTATAGTTGCTCAATAGTGTAAACTAAATTGCCAACAAGAGAATGACATAACTGTACTGTAGCCTTAATATAACTCTACATAAAAATCTTTCCTTGAGTACTACGGTAGCTAATTCACCAGGCAATATCAACTTACATTCCTCGCCTAATACAGCCTTGACTCTTAAAGCTGTCTACACTTGTCATATCCTGTCCCTATATTCTGCTTTAGATTTCCCAAAAACGAAACAATGCAAAAACCCACCACAAAAATGCATCTGATGTACGTCGACAGAATGGCATGGACAGGCACAAGGGCGTACAGGTACGTCCCCTTTAACCTCCCTAGCGGTAATCCCGAGTCAGGCTCGGGGTGATTTTTTTATGCTAAAATCGGTAACCCCGAGCCAGACTCGGGCTGCATCGCAGTATCCAGGGGAAGTAAGTTACCTTGTTCCCTGGATCCTGCGATGTCCTCCCGCAGTGTCTGCGAGCCGTGTCTCGCTCGATCCTCACTGTCGAGTGCCGAGCTCCGTTCCCTGCGACGTTGCGGCGCCAAATTTAAAAAGGTAAACACATAGTATACATACAGTATACTGTAATCTTACAGATTACAGTACTGTATGTAATAATTACACATCCCCTTTGTCCCTAGTGGTCTGTCCAGTGTCCTGCATGCACTTTTATATAATAAAAACTGTTCTTTCTGCCTGGAAACTGGAAATTGTCCATAGCAACCAAAAAGTGTCTCTTTAGGTCAAAAGTGTTTTTAGACCAGCTAAAAAACAGCGACAATAAATTACAATCACTCGCAGAATTGAGCGATAGCGATTTGTGGGGAAATTCATCATCAAACACTAAATCTAATGACAGAAACAATTTTGCAACTCGTCATAGTGGATGACGTCACTGTGTTCGTTCCATTCAAAAGAACGGCGGTTCTTTTGAATGGAGTGTGTGTGTGTGCACTCGGCCGGGACAAGATTCTTGTCAAGAATCTCGTCAGGAAAAACTACGGGTTTTTTCCTGATGAGAATCTCGGCCGTGTGTACTAGGCTTGCCACTTGTATCCCATTTAAGAAGATAGAGGATTTGTAGCGCAGAGATCCTTTAAGATTACACTGTGTGGGTCTAAGCATTTCCGCTTCGTCAGGACCCAAGTGGTGGATTTTGTGCTTTCCCCGCCTTTTTTTTTCTCTCTCTCTCTCTCTTTTCCTATTGATTAGGGGATAGTTTTCTCTTTTTATATTATTAACAAGTTTATGATCACTGTTATGTATTTTATATACTATACTATGTGAACTTACATATATTTTTCTCTAATGTTAATGTAGTGTCAATTTACATGTGCATGAGAGATTCAAGCTCCTGATGAAGCAGATTCGTCTGTGAAACGTGACGACCCACATAGTGTAGTCTGGGAGGATCTCAATGCTACAAATCTTCTATCCCCTTAAATGGGAGACAAGTGGTAGACTTGATGTCTCATGTAAAATGTTTAATTTTTAACCAATCTAATAAAGACATGTTACATTTTTAAAAGAGTTTTGGGAATGTATGTATGGTGTCTTTTGAATTGGTTCATGGGAATTGGTTCATGCAAATGGAAATAGTTGTTATCCACATTTCCAGGTTTCCAGATAGAAACAGTTTTATCTAGGCATCTGGCCACTGGCCAAAGAGATGTGATGAATAAAGAAGGAGGGGGGGTCTTGCTTGCTCTCATCACATACTTGGTCCTTCGATGACAAAATAAAGTGGAAACAAGAATTAAATAATCCACAAGGATGATGAGGGAAAACATGAGGTTTATTTTAAAAGGGAAAACAAGAGGGCTGGAAAGGAATGGTAGACAGGCGCCAAGCCGATCTTAGTGCAGCATTGTTTAAATGAATGGTTAAAAATAGATAACATGTGTGAATAGCAGTATAGATTGCACTCACATAGGCTACTTTGACACTGTAGCAAGGCTGCATTATCAGTAAAGTGCCGCTCATTTTAACGGCGCTTTATCATCGTTTTAACAGCGCTTTTTGGCTTTTAACCATAGCGGCTGAAGAAAAGCCCGTGTTGCGGCGCTATCCATGCATTCCAATGGGCAGGGGCAGTTTAGGAGCACTGTATACATCGCTCCCAAACTGCCCCAAAGATGCTGCTTGCAGGACTTTTTGTAACGTCCCACAAGCTCACCGCCCCAGTGTGAAAGCACTCAGGCTTTCACACTGGGGAGGCATGGGAGGCGGTTTTCAGGTGCTTTACAGGCGCTATTTCTAGCACTAAAATGCCTGAAAACCGCCTTTAGTGTGAAAGGGGTCATAGTGCTCTGTAGGTGAAGGCTTGCCAGGTGCAGCATCTGAAAAAGCCGCCGGTGAATCCTACGTTGTTAGTCATGAACACCGGGTGTCAGCTGAAGCTGCAGGTTCAAGAGGACTTGGGAAAACGCTGGCTCAAACTCTCGGCGTGGAAGTTTTCCAGAGCTGTCAACATTGGTGCCGACCACCACAGTCTTTGGCCAATCAGAACGCGTTTTGAAGGCAAAGCCACGCCTCCTTTATCAGCTGACTATTGGGTGCTGCCCTCAGGAGATGTAGTTAACCCAGTGTATGCCCCAAGACCTGGAAACGGCAACAGCTGGATTAACCCTCACAATACAATTTACCAATGAAGGGTCAGAGTAATAATAGGAAACCTTATATAGAAACATAAAAAAAAAGTATATATATATATATATAGATATGTCAAATCGCATGTCAAATGGGGGGCGGCATTTGCCGGCAATTGTCGGAAATGGCACCGTCCTAATCGGTGCGATGCCGCATCTGCAGCAATGCCCCGATTTCAAAAAGTCGTTTCTGTACTACTTTTTGCAATTTCGCCCCGCGATTTACATTGACATCTGTGCAGAAACCTGCGGCCGAAATCAGGACTGACAAGTGGGAGTGAAATCGTACGAGTTCAGCTGAACTCGCACGGCTTCATCCCGCAGCTCAGTGTGAACCTGTGCTTAATCAGAGAAACAAAAAGATTTTTGCAGTGGGAAAAAAGTAGGGCAAGCCCTACTTTTTGTAACACACGCAATCCAGCCAATGGAAATGCATGTCAGAGCAGCTCACATCAACCCACAGGACAAATAGTAGGCCAGAAAACGCTTGTCTCATCTGCTGTGCTGTAAACCCTTGGCATGTTTCAGCAAGTGAGAGAGAAAATGCATGTTTATTTTTTCCATACTTCTTATTGGGTTTTACAAAAGACAAGCAACATTGAACATACAGAAGTAAGGTTATAGATTCAAACCTAACAGAGAAGTACTAGGGAATGTTACTGTTAGTTGAGCTATGGTGCTATTCAAAAACAGAATATACTGTATGCATAGGCGTGCGCGGGGGTGGGGTGTGCTGGGTGTGCCTAGACACACCCTAATCACCCTGTGTGGCATAGATTCCCCCTGCTGATTATTCACGAAAGCCCCCTCAACTCCTAAAAAAAAATAAAAAAAAATAATACAAAAATTTACTTAAAAAAAACGACTGACACCAACCTCTGCCCTACTGACACGTCCACTGCCCTACTAACACGTTTTAATACATTTTAAAATGTTTTTTACATTTATTTATAAGAGTGTGTGTGCATATATTACACATACACACATACACGCACGCACGCATGTTTGAGCTGCACGCCCTAATGCAATAGGCTGTGCACACCTATGACTGTATGTTGTAATAAATTCACCTAAAGAGAGATGGAGAAATGTGGATGAATAGTCCCACGTCGGCCAACTCCAGCTCAGGGAGGGGGAGGCAGAGCGAGGCCCAAGGTTGAAACTATATTGGAATAAGAGCAAGTAATACGGTAAATCAAAATACAACTTAAAACAAACTAGGAGATAACTCCATAGACCTGAGAATCCTACCTAGAGTCAGCAAATGTTAGGTTATGCTACAACTACGCTGGCAAGATTGGAGGGAGCTGGGTTGTCCATTGCATTTTAATGATGCGTACACACGATCGGAATATCCGACAACAAAACCGTGGATTTTTTTCCAACGGATGTTGGCTCAAACTTGTCTTGCATACACAAGGTCACACAAATGTTGCTTGGAAATTCCGATCGCCAAGAACACGGTGACGTAAAACACTACAACGAGCCGAGAAAAATGAGGTTCAATGCATAGGATTTTTGTGCGTCGGAATTGGATACACACGATCGGAAATTCCGACAAGAACTTTTGTTGTAGGAAAAATTGAGAACCAACTCTCAAACATTTTTTGTCGGAAATTCCAACAGCAAATGTCCGATGGAGCCTAGACACGGTCGGAATATCCAACCAACAGCTCACATCGAACATTTGTTGTCGGAAATTCCGATCGTGTGTACGCGGCATAAGGATATTGTTGGTGGGGCCAGTCCATAAAATAGAAAGAAACAAAAAAGGGCAGATATTTCCGATTTTGATAGGGTTTATTCCATAAATGCTTGCCTTCTGGAATTGAAATGATGAACAGAGATTAAGCTGAACAGTTCCATTTCAAGTTTTTCACGGTATAAATGTGTTTTCAGCTCCCCTTTGACATCCGATATGATGTCTATTTCTTTTGTAGCTCTGCGGGCAACTAATAAGCTGATACACATCCAGTGCATATTGTGCTCAAGTCTCTCCGGTTGAGTCTGGATAGACTGAGTTGTCAAGGTGCAAACAGCATAAGGAGATGATCTTTATGGACACAACATTGTGTGACCCTGAAAATGAAACTGAACACTCAGTCCCAGTAATTTAAGATGTGCGGACAGGACCAGAGCTGGTGCGTGACAGAGGGCCTGAACAGAAAAGTGCATGTTAAATCCCAACACATCACAATGCAGCATTCCAACTTATATCAACGCACATACGCGCTCAATGCACAGTAAATAGTCCCTAAAACAGCATTTTGTGCACTTTAACTCTATTTTTCCACTTAATTTAACTTGCTTCAAGTTTTCATAAATTAAAACTGGTGTGTCCTAAAATGCCTTGTATTTATATCTACTGTATATAGCAGGCATGTTCAAAGTCCGGCCCGCTGGTCAATCGCAGCCCGCGTTCCGGTTTCGAATGGCCCGCCTTGTTTAATTGGACATATATATCTTTTGTGGCCCCCGACGATCTCACAGCGCCGGGGTCACAAAAGATGTATATGCTGGCTGCCTTGGAGGGAACAGGGAGGAGGCGGGATGAGTGTCATACATACACAGGAGAATTTCCTGTTTACGGCCGGCCTCTGTAATAGGAAGTCCCGTCTCCGGCGCTGCCATTGGACGACTGTTATGTCCATCAAAAGAGGCAGACTTTCTATGAAAGAGGCTGCTGTGTAAACAGGAGATTCTCCTGTAGGTAATCTTTGGCGCTCGTCCTGCCCCCTCCCTGTCCCCTCCAAGGCTGCAGATGGATGGGCATCAAACAGGCTGCACTGATGGCAATGGTGGGTGCTGCATTCCTGGCAATGGTGGGTGCTGCATTCCTGGTAATTGGGGGTGCTGCATTCCTGGTAATTGGGGGTGCTGCATTCATGGCAATGGTGGGTCTGCAGATGGGCACTTGTGAGGCTGCAGATGGGAACTGACCCTTATTTTTCTTCATAGTTCTTTATTTAAAAATGTTTTTTTTTCCTGAAACTTCGCTCTTAAAGTGGAGGTGCATGTTATACGACAATAAATATGGTATATCCAAATAATACGCCTGAGCTCATCTCTTTACTCACACACAATAATACGCCTGAGCTCATCTCTTTACACACACAAAATTCTTGTTGGGCAGTGTATTAGTGCTCGAACGAACACACTTAGGCCAAATATTTTTATTTTATTTTTTTAACAAACAGTGGTTCTTTATTGAGCAAAAAGATCAGTAAACAATTAAAGTACCATAGAAATTCGGCTGACACAACCGATTATCATGACAATACATACGTCTGACAAGCGAAATAAACAACATCCACTGTAGAATACCATAGGTTACATTAAAGGTAGACATAAAAAGTATTGCAAGAAGAATTCAACAGGGCCCAATTTACACACTGAGCAAGGAACCTCAGGGAAACAGCATGTGCCCATGGGAGAAGAGGAGCATAGTTCAGCATCAGTGGTGACCAGAACACCCTCTGAGGGATATGAGATGAGAAGGGGAGACCCCTCTCACGGAGATAGCCACGCCTGCCACACCTTGTCAAACTTCCAGGGGCACCCTCTACTGATATACGTCAACTTGTAGAGTGGCAGAGCAGCATTGATCATAGCTAACCAGGAGGACACAGACGGGGGGACAGGGAGGACCATTTACAGATAATCGCCTTCTTTGCATAGTACAGCAAATATGCGATAAGCAACTTACATTGATGAGACCTCTGATCGTCATCAGGTATACCTAGGAGGGCCAGCTCTGGTGACAAGGGGAGTGACAGATCCAATACACTTCGACCAAATTTTAATGGTTCAAACAATGTCAGGCAAAATGGTCGGCCCTCACGCATGTTCACTTCATCAAATCTGGCCCTCTTTGAAAAAGTTTGGACACCCCTGGTATATAGCATCTTCTGAGAAATTAGAAATTCAATGTAGCCCAGAGAAGGATAACGGCTGTTTTTTGAGCACCCTACGCCTTTTTATATTTTTAACCTATACTGCGAATTGTCTGTTAGCAAATTTGTGTACACTTGATGTTACATACATTTAATGGAGAGAGGGTGGCAATATGAAAATGTCAGCGCAGGCTTAATGTTAAGTGGTCAGAGGGAAGTTTTCTTCAGGTTGGCGCTGTCTAAGGATGAATAGAGCAAGGGAATGTGTTTCATATTTGAAAGCAATTTGATGCATTCATGAGCAGAAGTGATAGATGTTGGAAGCTGAAAAAGGTCATGGAAAATATTGCTTGAGAAAGAGAAGGAAATAGGGAGACAGAAAAAAACCCTAATGAAGTAAAAGACACACAGAGAAAATATTGTAGAAGGATTCACAAGCACGCGTTTGATTTCATTTGATTACATTGTAGATAGGAACCCAACAGCATGAGCATCATACTTTAAAGCTATAAAAGGAAAGGTCATAATGTTACTGCAATGTACATTTTCAGCTCCATGTATGAAATTTAGCATATAGAAAAACATTTTTAGCTGATCTATCTATCTATCTTTCTATCTATCTATCTATCTATCTATCAGCTTGTTCACAAAATAAATTGACAAAGTAAATAAACACACAGACACTGTAAAAAAGGACCTTTAATAATAAAAACTCAATGCATTTAGGCATCTAGATGTGGTGAAGACAACTTGCTGAAGTTCAAACCGAGCATCAGATTGGGGAAGAAAAGGCATGGTTGTTGGAGCCAGACGGGCTGGTCTGAGTATTTCTGGGATTTTCACACACAAACATGTTTAGGGTTTACAGAGAATGGTCCAAAAAAGAGAAAATATCCACTGAGTGGCAGTTGTGTGGAGGATAGGTCAGAGGAGAATGGGCAGACTGGTTGGAGATGATAGAAAAGCAACAGTAACTTAAATAACTACTCATGGTATGCAGAATACCATCTCTGAACGCACAAAACACACAACACAACAAACCTTGAAGCAGATGGGCTACATCAGCAGAAGATCACACCGGGTGCCCCTCCTGGCAGCTAAGAACAGGAAACTAAGGCTTCAATTTGCACAGGCTAACCAAAATTGGATAATAGAAGATTGGGAAAACATTGCCTGGTCTGATGAGTCTTGATTTCAGCTGTGACATTCAGATGGTAGGGTCAGAATTTGGCATAAACAACATGAAAGCATGGATCCATTCTGCCTTGTATCAACGGTTCAGGCAGGTGGGGGTGGTGTAATGGTGTGGGGGATATATTCTTGGCACACTTTGGGCCCCTTAGTACCAATTGAGCATTGTTTAAACGTCACGGCCTACCTGAATATTGTTGCAGACCATGTCCATCTCCTAATGACTACAGTGTACAGCAGTGTTTCTCAACTCCAGTCCTCAAGGCACCCCAACAGGTCATGTTTTCAGGCTTTCCGTGATTTTGCACAGGTGAATTGATCAGTTTTACTGCCTTAGTAGTTACAACAGCTGCTTAATCGTATGGAAATCCTGAAAACATGACCTGTTGGGGCGCCTTGAGGACTGGAGTTGAGAAACACTGGTGTACAGTACATCTTCTCCTTGGCTACTTCAAGCAGGATAATGCACCCCATGTCACAAAGCTCAAATCATCCCAATCTGGTTTCTTGAACATGACAATGAGTTCACTGTACTCCAATGGTATCCACAGTCACCAGATCTCAATCCAATAGAGCACTAAAAATGACAGAAAAAAAGAATTACAAGACTCGGCGCTCATAGATTTCAATGAGTTCCAGGCACTATGTTTGGGGATGTTTACAGATATTTTTTTAGTGTTCAAACTGTTTGAATATCAATTAAAAAATAGACTTTACAGGCATACCCCGCTTTAAGTACACTCACTTTACATACACTCGCGAGTAAGGACATACCCGTGAGTGTATGTAAAGTGCCTCACAAGTACTGTACAGACATTTTGCAGCCGCAGTAGAAGGAGCTGGAGCTCAGAGAGCATAGCCCGCCCTGTTCCAGTGTGCCCCTGACACCCCCACTACAGCCTCTGAGACCTCAACTACAGCTTCTGACACCCCCACTACAGCCCCTGAGACCTCAACTACAGCCTCTGACACCCCCACTACAGCCCCTGACACGCCCACTACAGCCCCTGACACGCCCACTACAGCCCCTGACACCCCCACTACACACTAGAAATTAAAAAAGGTATTGTTTCACTTTAAGTACATTTTCGTTTTACATACCTGCTCTGGTCCCATTGTGTACTTAAAAGTGGGGTATGCCTGTACTGGGTTTGCTCATCAGTATGTCAAAAGCCACATGTGGTTTTGGGTAAATGTCACACACAAACAATAAATTTCCCAGCACACTTACCAGCTAGCTTGCAAAAAACCCCCAAAAAAACGAATTGACTCCGTCTAACGACTCGCGTTAAAAACAGAGGTTTAGTTGCACACATTTGCAAATACAGTATTTGTTGAAGCTATGGTGGGTAAATATCCAATTCTGTGGAGAACATACAATCTCCATTGACGAAAGCCACCCCAGGACTTGTTTTGTCTGTTTTATGGTTAAATAAAGCATTTCAAAATGGCTGTCTACCCATTATTTCAGCCTGCGTACTGCTCTGACAGCATGTCACAAATTTATCGGTACCTGTAGAATAATGTTGAGGTTTACAAAGGTACAAAGTGGGTTGCTTACTGTATGATTCAAGTGCCGTGATTACGGAAGTATTTGCGTTTGTATGCTCCATTGGACAATTGTTGTTCTATTTTCCGCGGACAAATGCTGGATGGCAGGATTTAAAATTTTCAACGGTCTGTTGTCTGATTTTCTGAGCATGTGTACACAAGGCTCGGAATCAATGCTCACCAAACACAACATTAGCAGAAGGTGCCTAAAGGGTGGCGCTAAAGAGCTGAAAAACCATGTTGTTTCGTGTTTGTTGGCCGACAATTGTGTGCCGTTTGTATGCAATACAAGTTCTTTGCCAACGCCCTTCGGACAAAGGCTTTGCCTGCGGAAAATCCAATCGTGTGTACGAGGCTTAAGGATACAATCTGGAATGATGTAAACATCAATTTTAGGACTGAAATGCTCTTTTGCACTGCGCTGTGTTTCGTTGCAGTAATGTGTGTAACCCCAATGCACCTTTTCATACACATTAAGTGTGTTAGAGACATGCGGTTCCTTTTCATTTGGTGCATAGGCCCCCCCAAGGCAAAACAGCTCAATGCACATTATTGCACTACCTTGTGTTGTGGTTTGTGGCATGGGTAAAAATGCTGCATGTCTGTTTTTTGTGTTTGTAATTGTGCATTGGCAGCCAATTCTAAATAAAAACGAAATAGGCGGCCTTAACACAATGCACAAGAACTTTTTACACAATGCACATTAAACAGGAATCACACGCAACACACAAGAATGGTAAAAGTGCAAATTGGCCCTTAAAAGAGAAGTTTGGGAATTTAAAAAAAATAAACAATAATCTTCACCTAGGTGGATGCTGCATCTGCGCTGAGCTGCCTCTAAGACCGAGAACCCGAGCGATCAAAGACTTCTGATCACTCAGTTCTCGGTCTGCAGTGAGCGGAGAGCCAGTGACTGTCTCTAAGAGGCTGAGCAAGCTGCCAGCTAAGGCATCTGAGTGGATTCCGACAATAAAGTCAGGCTCACTCCAGAGCCTGGAACAGCTGAGTAACATCAGCCGACAGTGGATTTTAGCCCACTGTCGGCTGAATAAGGGTCACAGTAGTCCAGGCACAGGAGAAGTAGGATAAAGTGAAAAAAAACTGCCCTAGAACCCAAAATAAAGGTGAAACACAAGCTGCTAGCACTCAAACAAACAAAGTAAACTGAAAATATAAATAAATAGTGCAGCGCTACAATTCTGATAATGGTAAAGGGAATTACCACTCTGTGATATAAATAATAAACCAAACATCAATGGTGAAATACAAAAGTGAAATGTGAAAACTTCTGTTTAACCACTTAAGCCCCGGACCAATACGGGCCATTATGACCAGGCCCCTTTTTGCGATTCGGCACTGCGTCACTTTAACTGACAATTGCGCGGTCGTGCAACGTGGCTCCCAAACAAAATTGGCGTCCTTTTTTTCCCACAAATAGAGCTTTCTTTTGGTGGTATTTGATCACCTCTGCGTTTTTTATTTTTTGCGCTATAAACAAAAATAGAGCGAAAATTTTGAAAAAAATTACATATTTTTTTACTTTTTGCTATAATATATATCCCCAAAAAATATATAAAAAAACATTTTTTTCCTCAGTTTAGGCCGATACGTATTCTTCTACATATTTTTGGTAAAAAAAAACGTAATCACCGTTTATTGACTGGTTTGCGCAAAAATTATAGCGTTTACAAAATAGGGTATAGTTTTAAGGCATTTTTATAATTTTTTTTTTTTTTACTAGTAATGGCGGGGATCAGCGATTTTTTTCCTGACTGCGACATTATGGCGGACACATCAGACACTTTTGACACATTTTTGGGACCATTGTCATTTTCACAGCGATCAGTGCAATAAAAATGCACCGATTACTGTGAAAATGACACTGGCAGTGAAGGGGTTAACCACTAGGGGCGCTGGAGGGGTTAAGTCTGCCTAGGAGAGTGTTTACTACTGTGTGGGGGCGTGGCTACGACTGACACGTCACGATCTCCGCTCTGATTACACAGAGCGGAGATCGCTGACATTGTCAGTAGAGGAGCGGGGAGATGTTGTGTTTACACTGACATCTCCCCGCTCCGAGCCTCCGTGAGACGATCGCGGGGATCCCCGCGGCGATTGAGTCCGCGGGACCCGCGGTCCCACTCACGGGGAAGGCAGAGGGGTCGCGAGCGCGCCGCCAGCGCGCGCGACCCCGATGTCGGCAGTTAAAGGGCCACGTACAGGTACGTGATTGTGCCTGTACTAGCCATTCTGCCGACGTATATATACAGTGAGGGGTCTTTAAGTGGTTAAAGTAAAGAAGTGTACACAATGGATAAGTGAAAAACTTAAATGAATGCGACAAAGTCCATGAACTATAACCACACGCTGTGATATTCCTTCCCACGGAATGACCCGGGTTCACAAGTTGACTGTTGAGATCAAATACTGGTAATGGAAAAATAGATGGGTTACTCTTACCACAACAGGTGGACTCATCTATCATATAACAGTGAGTCAAAAAGGCTTGGGGTCTCAACGACCTGGATCGATGGAACAGGATCTCTGTGGATGCCGTGGAGGTCTGAAGCGGTCCTGAGGAGGATGGTCCAATGAGCTGAGATATTGATACAGCACTCTTCCCGCATGCAGGCTCCAAGATGGAAAATGGGAACAAAAAATAAAGAAAAAATGGATTGCTCCCAATGGTGCAGGTCAATAAAACCAATCAAGGTTTATTGAAATAAAATGTCATACAGACAAATAACGAAAATACGGACTAAAATGTGATCACAAATTAAAAGCAATGTGGGGTGCAGTGATGCGGGTCCGACGCGTTTCGGCTCAGAAAGTCATCAACTGGGACATATCCATTGTGTACACTTCTTTACTTTAAACAGAAGTTTTCACATTTCACTTTTGTATTTCACCATTGATGTTTGGTTTATTATTTATATCACAGAGTGGTTATTCCCTTTCCCTTTACCATTATCATCACAGGAGAAGTAGGGCCAAAGGAGCTTTGCCCCTATTTCTCCTTTAAACCTAATCCTGGAAGTCATTTAACCACTTGCAGATCAGCCACAGTACATATACTGCAGCAGGTCAGCCCTATTGCGCAAAACTAAATACCTGTATGTCATTTCATGTAATAGATACTGTGGGAGAGCGCCCGCGATCGCTCCACAGAGAGGCAAAACGGGGATCTGCCTATGTAAACAATGTGGATACCTGTTCTGGCAGGAGACAACACAGAGATCTGCTGTTCCTAGTAATCAGGAACAGTGATCTCTGTGTTGTCCCAGTAAGCCCATCCCCCACACACCCAGGGAACATAGTTAACCCCTTGATCGCCCCCTAGTGTTAACCCCTTCCCTGCCAGTGTCATTTATACATTGATCAGTGCATTTTTTTTTAGCACTGATCACTGTATTGGTGTCACTGGTCCCCAAAAAGTGTCACTTGGGGTCAGATTTATGCGCTGCAATGTCGCAGTCCCGCTAAAAACTGCAGATCGCCACCATTACCAGTAAAAATATACAAAAAATAAAATAAAAGTCCATAAGTCTATCCCCTATTTTGTAGATGCTATAACTTTTGCGCAAACCAATCAATATACGCTTATTGGGATTTTTTTACCAAGAATATGTAGCAGAATACATATTGGCCTAAACTGTCAAATAAATTAGTTTGGGGATATGTATTATAGCAGAAAGAAAAAAAATATTGTTGTTTTTTTTTTTTAATTGTCTATCATTTTTTCTTTAGGCTGGATTCACACTTGTGCAGTGCGAATTCCAGCTCTGTTATCTCTGCGAGGAGATAAGAGAGCTGTTCAGCGTTTTGTGTGCGGTGTAGCTGTGAACTTGCTGACCTGGGAGAGGGAGGGAGAGAGGGGGGAGTGTAGTGAGCAAAAGTCCTGTTCAGAACGGAAGACATCTGCGAATCAGATGCGTGCCCATAGAAGATAATGAACCTGAATTCGCACCTGAGCCACACCGCAATGCCTAGAAAACGCACGCGTTTTTTCGGCACTACGCAGTGCGAATGCATCGCACATATGTGAACCTCAAAGAAATGTATGTATTTTCTAATGACATGCGAATTGGATGCATTTTAAGCCGCATCCAATTCGCATAGGTGTGAACCAGGCCTTATAGATAAATAAAAACTGCAAAAGTGGTAAAATACCACCAAAAGAAAGCTCTAATTGTGGGAAAAAAGTACATAAATTATGTTTAAGTACAATGTCGCACGATAGCGCAATTGTCAGTTAAAGCGACGCAGTGCCGTATCGAAAAAAATGGCCTGTCATTAAGGGGGTAAATCCTTCTGGGGCTGAAGTGGTTAAAGACTAACTGCTCTGTACTGTAGTAATTGAAACCTAATTTATTAACACATAAGCTTGTAGGAAGTGGAGAATTTATACTAGGCACATGCATAATTTTGTGTTTTCTTTTCCCCCAAAATTTCGCCAAAATTTGCTAGTTGTGGCAAAAGGGATTGAAATCAATTCAGATTTTGAAGTGAAGGAGGTTTTATAGGGTGAAACTAGTTAATAGGCTCCTTAAGGATTCAAAAGCTACTTTCACTTACCCTATACTTGTTCTCATGCCAACAAACAGCCCCTCATTAGACTTACTATTGTCAGGTCACCTGAGTTGCCAGATGACAGATGCACACCATAGGTCAGGAGTGCACCACAAGGTAGTGAACCCTATGGCTGACTGCTGCGGATGGAACAATGGGTGGTTATGGATGGCAGATCCACTGGAGCACAACAGGGATGTCAGAGGGAGCTAGAGCCCAAGATTCCCCAGGGCGCGGAGTCTAAGATCCAGCAGGTGTTCACCAGAGCCTCTGGTGGTGAGGATGACCTAAGCTGCAGCTGGATCCAGGTCGCGGCCTCCAGTGTCCCCTAGCTCACGCTCCGTGGGGTATAGAGGATAGAGGAGAAGCAGAAGCTCAGGATACAAACGGTATTGAGGAGATAAGCCAAGGTCAGGGCGACAAGCAGACAAGGATAAACAAAGGACACGCCAAGGTCACAAGCAGACAGGGATATTCGAGAACAAGCCAAGATCGGTACACAGAGATAAACGTAGCACACGGCAAGCAGGAACCCAAACACACAATGCTTAACAAACAACGTTGATCAGCAAGGCAGACTTGCAGTGCACAGGTAAATATAGAGTTCTCTGATAGGGCCTGGGGTGGAGTCTGGCTGGGAGGAGAGATAATAAAAGCAGCCAGGTGAGAGTGTCTGGCCTCTAAGGTGAACACATGAAGAGGAAGGTAAGATGGCAGACAAACATTACTGCATATCCATGACAACTATTTTATGTTATTTTTTTCAACAGTAAGAAAAAAAACACAGAGTAAAAAATATTTTTAAAAGCAACAGTACAAAAACAACTAGCAATTAAACAAAAATTTTAAATAGCACAAATGCAAAAAGACACTAAATTAAGTAAACTAAATTACATAAAATCCCCCCCCACACACACACACACTCACACTAAAAAAGCCTAATTTTGTTAATTTTTTTCGTAAAAAATTACCGCAAATGAAAATAAGAAATGTAAAGTGACAGTTGGTAACTGCATAGCCAAATCACCACATTCACCCTTAATTACAATTATTTTGACCAAAAATATTGGTATACTGCTTATAGATTTGCATATCTTTATTTCAATTAGTACATGAAAGCAAGTACCCTTTGCCAGCAGACATGCTAATGAACAGGATGCCGTATGTCAGTTCATTCACACTTGTGTGTCATTACTCACTAAGAGCACATCAAAAGGTCTAATAGGAAATGCATAAATCACTTACCAACAGTTGGTGTATTCATGTTTTTACACTTTGGATAGAAGAAAATGTGTGCATGGTCTATGTTGACAGACTATATTTTGTTAATGTATAATTTTTAGCCGTTAATTACCACTTGGGTTTTTTGCCACACTAAAGTGAAGCTTTGAAGCAGCCCATTATTTGCAGTTAGAGCAGCAGTTTAGACACTATAGAACAAATAGTTCACTAAGCACTCTTACAACATGTTCAGAACACTTCTTACGATGACACAGTGCTGGGCCAAGAAGAATTTTGACAGTGCAAAAGAGCTATTTGCTTTTCAACACTTGTTCCATTCCTGATGCTTGAAAACCTTAGATAGATCTTAAGTCTTTGGCATACTTTATTTTAGCGACAGACTACTGCCTACCAGAGTAATTTCAAATTCTCTTATTTCTTCTCTTAAGGTATTAACCTCTACAACCTCTGTTAAAAGGCTATTTCTTCCTACCTGTAAAATACTTTTTCAGTACATTTATCTAGAACCTACTAACAACCAGCTTCAATGTGACCTCTTGTTCTCATACTTCTTATATGTGAAATACTGAGTGGTTCCCCTATTACCTTCTTCAAAAAATTTTAATGTAACCACTTTCCTCTACTAAATTTGATCCATCAAACTCATGCAAACACCTGCCCTATTTGTGATATAAGCTGAGTATGTTTTCAGTAGTTATCCTTTAATTTGTCAAATATATCAAAGTCATGGATCTTTTCATGTTTTTTATCAACTATTACAATTCTTAGTTTTATATTTTGTCTCTTAGGCAATAAATTGTTCTCTTGTGCATCTCAAAATTTAAAAAACAGTATCGCTATGGCTATTTTATATATATATATATATATATATATATATATATATACACAGAGAGAGAGAGAGATATTTTTTTTTAGGATGCCAAGGATGGGTCCTGGTCGGCAGATATATTTCCCCACTGTTTGGGTTGTAATCCCTTTATGGGAAACATTGTTAGTACTCAGGAATTCTCACCCATGCAGGGTGAAAGATTCCAGGGTAGTCCGGAAGAACAGAAGAGGACTGATTTCAGTATTCTCTGAATTGGTAAGTCCTCATATGGGACCCGGAATTTGGTGGTTTGGAGAGACTTTGGGTAGAAAAGAGCTTCCAAACCATTATTATAGGGACTTTGGCCCGAAAGGGTTAAAACCCTGGTTAAGCCAGGGTTTACCCAGAAACAGACGGGAACCTTAACCCCAAGTGTAAGACCAGTATACTGGCGGTGAGCCATTTGTTTTGGTCTTAATGATACCATGGACCATTTGCCTCGAAATTTGCTGAAGAAAATTGGCTTACTTGTTTTTGAGAGGCCAATAGACTATCTACTTTTACAAGCAGCTGGCTGGTAATCTTGGACCCTCCATATTACTATATATATATATATATATATATATATATAGTACATACATACTGTATATAAAACTGTTGCATCATTGTTGAAAGAGGTACCTACAGTCATGGCAGAAATTGTTGGCACCCCAGAAATTTTTCCAGAAAATCAAGTATTTCTCACAGAAAAGTATTGCAGTAACACATGTTTTGCTATACACATGTTTATTCCCTTTGTGTGTATTGGAACAAAACAAATGGACATAATGACACACAAAACTCCAAAAATGGGCTGGTCCAAATTCTTGGCACCCTTAACTTAATATTTGGTTGCACACCCTTTGGAAAAAATAACTGAAATCAGTCGCTTCCTATAACCATCAATAAGCTTCTTACACCTCTCATCCGGAATTTTGGACCACTCTTCCTTTGCAAACTGCTCCAGGTCTCTCTTATTGGAAGGGCGCCTTTTCCCAACAGCAATTTTAAGATCTCTCCACAGGCGTTCAATGGGATCTGGACTCTTTGCTGGCCACTTTAGAACTCTCCAGCGCTTTGTTGCCATCCATTTCTGGGTGCTTTTTGACGTATGTTTGGGGTCATTGTCCTTCTGGAAGACCCAAGATCTCGGACGCAAACCCAGCTTTCACACTGACACTGGTCTCTACAGTGCGACCCAAAATACTTTGGTAATCCTCAGATTTCATGAGGCCTTGCACACATTCAAGGCACCCAGTGCCAGAGGCAGCAAAACAACCCCAAAACATCATTGAACCTCCACCATATTTCACTGTAGGTACTGTGTTCTTTTCTTTGTAGGCCTCATTCCATTTTCGGTAAACAGTAGAATGATGTGCTTTACCAAAAAGCTCTATCTTGGTCTCATCTATCCACAAGACATTTTCCCAGAAGGATTTTGGCTTACTCAAGTACATTTTGGCAAACTGTAGTCTTGCTTTTTTATGTCTCTGTGTCGTCAGCAGTGGGGTCCTCCTGGGTCTCCTGCCATAGCGTTTCATTTCATTTAAATGTCGACGGATAGTTCGCGCTGACACTGATGCTCCCTGAGCCTGCAGGACAGCTTGAATTTCTTTGGAACTTGTTTGGGGCTGCTTATCCATCATCCGGACTATCCTGCGTTGCAACTAGACTTGTGCACAACGGAAAAATTCATTTAGTTCCGGTTCGTTTTTTGTGCACAACGGAAAAATTTGTTTAGTTTCGGTTTGTTTCTTTTCGGTCCTGTTGATTCGTAATCGTTCGTAATTTTGCTAGACGGGATTTGTCGTGTTCGGACTAATTCGTATTTTCGCAAGCGACATTTTTCATTGAATCGGAATGATTCGTATTAATGTAAGCCTTATTTTTAGTTGATTTATAATTCGTACTTTCGGTAGAGTACATTGTTTTTCATTGATTCTGGACACAACTTTTTTTGGGTTCGTTGATTCGTAATTTTCCGTGTCTCTCTCACAACGACGCTGCCTATTATGCCTAATGTGCTTCGAATGGATTTGTACTTTTCTAAATACATAGCGGTGATTTGTAACGATTTGAAATCTCGTATTTTACTTTTGTTTTTTACATGCGGCTATAGCCTCCGCCCCTGTACACTATTTTGAGAGGGAGTTCAGCACGGTGAGGGAGAAGCAGAGAGCAGAGCAGAGTGTTATTGTGCTTCGAATGGATTCGTACATTCGTAACTTTTTTCATAACGAATTATGCTGAAGACATTCGGGCATTCGCTATTCGCGATATAATTTATTTCGGATTTGTTTTTATTCGTAATTGCTTTGTTCGGAAATTCGAATGCTTCCGAATGTCCGAAAGTTGCTAAATTCGGACGAATTTCGATTCGTTACGAAACAAATTGCACAAGCCTAGTTGCAACCTTTCATAATTTTTTCACCTCCGTCCACAGCCAGAGAGGTTATCTACAGTGCCATGGGTTGCAAACTTCTTGATAATGTTGTGCACTGTGGACAAAGGCAAATCTAGATCTCTGGAGATGGACTTGTAACCTTGAGATTGTTAATATTTTTCCACAATTTTGGTTCTCAAGTCCTCAGACAGTTCTCTTCTCCTCTTTCTGTTGTCCATGCTTAGTGTGGCACACACAGATACACAATGCAAAGACTAAGTGAACCTCTCTCCTTTTTATCTGCTTTCAGGTGTGATTTAAATTTTATTTTTTGTATAATCAGTATTTTATTTCAAGTTAACATATAACAAGACATGCTCAACAATTTATAAAGGCATAAGACCACCGACCGCGCAGGGTCGTATAAGTGACAATTATTCAGTAATCATGTTGAGCAGAGACACACATAAAAATAAAAAAAAAACGGAAAAGAACACAAAAAAGAAAAAGGACAATAAGAGCAGTGTTAGTAGTTGCGCAGTCGAAAAAGTTCAGCATCCCTGGGTATGGAGAAAACATAATGAGCCGGGCAACAGTATAATACTAAGAAGGTCATGGGGATGAGGGGGGGCACAATGAGCGTAGAGTCTAGCCCAGAGGCAACCCCCGGCCCCAGAGATAAACCAGGGGTGGGCTGCCAGCAGAAGTGTGCGGGGAATATGGTCCTGTGGCCTGCAGCTGGGGCAGGGGGGGCCCAATAGCCTCCATCTAACCACCCCCTACCCCCACACGCCAGGGATAGCAAAAAGCAACAACACGTGCCCAAACGGGACTGCCAGTACCCCCAGGAAATCTGGGGTCTGGCCCTGGGGCTATGCGAGTCAACAGCCCCCAACAATCCGGCATAAATTTCTCAAATACCAACAATATGTACACAAAGGAAAAGGGGAAAAAATAACTTTCAACTTATAGAGAGTACTGGGAAAGAAATATGTAGTAGGGGAGGGGGAAAGGGAGAGAGATGGAGAGAAAGATGGGGGGGATAGGGGTATACGAGCCAGGTTAACTGTAAGTTAGGAAGGAGCATCCTCCACGTCCGCACTGAGCACACCACGTCAAGACTCCAGTATCTGTGAAAAAATCTAGTCTCTACGGCCTACCAGCAGGGTGTGTCGTCGCCACCCAGGCTCCTGCCAACCTAAGAGCCTTAAGTGTGGGATCCGCTAATTCCAATAGTGCAATATCCAAGCTAGATAGTACATAGTCAGGGTTTGAAACATACTCAGTCCAGGGTGCCCAGATGCTATGAAAGCGTTCCCCAGAGCCTTTACAGGTAGCCACCCAGTCCTCAGCCTCCCGAACCGCGCTCACTCCGTTGATCCACTCCTCTCGAGTGGGAACCCTGGACGTCTACCAATAAATTGGAAGCAAGCGCCTTGCTGCATTCAGCAGATGGGGTAGCACGCTTTTTTTATACTGGCTGAGCGGGATCGGGGGGACATGGAGGAGAAAGTGTTTCGGTGAAAAGGGGACATCTATCCCTGTCACTATTTTTATTTGGTCCCGTAAGTCTTCCCAAAAGGGTTTGATCAAGGGACACTCCCACCAGATGTGGATTAATGTACCCCGGTGCCCACAACCCCTCCAGCACAACTCGGATGCAGAGGGGTAAATACGAGCCAAATCTGCTGGCACCCGGTACCATCGGGACAGTACCTTAAAATTTGTCTCCTGAGTTTTGGAGTCCATAGAGGACGAGTGGGTGAGATGATATAGGTGGGATAAATGTGTTTTCGTAAGAGTTAGCCCTAGGTCAGTCTCCCATCGCCGGATATAGGCGGGTGTAGCCTGGGGGGCAGCCGAACCCAGAAGCTGATATAGTTCTGATATCAGGTGAGGAGCCGGTTCGTCTGCAATGAAAAGGCGTTCAAATGGGGCGAGGGAGGAGGAATCCCTAATCGAGTGGCCATGTACCTGAAAGAAGTGGTGTAGTTGTCTGTACTTCCAAAAGTTCATTCATGGGCCCTGTCTTCCTGTAGGTAAGGCTTCATAGCTGAAGAGTCTGCCATCTTTCATAAGTTTGCCACAGCTGGCATTTCCATCATCTACCCAGGGCCAGATAAAGGCCAATTGTTCGCCCAGGGGGAACCACAGGAAACTACCCAGTGGAGCCAATGGAGACATAGGGGGGAGTAACTTCAGTAGCAGATTGATCCGATCCCAGACCAACAGCACCTGGGCCGTCGGGGGAGGTCATCTCAGATAACCCCCTATGTTCCCGGGGCAGCCAAGACGCTTAGGACAAGTTCCTACCCACTAGACATTTCTCTAGGGAAACCCAGAGCTTCGAGTGAGTATGGAAACGCCAGTTAAGTATCCTCTGTAGGGCTATGGCTCGGTAGTATTGTCTGAAGTCTGGGACCCCCAGGCCTCCACCCACTTTTACTATGATACAATACATTTTTATATTCATATCCATGCCTTGATTTCCATTCTTCAGACTGACTATGCAGCATGTATATATGGCTACAGACCATTCCCCAACGGGACAGTGATGTTTACTCATTTTTTATATCCTAGACTTTTTTCCTACGCCCATCCATGCCTCATTTAAAGTCCCACAGCCCACTTTCTTTCTTCATTTTTAATGTACCAGGGATGGAGGCATGGGTATGGCATCTATGGGTTTCAATGGGTCACCTGCCTTTTCTTTACAAATTACCAGGGTGGAAGACACCCATTTCCCTTTGGTGACCTATTGAACCCTATTTCCTTTTCTTATTTGCTCAGTGATTAATTCTCTGAGACTACTCATATGTTGGCATCCTTTTTACCCATTTTTGACCATTGATATCCTTCCCCAGATTTCATTTGACAACAGGCCAATACTGTTTATCCCCTTGTTCTGATTATAACAGTCATAATCGTGATTTTCAATGATTCATCCATCCCCATGGCTCACCCAACCCAAGCGTTGGTGGGTCCCAGTTCTTTGGTCTCTTTCACCCGGGGTTGCGATGCGCCCAGTTCCCCCTCCCCCACCTGCCTTTCCTTGGCAGGGGGGGCGGGTTATGATCCTTGGCGCATCGGCATCATGTCAGTATGTTGCACGCACGGCGTCCACTGGGACGCCTGTGCTTCCATCATAGTTTTTTCCACCTCGCATGGCCCAGGGGGATGGGAGGGACCCCGCCGAGGTCATTTGCACCTCGGGCGGGGTTCGTTCCGTCCCCACACCTGGCTCATGCGTCACATGATACTGGCGGGGATACGCCCCTTGCTGTGGACATTTAGCCGGTAGCCACCTGGGGAGCTTCACTTCACAGACATCCATCTGACGAGAGGTTCCTGTTTCTCTCGTTCCCCACACTTCAAGGTAATTTCTAATCTTTACTTCAGGATTTACACAGTATATATTACATATATACTCTTTTTACTTGCCTTTCTCAACCTTTGCCTTGCACCTTGCTCACACTGCTTCAAACACACATTTTATTTTACTGATATTTAGCATTGTTGGGGATTTGGTTTGGCTCCCCCTCATAACAGATTCACCTACACCAACACTCAGCTGATTTGCCAACTTTGGCTGTTAATCCTTTCAATCATGCTTTATCATCAATCCCTTTTTGTTTAATTTCTTCCAGCACCCATCACACATTATTCCCACCAGGATCCACCAGCACATCATTTACATATTCACTCCCCTCTCCCTTTGCTCCCTTTTTGTTTTCCTTCCCCTCCCCTCCCCCACTCACACTCCAATTTTGGTTCTCAAACCATTCAATCTCCTTTTTCACTCATTGCTCATTTGCATTTCTTCATCTCTCCACCAGCATTCTGCCCTTGTACCCTGTCTGTGCCTCTCCCTCAGTTTGGCGCTGTGTCGTGGCTGTCCGGGTTCCTCCTTGATGGATGTCCCATGCCATCTTCTCCTTGGCTCTCCTCTTGATTGAGGGGCCGTTGAAGTGTTTATTGGGGGGGCCTTCCCCGCCTCAGCCCCGGGTGAGACAGTGCATCCAGGACCACCACTCTACTCCATACTTCAAATGCTTGGGACAACCCGATTCCGGGCTTTGCCATTGGTAACGTATCAGACCACCTGATTCTGTTATTTTGTTTCAAACATGACATCATTTTTTTCGAGACTTTATTTGACCTGTCTATCCATCTCCCCTTTTAGTCAAATGACATGCACCCCACTCCTGATGACTGGCTTCAAACGCCAAGAAACGCGTCGAGTCCATGCTCAGGGATGCCAAGTAAAGCCTGCCCAACTATGAATCTATAAAGTGTATTCTTGACTTTTCAATTGGATAATCAATTTCACTGTTTCTGTATGTCCATTTTACTGTCATTACTTGCTTCAGCCATGTCTCAACAATGAATTTTGATTATGTCTATGTGATAACCTCTATTTACATTATGCCTTTGCATGATCTATGTGTACTTTTACTATGATACAATACATTTTTATATTCATATCCATGCCTTGATTTCCATTCTTCAGACTGACTATGCAGCATGTATATATGGCTACAGACCATTCCCCAACGGGACAGTGATGTTTACTCATTTTTGATATCCTAGACTTTTTTCCTACTCCAATCCATGCCTCATTTAAAGTCCCACAGCCCACTTTCTTTCTTCATTTTTAATGTACCAGGGATGGAGGCATGGGTATGGCATCTATGGGTTTCAATGGGTCACCTGCCTTTTCTTTACACCCAGGTTTGGACGTCGCAGTACCCGCAGAGCTATCCTGGGTTTACGTGCGTTCCAGATAAAGTCAGACAGCAGGCCGGATAGTCGGTCAAAAAAGAGTTTGGGTAAGTGGATCGGTAACATCTGTAGATAAAAAAGTATGCGGGGTAGGACATTCATCTTTATAATGTTCACCCTACCCAGCCACGTAAAGGCCGTCTGCATCGAGTGTGAGAGGTCCTTTTTAACCGCTGCAAGCAATGGGGGATAGTTAGCGGTGTATAAGGTGTCAACGCGATCCGTAAGTTGCACTCCCAAGTATCGCAGGGACGATGTAGTCCAAACAAAGGGGAAAGCCGCTTTAAGGGTCGTGGCCAAGTGGGGTGCCAGGCAGATGGAAAGAATTTCGGACTTGGAGAAATTTATTTTGAAGTTGCAAAGGGACCCAAAGAGCTTCAGTTCCTTCATCAGGTTGGGCAAGGAGAGCAGGGGGTCCAAGAGGTGGAACAGGACATCATCGGCATACGCCGAGAGTTTATGCTCTGTATTACCAACCTGAAGGCCTTTAATGTCAGAGCTAGCTCGCACTGTGCAGAGAAAAGGTTCCAGCACTAGGGCGAACAAGAGGGGCGAGAGAGGACACCCCTGCCTCGTTCCGTTTCTGATGGGGAATCGAGCGGAGAGGGTCCCATTCACTTTGACCTGGGCGCTGGGTGTGGAATACAAAGCCATAATTGATGCCAGCATTCGTGGGCCTAAACGTAATGACCGGAGCACTTCTGTCAAATACGACCAGTCGACGCGGTCAAAGGCTTTTTCCGCGTCTGTTGATAAAATAATATAGGGTTGTGGATCTGGGCAGGTATGCGCCCAATGTATGAGGTGCACCGCTCTGAGGGAATTGTCCCTAGCCTCTCTACCCGCTATGAAGCCCATTTGGTCTGGGTGGACAATGTCAGGGATAAGGTGTTTAAGCCTATTTGCCAATATTTTCGCAAAAAATGTTATATCCAAATTAAGGAGGGAGATGGGGCGATAGCTCTGAGGGACGTGGGGTCCTTGCCCTCCTTCGGGATCACAGTGATGTGAGCCAAAAGGGCCTCTGGGGGGATGTCCCCGCCCCTGCTATAGAGTTAAAGTAGTTGCACATGGGAGTCGCTAGGTGAGGAAGGAAGGCCTTGTACTATGCCTTAGTGAACCCATCAGGGCCAGGACTCTTCCCATTGGGCAAGGACTCCACCATGGCTTAAAGCTTGGCTGTGGTGATTGGGAGTTCTAGGGCCGAGGACTGGTCGTCTGTGAGCATTGGGAGACCAGCTGTAGTCAAGTAGTCTTGGATCGCGTGCTTTCTGGCCTCTCGTGAGGTTAAAGGGAGTCCAAGTTATAAAGTGTGGCGTAGTAATCTCGGAACCCCACAGCGATTTTGGAGGACTGTACGATCTGGACCCCGGAAGCGGTATGCAACTTGTGTATGTACGTCTGTGCATGTCGCTTCCGCCCGCATTTGTTCCCGTGCTCATAATATTTATGAGCCATAAAGCAAAACTTTTTGCGAGTTTGATGATCAAGCAGATGCAGGAACAACTCCTGCAGCTCTGTCGGGTCTTTCAGCGCCTCTGGACTCCCGCTAGCTTTATGCCGAAGTTCAGCCTTCTGAAGTGCAGTATGTACCCTCGTGAAGTCTGCCCGGCATTCCCTCTTAAGTCTGGACCCTTGAAAAATCAGTGCCCCCCTGACCACGGCATTATGGGCCTCCCAGACCACCCCCTCGTTTAGCTCATCGACAGGATTTTCCCTATAGTAGTTGGTTATTGAGTCAGCGACCTCCTTCACCACAACCACGTCATCCAGTAAGTTATCGTTAAGCCGCCACGTCCAGGTCCTCTGCATGCCCGGAGGCAGGGCAAGGGCCACCGTCACTGGGGTGTGGTCAGAAATGGAGATAGTACCAATGGACGCATACTGGAGGAGCTCCAGAACATTGTGGTCCACATAGACGTGATCAATGCGTGTGTATACGTTGTGCACTTTATAATAGTAGCTGAAGTCACGGTCTGAGGGGTGGAGTGTCCACCAGCTGTCGACCAGGAGGTGGGATTGAATGGTCTTGCGGAAGTGCATAAGGAACGCATCGGAATGTGGGGGTCTCGCGTGGGACGTGTCTAGCAAGGGGTCGGGGCTTACGTTGAAGTCGCCTCCCAAGATTAAGAAGCCTTCTTTAAAGTCCGCTAGGCGGTCCAAGGTGTTGTCAATAAAAGTAAGTTGGTCAGCATTAGGAGCATAAATTGACGCAAACGTGTATGTCTGCCCAGCAATACTACCCTTCAAGAAGACGTATCTGCCATGGGGATCTACCTTATGATCGGAGGGTTGAAAGGGGCATGTCTTGTGAATAGCGATGGCCGTCTCCCTAGATTTAGATGTCAGTGAGGTGCTAATGAACCATTGGTTGAAAAGATGGATGGGCAGTTTAGGAAGGGACTTTGGCGTGAAGTGTGTCTCCTGGAGAAAGACCACCTGAGTTTTCAGCCGTTTCAGCTCCCCCACAACTTGTTACGTTTGTGCGGAGAGCAGAGACCCCTGACTCTATATCTGCTCACCTGCAATGTGGCTATAGGATGGTATGAAGACAGTCAAGGCGTGCAAACAGGTGGTGCGCTCGGTGCAGACGACGAGATGGTACGGCAGACCTGGGAAGGGGGGGAGGGAAAGAAAAGAACAGGGAAGAGAAGGAGTGGAAAGACAAAGCATGCATGAGACAAATATCAAAAATATAACCATCAGAACAGAGTGGCCGAAGCCATCAGAGCTTGTGAAACATCTAAGGGCCATGCTCTGGGCCCCGCCCCCTAAAAGGGGAGTGGGTCCAGACCACGACCCGAGATCCCAATGGGGATCAATACCCAAAAAAGGGTGGACCAACATGGGGCCCTGTTCCCTAAAAGGGGAGGGGGTCCAGACCATGACCCGAGATCCCAATGGTGATCAATACCCAAAAAAGGGTGGACCAACATGGGGAGAAGGTGAAAGGGCCTCCGTCTCCGTCCACCGCATCTAACGTGGTGCAGTGGGAGAGGGAGAAAAGTGGATGAGATGTAGAGGGCAAAGGGGCATCCAGGCCTAAAGAAAGCGTTCAGGCTATCACTTGAAGGAAGTCCCAATTGTAGTACTCAGAGGTACACAGATCATGAGAGCAGCTCGCCGTCAAGGAAGAGGAAGACCATCAGTCTCTCGAGGTGGCCGGGCCTGCTGAAGAGTCAGAGGGGTGTCGCCTGCGGTTTCGTCTGTGGTTCTGGCGTTTGGTGGATTGCCATGGCTGTGGCGTGGGTAGTCTAGCAGCTACAAAGTCCAAGGAGCCCCTCCAGTCAGGAAAGTCTACCGGCTCCAGGTCCAAAGAAGTCAGGAAATGCGGGAGGTCATCCTTAGTGCGAAGAGACACCGATCTGCCATCTTCGGTGACTTGGAGGCAAAAGGGGAAACCCCATCGATATGACAGGCCTGCATCCTGAATGGCTGCCAGGAGGAGACGAAGTGCCCTGCGTTGCATGAGGGTGCGTCTGGAAATATCCTGGTAAAAGGCAAAGTGAGCACCATCAAACTCAAAATAGGGTTTGCCCCTCATTTTCTGCATGATGCGGTCCTTGAGCGTATACTTATGCAGTTTGCAAATGATGTCTCTTGGATTGTTCATATCCTGAGAACGGGGTTTCAAGGCCCAGTGTGCCCGATCAATTTCAATAGTGGCAGTAGCACGCAGCCCCAGTATTTCTTTAAAGACGCCTTCCAGGGTGGGAATAATGTCCTTAGCGCCAGTGGCTTCAGGGAGGCCTCGGATCCTGATGTTGGCCCTGCGGCTGCGGTTCTCTGTGTCATCTAACTGGCAAAGCAGGGCCTCAATCTGGTGGCCCTGTGTGGCACAGATGTCCTGTAGCGTGGAGATGACAGGGAGAGCTTCTTTAAACTTTTGTTCCAAGGATTCAAGCCTGCCCCCCAGGTGTGTTGTGTCAGCTTTGAGCTGGGCAATGTTCGCTTTAAAGGCCTTTTCCACCCTGTCAGCAAAAACACTCAAGGTCAGCTTTAGTAGGCAAGGACATAATGTGGCGTCTGATGTCAGCATCAGCCAGGGGATCCGGATCAGCAGGATCACCGTCCTGGGATGCGGGGGAGCCCGGGGAGGTCGAGGTGAGCCGAGTCACTTACCGACCGCGGGGAGGGTATGGGAGAGCTGGACTTCTGATGTGTCCTAGCGGCGGTGCTCTGCGCCTTGTTTGCCTTCTGGGCCTTCGCGGCCGGCGCCATCTTTGAAGCCTTGCGGCCTCTCCCGCTCTGCCCGGGGAAGAAGGAGTCCAGCTGGGCCTGCCGCGCCCGGTCGTTCTGCGGTGGTTGGGAGGATGCCCTGTTCCTCAGGGACATGACAGGCGGCGGATGGAGTAGGATTCACTCCCGTAGTGCTGATGAATAGCAGCGGTGAGACGGAGCTGAGGAGACACATGTCTTCACTCCTCCATAGCCAGGACACACCCCCCGTGATTTTTATATTGCCCACACCTGTTACTTGCCCCAGGTGAGTTTAAAGGAGCATCACATGCTTGAAACAATCTTAATTATCCACGATTTTGAAAGGGTGCCAAGAATTTAGACCCGCCCATTTTTGGAGTTTTGTGTGACATTATGTCCAATTTGCTTTTTTTCCTCCCTTTTTTTGTTTTGTTCCAATACACACAAAGGGAATAAACATGTGCATAGCAAAACATGTGTTACTGCAATACTTTTCTGTGAGAAATACTTGATTTTCTGGAAAAATTTCTGGGGTGCCAACAATTGCGGCCATGACGTATGTAGACGCATACTACATGGCCATGTAGTATGCCACTACAGCTATGGGCCACCCTTTAGACTCTAGACTAAGGATGTGGTGTCTAACTCTAGAACTAATTCCAGGAGGTCCTAAAGGTTCACTTTTTGAGTAAGGTAAAGTAAGGTATACTTTTGTAGGTTCTTGTAGGAATCTGGATAGAGACTTTATCCATTTCAACAGTGGACAGCCATTAGTAAAATAGCTAATACCCAGTCTAGAATCTTCACTTGGTTGGGCACTGTGGTCAGAGGCCATGTATTTGAGTTGGCTGTCCTAGTGCACTAATTCACTGGTGAGTTTCAGAATGAGCATCAGTATTTTTTCTCTAATATTCCTAAATTATAGGCAAACTGAAAGTCTTGCCTCAGGATTTTTCCACAAGGGACAGCATAAAGGAAGGTCCAGTCTATCATGTGCCAGGTAAAATACCCTCACTAATAGAGAAACTGATGAAAGTTATGGATGTATGATGTTCATCTCTGCACCGTTGTTATAATATTTCTAATAACACAATGGTGAAGACATCATAAAGGGGCAGGATGTATCAGACAACATGACACTGCCAGAAGCCTGTCACTGGCACCAGATTACAGGATTTGGTCTGCCATACTCACAAATGTGGGCAAGAGATGGAAAGTGTAAATCATAATAAAGTGTTTAAGTTTGGCATGTACACCTACATGTATGGTTAAAATCATAATAATTCATATTTCTTTAAGATTAAAGCGGAAGTAAACCCATCGAGTTAACAATTTCAAAAAGCAGTTACATTACCGGCATGCCGGGAATGCCAACTGTCACATTGGTTGTGCTCTCAACCAAACTGTCAAACCATCCAATGGTTGGTGTCATAACTGATCACATGTGCAGCATCATGGCAGTTGAAGATTAAACAGAGGCCAAGATGGCAGCTTCCTTACCTGAAAATTATAGGAGGGTTTACTTCCACTTTAAGTACTTTTTTTGTGACTTTGAAAAGCTTGCCTCTGCTGCAGCACCAGTGGCTTTCTACCAGCCCGAGGCTCATAATTTAGGCTTAGATGTTGTGCTCTTGCCAGCACCAACTGATGATTGAAAAATAAACTGTAGTAATCTCATAAAGGGCATTACTGCTTGTTCTGTCAGACAGGAAAGTCATCATTATATCTGTATGTACATTGTGTACTTTGATAACTTCTAAAAGAAGTGCAAAATCAGTGGTTTTGTTATTTTCGGGGACTTAATTTAACAAAAGTACCTCTTTAATTATCTTTAGTCACCTATTTTCCGTTCACTTTGCAGACACAGTGACATACAAAGACAGAGCCAAAAGTCATCTATATGGACCGCTGCTGCCCTCTACTGTCTATTTAGAATACATTGTTTGCTGTACCTGCAGCCTATTATAAAGTTTAGATATTTTTTCTGAAATTGTTAAAAGATAAACATGCCACCAAAAATAAGATCAGCAAATACACAAAGCTGTAACAGTATTATTTTAATAAATTACCACTTCAAAATAATAATAATTTAGGTTTTATGAGAAATTGTCCCAATTTAGGCTGGGAACCTTATTGAAAACATTTCTAATTTGGTAGCCCAATATTGGGGGCTAAATGGCTTTAAGTATCTGTAAATGGGATGAGAATATGCTGTGTAAACATGTTTCCTTGGGGAGTTTACGTCCTTCATGTGTTTTTGCATACGCTATACTATACAATAAAAATCCATCTTGTATCTGTTTGGGAAAAGTGTACGCTGCCCTAGGTATTGTCTGTTTTTATTAATCACTATGGATTCCAATTACTGACATGTTTAATAGAGAGCAAGAACAATGCATGGTGATTGGAGGAAAGAAAACACAAAGCCCTATGTATCCCAAGGTACAGAAAGGAAGGCAGTTTAACCACTTTAGCTCTCACACCTGTATGGACAGGGAAATTGTTACACTTCAGCTATAGGCCTATTGATTAGGCAATACATGTGCCATTCTTAAGATAAAAAGTCATATATATTTGTATATTGGGGTTGATTTACTAAAAGTGGAGAGTGCAAACTTTGGTGCAGCTCTGCATAGTAACCAATCAGTTTCTAACTTCAGTTTGTTCAATTAAAGGGTAAGTTCACCTTTGTACACTTTTTTTTTTAATTCCAGCTCCCCTATGCACCAATATAGCATTCATGTGCTTTTTTTAAAAAAAAATATCAAAGCTTTCCACAGTCACTTACTTTACTCGTCCTAATCCATGTTTTCAGACATTTCCATTAGTAATGTCTTTCTTCCTGATCAGACTGTAGGTCATGACACAGGAAGGAGTTGACCAGCTGACCTGATTAGCATACACCCTGCATCACCCACCCTCCCATTCCCAGGTGCACGTTTTTTAAATGAAATGCAATCAATCAGTGATCACCCTTCTAACTAAATGCACAATCAGATTGCATAGTGTATGGCCATCTTTATACATATACATAGAAGGGTTGGACAGAAACACTCAGCTGTCAAGCCCCATTCACAATTCTGCATAACGGGAACTCACATTCCCACATGCGTTTTTTTTTTTTTTTGTTTTTTTGCGAGGGGGGAGGCGTTTTGGAGCATTTTCACTCATCACACATAGGGCAGCCCATCCACCTTAATGGGCTGCCCTACACACAGCAATCACCCCAAAGAAGCTTCAGAACTTTTTTTTAGAGCGGAGCTTGGTGCGTTTTTTTACAGCGATTTTTGATGCAGTGCATTTCTGAAATGCAAGGAAACACATAGAGGTGAATGGAGCCTCATTGTTCTTGTATTACCGCACCAATTTAACTTTCAGGCTCCATTCACATCTAGCATAGTGGGAGTGCACATTCTGTGTCTCATTTTTCCTGTGACACGCACAGAGCAGACCGATGTTTTTAATTGGCTGCACTACATGTAGTTAATGGGACATTTTGGCGTTTTGTGGGTTGCTTGTTTTCTATTGTGTGTTTTGCAGCATTTGCCCCTCATTTTTTCACATGGAAAAATGTGTGTTTGCTTCAGTGTTTGGTGTGCCATTAACAATCAATGGCGCTGAAACCGCAACTAGTAATTTTAGGTGTATAAACATGGCCATACACTATGCAATCTGATTGCATATTGTATATTGTGTATTTAGTGAGAATGGTGATCACTGATTGATGGCATTTCATTTGAGGGTGGATGATGCAGGGTGTGTGCTAATGAGGTCAGCTGGTCAACTCCTTCCTGTGTCATGATCTACCTACCATCTGTAAGAAAGAAAGACATTACTAATGGAAACACCAGGAAACATGGATTGGGACAAGAAAAGTAAGTACTGTATTTATTGGCGTATAACACTCACTTTTTTACCCTGAAAATAGAGGGTAAACTGTGCCTGCGTGTTATACGCAGGGGGCTGTGGAAAGTTTTTTTCCTGAAACTTCCCTCCTAAAGTTAGGGTGCGTGTTATACGCCTGTGCGTGTTATACGCCGATAAATACGGTAAGTGACTGTAGATTTAAGCTTTGATATTTTGCAAAAAAAAGTACTATATTGGTGCATAGGGGAGCTGGAATTTAGAAGGAAAAAAAAGTGTACAAAGATAAACTTACCCTTCTAAATATTTTTTTTCTTTGTTTTCTTTGTCTGAATTTCTCACTTCCTGTTTATCCTCAGTAAGCTGTTCAGTAAGCTGTTCTGGATGACTCCACACCACTCGGATGATGGTGTGGAGTTCAGTGAGGAGAAACAGGAAGTGAGAAATTCTGACAAAGAAAACAAACCTTTAGAAGGTAAATCAAAGGAAAAGGTAAGTGAAGCAACAATGCACTAGCTTAAAGGAACCTATTTAGAAAATAAAAAATGTACCTTTACAACTCCTTTAAGTTTTGACAATAAAACCTGGAAGCTGATTGGTTTCTATGCAGAGCTGCACCAGATTTTACACTTTCCAGTTTTAGAAACTCATCCCCATTGTTTTTTTCAGTACAAATATTTTTTTTTTTTTTGACACTGTGTAGATAAAAATATTTTGAATGCCTGAATCCTGCTTCTGTGCCTTTAGTGCCTTGTCTACAATGCCACACAGTTTCTTCTCCAGCAGGAACACGATGGAAATAGTGACAATGCCTACATTGTCACAGCTTACCATTCTGGTGTCCTCTTCAACTGATGACAGCATGGTGCATGCATTCTGTATGAGGATCCTCTGAGGTGGGGAGAAGAACCCCCAGCTTCCCTGAACCTGACCTTGTGCCATACTCACACAAGTACTCAGTTATACCCGCTGATGCATGTGCAGCCAATGCAGCACTGAGGGTGCATGTCCTTTTAGACAGTGTGTGGGCAGACGGGGATCTCACCGAATTTCACCCACCTGCATAATGACTGGGTATGACTGCCTGAAATGGCTACAAACTTTTGGCCTGCCTCAGAAGATGTTGTAAGTCAGGGTACCTATTCATGAAGCATTGCACCACCAGGTTAAGGATGTGTGAACTTTTCCTTCTGAAGGGCAGACAGCAGGTTAGTGCCACTGTCGCACACAATCTTACCTGGATCAATATGGTATTGGGTTAACCAGCACTGGGCCTGCCCCTGAAGAGTCCACAGAATCTCTGCCCCTGTGTGGGGTCCGACTGAACTGCTGCTGCTGTCAAAGGTTGTTAAGGACACCAGTCCTTAACAAACTGTGATGTCACTGGCTCCATTCACTTACATGGCTGTAAATCAACAGCCATTTAAGCAAAAGGGGTGGGTTAGTGGTGACATCATTATCCAAATATGGCCATGTCTCCACACTCCTGTCCCTTTCTATAAAAACCGAATGACAGCTCCAGAGAGCTGTCATTTATGGCGGGAGTGTGACACGAACAGATGGGTCGCTATATCAGCGTTTTTTTTCTCTCAATGATTGTTGGGTGCTGATCAGCAGGTGACCTTTATTAGGATCGATGCTGGATTTACAGAACTGGATTTTTTTGGGAAGGTGTTCATTTTTTTAATAAAGCACTTGTCAAAAACATGTGTGTGTTTATTTACAAATTACCTTTTTTTGTGAATAGGTTATTATTCCAGCAACCTGCACCCCCAAAACCACGCAGGCCAGGGTTATGGGGAAGAGGCCCTAGTCTTCTTCAATATGGGCCCCACCCCTTTTCCTGGCATACCAGGCTGCATGCTTGGATTAAGGGCCTGGCATGTAGTTGGGGGAAGGGGACCTGATATTATTATTATTATTTTTTTGTGCAGTCTATGGTTGTTAATGACTGGATGGTGGCTGCACCCGCTGGCGTCCTAACAACCATTGAAAGCAGGAAGCTGTCATGTATAGTAGAAATAGTAATACTGCTATTATGCATGCTGTTTGGCTCCCGCTTGTAAATGTTTGGGTGCTTGTACAAAGGCCTGAACAGCCAAGGTTTAGTCTGAACTTGTGTTAAGGCTGGGTTCACACTTGTCCAAATTTGATGCAGGTTCCCCGCATCCAATTTGCCATAGCAGGAGATTGTGACCGGCTCTCTATGGAGTCGGTTCACATATCTCCGCTGCGGCTTCAGTGCGCATTTGCACCGGGTCCTGTGTGTCTTTTGGTCTGTTTTCAGGTCTGAATTCAGGCAAACATTCGGGCTGAAATCGGACCTAAAAGGGTAAATGAGGACGCACGGACCCCTGCTGTGAGCCGCATGCGGCTTAGATGTGAACCCAGCCTCAGATTAACCTTAAGCTACTCCATTGGATAGGTCTGGGGTTGATTTTAGGGGGACCCCATGTAATTTTTTTCTTTTTGCTTTTACATTTGTAGCAAAAAATTACTTTTCCCTGCAAACTTCCTTTTTTTTGGGGAATAATGAAATGAGGATCCCTGAAAACACATACCACACCCTCATCCTCATTGATAAGGGTATGGCATGTATTTCGGGGGTGCCCTCTTTGCATTATTTACAAAATAAAGGAAGCTTGCAGGGAAATATGTATTAACAGCATTTTAAATGGCTTATTTTCCATTTTAAATGTCATTTTTGCTTTACCACTTTGCAAGATAGGTAGGTTTAGGGAAATCCCCAGGCAGGTTTTTAAAGAATAGTGAATGTTGTACTTTCCGCATTACTAAGTTAGCTGCTCGCAGCAAAATAGTATTTATTTATTTTTTCTGCATTGGGACATGTCTCCTGGGGCAGTGCCCAACCCCTAATAGCCAGTTTCTTGGCTATTAGCCTTAAAAATTGAGAAAACTGATCTGACAGATTCAACTCCCATTAAATACTATTGGATTAGATTCAGAATCCAAACTTTTTGATATCTTTGGCCGAACCTCCACGAACTGAATCCAGAAGTGTTCAGCTCATCCATAGTTATCAAGGATTCTATGTGTTTTTTATAAAAAGCACCCCACTTATCCTGTCCTCGGGAGGCCAAAATAATTAAAAACTGGATCACTGTAAAACATATTGCTTTTCTTCCGTACCTCATGGAGGGAGCCTTCATGCATAATGCACAAAAGTCAGGCGTGCATAATGGAAAAAGTGCAGGGGTAAGGACTGTGTAACACTTAAGGTGCAGGGGTCAGGAGTGCCTAATGCACTGACTGCAGGGGTAAGGAGTGAGTAATAAGCAGACAGCAAGGGTCAGGAGTAAATATAACACAGAGCGCAGGTGTCAGGGATAAAAAAGGCATGCATTTCAAAGGTCAAGAGTAGGTAATGCTAGCATAAATTTGTGTATTTGGTGTTTATATGTTTAATACAAAATAAAATAAATCTTCATTTTTTTACTGCCATTTTTGCTGCAGAGATGAGCTCCCAGAATTGGCAATAGCATCTAATCAATTTACCGTACAGCTTTTCTGTTTTCCTAGTTCAGGTTAGAAAAATGAAGATCTGCATATGGTTAACGAGTGAGCATATGCTGGTTTTCACTTTTCTACCTGAACTAACAAAACAGAAATATTATAAATCGATTGATTGCTACTGCCAACTCCAAGAGCTCATCTCTGCAGCAAAAAAAAATGTTTTTTCATTTCTGAGAGCCAAGTAAGACTGTGAGTAAAGTAACAAAGTCTGTGCTCACACTAACCTGGAGTAGAGGCAGGATGTGTTTATTCAGACACTTGTTTTGCAGCACACTGGGGAGATTTACTAAAACTGGAGCACTCTGAATATGGTGCAACTCTGCACGTTAGCCAATCAGCTTCTAAATTCAGCTTGTTCAATTAAGCTTTGACAAAAAAACTTGGAAGCTGGTCAGTGGCGTCACTAGGGTTGGTGTCACCCGGTGCGAAAAAAAATGGTGTCACCCCCCAACAACTATAGTCCCCCCTCAGTACAGACCCCCCTCCACTAACTACAGACCCCACTCCCACAATATAGATCCCTTCCCTCAGTACAAACCCACTCCACTAAGTACAGACTCTCTGCCATCAATATAGACCCGCCTCCCTCAGTATGAACCCCCACCTCAGTGCAGACCGCTCCATCAGTACAGACACCCCCACCTCAGTGCAGACCCCCTCAGTTACAGACACCCCTCGTACAGACACCCCCCTCAGTACAGACACCCCCCTCAGTACAGACACCCCCCTCGTACAGACACCCCCCTCGTACAGACCACCCCTCAGTTACAGACACCCCCTCAGTTACAGACACACCCTCAGTTACAGACACACCCTCAGTTAAAGACCCCCCCTCAGTTACAGACACCCCCCTCAGTACATACATCCCCCTCAGTACAGACACCCCCACCTCAGTACAGACACCCCCACCTCAGTACAGACCGCTCCATCAGTACAGACACCCCAACCTCAGTGCAGACCTCCTCAGTTACAGACACCCTGCTCAGTTACAGACACCCCCCACAGTACCAGACACCCCTCGTACAGACACCCCCTCAGTTACAGACACCCCCCTCAGTACAGACACCCCCCTCAGTACAGACACCCCCTTGGTACCAGACCCCCCTCAGTACAGACACCCCCTCAGTTACAGCCCCCCTGGTGCAAACTCCCCCTAGTGCAGACCCCATCAGTACAGACACCCCCACCTCAGTGCAGACCTCCTCAGTTACAGACACCCTGCTCAGTTACAGACACCCCCCACAGTACCAGACACCCCTCGTACAGACACCCCCTCAGTTACAGACACCCCCCTCAGTACAGACACCCCCTTGGTACCAGACCCCCCTCAGTACAGACACCCCCTGGTGCAAACTCCCCCTAGTGCAGACCCCAGCAGTACAGACACCCCCTCCCCCCATCAGTAAAGATGCCCCCCTTACCTTACAGACCTCAGAACAGAGCGGCAGATACACACAGCGGTGTGTCTCTCGAGCGCGGGCTCCTCCTCCTCTTCTGTGGATGTAAACAGAGAGGAGGCAGAGGGGGCGGCGGCTTCCTTCCGCTCCGCTGAGGGACACAGCCGCAGCGTGAGCCTAAGGCACAGGGCAGCGGGCAATGTCAGTGTGGTGCCGCTGTGCTACCCACGGGTGTCACCCCTCTGGTGGGTGTCACCCGGGTGCGGCCCGCCCCCCCCGCACCTGGCTAGCAACGCTAGTGCGTGTCGTCACATCATCACAGTGCAGTGTGATGATGTGACAGGCTGAGTCGCTCGCTGGCTCTGTAGGGTAGGGAGGAGGATTGGAATTTAGGAATAGGAAGAATAAGGAGCTGGAGGACACACACCAGGCGCGGCCGCGGCGCTGGAGGTGTTGTTCCAGGCTTCCAGCCCAGCGGGGTGAAATTAATCAATGAATGGGTCAGCTGTAAAAAAAAAAAAAAAAATTAAAAAAAAAAAAAAAAAAAAAAAAAGGGAGGGTGTCACCCCTCTAGCGGGTGTCACCCGGGGGCGGACCGCACCCCCCGCACCCCCCTAGCAACGCCTCTGAAGCTGGTTGGTCTCTATGCAAAGCTAGCCAGATCTTGCAGCACTGGTTTTAGTAACCCCCCCACTGTTCCTGATCATTCTGCTCAGTAGTACACTGAGATCTTGTATGGCATCACCTAGTCTCAGAACACAAGTGTCCCCGGTAAAGCACAACCCTGACTGCACAAGCAGCACGATCCCCCCTTGGAACTGAGGGACTCTGTAGCAAATTGCTCATGAAGGGCAATAGTCACGTAGTGGGTCGGCTTTCCTTCTCCAACTTTTGAATTCCAAAGGCCGGAAAAAGAAAGTCAAACCACCCCCCAACGATTGCTGCAATTGGCAACAGAATGCAGTAGCGCCCTATAGGGGTGGACATGGCTTGGGATTTTACTGAGGATGCTTTTTTTTCAGGGAGAGACTCCTAAAAACTGGGACTGCCCAAATAGGGATGAATGGTAACCAGAGTCTAAAAAATTCTTTTGACTGCCATTCTTCATGGAATAACAACAGGAACAACAGGAAAGAGACAACCCCTACAACATAAAATGTATACTCGTGACAAAGGTCTCTAATCATTTATACCTGCAAACCATTCAGTAACACAGGCACATACTTTATAACTATCATCCACATTTCCTGCATCTGTGCTATTTTTTATTTATTTTTTACCATTTTTGAACAAAAACATTTTTTTTAGTGAATGCTTTTTTATATACAGTATGTGCTCTTGCAATCTTTTACCGCTTTCTTAATTTATGACAGCTTATTAGAAGTCCAGTGATGTAAATACTTGTGATCATTAAAAGACAGTCAATTTGAAACTATCTGGATATATTTTTAATTAGGTATGATAGACTGCACAAAGTGACACTGAAATAATTTAGCGAAATTTCATCTGCTTTACTATCCTGTTGCAAAGTATTTTTTGCATGCAATTTTCCAGTTCAATTTCCAAACTTTTCGCTCCACAGAGCATGAAGAATTACCACAAATACAGCTATTCTGCAGCAGAAAAAAAATAGGTTTGGACAAAATTACATGCTGTTGAATGTGGATTTCTATTAAGCCTACTCAGTGAGGCACAATGGTTGCCTGTTCATAGTATTCAGTTGATAAAAAAAGTTGTCAATAACCACATGTAGTTCACTACTCAGCACAGATGAACACCCACTTCATCCCTCAATATGAACAAATATGTTGAAAAATAAAAAATCAGATACACTGTACATTTCTACTCTACATCTTTAAATGATCCTATTTGACTTTCCAATGTTCACTTCTAATAACAAAGGTAAAGCTTTTGCTTTGTAAACTGTTCCCTCAACAGTTAATATATAATCACTCTTCCACTAAAGAGCAATGGAGCTTTAGGTAAAAATCAACCTTTGTAAATTTCTTTATAGGGTTACATTTACACTCACCGGCCATTTTATTAGGTACACCTGGTCAATTGCTTGGTAACACAAATTGCTAATCGCCAATCACATGGCAGAAACTTATGCATTTAGGCAATTAGACGCTGTGAAGACAACTTGCTAAAGTTCAAGCTAAGCATCAGAATGGGGAAGAAAGGGGATTTAAGTGACTTTGAATGTGGTATGGTTCTTGGTGCCAGACGAGCTGGTCTGAATATTTCAAAAACTGCTCATCTACTGGGATTTTCATGTACAGCCATCTCTAGGGTTTACAAAGAATGGTCCAAAAAAGAGAAAATATCCAGTGAGCGACAGTTGTGTGGAAGAAAATGCCTTGGTGATGTCACAGGTCAGAGGAGAATGGGCAGACTGTTTCGAAATGATAGAAAGGCAGCAGTAACTCAAATAACAACTCATTACAACCAAGCTATGCAAAATACCATCTCTGAAAGTACAGCCCATTGAACCTTGAAGCAGATGGACTACAGCAGTAGAAGACCACACCAGTTGCCACTCCAGTCAGCTAGGAATAGAAAACTGAGGGTACGATTCGCACAGGCTCACCAAAATTGGACAATAGAGAATTGGGAAAACTTTGCCTGGCCTGATGTGTCTCGATTTCTGCTGCGACATTCAGATGGTAGGGTCAGAATTTGGTGTAAACCACATGAAAGCATAGATCCATCCTGCCTTGTATCAACGGTTCAGTCTGGTAGTGTAATGGTGTGGGGGATATTTTCTTGGCACACGTTGAGCATCATTTAAACGCCACGGCCTACCTGAATATTGTTGCTGACCATGCCCATCCATTTATGACTACAGTGTACCCATCTTCTGATGGCTACTTCCAGCAGGATAATGAACCATGTCACAAAGCTTAAAATATCTCAAACTGGTTTCTTGAAAATGAGGTCACTGTACTCCAATGGCCTCCACAGTCACCAGATCTCAATCCAATAGAGCACCTTTGGAATGTGGTGGAATGAGAGATTGGCATCATAGATGTGCAGCCGACAAATCTGCAGCAACTGCGTGATGCTATCATGTCACTATGGACAAAAATCTTTGTGGAATGTTTCCAACACCTTGTTAAATCTATTTCACAAATAAATGAGACAGTTCTGAAGGCAAAAGGGAGTCCAACCCGGTACTAGCAAGTTGTATCTAATAAAGTGGCCGGTGAGTGCAGATTGTTAACAAAAAAAACAACTTGCTCATTTAATTTTGCTCACCATGTCCTCATAGTGAACTTTTTAGAGCAGGAAGATAGGAGATCCCATTGTGGAACTGTTTTTAAATTTGCTTCCTCCACAGGTGTCATCATTACCCTTTCCGCGCTATTTAGTGATTCTCTAAGCTGGAATTTGTGCATATTAGCATCTGATTGTTGCAGGTCAAAAAAACACCAACTATAAGAAGAAGAATATTACAGCACTGGAACTCGCACCTTGAAAATAAGTCAGCAGCGACAGCTAATATATTTCTATTAGAACAGGTGACCTTCAAAGAATGCTTAGATTAACAATATCATATTATTCCTAAAAAAAAAAATAATACTTTAAAATTCCATCTTTGATTATGTTTGGTGTTCATACAACCTATAGATTAAAAAGCAAAGAAAGGTTATATTAGACTTTCTCTCCTGATAATTTGGCAATGTACAAGCAATCAACTTTCAAGGTCAGCAGAAACCTACTTGGATATCAAACTACTGGAATGGAAAATGTAATCACCCAAGGAATGCAAAGGTGCTTCTGAGAGGCTTTCCTATGGCTGTGTCTATTGTGCTCCAATTTGTTGCACATTAGGCTGCCTGTGGTTGAGTTGATGAACACCCCAAATTGGAAGTATATTGTGAGCCTAAAGTAAGCTAGTGATTTGCCCATGCTGAATAATTCAACAGGTTTGTTTTAATCCCCCACCGATACACAGCAGCACATGCTTCACCACCTTCATCCCAGCTGTGGAGAGCAGAAAAAGCCTCATTGTGTAAGCTACAAGTAGTGGCTCAATCCATAATTTACACAGCGCTTTTGCATGGGGTGAGTCACATGGTCCTCTTTATCCAGAAGTAGTCTATGATGCATTAAAGTGGATGTAAACCCAATTCATGAAATTTGAGCTGGGCACATATATCTGCAGTATTTTGTTATCTCTCTTCAAAGAGAGCTAAGTCCTGTAGCTCTCCCCGGACCTGTTCAGCCTGATAACTCGTGACAAATTCTCTGACACATCAAATAAAAGCAGCCTGAAATTTCTGTCAGGGGAGGTTGCTAAAATAGATTAGCAGGGAGCTGGCCCTCTTACAAAACACCTCTGAGAGTCTCTGCCTATGTGAAGAGGGGGTGTGTGCCTTTCCTCCAATCAGAAATTTTAGCTATATTGGCTGTATGTCCAGACATCACACTCTGTGTTAAACAGGAAAATAAAAGTTCCTAACATGGTCTCAACTTTCTAAACAGTATATAAATGTGAAGACAGCAGATATATATGTAAAATTTATGTAGGGAGATTTTGTTCATCTCTGTGTATCATCTGAGGCTGTTCACTTCACTGGGTGTATGGAGGGTTTACATCCACTTTATTTAGTGACATATGCATTGCTTTCAGTTACTTTTCAATATTCTATGACGCAGCAATCCCTTACTTCTGTGAGCCCTTGAACTGCAAGGATGCATTAGAAGCCTCTATTCACATTATTATTATTATTATTATTTTTGCTAGCTACTAGCTAATATTATATATGCAAGATAAATGTACTCAGGCAAGACTACCAGACTGGTAAAATAACTGGACAATGAAGTATAGAATGCAAAGAATTATGATAGGCTTTCATAAAAGAAAATGAGAACAAACCACAGTGAAACCTGCTCTTTTGGACTTTTGCTTAATGGGGAAGTGGAAATTCAAGTGAAATATATAAAAATGTATTGGAATGAGTTGGAATAGCTTAAGATTAATTTGATTCTTATTTCTGCTATGCAAAGAAAACAACATCCAATATTTTCTAAGTAAACAAAATATTTATCTACAGAGAGCCTCAGGGTATTTAAGTACTCGAAGACTTAAAAGGAACTTTGTATATTTCTTTATGTTCCATATTCATGGCATGTCGCATTAGACCAGATCTCCAAGCCAGGCTTTCTGTGCTTGTCTTTGTGATAATTAAAGGCTACTGAATTGGTGTTAGAAGACAAGGGCTTTGGGTAGTGCAAATGACAGTTTCTTGGACCTGCTAACTACATGATTTGTTCCTATCTTTAATACATCCTGTGGTGCTAGTCGCGTCCCATAATGCGAATGCCTAAAACAGCACTGAGACAGTCAGTTTAAAGGAAAAAGGCACAGCAGTTGGCTTTCACATTCACAGTTCTAGCTACAAATGTTTTAATGTACAAGTACATTTATCTAAACATTGTGGATTTAACCCTTTGATAACTAGTACCGCACTATTTATTTACAGCATTAAAACACCAATAAATTTGTCCATGCACTAACCAAAGATTAGTAGTATTGTACAATTCCACACCTCAAATAATTAATAAATCTATTCTATACATCATTAAATGTTGATTTACTAATATTAAAGTAGTTGTAAACCCACTTTGACAACAAACACCTACAGGTAAGCCTAGATTAAGGCTTACCTGTATGTGTTTGCAATATCTCCTAAACCTACATTGTTTAGGAGATATTTGTCATTAAGAATGCACCGTTGTCTACGGCGCATGCGCGTCGTAGATAATGGCGCAGGCTCACTGAGAGCTTCCATTCATAAATCCGGCAATGACGGATTTGATGGCTCCCGCGCCAATCACAGCGCCGGAGTGGCGAAAACAGGAACTAGCGACGAGGAGACATGGCGGCGGCGGTGGACAGGACCGAGGCGGACTTCGATCTCAGGTAAGTGACACATAATGAGCTAGTATGCTGTACATACTAGCTCATTATGCCTTTCTCTTGCAGGTTATTTTAAAAAAAAAATATATATATATATATATATATATACAAGGGTTTACTTCCTCTTTACGCATAGACCCAGGTGCTCTACTAATCCAAATAAACTAATAGTGCAAATATGAAAAATAATCAGTCATAAGTACCGTATTTAACGGCGTATAACGCGCACTTTTTTCCCCTTAAAATCAGGGGAAAATCGTGGGTGTGTGTTATACGCCGAACGGCTGTCTCAGAGGGGAAGGAGGGAACGAGCGCCGCCTAAATAGACAGAGCCGAGTGTACTGTGTACTCGGCTCCGCTCGCAGTCACGCCCAGTCCCGCCTCCTAGCATTTACGTCCCGCCATTGGACCGGTGTTCTGTCCTAGGAGCCGGGCCAAGGGGTGGGACCGGGCGGGACTGTGAGGTGAGCCGTGAGGAGCCGAGTACACAGGAGATCCGACTCTGTTTATCTCGGCGGCACTCGTTCCCTCCTCGGCAGCAGATGGACACTGGTAATGCTGCAATTTGGGCAAGGCTGCAGATGGACACACTTTTGAGGAAAGGCTGCAGATGGACACACTTTTGGGCAAGGATGCAGATGGACACAGATCATTCTGCAATGATGGGCAAGGCTGCAGAGGGACACTATTCATTCTGCAATGGTGGGCAAGGCTGCAGATAAGGCTGCATTGATGGGCATTTAAAATGTAATTTTTTTTCCTTAAACTTCCCTCCTAAAAGTTTTTTTCCTTAAACTTCCCTCCTAAACTTGGGCTGTGTGTTATACGCCGGCGCGTGTTATACGCCGATAAATACCGTAAATATAAATGTGGAAGAAAAATTTAAAAAATCAAATACAAGACAGTTCATGAAGTAATTCTACAAGGTCCTTCTATAAAACATGTGAAAGCAAAGATGACAATTCTTCATATGTGCTCATCACATGGACTCCACCACCATGCTTAACATGGAGGCTTACCAGATAAACGTGATCCCCTAGCAATGAATCGTTATTAAGGGCATAGTGGTTACAAATGCTATGGGATATATCTGCAACTTCTTCAATAATCTCCTCCAAATATTGCATGTATAAAGAGAGAAGAAACAAAGGCATGTGCTTCCAATAGTGTACATCCAATTTTACAGTTTATTAAAAAAATTATTAAAAACACTCATGTGCGATAATAAATGAAAGCGCTGTACAATGACATAGCCCAGGATTTGATCTGTGCACTTCCACATGCGTGATGACATCATAGTGTCTGGCTCTGCCCTTCGAGTTTCATCATAACTGATGTTGTTGGGAGCTAGAAGACTGTGTCGGTTCACTATGTATTAAACACATAATTGACAGTTGGGAAAGGGGGAGTTACTGCACACTATATCCACAACTGGAAATCACATCCTGTCTATTGTCCCCCGACATGTGCCCCATCCTTGTTGCTAAAAAAGAATATAATAATCTCTCATGGCCATCAAGTGAATAAAAACCTTATGAGTTAATTTAACTTTACTAATGAACTAGAAAAAAATCTGAAAAAAAAAATGTATATACTACAGTATGCGATATATATATATATATATATATATATACACAGCACTGTGCTAAAACGTTTTATTTTTATCAATCTACAAAATGCAAAGTGAGCGAACAGAAGTAAGGTCTAAATCAAATCAATATTTGCTGTAACTATCTTTTGGCTTCAAACCAGCATCAATTTTTCTAGGTACAAACAGTGCTTGTATACACAGTTTTTTTAGGAACTTGGCAGATAGGTTACTCCACACATTTTGGAGAACTAACCACAGATTATTCTTCTTCTACTTCTTCTTCTTCTTCTACTTTTGTGGATTTAGGCTGCCTCAAATCCTTGTTCTTCTTTACACCGAAGACAGTTCTTAATGACATTGGCTGTGTGTTTGGGGTCGTTGCCTTCTGCAGAATAAATTTGGGGCAAATAACACGCCTCCCTGATGATATGGCATGATGGATAAGTATCGGCCTGTATTTCTCAGCATTGAGGAAACCATTGATCGGGCAGTGTTGAGTACTGTAGATGCAGTGTTCAGCCGAGATATCTTAATGCAGCAGGTGAAAGTCACATCATGCTTACTTCTCTTCGACATCAGAAGATGTCCAGCAGTGCCATTAGCACAGAACTGTCAGAAACCAGTGGGACCCAGGTACACCTGTCTACTGTCCAGAGAAGTCTGGCCAGAAGTGGTCTTCAAGGAAGAATTCTGCCCAAAAAGCCATACCTTTGATGTGGAAACAACTATGCACAAAAACATAGGAATTGGGGTGCAGAAAAATAGCAGCTGGTTCTCTGGTCCGTTGAGTCAAAATTTTTAATATTTGGCTATATTTGGCTATAGCATGAGGCAGATTATTCGACAAAGGACTGGAGCTCGGTACAAAAATGAGAGTCTGCAGGCGACAGTGAAGCATGGTGGAGGTTCCTTGCAAAATTGGGGCTGCAAATGGAATTGAAGATTTGGTCAGGATATGTATAATATATATATTATACTCTATATATGTTATAATTACATATAAATAATTACATATTGTATATTTTATTTATTCACTTAATGGCTAATTCTTTGTTAGCCACAATATGCTGGGTACACTAAGAACTCCTGGTTCTGGATATAGTGTGTAGTAACTCCCCCCTTCCTCGACTATCCACTAGGTATTTAATGTATGATGAACCAGTCTGTGAGCCTACAATGACTTTGGTTTTGATGAAACTTGGAGGGCCAAGCCAGACGCCATAAATTCACCACATATGCAGAAGTGCACGGATTGAGTCCTGGGCTAAGTCATTGTATAGCACTTTCATTTACAACCATATGTGCACATTTTTAATAATTTTTTTAAATAAACATTTATATCAGATTTACACTATCGGGAGTGCCTGGCTCTTGTTTCTTCTCTCTTTATGCATGTGATATTTGGAGAAGATTCTCTGCAAAACGAATCCCCAGAGGATTTGTATACACTATGCGCTATTCACCACTCTATGCTGGGGGGTCATGTTTTTCTGGTAAGCCTTCGTGTTAAGCATGGTGATGAAGCAGAATCAAAGTTATGAGTCAATTTGAAGAATTGTTGTCTTTGTTTTCACATGTGTCATAGAATGACCTTGTGAGATCAAATCTCAGACTGTACTTTATTTGATTTGCACAATTTTCTCACATTGTTTTCCACATTTATATTTGTGTGCGACTATGCAGCAGCTCACTGGTTGTATTTGCACTATTTTTTGAATTTGCACTACTAGTTTATTTGGATTAGTACAGCACCTGGTTCTATGTTTGATGACCTTTGGGTTTATTCTTTTTGTTTTCCAACCATAAGCACGGTACCATTTATTTTTCATAACCTTCTTATAATATTTTCTAAAAATGTATATATCAAAGGTGTGAAAATATGAGATAACTGTGTTTCCTGCTAAAACCTTACTTAGGTTTTTCCCCACATTCCACCTTCCCATTCTGCCATTTTATACATGGTATGTACTGCAGGTTAGCTCATAGATGACCACTTGTGTCAGGCAATAAGAGCCATAGATTGGGCCCCCATATATATATATATACACAGTATATAGCCCTTTTTTGGGGCTGGTATGACAAATGGCCCTGTCATTCCTCAGTGTAAGTACCTCTATTGCACTATGCTCTCAAATACACATACCTTCTGGATCAATCGACATAAACCATTTCTCTCTGTAAAATGATTCTTCCATTTACTAGCTTACATTTACACACATACAAATATGCATGGCTTTACATGTGTATAGATGCATATATACATAATTACTGGCCAGAGACACGATTTTTCCATGATTTTATGGCTCCTTGTGCAGTGCGGATTTATTGAAGTAAGGGCAGCTTTGTGCATGGACCCATACAATACAATATAGCTGTATTTAGCCCTGTAAAAAAACTATACAATTTCCAGATCTTAACAGAATTTTTATATTCCTGTGCATGAGCCCTCAGACAACCTTCATTCTTTAAAAGTATAATTCACCTTTACAAAAAAAAAATGCCTATGCAGGTAAGGGATGTTTGTAGAATAAAACAAACTGTGCAGCTCTGACTAAAATGAATAATTCCCTTGCTTTAGATGTAGGCCATTTACATACCTTATGAAGCCTGAATGGAATACTCCCAGGATGTTACCAAGTACTCCCAGGCCGTTGCTAAGTGAGGCCTAGTCATCATTGCTCACCTCCACCATCACATCCCATCACAGACTCTTTCTCTCTTCCTGATGCAGTAGCTCTGAGCTCAGCATTTGGGAGCTCACTTCTGTGATGGAGAAGGTGAGCAGTAATGACTAGACCTCACTTAGCAACATCCTGGGAGTACTTAGCAATGTCCTGAGAGTATTCCAGTCAGGCTTCATAAGTTATGTAAATGGCCTACACCTATAGCATGGGCTTTTTTCAACTTTAGTCAGAGCTGTATAGTTTGTTTTTATCTACAGATGCCCCTTATCTGCATAGGCTGTTATGTGGTAAAGGTGAACTATCCCTTTAACTTGATTTCTGTCCTGAATTTAATTGGATGCTATGAGTTGTCTGGGACAGTTGGTTGTCCAATAATTTTATAAACAAATCAAACGTTTTGTATTTTTAAGCATAGGCTAGAAGGAGAAAGCAAATATTCAAGTTGTTTCTTGAAAACCACCTAATATTCCTTTCTTCGACCGTTATAACTGTCATTTGACATATAAAACCATACCTGTTACCTATATAGGAGAAGAAAAATACTCATTAAAATTGTTTTTTTTTGTTTTTTTACTTTTGTAAACCAGATGAATGGAGACTTTCCTGTTAGCATTTTTATCCTGACATCAAATATTTCGATATAATATTAATTAATTTAATGAGTAGACATTCCCATAAGAAAGCCTGATTCTTTGAAGGTATTTCATTAGAACATTGTACTATATTCCAACCTTTGAAATCTGAGAGAATTCCCGCTGGACTGAATTAATCGCATGAAAAATTATTGCCATTTATAATCAAAACTTGCTCAATAATTTCCCTCTTTCCTGTATTTAATTATAGCTTCTACTCATGGGGGATCAAAGACTGCTAGTGATTATCTATCCTTTCAGAGATCTGTCTGTATCTTATATACTAAAGATGGTAGGTAAAGCATCATGGAGAAAAGCTATTTTTTTTGGATTAAAACATCATGTAATAAGTGTTAAAAAAAAAAAATGGTGTTTGTTATGCAAATTGTATTTATTGCACTGCATTGATTGAACTGGTAACATTTTGTTTCCATTGATGTATTTCTCTGCAATTTATTTTTTACCAACAAGCTGCTTACAAACATGTTGAAAGCAAGTGAATGTCATAAAGATTTAAAAACGGCTACTTTAATGGAAACCTGTCATGAGAGAACTATGAGTCTGCCATGGATGACTGTCTTATGGAAATGCTTGTTGCTTTTGCAGTCATGCTGACTTCTGTACTTTCTGACCAAAAAATAAATGTGCAGATCAGGAGTTCTGACCTCATTTGCTGTATACTTGTGCCAGGTTAACCACTTGCCAATCACCCTATAGCCATTTTACTGTTACAGGGGTGGGCACTGTGCGCAGGATCACGTATATATACGTAATAATGCACTTCCGGGTAGGAGGTGCGAATGCGCACCGCCGGCGACTCGCTCTCACTGTGATTATACACAGCGGGAGCCGATCAGCGGGTACTGCGGACTCCATGTCCACCGCCACCTGCTGATTGTTTGGTACAGAGGCAGATTGTCATTCTGACAGGAGGGAAGGCATGGATCCTGTGTTCCTGCAAAGCAGGGATATGGATCCATGTCTTCCCGTAGTAAAAGCACCTCCCACACTGTAATAAAACACTGGCTAGGCACACAGTTAACCCTTTGATCGCCCCTGATGTTAACCTCTTCCTAGTCAGTGTCATTAGTACAGTGACAATGCATATTTTTAGCAAAGACCACTGTATTAATGTCACTGGCCCCTAAAAAAGTGTCAAAAGTGTCAGTTAATGTCCGATTGTCTGCCGCATCAAAGTCCCGCTATAAGTCGCTGATCGTCGACATTACTAATAAAAAAAAAAAAAAAAAATCCAAAGTTTGTAGACACTATAACTTTTGCTCAAACCAATCAATATACGCTTATTGTTTGTTTTTTTTAACCCAAAATATGTAGCAGAACACATATCGGCCTAAATTTATAAATAAATTCGATTTTTAAAATTGATTGGATGTGTTTTATAAGCAGAAAGTAAAAAAATATATATATGTGTAGCGCCCTCCCCAATTTAGGGGGCGCTATGTTCAAATTTAGGGGTTAGTCTGAGCCGATAGTTGGGCTCAGACTGTTATTTTCCTAAAAACTTGCTTCTGCTCTGGTGTGATATTGCCTGGCTGCAGTGTTCCCTGTTGCCTGTAGGTGGCATTGTCATCTCCAGCTCAGGTAGAACCACAGGGAGTATCGCAACACCATTGGGTGTCCTCTCTCGGCAGTTGTGCAGTGGGCGTGGTCAACCCGCTGTGCATGCTGGGAGAGGATACTTAAGGGCAGACGCCATTATTCGGGGAGCAGTTCGCGCCTCCCGGCCCTCCAGGCCAGAGGCGTGTGTGTATACCAGCCCCAGGCACCTTTAGCCTGAGGCTGCATCGCTGCAAGTAGGCCCAGCACCTTTAGCTGAGGCCTACACCCGAAGAGGAGTCCCAGGGTACTCAAGTGAGGGTGACCCACTCTGGAGGAGAGGAAACCAGGGGAGGATTGTTCCCAAGGGGATCAGTGAAGAAGTCACTGTCTCAGGAGAGGCCTGGTTACCTGTCAGAGGGAAGGATTCCTACCCGCCAAAAGCCTGGTAATGTGCCCATTGGCACCTAAGGACTAACTATTACTAGGCCGGGAAGTTCGGGACTTGAAGATTCTGTGGCAGAGGATCTCCTGATCGTATCCCAAGGAAATCACAAGTATTTGTTTCGTGCTCCACAGCGGCTGCTAGGACCGCTCTTAAAGGGACTATTCGGGTGAGCAAAACCCACACAGGCTTGAGTGGCGACGCGTGTTGCTTAAGTGTTGCGTGTCTGAACCTTCCCCTTCTTGTCATTTCTACTCTCTCTCTCTTCCAAGTTTTGCCTCAGGAAAATAATAAAACCTTGCTGCTTAGGTTTTACACCTGTGTGGACATTGGCTTTATTACAAAAGGGACTTCCGCCTAGACAATGGAGACTGGGGATCCATTTGTGAGGGGTAACTCGCCGCAAGGCCCAAACAAATCTAACACTGCTCGCCTCTCCATATCTGGAGTGGGACAACGGGCAAGTAGCAGGTGTGCCTTACTGCTAAAGATGTATGTAGCGGAAGGGTCTGTGTGCTACATACAGTAAGTTTTTCAAAATTGTCAGCCTTTTTTTGTTTATAGCACAAAAGATAAAAAAAAAAAAGGACATAAAATGTATTTGGATACTGCGTCGCACAACCGCGCAATTGTCAGTTAAAGTAACGCAGTGCCTGGTCATGAAGGAAGGTAAATCTTCCAAAGCTGAATGGGGTTAAAGTATTGAAGCAATGGGATCAGCATGGCTCCAAAGTGACCATGATTTTCAGAAGAATATCAATAACAGCAATTTCCATATTTCACTAATGAGAGTATTTCTATCAACAAACAGGCCAGGGATCCTGTTTGCTAAAGGATGTCACCCAGATTTCTAGGCCGGTCCAGGTCAGTTAAGCCCCATACACACTATTCGATTTTCTGCAGATTTTTGTCTTCAGATTTTCCAAAATCATGTAGTGCAAGGGCCTTTCTGATTGCATACAAATTGAAACTCTTAAGGTTTGACCTCATATTATATGGTTTTGGTAAATCTAAAGACAAAAATCTGCAGAAAATCTAATAGTGTGTATGGGGTCTATCAAACAGAAATTAGCAATGGATCTATCATTTAGACAAATTCTGCCACTAAATAACAGACCCCCTTAGCAACAGAAGTCAGTCAAGGATCTGTCATTTAGTGGGGGTATTGCTACCAGTGGCGTTTCTTTTTTTGGGGGGGGCGGCAAACCCCCCCCCCCTCCGGGCGGCCAGCGCCCAAGCCCACACTTTTTTGAAGCCTCAAGCTCCAATCACGTGCTTTTTTTTTAAATGTTTGCATTTGGTACATATCCCCAACGGCAGTGCCCAATTACTCCATGCCCTTTTTAGTAAAGATTTTTTTTTTTGAAAGAGCCAGAAAAAAAAATAATAAGATGCGGCTCCCATAGACTTTAATGGGGTTCACCACTATGTTCAGGGATCGCAAACTTATTTTCGGGTTTGTCAAATATGTAACAAATATCCAGTTTACTCACCACTATCTAGCACCTGAGTGGTTAGGGACAAATTTGGACTAATTTTTCTATTGTTTCAGTTTTCACAATCATGCTCTCAGTATTTAGCTGTTTCCTAAATATTTTCCAGATATATCCTGTGTGCCACTTTTGCTTGGTCTGTTAAAGGCCGTTAAAAAGAAACAGACTTACTGGCCAGATCAATAAGATGAAAATAAAGGAAAAAGGCCTAAAAAAGAAAATGAACGCAGTCACCACATTTAAGAATTTGTAGATTGCAATATATTTATTGAGTTTAATCACACTTTTACAATTGTGTAATATACATATTTTTTTTCTTCAAGTGAAGACAGGATCACATTTCAACAATGGGGGGGTTACTAAAACTGTTGCACTCTGGATCTGGTGCAGCTGTGCATGGTAGCTAATTATCTTCTAACTTCAGCTTGTTCAATTAAAGTGTTACTAAACCCACAACAGTAAAATCAGTCTGTATATGCAGTAAAGCATGCTTGTTATACTCACTGTGGAACCTAAGGGGTAAATCTTCTGCATTGTGTAAAAAAGCAGTTTGATCCTTTCTCCTCTGATCCTCCCCTTCTTCCATCGTCCCCTAATCATTTCCTGATAGTACAGAGCTCGGGGACAAGCTGCATATGCTCAGTTTGGTGTGTATTGCTAGAGGTTTTTTTTTTCTTGGGAGAGTGCATGTGATCAGCGCAGGGCCAATCAGCACTATCCAGACAGAGGGTCAGGGGTCCTGCACCCTTACAGGACAATCATGGGGGAATGAAAACTCCTCCTACAGGCTTTACCCAGATACTGATACAAGTCACAAGACTGCTCTAACTGCTAATGAGAAAAGGCATTTAGCAGTTTATATTTACTAAAATAATTGCATTTCAATGTTCTGTGTACTGTGAGAGACCAGATACAGTGAATGCAGGGCCCTGGGTTTAGTAACACTTTAAATGATTGTAAAGTCTTGGGGTTTTTTTTCAATAAAAACAAACATGTTATACTTACCTGCTCTATTGCAGTGGATTTGCACAGAGCAGCCCGGATCCTACTCTTCTTGGTCCCCTCTTCTGTGCTCCTGGCCCCTCCCTCCTGTTGAGTGCCCTCACAGAAAGCAGCTTGCTATGGAGGCATCCGAGCCGATTTACAGCTCCCTGTGTCCATTCAGACACGGAGCTGCTGCCCGGCCCCGCCCCCTCTCTCTTCTGGTTGGCTGACTGACTTTGATTGACAGCAGCGGGAGCCAATGGTGCCACTGCTGTGTCTCAGCCAATCAGGTGAGAGAGTCTCCTGGACATTGCTGGCCAGAGATGGGGCTCAGGTAAGTATTCGGGGGGCTGAGGGGGGCTGTAGCACACAGAAGGCTTTTTTATCTTACTGCATAGAATGCATTAAGAAAAAAACCTTCTGACTTTACAACTCCTTTAAGCTTTAGCAATAAAATCTGGAAGTTGATTTGATTTTATGCAAAGCTGCACTAGATTGCTGCACCAGATTGCACCATCCAGTTTTAGTAAATAACCCCCAATGTATCCACTTAATTAGCCATGACTTTGTTCTTCTATTTAAATAAGTAACTTCATTCAGCAAATGTAATAGGTTGCTATTCAAAATAATTAAAGTAAAAAAGTGAAATGGCTAAGGAATAAATGATTTTAGGACAGCAATGGGTTTTTTTTACACCCTACAGTCATACCCCGCTTTACGTACACTCGTGAATACGGACACATTGGAGTCTATGGGAAATTTTAAGCTTGACATGGCACTGCTCCCAGTTTTTAACATTAGTGTCTATGGGAAATCAAGGTCAGCTTGACATGGTACTGCTCCCAGTTTTTAACATTTAACATTGGTGTCTATGGGAAAGCTTGGTCAGCTTGACATGGAAAAGCTCCCGAATTTTAACATTTAACATTGGTGTCTATGAGAAATCTTGGTCAGCTTGACATAGCACTGCTCCCGAACCATAAATGACAGGGGCACCAAACTTGGAGAGCACCAAGAGGGGACCTAAGACTACACCATATTTTGGGGTCGGCCAGCTTGCCTAGGTAATCAGTTATGCCTGTAAATGACTATTGCAATGCAGTAGATGTATTGAAAAGTGGAAAAAAGGTTTTGCTTCACTTTAAGTACATTTTCATTTTAAATACATGCTCTGGTCCCATTGTGTACTTAAAAGTGGGGTATGCCTGTATTTATTTATTATCATTCAGTACCCAAACATGGGCAGCCCCAACCTTTCTAAAAACTGCCAGCTAGCATACAAAGGGCAGGACATCCTGTAAAATCAGAAACTCTGCTAGCTGTTTCCTAGGGCTTTATAAAAACTTTATAATAAAAAAAAGTTATAAAAATTATTTTTAGATCATAAATAATCCTTTTAATTAAGAACGCTTTGTGTTGCATCTGAAAGCAAACAATCCAATGTGAGTAAATAGTTTCACACATTGCATATTTATTACTGAACACTGTGTTTGTCTCGACTTTTCCTTCAAATACCATTTAAAGTTGAAGCTTCATAATTCCACCTGGGATAGTATAAAGGCTGTAAATAATTCAGACCTCTACATTAATGAAAAGATCACTGCCTTCCATGGTACGTTTGTATCTATACGCTGAAACATCTGTGAGATGATCAGTAGACAAAGTGTACTTGTACATAACTATTTGACATGGACCAGATGAACAAAACCAATTTACAGGCAGCTAGAAGAGCCGAGATGCTGCCTGACTGAGCAGAGACTTACCAGCTCTCATTTTTAAATCCCGCACTCCTGAGTGAGAAAGATAAATAAAGAGATGCTGTGGTTGCTAAGCTACCAAGATACTTGGCACTTTAGCATGCATCCCAAACACATGTTACCAAGATGCAGTAATTAACTGTTTGTGTGCCTTTCTGCCAGACTGCTTTACAGATAAACAAAATCCTGCGCCTTCCGTCTACATGTACAGGATCCAAAGCCAAAGTCATTCCGACTGCTGATAAAAAAGGGTTGTCAGTATTTTATAACCCATTGGGTGCTTATAGTTGCATCGATATTTTCTAAACCTGTAGATAATGTTGTCCTTTAAATCCTAAGAGCAGCCTGAATTAAAAAAAGGTGATAAGCAAAATAAAAAAAAGTTTTAAGAATTCATAGCAACCAACCCCTTTTTAAAGTGTACTGTTTTCACTGCACTGAATGAATGGAAGTGAAATGCTATTGGTTGAAACTGGTTACTAAACTGGAAGAAGTGGCCACACACCGCAGAAAGATGCCAATAGTTGCAATGATTTATACTATAATAAAGCTGAACACCAAACACCACGGACAAAAGATGGTGTTTTTGTCCATGGTTTTTGGTGTTCAACTTTATTATAGAATAGATCATTGCAACTATTGGCATCTTCCTGCGGTGTGTGGCCACTTCTTCCAGTTTATGTTCCTTTGGTGGTGAGCCAGACGGGCACCTACATGAGAGAGCAAGACTGGCACCTACATGAGAGAGCCAGATGGGCACCTACATGAGAGAGCCAGACAGGCACCTACACGAGAGAGACGGACGGGCACCTACATGAGAGAGCCGGACGGGCACCTACACGAGAGAGACGGACGGGCACCTACACGAGAGAGCCGGACGGGCACCTACACGAGAGAGCCGGACGGGCACCTACACGAGAGAGCCGGACGGGCACCTACACGAGAGAGATGGATGGGCACCTACATGAGAGAGCCGGACGGGCACCTACATGAGAGAGCCAGATGGGCACCTACATGAGAGAGTCAGACGGGCACCTACATGAGAGAGCCGGACGGGCACCTACATGAGAGAGCCGGACAGGCACCTACATGAGAGAGCCAGACGGGCACCTACATGAGAGAGCCGGACAGGCACCTACATGAGAGAGCCGAACGGGCACCTACATGAGAGAGACGGACGGGCACCTACATGAGAGAGCCAGACGAGCACCTACATGAGAGAGCCGGACGGGCACCTACATGAGAGAGCCGGACAGGCACCTACATGAGAGAGCCGAACGGGCACCTACATGAGAGAGACGGACGGGCACCTACATGAGAGAGCCAGACGAGCACCTACATGAGAGAGCCGGACGGGCATCTACATGAGAGAGCCGGACAGGCACCTACATTAGAGAGCCAGACGGGCACCTGCATGAGAGCCGGACAGGCACCTACATGAGAGAGCCGGACGGGCACCTACATGAGAGAGCCGGACAGGCACATACATGAGAGAGCCGGACGGGCACCTATATGAGAGAGCCGGACAGGCACCTACATGAGAGAGCCAGACGGGCACCTACATGAGAGAGCTGGGCTAAATCTCACCTGTCACTTGCCTGGAGCAGCGGCATCTCTTTCATTAATCAAACAAATATAGTGTGGTGCTATATATATATCCCAATATTTAAATATAAATAAAGTGTCATAGTGATAGACTTGTGCACAACGGAAAAATTTGTTCCGTTTCGGTTCGCTTCTTGTGCACAACGGAAAAATGAGTTCCGTTTCGGTTCGTTTCTTTCCGGTCCTGTTGATTCGTAATCATTCGTAATTTTGCTAGACGGGATTTTTCGTGTTCGGACTAATTCGTATTTTCGCAAGCGACATTTTTCATTGAATTTTTTGTTGCTTTATAATTCGTACTTTCGGTAGAGTACGTTGTTTTTCGTTGATTCTGGACACAAGTCACAACTTTTTTTGGGTTCGTTGATTCGTAATTTTCCGTGTCTCTCTCACAACGACGCTGCCTATTATGCCTAATGTGCTTCGAATGGATTTGTACTTTTCTAAATACATAGCGGTTATTTGTAACGATTCGAAATCTCGTATTTTACTTTCGTTTTTTACATGCGGCTATAGGCTCCGCCCCTGTACACCATTTTGAGAGGGTTCAGCACGGTGAGGGAGAAGCAGAGAGCAGAGCAGAGTGTTATTGTGCTTCGAATGGATTCGAAATCTCGTATTTTACTTTCGTTTTTTCATGCGGCTATAGCCTCCGCCCCTGTACACCATTTTGAGAGGGAGTTCAGCATGGTGAGGGAGAAGCAGAGAGCAGAGTGAGTGTTATTGTGCTTCGAATGGATTCGTACATTCGTAACTTTTTTCATAACGAATTATGCCGAAGACATTCGGGCATTCGCTATTTTGCGGTATAATTTATTTCGGATTCGGTTTTATTCGTAATTGCTTTGTTCGGAAATTCGAATGCTTCCGAATGTCCGAAAGTTGCTAAATTCGGACGAATTTCGATTCGTTACGAAACGAATTGCACAAGCCTACATAGTGATACACAATCAAAAAATCTAATCGATGCAATGTAAATTGATATTCAAATAAATATTATTTTCTTAACAATACATCCATATATCCACCTCTATATTAAAAAAACAATCAACGCCAAATGCCTAATTAGGCAGTGAATTCAGAATCCAGTGCTGTACATCCAAATAGGTGAATACAGTCGTGGCCAAAAGTTTTGAGAATGACACAAATATTAATTTTCACAAAGACTTCTGCTTCAGTGTTTTTAGATTTTTTTTTTGTCAGACGTTACCATGATATACTGAAGTATAATTACAAGCATTTCATACGTGTCAATGGCTTTTATTGACAATGAAGTGAAGTTTATGCAAAGAGTCAATATTGGCAGCGTTTACCCTTCTTTTTCAAGACCTCTGCAATTTGCCCCAGCATGCTGTCAAATTCTGGGCCACATCCTGACTCATGGCAGCCCATTCTTACATAATCAATGCTTGGAGATTGTCGGAATTTGTGGGGGGTTTTTTGTTCACCCACCTCTTGAGGATTGATTAATGGAATTAAGGTCTAGGGAGTTACCTGGCCATGGACCCAAAATGTCCATGTTTTGTTCCCCAAGCCACTTAGTTATCACTTTTGCCTTATGGCAAGGTGCTCCATCATGCTGGAAAAGGCATTTCTCCTCACCAAACTGTTCTTGGATGGTTGGTAGAAGTTGCTCTCGAAGGATGTTTTTGTAGCATTCTTTATTCATGGCTGTGTTCTTAGGTAAAATTGTGAGTGTGCCCACTCCCTTGGCTGAGAAGCAACCCCACACATGATAGGTCTCAGGATGCTTTACTGTTGGCATGACACAGGGCTGATGGTAGCACTCACCTTTTCTTCTCCGGACAAGGTTTTTTCCGGATGCCCCAAACAATCGGAAAGGGGATTCATCAGAGAAAATTACTTTACCCCAGTCCTCAGCAGTCTAATCCCTGTACCTTTTGCAGAATATCAGTCTGTCCAAAAGTCTTCTCCTCATTGTGCGGATGTACTCACACCTGCCTGCTGCCATTCCTGAGCAAGCTCTGCACTGGTGGTGACCCCACAGCTGAATCGAATGTAGGAGACGGTTCTGGAACTTTCTGGACTTTCTTGGGCAGCCTGAAGCCTTCTTCACAAATGCAGTGGAAATCGTTTTTTGGGGGGATTAAGTTAATTTTCATGGCAAAAGGGGACTTTGCAATTAATTGCAATTCATCTGATCCCTCTTCATAACATTCTGAAGTACAGTATATGCATATTGCCATCATAGAAACTGAGGCAGCAGACTTTGTGAAAATTAATATTTGTGTCATTCTCAAAAAATCTGGCAGTGGCAATCTTCCAAATTAGTGATTTGACTCCATGCAATCCAATGCTCCACCTATGCTTCAGTGATTATTAAACACATGAGCGATAGGTACTGATTGCTCACTGTATTCATTCAGGGAGGAACTGACATGTTTACCAGCCCCCCCGCTCTCATCTGAACAGTGGTGGGGAATCTACTTTTAGAGACAAATCCCACTGTGGCTTCCTTGCAGCCAGTGCCGGGACAAAGTCAGCTGGTGCCATGGGAAAAAAGTGTCAAAATGCGACCCCCCCCAGGGGGAGTAGTAGGCAGGGCTAATAAAAGTGCATGCAGTGCCAAGCTGCAAAATATGGGATGGTTATGGCATGCTCTAAAATTGTGCCATAAGAGTCAGGGACCCCCCACCACACACACACTTCCAGGTGTACTGACCCCTAGAAATGAGAAGGAGACCCAGGAGGAGTGCTTGGGGGTGATTAGAAGGGACCCACTCTCACCCATCCAGGAATACAGACAAATACAGGAAAACGGCCATCAAGGAATACAGGAACCCCCTTCCAGTTAAAGAAGTCTTCTGACCAGGACGACTGCAGGGTGGTGATAAGATGGGTCCCCCATCTGGGAATACAGAAACCTCCCTCCCTCCAGGTAAAGGAGAACCCTGGATAACATGACTGAAGGGGAGGTAATCAGAAGGGAACTCCCACCCAGGAATACATAAACTCCCCCCCCCCAGTTAAAGAAGAACTCCAGATTGGAGAACTGTAGGGGGGAGATAAGAGGGGATCCCCATCTAGGAACATAGGAATTTCCCTCTAGTCAGTGGCGGCTGGTGCTCAAAATATTTGGGGGGGCACTAAAAAACAGAAAAATTCTGAAAAAAAACCCCATCAATAGCAGCCTCCCTGTGCCCATCAAATGCAGCCACTGTGCCATCAAATGCAGCCACTGTGCCCATCAAATGCAGCCACTGTGCCCATCAAACGCCACCACTGTGCCCATCAAATGCAGCCACTGTCCCATCAGACGCTGCCACTGTGCCAAACGCTCCCACTGTGCTCATCAAATGCTCCCACTGTGCCATCAATCGCGGCCTCACTGTGCCATCAAACGCAGCCACTGTGCCCATCAAACTCAGTCACTGTGCCCCCCCCCCTGCCCAGCACTTACCTTCTCTTGGTGGGGCAGCGGATGACGGCGGTGGGTGGCGAGACATGCTCCTCCATGCCCTCGATGTTTTCTCCCGTCATCTACTCCCATCCTCTCCTATAATTGGATGCCTGATCGTTTCAGCCAATAAGGTGACAGCTGGGTAAACTGCGAGCGCCAAGCATAGCGCTCGCTGTTTACCATTTTTGATACCTATTAGAGCCTATTGCTGCATACACAGGGTCAGAATTTCCGACAAGTAAACCGTGTTTTTTTTCCAACAGAATGTTGGCTCAAACTTGTGTTGCATACACACGGTCACACAAATCTTGTCTGGAATTTCCAATTGTCAAGAACACGGTGACGTACAACACGTATGATGAGCCGAGATCGATGACGTTCAATAGGCAGTTCGGCAGTTTTGCTTGATTCTCAGCATGCGTGTTTTTTTGTGCGTCGGAATTGCATACAGACGAACTGAATTTCTGTCAAGAACTTTTTCCGTCTGAAAAATAGACAACCAGCTCTTAATCTTTTGCTGGCGGAAATTCAGACAGAAAAAGTTGGATGGAGCATACACACGGTCGGATTATCCGACCAAAACTCCCATCACACTTTTTTGGATGGAAATTCCGACCGTGTGTATGCAGCATTAGGCTGTAATTCAGGCGTCCGGCACCTGAAAAGGGACGGGCGCCTGAATAGGGGGTGGCAGCGGCGGCCATAGATAGATTCATGCAATGCATAAATCTATCTATTGGTGATAGAGGGGGTGGCAGGGGAGAGGGGGCGGTGCCCGTGCGCCCTTATGGACGCACCGCCACTGCCTCTAGTTAAAGACCCCCAGCTAGGAGGACTGTGGGGAGGGGTGATAAGAAGGGACCCCAATACAGGAATCCCCCTCTCTTCCCCTTCCAGTTATAGAAGATCCCCAGCTATGAGGATTTCAGGGGGTGATATTAGGGGACCCCCATCCAGGAAAATAGGAACTTCTCTTTCTCACCACCAGTTAAAAAAGACCCCCAGCTGGGAGGACTGCAGAAGGGTGATGGGGGGGACCCTGCTCACACCTCTCTAATAGAAAAAAAGAGCACTGGCCAGGCAGGCAGCATTCAACCCCCCCTGGAGAAGGTGAATAGTGTGTGGTTACTAGTGACTGTAAACAGATGCAGAGAGTCATACACACACAGCAGCCCAAGAGGGGGATGAGGAGGGGGTGACTCACACACACAGTAGCAGATAAGGAGGAAGAATTCCTGCACAGCTCCGATGTCTGCAATGGAGCTCTGGGCTGTCACTGATGCTTCTCTGTTCTCCATGCTGCTGAAAATTTTCTCCCTTCACTGTACTGGGAAAGACGATATTGGGGTCTGTAGAAGGGGGAGTGTGGAGGATCCACAGTGGAGGCGGGGAGAAGCATGTACAGGGAGTTGAAACCCCCCCTTCCCTTATTAGTAAAAGCTGTGAAAGACGATAGTAAGGGAGAGGAGGATTGGTGCTGCGGGGCTGCCACTGATTTGTCCGGGTCTCGGACAAACAGAAACCCAGGCAGAGGATTCAAAACCCGTACTGCCTTGGTGAGTCCCAGACAGGTGGCAACCCTAGCCGGGATTGTAACTGTTCCATTTGCTTGTGCTCTCAACCAAACTGCCAAACCATCAAATGGCTGGTGTCATAAGTGATCACATGTGCAGAATCATGGCAACTGAAGATCAAACAGAGCCTAAGATGGCAGCTTCCTTGGCTGAAAAATGATAGGAGGGATTAATTCCACTTTAAATAGTTTGTTTGGGCCAAACTGTCCCAAATGAACGATTTCCATAACTAAGGTGTTTGGCCACTGTATCACTGTATTATATAGCAGTAGCAGTACACAATGTTATGTTTAAGCAGCATTACTGGCAACAAAATCAAGTCAGGCTGAGTGCTTCACAGCCATTCAGAGGAAGCCATGTTTTTTTTTAGGAATGCCTCCCTTTGATTGGCATAGATATCGCAGCAGGCCGATGATGTTATGATTTCCACCTCAGCCAATCAGAGGAAGCCTTGTATTCATTGATAAAAATACAAGTCTTCCTCTGAATAGCCAAGAAACACTTGGCCCAACTTGATTTTGTACTGGCATCAGATGGGAAGTGACCTGTGACACTGCCGGAACACAGAGCTGCGTACTGTATGTAGATGATGCTACTTCAGTAAGATACAACGCTGACACCAGCAGGATAGCTTATTTACACAAATAGTTCCTTTGGGCAAAGCGATCTTTCAAGTGGAAAGAAACATGGACTTGGAAGTTTTAAATCGTTGGGTTTAGATCCGCTTTAAGTGAGAATGTGTTGATAAAGTAGCCTGGTTTGCATTTTAAACTGCAGGTGGGAGGTAAATGGTTAAAACATTCATCCTCATGACAAGACTGTTACAAAATATAAGCCATACAATTATACATATTTATTGCTTTAGAATCGTTTCCATGGTAACCAAATAATTTGGAATTCTTTGCAGAGGAAGAATTCTGCTCTGCAAGTAAAACACAAATGTATAATAATACAATAATGTCATGAGCCAGACCAGCAAGAATTATTTGTACTTACGCTTTTCTCTTTCTTTTGATATACAAGCACTTACAAATGGTAATTTACACCTCAGCGTCACATTCAGCTATACAACTGTAAAGAGTATGTATTTCAATAGGGTACTATTTGTTATTAATATGCTAGTAATAAAGAGGAACTCCAGACTAATAAAAAGTCAAATATTGGTTTAAAACGAAGAGATGAGGAAATCACTGAATGCAATCAAATAATGCACTTTTAATGGGAAAGAAACTTGTTTTTAGCCAGTGCCTGATTCCCTATCATGTTATGTGTCTCTAGCCAATCACTATACTACATCATATTAAGTGATGATATTGTTTAGAAGGACTGATGTGAATGATTCAATGTCCACTGTCATTGGGCGAGAAAGGGGACAACAGACACTGGGCAGAGAGCAAGAGAAATAAAGTTGAAACTCGGGGGGCATACATAGAGGAGGAGCACAAAAGAGGAGGAGAATAGTTTTCTGTTTCTGTATGTGTGCCAGTAAAGATGATATACCCTTACTTACTTCTTTTTCGAAAGAAACTTCTCCTTTAAGCATAGCTTTAAGGAAAGGGAGATGGATGCAATGGGCAATCAATGTCTTCTCAGAAACCACGGGTGCTGGCAAGGCACGAAGCAAAAATAGAACAAATGTATGGACAGCCGCACTCCAAAAGACCGTTTAGGTTGCCTTTTATTGGTAAAAGAAACGTGGAGCACTACAAATCACAGCAGACAATGGGATACACTGACGCGTTTCGCACTGGGGTTCAGTGCTATATCATAGCTATGACTAAGCACTGAACCCCAGTGCGAAACGCGTCAATGTACCCCATTGTCTGCTGTGATTTGTAGTGCTCGGGAAATTAGAAAAATTAGTTTTTTCTGTTTTCGTTTTTTTGCTTTTTTCGGAAATTCAGAAATTCGGGAAATTTGAAAAATTTGTTGTTTTCGTTTTTTTCTTTTTTTTTGTGTTTTTTTTCGGAAATTCGGGAAATTAAAAAAAATCGTTTTCCATTTTTGTTTTTTCATTTTTTTTTTGCTTTGTTCGGAAATTCGAAAAATTCGTTTTCTTGCTTTTTTTCGGAAATTCAGAATTCCGAATTTCCGAAAAGAGCAAAAAAAATTATTTTTAGAATTTCCGAAAAATGCAAAAAAACTAAAAAAACGAATTTCCGAATTTCGGAAATACGGAAATTCAAACAATTCGGAAATTTTAGATTTTGCAATTTCGAATTTTCGATTCTTGAATTTTCGAAATTCCCAATTTTCGAATTTTCGAAAATCCGTTTTTTTTTGGGCTTTTTTCGGAAATTCGAAAAAAAAAATTTTTTTCGTTTTATTCGGTAACATGTGTTTCTGCATACATACCTGGAAATGCACAAACAAATGTGCTAAAACTCACATCACACTTACAGTGACATTAATTCTTAATGGTGCCCAAAACAAAAAACAGGTGCAGGACAACTTTGGTGCATTTGTCACGCGTAGGGCAGCCCATTCAAGCGAATAGGCTGCCCTATGCTGTTGTGTGACAAACGCGCAAAAAAAAATGCAATAAAAAAGTACCGTGTCACGCAGGTGTGAATGGGGCCTCATAGTGACTATACATCATGAGTGTAGCAGTTCCATTCTGTTTTCAGGAGACAATTCTATGCTAAGTGGTCCTATGTGATAAACAATTGACTGAGGAATAGGGATGAATTCAAGGTTCAGTCCAAACACATGGCATTAGCTGAACATCATATACTTTATAGTTGTGGTCTACCACTGCTGTATATGGCACCTTCTGAACTGTCTGTGGTTGCCATGGAAGTGGTGGGTTTAATATCCATTTGCTCAGTATGAGAAGCCACAAGCTCATTATAAATTGTGGCAAATTCCCTCATCTGATCAGTCTCCCAGCTGACCAATTTGACCTAACATATGTGTGATGATATTAGTTAAGGATTTGAAACGTTGAACGGTTCCCCACAACAACCAGTCAGGTTAATCCTCTGTCTTCTGGAAAAATAACAAAAGGCATTTGATTGGTTTACTTTGTAAGATATTAAAATAAAGGATTTGGCGCTATACATGTTCATAGAAAAAAACTTTGCACAAATAATAAAATATACAATGCATCAAACATGAATATATGCACTAGTGAAATAAATTGTCATAATAGCAAGCAAAAAAGTCCATAAGTGATAAATCCCAACACCAAATCGAAATGCTCTGAGATAAAACTTTGATTGGTTCACTTGTATACCCATTTAAGTTATCCTAACTGTATCCCCATGGCGGCAATGAGCAGGGTGATTTTCAGTAAAAAAAAAACATTGTACGCTGTGAATGGATCCCCTAATGGGGCTTCGAAAAGGAGCTGTGACTGAAAAAACACACTAATTGGGGGAAATAGCTCTGGTCTCACTACTTCCTACCTCTCATGCCTCTCTATTTACCCTTTATGTGATTGCCTCACTGGTCAAGGAGCTGGCAGGGTGCTGTACTAGGGTTTCTGGAAACTTCACACCACCCTACCTGTGTTTCTCTCAAGAACCCTCAGCCCTGATGTATAGTTTTTCTCCTGTCCTAGGTAGAGGCATTACAGGGCCTGCCTAGGGACCAAACCTGGAGTCCCAATGTTCCAGGCCTTGTGAAGTGACGTATGTTGGTTTCCCTGTATACCCAACTGCAGAATGTAGCTAAAGACGCAGAGTTTAAACGTAAGACAGGTTGGTGGAGATAACTGCTTGTTCTGTAAAACATTCTCAAAATGCTTTTTCCTTCCAGTGATGCCATGAAAGTCAACAGTCAGGACAGATAGGAACAGACCATTTCACCAGCTAGAAAAGAAAGAAAAAGACATGGTCCAAGCAGGGGTGGACTGACAACTCATGGGGCCCCGGGCAACAGGAGATCATGGGGCCCCCTGTATCCCCGCCCACACTCAAGCCACACCCACACAAAGCCCCACCCCCCAGCTTGCACTGCATGGACGCCTCAATTCTAGGTTGAACCTGAGATAAACAGTGCACAGGGGGCAGCACGGCAGAGCATTGGATGTCAATCAAGCACAGTACACAGGGGGCAGCAGGGCAGAGCATGGGGGAACTATGGCAAAATATAGAAGTCAGCAGGTCATAGCACAGAGGGTCAGAAGGGCACAATATGTGTGTGTGGAGGGCAGGAGGGCACACTACATGGAGAGCAGCAGGGCACATTATGGGGCACACCAGGGAACATTACAGGTTGGGGGGGCACAGAAGGTCACATTACATGGGGGGGCAGCAGGGAACATTATAGGGCACATTACATGGGGGGAGGCAGAGGGGCACAGCATGGAACATTACATGGGGCAGGAGGGCACATTATGGGGTACAGCAGAGTATATTACATAGGGGCATGAGGGCACATTAAGGGGCACAACAGAGCACATTATGTGGCATATTACAAGGGGACAAGAGGGCACATAATGGGGCAAAGCAGGGCATATTACATGGGGGCATGAGGGCACATTAAGGGGCACAGCAGAGCACATTAGGAGGGATAAAATCTCATATTATGGGGCACAGCAGGGCGCATTATGAGGCATAGCAGGGCATATTACATGGGGGGAAATAGGATACATTATGGGGCACAGCAGGGGATATTACATGGAGCAAGAGGGCACAGTAGGGTGCACACAGAAGAGCACACTATGGGGCACTGAATGATGCATCAAGGGGCACACAGCAGGACAAATCAAATGGCGCACAGCAGGGTACAGGGCACATCATGGGGCATACAGGAGGGAATTGGGCACACAGTGGGGCACATAGTAGGGCATGGGGCACACAGATGGCACATCATGGGGCACACCACAAGGGCACACAGTAGAGCACATCATGGCGCACACAGTAGGTCATGGGACACATCACAGGGCACATCATGGGGCACACAGCAGGGCATGGGGGCAGGCAGCAGGGCATGGGGACACACAGCAGGGCATGGGGCAGGCAGCAGGGCATGGGGGCGCACATCAGAGCATGGGGCAGACAGCTGGGCATGGGGGCACAGAAAATGGTATGGGGCAGACATCAGGGCACGGAGCAGGGAACGGAGCAGGGCATGGGGCAGACATCAGGTCATGGGGGCACAGAACAGGGCATGGGGTACACATCAGAGCATGGGGGTACACATCAGAGCATGAGGGCACACATCAGAGCATTGGGGGAAAGAGCAGGGCATGGGGCAGACATCAGGGCATGGGGGCACAGAGCAGGGCATGGGGGCACCGAGCATGGCATGGGGTAGACATCAGAGCATGGGGCACACATCAGGGCATGGGAGCATAGAGCAGGGCATGGAGCAGACAGCAGGGCATGGGGGCACACATCAGAGCATGGGGGCAAAAAGCAGGGCATGGGGCAAAGAGCAAGGCATGGGGGCAGACATCAGGGCATAGGGGCAGACAGCAGGGCATGGAGGCACGGAGCAGGGCATGAAGCAGGGCATAGGGTAGACAGCAGGGCATGGGGTAGACATCAGGGCATGGGGGCACAGAGCAGGGCATGGGGCAGACAGCAGGGCATGGGGCACACATCAGAGCATGGGGCAAAGAGTAGGGCATGGGGCAAAGAGCAAGGTATGGGGGCAGACAGCAGGGCATGGAGGCACGGAGCAGGGCATAGGGTAGACAGCAGGGCATGGGGGCGCAGGGCATGGGGTAGACATCAGGACATGGGGGGAACAGAGCAGGGCATGGGGCAGACAGCAGGGCATGGGGGCACACATCAGAGCATTGGGGCAAAGAGTAGGGCATGGGGCAAAGAGCAAGGCATGGGAGCAGACAGCAGGGCATGGGGACACAGAGCAGAGCATGGGCAGACATCAGGGCATGGGGCAGATATCAGGGCTTGGGGCAGATATCAGGGCTTGGGGCAGAGAGCAGGGTATGGGGCAGAGAGCAGGGTATGGGGCAGACTCTAGGGCATGGGGCAGTGTTCAGGGCTTTGGGGCACAGAGCAGGATGCTGGGCACATATAGGGACACAGGACAGCATACAAGCTTTCCTTCCTAGATGCAGAGTAGCGCGGTAGGCGGCTGTAAACATACCTCTCATGATGCGCTCCACCCCGCCGGCCCCTCCTCCCTTCTCATCCGTCTGAGCTGATGACAAATACAAGCACCTGGGGTGGACAGAAGGGAAGGAGGGGCCGGCGGGGAGGCGCGCATCACAAGAGGTCTGTTTACACTGCAGTCTCTTAGCAGGGAGCAGTGATTCGGGACCCAATTTACCCGTCAGCTAGCTGTGATTGACGGGTAGATCAAAGGGGAAGCTGTCATGGGGCCCTCTACTGGTCACGGGCCCTCGGTCCGTGCCAAAAGTGCCCGATGGTCAGTCCGCCCCTAGGTCCAAGGTTTTGCTATGATTTCAGTACTTAAGTCTCCAGCCCGAAAGGGTTATGCACCTAGAATATATGCCCATTATGAACTGATCTAAAGTGCTCAACAGGTGCCCCTAGGGGGTGATATTTCTGTTGTTTCTCCCAACAAGCTGCCATCTTATCCTCCTCTCCCCTCTGTGTATGACTGGTATTTTAATTGTTTGTTTAAAACAAACCTAAAGAAGTTTGGGATTACTAAAAAAACAAACATACACTACATACTCACCTCCATGTTGCAGCAACGATGTGACAATGCAGTTCCTCCAGTGCTTACTGCAGCACCGGGCTTCTGGAAGTTGGGGGGGGGTTGCAGCCAAACGCTGAAGGGTGAATGCAGCTATCAAACAGACAGCTGACTGGTTCCCGAAAATATTGTCCAGATACATCTTGAACCTGTCGTGTCTCTTCCCTGTCAGCTGATAGGAAGCAATAGCCCACTATCAGCTGACACTGGGTCACAAGAGTACAAAGTAAATGTACTCTTTGTAAACTTAAAGAGAAGTACAACCCAAAAAAGATTTGGCCATACTTATCTTTTAAAGTAAAACTTGTCTAGATTATGGCCAAACTATATGCAGAATATATATTTTTTTTTCATTCAATAGTTTGTATTGTATAAAAGGATGAAGGTTTGCAAACTCAAGAAAGTTACAAGATGTTCGTATGAGTTGACATAGCTTGAGACATGGATATTACAATAAACTAGTCAGCTAGAAGGCAATCACAAATCCCACAAAGCTTAAAGAGGGTAGTACTTTATCCATAAATCTATGCATAACCCACAATGTGATAATTAGCATTTGATATTACAGGGTAAAGAGAGGAGGGGAGAGGAGGAGCACCCCGGAATTCATGAAATATTAACTAGAAAGCCAAATGCAGGACCTCAGGAGTTACAGATTAATCAGATGTCAATCAAAATCTAATGGCAAAAAGTGGGAAACCCATGGGCCCCTCGTTTTATGGGCGTATCCATAAGTTTTGCAATCAGTTTTTAATTAGTAAAGATCTAATGTATTTTATTTTTCATAGCTGTCAAGGTAAGAGAGTCTGAAATCTTAGCGTTTGCAAAGCCTTCTTTGGTTGCCATGAAAATATGTGTCACCAGTCTATGCAGAATATATTTTTAGTAAGGTTTTTAAGAAAGGTCAGTAACAAGACATCTGACAACTCTTTCAAAGCAGTTTTCCTTGAAAAAGCAGTATAATTAAAATACATAAACAATATTGTCAAAACAATTTTATATACAGTATCCATAAGAACATACGTTTAGCCATAAGACTGTAAAATAATACTTATTAGCAAATCTTGTTAAATACAGTAGAAATGCAACTAAAGTCTGACTTCTGCAAATTAACATAATCTTAAAAAAAGAAATAGAGAAAATAATCGAGCCTTTTATAAACACTAATGCATAGGTTTGTGTCGTTTTTAATTACAAATATTGGAAAGGTTCTAGGCTGCACATTCCATAGATAGAGCAACGGACTTTCCATCTACATCCCAACTGGGAGGTATGGTGGAAAAGTATGAGGGTATAGCCTCGTACACACGACCGATTTTCTCGTCCAAAACCGGCAAGAAAAGTGCCGCGAGAGCTTTTTCCTCGAGAAAACCATTCGTGTGTATGGTTTTACGACGAGAAAATTGCCGTGAATCTCGACAAGAAAATAGAGAACCTGCTCTCTATTTTCTCGTCAGGATTCCAGATTTCCTCGTCGTGTTTCTCGTCGGCCTGTTTTGTGATGAGAAAATGGTTCGTGTGTATGCTTTTACGACTCTTCAAAAAGCGCGCATGCTCAGAAGCAAGTATGAGACGGGAGCGCATCTTCTGGTAAAACAAGCCTTCGTAATGGAGATAGCACATTCGTCACGCTCTAAATTATTGCATCGTTTAAATGTTGTGCATTGAAATCTTCTTTAGAGTGTTACATTAATCCAAACGAATGAACTTCTTTTGCTGCTGATATTCACACAGAGTTATGACTATCTTTTTTTATCCTTTTTCATGCTGCTCTTAAGAAGATTTAGGTGTATTATATCGTGCAAGATCTTCTGAATATTTTACATTTTTACATTTTTCAAACTGATGTTAATTGTAATTTGGCAATGTTTTGATAGTGATCTCCCATTGAATATTTTAATATATATTTGTTACATTTTACACCCTATTTTTTTAAAATAAGATTGTTATTCATTTTTTGGGTTTGGTATCTGTCCCTTTTTTTGGCTGTCAAATGTCTCTGCTTACTCCAAAGCTAAATTGTAATTTTATTAAAAATACACATAGTCAAGTATGAACTTAAACAAAAATAACATTTATTCATGTTTCAAATAAAATAAAGAGAAGACAGCGCTGGAGAACCTGCTGGCATTTGTGCATCCCAGGGACCCCAGACCACACATCAACCCTGTGTGGACACTAAAATTGGGAGCTTGAGAGAAGGCCAACATTTCTGAGCACAATCTGATGCTGGCCTCCCAGAGGTCAGGAACAGCAGCAGGTGAGATATATGTCCCAAGTGTGTGGTACTACAACAGGCTGCTTTCTGTCCGACCACAATGAAGCAAGGCCATCACTTCCTCGTCTTCCTGGCAACCTTCCCTGCAACCTTTCCTGAAGCCTTCCCTGCAGCCTTCCTTCTTCGTTTGGCTGGAGGCTGGGCCACTGGAGGGGTACTCCTGTCAGGAGGAGGAGGAGGTGGAGGAGAAGGGGGTGGGGCAGAAGAAGAAGGTGGAGGTGGAGGAGAAGGGGGTGGGTCAGAAGAACAAGGTGGAGGTGGAGGAGAAGGGGGTGGGCCAGAAGAAGAAGGTGGAGGTTGAGGAGAAGGGGGTGGGCCAGAAGAAGAAGGTGGAGGTAGAGGAGGAGGGGGTGGGCCAGAAGAAGAAGGTGGAGGTTGAGGAGAAGGGGGTGGGGCAGAAGAAGAAGGTGGAGGTGGAGGAGGAGGTTGAGGTTGGGACAGTTGTGCCACCTCACAAATAGCGGTGTTGGGGGTAATTTTTTCCATCACCCCCTTGTTCAGCAAGGTGATGAGCAGGGGCTCGCATAGGAGGCGTTGCTCCATGCTCATCACCTTGAACTTTGCCTCCACTAGGCTGGCAATGGCCTCGTCAGGGGATGTGGGCTCCTTGAGGGTGGCATGGGCCTCTTTAATAAGGGCCATTGCTGCCTCACTGGTGGTCCTGTCCCTCCTGCTTCTTTTGGGAAGTTGGATGGGAGGCACCTGTGATCTGGTGCTTCTCCTTTGCCCTGCCACCTCCTGGCTGCCACTGGGCCCTGCCACCTCCTGGCTGCCACTGGGCCCTGCCACCTCCTGCCTGCCACTGGGCCCTGCCTCCTCCTGCCTGACAGTTTCCAGACCCTCCTCCTGGCTGATTTCATCCTGTGTATGAAAAAGAGACATAGTTTAATATGTTGGTTTAATCTTTGCATCCAAAATTCAGATCATGATTGAAGCAATTCGAATGTAAATCCAGAAATCATTTTGACCAATTTACAACTACATCAGATTGACTATTTAGCACCCAATTTAGGCCAGACTAATGTCACGAGATCTTGATTTCACTTGTGGAACCCAAAATAGTTTATGTTTGTCATCTTGACATTTTTGTCAAACATTAATTTTATCCCAATACATTTTCTATAAATACTATACCTGGCTCCAGATGGCCAAATCAGGTTCATCCAGGATGGCTGCCTCCTCTTGCTCCAGAGAAGGCTCAGGTTGGCTGCAGGGAAGTCTGGGGGGAAGAGTGGAGAGTGATGGCCTTGTCTCAATGTGGTCATCCAGAAAGGACATCCTGCTGTAGTACCACAAATTCGGGACATACACATCATCTGCTGCTGCTCCTGACCTCTGAGAAGCCAGGACCTTAGAGCGCTCATTCCTGTATGTGCCTCTCAAGCTCCCAATTTTAGTGTCCACCTGTTTTGCTGTGGCTGTGGGCACCTTGGTATGCACAAATGGGAGCAGGGTCTCCAGCGCTGCTTTTCTCACCCCTTTTTTTTGTGTATGGGGTTTTTGGTCTCCCACAGAGCGGGCAGCTCCCTTACCCGGTCTATAAATTCCGCAAGGAATTCCTTGTCACTTATAAAGACATTCATTTTGGGTCTGCAAGTAAAATAAATAATATATAACTAATGTGAGGCACACAGTCTAACCTCCTTAAAATCTTAGTCACCATATATATCCTACAACATTCTCCAGACAGTATAGGCCAACAATTAGTCAAAGTCACAAAATCACATACCTTCGTTCGCACGTCCGTCACTTGAACTCCTCTCTCCGCACAACGAACGTAGTATAGTCACATGTGTGTTTGCTATATATACACCACGCATTCGTCAAACTACGCACACGTCGCCCGCCCATGACGTTCTAACTAACATCTTTTCCCCGCCCCTTCTCTTTCGGCGCGCAGACAGATATGGCGGATTTACAGCAGGTGTCTGATAATTCCTCCAAAAACGAGGAGGAGACAAGCCCGGAGACCGAGGAAACGTCACGATCAAGGAGGAGATTCAAGGCATCTAATATGTCTTTTGCGGAGATGGCGGAGATGGTGGACATATTGCTCAAGTCTGATTATGACGCAAAGCATGGGCCGTATAGCAAACCTAATAGAAGGAAGGCCAAAATCCTGAGGAAAGTCGTGAAGAGTCTGAAGACGAATTTCGGGGTGAAACGCTCAAATGAGCAGCTCAGAAAGAGGTGGTCAGACCTCAAACTGAGGGAGCCAGAGCAGTTAAGGAGCATTAAGAGAATGCTAGCAAAAAGTAAGTAAAATGTACACTTTTCTGCTATTAAGGTTTTTCTCAAATTACATGTTGCTCCTTTTTGTTTATTTTCATATTGAACTCCCTTCCAAAATGTCCTAATTTCGAACTTGGTTTGGCACAGTAATCATTCGTTACGTTACAGACACTTCGTTCGGCCACTATCCGCTGTTTTGGCTTATTTTACAGCCCCAAAAGAAAATAGACATCTGCCTGTTTTTTACAAATTGTTGTTCCTAAATTTTTGGCTAGATGATGTGTTTGTAAAGAGAATGAAATGCAAACTTTAATCAGTGTAAAGGAGAGGACACTCAGCAGCTGGTACCACATCTGTACTTTGGAGCACTATAGTGTGGGCCAACAGAACCGCCTTTTTTGGGTGTCCCACACAGGTGCATCAGTGAATTTTTGTGGTGCCTCCATGTCTAAAAATTTACATCCAAAATGTGAATACTAAACCTATTTTTTGTTCCAAATAATGCATTCATCTTTAGAATCCGCACAAACACACACTTGTACCCCACTTCCAAACAATTTAGCCTGTTTTAATTTTTCTGAGAGAATTTCAGTGTGATAAATAGACCTTTTGTTTGATTCTCATAGGGGAGAGAAGACTGGGAGGAGAACACTCCAGGGAGCACAGGAACCCCACAGCTTCACAACAACCCCAAACTCCCAAAGACCCACAACCGAAGGATGTTGAGGAAGTTGAGGTGGAGGAAGGAGAAGTGCAGGAAGGAGAGGTGGATGACGTTGTGGAACTGGTCACCACAACAGGTCAGTATCTGTCACCACAGCTTCAGGTAAGAGATGTAGGCCTGCAGAGTTATAATACCTTTTTATTTTGTTTTTAGGGGATGTAAATGTTGTGGTGAAGGATAGTACACGTTTCTCTGCTGACAGTGCCCTCCGAATAATACAGCAAGTGATGGAATGTAGCACGGAACTGGACAGAATAAAGCAAATAATTCATGTGATGGATCAAACATTTAAAGACATTCTAGATGTATTGGGGAGAATCGAATAAGTCAACCAAACCCCCATTTTTGTTTCAGGAATGACTGTTCTTCAACCTTTTAAACTCTTTTTGACAAGCAAACCAGCCAAAAAATGAATATGCACACAGTGTGTCAACATGGGCTATCTGCCATCAGGGGATATCCATGTACGTCTTTTGGGGGTGCAACCCCTTCCTCGTATCTAAAGTAGGTGAACTGAGGAAGGGGTTGCACCCCCAAAACACGTCCATTGATCACCCCTGATGGCAGATAGCACATGTTGACAATAGGGATCAGGAGTCTAAAATCCCTATTGGAAATTACTTTAAAATGTGTGCATATTCAATTTTTGGCTGGGCAAGGGGTGGCAAGACCCCATATTATGACGGGCACATAGAGACATAGTTTGTGTAAGTGAATGTCTCAGATTGCTCAGAGATATCCAAAGTTGTACTTTTTGGAATGCAACTGTTGTTTTTGTATTTTCCTAAGAAAAGAATTGGCGGTTTGTGGCCAGGACAAAAAAAAATTAAAAAAGTAAACGTGTGTGAATGTGCACAGAGTAAAATGTTTGAACACAAACAACGTGTAGCTTCTTTTTTTCAATACGCTCTAACCTTATTTGTGTTTTTTTTAAGGTTACATAGTGAAATGGTTGTTATTTACTAAAGGAAAATACACTTGGCACTACAAATGCACTAAGACAAACTAGGAGACAGGAAACAAACAAAAGTTAAAAGTTGAAATCAGAATTTTATTTAGCTCATTCTCCATGAATCTTTAGGCATAGCCTGGCATAGAAATTGCCCCCCTACCCGTGAAATATTGCATATATTTCTCCCGAACCTCACGGGCATTTTGGGGGGGCAAGCCAGGACGGGCAGATTCAAGGCCCGGCAGGGGATTGGCAGATGAAAGTCCAGCCTCAGGCAATACTGTGGCCATATAAGAAGTGGATTTTCTGCTGAGAAAGTTGTGTAGCACACAGCAGCATAAAACTACATAGTTTATTTTGTAGTCCGCCAAGTGGATGGAAGTCATAAAAATGCGGAACCGGCTGGCCATTATGCCGAAGGCATTTTCAACGACTCTTCGGCCCCTGGCCAGCCGGTAATTGAACACCCTCTTCTCTGGGGTCAGGGTCCTCTGAGGAAATGGCCTCATAAGATGCGGTCCGAGCCCGAAGGCTTCATCAGCCAAAAAAACAAAGGGGAGTCCTTCAACATTCCCTGCATCCGGTGGCAATGCAAGGTCGTCACTCTGGAGACGGAGGGCAAACTCCGTCTGGATGAAGGATCCCCCATCGGACATCCGGCCATTCTTCCATACATCAACATAGAGGAATTCATACCGTGCTGACACCACCGCCATCAGCACAATGCTATGAAACCCCTTGTAATTGAAGTAGTAGGACCCAGAACGGGGTGGCGGCACGATGCGGACGTGCTTCCCGTCTATGGCACCACCGCAGTTGGGGAAGTCCCACCGCGTGGCAAACTCCGATGCCACAGTCTGCCATTCCTGTGGCGTGGAAGGAAGCTGGGGAGTCAAACAAGATGAAAAAAATTTCGAATTTTAAAATATTACATTACAAGGAGATTATAATAAAAAACATTAGAGGCCAACATCAATCAAATTCTCAGTTTATTAATCTGTTTTTAAGAAGTATAATGGAAGGCTCATGTTTCATATTCATCACCCCCTCTGATGGTCCATTAAAAAAATATTTTGGGGGGGGGGGTAGATGTGTTTGGCCACAGGATAGCATTGCAGTGGCGGTGCGTCCAGAGTGGGCGCTGGAGCACTGCCACCTCTCTCCTGTGCCCGTCACTCCGAACAATACATCGGTTCATGCCTTGCATTAACCTATGTATTGTCAATGCCGCCCACTATTCTGGTGGATGGCCCCCTGTTAAGCGACCAACATATGAATAACTGCAGCATTTATGGGGTGAAAATTGCATATCAGAAACAGGGAGGCAAATAGGCTTGCACATTACAGCCTGAGGGATGTAATTGGCTTCATAAAAGTTAAATAGGTGACGCAGGGGGGGGGGGACATTCCTTGGGTAAACACTGACAGGCTGCTCTGCCAATCATGTTCACCAAGTCTGTTTAATGGTAACATGATTGGCTGATGCAATATCAAGGGCAGGAGAAGACATCAAGGACAGAAGAAGGATGGCGCTGACCACAAGAAGGTAAGTGCAGGGCTGGGGGGAACAAAATGGCTGCTTTGGAGGGAACAAAATGGCTGCATTGGGGGGAACAAAATGGCTGCATTGGAGGGAACAAAATGGCTGCATTGGAGGGAACAAAATGGCTGCATTGGAGGGGGCAACTGGGGGCGTTTAATAGGCACAGTCGCAAAAAAGGAGGAAGTTTATTTCCTAAATTGGGGTTGGACCCCCAAACATTTGGAGCAACAGATGCCCCTGCTGGAAAGCTTAGTGAAGGGAAATATGCATGGAGGAGAAAAAAGAGGCATTTAAAAACTTCCAGCATGCATGGGGACAAAGGGGACATTCTCAGCATATTACAATCATGGTAATTAGGGAAGGATGAAAGAAATACAATACATTAGCATACATGGAATACATAAAATGTGATGTTAATGGAGAAAACTTACCATAATATAGTCCTCCTGCAGGACTTGTATAATAGCAGAACAGGTGTCTGGGATTATGAGGCCCAGAGCCTGGGGGGAGATGCCTGTCGTGAACTTCAAGTCCTGAAGACTTCTCCCTGTCGCCAGGTAACGTAACGTGGCGATGAGCCTCTGCTCAGCACTGATGGCTTCCCGCATAATGGTGTCCTTCCTGGTAATATAGGGGGACACCAAAGCCAACAGTTCCTGAAAAACGGGGTCAGACATCCGCAGAAAATTCCTGTAGTCCTCAGGAATATTCTCGACGATCTCCCGCAGCAGAGGCATATGGCAGAATTGGTCCCGCTGGAGCAACCAATTCTTGGTCCATGAACTCCTCCTCACACCGTTCATGGACTGGTCTTGGTCCAAAATAAGCAGACCAACACCAAGCGCACGCACAGCACGAACTCGACAACGAGAATGTCCAGGCGACATGGCTAGGAAACGGTCGTCTGATCAGAACGTACAGAACAGAACGCACTTTAGAACAGCAAGGCCTATGAATAACGAACTGAAAATCAGAAACGAACGGGCAAGAACGCACTGTAAAACAGATACGACCTGCCTAGACGCCCTGAAAGTCAAGATACGAACCCACAAGCACAAACTGAACCGCAGAAAACGAACTGAAAAGCACGAAGACTGAAAAGCGCGAATCGTCTCTTCCCAAACTTTTACTTCACACGCGGTAACACGAGATCAGCAAAAGCAGCCCAAGGGGTGGCGCCAAGGAAATCGATCTTCCCCTTTATACTGCCGTCGTACGTGCTGGACGTGACCACGGAGAACAACGACGAGATTTGGAATTGTCAGTGTGTACGCATGGAAAGCTTGACGAGAAACTCGTCAAGGTTAACAAGAATCTCGTCGAAAAAAACGACGAGATTGTTACGACGAGAAACTCGGTCGTGTGTACAAGGCTTATGACTGTGAACCTGTTCCAGAATTCGGAGTAAATAACATTTGTTGATGACCTTTCTAGAACCTTGCTAGAACTGAACCACTTCTAGAGGATGGCCCAAGTCCTCCGATCCTTCCCTCTCAATAAAAAATGTGATTTTCTTGTGGTTCCCGCACCCGCAAACACGCTGCGGACTGAGATGTGTGGGGGTGCCATTCAGAATGAATGCCAGCCCTGCGTGTCTCGTAAGAGCAGTGCAATTTGGCGACGGGTGGTTGAGGGTGCAAGAACAGGTGCGATTCCTGTTCCCGCAACCAGCCCACAGACTGTGGGCAAGCGTGAACTGAGCCTAATGCCCTAACCATCTCAACCTGTGGCCCTCCAGCTGTTGTGGAACTACAAGCCCTGTCATGCCTCTGCCTTTGGAAGTCAGGCTTGTAACTGCCAACTAGGGATGAGCTCGGTGTTCGAGTCGAACATACGTTCGACTCGAACATCGGCTGTTCGATCGTTCGACGAAGATCGAACGATTTGGGCCGTTCGCGCCTAATTCGAGTGACGCGAACGGCCCACAATGCACTACGCCATCACAGTGTCATCCAGGCGCTGTGATTGGCCAAGCATGCACTGTGACCCCGCATGCTTGCCCAATTACAGCGCCGGCAGCGAGGAGAGCAATGATTGGCCACAGGCAGGATGCCTGTGGCCAATTATTGCTGAGGGTGTTTAGTACACGCCCCACACTATAAAAGGCCGCCAGCACGGCGGCCTAGTGTAGTGTGTTCCGGAGCAGGGAAAGAGAAGCATAGGCAGGGACAGTGACATTTTTTTTTTCTTGCTTAACCTGGATTCCTTTAGTTTAGGGAAAGAGAAGGATAGGTAGGGAGAGTGTCAGTGTGTTTTACTGTGCGAATCCTTGTTTCTAGGGACAGGGAAGGACAGTGAGGGAAATTCTCCTTGTGCTATAGTGTGCTAAAGCATTGATCATCAACCATCTTTAAAAAATCATTTTTTCTAGGGACAGAAAACTATAGGTAGGGAGAGTGTCTTACTGTGCGAATCCTTGTTTCTAGGGACAGGGAAGGACAGTGAGGGAAATTCTCCTTGTGCTATAGTGTGCTAAAGCATTGATCATCAACCATCTTTAAAAAATCATTTTTTCTAGGGACAGAAAACTATAGGTAGGGAGAGTGTCAGTGTGTTTTACTGTGATAATCCTTGTTTCTAGGGACAGGGAAGGACAGTGAGGGAAATTCTCCTTGTGCTATAGTGTGCTAAAGCATTGATCATCAACCATCTTTAAAAAAACATTTTTTCTAGGGACAGAAAACTATAGGTAGGAAGAGTGTCAGTTTCTTTCACTGTGATAATCCTTGTTTCTAGGGACAGGGAAGGACAGTGAGGGAAATTCTCCTTGTGCTATAGTGTGCTAAAGCATTGATCATCAACCGTCTTTAACCACTTAACAACCACCTGCCGACAAATAACGTCGACAAGGTGGTTGCTTAACTCTGGGAGGACGTTATATAACGTCCTCCCAGAATCGCGCTCCCGCGCGCCCCCTGGGGCGCGCACACGGGAAACTCCGTGACCGCCGGGTCCAGAGGACCCGGCGGATCACGAATCGCGGTAAATCGCCGCTGATAGCGGCCGTTTACCACGTGATCGCTCCGTCAAATGACGGAGCAATCACTTGTAAACAGACCGGCATCATTTGATGACGCCGGTTCCTCCCTCCCCTCTCTGTACCGATCGGTACAGTGTGAGAGGGGAGGGGGAGGGAGCGGATGGCAGCAGCAGCACTGTGGGCTGGATCTGTGACAATTGCAGTCACAGATCCAGCCATCCATCCATCCCTGCTCAGCCATCCCTGTGCTATACCCTGCCAATACTCTGCAATACACCCTGCCAATACTCTGCAATACCCTGGTGCAATACTCTGCAATACCCTGGTGCAATACTCTGCAATACCCTGGTGCAATACTCTGCAATACCCTGGTGCAATACTCTGCAATACCCTGGCGAAATACTCTGCAATACCCTGGCGAAATACTCTGCAATACCCTGCGAAATACTCTGCAATACCCTGGTGCAATACTCTGCAATACCCTGGTGCAATACTCTGCAATACCCTGGTGCAATACTCTACTATGCAATACCCTGCACAATACTCTGCAATACCCTGCACAATACTCTGCAATACCCTGCACAATACTCTGCAATACCCTGCACAATACTCTGCAATACCCTGCAAAATACTCTGCAATACCCTGCGCAATACTCTGCAATACCCTGCGCAATACTCTGCAATACCCTGCACAATACTCTGCAATACCCTGCACAATACTCTGCAATACCCTGCACAATACTCTGCAATACCCTCCACAATACTCTGCAATACCCTCCACAATACTCTGCAATACCCTCCACAATACCCTGTGCAATACCCTCCACAATACCCTGTGCAATACCCTGCCATACACCGCAATACCCTGCCATACACCGCAATACCCTGCCATACACCGCAATACCCTGCCATAGTCCGCAATACTCCGCAATACTCCGCAATGCCTGGCAATACTCCGCAATGCCCGGCAATACTCCGCAATGCCCGGCAATACTCCGCAATGCCCGGCAATACTCTGCAATAACCACTTCCCGCCCTCCGGCCGTCATATGACGTCCTTGACTTTGTGCGGGGATATCTGAATGATGGGAGCAGCTACAGGCATCATTCAGATATTAGCTTTTTCAGCCGGCGATTCCCTACACCATAAGAACAATCATAGCAGCTGTTCCGCCGCTTGATCATTCTTACGGGAGGCGAGAGGGGATGTCCCCCCCCCCCGCCGCCCTCCGGTGCTTCTACCGACTCACCGCTACGATCAAAGCCAGGATTGTTGGTTTTTTTTTTGTATTTTTTTCAGGCTTCCCACCCTAGAGGTGAGATGTGGGGTCTTATTGACACCCCCCCCCCTCATATCTCACTGTAAAGAGGACCTGTCATGCCATATTCCTATTACAAGGGATGTTTACGTTCCTTGTAATAGGTATAAAAGTGATCAAAAAAAATTTTGGGGCGGAAAAACATGTCAAACTAAAATAAATAAAGTAAAATGAACAATAAAAAAAAATATTTTTTTTTAAAGCGCCCCTGTCCCCGTGAGCTCGCATACAGAAGCGAACGCATACATAAGTCCCGCCCACATATGAAAACGGTTTTCAAACCACACATGTGAGGTATCTCTGCGAACGTTAGAGCGAGAGCAATCATTTTGGCCCTAGACCTCCTCTGTAACTCAAAACATGTAACCAGTAAAAATATTTAAAGCGTCGCCTATGGGGATTTTTTAAGTAGCGAAGTTTGGCGCCATTCCACGAGTGTGTGCAATTTTTAAGGGCGACATGTTAGGTATCTATTTACTCGTCGTAACTTCATCTTTCACATTATGCAAAAACATTGGGCTAACTTTACTGTTTTTTTTTTTTTTAAACACAAAACATTTTTTTTCCGTAAAAAACGCGTTAAAAAAATTGCTGCGCAAATATCGTGCGAGATAAAAAGTTGCAACAACCACCATTATATTCTCTAAGGTCTTTGCTAAAAAAACATATATAATGTTTTGGGGTTCTATGTAATTTTCTAGCAAACAAATGATGATTTTTACATGTAGGAGAGAAATGTCAGAATTGGCCTGGGTGCTCCAGAACGCCTGAAGGTGCTCCCTGCATGTTGGGCCTCTGTATGTGGCCACGCTGTGTAAAAGTCTCACACATGTGGTATCGCCATACTCGGGAGTAATAGCAGAATGTGTTTTGGGGTGTAATTTGTGGAATGCATATGCTGTGTGTGAGAAATAACCTGCTAATATGACAATTTTGTGAAAAAAAAAAAGAGAAAAAAAAAATCTTGATTTTGCAAAGAATTGTGGGAAAAAATGACAACTTCAAAAAACTCACAATGCCTCTTTCTGAATACCTTGGAATGTCTTCTTTCCAAAAAGGGGTCATTTGGGGGGTATTTGTACTTTTCTGGCATGTTAGGGTCTCAAGAATTGAGATAGGCCGTCAGTACTTCAGGTGTGATCAATTTTCAGATATTGGCACCATAGCTTGTGGACTCTATAACTTTCACAAAGACCAAATAATATCCACCAATTTGTACTTATTTTTACCAAAGATATGTAGCAGTATAAATTTTGGCCAAAATTTATGAAGAAAAAATAGTAATTTGCAAAATTTTATAACAGAAATGAAAAAAAAATCATTTTTTTACAAAATTTTCAGTCTTTTTTCTCTTATAGCGCAAAAAATAAAAAACCCAACAGTGATTAAATACCACCAAAAGAAAGCTCTATTTGTGTGAAAAAAAGGACAAAAATTTCATATGGGTACAGTGTTGTATGACTGAGTAATTGTCATTCAAAATGTGAGAGCACCGAAAGCTGAAAATTGGTCTGGTTATTAAGGGGGTTTAAGTGCCCAGTGGTCAAGTGGTTAAAAAAACATTTTTTCTAGGGACAGAAAACTATAGGTAGGAAGAGTGTCAGTTTCTTTCACTGTGATAATCCTTGTTTCTAGGGACAGGGAAGGACAGTGAGGGAAATTCTACTTGTGCTATAGTGTGCTAAAGCATTGATCATCAATCAGCTTTAAAAAAACATTTTTTCTAGGGACAGAAAACTATAGGTAGGGAGAGTGTCAGTGTGTTTTACTGTGATAATCCTTGTTTCTAGGGACAGGGAAGGACAGTGAGGGAAATTCTCCTTGTGCTATAGTGTGCTAAAGCATTGATCATCAACCGTCTTTAAAAAAACATTTTTTCTAGGGACAGAAAACTATAGGTAGGAAGAGTGTCAGTTTCTTTCACTGTGATAATCCTTGTTTCTAGGGACAGGGAAGGACAGTGAGGGAAATTCTCCTTGTGCTATAGTGTGCTAAAGCATTGATCATCAACCATCTTTAAAAAAACATTTTTTCTAGGGACAGAAAACTATAGGTAGGAAGAGTGTCAGTTTCTTTCACTGTGATAATCCTTGTTTCTAGGGACAGGGAAGGACAGTGAGGGAAATTCTCCTTGTGCTATAGTGTGCTAAAGCATTGATCATCAACCATCTTTAAAAAAACATTTTTTCTAGGGACAGAAAACTATAGGTAGGAAGAGTGTCAGTTTCTTTCACTGTGATAATCCTTGTTTCTAGGGACAGGGAAGGACAGTGAGGGAAATTCTCCTTGTGCTATAGTGTGCTAAAGCATTGATCATCAACCGTCTTTAAAAAAACATTTTTTCTAGGGACAGAAAACTATAGGTAGGAAGAGTGTCAGTTTCTTTCACTGTGATAATCCTTGTTTCTAGGGACAGGGAAGGACAGTGAGGGAAATTCTCCTTGTGCTATAGTGTGCTAAAGCATTGATCATCAACCATCTTTAAAAAAACATTTTTTCTAGGGACAGAAAACTATAGGTAGGAAGAGTGTCAGTTTCTTTCACTGTGATAATCCTTGTTTCTAGGGACAGGGAAGGACAGTGAGGGAAATTCTCCTTGTGCTATAGTGTGCTAAAGCATTGATCATCAATCAGCTTTAAAAAAACATTTTTTCTAGGGACAGAAAACTATAGGTAGGAAGAGTGTCAGTTTCTTTCACTGTGATAATCCTTGTTTCTAGGGACAGGGAAGGACAGTGAGGGAAATTCTCCTTGTGCTATAGTGTGCTAAAGCATTGATCATCAACCGTCTTTAAAAAAACATTTTTTCTAGGGACAGAAAACTATAGGTAGGAAGAGTGTCAGTTTCTTTCACTGTGATAATCCTTGTTTCTAGGGACAGGGAAGGACAGTGAGGGAAATTCTCCTTGTGCTATAGTGTGCTAAAGCATTGATCATCAACCGTCTTTAAAAAAACATTTTTTCTAGGGACAGAAAACTATAGGTAGGAAGAGTGTCAGTTTCTTTCACTGTGATAATCCTTGTTTCTAGGGACAGGGAAGGACAGTGAGGGAAATTCTCCTTGTGCTATAGTGTGCTAAAGCATTGATCATCAACCATCTTTAAAAAAACATTTTTTCTAGGGACAGAAAACTATAGGTAGGAAGAGTGTCAGTTTCTTTCACTGTGATAATCCTTGTTTCTAGGGACAGGGAAGGACAGTGAGGGAAATTCTCCTTGTGCTATAGTGTGCTAAAGCATTCCTCATCAACCATCTTTGAAATCCTTGTTTTTTGGACAGTCAGGGAAATTGTCGTTGTGCTATTCTGTGCGAAAGCAATCATCCTCAACCATATTTAGAAATCCTTAAGTAAAGGGACAGAGAAGGACACCTGAAGGTAGCCCTTATTGCTTTTTTCCCATCTCCCTGCAGGCCATCTATTAGAATGTCTGGAAGGCAAACAAGGAGAGGCAGACAGTCAGGAGGCAATAAAAGAGGGCAAGCAGGCTCTGTGTCTGGGGGCAACAGTGCTGGTCGTGGACGCGGTGCATTGTCATCAGCACATGGCCATGGGACACGCTTGTCCTTCTTTTCGGCAGCTGGACATGTTGAGCCACATCATGCCGAAGACTTGGTAGAGTGGATGACCAAGCCCTCCTCCTCCTCCTCATCCTCTCTCACCCAGGCTCAGGGTACTGGCAAAGCAGCTGCCAAAGCGTCCTCTTCCCTGGTATCAATGTCAGACTCATCATCAGTCACTCCTTCCCTAGACCCACCATGTCCTCCTCCTGAGGAGTCCCCCAAACTGTTTGAGCACAGTGTTGGGTACATGCTCCAGGAGGATGCCCAGCGTTTCGAAGGGTCTGATGATGAAACCCAGCTACAGGAAGGCAGTAGCGTGAGAGCAGACAGAGGGGATGCTCAAGAAGGACACCAATCTGGCAGTCATGTTCCAGCAGCTGCAGCATACTGCCGGATTGGCTCCAGTGATGAGGAGGGAGGGGATGATGAGGTCACTGACTCCACGTGGGTGCCTAATAGGAGAGAGGAGGAGGAGGAGGATGAGGAGGAGGCACATCTCCAACGAGGCAGGATGCCCTTTGGTGGCCAGCGTAAGGGCAGTACACCGACGGAATCACACCGCAGAGCTCCGCCTGTGCAGGGCGCTGCCTCTGCCCGTCATTCAAAAAGTTCTTTGGTGTGGGCCTTTTTTGAGGCTAGTGCATCAGATCGCACAGCTGCTGTTTGCAACATATGTCTCAAGCGTATATCGCGTGGCCAAAACATCAGCCGCTTGGGTACCACATGCCTGACCAGACATATGTTGACCTGCCATGCAGCTCGTTGGCAAGCCTACCTCAAAGACCCACACCAAAGAACAAAGCGGACCTCTCCTTGCACCGCATCAGCTGGGATCTCCAACCCCACTATAACTTCAGTCCTGTCTGAAACATGCACTGAGAGGAATGAAGGTGTAGAATTAGGTGTGTCACAGCCAAGTAGTTGCGGCCACTCTGCTAGCAGTACACCGACGTCCGATTCTAGCAGGCAAATTTCCCTGCCCCAGCTGCTGGACCGTCGAAAGAAGTTCACTCCCAGCCATCCACATGCCCAGCGGTTGAATGCTAGCTTGGCTAAATTGCTAGCGCTTCAACTGCTGCCTTTTCAGTTGGTAGACTCGGCCCCCTTCCGTGAGTTTGTGCAATGTGCGGTTCCTCAGTGGCAGGTTCCCAAACGCCACTTTTTCTCACGGAAGGCTATTCCGGCTCTCTACCGGCATGTGGAAGGCAATGTCTTGGCCTCGCTGGACAGGGCGGTCAGCAGTAAGGTGCATATTACCGCTGACTCATGGTCCAGCAGGCATGGACAGGGACGTTACCTTTCTTTCACGGCCCATTGGGTCACTCTTTTGGCAGCTGGGAAGGATGCAGGACAAGGTGCAGTAGTGTTGGAGGTTGTTCCACCGCCACGCCTCCAAAATGCTACTACTGGTTGTGACACACCTCTCTCCTCCACCCCCTCCTCTTCTTCTTCCTCCATGGCCTCTTCCTGTGGTTTGTCCTCTGAACCAGCAGTGCTCCGTAGCCGTTCAAGGGGCTACGCAAGTACGCAGGCAAAAAGATGCCATGCCGTGCTTGCGCTGGTGTGTTTGGGGGACAGAAGCCACACTGGGGCAGAGGTCCTGTCTGCTCTGCAGGGCCAGGCCGAGAGGTGGTTGACGCCACGCCAGCTTAAGCCAGGAATGGTGGTTTGCGACAATGGCACCAACCTCCTCTCCGCCCTCCGACAGGGACAACTGACCCATGTGCCCTGTGTGGCTCACGTCCTTAACCTGGTGGTGCAGCGGTTCTTGGGCAGGTACCCGGGCTTACAGGATGTCCTGAGGCAGGCCAGGAAAGTCTGTGTGCATTTCCGCAGATCTTATAATGCCAGTGCTCGCCTGGCTGAGCTGCAAAAGGAGTTGAACCTGCCCAAGAACCGCCTTATATGTGACATGCCCACCAGGTGGAACTCAACGTTGGCCATGCTGCAGCGGCTGCACACGCAGCAGAGGGCCATCAATGAGTACCTGTTCGACTACGGCACCAGGACAGGGTCAGGGGAGCTTGGTTTTTTTTCTCCACGCCAGTGGGGCATGATCAGGGATGCATGCACTGTCCTGGCACCATTTGAGGAGGCCACGAGGATGGTGAGCAGTGACAGTGCATGCATCAGTGACACTGTACCTCTTGTCCACCTATTGGAGCACACGCTGCGTGGAATAATGGACAGGGCACTTGAGGCAGAACAGAGGCAGGAAGAGGAGGACTTCCTTGCCTCTCAAGGCCCCCTTTACCCAGACAGTGTTCCTTCTGTCCCACCCATCGCACAGGAAGAGGAGGAGGAGGAGGAGGAGGAGGATTGTGTCAGCATGGAGGTGGAGGCTGGCACTCAGCATCATCAGCAGCAGTCTTTTAGGGATGATTTACAGTCCCAAGAAACCAGTGGACTTGTACGTGGCTGGGAGGAGGTGGCTGCGGATCATGTCGTCCTTAGTGACCCAGAGGACTCCGGACCGAATGCCTCAGCAAACCTACGCTGCATGGCCTCCCTGATCCTGCAAAGTCTGCGGAAGGATCCTCGTATTCTTCAGATCAAGGAGAGGGACCATTACTGGCTGGCCACTCTCCTTGATCCACGGTACAAGGGTAAGGTTGCGGACCTTATGTTACCGTCGCAGAGGGAGCAGAGGATGAGACAACTCCAGGAGGCCTTGCAGAAAGGTCTGTGCAACGCGTTCCCAGAGACTGGGAGGTTACAAACTCCTGGTCCTGGACAACGAGTTGCTGAGGCTTCGGCCAGTCAAAGAAGGAGCGGTGGGGAAGGTGGCCGTCTGACCGATGCGTTCAGACAATTCTTTAGTCCGCAGCCCCAAAGTATGATCGGTTCCAGCAACCATCGCCAGCGTCTGATAAACATGGTGCAGGAATATCTAGGGGCAAGGTCAGACTTGGACACCTTCCCCACCGAAAATCCTCTGGCTTACTGGGTCTTGAGGATGGATCACTGGCCAGAGCTTGCACAGTATGCAATTGAGCTACTGGCCTGTCCTGCATCCAGCGTTCTTTCGGAACGCACATTCAGTGCTGCTGGAGGATTTGTCTCGGATCACAGGGTGCGCCTGTCCACCGACTCGGTTGATCGACTGACTTTCATCAAGATGAACCAGTCTTGGATCACCACCAGCTACCACACACCTGATGCTGATATAACAGACTAATTGATTTTAACATGTCACATCCCTTCAAGACTGATGCTGATGCTGAGTGCCTGTGCTGTTATGTTGACTGGCTATCCTCCTCCTCCGAGTCCTCAATGATACGATTGATGATGATAGCTTGGAAGATCATTTTTGTTTATGGGTGCCGCCACCAGTGGCTAAGGCCCAATTTTTCAGCCCCTGTTTTACAGGGGCGTGTAATTACAATTTTTTTAGCAATAATTTGCCATAGGGCTCATTGCTGTGCTCCAAGTACAGTATCTGTGAGGGGTTGGAGTGTTGTGCCACCAGTGCCTAAGGCCCAATTTTTCAGCCCCTGTTTAACAGGGGCGTGTCATTACAATTTTTGAAGCAATACTTTGCAACAGGGCTCATTGCTGTGCTCCAAGTACAGTATCTGTGAGGGGTTGTAGTGTTGTGCCACCAGTGCCTAAGGCCCAATTTTTCAGCCCCTGTTCAACAGGGGCATGTAATTACAATTCTTGATCTAATAATTCACAGCAGGGCCCATTGCTGCACCCACCAAGAGTAACTCTGAGGGCTTACAGTGTTGTGGCAACGCCACCACCACCACCACCACGAAAGGCCCAATTTTTCAGCCCCTGTTCAAAAGGGGCATGTAATTACAATTCTTGATCTAATAATTCACAGCAGGGCCCATTCCTGCACCCACCAAGAGTAACTCTGAGGGCTTACAGTGTTGTGGCAACACCACCACCACCACGAAAGGCCCAATTTTTCAGCCCCTGTTCAACAGGGGCATGCAATTACAATTCTTGATCTAATAATTCACAGCAGGGCCCATTGCTGCACCCACCAAGAGTAACTGTCAGGGCTTACAGTGTTGTGGCACCAGCACCACCATCAAAGGCCCAATTTTTACTACCACTGTTCAACAATTATATGTAATTAAAATTCCTGATATAATAGTTGACAGCAGGGCGTTCCAGCACCAACCAAGAGTAACTGTGAGTGCTTACAGTGTTGTGCCAACACCAACAACTAAGGGGCCTATTTCTGCAGAGTATATACGGCAGGTCCCTACTTTCAAACATCCAACTTACAAACGACTCCTACTTGCAAACGCAAGAAGACAACAGGAAGTGAGAGGAAATCTACCACTAGGAAGGAAAATTCTCTCCTGTAAGAATTAATATGGGAGAAAGGTGTCTCCTCTGTACTGATGCTTTATCAGCAATCCTTGTTTCAAGAAAAACACCACATTTCAAAAACAGTTGTCATTGGGACGGAAAGTGAGGTGAAATGTTCTGAACAGGGGCACAGACAGCAAAACAAATGTTACAGGGGTGATAACCCTTACCTATGTTTTCCAAAAAGTTTAAAAATAGATTTTTGGGCTGGAGCTACACTTAAACAATGTACCTGTTCAAAATTACAAACAGATTCTACATAAGAACAAACCTACAGTCCCTGTCTTGTATGCACCGCCTGTATACGGCTGTTCAGAGTATATAGGGCCTTTTTTATTTTATGTGCGGGGTTCCCCTTAATATCCATACAAGACCCAAAGGGGCTGGTAATGGGCTGGGGTAGGGGGGGGGGGTCATGGGGTAGCTATGCCATTTTTCTTAAAGATTTTCATCCATATTACCGGGACCAGACATTACATTAAAGCCGCAAGCAGTTTTAAATGGCTTTTTTTTCCTTTAGAAGTGTCATTTTGTGCAGGGACAGTTCTAAACACGGGAAACACGTGGCACTTCACAGGCATACTTTAGACACCCCCCAGGTACGATATTTAAAGGAATATTTGACTCTTTTTTTTTCACTTTATGCATCATTAAAATGACTGCTCCCGTAAAAAGACTGTTTTTAAAACTTCTTTTTGCATTGATACATGTCCCCTGGTGCAGAACCCGGGTTCCCAAACCCTTTTTAGGACAATAACATGCATAATAGTCGTTATAATTAGCACTTTAGAATTCGAACGTTCGCATCCATTGTATTTAATAGGGTTCTAATGTTCGTACGAACTTTCGGTCCGTTCGCGGGTTCTGGTGCGAACCGAACCCGGGGGTGTTCGGCTCATCACTACTGCCAACCTTGCAATGAATCATGGGACTTGTAGTTCCACAACAGTTGGAAGGCCACAGGTTGAGCACCCATGTCAGTTCCACAAGACAACATGGACAACATGGCATGGATATGCCCAAATTGATCAGGAAAATATAAAAAGCACAAGCTGTTCTTCCAAATTGACGTGACAAATACAAAGATAACAGAAAAAAAAAATCTAAGGGTAGTTAGTTATTTGTCACATATCCATCACATCTCATTACAGAAAATTATCATCATCATTATCACAGTGACTAAGTGGTTAGTGTTTCCGCATAGAAGCACTAGGGTCATTGGCTTGAATCTCAACCACTACCTGCTTGGAGTTTGCATGTATTCCCTGTGTATGTGTGTGTTTCCTCCCACACTCCAAAGACAGGCTGGTAGGTTAATTGGATCATGTCTAAATTGGCCCTAGTATTTGTACAGTATGTGTGTTAGAGACCTTAGATTGTAAACTCCTTGTGGGGAAGGGACATATATGAATGCACAAAATATATGCTGTATGTAAAGCACAGCATAGATTTATGGCACTGTAATAAATAGTAAAAATTATCCAAATGGAGGGGTCACCTGGATAAATTAGCCTGGGATGCCCAAAAAGACCAATGAAATCTAAAACAAGCCTACCAACAAGTAAGATTAGGGAAGGGAGCCTTACTCAATATGCAATAATGTTCTCATTTTAAGTGAAGTAGATATTTATTACACTAGAGTGCTCAGAGAGCACAGAAGTGTGTTGAAGAGCAATGGCCCGTGTCTTAAGGCAAAATCATAATGTGTCCTAGTGTGTCCTGAATGTCCTGGGGCTTGTAACACTTCAGCAGCTGGAGTGAGAGGTGGAGCACCCTTTGGTATGTTACTCATTTTTCTTCCCTCTCTGTGATAGATGGCATTGTGAGAAAAGTGACATAAATTGCAGCTCATCCTCTAACAGGAATGTCCCTCTTGGTAGCGTGTAAGACTTCATACAGTGACAAATGTCATTAATGTGCTCCAGAATGTTTAGTGGAATAAGTTACACCCAGAAGAATTGGAGCAATGTATCGTATAATGAAATAAGGACTAATACACGTCTGTAAAGATTCATTCTACTTCTTGGTGTTTCATCGGTTTTCTTAGCATCTCACAAAACGTAATATTCTCTGTAAAATCCCCCAACATTTGGAAAAAATACTGATGTAATTTTTGTGGATTGCCGGAACACATATGATTTTGCACATGTTCCTGCGATGCACAAATGTGACACTAATGGTATCAAATAGAAATAATTCCGCGCTGCCCTAGTGGTAAGCAGCCAACACAACCAATGGACAAATGGTGAAAACAAATAAAAACATAAAAGTGTAGCGCTAAGCATATGAAGTGCACTTAGTAGTGAGTAAACACAGTGCCAAACAATAATAAATGGATGCAAAACAAGTATACAAACAAATAATGAACAAATGTCTATGAGAAACGTAAACCAAAATAGTCTCTGCTATATTCAAATTGAAAATATAGAGTTCAATGAAAAATTCAGTATAAAGTAATAGTACTCCCAAAAAGTGAATCTTGAGTGAAAAACTGTGAATTTTGAGTGAAAAACTGAATGAAGTGGAAATAACCGCCACCAACAAAGAAGAGGCTTACCGGAAATAGTGAACCCTAAAGAACATACGTTCAAAGGGTCAACTAGGCATGGTATAAACCATTGTAGAAACTGGATCCTCAGCTGCAGTTCCAACAAACGTCCCACACACCAAACCAATGAAAAGAGGGTATTCTTCTCTTTACAGACTCTCCAGAGTCTGTAAAGAGAAGAATACCCTCCTTTCATTGGTTTGGTGTGTGGGACGTTTGTCCCGTTGCGGGATCAACGGAGCGATCCCTGCTGAGCAAGCTGATATTTAAGGATCCGCCCGTGTGAAAGGGCCCTTACACTAATGTATCAGGAGTTGTAGATATATAAATTTTTAGCAGTGGTTCCGTGAGATAGGAAAGTTATTTTAAGGGTTCTTCTGAGTGGAAAAGGTTGGGCAAGGCTGCTTTAGTAGCGGTGCACATTCTGTCCTGCAGAAAAATATGGATCTAGCAGTGGAGAAGGAAGAAATGCACCAGCATCAGTGTGAGGAAAAAATGTCCCAGCATTGATGGTGTCACTGGAAGGAAAAAAACATCCCTGATTCAGTGATGTCACTGGAGGAAAATAATTTTCCTGTGTCATTGGAAGGAAAAAATACCTCTGCATCCATGGCATCACTGGAAGGAAAAAATGTCTCTGCATCCATGGTATAACTAGAAGGAAACAATGCCTTCACGTCCATGGTACCACTGGAAGGAAAAAATACCTGTGTCCATGGCATCTTTGAAAGGAAAAAATGTCTCCGGATCCATGGCATCACTGGAAGGAAAAAATGTCTCTGCATCCATGGTATAACTAGAAGGAAACAATGCCTTCACGTCCATGGTACCACTGGAAGGAAAAAATACCTGTGTCCATGGCATCTTTGAAAGGAAAAAATGTCTCCGGATCCATGGCATCACTGGAAGGAAAAAATGCCTCCACATCCATGCCCTCACTGGAAGGAAAAAAATCCCACCGGGTCCATGGCATCACTGGACGGAAAAAATTTCTCCGCATCCATGGCATCACTGAAAGAAAAAAAAAATGCCTCTGCGTCCATGGCATCACCGGAAGTATAAAAATGTCTCCGGATTCATAGCATCACTGGAAGGAAAAAATGCCTCTGCATCCATGGCATTTCTGGAAGGAAAGAATGTCTCTGCATCCATGGCATTACTGAAAGGAAAAAATGCCTCCACATCCATGGCATCACTGGAAGGAAAAAATATCTCCGCGTCCATGGCATCACTGGAAGGAAAAAATTTCTCCGGATCCATGGCATCACTGGAAGGAAAAAAAAATTCCGGATCCATGGCATCACGGGAAGGAAAAAATTTCTCCGGATCCATGGCATCACTGGAAGGAAAAAATGCCTCCGAATTCATGACATCACTGAAAAGAAAAAATGCCTCCGCGTCCATGGCATTACTGGAAGGAAAAAATGCCTCTGCATCCAAGGCAACTCTGGAAGGAAAAAATGCCTCCGCGTTCATGGCATCACTGGAAGGAGAAAATGACTCCGCGTCCATTGCATCACTGGAAGGAAAAAACGCCTCCGCGTCCATGGCATCACTGGAAGGAAGAAAATGCCTTCACGTCTATGCTACTACTGGAAGGAAAGAATACCTGTGTCCATGGCATCACTGAAAGGAAAAAATGCCTCTGCGTCCATAGCATCACCGGAAGGAAAAATGTCTCCGGATCTATAGCTCATTGGAAGAAAAAATGCCTCTGCATCCATGGCATTTCTGGAAGGAAAAAATGTCTCTGCATCCATGGCATCACTGAAAGAAAAAATGCCTCCACATCCATGACATCACTGGAAGGAAAAAATATCTCTGCATCCATGGCATCACTGAAAGGAAAAATGCCTCCGTATCCATGGCATCACTGGAAGGAAAAAATGTCTCCGGATCCATGGCATCACTGGAAGGAAAAAATGCCTCCACCTCCATTGCATCACTGAAAGGAAAAAATGCCTCTGTGTCCATGGCATCACTGGAAGGAAAAAATGCCTCCACATCCATGGCATCACTGGAAGGAAAAAATGTCTCTGCATCCATGGCAATACTGGAAGGAAAAAATGCCTCCGTGTTCATGGCATCACTGGAAAGATAAAAATGACTCCGCGTCCATGGCATCACTGGAAGGAAGAAAATGCCTCTGCATCCGTGGGCTCACTGAAAGGAGGAAAAAAACACCTGCACCGATGGTGTCACTGAAATGAGAAATGTTGCAGCATCAGTGTCGGTGGGGAAAAATGCCTCTGCATCAGTGGTGTCAGTCTGAGGAAGACTCATTTGATATATGTGTCAATGAGATGTTTAAGACGGGGAGTTGGGAAGTTGGGTGGCACTCTGTGGATGCCATAGGCGTGCCCACGGGGTGTACCGGGTGTGCCCAGGCACACCCTAATCATCCCTGCTGTGCCCTTGTTCTGCACTGACTCTGCCTGCAATGTACATGTCCTTGTGTGTACCAGTCACTCAGTCACTGTCTGGGGTAATGTCCGGCTGCCGGCTGGCAAATACAGCTGTTTTGCTGCGAGTGGGAGGAAGGAGCAGGGAGGGAACTACCCGCGGAGTAACACAGCCGGGAGCCGCATAAGCCGATGCAGCTTCTATAGTTCCGGCTGCTGGTCCCGCAGGCGCCGGCGGAGTGATCTAATTCTGCACTCCGCCCCCCCTCCGGCCTTTCTCTCCTGACTCCATCAGAAGCAGCGGAGTAGCCTGGATAACGGCAGCGGCAGACGAGTGGCTTTAGGCAGGCAGCTGTTTAATCAAGGTGAGAGCGAGTGTGAGAGAGACAGCACTGTGGTCTGGGCACAAATGAAAAAAAAAACATTGCCAAAATAGCCAACCAATTGGCTTGTCACTAGCTAACTATATATATATATATATATATATATATAGATATATATATATAAAATATATAGATATAATATTGTGTAAATACACACACATATATATATATATATATATATATTATATATATATATATATATATATATCACATATACAATTGGCCTGTCAGCGAAAAAGTATGTAATATATATATATATATATATATATATATATATATATATACTACATGTCTTTGGTATAAAAAAAATATCCCAAGTGTATATTAACCACTTCCCATATGCCCACAGCCCCAATATACGGCGTACGGAAAGCAGTGCCAAATGTGGGTTAACGTACCTGTACGTCAGCCCACATTGGAGCAGTGGCGGCTGGTGCACAATTTTTTTTGGGGGGGAGCAAACAAGCTGGAAAAAAAAACCCCATCAATTGCAGCCACTGTGCCATCAAACGCAGCCACTGTGCCCATAAATTGCCACCACTGTGCCATCAAACGCAGCAACTGTACCCATCAATTGCTGCCAGTGTGCCCATCAATTGCTGCCACTGTGCCCATCAATTGCTGCCACTGTGCCCATCAGTTGCTGCCAGTGTGCCCATCAATTGCTGACACTGTGCCCCTCAATTGCTGCCAGTGTGCCCATCAATTGCTGACACTGTGCCCATCAATTGCCACTACTCTGCCCATCAAATGCTGTCAGTGTGCATCCCCCACCCGCTCTGCATTTACCTGTCTTGGTGGGGCAGCGGGTCACGGCAGCAGTGTCCTGCACGCTCCTCAATGTCTTCTCCCGTTCTCTCTTCCCTTCCTCTGCTATGATTGGACGCCTGATAGGCATCCAATCAGAGCGCCTGTCGTTTCAGCCAATCAGGTGACAGGTAACAGACCCGAGCACCAGATTGGCTGAGAGGCGGTTCAGTGTTAGGAAAGGGAATAATCATTCCCTTTCCTAACATAATGCTGAGTGAACTGCGAGCGCCCAGCATTGCGCCCGCTGTTCACCTTTTTGGATGCCTATTAGAGCCTACGCCTCTAATCAGGTGCTTCCAAAAAATACCTCGCCACTGTAATTCAGGCTCCCGGCGCCCGAAAAGGGGCCAGGCACCTGAATAGGGGGTGGCAGCAGCGACCATAGATAGATTCATGCAATGCATGAATCTATCTATGGTGATAGAGAAGTAGCAGGAGAGAGGGGGCGGACGCACCACCACTGCATTGGAGACTCCTGTGTGGCTCACAAAGCATGCAACTGGGAGCCCAGCGATCGATGTGTGGCCTGGACACAGTGAATCACATTGCCGCTGTTTTTTTTTTAAGTAGGAACGCGGGAGAAAACAGTTTTGGCACCTCAGCACTGAATGTATATGCCAAGTGGTGGTGGGATTTGCTGGAGTGTCTATTGATGTTGGCTGATGGGGTCTCTATTGTCACTGGGTGATCTATTGATGCTGGGGAAGTCTATTACTGCTGGTGGGATCTATTGTTTCTGGGGGGTCAATTGTTGATGGGAGAATACTACTGTTGAGGGAGGGGGCTTATGTTGTTGGCTGCTGGAGAGTATATTGATACTGGATGCTGGGAGATCTATTGTTGCTGGGGGGGGTATTTTCTTGTGGGGTGATCTATTGTTGCTGGGGGTGATCTATTGTTGCGGGGAGATCTATTGTTAATGGGAGGGATCTGTTGTTGCTGGGGGTGTCTATTGTTCCTAAGAGGGATCTATTGTTGCTGGTGAAGCTATAGCTGCCGTGAGGGATCTATTGTTGCTGGGGAGATGTCTTGTTCTTGGGGGATCTATTGTTGCTGAGGAAATCTAACAAATTTATTTAAAGCAGTAAATACAATTCAGGATATTAAAACATGACACTTAAAAAAAAATCCTACTTATCGTTCAGTTTTTAAAATTGCTTATTTGATTTAGAGATTTATTTAAAAGCTTTGTTTATGTTAAAAGATTATTTAACCACCTCGCGCCCGTCGTACGAGAATATACGGCCGCAAGGTGGTTGTCAATTGCCGGGAGGCCGTTATTATACGGCCTCCTCTAATTTGGCCACTGGGGGCGCGCGAGCACCGCCGGCGGCGCGCGCACGTGCCCGGCGCGTCACTGCAATGCCGATGCGCGTGCCTGGCGGCCGCGATGTCCGCCAGGCACCTGCGATCGGCTGTTACAGAGGCAGGACGTGGATCTCTGTGTGTAAACACAGAGATCCATGTCCTGTCAGGGAGAGGGGACCGATGCTGTGTGCCTTGTACATAGGGACACAGATCGGTCACCTCCCCCAGTCACTCCCCTCCCCCACACAGTAACAATCTGTCCCAGGGAACACATTTAACCCCTTCCTCGCCCCCTAGTGTTAACCCCTTCCCTGCCAGTCACATTTATACAGTAATCAGTGCATATTTATAGCACTGTTCGCTGTATAAATGTGAATGGTCCCAAAATAGTGTCAAAAGTGTCCGATGTGTCCGCCATAATGTCGCAGTCACAAAAAAAATCACTGATCGCCGCCATTACTAATATAAAAAAAAAATTATAAAAATGCCATAAAACTACCCCCTATTTTGTAAACGCTATAACTTTTGCGCAAACCAATCAATAAACGCCGATTGCGATTTTTTTTTTACCAAAAATATGTAGAAGAATACGTATCGGCCTAAACTGAGGAAAACTTTTTTTTTTTTTTTTTTTTTTTAATTGGGATATTTATTATAGCAAAAATCAAAAAAATTTCCTTTTTTTTTCAAAATTGTCGCTCTATTTTTGTTTATAGCGCAAAAAATAAAAACTGCCGAGGTGATCAAATACCACCAAAAGAAACCTCTATTTGTGCAAAAAAAAGGACGTCAATTTTGTTTGGGAGCCACGTCGCACAACCGCGCAATTGTCATTCAAAGCGTGACAGTGCTGAAAGCTGAAATTTTGCCTGGGCAGGAAGGGGGTATATGTGCCCAGTAAGGAAGGGGTTAATTAATAAGTTAAAAAAATGATGTTTGTTTACATTCATAAATGTTTTTTTTATTAAAAATGTTTTAATACATTTTAAAATGTTTGTTAACATTTATTTATAAGAGTGTGTGTGTATACATATATATATGTATATATATATATATATATACATATATACATATATACACACACAGATGCACGTGTTTTTGAGCTTTGGTTTGAGGTGCACACCCTAATCCTAATGCAAAGGCTGTGCACGCCTTTGGTGGGTGCATTTAACTAAATAAACCTATTTCTGGACAGTGTGCCTCCATTAGCCTTGTCTGACCTGACCTGAAGGCTATACAGACTCCATACAGCATTAACCCCATGCTGAGGGTGCCCACGTGTCCCGGATTGCCCGGGACATTCCCGCAATGAGCAGGTCTGTCCCGGGTCCCGGGCACCTTCATTCCGGGACAATAGAGTGTCCTGGAATAGCCCCCTGGCCCTGGACTGTTCTGATGCCCCCTAAAATATCCCTCACATCGCTGCTGTCACTCACTGACAGCCTGTGGTGGACCCCTGGCTGGTGAGACCCTTTTTTCATTAGCCTCTGGCTCAGTGCCCAAATGGTTGCTAGCTCTGCCGCCCGCTTGGCGTGTAGCAACCAGTGACGTCATTAGGAGGAGAGGACTAGAGCCCCAGCATGCACAGCGCCTGAGCAGGAAGATTTAACTTCCTCCTCCGCGCCAACTTATTAGCTCCACCCACCTCCTCCCTGCATCTTCCAACCAGCAGCATGCAAACGTTCAAGAAAGAGAGATGAAGGAAAGGCAAGTACAATCCAAAGCACTCACCATGACAGATGGGGTTAAAATCCTCAGTCAGCTCTCCCCCCCAGCAGCCAGCATTCTGTGCTGAACTGTCAGCACTTCACAGGAGCTCAGAGTAGGGTGACCACATCTCCAAACTGCCATTCAGGGACACACCCCCCCCCCCCCCCCAAAATATGATTTTTGTCATTTTTTTCCCTATTTTTGGGGCAGGGGCGTATGAAATCAGCGGACCCGTGTGCAAGATCAAAAGTGGGCCCTAGGCATCAACAGGAACAACAATATGGCGCGCAAAGCGTGTCGTGGTGAACATGTCTTAAATTGCGCCAAATATTGGCTTAAAGGGGGTGTTGTTAAAGAGTCTGAGATGACTTGTATAGTACAGAATGTGGTAATGTTAAATAGGGAATGCAGAGTGTATGGTGGTGAGTAGTATATACAGGAGAGGAGTGCGGAGTGTATGGAGGTGGGTAATATGTACAGGAGAGGAGTGCGGAGTGTATGGCGGGGGGGTAATATGTACAGGAGAGGAGTGCGGAGTGTATGGCGAGGGTAATATGTACAGGAGAGGAGTGCGGAGTGTATGGCGGGGGGGTAATATGTACAGGAGAGGAGTGCGGAGTGTATGGAGGTGGGTAATATGTACAGGAGAGGAGTGCGGAGTGTATGGCGGGGGGGTAATATGTACAGGAGAGGAGTGCGGAGTGTATGGCGAGGGTAATATGTACAGGAGAGGAGTGCGGAGTGTATAGCGAGGGTAATATGTACAGGAGAGGAGTGCGGAGTGTATGGCGAGGGTAATATGTACAGGAGAGGAGTGCGGAGTGTATGGCGGGGGGGTAATATGTACAGGAGAGGAGTGCGGAGTGTATGGCGGGGGGGTAATATGTACAGGAGAGGAGTGCGGAGTGTATGGCGAGGGTAATATGTACAGGAGAGGAGTGCGGAGTGTATGGCGAGGGTAATATGTACAGGAGAGGAGTGCGGAGTGTATGGCGGGGGGGTAATATGTACAGGAGAGGAGTGCGGAGTGTATGGCGAGGGTAATATGTACAGGAGAGGAGTGCGGAGTGTATGGCGGGGGGGTAATATGTACAGGAGAGGAGTGCGGAGTGTATGGCGAGGGTAATATGTACAGGAGAGGAGTGCGGAGTGTATGGCGGGGGGGTAATATGTACAGGAGAGGAGTGCGGAGTGTATGGCGAGGGTAATATGTACAGGAGAGGAGTGCGGAGTGTATGGCGGGGGGGTAATATGTACAGGAGAGGAGTGCGGAGTGTATGGTGAGGGTAATATGTACAGGAGAGGAGTGCGGAGTGTATGGCGAGGGTAATATGTACAGGAGAGGAGTGTGGAGTGTATGGCGGGGGGGTAATATGTACAGGAGAGGAGTGCGGAGTGTATGGCGAGGGTAATATGTACAGGAGAGGAGTGCGGAGTGTATGGCGGGGGGGGTAATATGTACAGGAGAGGAGTGCGGAGTGTATGGCGAGGGTAATATGTACAGGAGAGGAGTGCGGAGTGTATGGCGGGGGGGTAATATGTACAGGAGAGGAGTGCGGAGTGTATGGCGAGGGTAATATGTACAGGAGAGGAGTGCGGAGTGTATGGCGGGGGGGTAATATGTACAGGAGAGGAGTGCGGAGTGTATGGCGAGGGTAATATGTACAGGAGAGGAGTGCAGTGTATGGCGGGGGGGGTAATATGTACAGGAGAGGAATGTGGAGTGTATGGCGGGGGGTAGTTAGTGGAGAGAGGAGGAAGAGGAGTGCAATACCACCTCCTGATAGTCTGTCAGCCACTGCTATACCACTTTGGTGGTGGGGCACTCCGAAGGATGTAAGGGGGCACTCTGGAGAAAGTAAAGGGGCACTCTGGAGGCACTAAGGGGGCACCCTAGAGGTTGTAAGGGGGATGTAAGGGGGCAGTCTGGCGGTACTAACTTAGTCAGAGCCCCCTTACATCCTCCAGGGTGCCCGCTTAGTGCCTCCTTACATCCTCCTCCAGAGTGCCCCCTTACATCCCCCTCCAGAGTGCCCCCTTAGTATTACTGTACTAAGGGGCACTCTGGAGAAAGTAATGGGGCACTCTGGAGAAAGTAATGGGGCACTCTGGAGAAAGTAAGGGGAGGAAGTAAGGGAGCACTCTGGAGGCACACAGATAGTACCTCCAGAGTGCCCCACTGCAGAGAGTCCTGAGGAGTGATGGCCATTAATCCATGCCAGGTGAATGTTAGGAAAAGCAGAGCACACCACCCACCTCATGGCTGCCCTATTCCACTACTGCTTGCTCACTCCCTGCCACAGCCCTGTAGAGCCTGCAGAGTGGTCAGAGGGGCCGCAGAGTAGTCAGAGGGGCCGCAGAGTAGTCAGAGGGGCCGCAGAGTAGTCAGAGGGGCCGCAGAGTAGTCAGAGGGGCAGTGGGATGGACAGGGGGACCGCGGGATGGACAGGGGGACCGCGGGATGGACAGGGGGACCGCAGGATGGACAGGGGGACCGCAGGATGGACAGGGCGGGACACGGAGGAAGAACAGAGGGGGACAGCAGAATCGAGGGGGACACGGAGGAAGAACGGAGGGGGACAGCAGAACGGAGGGGGACAGGACAGCTGAACAGAGGGGGACAGGACAGCTGAACAGAGGGGGACAGGACAGCTGAACAGAGGGGGACAGGACAGCTGAACAGAGGGGGACACGGAGGAAAAACGGAGGGGGACAGCAGCAGGGGGGGGACAGCAGCAGAATGGAGGGGGGGGGGCAGCAGCAGCAGAACGGAGGGGGACAAAGTGTGAGTATAACACAGACAGTACAGTGAGTACACTAACCTGTCCTGGTCCTGGAAGTCAGACTGGCTGCTGGCACTGACTGCAAACTTGTGGACCTCGACGTGGGCGGGAGGAGCAAGAGCCTGGCTGGAGGAGGACTCAGACGAGGCTCAGGCTGGCTGGCTGGCTGGCTGCACAGGAGAGTGGCTCTGTCTGTTCACTGGCGTCAGGTCAGCCGCATCACTCACTCTCTGTGCTATCTCTGGTCGGTCGACTCGTCACTGGAGGAGGAGGACTAGTCTGGACGACGAGGCTCGCTCAGGCTGGGCTGGCTGTGCACAGGTGAGTGTGTGAGTGGCTCTCTCTGAGTGGTCACCGTCCCTGGCATGAGCGTCACGGTCACTCACTCTGTGCTGGCTCTGGACTGGCTGGTGGATGCGGAGGGGAGGGAGGCGCGCGCGCTGGCTGCTCTCAGACTCAGCGTAGTGTGCGCCGGGCGGGTACACACTGCACTCACTGCCCACACTGACAGGCCCCAGCTCAGCTTACGTCACTGGTTGCTAGATGCGGAGCGGCCCCTACCCTAGCAACCAGACTGGCAGTTGCAGCCGCAGCCTGTGTTTATGTTATCATTGATCAGTGTAATAAAATTTATAAGGTGGTGGGGGCGGCGGACAGGCGGAGCGGACTGGTCACTGTTTTTTTTTTGTTTTTTTCATTCCGGGATAACTGTATTGTCCCGGAATGAGCTGCCCGGGACACGGGACAAAAATCTCCAATCAGGGATGATCCCGGGCAATCCGGGACACGTGGGCACCCTAGCTCAGAGTGTGTGTCAGCCTGGAGCTAGCAGTCTAGCACTGATAAGAGGATGGAAGGCAGATAAGGGGTCAGCAGAAGAAGAGAGGACACAGACAGATGAGATTACACCCTAGGAGGGATGGAAGGAGGACACATCCTTAGATATCAGAGCAAGGTTCATGCTGGGATGTGACCCCCCCCCCCCAAAAGTGAAAGACTACAGGTCCCAGCATGAACTCCCCCCCCAGAACTGAAGATGCCCCCCCTTAATCAGTGAAGAACTACAGGTCCCAGCATTAGCTTATGAAATCTATGGGCTCACACCCTTAATTCTCAGGGGTCCATGTTGGGACCTGTAGTCCTTCAATTTGGGAGGATCACATCCTTAGATATCAGGGGTCCATGCTGGGACTTGTAGTCCTTCACTTTTGGGTAATGTGACCCAGGTCCCAGCGTGAACCCCTCATTGCTGAAGATGTGACAACCCTGACCCCCGCATGAGAGGAGTCACATCAGCAGCAAGCGGCGGGAGGGGTGTTCACTTTCCCGGGGCTCCGGTGTGTCGGACTGGTGGCAGGCTATGGGTGGAAAGTGGCACACTGCATCTGGTGGCAGGCTACGGGTGGACCAATGTCTGTATCATGTCTGCAGTCTGATCATCTCCTATATCATGTCTGCAGTCTGACCATTTTCTGAATCATGTCTGCAGTCTCTGACAATCTCTTGTATCATGTCTGCAGTCTCTGAAATCTCTTGTATCATGTCTGTAGTCTCTGACAGTCTCTTGGAGCATGTCTCCTGTATTAGGTCTCTTGTATAATGTCGGCAGTATCTGACCATCTCTTGTTTGATATCTGCAGTCTCTGACCATCTCTTGTATCATGTCTGCAGTCTGACCATCTTCTGTATTATGTCCATACCTCTGCTATGCAGTCTCTGACTATTTTAATGATATTCTTTGAGTTAGGCTCAGACAAAGCAATCAAAGCATATTTTATAGGTACAAGAAAGCATGGTCTTTACTGAGGGGGTATATACTTAGTGGAGCGGGGGTCTGTACTGAGGGAGGGGTTCTATGCTTAGTGTGGAGGGGATCCGTACTGAGGGAGGGGGTCTATAGTTAGTGGAGGGGATCTATAGTTAGTGGAGGGGGTCCATATTGAGGGAGGGGGCCTATACTTAGTGGAGAGGGGGGTCCGTACTGAGAGAGGGGGGTCTATACTTAGTGGAGAGGGGGGTCCGTACTGAGTGAGGGGGTCTATAGTTAGTGGAGGGGGTCCGTACTGAGGGAGGGGGCCTATAGTTAGTGGAGGGGGTCCGTACTGAGGGAGGGGGCCTATACTTAGTGGAAAGGGGGTCTATACTGAGGGAAGGGGGTCTATTATTACAATGTAATAATAGAAATAAATTCCAAGCATGGTATTGGGATGATATAAGTGCTATAACCAGCCATTCACCCGACAAATCACTCGCCGCCGAAATACCGTCAACCCCGAAACTACATTTAACACAACCAAGCCCCCCCCCCCCGGTCCTTGGCAAAATTGTCCCTGAATGGCAGTTTGGAAATGTGGTCACCCTAATGCTGCCTGCTACAGGGAGAGAGTGCTTACCAGGCTGACTGTCCCTTGTTGTGTCCTGGAGGGACAGCTGTTTTCTCTCCTGGACAATTTTAGTTGCTGCAGACAGTAAAATGGGTGGAGGTGTTACAGTGTGGCATGGCTGTGTAGGAGTGTGTGAGGCGGAGTAGCTGTATTAGAGAGTGAGGTGCACATCTGAGTGGGAGACATAACATTGCGCCCACGGCACGTTCCTCTTATGCCCTGCCCCCCCCCCCACTTCCTGTTGTGGTCCTGGTGGCATCATGAATATAGGATATAGCAGTATGAAAGGGAGCATAGCTTGCTTGTGTATGACGTACCCATGCAGGGGAGACAGGACACATTGAGGTTAATTTACTAAAACTGGAGAGTGCAAAATCTGGTTCAGCTGTGCATGGTAGCCAATCTAACTTCAGCTTGCTCCGTTAAGGATAAGTTCACTACAAAAAAAATTAAAATGCACATTTTTTGCAGGTAAAAAATATGCATGTGATATTTTTTTCCTTAGGGACCTGTAAAGCATTGCATCCACATTCAGCAGATCATGGGTGTAATGCCATTGTCCTGCAGACTATCTGTGTATCTGTCAGCCTGTATCTCCCCTATACAGGCAGGCAGTTACACTCTAATAGGAAGCTCAATTAACTATTTATAGTGGTCAACAATGCTCTGGTAGTTCATTGAGAACTACAAGCCGATAGCCGCAAAGGCTGAACAAAACACTGTGAATGGATTACACTGCCGGCCGGGCGGAGCCCCGCACGGCCGCTTCTTTTTTTAGTTTGTGACAGCTAGTGGGGGGAGGAGATACCCCGCTAGCTGTCAAAATGGGACTCGGGTGGGGGGGGTGCTGTGCGGGGGCCGATGCATTTGTAACGTGTTAAACATTCCTGAAAGCTGATTGCTTTCTATGCAGAGCTCCGCCAGTTTTTTCCAGTTTTAGTAAATCAACCCCATGGTTATATACATAGAAGTGCTGTTACAGTAGTCAAGTCCTCCAAATTTAGCCCCAAAACTCAACAGCATATGATTGTAGGTTGGTATACCTAACATTTAACCACTTCAATACCATGCACTTATGCACTTTCCCGCCCAGACCAATTTTCAGCTTTCAGTACTCTCACACTTTGAATGACAATTACTTAGTCATGCTACACTGTATCCAAACAAAATTTTTATCATTTTCTTCTCACAAATAGAGCTTTCTTTTGGCGGTATTTAATCGCCACTGGGTTTTTTATTTTTTGCGATATAAGCAAAAAAACAGCAATTTTTTTAAAAAAAAAAAACTTTTTTTTAGTTTCTATTGTAAAATTTTGCAAATAAGTAATTTTTCTTCATAAATTTGTGCCAAAATGTATACTGCTACATATCTTTGGTAAAATGAACCCAAATTAGTGTATATTATTTGGTCTTTGTGAAAGTTATAGAGTCTACAAACTATGGTGGCAATCACTGAAAATTTATCACATCTGATCACGCCTGATGTACTGAAGGGATATCTCATTTCTTGAGACACTAACAAGCGAGGAAAGTACAAATACCCCAAAATTACCCCTTTTTGGAAAGTAGACAGTCCAAGGTATTTACTAAGAGGCGTGGTGAGTTTTTTGAAGTTGTATTTTTTTCCCACAATTCTTGGGAAAATTTAATTTTTTTTTTTTTTTTTTTTTTACACAAACTGGTCATATTAACAGTTTTTTTCTCTCACACAGCATATGCATAATTGCAACTACACCCCAAAATACATTCTGCTACTCCTCCTGAGTGTAGAGATACCACATGTGTGAGACTTTTACACAGCCTGGCCACATACAGAGGCCCAACATTGAAGTAGCACTTTCAGGCGTTCTACAAGCATAAATCGCACATATCCTTTCTCAACCACCTATTACACTTTTGAAGGCCCTGGAGCACCAGGACAATGGAATTTTCCACAAAATGACCCCATTTTGGAAAGCACACACCCCAACGTATAATCTATGAAGCATTATGAGTCTTTTGAACGGTTCATTTTTTTCCAGAAGGTTTTGGAAAATGTGGAGAAAAAATGAAAATGCATTTTTTTTACACAAAGTTGTCCATTTATAAGATATTTCTAACGCATAGCATATCCATAGCAAAAATGACACCCCAAAATGCATTCTGCTACTCCTCCTGAGTATAGCGATACCACATGTGTGAGACTTTTACACAGCCTGGCCATATACAGAGGCCCAACATTGAAGTAGCACTTTCAGGCGTTCTACAAGCATAAATCGCACATATCCTTTCTCAACCACCTATTACAATTTTGAAGGCCCTGGAGCACCAGGACAATAGAATTTTCCACAAAATGACCCTATTTTGGAAAGCACACACCCCAACATATAATCTATGAAGCATTATGAGTCTTTTGAACGGTTCATTTTTTTCCAGAAGGTTTTGGAAAATGTGGAGAAAAAATGAAAATGCATTTTTTTTACACAAAGTTGTCCATTTATAAGATATTTCTAACGCATAGCATATACATAGCAAAAATAACACCCCAAAATGCATTCTGCTACTCCTCCTGAGTATAGCGATACCACATGTGTGAGACTTTTACACAGCCTGGCCATATACAGAGGCCCAACATTGAAGTAGCACTTTCAGGCGTTCTACAAGCATAAATCGCACATATCCTTTCTCAACCACCTATTACAATTTTGAAGGCCCTGGAGCACCAGGACAATAGAATTTTCCACAAAATGACCCCATTTTTGAAAGCACACACCCCAACGTATAATCTATGAGGCATTATGAGTCTTTTGAACGGTTCATTTTTTTTCCAGAAGGTTTTGGAAAATGTGGAGAAAAAATTAAAATGCATTTTTTTACACAAAGTTGTCAATTTATAAGATATTTCTAACACATAATATGTACATAGCAAAAATTACACCCCAAAATGCATTCTGCTACTCCTCCTGAGTATGGCGATACCACATGTTTGAGACTTTTACACAGCCTGGCCACATACAGAGGCCCAACATCCAAGTAGCACCTCCAGGCATTCTAGCAGCATTAATTGCACATATCATTTTCTGACTACCGATCACATTTTTGAAGGCCCTTCATATATCTAACACATAGCAGGTACATACCAAATAACAAAAGATTACCTGTGGTTTTAGAAGTGCAGTGGTCCACAGAGGAGAGCATCGGTCCAGGCAGCAGGCAGGGATGAGGTCAGCGACAGCAAAAGCAATCATCCAGGCAGCAGGCAGGAATACTGTCCATAGATCGCACAGGCAGAGATACTGTCAGCACAGCCAGTGCACAGCCAAAGCACAGGTCCAGGTAGCAGGCAGAGGTGTCCCGGCAGAAATGCTGTCCAAGTCAGTAGAGGCAGCAGGCAGATATATGGTCAACACAGCCAAAGTATTGGTCCAAGCAGCAGGAAGAAACATGGTCCATAATGTCATGGGTCATTACAGGCAGTAATATGGTCAGCACAGCCAAATTATTGGTCCAGGCAGCAGGAAGGACCATCAAGCTTAGGGCCAGGGGGACAGGGGTAGAGGCTTCTCCCACCCAAATCGCTTTGAAGCCTCCGGGCAACCAGACCCTGTTCTTGGAGCACAGAAAACGAAAAACTGGTTTTCTCTACTCAGAACGCTATTCTGAAGCCCCTCACATATGTGAGACCCCTGTGTACTAAAAGTAGATGGCCAAAAGATCAGTCCAAGTGGCAGGCAAAAACATGGTCGATTAACAGGCCAAGGTCGGTACACGTGGAAGTCAGAAACGTGGTTTAAATCGGCAGGCAGAGGCATCGTCGGTAAACAGGCCAGGGTCAGTTAATTAACATGGAAGGTAGTTAGTAACATGGTAGCAGGCAAATAGGGAAGTGGCAGTCTGTTAATAATAAGGGGAACTAATGGATGTATGATAATTTTTGAAGCAATTTCCGATGCACAGGCCAGGTTGGGAGGGACAATCGGGACAATAATAGCTGGTGTCTCTTCTTACTCCTCCTCTGCTGCATACACGGCATTTCTTTTGGCGTCTTCTTCCAGATTCTGTGGGGGGATGCTAAAGGGATAGTGTCGCTCGTGAAGCCGACTCACACTATCAGAGCGAATGCTTCCTGGGGCGGGATCTTGTTGGTAAATGAGGGCATCGATGATATCTTCGATATATTGGAGGTAGTGGAGTCGGTGATTTTGAGTTGCTTTTTGGTAGCAGACAAACAAATTAAAAAGGGCCATGTGAAACAGGTGAAACGCAACTTTTTTGTGCCAATAATGGGACTTTCTGGTTGATAAGTAGGGCTGTAGCATCTGGTCGTTTAAATCCACCCCCCCCCCATGTACAAATTGTAGTCGTGGACACATTCAGGCTTTACAATGGAGCCGCGTCTTCTTGGGATCTCCACCATGGTGTCATTGTGGATCGTAGAGAGGATGTGGACATCTTTCTTGTCCCTCCACTTCATGGCCAACACCTCCTCGTTCCTCATGGATGCCGATTCTCCAGGTCGCAATTTTTTTGTCAATAAATTTTGTGGGAATCCCTTCCGTTTTTTTTTAAGGTACCGCAGGCCGGGGTTTGTTTACTGTAAAGGTGGCGAAAAAGGGGCAGGCTGGTATAATAATTATCAACATATAAATGGTAACCTTTTCCGAACAGGGGGTATGCCAACTCCCAGACAATTTTCCCACTGGTTCCAATATATGTGGGGCAATCACGGGGCTGGAGCTGGGAGTCTTTGCCTTCGTAGATCCTGAATTTGCAGACGTATCCAGTGGCTCGATCACATAATTTATTTAATTTTAACCCATACCTGGCTCTCTTGCTTGGTATGTACTGCTTGAACTGCAGTCGGCCGGTGAAATGTACGAGGGACTCGTCCACACAAATTTTTTGGTCTGGGATGAAAACTTCTTCAAATCGCTGGGAAAAGGCATTGATTAGGGGGCGTATCTTGTACAATTTGTCATAGTTGGGATGATCTCGGGGAGGGCACTGTGAATTGTCATTGAAGTGGAGAAAGCGCATAATGTCGTATCTTTTCCTGGACATGACAGCGGAATATATGGGCATGTGTTGGATGGGGCGTTTGGACCAATATGAATGGACTTCGTTCTTTTTTGTAAGCCCCATATTGAACATAAGGCCCAAAAATAATTTAAATTCCTCCAATGTTAGACGCCGCCACTGGAACATGCGGGCGTAGGAAGAATCGGGGTTGGCAGCAATAAATTGGGATGCATACAGATTCGTTTGATCCACTATATTCTGCAGCAAATCTTGTGGGAAAAATAAACAAAAATAATCAAATTTAGAAAAATTTGTAGTGTCGGGCTGCACACCTGGCTGTGCGGTGAAAGGGGGGATGATAGCGGATCCTGAGTTGGCAGGCAACCATAAGGGGTTTGCCAGGGCATCGGGAAGGTAGGATTGGGGCTGGATTCTTCGGGTTGGGCGTGCAAATTCCATTGCTTGTACTGGGCTCCTCTTCCTGGGGTATGGCGCTGCTGGTGGTGGGCAGTTCTCCTGATCTTGGTGCTGATCTTGGTGCTGATCTTGGTGCCGATCGCATTCTTTTGGGAGGGACGGTTTCCTCCGGGGACTCGGACTCTGAGCCACTATCCTCCACTGGCTCGTATTCCGAACCAGAATCGGATAATGGGAGCTCCCCGCTGCTCTCATCATCCGACATGGCAAGAATGGCATATGCCTCCTCAGGTGTGTAAACCCTTTGGGACATTATGGCAGTGCTTATTGGTGGGCCTGTGTAATGGTACTGCTGGTGGTAGTGGTGGCGGTCTGTGTGGTAGTACCGATGGAGGTATTAGTGCTGGGCCTGTGTGGTGGTACCGATGGCGGTATGGGTGGTGGTGGTACCAATGGCGGTACAGGTGGTGGTGGTACCGATGGCGGTACGGGTGGTGGTGGTGGCGGCGGGTACCGATGGCGGTACAGGTGGCGGTACGGGTGGTGGTGGTAGCGATGGCGGTACGGGTGGTGGTGGTACCGATGGCGGTACGGGTGGTGGTGGTACCGATGGCGGTACAGGTGGTGGTGGTACCGATGGCGGTACAGGTGGTGGTGGTACGGGTGGTGATGGTACCGATGGCGGTACAGCAGGTGGTGGTGGCACTACCGACAGTGGTACGGGTGGCGGTACTGGTGGTGGTACCGATGGCGGCACTAGTGGTGATACTGGTAGCGGGCCTGTGTGGCAGTATAGATGCTGGGCCTGGTGGCGGTACTGGTGGTGGTACTGGTACCGATGGCGGTACTGGTAGCCTGTGTGGCGGTGCCAATGGCGGTACCGATGGAGGTGGGCCTGTGACAGATGATTGACAGATGGGCTGATTGATTGACAGATGGGCTGATTGATTGATTGACAGATGGGTTGATTGATTGACAGATGGGGTGATTGATTGACAGGTGGGGTGATTGATTGACAGATGGGCTGATTGATTGACAGATGGGCTGATTGATTGACAGATGGGCTGATTGATTGACAGATGGGCTGATTGACAGATGGGCTGATTGACAGATGGGCTGATTGATGTGCTGGGCTGTGTGACAGGTCCTCTTTATGGGGGGGGGCGTGTTGTGCACTGTAAACTTATGTAGACAAACTACACTGAGCTAACTTACTGATCTCTTCTCTCTCCTCACAGATCGGTGTGTGAGGAGAGAGCAGGGATCAGGTAGTAACTCCTGTGGAGTTTGTTTACATTTGTGACCGGCTGTGATTGGACACAGCCGGTCACATGGAAAACAGCCAATTCATTGGCTGTTTACTCTGATCGGGGACGCGCTGTGTCCAAGGGACACTCGCCTTCCCCGATCCCCGCTCTGCAAGCCTGTGGCGGCGCGCACGGAGCGCGCCGCCGAGTTTGTTTTGACAGGTGATCGGCTGTGACTTTGACACAGCCGATCACATGGTAAACAGCCAATGAATGACACATGCCGTCCCGATCACCGCGCTGCGCGCCCCCGCGGGCGCGCGCAAGGCAATATCCTGCAACGTCCAGTATCGATATTGCAACCACTTCCCGGACGTCAATTCGCTATTGACTGGGCGGGAAGTGGTTAATCAGTTGCTTAATATTTCCTACCCTTTCATAAATGAAGCCCTACTGAATGAATTTCCGGAATTAGTCTAATAACAGTGATATGCCGCATACACACGATCGGAAATTCCGACAAGAAAAGTCTGATGTGAGCTTTTGGTCGTAAATTCCGACCGTGTGTATGATCCATCGGACTTTTGCTGTCGGAATTTCCGCCAACAAAAGATTGAGAGCAGGTTCTCTATTTTTCCGATCGTCTGTAGCACTTCAGACGTGCAAAATTCCTACGCATGCTTGGAAACAATTTGACGCATGCTCGGAAGCATTGAACTTAATTTTCTTGGCTCGTCGTAGTGTGATACGTCACCGCGTTCTTGACGGTCGAAAGTTGAGAGAACTTTTGTGTGACCGTGTGTATGCAAGCTTGAGCGGAATTCCGTCGGAAAAACCTTGGATGGTTTTTCCGACGGAATTCCGCTCAAGCTTGCATACACACGGTCACACAAAAATTCCGATCGTGTGTACGCAGCAATAGGCTAAACATATATGGATTAATCCTGTGGGCAATGGTGGACAGTTTCTCTTGGGCCAATGCTGAGGGCTTCAAACCTTAAGAAGCTTTCATAATTCTACACAAAGATTTTTCAGCTAGTAAAAGGCTGGTTGTTCTCTTTTCTAGGGAATAAAGTGTTAACATCATGCACACTGAATATATCCATCAGCTGAGCAGCAGAAAAGATCACAAAAGGTCAAAGGATGGGTATATGTCTTCTGGCCGCCTGTTCTGGAACAGACATCTGCCTGTCTCTGGGTATCTGTACAAGACAGATAGGTAAATGGTCACTGGCCATAAACGGCAGTCTAGAAGTGAGGTGTTAGAATCAGAGCGGCGCTCAATTCATCTTAGAATAAATAATGGTTTGTCTTCAAGGGGACAGCAGACAGACCATTATATTTTTTTTTGGGCTTTCAAAAATCTTTTGTTGTCTCGCACAATATAAATTGGATAAAACCTTGGTAATAATGTGCCTTTGGGAAAAAAAGAGCCATATATCTCTCCAGTAATATACTATACTAAACAGAGAAGAGAATACAGGAGCACTATGTCTTAATGATAAAATAAAATGAAATACACCCATTTATTTTACTTTAAAGAAAAACTGCACAATCCAACCCTGGATTACTTCTCCGAGAACATTTGCACAAGTCAATGCACAAGTGATTTAAGTAAAGTTGTCTTTGTTCACACACCATAGGAGTAAAGAGAAAGAGTGGTCATTAGTCAGAGAAATGCTGAGAAAATCAGTGAAGTGTCACTTCTATAGCAAACCCTTTTTTTTACTCCAAACAACAAATTTATCATGGTTATATCAGTTCTTATGGGAAATGGAGCACAGATGCCGAACTGTATCATACTGGCACCTTCTCTTTACTGGAGGAGAGGAGCATTTAGTAAAACTCAGAAGATGAGCCTCACATTAATAATAGAAGATATCAGACGGCAGGATGTCCTTCCACTGTAGCCTTTGTGTGATAGGATTTATACACTGATATAACAACACACCACATACATCAGCCTTATGCAGTTTAGGATTCGGAAAAAACTAAATACATTTGCTATGAAGCTAGTTCTACACGGGTAATTTTAATGAGCGATTCAACCACATGTTGACTGTGTTCTCATTAACTGCACATTGATTTTACCATGCTGCAAATGGGGTGACTACTAATGAGTGGTTAATCAACCCGTTAGGTTAAGGTGACCACATTTTTAAAATGAAATCCTGGGACATTTTTTTTTTACTAGTAATGGCACCAATCAGCGACTTTCTGGCCATCGCCGCCCACCTCACAGCCTGTCAAGTCTTATGCGGCGTACACACGATCGTTTTTCATGTCATTTTTTAAACCGACGTTTTTCTCGTCGTTTTTTTTTCATGTTTCCTCTCAAGCCTGTCTTGCGTACACACGATCATTTTAAAAAATGTTCAAGCAAAGCGCAGTGACGTACAACACGTACGACGGCACTATAAAAGGGGAAGTTCCGTTCGGATGGTGCCACCCTTCATGTTAGTAAAGTTTGTTGAGCGACGATTCGCGCTTTTCAGCCTCCTGCTTTTCAGTCCGTTACAGCGTGACGAATGTGCTATCTCCATTACAAATGTTAGTTTTACCAGAACGTGCGCTCCTGTCTCATACTTGATTCTGAGCATGCGCGTTTTTTTTCACCTCGTCTAAGTATACACACCATCGTTTTTCACGTCGTTAAAAAAAACGACATGAAAAACGACGTGAAAAAATAGAGCATGTTCGAAATTTTTAATGGCCGTTTTTCACGTCGTTAAAAATGCTCTGGAGCATACACACGATCGGTTTCAATGCCCATTTTTAAAAATGGCATTTTTAACGGCATGAAAAACGATCGTGTGTATGGGGCATTACTCTCCGGGCCATGGCTACTACTGGATGGGGAGCGGAGATCAGCAGGCAAGGAGATAAGCAGGCAGGCGGCTGGCCGGGATTTGAGCCAAGGCAGAAGAACATGCGAGCGGAGCTGAATGGGCATGCGCCCGAAACTGAAGAAATGGTCCCTCCGCTCCGACCAGCACATGATCATCAGAAAGGGGCACATATAATGGAAAAAAATACACCCCCCTAAGCTAGTAGGATCAGCGGAGCAGGGGTGTGTAATTCAGATTTTTTTTTTAAATTCTGCACTGACTGTCTTTGAAATTGCCCCAGCCCCTGTTCAAATGCCATCCGGGGACAAAAACGGGGACAAGCTTGGTCCGGGGACAGTGTCCTCAATCCGGGGACTGTCCCCTGAAACCAGGGATGTCTGGTCACCCTACGTTAGGTCTCACTGCTTGTTTAGCCCTTATGAATGAGATCCCTGCACGCAGGCAGAAGTCACAGGTGTACCGTCCACCCCTGCTGCTGGCAACCTGTTAAACTCTATGGCTATGTTTGCACTTGCAGTTGAGCTGTGTTTTTGCCACCCCCAGCCACTGTCCATTAGCCACTTGCTTACTGGGCCTTTAAACACCCTTCCTGCCCAGGCCAATTTTCAGTGCTGTCACACTTTGAATGACAATTGCACGGTCATGCTACACTGTACCCTGAAGCAGGTAATACCGTAACCCAGGTGTACTTCAGGTAAATGCAAGATCATTTTCAGTGACCCCCGGATCCGTGAGAAATCAAAATGACACATATGGAAACGGATAGTGTGTTCATTAGATCTCTGGCCTTTATTGATTTTTAGAGTGGCTTATATGTAAAAGAAAGATAGGAGGGGCTATGTCTTAACACATACGTTTCTAAAAATTATACAAACTCAGTATATTCTTATCTTATATTATACTGCTGAATTTAGTTTAGCAAAGGACTTTTCTTATACAATCAGGCTACTGCATGCTTAACCACAATGACTAGCAGGGTGTGACTCTATGCAAACTATGAGTTAAGCTAAGTATGTCAAAGTTCATTTCTACTTAAAAATGGAGTTGATTAATTATACATATTTTATACATTCTATTACAATCCCCTCTTTTATCACGAACGTGATAATAACAAACCCTGAAGCCCCCGACATTCACCTGGACCACTTTCTCATAAATCATTATCCTAAGCATGTAACAATAAACAGATAATCTCAGCTTCATAGCAATTGTCCATGAAATACAAAGGGGGGAGGGGCGTGACAGTCCTTAAAAGCAAGTGGGAGGGGCATGACAGCCTTTAGGCCAAATAAAAAATTGTCCCAAAGAAAAGCACAAAAAAAATCTCTTGTATGGCTTCTGAATGTCCAATAAATTCATGAAAGGGAAGGAAAAAGAAATGTCCACATTATAATTATCATTCTCTTAAACTTTTCCCAAAACTTTTGGTTCGATTCTGTGTTTACACATATTTTACAGAGATCCTTCTACCCCAAAACCCTGCCTCTTTGTAAGGATAGAACTCGATATCCACAGACAGATGGGAAATGATGCATTGGGCTAGACTTGGGTCTTCAGGCTGGCATATCTGGATCACTCCCTTGTGATGCTCACTGGAATTTCGTAGACCTTGGGCGTGCGTCATGGCTAACCCTCAAGGTGTCATTCCAGGAATATTTTTCAGCAGGTGTCCGCCTTTACTCATCTCAGCATCTCCCATGGCATTTGAACAACAAACATGAACAACAAAGATTTCCATTTAAAAGCTGTAGTCATCTCTTCATCCGGATAGGGTATAAGGCAGGGTATGAATGGGGTATAGCGTAGGAATTGGATGGGCATTTCTTCATGTGCAGGGGGCTAGGGGTGAATGCTGGCTGGCTGGGTCGGATAATCCTCATCCAACATGAATAATCACAGAATCTATCTGATCAATTAAGGCTTTAACCATTGGAGGTATTAAACATAATATTCCTCATTAACTCAAACATAAGTAAAGCATTCAGAAATATAAAATGTTTCTCAGCAACAGTCTTCATTATGTAGATTCAATATGTTTAACTAAACATTTTTTCAAATCCAGTAATACAGCAGGACTTCAATAAAACTTAAACTTTAGTTTTTCTATCCTCGGGACCCAAGTGGACCCGAGAAACTCAGAACAGTACATTTTACCCAAACACATATTCTGACTCAGAAGTCAGCCTCCTAACTTTTCAAATATATCTGATCATCAGCAACAAAACATTGATGGATAAACTTCATTACATCATTAACACTTCATGATTGAAACTCTGGGAATTCAAAAGGTAAATATCCAGAATAGTCACTCTGACTGTTATTCAAACAAACTTTCCCATCATATTTTAGTACCTCATGGACTCAATATATGCAGCAATTTATTTCGTATATCCTGGTTACTTAACCCAAACTTTTAGGGAAATATATATTATCAGGAACATGTGCCTAATAACTTCTACTCCCTGAACAAGAAAACACAATATGAGACAACCATCTCTTTGTGTACATTTTAAACCAACACTTAAGATACTTTACTAATCAAATAATACCGCGTGCATTCATTAAACACAATACAACCACTCCATTCATTCTTTTATTTAGAAATGTTTTCCATATTTGCCCTTTGAACAGCTTTTAAACATCTTTTACCATTACTTTTTTTTTTTTTTTTTTAAATATGTCTCATATTTTTTCCTAGTGCATAGGATTACACAAACCTTAAGTTACTTCCTTTTTCTTTACCAACCACAATTCCTCTGGCGTAGCACCTGGAATACATAACTTCCTTGGATGAGGCTGGCTCACACACCTGCGGTGCATTCGCACTCCGCACTGCCCAAAAAGGTGTGCGTTTTCTAGGCAGTGCGGTTCGACTTACGTGCAAATTCAGGGCCATTGACTTCTATGGGAACGCTTCTGAATCGCACATGTCATTCAGTTGTGAACAGTATAAAATCCTGACTTGATATGCAATCCTGACCTGATCCTGATCAAAACTGACATGAAGCGCTGAACAACTACTTTGTCAATTAGCTGTGAAAACAGAGCTCAAACTCGCACTGCATATGTGTGAACCCAGCCCTAAACTTGTATCTAACCAAAAAAAAAGAAAATCAAACATTTTTAAATCCCCAATCATTGTTCATGCAGCCTAAACACAATTAAAACCATTTGCACAAATAACCATTCCCTTGTCTTGTAACAGGCAATGTCCTTATACAATGCAAAAGTTCCCTTTTTTTTTTTTCCTTCTCAACATCAACAAAACCATAATACAATTTACTGAACACTGCGGGGCCCAGGGCAATTATATCACATTTGTTGATACTGAAAATAAAACAACACCTTTTAACTTCAATAACGTAAGGATAGGCAATTACACAATTAAAACAGTCCCCAAAGTCAGACTCCAAGGCTCTGTTTCCACTACTGTAAGTTGCTGTGCGACTTGACACATGCGAAGTCGCATGACAAGTCAAAAACCCATGTAATTCAATGGTCCTTGTTTTAATTCGTGGGACTCAAGTCGCAGCGACGCAACCTACTTCGGTGCGACCTTTTCTCACACTTTTGCATGACACTGCATCAAAAATCGCATTGCAAAGTCGCACTGCAAATCTGGGGTTGCAATAGTGGAAACTAACCTAAATAAAATAATCAAAATACCCCATGTATAAGTTGAAATGCTACTAAAAAAAAATTGTATCTGATCAGATTCCTCAAAAAAAAAAACATTTGGTACCAGCGCATACATGTAATTTATCAGTGACGTCACATTCCCCTTTTACTGTTTCCAATTAACTATGCATTGGACATGGGAATATGTGCCCAACACATTTCATGAATAGACTGACAATAGTTGCAACATTTTAACAATAAACATGTATTTTTTTTTTAAATCTATATAGATAACTTTTCTGAATTAAATCCTTCTTTAATATTTTTTCCACTTCAGCAAGTCTCTCGGACTCTCTGCATATGGAATGCAAATATAGCAGTATGCTTTGCGCAAAAGCATTGACGAAGGTATGGTCGATTGTTTGATCCCCTCTTTCACTTGAAGTGAAATAGCAGATTTATGCAAGCGGACATATACCTCTGTGTATTGTGCTAAACAATAATAAAGCACCACACACAGATGAGTACTCTACTCTGTCCCTCTCACCTGTCCACTTTACTTGGCAGGATCAAAGGACATATATCAATTACTCAACAATCCGTTTTCATTCAGAAGAAAAAACAACTTATACTTTAAATTGGAATTCCAAGACAACAACAAACAAACACATAAAATGTAAGCATTTTTCTCTGAGCAGATGGAAGAGAATTCCCTATACTAACAACAACTTTCTTGTATAGCATAGCTAAAACCCCTTTGTCCCATCTGCACCACAGTGACAACATTTATAAACATACAGGCGGTCCCCTACTTACAAACATCCGACTTCCAAACGACTCCTACTTACAAGCGGAGGGAGACAACAGGAAGTGAGAGGAAATCTACCCCTAGGAAGGGAAATTCTCTCCTGTAAGCATTTTTATGGGAAAAAGATACCTCCACTGGAGCTTTATCACCAGTCCATGTTTCCCTAACAACCCAAAAATTTCAAAATCCATTTGTCATTGGGATGGAAAGTGAGGTGAAATCTTCTGAACAGGTGCACAGACAGCAAAACAAATGTTACAGGGGTGATAACCCTTCCCTATGAAGCTACCCCTAAAAAATGTACCTGTTCCGACTTACAAACAAAACAAACCTACAGTCCCTATCTTGTTTGTAACCCGGGGACCCCCTGTACATACAAAAGTACTTACCACTCTCACGATATTTGGACTGTAGACCACTTTGACTGTCTCACCTTACAGTCAGTGTATCTACACAACAAATAATACTTATTACTTCTATGCGACAGAAAGAAAAGCGAAAGTAGGTTGGGTCACCGAAATATAATCCTCATTAACCATTTCAGCTCCTTGCCAAAAGGACTGTCGTGTACACTTTTCTACAGCGTTCCCAAAACGCTTCTAATTAGGACCTTCTGAGAGGTACTTTACAGCGTTCCCAAAACGCTTCTAATTAGGACCTTCTGAGAGGTACTTTACAGCGTTCCCAAAACGCTTCTAATTAATTAGGACCTTCTCATAGGTACTTGCAAAGGCGGATTTTCCCAAAAAATCCCCTATACACCAAGGCGTGGTTCGTATCCCTCTTCTACATAAATTTAGTTCGAGATGAAATTTAAATCAGAGCTAAGGTAAGAGAAAACAGTCTGTCTAAAAGACAAAAAGATTCTTCTTACCAAAGGTGATTTTTTCATCCCCACCACTGCCACCATCTGAAGCAGGTAATACCGTCACCCAGGTGTACTTCAGGTAAATGCAAGATCATTTTCAGTGACCCCCGGATCCGTGAGAAATCAAAATGACACATATGGAAACGGATAGTGTGTTCATTAGATCTCTGGCCTTTATTGATTTTTAGAGTGGCTTATATGTAAAAGAAAGATAGGAGGGGCTATGTCTTAACACATACGTTTCTAAAAATTATACAAACTCAGTATATTCTTATCTTATATTATACTGCTGAATTTAGTTTAGCAAAGGACTTTTCTTATACAATCAGGCTACTGCATGCTTAACCACAATGACTAGCAGGGTGTGACTCTATGCAAACTATGAGTTAAGCTAAGTATGTCAAAGTTCATTTCTACTTAAAAATGGAGTTGATTATTTATACATATTTTATACATTCTATTACATACCCATATGAAGTTTTTATCATTTTTTCACACAAATAGAGCTTTCTTTTGGTGAAATGTAATCTCTACTGGGGTTTTTATTTTTTTTATACAAAAAAAGACCGAAAATCTTGTAAAAAAAAAACGATTTCATACATTTTGCAAACAGGTAATTTTTCTCCTTCAATGATGTGCGCTGATAAGGCTGCACTGATGGACACTGATAGGTGGCACTGATAGGCATTAACAGGGCGGTACTTATGGGCACTGATATATGTGGTATTGATGGGCACTGATGAGGCAGCACTAGTGAGCACTAATCAGGAGGCGCTGATGAGGCTGAACTGATAGGTGGCACTGATAGACGGCACTGGTAGGTGACACTGATAGGCAGCACTGATAGGTGGTACTGATGGGTCCTGCTTAGCAGTACTTATGTGCACTGGTAGGTGGCACTGGTGGTCACTAATGAGGCAGCAGTCCCGTTCACAGAAGCCGGTAATCGGCTTTTTATTTTTCTCCTCACAAGCTGCAAAAGGAGTGGATGGGGGTGTACACATACTGTGGGCACAATGCTTTGCACATCAAAATACTATTCTCTTGTCACGCTCAGCAGGCAGTACCACCCACCAAACTCAACCCATTCAACTAAATGGACCTGTGCCACAGCTGCCCTGCAATCGCAGGCAATAGGTTTTTAGAAGTTAAAATAGGTTCTCTTGTTAAAAAAAAAAAAAAAGAAGTTAAAATAGGTGGTGACCTCCTCACTGCCTGTCAAATGCCCTCTAAAAAGCAACCCACCACTCAAAATGCTCTTTAGAGGGCAAATCCTGTGTAAACAAGCCCTTACAGGGGCTGACAGCAGTTCCAGATGGGCAGGGCTGGGTCTGTTCTCTGGGTATTAGTCCCTAAGTGCATATTGCCCTAAACATTAGTACCATTCCATGCACGATCCGGCAGCTTTCAGCCTCTCATAGAGGTATTCAGGCTGCCAGCAGCAGGGCTGGACAGTGCGTCTGTGCCAAAGCCCCGTACACACGTGCCGAATGTCGGGAGACATTGGCTGGTTATATAAAAAGTTGTTTGGACGGCTTCTGTCTAATAAGCATGCTGGAAAACCAGCAGCTGATCGACTCCCGATCAGCGCTCTCAGCCAATGGCAGAGAGCGCTGATTGGAGTGTTCTGGCGGGGGAGATCGCTGTACTAACTTTGCATGGTTAGTACAGCAGCTCCGACCGGAGCTGACAGTTTTTTTTTTTGTTCAACCCGCTGGGTTGAATAAAAAAAAACTCATAGTGGTTGATTTACTAAAGGCAAATCCACTTTGCACTACAAGTGCACTTGGAAGTGCAGTCGCTGTAGATCTTAGGGAGGCATGTAAGGAAAATAAAAAACAGCATTTTTGCTTTCACATGATTGGATGATAGAAATCAGCAGAGCTTCCCCTCATTTCAGATCTTCCCCTCAGATCTAAATGGATTGCACTTCCAAGTGCACTTGTAGTGCAAAGTGGATTTGCCTTTAGTAAATCAACCCCATAGTGTGTCCCAGGCTTAAGTCTCACACCAAAATGCTGGGGCTAGTGTACATGACACCTTAGTGGCAAGAGACTAAAGGTGCCCACATTACAATCTGATTAGACAGTTTCAACAACCACGAAGTTCAAATACCTGCCAAATGGAAAAAAGATTAAGACCACTTTCACACTGAGGCGCTTTTCAGGCGCTTTCACGCTAAAAAAAGCGTCTGAAAACGTATTTCCATTAAAATCAATGAATCCTTTCACACTGGGGCAGTGCGCTGAAAAAAAACCCTCTCCATTGAAATGAATTGAAAGTGCTTCAAAAGCGCCTGAAAAGCGCTTCAAAAGCTCTCAGTGTTTTACTGGCAGTTTTTCAAGCGCCTCAGTGTGAAAGTGGCCTTAGGCTAACTTTACACATGCAGCAGCTCTAGCCACCCTCTGAAAAGCAATCCAATGGCTTTTCAGAGGTGTTTGACAGGTGGTGAGAGGGGATATGTCACCCTCCCATCCAGAAGGGTGACACCACTATCTCGGTTGTAGTTAAGGCACAAAGTGGTGTCACTTCCATACCCCAAGCCTGCTCTTTTGATCAGGGGTCTCTAAAACTTCTAAACAAAGGGCAAGTTTACTGTCTCTCAGACTTTAAGGGGGCCAGACTGTGGCCATTGGGAGTAAAAAAAGGTCCTGATGTCAGTGGGAAAAAATAATGCCTCATCGCTGGTTTCGGTGATAGTAATTGTGACCCATCGTTGGTGTCAGTGGGAGAAATTGTGCCCCATCGTTGGTATCACTGAGAGGAATTGTGTCCCTTCATTGGTGTCAGTGGGGAGAATTATGCCCCATTGTTGTATCAGTGGATGAAAGCGTGCCCCAAGGGCCGGATAAAAGCAAGCATAGGGCTGCAGTTGGAAACCTCTGCTTTAGATGATGAAGGGGTTGCAACACATTGATAAGTCATCAGTAGTGTTCACTCTGATCTCTCATGGAGCCATACCTCCCAACATTTTGAGATGGGAATGAGGGACACTTACAAGGAAATATATGTAGGCATAGGATACGCCCCCTGTCACACCCCCTTAAAGGAGAATTAACCAAAAAAAAGGTTAATTAAATCCACAAGTGCTTTTTTTTACCACTACTATTCCTTAATATTGGCTTTTAAAATGTACAAATGCAGCAATTTAGAAATTGGATGAAAGGTTTAGCACTGGGGAACACTTTTTGAAAGAAGAAAAGTGAATTTTATATACAATTATGTAGATCAGACCAGAATGAGGGACAAATGAGGAGAAATGAGGGACATTGGTCCAAATCAGGGACAATCCTTCGAAATCAGGGACAGTTGGGAGCTATGCATGCAGCCAGCATGTTCCCTGTTAGCACATGTGCATGCAGCAGAGCCTGACTGGTTGCTAGTGTTGGCCCTTCCTCTCCAGAGTGGGCGCTGTGTGTGCAGGTGATGACAGGGAGCTGATATCAGGACATATTCTGGTATTTATACTTGCTGCCCACGTAACCCATATGTGGGGCAATAAAAAGGATGGGCTTTAACACCCACGCATGCGTTCATGGAAGGTAGAACTTTCTGGGCTAAGAGTGCGCTGTCAAGGAGAGCGGACTTTACTAATGATCTGGAAGCAGCAGATCATGTGACCACTGTGACAATCACAATGGTCATTTGAACAGCTAGTACTGCCTGCCCCTGAGCGTAAAGTCCCTGTTAAAGGGATTGGGTGGGAAGGGGTAAGATTTAAAGATATATATATATATATATATATATATATATATATACTGTATATGTAATTTTTTCTATTCTATTTTTACTGAAATACAGCTGTCTCTGCAAAGTTATACATATCTACATAATATTTTTTTTTATAACTTGTAAACTAAATACACTTAGAATGTCTTCATAATGTATTCAAATGTAAGCAGTTGGGAACAGAGCCAAACACCAATTGCAGATGATTCATTATTTAGTTGTATTCACCTTTTTAGTAAAGGTGAATATCAGCTTGTAGCATAATAGGAAAGTGTAAAATATACCGCACAGTGATAAAAAGTATATCATTGTAATTTCATAAACAACAACTTCACTCTATATATATATATATATATATATATATAGCTATAACAAGGGATATAATAAAGAACCCAATATAATTATTATGGGGAGCCTTGTCCTGTTTGAGTATGGCTCCTTTGCTTTCTCCATACGGCAGCTTGGAATGGCCTAAGGCTACAAAAGTGAGACAGGCCCAGCTAACTGATCAATTACTGGGTGCATGATGTAATATTTTTATTGTGTCCATAACAAAGGAAACGCTTTAATGCTTATGTGTAAACCCAAGAACAAAAATGTAATATATTGTAGCTTACCAGTCATTAGATGTGGCAGTTGCATTAATTTCCTTTTTTTAAGTGACATACTTCCTGTCCAAGGGTGACAACACTGAAGCCTCGTACACACGATCGGATTTTCCGACGGGAATTGTGTGATGACAGCCTGTTGGCTGAAAATCCGACCGTTTGTACGCTCCATCAGACAATTGTTGTCAGATTTTCTGCGGACAAATGTTGGATGGCAGACTTAGAAATTTTCCGCGGACAACGGTCTGTTGTCAGATTTTCCGATCGTGTGTACACAAGTCCGTCAGAAAAAAGTCCAAAGTACAAACACGCATACTCAGAATCAACGCTCACCAAACATGACAGCAGAAGGTGCCCAAAGGGTGGCGCTCAAGAGCTGAAATTTCACGTAGTATGTCACTACGTTTGTGTTTGTTGGTCGACAATTGTGTGCCATTTGTATGCAAGACAAGTTCATGGCCAACGCTCTTCAGACAAAAGTCTGACATTTTGTCTGCGAAAATCCGATCGTATGTACGAGGCTTTACTCACTGTGCTATATCAGTGGATGAGCATTGTCATTAACATAGGCTGCTCTCCTGATTTCGACTACAAACAGCTTCCCCTCTCACTCCGTTACATATGGGGAGGGGCGTTATAGTTCACAGAAGAAAGCTGGGAAAGCTACAGTAATAACATTATTTAAAATTTCAGTAACAGGAAGGTTGAAAGACACTGGATTCCTAACTGGATCCACAGGTATTTTATTTTATTCCCAAAAATGTGCTTAGCCTGGTTCTGTGTGGATTGGGCAAAAACAAATGGGCCATGTTCTCTTCTGAACAAATGTAGTTTAATTATAGGTAGTAGTAAAATACCACATTATGGCCAATAGAAGGAGATGTATTATTACATGTATTACATTACATTAGATACATACGTATTATTACAAGATAATTACCTGATTACGGATATGGAAAAACGGGGCAATTTTGGAAACAGCGATCACAGGTTAACTGGTCAATCACACAAATAGGAAACATAAGGGAAATACAAAGATACTGAATTTCAAAAAAGCCAACTTCCCTAAACTACGAACCTTGCTAGAAGGCATAAAGTGGGATAAAATCATAGGAACAAAGAACACGGAGGAGAAATGGGTTCGCTTTGAGAGCATATTAAATAAGGGCATTAGCCAGTGCATCCCATTGGGTAATAAATTTAAAAGAGCAAACAAAAGGATGGCTTAACTCCCATGTAAAAATGCATATAAAAGCAAAAGAGAAGGCCTTCAAAAAATACAAGGTTGAGGGATCATCAGCATTCAGACCTTATAAAGAATGCAACAAGAAATGCAATTAGGGCGGCTAAGATAGAACACGAAAGACACATAGCGGAGGAGAACAAAATAAATCCCAAGAAATTCTTTAAGTATGTAAACACTAAAAAAGGGAGGACAGACCATATTGCCCCATAAAGAATGAGGAAGGACATCTGGTTACAAAGGATGGGGAGATGGCGAAGGTATTGAATGTATTCTTCTCCTCTGTCTTCACAAAGGAATCGGGGGGCTTCAGTATCCAAAACTGCAGTGTTTATCCTCATGACACATCACAGGAAGCACCCTTATGGCTAACAGAGCACAGAATTAGAATTAGACTTGGGAAATTTAACATTAATAAATCACCGGGACCGGATGGCCGAGGGTACTTACGGAACTCAGTCAAGTAATTGCCAGACCATTGTTCCTAATTTTTACTGACAATCTACTGACTGGAATAGTACCATCGGATTGGAGAAAAGCCAATGTAGCACCAATATTTAAAAAGGGCCCAAAATACATCCCTGGGAATTACAGACCAGTTAGCCTAACATCAATAGTATGCAAGCTCTTGGAGGGGATGATGAGGGACTATATACAAAATTTTAGTAATGAAAACTGTATAATTAGCAGTAATCAGCATGGATTCATGAAGAATCGTTCTTGCCAAACCAATCTATTAACCTTCTATGAGGAGGTGAATTGCCGTATAAACATTCACTGTACAAAATAAGGTCTGTTGACATGGACCATAGGGTGAGTGCATGGAATGCAAACTGGCTACAAGGGTAAGTTCAGAGGGTGGTGATAAAAGAGGAATACTCAGAATAGTCGGGGAGTTCTGTGCTGGGACCAATCCAATTTAATTTGTTCATTAACGACCTGGAGGATGGGGTAAACACTTCAATCTCTGTATTTGCGGACGATACTAAGCTAAGCATGCCAATAACTTCTTTGCAGGATGTAGAAACCTTGCAAGAAGATCTGAACAAATTAATGGGGTGGGCAACTACATGGCAAATGAGGTTTAATGTAGAAAAATGTAAAATAATGCGTTTGGGTGTCAAAAATATGAATACATATGAATACACTGGGGGAATCTAGGATGGAAAAGGACCTGGGGGTCCTAGTAGATAATAGGCTCAGCAATGGCAATGCCAAGCTGCTGCTAACAAAGCAAACAGAATATTGGCATGCATTAAAAAAGGGATTAACTCCAGGGATAAAGCGATAATTCTCCCGATCTACAAGACTCTAGTCCAGCTGCATCTTGAGTATGCTGTCCAGTTCTGGGCACCAGTCCTCAGGAAGGATGTACTAGAAATGGAGCGAGTACAGAGAAGGGCAACAAAGCTAATAAAGGATCTGGAGGATATTAGTTATGAAGAAAGGTTGCGAGAACTGAACTTATTCTCTCTGGAGAAGAGACGCTTGAGAGGGGATATCATTTAAATCTATAAATACCGTACTGGTGACCCCACAATAGGGATAAAACTTTTTTGCGGAAGGGAGTTTAACAAGACATAATTAAAATGAGAAGAAAAGAGGTTTAACCTTAAACTATGTAGAGGGTTCTTTACTGTAAGAGTGGCAAGGATGTGGAATTCCCTTCCACAGGCGGTGGTCTCAGCTGGGGGGGCATTGATAGTTTCAAAAAACTATTAGATAACCACCTGAACGACCACAACATACAGGGATATACAAGGTAATACGGACATATAATCACACACATAGGATGGACTTGTGTCTTTTTTCAACCTCACCTACTATGTAACTATGTAACAATTCTAGAGAACACTATAAGGCAGTGGTCCCCAAACTTTTTGGCATCGGGGCCGGCGTTGTGGATAAAAATTGTGCCAAGGCTCGGGGTGGATATGCAGATTTTCACAGGCAATTTGTCAGGGAAATGGCTGGTGTTAGCGATTCAATCTTCACGGCACCATTGTTGATATGGTGTCAGGATGATTGAAGCGCATTATTTCTATTATTACATTGTAATATAAAATTAAACTGTTCAACTCACCATAATGCAGAATCTGCCACCAGATGCAGAGTGTCACTTGCCACGTTTCCTGCTACTAGATGTGGATTGTCACTTGCCACATTGTCTGCCACCAGATGTGGATTGTCACTTACCACGTCGCCTGCCACCAGATGTGGTTTGTCACTTACCACGTCGCCTGCCACCAGATGCGGATTGTCAATTGCCACGTCGCCTGCCACCAGATGCGGATTGTTAATTGCCATGTCGTCTGCCATCAGATGCAGCTCGTCACCCCAGATGTGACTTGTCACCTGCCACCAGATGTGGATTGTCACCAGCCACCAGATGTGGCTTGTCATCTGCCACCAGATGCGGATTGTCACTGCAGTGGTGGCAGCACAGGCGTGCGCATTAGTTCAGAGGCAGGCCTGGAGTGGTGGGTTCCAAGTGAGGGCAAACAGCGGTGATAATGTGTGGGTGGTGAGAGATGATCTCATCTCTCTGCTCCCCTGCCTCACCCTCAGCAGTGTAGTGGCCCCGCTGTGTGGGCGGAAGAGCGGTGATGTGGGCGGGAGGGTAGTGAGGAGATGATCTCATCTCTCTGCTCCCTCGCCTCACCTCCAGCAGTATAGCAGCCCCTCTGTGAGGGCAGAACGGTGTTGATGCAGGTGGGCATCTCTTTGCTCACCTGCCAGCGCCGCACGTTGGACAGTGCAGCCTTTTCGGCCCGGCTGCAAACAGGCCATGGCCCGGGGGGTTGGGGACCCCTGCTATAGAGAATTAGCAAAAAAATAAATAAATGCTAACCTTTTTTTGCTAATTCCTGCTAGCATTCTCTAGAATTGTTACATTTTATTTCTTGTTACAAATATGTATATATTTCCTGTGCTCCTCAGCTCCATCTACTGGCCAAATTGAGGTATTTTACTACTGCCCAAAACAAAAGTGCATTCATTCAGAAAATTACCTAAAGTATATTCATTTTGCCCAATTTGCATAGAACCAATGTACATGCAAATTCGATGGTGCCAAGATTAACTCCAGCTTGAGACTGTGTGCTTTACATGCCTACCTTATATGCCTTTCACTGTGCATCTATTTTGTCCAGTTTTTCATTAGCCAGCTATTATTTGAACGGTCTCCAAGGCTACGTTCACACTCTGTGTGTGTCCGGAAAACATGCAAAATTGTGTGAATTTCCAACATGCACAAAAATGTTCTGCCCTTTATCAGACGCACCACTGTGCACATCTGCTAACGTGCGCATATTCACACGTGCCAAAATGCATCCCTCCACAGCATGTGGATCAGTGTGGCGTGTTTAGCGGTACCCCCGTAGGTGCCGCTGGGGATTGTGGTCCGTCTCCCACCCTGCACAGCCAGGCACATGAATTTCCAGACACACTTCAGTCAAGAAACAGTCCTTGTAATTTGTTTTGTTAATTTAGGGGAATAGAACTTGGATGGGGATGGGGTAGGGCTGGGCGATTTTCCCCCCCAAAAAATCTGCAATTTTTTTATAAAAAACTCGATTTATGATTTGATTTGATTTTTTTTTTATTATATTAAAGTGCATCAACAAACAAAATTGCGAAGGCAAACCCTTTCTCTAACTGCAAAGTCAGTGTGCAGTGTGCAACAAAGATTGTTAAACATCCAAATTATTAATACTGTATTTGGATTTAGCTAATAAAACAACAAAAAATCCTGAGGCTACTATTACTTGAATTGAACTGTGCCCATGCCTCACTGTACCCATGCCTCACTGTGCCCGTGTCTCACTGTGCCCATGCTTCAATCACTGTGCCCGTACCTGATGCAGATTTTCATGGGATACGGATTTTACTGCTACACCGGCGGCCATTCCAGTATTCAAAAGCCGCGCCTCCTCCTCGTCTGATAGGCGGAACACTCAATTTCCCAGCATTCAGTGTTCCGCCTATCATGGACATCCGCTCATCCTCATAACACAGACGAGGATGAGAGGATGTCCATGATAGGCTGAACACTGCCTGCTGTGAAATTGAGTGTTCCGCCTATCACAGACGACGAGGACTCGGGAGGTGCGGCTTTTGAACACTGCAATGGCCGCCGTCTGTCTGCATGACACGCTGATCAGGTAGGCAGACAGCGGCTTGCGGTTAGTTAGTGTTACATTACATCTACTCGCGGCGGCTGCGACGAGTAGATGTAATTGGGGTAACGCCGCCCAGTGCCATTCCGGATATGCCCCCTGCAGCCCTGCTACGGAAACTTTGAAGGAAAAAAAATGAATAAAAAAAAAAAAATACAATTTTTTTTTTTTAAATCTAAAAAAAATCGATTTTCTTTAAATCTGAATCGATTTGAACTCAAAACTCGATTCAAGATTAAAATCGATTTTTTCCCAGCCCTAGGATAGGGTGCATATGGGATGCCCACTTGATTGAAGATAGGAAACTTAGGGACCGAACTCTATACACCTCTAGTATATGCAACCTCTTTTCTTCACCTCCAGCACATACACTTGCTTTCAGACTATCACTCCCAGGACCAGCTAGCACTGTGGTAGGGGCCCGACACTGACTCAGCCAGGCCCAAAGCAAATTCCCTTTGCAGGCCCGCAGGCCCCTATGGTGCAGCAAAAATAGGTAGTCCTTCGTGCTAGCTGTCCCACATGTGGCTACAGCTCCCAGTACCACCTCTTCAGGCCCTGCCAGCCCTCCTGGCTGCAGCTGCCTCTTTCCACTGCCTGTGTCACCACAGTCCTCCTAACTGGCTCTGCACCCATCCCAGACTGCTCCATCCCTCCATCCTCTCAGGTGTCCCTCCCAGTCCTCCTCAATGTGCATCACTCACTAGCCCTCTTGGTTGTTCCTTGTTTCTCCTGGAGACTTGCCTGGTAGTGTTCTCCCGCTGTCCACCTTGCTCCCATTACTCCTCTCCAGGATGCCTCCGTAGTTTTAGGAAGGTCTCATCCGCACCTGAGCCCAGGTCCAAGGTCACCCCCCCCCCCCCCCAGACTGGGGAGCATCCTCAAAGGCCACGACAGCCTAAAACTCCATCTTCAAAAAAAAAAGGGGAAATAGGAACTGCTACAGCTACTCAACCATCTCCATCCCTATACGAACCAAACCGAAGAGAAACGCCCTGGGACTTTGTGTGAGGTGGAAGAGATAGGCACATGTAGAACAAGGAGAGATTGTGATGTAATCCATTTTATTTGTAACAAATATGTCTGTACATCAAAGGAGGGGACAACAATAAGTGTGTGTCGCCAGGCATAGTGGCCATGATGTACAGCAAAAGTACAGAACATAAATAAAAAACAAACAACAATACATCCATATGACAATGATAAAAAGTAAATGTACAGAAGGACCAGTGAGTTGATTGCATACAATGTAAAAAGTACATGAACTCATGTGAGGTACATAAAATGTTGGCATATATGGTGAGTCAAGTGCAGTGGCACAGATACTTGGTAAATCAGATGGATGGGGCATCAGGTAAGCCCTACGCGTTTCGCGAGCTCTACTCGCTCATCAGGGGCAGATGCACAATCATCATATCTGTTATGAGGTAGAAAAAAATGATAAAAAATGAATATATGACAACATTAGTGGTAGAAGGTGTGGGGGATGGTGAGGGGGTCAAACCGAAGGTTAACCTATTACTCACCAGAGTCTGGACCAAAAAAGCCAATCACCACGTACCAAAAACGGCCCTGCTGTCAACTATTATATCAGGAATTGTAATAACATATAATTGTTGATCAGTGGTAGTAAAAATTGGGCCTTTGATGGTGGTGCTGGTGCCACAACACTGTAAGGCCTGACAGTTACTCTTGGTGGGCGCAGCAATGGTCCCTGCTGTGAATTATTAGATCAATAATTATAATTGCATGCCCCTGTTGAACAGGGGCTGAAAAATTGGGCCTTTGGTGGTGGTGGTGGTGGTGATGGTGGTGCTGGTGCCACAACACTGTAAGGCCTGACAGTTACTCTTGGTGGGCACAGCAATGCTCCCTGCTGTGAATTATTAGATCAATAATTATAATTGCATGCCCCTGTTGAACAGGGGCTGAAAAATTGGGCCTTTGGTGGTGGTGGTGGTGGTGATGGTGGTGCTGGTGCCACAACACTGTAAGGCCTGACAGTTACTCTTGGTGGGCGCAGCAATGGGCCCTGCTGTGAATTATTAGATCAATAATTATAATTGTATGCCCCTGTTGAACAGGGGCTTAAAAATTGGGCCTTTGGTGGTGGTGGTGGTGGTGATGGTGGTGCTGGTGCCACAACACTGTAAGGCCTGACAGTTACTCTTGGTGGGCGCAGCAATGGGCCCTGCTGTGAATTATTAGATCAATAATTATAATTGCATGCCCCTGTTGAACAGGGGCTGAAAAATTGGGCCTTTGGTGGTGGTGGTGGTGGTGATGGTGGTGCTGGTGCCACAACACTGTAAGGCCTGACAGTTACTCTTGGTGGGCGCAGCAATGGGCCCTGCTGTGAATTATTAGATCAATAATTATAATTGCATGCCCCTGTTGAACAGGGGCTTAAAAATTGGGCCTTTGGTGGTGGTGGTGGTGGTGATGGTGGTGCTGGTGCCACAACACTGTAAGGCCTGACAGTTACTCTTGGTGGGCGCAGCAATGGGCCCTGCTGTGAATTATTAGATCAATAATTATAATTGCATGCCCCTGTTGAACAGGGGCTGAAAAATTGGGCCTTTGGTGGTGGTGGTGGTGGTGATGGTGGTGCTGGTGCCACAACACTGTAAGGCCTGACAGTTACTCTTGGTGGGCGCAGCAATGCTCCCTGCTGTGAATTATTAGATCAATAATTATAATTGCATGCCCCTGTTGAACAGGGGCTGAAAAATTGGGCCTTTGGTGGTGGTGGTGGTGGTGATGGTGGTGCTGGTGCCACAACACTGTAAGGCCTGACAGTTACTCTTGGTGGGCGCAGCAATGGGCCCTGCTGTGAATTATTAGATCAATAATTATAATTGCATGCCCCTGTTGAACAGGGGCTGAAAAATTGGGCCTTTGGTGGTGGTGGTGATGGTGGTGCTGGTGCCACAACACTGTAAGGCCTGACAGTTACTCTTGGTGGGCGCAGCAATGGGCCCTGCTGTGAATTATTAGATCAATAATTATAATTGCATGCCCCTGTTGAACAGGGGCAGAAAAATTGGGCCTTTGGTGGTGGTGGTGGTGGTGATGGTGGTGCTGGTGCCACAACACTGTAAGGCCTGACAGTTACTCTTGGTGGGTGCAGCAATGGGCCCTGCTGTGAATTATTAGATCAATAATTATAATTGCATGCCCCTGTTGAACAGGGGCAGAAAAATTGGGCCTTTGGTGGTGGTGGTGGTGATGGTGGTGCTGGTGCCACAACACTGTAAGGCCTGACAGTTACTCTTGGTGGGCGCAGCAATGGGCCCTGCTGTGAATTATTAGATCAATAATTATAATTGCATGCCCCTGTTGAACAGGGGCTGAAAAATTGGGCCTTAGGCACTGGTGGCACAACACTGCAACCCCTCACAGATACTGTACTTGGAGCACAGCAATGAGTATTGCATCAAAAATTTTAATTACACGCCCCTGTTAAACAGGGGCTGAAAAATTGGGCCTTAGCCACTGGTGGCGTCACCCATAAACCAAAATGATCTTCCAAGCTATCATCGTTAATCGTATCATTGAGGAGGAGGAGGAGGATAGCCAGTCAACATAACAGCACAGGCACTCAGCATCAGCATCAGTCTTGAAGGGATGTGACATTTTAAAATCAATTAGTCTGTTATATCAGCATCTGGTGTGTGGTAGCTGGTGGTGATCCAAGACTGGTTCATCTTGATGAAAGTCAGTCGATCAACCGAGTCGGTGGACAGGCGCACCCTGTGATCCGTGACAAATCCTCCAGCAGCACTGAATGTGCGTTCTGAAAGAACGCCGGATGCAGGACAGGCCAGTAGCTCAATTGCATACTGTGCAAGCTCTGGCCAGTGATCCATCCTCAAGACCCAGTAAGCCAGAGGATTTTCGGTGGGGAAGGTGTCCAAGTCTGACCTTGCCCCTAGGTATTCCTGGACCATGTATATCAGACGCTGGTGATGGTTGCTGGAACCGATCATACTTTGGGGCTGCGGACTAAAGAATTGTCTAAACGCATCGGTCAGACGGCCACCTTCCCCACCGCTCCTTCTTTGACTGCCCGAAGCCTCAGCAACTCGTTGTCCAGGACCAGGAGTTTGTAACCTCCCAGTCTCTGGGAACGCGTTGCACAGACCTTTCTGCAAGGCCTCCCGGAGTTGTCTCATCCTCTGCTCCCTCTGCGACGGTACGATAAGGTCCGCAACCAAGAGTGGCCAGCCAGTAATGGTCCCTCTCCTTGATCCGAAGAATACGAGGATCCTTCCGCAGACTTTGCAGGATCAGGGAGGCCATGCAGCGTAGGTTAGCTGAGGCATTCAGTCCGGAGTCCTCTGGGTCACTAAGGACGACATGATCCGCAGCCACCTCCTCCCAGCCACGTACAAGTCCACTGGTTTCTTGGGACTGTAAATCATCCCTAAAAGACTGCTGCTGATGATGCTGAGTGCCAGCCTCCACCTCCATGCTGACACAATCCTCCTCCTCCTCCTCCTCTTCCTGTGCGATGGGTGGGACAGAAGGAACACTGTCTGGGTAAAGGGGGCCTTGAGAGGCAAGGAAGTCCTCCTCTTCCTGCCTCTGTTCTGCCTCAAGTGCCCTGTCCATTATTCCATGCAGCGTGTGCTCCAACAGGTGGACAAGAGGTACAGTGTCACTGATGCATGCACTGTCACTGCTCACCATCCTCGTGGCCTCCTCAAATGGTGCCAGGACAGTGCATGCATCCCTGATCATGCCCCACTGGCGTGGTGAAAAAAACCCGAGCTCCCCTGACCCTGTCCTGGTGCCGTAGTCGCACAGGTACTCATTGATGGCCCTCTGCTGTGTGTGCAGCCGCTGCAGCATGGCCAACTTTGAGTTCCACCTGGTGGGCATGTCACATATAAGGCGGTTCTTGGGCAGGTTCAACTCCTTTTGAAGCTCAGCCAGGCGAGCACTGGCATTATAAGATCTGCGGAAATGCACACAGACTTTCCTGGCCTGCCTCAGGACATCCTGTAAGCCCGGGTACCTGCCCAAGAACCGCTGCACCACCAGGTTAAGGACGTGAGCCATACAGGGCACATGGGTCAGTTGTCCCTGTCGGAGGGCGAAGAGGAGGTTGGTGCCATTGTCGCAAACCACCATTCCTGGCTTAAGCTGGCGTGGCGTCAACCACCTCTCGGCCTGCCCCTGCAGAGCAGACAGGACCTCTGCCCCAGTGTGGCTCCTGTCCCCCAAACACACCAGCGCAAGCACGGCATGGCATCTTTTTGCCTGCGTACTTGCGTAGCCCCTTGAACGCCTACGGAGCACCGCTGGTTCCGAGGACAAACCACAGGAAGAGGCCATGGAGGAAGAAGAAGAGGAGGGGGTGGAGGAGAGAGGTGTGTCACAACCAGTAGTAGCATTTTGGAGGCGTGGCGGTGGAACAACCTCCAACACTACTGCACCTTGTCCTGCATCCTTCCCAGCTGCCAAAAGAGTGACCCAATGGGCCGTGAAAGAAAGGTAACGTCCCTGTCCATGCCTGCTGGACCATGAGTCAGCGGTAATATGCACCTTACCGCTGACCGCCCTGTCCAGCGAGGCCAAGACATTGCCTTCCACATGCCTGTAGAGAGCCGGAATCGCCTTCCGTGCGAAAAAGTGGCGTTTGGGAACCTGCCACTGAGGAACCGCACATTGCACAAACTCACGGAAGGGGGCCGAGTCTACCAACTGAAAAGGCAGCAGTTGAAGCGCTAGCAATTTAGCCAAGCTAGCATTCAACCGCTGGGCATGTGGATGGCTGGGAGTGAACTTCTTTCGACGGTCCAGCAGCTGGGGCAGGGAAATTTGCCTGCTAGAATCGGACGTTGGTGTACTGCTAGCAGAGTGCCCGCAAGTACTTGCCTGTGACACACCTAATTCTACACCTTCATTCCTCTCAGAGCAGGTTTCAGAGAGGAGTGAAGGTATAGTGGGGTTGGAGATCCCAGCTGATGCGGTGCAAGAAGAGGTCAGCTTTGTTCTTTGGTGTGGGTCTTTAAGGTAGGCTTGCCAACGAGCTGCATGGCAGGTCAACATATGTCTGATCAAGCATGTGGTGCCCAAGCGGCTGATGTTTTGGCCACGCGATATACGCTTGAGACATATGTTGCAAACAGCAGCTGTGCGATCTGATGCACTCGCCTCAAAAAAGGCCCACACCAAAGAACTTTTTGAATGACGGGCAGAGGCAGCGCCCTGCACAGGCGGAGCTCTGCGGTGTGATTCCGTCGGTGTGCTGCCCATACGCTGGCCACTCAAGGGCATCCTGCCTCGTTGGAGATGTGCCTCCTCCTCATCCTCCTCCTCCTCTGTCCTATTAGGCACCCACGTGGAGTCAGTGACCTCATCATCCCCTCCCTCCTCATCACTGGAGCCAATCTGGCAGTATGCTGCAGCTGCTGGAGCATGACTGCCAGATTGGTGTCCTTCTTGAGCATCCCCTCTCTCTGCTCTCACGCTGCTGCCTTCCTCTAGCTGGGTATCATCATCAGATCCTTCCAAACGCTGGGCATCCTCCTGGAGCATGTACCCAACACTGTGCTCAAACAGTTCGGGGGACTCCTCAGGAGGAGGACATGGTGGGTCTAGGGAAGGATTGACTAATGAAGATAATGATACCAGAGAAGAGGACGCTTTGGCAGCTGCTTTGCCAGTACCCTGAGCCTGGGTGAGAGAGGATGAGGAGGATGAGGTGGGCTTGGTCATCCACTCTACCAAGTCTTCGGCATGATGTGGCTCAACATGTCCAGCTGCCGAAAAGAAGGACAAGCGTGTCCCATGGCCATGTGCTGATGACAATGCACCGCGTCCACGACCAGCACTGTTGCCCCCAGACACAGAGCCTGCTTGCCCTCTTTTTTTGCCTCCTGACTGTCTGCCTCTCCTTGTTTGCCTTCCAGACATTTTAATGGATGGCCTGCAGGGAGATGGGAAAAAGAGCAATAAGGGCTACCTTCAGGTGTATACTGTGCAGGAGGCTTAGCAACAATGACACTGACACTGTCCCCTGCCTATCCTTCTCTGTCCCTAAACTCATGGATTGAAAATATGGTTCAGCAAAATAGTTTTAGAACAGAATAGCACACTGACACTTTCCCTCACTGTCCTACTCTGTCCCTCCCTACAAACAAGATTTAGCACAGAATAGCACACTGATAATTTCTACGAGTGTCCTTCTCTGTCCCTAAACTCAAGGATTGAAAATATGGAACAGCAAAATTGGTTTAGAACAGAATAGCACACTGTCAGTTTCACTCACTGTACCTGTCTGTCCCTAAACTCAAGGATTGAAAATATGGTTCAGCAAAATAGTTTTAGAACAGAATAGCACACTGACACTTTCCCTCACTGTCCTACTCTGTCCCTCCCTACAAACAAGATTTAGCACAGAATAGCACACTGATAATTTCTACGAGTGTCCTTCTCTGTCCCTAAACTCAAGGATTGAAAATATGGAACAGCAAAATTGGTTTAGAACAGAATAGCACACTGTCAGTTTCAATCACTGTACCTCTCTGTCCCTAAACTCAAGGATTGAAAATATGGTTCAGCAAAATAGTTTTAGAACAGAATAGCACACTGACACTTTCCCTCACTGTACCTCTCTGTCCCTAAACTCAAGGATTGAAAATATGGTTCAGCAAGATTGGTTTAGAACAGAATAGCACACTGACACTTTCCCTCACTGTACCTCTCTGTCCCTACAAACAAGGATTAGCACAGAATAGCACACTGTCACTGACACTCTCCCTACCTATCCTTATTTGTCCCTAAACACAAGGAATCCAGGATTAGTAAAGGAAAAATAATGACACTGTCCCTGCCTATGCTTCTCTTTCCCTGCTCCGGAACACACTACACAAGGCCGCCGCGCTGGCGGCCTTTTATAGTGTGGGGCGTGTACTAAACCCCCTCAGCAATAATTGGCCACAGGCATCCTGCCTGTGGCCAATCATTGCTCTCCTCGCTGCCGGCGCTGTGATTGGCCAAGCATGCGGGGTCACAGTGCATGCTTGGCCAATCACAGCGCCTGGATGACACTGCAATGGCGTAGTGCATTGTGGGCCGTTTGCGTCACTCGAATTTGGCGCGAACGGCCCAAATCGTTCGATCTTCGTCGAACGATCGAACAGCCGATGTTCGAGTCGAACGGATGTTCGACTCGAACACGAAGCTCATCCCTACTCCTCACCATAACCTTTTTTTTTTTTTTTTTTTTTTTTATAAATCTTTTTATTTAATTTCTTAAACAAACAAAACATAACATAACATGACAACACATCATACACATTAAATCTAAAATATATTAGTAAAATAACACGATCCCATCACCTTGCATAGCAAAAAACAAGAAATAAAGAAATTATGATTATCACTATTATTTCCAATCATTTCTAAACACAAATATCCCATATAGGGAACATCCCTTCTATGAGTTGTTACCTCCCTCTATGTTAGATGCCGTATATGGCTTATCCAGCCACTTTGCCCAAACCTCATCATACTTACTAGGGCGACCCCTATTCCTATAGGTATCTCTGTACAATGGAAGATTATTATTAATCAATTGTTTCCAATATATAAACGGAGGAGGATGAGGTTTCTTCCAATATAATGCAATAGATTTTCTTGCGTAAAATAATGTTGTATTAATAAATATTCGTTCGGTCTCTATAGGGGTAATATCCTCTACTAAGCCCAGCAAACAGACTGACATTGAAAACGGTAAAGGAGCAGAAGTAATAGAGTTTAATAGATCCACTACCTCCATCCAAAATGTAACTATATATGGACAGGTCCAGAAGATGTGTGTGAAATCCCCTCGAGCTGCTCCGCACCTCCAGCACTTAGAGGAACAAGCAGGATTTATCTTTTGAAGTCTATATGGCGTGATATATGCTCTGTGTATGAGTTTAAATTGGATAACACGATCCCTCAAGGAGACCAGAGATCTCAAAGGGAAATCCCACACACAGCTCCAGTCCTCCATACTCAAATCTGGTATATCTCGAATCCACCTAACTCGAAGACTCTCTAATGGCAGGATAGAAATTAAAGTAAGATGAGAATAGAGTCTCGAGGTAGGCTTATCCAGACACTCAGACCTAAGTACTAACTCCAAGGTAGATTGTATCATCGTTAAACTATTCTGTGGAAACTCTGCATGAAAAGTATGTGAAAGCTGGTAGTATCTAAATAGATAAGAGCTAGGAAGATTAAACATTGAGGTTAGTGTAGAGAAGGTGGATAACCTCTGATCAGTAACCACTTGGACAAGTAATTTAATATTGTATTTGGTCCATGCAATAGGCTCTGGTGTTTTAAGGAATTGAGGAAGGGTAGGGTTTAGCCATAGAGGGATATTTGGAGAAATTGCTCCCTTTGGATAACACTCACATCTAAGGCCGGCCTCCCAAGCTTGAATAGTATTAAGCATAGGAATAGTCACCTGATGAAGTGCCCTACGGCCCCTAAATAAGAGAACCTTAAGAGCTTCTACGGAACCTACTACTGCTGCTTCTAACCGGGTAGAAGAGTTATATAGATCTGGGTTTAACCACCATGCGGCCATAACCAACTGAGTGGCCAAAAATATTTGTATAGATCCGGAAAAGCTAGTCCTCCCTCTTCACAAGGGCGCATCAGAGTACTTAATTTATACCTAGGATTTTTTATCCCCCATAAAAAAGATGAAAACAACTGATTTAGTCTTTTGAAAAAGGATACAGGGAGCCATTGAGGAGAATGTCTAAATAGGTACATGAATTTAGGTATAATTTTCATTTTTAAAAGATTAATGCGCCCCAATAGAGACAACGGTAGAGACTTCCATACATTTAATTTAGACTCAGTATCTCTCAAAATTGGGGTCAGATTCAGAGACATAAATTCAGAAAATTGACGAGAAATTACCACTCCTAAATACTTAAAATTATCTACCCACTGCAGTGGAGTATCCTTCATAGCCGTACTGCGAGCCTCCATATCTATTGGAAACAGCAATGACTTAGTCCAGTTTACCTTCAGCCCTGTAACCGTTGAAAATGAATCCAGTATATCCAAGGCCCCTTGTAACGAGGGGCCAGCATCATTTAAAAATAATAAGAGGTCGTCTGCATACAGAGCTACCCTCTCCTCCAGCCAACCGATCCGCAATCCCCTAATATTAGGTGAAGTACGTAGAGCCTCAGCCACCGGTTCCATAGCAATCGCAAAAAGGGCTGGAGAGAGAGGGCAGCCCTGACGGGTTCCCCTAAATAGTGAGAAGGAAGCTGACAACCCTCCTCCCATCTTTACTGCAGCTCTGGGATTCTTATATAAGACCTGTAACCATAACCTTTGGTTCATACGCTCTCATTGTTCTCCAAGCCCTACTCCACCAGGGGAGGGCTGGCAGCCTTAGGCCTGGGGGGGGGCAAGTCCAGACAAGTGGCCCATTGAACCACCGAATCAGCTCACCATCCATCTATACCACATTCCCTGCACAGAGAGAGAGGGGGGGGGAGACTGTTCCATATTGCCCCAGAGAGAGAGACCGCTTGACACTGCCTGTACAGAGTGAGAGGGACCGCTTGACACTGCCTGCACAGAGTGAAAGGGACCGCTTGACACTGCCTGCACAGAGTGAGAGGGACCGCTTGACACTGCCTGCACAGAGTGAGAGGGACCGCTTGACACTGCCTGCACAGAGTGAGAGGGACCGCTTGACACTGCCTGCACAGAGTGAGAGGGACCGCTTGACACTGCCTGCACACAGAGAGAGAAAAACTGCTTGACACTGCCTGCACACAGAGAGAGAGAGAGAGACCGCTTGACACTGCCCGCAGTGCGAAGGGGTCACTCTGTGGGGGCAGTGCAAAGCGGTCACTCTCTGTGGGGGTGAAAGTTTCCAAGCCAACAGAATACAGTGATCACTGCTGGCAGCTATAGCAGCCAGCAGTGATCGCCAAAAAGAAAAAAAGACACGCTGGTTGTACTGAAGTCAGTTGATAGATTGAATTCTGTACAACCAGTCTGCACATAGATTGAATTTTCTGCTGAACCAGTAGAATTTCAATCTGTCTATGGTGGCTTTTGGGTTTAATAATATCCTCAAATCTTCTGAAAGGTGTGCTTCACTTAGGTGTAGAAATTCACCTTTTACTCCACCTTATTTCCAGAACTCTTTAGGTATTAGATGTACAAACAATAAGGTGAGGGCATATCTAATACCTACAGAGAGTAAGGCCCCTTTCACACTGGGGCGGGAGGTGTGAAACACACCGCTCCAAAGATGCGGCTAGCAGGGCTTTTGGAGCGGTCCTGCTAGCGCACCGCTCCAGTGTGAAAGACCGAGGGCTTTCACACTGGAGAAACAGCAGCCGCTGTTTAGGGTAAACTGTGCTATTACTTGGAGGGATTGGCATTTAGGGGGTTAAAACAGGCAGCGATGAAATTTGATATCACCTCCTCTGCCTGTCACTCTTCAGTGGAGTGGCAGTGCCTGCTGCAAGTGAATACAAGTCTTTTGGCTCACACTGGTGTGCTGGCAGTTTTCCACAGTCATAGTCCCTCAGGTTGCACATTTTTGCTGCATTTTCTGGAATTGCACCAAAGATACAGCATGCAGGACGTTTTGTGCACTTTCAGAACATGCAGTAAAAATGTGCAACCTCTATGGGAATAGGGGCAACATGCAGGAAGACTGCCAGCACTGCATAAAAACCGCAGCATGCCAGTGTGAGCCCACATCATAACACCTAGGAGAGCAAGGTACTGTCAGACTGCTAGAAAAACAAAAAAACTTTTTAGCTGCAGAGAGGGAGAGAGGAGGAGCTCACTTACTTGGACGGTCCCAGCCTCCCAGGAGACTCACTGGATTACAGCCGACTGCTCAGATTTAACTTTCCCGCCCACACATCCTCTTCACAGACAGCACACAGGCTGCCCGGAGTGTGGGTGGGGAAAGAGAGAGAGCAGGTCCAGCCTTTGCCAGCCAATCGTGTGCAGGAGGGAGGGGCTGGGCTCTCTGTAACAAGACTGTCGGCCCTGAGACAGAGAATACATCGCTGGCTCACTATACTGGATATAGCTGCTGCACTCGGCCAGCTCAAAAACTGCGCATGGGCGGTTCTGAGCTGGCAGCCTTTGTAGAGCATATTAGAGCAGCCCAGTGGTCAAATGCATGCCTGCCCCCTGGCCCAGCCCGCCCCTGGGAGCCATGGTTTCCATACATTTACTTTGCACGGTTAAAAGCCTTTATTCTTTTAGTAAATCAATGCCATTGTCTATTCCCACAATTCCAAAACTACATTTTCTACAACTGATCTGATTTGACATTTGACATTGGGTTATTTGAGCAATAGTAACAAAGTAATGTCGGATTTATTTCAGGGTCAAATAATTGACTTTGTATGCATGTTTTCTGTAATCTAAAAAGTCTGTTAGCTAAACACATTGAGACTGATTTATTAAGATAAAATAGGCTGTTCACTTTGTAAGTGAATTTTTACTTTACAAGGGAGTTTTCCCTTACAGTAGTAAACAATGTAAGCTCTGCTGGCTTTCATCATCCAATCACGTGCCAGCAAAAAATTATGTTTTTTTATTTTCTTTGCACGTGATTGGGTATTATTTACAGAGTGGATTTTCACCACAATCACTAAGCTAAGGTCCCATTCACAAAGACACTTACACCCATAGTCTGTGAATGGGCCATATCTCTAAGTGGCTGTAGCCACCAGGTGCTGCATGCAACCAACCAACTTATGTCTATGAGAATGCAGCAGCATTTTAGACACAGTTGCTTATCTCAATTTTACAGCCATGCATGGGAAGGTGATTGGGCCTGAATGCATACTGTCTGGTTTTGGGGCCCCTCGTCTGCACAGCCATCATATTGTGATGAGTGGCTGCATTCCCATTGACATGAATGAGCTGCTTGCACGTAGCACCTGGTGGCTCCAGCTGATTAAAGATAGGACCCATTTACAGACTACAGGTGTAATCACCCATGTGAATGAGCCCTAAAGGAAAGTTCTCTTGCAAAGTGAGCAGCCTATTTGCATTTATTAGATCAACCTCAGTGAATATTGCATGTATATGTTGGAAGCAAGGGTTCAATGTCCAAACCAGTGCAGCCAATTTATCTTAAAATAGTAAATAAGGCACATTTTCAGAAATCCTTCTCCATAACTAGTGTGATCTACCTTTAATATGATTACTCTGAAGTATTTTATTTTTTTTTACTCCAGTGGCATCGCTATGGGGGTGCGGACCGCACCCGCCAAAGGGGTGACACCATGAAGTAGGAAGTGATATCCGACCACAATGATGACACCTCCATCAGGGCCAGATTAATGTGGAGGGCTATTGGAGCTGCAGCTCCAGGCCCTACCTTAATATAGGCCCAGCCGCCCAAAAACTTCCTCCTGGCACCACCACTGGCCGCCACTGCCCAGTGCCCGCTGCTGTGAAAATTATTGGTGGTTAGAACGGCCTAGCATCCTAGCAACCAATCAAGTGCAAGCACAGGCCCCAGCAGAGGAGGAGGATGTAACTTCCTCCTCCCTGCTCCACTTCCAAGTGCCCTGCCTCCCGTCTTCTGCCCTGGAATTGGAACTGAGGACATGTCACTCTCTAGTAAGGAGAGAGTGGGAGAGGAGGGGCACAGACTCTGGCAGTGGCAGTGTGTGTGCGGTACTGAAGAGGCCAGGGAGATAGGGTGTCCTCTCCTGCAGTGCAGTCATGTTCAGTCATATTGTGTGTGGTGTATTGGGGAGCAGCTGAAAAATGGGATCCCAGCAATGCTGGGATTTGCAGTCCCATGGAGGGGAGGGCAATGCTCACACATTCCAGGGGAAGGAGGGGGTGGCTGGCCTTATATGGTAAAAGAATGTGTGCTGTGAGGGGGCTGCTATTGCTGACCTGCCACCTTTCTAGAAATACTTATTGTCTGGCACACTGGTTTAAAGGGGAACTCTACAGACTCTGGGGTAAAGGGTAACTCTGATGTAAGTGGGATCTTTGTGGACCAGAGGTAACCAAAGACCCCTCACATCAGAGGCCCCCCTTACATCACAGTCTGCAGAGATCTCTATTAATTATTGGGGGGAGGCGGGGGTGACACCATGTTTTACCGCACCAGTGACACCAACCCTAGCAATGTCACCGTTTTACACCCGGCACAGAAATATTGGTCCCATGCTGCATAAAGGCTCATTTACACAGGCAATAAGACCTGTCCTCCAATCTGAGCCACAGTCTGCTGCATGTTAACGCACCTCAGAGTAGCGGCAGCCAGCCCATAGGAGAGGTTGCACATGCAGCAGCAGCTGCATAGACACCATCACATGTCAAAATTTGCCGTGTGGGCAGGAGCGGATGACGAATCCCAAATAAACAGTATCTGCATTCAAATCCATGCACCCACTCCTGCCTGTATGTAAACTTTTCAAATGCGATTGTGTCTATACAGCAGCTTCATGTGCAACCATTTCTATGGGCTGGCTGCACGCTGCTCTGAGGTGCATTCACAGACAGTGTCTCAGATCAGAGGATGGGTCTTATCGCCCACCTGAATGAACCCTAAAGCCCTGTACACACGATCAGATTTCCTATGGATTTTAAACCGATGGATTTTTACATCGGAAATCCGATGAAGCTGACTTCCATCAGTCTTGCCTACACTCCATCAGTCAAAAAACCGATCCTCCCAAACGCCGTGACGTAAAACACTCTGACGAGCCAAGAAAAATGAAGTTCTATGCTTCTGAGCATGCGTCAACTTGATTCTGAGCATGCGTGGGTTTTTTTATCCGATGGAGTTCCCCACAGACGATAGTAATTTGCTATCGTTTTTTTTTCCATCAGATAAATTTAAATCATGTTCTATTTTTTAACACCGATGGAAAAAAGACCGATGGGACCCATACACAATCGGTTTGTCCGATGAAAAAAGTCCATCGGACTGTTTTCATCGGTAAAACCGATCGTGTGTACAGGGCTTAACAGTTGTAATCTAAAGTGGTAACACTGCAAAAAATAGTGGCAATTTTGCCACTCAGCTCAGAATATGCACAAAATATGAAACCCCTCAATCACATTAGCACCTCTCCCTGCATCTCTGGAGGATGGAAACACCTTGGTGTAAGGCTTATTAAGTGTTGTCCATAACAAATATCCACCTTGTGTCATGTGCATTGTATGTTAGGCATGCCATGAAGGGTAGAGCAAAAGGTTCAGGTTGCAAACTAAGAGTTGTGTGTGAGCCACTCAGGCTGTATGGGAATGAAGTCCACTGCCCATCCCTGTGAGTGCTGGCCAGGAAGGGAGCTTGTCTATAGCCCATGAGTAAGCTCTGGTGGGCGGAGTGAGGCGCGCTGGGGGCATGGCCTGGACCAGGCTGAGACTGCCATTCACTATCACACAGCAGGCTTTGTCTTCATGTGCAGCTCCCAGGACACCTATCAGGTTCACTTTGGTTGTGGTTCTACTAGCTGCCAGTACTTATTCCACCTTTACTCCCTTGTCACTTCTTTCAGCCTTTGGCAACATAGAAAATACCAAGGGTGAGGATCATGTGATTTACTACTATTATTTCTATACAAAGCGCTGGTACTAGGCAGTGGCGGCTGGTGTTTTTTTTTCTGGGGGGGGGGGGGGGCGGCAAACAACCCCCCCCAGTTTGGTCGGTCAACGGCACCCCCCTACCCCAGCACTTACCCCATTGTTAGCAGGCGGGCAGGCTCTTATGGGCAGCAGGCAGCGGCCAGGTTGTGGGCTCCTATGAGTGGGTTACAGGCTCCTTTGGGCAGGTTGCGGGCTCCTATGGGTGGTGGGCTCCTACAGGCGGCATGTTGTGAGCTCATATGGGCGGTGGGCAGTGGCTCCTGTGTCTTCTCTGCAACACAGAGGCTCTCGCTGTGCGGCTCCTTCCTCCTCCTCCTAGGTGTCCAATAGGATCGCCTGTTCTTTCAGCCAATCTGGTGACCGGTGTCTAAACCCGCTTCCTGATTGGTCGAGAGGAGGATCAGTGTTACAAAAGCAAATATTGATTCGCTGTTGTAACGCACCTGGGTGAGCTCGGAGCGCGCTCTCTGTGACCCGAGCCTATCCTATATTGAAGCCTATTAGAGCCTCTAGCTCTAATTGGTGCTTCAAAAAAACAGCCCCTCTGCATTGCAATTCAATGCGCCGGTGTATCCTGAAAGGAGCCGGACACATGGATAGGGGAGGCGGCGATGGACAGAGGGGGGCGGCGCCCGTGTGCCCTTAATGGACGGGCCGCCCCTGGTACTAGGTACTCACTGCTCAGGCACCCAGCACTGTGACATGGGTCAAAGAGAGGATCCTCAGCCCTGTGTAAGCTCCAAGTTGTGATTTTCTCTCTTCATTTCTGGCAGCCAAGAGGAGCAGTAGGGGAATGAAAAGAAGGAAAAGAAGCTGGTAGGGCCGCCATTAAAATTAACATATTGCATGAACAAATCACAGATTTACTTTAAGCCATCACAGCCATCCATCTAATTGGGATGCAGCTTTTATTAGTACAGTATACATATAAAGTATACTTCACAATAGCTGTCATAGTATTTACCGTATTTATCGGCGTATAACACGCACAGACGTATAACACGCACCCTAACTTTAAGGGGGAAGTTTCAGGACAAAAACTTTCCACAGCCCCCTGCGTATAACACGCAGGCACAGTTTACCCTCTATTTTCAGGGTAAAAAAGTGAGTGTTATACGCCAATAAATACAGTAATTAAAAGTACTAAATGGGTGCCTATTGTCTTCTCATCATAAAAGAGCACCAATTAGATAAGCACACCTAATACATTTAAAAAAAAATCTCTATTAGAAGCGAATGGCTGTTCATGTTCAGAACATAATGCTATGAAGTAAAATCGAGTTCGTTTTATACCTATTTGAATGGTACAGAAGAGCTTTACATGAAATAAGTGCTCTCATTTTACCATTATTTGTGTGACCCTTATTCAAACTTCGTAAATAGTCATATGAAAATTTGAAAGTAAAAAATGTAGTTCAAAAATCAAATACCTTTTTTGCTAATACAGCACAGCCAATTCAGAAAATGGATTCTTGTTTCTAAATCCAGAAAAGCCCTACGAAGTCCAGTTTATTTTTTACTTTGACAAGGCTGCCATCTAGTGGATTATTCCTCTAATTTTTTATTTATTTTTTCAAATGACTAAGGTAACAAACCAATACAAAAAAAAAAAAATAGAGAGAAAAAATGACAAATAAAAAAATGTATGTCTTTCGATTCATTTGCCTAAATTTTCTAAATTATTGAGTTGAAAAAACTAATTGGGCAGAGCTATTAAAGTGTCTTACAGTGTGATTGTTTATACTCAAGAACAAGAATTCTGAATTCATACCAGCATTAGCTTATGTTTTACTATGGAAATGAAAAGGGAATAATAAATTATTAAAGTTATTGTGAGATCTCAAGACAGAAAAAACGACACTTAAAGCAGAACTCTAGGAATTGAAAGTGTGTCAACTTCTAATAGGTTAAGTTAAACGAAGTGTATGTCACCTCCTGCACTTATCTCTTTTATTTACAATTGTATTGAGCATCAGGAGTACAGCTATCATTATACTCCTACTACTTTGACAGGAGATGCTGCTTCCTCACACAACAGCTCCTCCTCTCCTTACTGTCCATTCACAGAAGGCTTTGTAATTTTGTGAATGGGTAACATAAAACATAGTGTTCTGTGATTGGGTGGGAGGAGAGGAAGGATGAGCAGAACAGCTGCATACGATTCTGCAGCAGCAGGATCAGAGACCCTAAGGTCCAGCATCACAATATCAGAAATCTAGCAATAGTTTTACTCCTGTGGCTCAGTATAGATGTCAATTGTTAACCAAAAAGATAAGTGCAGGGGGTGGTATATATCACGTTAAACTTAACCCATTGTAGACTGGCAAATTTTAAAAAGTGACTGATTTCCTAGAGTTCTTCTTGAAATGTCTCTTTAGCTCAGATACATTTTTCCCATAGCTGAGGTTCTTCATGCCACTTATTAGTTAAGTTGCCCTTTTCTGCAATTTCTGCAGTTCCCGCACATCATAAATGGGCACCCAAAACTGACCTGCATATTCCAGATGAGGCCTTATTAATGCTTTGTACAGGGGCACAATTATGTCTCTCGGGAACCTGTACCTCTTTTATTGAAATAAATGTTATTGTTTGCTTTAGAAACTGCAGCTTGGCATTGTATGCCAATATTAAAGCCTAATACTAGGTACACAGGGGACGAAAATCGGACGAAAAACGGTCAGTTCGGCAGTTACCGAATGACTTTTAGCCCATGTGTACACTTCCTTTTCCAAGAGAAGCCGGTTGGCATACGATCAGCGCTTGCAGCCAATGGCTGTGAGCACTGCCTAGTGTGTTACTGTGTGTACCAGGCTTTACTCCAGGAAACTATTAAATCATTACTTGCAGAGGAGCTGTGCCTGCACTGCAAGGGTTAAAGAATATGTTACCCCAACATTTCTTATTCATGATATGTGCCTGTAAGTCCATGTACTTGTATGAGTATCCTGTTCTTTGTATTTCTTCCTTTGTGTGAAATCCCTGGTGTACCTGCCAGTCCCTCTGCTTTCCTAATTCAAACTGGCCACACTAGGCATGAGAGCACATCCATCCCCGCATGGTCAGTTTTTTGGCTGTGCTGAGAGCACAGTCTGCCTGTCCAATGGCCAAAATGTGCGCTGATACACCCCCCTCCTGCTAAGCCATTCACTGGGAAGGTCAGTGTATTGCAGTTTCCCCACCCCCAGCTCTCTAAGCCTCTTATTCAGCTGAGAACTAAGGTTATGTGATCACTTATTAAAAAAAAAAAAATTACTTATAATGTTTTTTTATATACATACACAAAGTTTTGCCTTTCATTTCTAATTTAAATTGCATGGGTTATTTTACAAGGTGAGGGCTCACACATACTTAAATTGCTCAGTTAGGTCTAGGGGACACAAAAAAGCAGAATTACTTATCTCCCCCACTGCTAGACTGATCCGTGCTGCATCTTCTCCCCTATGTTCCACTGGTCTAAGGTCCTTAGGCATTCTAGACCAGTGCAAGGTCCATAGCCCTGCACTGAATATGAGTGTAGCACCCTCTAGTTGTGCTAGGTGTTAGTGTAGGCAAATTTCTTTTAGCTCAGGGCTAAGTCTGAGTTATGAATCTGGGTCAGGGTGTCTCATCCTAGCAGCCGGGTGGGCTGGTGAGAATTAATCTGGAGGAATGTGGGGAGAAGTTAGCCTGGAGGGTTAGTAAAGAGGCAGCAGCAGCCAGGTGGGTTGGCAGTGCCTGAAGAGGTGGTGCTGGGATCAGTAGCCACATGTTTTTACCCTCTAATAAAAAACAAAGTCACAAACTGTTCTCTGTCTCAAGAGTCTGTGAAGATTCGGTGTGCCTGCCTGTGCAGGGTGGGGGGATCCCAGTTCATCTCCAGCCCTTAAGGGGGTGCGCTACATGAGGATGCTAAAGGACAGTCCACAACTGGAGCATAAGGGAGTGCCATATTCTGAAGGAGCAGAGAATCAGGTAAATAAAGACACCTCTCCTCCCCCCTCGACAAAATGAACAGTAAACCGATCCAGTACAGGCACAACCCCAATGCAAGAGATAATTTGATAGTTTCTCAGAGTTGGGCTTTAGACCCCTTTCACACTGAAAGGGCAGCGTTAGCGGTAAAGCACCAGTCGTTTTCTGGCGCTATTCGGCCACTAGTGGGGCGCTTTTAACCCCCGATAACGGCCGAACAAAGGGTTAAATGCACTCTTGTAGTGCCGCTGCCAAAGCGCTTTGCAGGAGCTTCGGCAGTGGTGCCCATTCATTTCAATGGGCAGGGGTGGTTTAGGAGCAGTTTATTTACCGCTCCTTGACCGCCCCAAAGATGCTGCTTGCAGGACTTTTTTTAATATCCTGCCAGCGCACTGCTCCAGTGTGAAATCACTCGGGTTTTCACACTGGGACTGCAGGGGGGGGCATTTTCAGGTGCTATTTATAGTCCTTTAGCACCTGAAAAACGCCTCCAGTGTGAAAGGGGTCTTTAGTATACAATCTACCTGAACACCCAGATCCTTCTTGATTGACTCATCCTAGAATTAGAGATGTACAGAACTATTCGCCGGCGAACAGTTCCCGGCGAACATAGCTTGTTCGCGTTCGCCGCGGCCGGCGAACATATGCGATGTTCGGTCCGCCCCCTATTCATTATCATTGAGCAAACTTTGACCCTGTACCTCACAGTCAGCAGACACATTCCAGCCAATCAGCAGCATACCCTCCCTCCCAGACCCTCCCACCTCCTGGACAGCATCCATTTTAGATTCATTCTCAAGCTGCAGTCTTAGCGAGAGGAGGGACAGTTTAGCTGCTGCTTATTTTATAGGGAAAGCTATAGGCAAGTGTATTCAGTGTTCACTCCACTCCTGAAAGACTCATCTGATCTCTGCTGTAAGCACAGCGTCCTGACAGCACCCCAAAAAGCCCTTTTTAGGGCTGGTAAAACACCAGTCTGCTTTTTTTTTTTCCTGGACAGCATCTATTTTAGATTCAGTCTGTACTTAAGCTGCAGTGTTAGCCAGAGGAGGGACAGTTTAGCTGCTCCTGATTTTATAGGGAAAGCTAGGCTAGGCCAGTGTATTCAGTGTTCACTCCACTCCTGAAAGACTCATCTGATCTCTGCTGTAAGCACAGCGTCCTGACAGCACCCCAAAAAGCCCTTTTTAGGGCTGGTAAAACACCAGTCTGCTTCTTTTTTTTTTCCTGGACAGCATCTATTTTAGATTCAGTCTGTACTTAAGCTGCAGTGTTAGCCAGAGGAGGGACAGTTTAGCTGCTGCTGATTTTATAGGGAAAGCTATAGGCAAGTGTATTCAGTGTTCACTCCACTCCTGAAAGACTCATCTGATCTCTGCTGTAAGCACAGCGTCCTGACAGCACCCCAAAAAGCCCTTTTTAGGGCTGGTAAAACACCAGTCTGCTTTTTTGTTTTTTCCTGGACAGCATCTATTTTAGATTCAGTCTGTACTTAAGCTGCAGTGTTAGCCAGAGGAGGGACAGTTTAGCTGCTGCTGATTTTATAGGGAAAGCTATAGGCAAGTGTATTCAGTGTTCACTCCACTCCTGAAAGACTCATCTGATCTCTGCTTTAAGCACAGCGTCCTGACAGCACCCCAAAAAGCCCTTTTTAGGGCTGGTAAAACACCAGTCTGCTTTTTTGTTTTTTCCTGGACAGCATCTATTTTAGATTCAGTCTGAACTTAAGCTACAGTGTTAGCCAGAGGAGGGACAGTTTAGCTGCTGCTGATTTTATAGGGAAAGCTAGGCTAGGCCAGTGTATTCAGTGTTCACTCCACTCCTGAAAGACTCATCTGATCTCTGCTGTAAGCACAGCGTCCTGACAGCACCCCAAAAAGCCCTTTTTAGGGCTGGTAAAACACCAGTCTGCTTGTTTTTTTTCCCCGGCACAGTAGCTTACATAAAAAAAAACCACAACAGTTTTGACTGCAGTAGATGAGCAGTCAGTTGCCTGCCAGCGTGTGTGTCAGACCTACAGTGTCTACTGTGCCAACTTCTGCCAGTGCACAGTGCCACTCATATCTGGTGTCACAGTAGCTTGCACGCATAGTACAACTAAACTAATCTAAAAAAAATGACAGGCAGAGGCAGGCCACCCCGCAGGGGCTGTCGTGGTCGTGGTGCTGTGATTCCCTTTGGCCCAAGAATAATGCCCAGTGTTCAGGGGCCACGTACCCTGAACTCGAAAAGTTCTGAGGACATAGTTGACTGGCTAACACAGGACAGCCAATCTTCTACAGCTTCCGCTCGGAACCTTGACGCACCATCCTTCTCCAGCTCAGCTTTGGGCACCTCTCAAGTTACCACTCGCCCGCCTGCCGCCACCACCAACACTAGCACCACAGTTGCTTCACTTGATCTGTCAGAGGAGTTATTTACACATGAGTTGGAAGAAATGAGTGATGCGCAAACATTATTGCCAGAGGATGTAGATAAAAGGGATATGTCTCAGTCAGGCAGCATTACACACATGGACTTGCGGTGTGATGATGATGATGTTGTACCCGCTGCTGCTTCCTTTGCTGAGTTGTCAGATACAAGTGAAGCGGTTGATGATGACGATGTGGATGTCACGTGGGTGCCCGCTCGAAGAGAAGAAGAACAGGGGGAAAGTTCAGATGGGGAGACAGAGAGGAGGAGGAGACGAGTTGGAAGGAGGGGTAGGTCGTCGCAAGGAGCTAGTGGCACAGTCAGACAGCATGTATCGGCACCCGGGGTCAGCCAGACAGCACGCCAATCAACGCATGCTGTTGCCACCACCAGAATGCCGCCATTGCAAAGCTCAGTAGTGTGGCATTTTTTTTGTGTGTCTGCCTCTGATAACAGCGATGCCATTTGCAACCTGTGCCAAAAGAAACTGAGTCGTGGGAAATCCAACACCCACCTAGGTACAACTGCTTTGCGAAGGCACATGATCTCACATCACAAACGCCTATGGGATCAACACATGATGACGAGTACAAGCAGCACACAATCTCAAAGCCACCATCCTCCTCCTGGTCCAGCATCTTCAGCCACGTCAACCACTGCTGTCCTCCTTGCCCCCTCTCAACCATCTGACACTACGTCTCTCGCCTTGAGCAGTTCCTGCTCATCTGCCCACAGTCAGGTGTCTGTCAAGGACATGTTTGAGCGTAAGAAGCCAATGTCACAGAGTCACCCCCTTGCCCGGCGTCTGACAGCTGGCTTGTCGGAACTCTTAGCCCGCCAGCTTTTACCATACAAGCTGGTGGAGTCTGAGGCCTTCAAAAAATTTGTAGCTATTGGGACACCGCAGTGGAAGGTACCCGGCCGAAATTTCTTTTCACAAAAGGCAATCCCCAACCTGTACTCTATTGTGCAAAAGGAAGTCATGGCATGTCTGGCACACAGTGTTGGGGCAAGGGTCCATCTGACCACTGATACCTGGTCTGCAAAGCACGGTCAGGGCAGGTATATCACCTACACTGCTCATTGGGTAAACCTGCTGACGGCTGCCAAGCATGTAATGCGTGGCTCTGCAGAGGAGTTGGTGGTGACACCACCACGACTTGCAGGCAGGCCTGCTGTCACCTCCTCTACTCCTCCTACTCCATCCTCTTCGATAACCTCCTCGGCTGAGTCCTCTTCTGCTGCTGCGTCTTGCTCCACATCAACAGCACCCCCCCAGCTCCCCAGGGGCTATTCCACATCCCGGATACGACAGTGTCACGCTGTCTTGGGGTTGACTTGCCTGAAAGCAGAGAGTCACACCGGACCAGCACTCCTGTCCGCCCTGAACGCACAGGTGGATCAGTGGCTGACTCCGCACCAACTGGAGATCGGCAAAGTGGTGTGTGACAACGGAAGCAATTTGTTGGCGGCATTGAATTTGGGCAAGTTGACACATGTGCCGTGCATGGCACATGTGTTAAATCTGATTGTACAACGCTTTGTGCATAAGTACCCAGACTTACAGGATGTCCTCAAGCAGGCCAGGAAGGTGTGTGGCCATTTCAGGCGTTCCTACACAGCCATGGCGCACTTTTCAGATATCCAGCGGCGAAACAACATGCCAGTGAGGCGCTTGATTTGCGACAGCCCGACACGTTGGAATTCAACACTCCTAATGTTCGACCGCCTGCTCCAACAAGAAAAAGCCGTCAACGAGTATTTGTATGACCGGGGTGCTAGGACAGCCTCTGCGCAGCTGGGAATTTTTTTTGCCACGTTACTGGACGCTCATGCGCAATGCCTGTAGGCTCATGCGTCCTTTTGAGGAGGTGACAAACCTAGTCAGTCGCACTGAAGGCACCATCAGCGACATCATCCCATTTGTTTTCTTCCTGGAGCGTGCCCTGCGAAGAGTGCTGGATCAGGCCGTAGATGAGCGTGAAGAGGAAGAGGAAGAGTTGTGGTCACCATCACCACCACCAGAAACAGCCTTATCAGCATCGCTTGCTGGACCTGCGGCAACGCTGGAAGAGGAGTCTGAGGAAGAGGAGTCAGAGGAGGAATGTGGCTTTGAGGAGGAGGAGGAAGACCAACCACAGCAGGCATCCCAGGGTGCTCGTTGTCACCTATCTGGTACCCGTGGTGTTGTACGTGGCTGGGGGGAAGAACAGACCTTCAGTGAGATCAGTGAGGACGAGGAACAGGACATGAGTAGCTCGGCATCCAACCTTGTGCAAATGGGGTCTTTCATGCTGTCGTGCCTGTTGAGGGACCCTCGTATAAAAAGGCTGAAGGAGAACGACCTGTATTGGGTGGCCACGCTACTAGACCCCCGGTATAAGCAGAAAGTGCCAGAAATGTTACCGAATTACAGGAAGACGGAAAGGATGCAGCAGTTCCAAAATAAATTAAAAAGTATGCTTTACACAGCGTATAAGGGTGATGTCACAGCACAACGGGAATCTAACAGGGGAAGAGGTGAAAGTAATCCTCCTCCTACCACGACCATGTCGGCAAGGACAGGACGCTTTACAGACGTATTGTTGATGGAGGACATGCGGAGCTTTTTAAGTCCTACGCATCGCCACAGCCCTTCGGGGTCCACCCTCAGAGAACGACTCGACCGACAGGTAGCAGACTACCTCGCCTTAACTGCAGATATCGACACTCTGAGGAGCGATGAACCCCTTGACTACTGGGTGTGCAGGCTTGACCTGTGGCCTGAGCTATCCCAATTTGCGATAGAACATCTGGCCTGCCCCGCTTCAAGTGTCCTTTCAGAAAGGACCTTCAGTGCAGCAGGAGGTATTGTCACTGAGAAGAGAAGTCGCGTAGGTCAAAAAAGTCTAGATTACCTCACCTTTATTAAGATGAATGAGGCATGGATCCCGAAGGGACTGACAGTGGGTGATACATTTGACTAAAAAAGGCCTGATGAGATGAGCTGCCTTGGGCTAAAAATGGTCCACAAGCCGCAATGTTTTAGGGCACTTTCTGCCTGAAAAACATAATTTTTTCTGGCCGCTGCTACAGCAGCGGCTGCAACAATACCTAATTTTACAGGCATGTGTACATGCCTAATTTTTCTGGCCTCTGGTGCTGCACTGTGGCTGCAAAAAAAACAAACAAAAAAACACATACCTGTGTCAATTCCCCTTCGTGATCGTTACCTTGTTGTGGTGAAGGGGCTTGCGTATCACAATGAAGCGACCACCTCTATGAGTGTGTTGGCAATGGCGTTGTTGGCACACCCCAGATGGTAAGGTCGTTGCTTCATTGTGAACAGACCAAAAGCGATCGGCTTGATAATTTTGCATAGAAAAAACATAAATTTTCTTTGTGATCATCTAAGGTGATCATTAAAGCCTTGCGGTTGTGCAAATGGACTGTTTGCAGTTGTTTGCGGTGCGTTAAACGGGGAGTTTGATCTGTCCGAGTTTGGTCTGTCACTGTGAAGCGGGCGTAACCCTTACACTACCTGATCGATACAACATCATACCTGATGTTTTAAAGCACGTTATTCCAAACACATTAGGAATGTTAGGTGATTTATGCCCTTTATGGATTAAAACCCGACTCTGCGTCAACTACGTAATTTTCCATGGGAGTTTTGCCATGGATCCCCCTCCGGCATGCCACAGTCCAGGTGTTAGTCCCCTTGAAACAACTTTTCCATCACTATTGTGGCCAGAAAGAGTCCCTGTGGGTTTTAAAATTCGCCTGCCTATTGAAGTCTATGGCGGTTCGCCGGGTTCGCCCGTTCGCGAACATTTGCGGCAGTTCGCGTTCGCCGTTCGCGAACGGAAAATTTTATGTTCGCGACATCACTACCTAGAATGTAAAATGCGTACATGTAATCTTCATTTGCCACATAGCTGCCCAATCAGTTTTTTTCATTCAGGTCGGCTTTTAAAAAAGAGATATATCCTGTTTATTCCACTACATAGTTTGGTGTAATCTGCAAACACTGAAATGGTACTTTAATACCAAACTCTATTTAATTAAAAAAAAAATCAAAAAGTAAGGATCCCAACATTGAATCTTGGGGTACACCACTAACAACTCTATACTATTCAGATTATGAATCATTAACCACTACTCTCTGAATATGGGCTCTCAGACAGTTTTCTAATAATTTACAAACGGAATTTTCTAAGCCCACAGACCTTCGCTTACAAAGCCAAGAACTGTGTAAAACGCTTTTGCAAAAAAAGTAGATTTGACAAGTTTGGTCTTTCATGAATCCATGCTATCACTTGTTTTGTAGCAAAAACTCTTCTGTGGCCATAAGTACTTGGTGGCGCCGCTCCAGGCTGAGGTATAGAGCCCCATTTGCTCTTTAGGATAGTAGGGTGTTAGTGTAAGAAAAACTCAATCAGTGAGCAATGAACATTTTAGCTTGAAATCGCTGCTCGTCATAGCCGATCCTAGTGAGATAAAAGCCTTAGTTAATGCCGCTCCTCGGGCCATGCCCCTTGACATGTTTCACCCCATCCACCGAGGCTTAATCATTGACTGAAGCTTTAACATGCATACATCAATACTAGGATCGGCTATGGAGAGCGGCAGTTTCAAGCTAAAAAACTCTGTGTTCTTTTATCAAACTCTCAGTTATCTTCTTGGCTATAGAAGTTAAACTTATAGGCATGTAGTTACTTATGAAGGACTTTGATCCTTTTTTTAAATAGAGACACCACACTGCCCTTGTGGCAGTCAATTGGTACCAAGCCAATCATTAAAGAGTCACACAAAATTAGAAACAATTGGTTTGATTTACTACAGACAAATGGATGCATATATTTTTTTATTTTCCTTGCATGCGATTGGATATTCTTTGCAACTTCACCAGATTCACTATACTCTGGGGCAAATTTCCTTGCAGAGTAAATGGCCTAATTGCCTTCAGTAAATCAGCCCCAAAGTCTTCAAATAAACAGAACTCAGCTTTTTTTTCGGACACGTGGGTGCAAACCATCTGTTCCTGGTGCTTATAAATCACTGTTTCTGGACCAAATCAGAGTTAAAGTGGTTCTAAAGCCTTAACATGTTTTACTTTAATGCAGTCCCCACACTTAAAATGTTTAGGTAATAGTATCACCCCCTTACCCCTCTTATACCTACTTGAGTCCTCACTCAATTCAGCGCTGTGCCCATCTGTAGCAGCTCTCTCTGCTCTCACAAGCTTTTGACCCCACAGGTGGTACCTCATAGGAAGTGGCTTTCTATGGGATACCACAGAGAAGAGGAGGAACCAGGAGTGCCAGTGGGTGACCCAAGAAGAAGACGTTCGGGTCTGCTCTGTGCAAAACCTTTGCACAGAGCAGGTAAGTATGACATGTTTTTTTTATTTAAACAAAAATTTAAATTTACAATCACTTTAAGCCATTGTGGTTCATTTGAGGATGTGGCAATACTATCCCTGAATGCCACTGATTTTGTTTATATGCACAAAACTAAAGAAAGTATTTAATAGATTCACATTCTCTGTGTCACCAGTTGAGTCATCTTTAAACTTTTACGTTTATGTGCGGTGGCCGGGTGGGAGCTTCGAAGTTCTGTGTGGACGTACAGGAGCGTCTCTCAGAACGAGGCCGCACACGCGACCGCGTGGCCATGCAGCTGCGCAATCCCGGTGTGCCTGTGTCCCCTGAAAACAGCGCATACTGCTCAGCAGGAGGGCTCTGTGATTGCCCCTCCTGATCACATGATGTCCGATCACAGCCATCGTTTAATGTAAACAGAGTCAGATGTCATTCGATCGGCTCTGCTTCTCTTCACACAGAGCCTGTTTCTAGACATTTTTTACAGCTTTATACACACTGATCACCAGTGATCATCCACAACAACCAGGCAGGGCCCATACTAGCCTCCCAGACATACTATTATATCCCACATGGCTGCCTGCTACTTTGGCAGAACCTGTAATTCCACCTTTTACAGTGCCACCAAACCCTCAGATACAATCAGAAAATGTTAGCCCAATTAATTTTTTTCCATTTATTTTTAACAGATGATCTGCTGAATTACATTGTGGAGCAGTGTAATCCTTACGCCAGCCAGTATTATTGGCAGCAATCCTGATTCTTCTTATGCCCGCCCATTTGTGTGGAAACCCCTCACTGTGGAGGAATTTCATAATTTTCTTGGACTAACCCTGAACATGGGGCTGACAAACAAAAAAAGAAGTCCATGCCTACTGGTCTACCCAACCTATACATTGGGGGTCGGCAACCAGTCGACCGCTGGCAGGTGACCGTTAGCTTGCAAAGACATCCCTGCCTCGTCGACCCAGTGCTTTGTACAGAGCAGCGCAGGTGCACGCTCAGCCAATCCTAGTCTGCGTGGCAGCTTCGCCCCCTGTATACAATTGGCTGGGGGGAGGGGAAAGCCTCCAGAATAGCTCAGGCGGGTTCATGCTCTTGTACGAACACGCCCAAGCTCTTTCCTGGAGTCCTGCGTGTAGTGAGCTCACGCACACCACCCCGCCTCCTCACCGATCCATCCATGGGATGGATGAGTGGGGATCAGTGTGAGAACATGCTGCTTCCCTGCGCTACTCTGCATTTGGTAACAACTTCTGCACCCTCCTGACCCCACAGTACTATTCCCTCCTGGTCCCCAATATAATAATCTTCTGAACCTCTAATACCATGCCCTCCTGACCCCCCAATGCTGGGCCTTCTAACCCCCCCCATTACCATACTCTTCTGACCCCCCAATATCATGCCCTCCTGACCACTCCAGTACTATACCCTCCTGACCCCCCCACTGTGCCCTGCTAACCCCCAATACCATGCCGTCCTGACACCCCAGTACTGTACTCTCCAGGCCCCCCCAGTGTTGTTCCCTCCTGACCCCCAGAACCATACTCTCCTGACTCCCCAGGGCCGTGCCCTCTTGACCCCCTAGTACCGTACCCCCCATCCAATGCCATGCTCCCCTGACACCCCCAGTACCATACCCTCCTGACCCCTCTGTACTGTACCTCCTGAACCCCCAGTACCATATCCTCCTGACCCCCAATGCCATGTCCTCTTGACCCCCTAATACTGCAACCTCTTGACCCCCCAGTGCCATGCTCCCCTGACCCTCCTGATTCCCCTGTACTCTGCCCTCCTGAACACCAAGTACCATGCTCTTCTGACCCCCCTGCCCCATGACCTCCTAGCCCCCTAGTACCATACCCTCCTGACCCCCTGTGCCGTGCCCTATTGACCCCCCAATACCATACCCTCCTGATCCCCCAGTACCATTCCCTCTTGGCCCCCTAATGCCAAACCTTCCTGACCCCCCAAGTTTTGTGCCCTACTGATCCCCCACCAACACCATACCCTCCTAAACCCCCTGCCCCATGACCTCCTAATCCCCTAGTACCGTGTCCTCCTGCCCTACTGACCCCCTGTTATCTGCCCTGTTGATCCTTATACACTGCTTTTAATACTACTGACCTCTGTATACTTCTCTTCATCCTACTGGCCTATGCACACTACCCTACATCCTACTGACCTCTGCACACTGCCATGCATCCTACTGACCCTTGCACAGTGCCCTAAATCCTACTGACCTATGTACACTGCCCTAACTACTACTGTCCCCTGTACACTGCCCTACACACTACTGACTTCTGTACATTGCCCTACCTACTACTGACCTCTGTACACAGCCCTACATACTGCTGACCTCTGGACACTGATCTACATACAACTGACCTCTGGACACTGCCCTACCTATTACTGACCCCTATATACTACCCTACATACCTACTGACCTTGGTACACTGCCCTACATCCTACTGACCTCTGCACACGGATCTACATCCTACTGACCTCTGGACACTTCCCTACCTACTACTGACCTCTGCACACTGCCCTACATTCTACTGATCTCTGTACATTGACCTACCTTTTAACCCCTGGATACTTCCCTACATACTACTTACACTAGCCAAAAATCTGAGATAGCCAAGACCTGAAACTAGTCAAGCAAATCAGTCTGCAGTACCAAATGTTCTGCCTTATAATGGACTCTGGCATCAGCCCAGACATGGAAAAAAAATGTGAATGAATGTGAATACTGAGTTTCTTACTGAAGCTAAATTTTAAGATAGGCTGTGGGGCGTGTCCAAGATGGCGTTCTGAGCGGACGTGTTTGTTGGAGCTCTGCTGGGACACTGGCATATGTACCCTCTCCTGGGTGCCTTTGAAGCCCTTTGGATGGTTCCTTGCCCGCTAGATGCACCACAGATCATTGCGGGTGAACTCTGGCAGGGGAAAGAAGCTTTGTTTTCCGCCGCTAGAAGAGGAAATGGTCCCGGGCCCTTGCATGGCGGCTAGTCCATCGATCAGTTCGCACATGACCTTACAGACTGATCCTGTGGAGCTGGCAGCCTCCCCACATCCTAGCCTCGCTGATGTCATGGCGGCTATTACTACCTGTTAGGCCATGCTTGTAACATGTCAGACCAAACTCACTACCAAGATTGGAGTTGTACAGCAAGATGTAGGCCTACTGCGACAAGATATGAAACTCTGGTCCAGGGTGACAGAGGCCAAACAGCGGGTAGGCCAGGTGGAAGACACCACATCAGCGCAACATACCGCCATCCGCTGGCTCCAGACGAAAATTTGTGCCCTGGAGTACAAAGCAGAGGACGCGGAGAACAGAAACAGATGAAACAACCTTCGGATCATGGAGCTGGCAGAGGGTGCCAAGGGATCTAATCCAACAGTCTTCATAGAGGACCTGTGGCGCAATCTCCTGCCTGATGCACATCTCTCGCTCTACTACATGGTAGAAGAGGCACACCGCATCCCGTCTAAACCAGGGCCCCCTGGTTCTCCCCCTCTGTCCTTCCTCCTGAAGCTGCTAATTTTCGTGACAGGGATGAGATACTTCGAGCATCTCGAACCCAGGGTGATCTGCGATATCAGAACAATAAATTGCAGATTTTTCCTAATTATTCAGTGGAGACCCAGAAGCTCCGGAAGGCATTCGACCAGGTCAAAGTGGCTCTGCGGGCCTGCAGCATCCGATACAGCGTGCTGTTCCCTGCTCATCTGCGGGTTCAGGATGGGGAGACAGTCCGCTTCTTCACCTCCCCACTGGAAGCTTCTGCCTGGCTTTACACCCTGCCTCCCCATCGCTGATCCAGGCATCTGTGAGTTTACTTCATCTTGCCAGATCTTCTTGATGCCAGTAAAGTCCTGCTGATAGTTACTGTATGGCCTGCCTCGTAAGGCGCCTTCTATTACATGGCGTTGATTTACATTTCACCTGTTGTGCCTTTTTAGGTTTGAATTACTGCAACTCAAGTATGTTCCCCTGACATGGTCAGGTGAACTATGTGGTTTTTCTCTCTTTCTTCTGGACAGAAATGCTGCAGGAACGGTTATGCTTTTGTCATCCTGGCCAAGCTGTACCTGCACTGACTCAGGAGACCGTACACCCTGTGTAATTTCTCCTTTTTATGCCAGTTACACACCAGCATCTCCATGTCGCCTTTTGGCTGGGCATGGAACTGTGAGCCTGTCAGTCTGGATTGCGCCCCTCGCAAATTGTTGTGTTCTAGTTTTGAACAGTATTTGGGATTCATGCTCTCCCTGTTTGGGACGGGGGCAGGGTGGGGTTCCATATTTTTTTTACACACTGGGGCGTTTGGGGGGGATTTTGATCTGTGTCATGTTTTAGTTCTTTGTGTTATATGTTTGTGGGTGCTGAATGTTACTTATCAATATATACTTTGCATATATCTGCTTTCTCCAGACCATAACCTGCCGTTGTAGTCTATGAGGGGGATGTGTCTGCCATCCGGGTTTATTGCTTTGTGGGATTGGTTCCCGAACACTATACTTCCTGCTAAATTTTTGTTATGGACTTTCTGATGTCGCAAGTCTCTATAATTTCGTTGAACGTCCGCGGTCTGAACTCAGTGGTCAAACGTTTCTTCGTTTTCAGATATCTGCAGAAAGTTAGTCCAGACACATCTCCAAGGCTCTAAAACCATGAGTTTGAGATGGCCATAGGCGGGTTAGCTATATCATGCTACCTATTCTAACTATACGTGTAAGTATCCTAGTGCCATTTCAGGCCTTAGATGTCTGTACAGACCCAGATAGTAGATATGTAATCCTCCATGCTCGAATATATGAGAAGACTTTGGTTATTGCTGGGATTTACCTTCCCCCTCGAGCCTCAATACAGGTTCTCAACACAATTATGCAAAGGTTGCTGGTTTATGATGCTAATGAGATTTTCTTTTTTTTTTCAATTTTAGTTTTTATTGAAATTTTTCATGTATACAAAAAACAGATACAAAAGATTGTCAGATTATAAAATAGAGCATACAGCATGTAATAAAAGTGTATCAATCAAATCCCAGTACTGCCAACATACAATTATCATGGAATAATAGCCGTACAAAAGGAATTGAGCGAGTGAGTAGGTAGCCAGTGAATGGGTAAAACAAAACTAAACATCATATAACGCATGTAAGCAAAATTGTATTCACTGGGTCTGATGACAGTGAGACACCCAGGGCGCCCCCCCAGAAATCGAGGGCACCACGCAGGTATCGCACCGAGTGAGAGCACAAAAAACAAAACAAACAAACAAACAAACAAACAAACAAAAAAAAAAAAAAAAAGGGGGGGGGGGGAAGCACCATGGAATCTTCAAAGGGATTAGTGAACAAAACCTCTACATTCTAATTGTGGGATAAAGGTCAAGATAAAGTCTCCTCGCTGGAAGATAAGGAAGTGCCACTAGGATTGAGATCTGAGTGTTCCCAAACGTCCCACACTTTCGAAAATTGAGGAAGAGTGTCGTGCACCATTGCAGTGAGGCGTTCCATTTTACAGATCAGTCCCAATATTTGAAGAACTTGTGGAAGTGTGGGCGGGGAAGGGGACAACCATCGTGAGGGTATCGCCCGTTTTGCTGCTAAAATGATATAGGTAGCCAATATTTGGGTATGTTTGGGGACACCAGGGATCGGCAGGCCTAGAAGGAAATGAACCGGGTCTAATGGGGGAGTGACGTCCAACAACTGCTGTAGAAAGGTCTGGACAGAAGACCAAAATGGGCGAATCAAAGGACATTCCCAAAAAATGTGGAAATGGGAGCCCACGTCACCCCGGCATCTCCAACATACGCGAGGAGTTGTGGGGTCATATCTATGTAGTATTTCAGGTGTTCTATACCAAAAATATAAAATTTTGTATGCCGTCTCTCTTTGTTCTACACATCGTGAAGACCTGGAAATAGCCTCCCAAATCGTCCTCCATTGAGGAAGGGGGATGGGACGGCCTATTAATTGGGACCATTTGTGCATGTATAGATGGGATGTGTCAGTGAGTGAGGCAGCGTCATGCAAATATTTGTAGATACCAGAAATGAGATGGGTCTGGTATGGTCCCTGAGCACATAAAAGTTCGAACGGGGTAGGTTTTTCAAGAGTCAGAGAAGCTGTTTTAGAAGCAAAGTAATGTTTAATCTGGAAGTAGGAGTATAACAATTGTTTAGGGATCTGATATTTCCTCTGTAGGTCAGCAAAGGGCAAAAGTGTACGAGTGAGGGGGTGTACAATGTTGCAAAGTTGAAAGATTCCAGCTTGTGTCCACGGAAGCATACGAATATAAGATAGGCTATCAGGGATGTCAGGATTGAATAACACGTTTAGTAGCGGTGGACATGGGGATGCAAGAGAGAATTGGCGTGAACATTTTTTCCACACAGAGAGGGAGAACAACATTGGCCCTAGGCAAATACTTCGAAGTTGACCTATAGACGAATCCAGGTTAGCCCAGATCATAGCGCATGGATGTACTGGTCTAGTGACACTCATTTCGATCTCTGCCCACACACTAGGCGCCATTCTGGAGGACCAAACAATGATTGGTTTGAGGTGGGTAGCGTAATAATATTTAATGAGATCTGGGGCCCCCAACCCACCTCTTGCCCTAGGGGCCAGCACTACAGAGCCCGCAATCCTGTGAGCCCTATAGTGCCAGATGAAATTAAGAAATGCTCTTTGCGTAGCTTTAAGTTGGGACATAGGAATGGGAATCGGGAGAGTGTCAAATAAGTATAAAAGTCTAGGCATAATAGACATCTTCAGGACATTAATGCGACCCAAGAGAGAGATGGGATACATATCCCATTGTCGCAAGAGCCGATCAATGTCTCGGAAGAGTGGGGGGTAATTAGCCTGATATAAAGTGGAGTATGAAGAGGTTAAATTCACCCCCAAATACTTAAGGGAGTCCGAGCACCAATGAAATGAATAATTTTGTGTGAGAGTTGTGAGTTCTGAGGGTGGGATGTGTATTGGTAGGGCTTCGGTTTTAGTGGTGTTAATTTTATAACCCGAAATAGAACTAAATTCATTCAAAAGCGCTATGAGATTTGGAAGAGAGGTATGGGGTCTAGTCAGAGTCAGCAGAATATCATCTGCAAACAGGGTTAATTTATACTCCTTCTGGCGAAGTAAGACCCCACGAATATCAGGGTGGTTGCGAATAGCCGCGGCTAAGGGTTCAAGGCATAGGATGAAGAGTAGGGGGGATAATGGGCATCCTTGTCTGGTACCATTGCTCAATAAGAAGGGTGACGACAGATAAGAGGATAGTTGTACTTGGGATGAAGGACATGAGTATAGGGCGTGCAAGGCTGCGATAAAGGGACCTCCAAACCCATATATGGAGAGGGTAGCAAACATAAACGGCCAGCTGAGCCGGTCAAAAGCCTTTTGTGCATCAAGGCTCAGTATCAGGGCTGGACGGGACGTTTTGATCAATAGGTCTATTAGATCGATCGTGCGTCTCGTATTATCACCTGCGTGTCTGGTCTTCACAAAGCCTACCTGATCCTTGTGTATGAGTCTGGGAAGGAAATGGGACAATCGATTCGCCAATATTTTTGTAAATATCTTGTAATCAGAGTTAAGTAATGCAATGGGTCTATAGTTATCAGGGATGGAGGGGTCTTTACCCGGTTTTGGGATCACAGAAACATGGGCATGTAAAAAGTGTGGGTGTGGAATGGTACCTTTAAATAGTGAAGCATACAGGGAAAGCAAATGAGGGCTTATGATAGGTAAAAAGGTCTTATAATAGGAGTACGGTAGACCATCAGGGCCAGGAGATTTCTGGGTGGGGAGATGTTTTATTACATCCTCTAATTCCTCGGGTGTAACTGTCGAGTTCAAGGAGGCTAAGTGTGCGGGTGAAAGTTTAGGTAGTTGTAGGGATTCGAAGAATGAATCAAATTTCTCTTGAGTAAATTCATACCTGGAATCCGTACGTAGGCAGTTGTACAATTGATGATAAAATTCACCAAAGATTTTGGACATAGTGAGAGGGCAATATGTGGGTGTTCCATCCGTTTGCCTAAGAAAGTCAGGGGAGGTTTGAAAGGGGCGAGGTTTCAGCCTATTTACCAGCATTTTGTGAGGTTTATTTGAGTATTCATAAAATTTTTGTTTGGACCATAAAAGAGCTTTGTCAATTTTATCCATTTTCAAGGCTTTAAGTCGATTCCGTAAGGAAACAACAGTCCGGAGCCCAGCCACCGTAGGGGATGACAACAAGAGCTTCTCCGCCGAACGGAGTTCAGACATAATAGATGAATATTGAAATGCAGCATCTTTTTTAAGACGGGAACCTGTAGCAATGCAATGTCCCAGAAAGACGGCCTTATGCGCCTCCCACAAAGTGGAGGGCTCCGAGACTGAACCAGCATTAAGTTGAAAGTATTCAGTTAGGCTAGCAGATAGGTGATCTTTAATGTCAGGGATACGGAGAAACGTCTCATTGAGTCTCCAATGACAGGTTTTAGGAGACACCGAAGAGAGGAGAATGTCAAGGTTTACAGACGAGTGGTCAGACCAAGATATGGGATTGATATCAGAGGATATCGTGGACGTCAGGAGAGGAGTAGAGATAAAAAAATTATCTAGTCTGGAGTAGAGTTTGTGGGAGTGTGAGTAGAACGTGTATTGTTTATGTGTAGGATGTTTAATCCTCCAAATATCTAAAAGATTTTTAGCTCTGATAAGCTTACGAAAGGATTTAGAAAGGCGATCAGGTCTGGCAGGGGAAGAGGATGGAAACAATATGTGTCTGTCTTTGCCAGGTGACATGGTAACATTAAAATCACCTCCAATGACCATGAAAGGTTGGGAGAAATTGTCTAGGATCTCAAACATGGAGGATAAAAATTTAATCTGACCTGTATTGGGGGCGTACACGTTAACAATAGTAAGGGATTGATTGAGAAAGGAACAGTCTAGAACAATAAATCTGCCATGGGGGTCCAGGTGGGTAGATTTAACTCGTAAAGGGCATGATCTATTAATCAAAATAGCTACACCTGCCTTCCCGGATGGGTCAGATGCTATAAAGGACTTAGGAAAGTGTTTACTAGCGAATTTAAAGGATCCTCCAGTGCGGAAATGAGTCTCCTGGATCAGGATTACATCTGCTCTAGAAGCTTTAAACTCTTTCAAAGCCAGCCATCTTTTTTGAATAGAGTTTAAACCTTTAACATTGCATGTCAAAAATTTTAGAGCTATAACAATTCAGTCTGGAAAAAAACCAATAGACATAGCCTACAATATATAATGGATGACAAATACCATGGTGCATTGTGGATAGAAAAAAAATAAAATATCACAGATACAAATAAAACATTGGTAGCATTGCAGTGGGGACGTCTTGAGGCTAACTGAGACAGTAACCGCAGGTCCAAAAAAAAGACCTGAAAGATAAAAATAAATGTAGAAACAAAAGGAAAAAAAAATCAAAAAAAAAAATTGTCAACTTCTACTAAATAGAAACCTGGAAGGCCGATTGCCTCCAGGGAACCCAGGACCAAGCCTTGGGTCATTAAGAGGAGCACGAGAGCCCCCAGACATGGAGACGGGAGAACCCCCGCCACCTCCCAGAGCAAAGAATCCTGGAGTATAAAACTGAGGGAGTAGATATATAGAACCGATAAACCAGGGTGGCTGTGAAGCGACAAGCCACGCATCCCCCGGGCCAGGGGATGTGAAAAAAAACCCACTAAGGGGCCAATGGCCAGTCAAAAAACACCCAAAAAAAAACCATAGAAAAAACAACAACCGGAGGCCAATTAAATTTGGTATACAGAACCTCAGACATTTTTAAAAGGAAGTTCAGGTTGGGAATCTTGAAGCATGACGCCTCTGGGGCGTAAGAGTGGACTTGGATGGTTTCTGGCGTACCGGGGTCCAAATGCGATTTGGAGCCGTCAACGGTTTAGGAGTAACAGGAAGCAGTGCTGGATCTTCATCAGGAAGCGGGGGTATGCCCAGATTGCGTAAAAAGGTGTCGCTCTCTTGAAGATCACGGAGAGAGTATTGTACGCCATCTCGAGATGCAGAAAGGCGGAATGGGAACCCCCAACGATATACGACTTTATGAGATTGAAGATGTAGCGTCAGCGGGCGCAGGTTCCTTCTTCTAGCTAGAGTAATCGGGGAGAGGTCACTAAAGATTTGGATCTTGGATCCTTTGAACTCGATTCTGGGTTGATTACGGGTTGCAATGGTTAGAGCTTCTTTACTATCATAGTAATGAAATCTGACAATCACATCTCTTGGGTTAGCGCCAGCCGGGGGTTTAGGGGCCAATGATCTGTGAGCTCTGTCCAAGCGCCAGTCTATGTCAGGGATATTTGGAGTAAGCACATTAAATAAGCTTAGAAGGTAGGCGCGGAGGTCTCTGTCCTCGACAGCCTCCGGGATACCTCTGATTCTCAGGTTTTGCCTGCGTTCCCTGTTTTCTAGGTCTTCTTGTTGGGCTTGGAGCTGAGTAACTGTGTTTTTTATGGCAGCATTATCTTCCTCAAGCACCTGTACATATTGAACCATCTCATCGAATTTGTATTCTAGGGAATCAGTGCGCTCTCCAAGCTGGCTAATTTCCCCCCGTAATTCTTTCGCTAACTTCCCGACTTCCTGTGCGATGTTATGGGTAATAGCCTGGAGTAGAGACTGTAATTTGGCATCTAAAACTTCTTCTGTCAGCGGGGGGGATGGCCCCGGTACAGGGGTGGGGAGAATGGCAAAAAAAGTAGTACCTGTGTCTAAGTCTGATTGCTCCAGTCCGGTTTGTGCACAGTCATCATTATTTGAGGCTGTGGATGTAGGCTTATTCAGGAAGCGGTCCATCGTGGTTGAAGTCTGAGATCTGAAGACTGTGGTGTAGTGGTGTCGTTGGTCTCCAATTTTGCCCATGGGGCACGTGGCTGTCGCGTGGAACTGAGGAGACGACTCCCGTAGAAATCAAAGCCGTTGAACGTTCAATGGGAGTCACAGGGAGGTGGCGGGGGCCTCACACGTCCGCCACGGCTAGAAGCCGTGCATGCGCCTTCCAACAAAACTCATGTTAAGTGAGTATCCGGTGGATAATTTTTGCGTCAAGTATATGTCCACAACCGGTCCGCCGCGTATGTTTAACAGGGGGAGGGTGGCCCTCTGGATGTAGCAAAATGGCCGTTATGTATTTGTCACGAACAGAGTCTACAGGCAAGTTTGCAATGGGAGTGTTACGGGGATTAGGGACAGGCAGCTTTTCGCGTTTTGTGAGGGTGGGTGTCCAGACGTCAATGAACACTTGTAGTAATAGGCCTCTGGTATCCCTCCCTCTACAGTCTCTGGCTAATGTAGGAAGAAACCGTTCACCCCTAGGGGCAGGGGTCCAGGGGCAGGAGTAGGAGATGACCGGGGGTTTTATAAAGCACAGTACCTGACAGGGGGGGGGCTCCGTAGGCTTCAAGGTGTCCGTATATCAGGTCCTCAGAGGTCCTCCTGTGGCCTTCTCTAATGAGATTTTCTTGATGGGGGATTTTGATATGGTCCCTTGCCCGGACCTGGATAGATTGCATTCTGTGTCCCAGGGGATGGATCTCGTGAATTTGGCCAATACCTTTTCCCTCACACATGTATGGAGGCATCTCCATTCCAATAGAAAATAATTTACCTGTCACTCTGTCACTTTTAAACCCTTTTTAGGATTGACTTGGTTTTCGGCTCTGCATCGGCCCTTCGCTGGGTTAGAGAGGTACATATTCTGTCTAGGTGTATATCTGACCATGCACCAATTTGTCTAACTATTTCCCTCACTATCCCCCACCCCCCCATCTCAGCTGTGTTGGGTAGAGGAATTTCGGTACCTGGGGAAACAGGTTACTTGAGACACTGGGTTTTCATGACCGTAACCTCCTTCCCCTTTTATCTATGCTTAAGGAGAAATGTACGTCTTGGTCCAATCTTCCCCTAAATTTGTTAGGTAGAATAAACCTTGTTAAAATGATGCTCCTTCCTAAATTCAACTACATATTCTGAAAATGTCCACTTTGGGTCCCTAGGTCTTTTCTTATAATAGAGCGCTGTGTAAGCTACTTCATTTGGAATGGCGCTATCGCAGGCTAAATCCACCTCATCTCTCCCTACCAGGTAGGGAGGGCTACCGCTCCCCAATTTTCAGGTCCATTTCTGGGCGGCGATATTGGTGTCTGTTTATTGGTGGTTCCAGGGTTCAAGAGCTAATGCGGCTACATGTTTTGAGGTAGCCTTACTGGGATCCCTGTCGGAACTCAGGAATTTAACAGGGACCAAAAGCGTATAACAGTGTCCCGTCCCCGACATATGCCACCTGGAAGGCCTGTGTGGAGGGCTGCTACACAACGTTTTAGTCAACCTCACCAGTTGACACCGGCTCAACCCCTTTGGGGCAACCCGACCTTGCCTCATCTGCTTACCGTCCCTGACCCGCAGGTGTGGGCACGCTTTGGAATTAAAACTCTACAAGATATTATGCATGCAGGCTCCTTATTGTCCTATTCTCAGCTGTCTCCAAGGTTCCATCTACCTGGTTGGATGGGGTTCCAGTATTTTCAGCTTGGCCATGCCTTTAGGGCACAATTTCCACAGCCGCCTGGCCTCCATGCAGAACCCATTGAGGGATTGTTGAGCCCTGGAGACCTGGAAAAACCACTTTCCACTCTGTATGGTGCTCTCCTTACGGTTGATTCACCCAAGGTGGAGAAATTGTTTGAATATTGGCAAGATATTCCATCCCTGGACAAAGAGGATTGTTTAGAACAGGGTCCCAAACTGTTAATTTAAAAACTAAATTAAAGAAAAGCTCATACAAGTAAAATTCCTACAATTGGGTATATTACACTCCTGCTAAGGTGCATAGAATTTTGCCCTTGGTGTAAAGCAGGGATATGCAATTAGCGGACCTCCAGCTGTTGCCAAACTACAAGTCCCATCATGCCTCTGCCTCTGGGTGTCATGCTTGATGCTGTCAGAGTCTCGCTATGCCTCATGGGACTTGTAGTTTGGCAACAGCTGGAGGTCCGCTAATTGCATATCCCTGGTGTAAAGAATGTCCTGGTTCCTACCTCTACATGTTCTGGGAATGCTCCTATGTTACAAAGTTTTGGGCGGAAGTATTTAAGGTGTTAAACGTGAAATTACAGCTGGCTCTCCCAATCACCCCATCTTTGGCACTATTGGGTATCATGGATGATGAACAGCGGTCCCACCATACTAAGTTACGATAACATATTTAATTTATTATGCAAAAATAGGATTTTTTTTTACTCACCGTAAAATCCTTTTCTCTGAGTCCATGGACCGACACAGCTTCTCTATTGACAAAGTGGGTATTATCCGTTAATTAGGAGTGACTAGGCAGAAAAACTTGTAAAAAGTGTTGCATCACACCTTCTACAGTACCACCCATGGGGGCGGACCCTCTGGGTATACCCTCTCAGTCTGCACATCGCAGATCAGTTCATCAAAAAGCAGTACAAACTTAAAAGGAGGGGTGGGTGCTGTGTCGGTCCATGGACTCAGAGAAAGGATTTTTTACTCACCGTAAAATCCTTATTTACTCTTTCGTCCATGGACCGACACAGCTTCTCTATTGACAAAGTGGGACGTCCCAAAGCAGTGTCAGAGAAAAAACGAGGGGTGGTAACAGCATAAAAACAAACTTCACCCCAAAACAGCACTCCTCCAACAGAGGAGTTGCAACTCTAAACAGCCACCTGCAAAACCTTGCGGCCGAAAGAGGCATCCGAAGATGCACCTACATCAACTTTGTAGAATTTTGTGAAAGTGTGAGCGGACGACCAAGTCGCCGCTTTACATAGTTGGGAAACAGACGCTTGATGTCGGAAAGCCCAAGAGGCACCTATTGCCCTGGTCGAATGCGCCGTGACAGGAAAGAGGGGCGCCTGACCCTTTACGGCGTAAGCCTGGATTACTATCTGTCGGATCCACCTAGTGATGGTGGCCGATGAGACTGCTTGGCCCTTCTTGGGACCAGCCACCGAAACAAACAGTGAGTCTGACTTCCGGAACAGGGAAGTAGCAGATATGTATACTCTCAAAGCTCGGACAACGTCCAAGGAATACAACGCCGACTCCTTAGGATTCGACGGCTGAGGACACAAGGATGGAAGTACAATGTCTTCGTTGAGATGAAAAGCCGAAACGACTTTCGGAAGAAAGGAAGGCTGCGGCCGCAGCACCACCTTATCCTTGTGGAAAATCAAATACGGAGCCTTGCAGGACAGGGCTGCCAGCTCAGAGACTCGTCTAACTGACGTAACAGCCACCAAAAAGACCACCTTCTGAGAAAGTGTCAACAGGGGAATATCTCTAATATTCTCAAACGGTGCCATCTGAAGCACCGAGAGGACCAGGTTCAAGTCCCACGGAGGTAACGGGGGGGCGGACCGGAGGGGCCACATGTCGAACCCCCTGCACAAATGTACTCAAGAGAGAGTGAGTCGCCAGGGGTTGCTGAAAAAAGACAGCCAGGGCAGATATCTGTCCCTTAATCGTACTTAGGGCAAGCCTTTGGTCTACCCCATGCTGTAAAAACAGCAGGATTCTGGAAACCAAATAGGTACGCGGATGCCATTTCATTTCCTCACACATGGAGATGTAGGCCCTCCAAGTGCGGTGATAGACCTTCCTAGAGGACGGTTTCCGAGCACTTCTCATAGTAGAGATTACTGAGTCTGACAGGCCCCGATCTCTCAGTACCTGGTTCTCAACAGCCATGCCGTTAAAGCCAATGACTGTAAAGCAGGATGGAATATGGGACCTTGCGATAGCAGGTCCTTCCGTAGTGGTAGGCGCCAGGGGACGTCTGCTACCAGACGTACTAGATCGGCGTACCAAGGACACTGAGGCCAATCTGGAGCGATTAGGATCATTGGAATTCCCTCTGCCTCCACTCTGCGGAGCAGAAGAGGAAGAAGCCTTAAGGGAGGGAAGGCATAGATTAGCCGATACTGACCCCACGATGCCACCAACGCGTCCGTTGCGTCTGCCCATGGGTCTCTTGACCGGGCCACAAATCTCAATACCTTCCGATTGAGTCGGGAAGCCAGAAGATCTACGTCTGGTGTGCCCCATCTTTGGCAGAGGAGTTGGAACACCTCCGGGTGTAAGGACCATTCTCCCTGGTCCAGCATCTGGCGGCTCAGGTAGTCCGCCTGCCAGTTTTCCACACCCGGAATGTACACGGCCGACAGTGCCGGTACGCTCCTCTCTGCCCACTTCAGGATGCGAGCGATCTCCGATGCTGCAGCTGAGCTTCTTGTTCCTCCTTGATGATTGACATATGCCACTGCTGTGGCGTTGTCTGACTGGATCCTGACTGGACGCCCTTGCAGTCTCTGAGACCATTTGAAGAGGCACAGCTTGATCGCCCGGATCTCCAGGACATTGATCGGCAGGAGGGCTTCCTCTGGGGTCCAGCGACCTTGCGCCGACTGGACACCCCAGACTCCCCCCCAACCTGTAAGGCTGGCATCCGTCGTGATCACTATCCAGTAAACCAGAAGAAATTACTTCGCGGCCATTAGAGCCGGTGCTGTCAGCCACCATACCAGGGATCTCCTGACTAGGTGGCTCACTCGGATTTGATAATCCAGAGATGAAGGGCATCTGTTCCATCTGGACAGAACTTCCTTCTGTAACACTCGAGTGTGGTATTGAGCATATGGGACCGCCTCGAAGGAGGCTACCATGAGGCCCAACACTCGCATGCAAAAACGGAGTGACGACCAATTCCTGGAAGTCAGCTGCCGTACTGCAGCCCGGAGGGTCTGCAACTTCTCCACAGGGAGGAATACCTTTGCCTCTGAGGAATCCAGAATCAACCCCAGGTACACTAGGCGTTGAGTGGGCACCAATACTGACTTTTGCGTGTTTAGTATCCAACCACAGTCTCGAAGAGTCTGACAGGTAATGGACACGCTTACCTCTAATTCTGAGCTTGAAGGGGCCTTCAGCAGAAGGTCGTCCAAGTAACCTGTGATAGCGATACCCCGCTGTCTTAGAAGTGCCAGAATCGGAGCGAGCACCTTGGTGAACGTCCTGGGTGCTGAGGCAAGGCCAAACGGGAGGGCCACAAACTGGTAGTGGTTCTTCCCGATAGCAAATCGCAGAAACCTCTGGTGTCTGGAGTATATGGGGACATGCAGGTATGCGTCCTTGATGTCCAAGGAGGCCAGAAAGTCCCCCGGATGGAGAGCCGTGACTACGGATCGAACCGACTCCATCCGAAATCTTTGTACCTTCACAAAGCAATTGAGGGCTCTGAGATCCAAGATTGGACGAACCCCCTCCTTCTTTGGCACAATGAACAGATTTGAGTAAAAACCCTGACCCCGTTCCTGTTCTGGAACTGGAATAACTACCCCGCGTTCCAGTAGACCCTGGACCGCCCCATACAGGGCCTCCCGACGGGTCGGTAGTAGCTGGAGATTGGAGGTGATGAATCTGTCTGGTGGACAAGAGAGAAATTCTATCTTGTAGCCTGAGGAGATTACTTTGCAAACCCACCTGTCGGAGACTAGAGCAGTCCACTGAGTCGCAAATTTGCGAAGACGTCCCCCCCACCCGAGAGCTGGGTGGGGGCGGACCTTCATGTGGACGCAGATTTGTCCGCAGGCTTGTTGGGTCTGCGGGACCAAGGACGCTTTTGTCCTTGGGCAGGCGCTTTATCGGCCTGGGGTCTTTTCCCTGTCGCCTTAAGGGGGCGGAAAAAACCACTTACGTGCAGTAAAGGAGGGCCCTTGCCCTTGGCGTGGTCCCCTACCCTTGCTCGTTTGGGGAAGCAAAGTGCTTTTACCTCCTGTGGCATCCTTGATGATGTCATCCAGAGAAGCCCCAAAAAGTCTGTCGCCCTTAAAAGGCAGATCCAATAGGGCTTTCTTGGAAGTCTGGTCCGCAGACCAGCCCTTTAGCCAGATCAGGCGGCGTATTGCTACTGCATAAACCGAAGCTCTTGACAGCAGGGGAATAGTATCCATGTCTGACTCGCAGACAAACTTAAGGCCCTGGGCCAACTGGTCGGCCAAAGTTATCTCATTAGGAGGAGCATCTCGCTCCTTTAACCCCTGGAGTAGCAATTTTGCCCATTCAGTAAGTGTGTGACACTAGGGCCCCCGCCAATGCCGGGCGTACTGCCGAGCCTACCACTGAGTATAGGTAGCGAGCGAGTGCTTCAGCCTTCTTATCCACAGGGTCCTTGAAAACAGGAGCCCCTTCTACTGGAATAGTGGTGGCTCTATTAAGTCTGGACACCGAAGGGTCCACTATAGGGGGAGAGGTCCATATCTTCAGAAAACTCTCCTCAAAGGGGTACCGTACTGCAAACCTCTTTGGGGCTGTAAAGACCCTCAGTGGGTTTTACTCAAATCAGTGGGTTCTCCCATTCCTTGTATAAGAGTTTGTCAAAATAAGACACACAAGGGAACACCTTAGCAGTGCGGGCAGGTTTACGAAACCCAAAGGGGACTAGAGTATCTGCTACTTCTTCAGTCCTTTCCAACTTTAGCGTATCCCGCACTGCAGTAATAAGGTCAGATACCAAAGCCGTCTCGCGTACTGACCTGGACTTGGAGTCCTCCTCACTGTCCGTTAGGTCACGGTCTGCCGTCTCTGATGCATCAGAATCTGGGCCATGAGCCGTAGCTGGACCTGGTTCTGCACCAGAAATATCCCCAGAAGATTGCAGGGGACGGGGGCATTTATTACCCCCTGTATTCCCGTGTGCTGCTTCCACCCTGGCAGCAAACGCCTCTAGGATTGCCGACATAGCGTCCATAGACACCTCAGGGACACCAGCTGCTAAATCTGGTGTTTCAGGGGAGAAGACATCTGGCTCAGATGCCATGCTGACCACACGCTGACACTCACAGGGCTCCAGGCAAGATATCAATAGGCAACCCTCCTGCGCTGCAGAGATGCTGGGTTACCCAGAGGACTCACCACCCTGGATAGGTACTGCTATGCTGCGCCTGTGATGCTGTCCCCTTGCTGCTGTGTCAGTCTGCTTCTTTTATCAGCACTTCCTGTGTGAATTTTCGCGCCAGTGTAATGCACCCTAGAGGCTGGAGGCTCTCGCAAAATGGTTGCCAAAAACATCTGTATGGAAGATAATGTGGGCTCTAAGAAAATGGCCGCCGACAGAAGATAGAGGTCAGGCAGCCATAGCCCACAAAAAGATGGCCGCCGAACGGCAATATCTGCATACAGGGTGGACAAACATGGCCGCCGATCACCTGATAGGGGCCAGTGGGTGTGGCCAAACCACAGGAAGATGGCCGCCAGGCAGTTACAAGAGGCCAAACTTGGCATGGACCACCTCAAAATGGCCGCCGACAGCATGGAGACACAGAAACACAGGTAAGCAAAAATGACATTTCTTTTAAATGTTAGTTACAGCCAGCCCCGCTCCAGTGGGACCCCCTAGGTGACCCCCAGCACCCAGCAACCTTTAGCTAGAAGCCCAGGGAGGAGGGAAAGGCAGGGAGAGAGGGAAGAAAGGGGCCACAACCACTTACTTGATCTCTCCAGGAATGTCCAGCTAAATCACCCAGCCGAAGCAGGGGAGTTTTACTTACCTATCCTGCATGTATTCTGCTGGAAGACATTCCAAACAGATCATCGTCCGCGCACGGAAGGTGACTGTTGGCCAGGCATGCTGTGATTGGACCCAGAAGGGACGATCATATGTATGCCCTGGAGCATGACGCTCACCGGCCAGGCTGCTGCGACTCGGCCGTAAGGTCAGCCGAAGCTGAGCGGTCCGATGCAGGCCCTGGAGCGTAGGCTCACCGGCCACCCGTGGAGCGACGGGCATGTCGTGGAAAACCCAGCGCGTAGCTAGGGTCGGCACACGCTCGATGGCCGAAACTGGGGAGACTACAAGGATCGAGGATCCAGCCTGTCACCCAGTCGGCAGTTGATCGAAGATCGCAGGAAACAACAAATGTAGCAAATATATATATATATATATATATATATATATATATATATATATATCTTTTTTCCCCGGACCAATGGGCCCGAAGGGAGCCATGTCCTACTCCTTGCTAGACAGAAAAAAACTGATCTGCGATGTGCAGACTGAGAGGGTATACCCAGAGGGTCCACTTTTTACAAGTTTTTCTGCCTAGCCACTCCTAATTAACGGATAATACCCACTTTGTCAATAGAGAAGCTGTGTCGGTCCATGGACGAAAGAGTAATAATAATTTTTTTTTTTGATGAAATGGTGTCCCCATCCCCCTTGTACTATGCTCCTGGGAGGCTATGATGGATGCCACCCTTCCTATGTACAAAATTATATACAAATTCGGGGATGCCCATGGAAGTTTGAAAAAAGTATTAGCTGGAAAAACAGATAGAAAAACAAATAGTGTAGCGCTCAAAATGAAGTGAATGTCAACATATAGTACAAACAATAAAAACTTGAGTGAAATGATCAAAATAGATAATCAGACATATCATATTAGTCCATCTTGAGTAGACAATATAAAATATATTAGTGTAAAGAAGTCCATAGATGGTGAATCAAATACAGTGACAAATCTTGAAAAATATTTGATCATGAAGTGCAAATAGGAAAAAGTAAGGTTGGCACGTTTACCGGACAAGATGGACACACGTACTGTATAGCACATGGGTCAAGCAGGCATTGTTCAGGAAAAAGACTCAATAAAATCATCCATACGGAAGGCAATAATTGGAAGATGGACTTCAATATGGAACAGGTGATCCCGCATCAGAAGATAAGACGCTGAGGTGAACGGCAAGTATATCTCAAATTTTATTTATCTTGCATGTCCAATTCCATGGGATAATTCAATCCACATTGTGTAACTCTGTTTGGTTTTCATTTTATTTTTCAAAAAAAAAAAGGAGGGATTTATTAGACTTACAAGAAATTGGATAAAACAAGCTCGTCTCTTAAAAAGTATAGAGTGATTGCCACGAACGCCACCCAACACGTTTCGACCCACCATACATCATCTGGGGGTGTTTTCTTGGATTAGCTGGCCATCATAAAGGGGCAAGGATGGGGCAGATGGTCTGGGTGAGGAGTTTCGGCTTCATGTTATGTCCATAATCTGATATAATTATGCTGTTAAGAGAACTTGCTCCATGTGAGTCCTTTGAGAACTTCCCCTGATGATGGTACTTCCGTGTGGATTCTATTGACGGTACAATGCACTATATATATATATATATATATATATATATATATATATATATATATATATCTTGTTTATTTTTCTACTGTGTACTGTGAAATAAAGCACCCCTGTTTTTGTAAAAAAAAAAATGCATCTTAAAAAGGTAGGCCAAGTTTATATTTCTACTATAACTTTAGTTTTATTGAATTTTTCTAAGTTTTCTTCATGCTGCCTTTACTTTACTTATAATTGGGGGCTTGCTAGGTCATTTTTTTTATTTTTTAAAAGGGTGTCTTTAATCTCCTCCATGTTGTCCAGGTATAGCTCCAACTCTCAAAAGGTTGCCTACCCCTGCACTATCCTGTCAACACAGTAGAGTTAGGTCACTAGAGATGTGCACAAGGTTTCTGTTAACCAGTGGTCTCTAAACTTGTAAAGCTATTTCCAACCATTGTGTACCAATGCGTGCCATCTTCAACAGCGGCAAGGCGGCTCTCCTGCGCAGGATCACGTATCTAGTATGTGATCCTGCACTCCTGGGTCTAGGGCGAGCTGCCGCTGCCGGCCCGCTCCCTCTGTGATTAGACACAGCGGGAGATGATTGTCAGGTACGGCGGACTCGATGTCTGCTGGCACACACCGATGCTTCGGCACACAGGCAGAATGGCGGTCTGCTTATGTAAACAAGGCAGATCGCCGTTGTCACTACAGAAGACATGGATCCTGTGTCTCTGCTAAGCCTTCTAGTGCAAGCATCGCCCCCACAGTAGTAAAGTACTGGTCAGGCACACATTTAACCCATTGATTGCTCCTGATGTTAACCCCTTCCCTGCCCGTGTTATTAGTACATGTCCCGACTGTCCGCCATAATATCACAGTCCCGCTATAAGTCGCTGATCGCTGCCATTACTAGCAAATATATATATATATATATATATATATATATATAAAAGAAAAAAAAAACAACATTCATTGAAATGAGATTTTAATTTTTTTTTTATACAAGTTTATACAGTTCTGTTAAACAAAGATTTTTCTTTAAAAATGTACATGGCTAGTTCATTTAGTTACAAGTTGTATTCGATATATTTATTCACAACTTCAAAAAAATAGACTTTCAGACCTTAGACATAGAAATTGTAACATCCTTCTAATGCAGCCTTGGTACAAGAAATAATCACCGCCCAAATTTACAGTTTAGTAAAAACTAACATCTCTATACATAGCAGACACGTGTCAAAAATATATACAATTAATTTTTGTAGTTTCAAGAGGAAAAATCAGTTCTACAATGCCAGTTTTTTTTTTACAATGAAATCCAGACAGAAACATGTACTATCATAAATGGGACTCATATGTATGCAGCAGGTGAATCAACAGCACGTATATAAATGGCTTCTCCAACCTGCTGCAGGTTTTTTTTTACAGCCTCCAGCCACAATAATTCCTTAAAATGCAGCTTGTCTCTGCCTTACTGTTTTGCAATTAGATGTTAATTGCCATAATGCAACTAGTCAGAGTTGAAAAGGATTTCTGAAAACTGCACTGTAACAGCAGTCAAGGGACAAAGTGCACCTATTTCAAGAAACTTAGCTGGAAACAAAGTTTGCACCTGACTGGAGTAACCTTCTAATAGGAAATGCACCAGTTTTTAAAATAGGAATAGGACCAGCAACCCAAACATACTTCAGAGCTCAATTAAAGAGAAGGCAATGATTTGGCTAGTATGCCAACATGTATTGGCCTGCTATAATTGGATGGAAAACTGTTGTCAAATACAGTACTTCTGAAGTTATCCATAGTGCAACATGAGGTTTAATGGGCATCTACTCAACGTTATCTGTACAGGATATAATAAAAGCTTTGAAAAATCAACATTATAGTATATATACTGATCTTACTCAAATTGGTAGAATTACCGATATAAGGAGAGACCCCTGCCTTTATGCAAAAATTGTGTATGAGGGCTAGAAGATACCAAACACAAAGAGTAAAAAATATATATGCAATAGACCTGGTTCAACAATTACAGTAAAGTGGATCAAATCATCACACACAAAGTTTATTAATATCATTTTTTTGTTTTAACTTTGGTTGATGAGCTATAGCAAGTTATTTACGCATTAAAGAATAGGAACAACCTTTTTGGATTGTTTAAAAGGTCAAGTATTCAGAGAAAAACAGAAGTATAGACAAAACCCTGGTGGCACATGTATGCTGCAAACCTGTGGCATCCAAGGGCCTTAACAAGCTGGCAGTGCATTTAGAATTTTTAAAGGATAAAGGGGCTAGGATATGCCAACTGATAGTGAAATAGTAAGAGTCATGGCCTTAACTAATGTTATGCTAACTGCATTGCTATTAGTGGGCAGAGATGAACAGAATGGAGCCACCACCTGAATGCCTAGGACTCTAGTCATTGCAGGTTAGTTGGTTTCAACTGACATTTATACTCCCCCAGGAACTGGTAAATACTTTTAATATTCACTGTATATTGCATCTGTTTGCATCAAAAAAATAATTCTAACTGACCTAACACTTTTTACTTTTCAGCATTAAAACATCAAATGTTAAACACAAATGTCCCATCTATCGGTTTATGAAACCATATCTTCCAGTTTATAAAAAATGTAAGTATCATTTGTATGGGGAATGGAATCTTGATAGCTAGTAATTAGAATATATATACACACACACACACAGCAAAACCTTCCACAATCCAGTGGCCCAAGTGCATTTTGTAATAATCCAAACATTCACGAAGACAAAGGAACATTGCTTTTGGTGCTACAATAATCAAATGCGTGTATACAAAATGGAATAATCCCTTTACATGGACCAGATGAAAATTTTAAATATACATCAACATGACAGTCAAACCAATTTGTAAACCAAATGGGGTCTATTCTTAAAAATGAAAAAAAAAAGAAAAGAGAAGACCACTTAAACAGGGGCCCTTTTACCAACCCTCTTACCCTGAATATCATGGATTTCTCCAAGTTTAAGTTGGCAGTTTTTGGAGGAAAAAAATAAATGTTTAGAGTTCTCCTGAAAATAGTTTACTTTCACATTAAATGTAAAAGTGGAGACAGCAAACAAGCTATTTAAAAGCTGTAAAACCCAGCCCCAAAATATTGGTGTGAATTTTTATCTTTAACCCAAAAGCATTTCAACTGTGGAAAGTTGTTCAGCAGAAAATAAATAACTTTTGAAGGCCCAGAATTACTTTTTGCCTGAAAGCTAGTGGACAGAGATGTAGGGGCAGAGCAGCAAGTATTTACATACTGCATGGAAAACTAAAGCTCCACCAACGCATGTTTAGTAAACTGGTTCTTAAAGTGGAAGTAAAGTCCAATTTTGACCTTGTACTTACAGGTAGGCCTATAATAAGACTTACGTATAGGTACAGGGAATATCTCCTAAATGTGCACTGTTTAGGAGATATTTACACAGCATGCAGCCGGTGACCTGACCGACGCATGAACTTTGAAGGGACGGCATACACGTCCTGTACCTTCAAAGCTTTATGCCAGTGCTCCAATGCGCATAGGTGGGAGTGATGTCATCCTGGCCCCATACATTAATAAAGCTGGAGTCCACGAACCTGAAAGACCGGGTGAAGATGGAAGCGCCGGGGGGCCTTGACAGCACGATGCTGGAAGCCTCTGTGTCTAGAAAAGTCTGTAAAAATGTGATAGTACGCGGTGCATACTGGTACATTATGACTTAAACCTTCAGGGGTACCCAATTTTTATTTTTCTGGCGGTTTACTACTGCTTTAAAGACGGTGCTTTACTACACAGCTTGGAAAGCTTGATAGTACTGAAATCTTGGCAGATGGAATTATATAGTGCCAACTAAACAGGTATTTAGTTACTAAAGGAGAAGTGCTCTCATTCTTATAGTCCAACCCCTCGCTGGCTGGCTGCTTTGCAAGTATTTAGAATATCATGAAGGGAAGGGGAGCAGAGACGGGTAGCTTGTAGTTCGCTCTGTTCTGTGAAGGATGGCATTTCCAGCACCCAATTCAATGTGCCCATTTACTTTTGTCATGGGCTGAGCACTGGGAATAAGTACATAGTATAAGGATGCCAAGGAAGCTCTCCAATATAACTGAGTATACATAAGTCCTGGGCTGGTGTATATGCAGATAGTTTTAATGACCATCAAATAGAAAATCTGAATGGAGCGCTGAGGTGGGGTATCCAACAGAGCTTCTCAGTGACAGTAGGAGAAAGGAAGAGATTAAGAATTTAAATCTGTAAACATATATGTTAAGGACCATGTCACACTAATGGAGTCACTAGTTCTAAAATGCAGAAGAATCTTGATCATTAGCAAGGCTGCAGCAATGGAATGCTATCTATTATCAGCCAATGAGCGAGGGACACCATAGGACATGGTCAGGGGACTCTAATCAATATATTCTTATTACTAGCTTCAGACTCCCCAGTGTCACATAGAATTTAAGTATGATTATTTGGTAGTTTTATACACCACAGAGCAGAGTTAGGAATCCTTTTGTGGGCACTCCCTAAGAGCCGCTGACTGGAGAGCATGCAGGGAAATATAGAACCCTAGAATTTAGAGAGAGTAGTTTACCCCAGTACAGAGTGCACATACAGTATACATATATCCAGCAGCTGAAGTAGTAAAGAACAGAACAACATAGTAGCACATACAAAGTAGGCGGTTTTCATCTTCCCTTATCCGGGAACTCCAACATGCCAGTACAACTGTAAACAAACATGCTACAACTAAACGATACAGTAGGAAGAAATCAGTTATAAAAAATAAAAATAAAAAAAAGCAACAAATGCAATATAAACAAAATGTACATTTCACAGTTAAAAGTCAGCACTGCAAAACATTACACAAGTTAACTCTGTATTGCCACCTGAACACAAAACTAAAGTAAATCCAGCGTTCTGGAACAATTGGTCGTACTGAATTTTTTCCAATTTGTATTACAAGTTATAAAACACTAAAGTTGTTCAACACTGAGCGCAGATATAATTCACAATGTTCTTAATTCTGCAGCCCGCAAAAAAGTACCAGTTAATTTACATTAAAAAAAGAACCCTTTATTTATGTAAAAGGAAAAAACAAAAATCTTTGTTACAGCCATTGAGTAGCGTGCCAGGTAGAAAGTCAGAAACATAGAAATAAAGGACCATCTCCACAGAAATAACTAAGGTAATGCAGAGTAATACTTCAAAGTCTTCTCAGTGAACCGTTACCCTGCACGCAACACACGGCCATGTAGACCTAGAAGTATAGTGCAAAATGGTAATACTGTGTATTGTGCAACTAGACACAATATATCATGATCAGCCCTACACCCTTCATAAGACCTTTCAATACACGTAAAACAAGATCATTCAGACACCAATGGTGGCCATTTTGTGGTCTGAATATTCAAAGGAAGTAGAGCAAAAATAGTCACTGCAACCCAGAGCATCAGAAATATTTTCACAACGTGCCTACGTTTTCTCATTTACTGCTTCAAACCACAAAATGGATGGCCATGATAACCAAATACCCCACTTTGTACTTTAGGACAGCATAGGTTTCATATTACCTGTAACCATGCAAAAAAACTCAAATACATATTTCTGTATTGGGGAGGTCAGTGACAGATGCCTGTAAAATCTTATGCATACAGACTGTTTATTATGAGGAAGCCAAACCAGACTACATTGCTGGTGCAAAATGTAAAGAAAAACAATGCACATTAAGACAGCTTAATGTGTGCAGTGATAATGAAACATCACCAGCTGGATCTGGATCCATCCTTACAATGGTATTTATTGACATATTATTGTGCATGTTCTAAAATGTGGGAGTGAACATAAACATATCCATCACCATGCAAGACCTAGAATCTAGAACCAAACTGCACAATTTGTTGGTCAAGTACTCTGCTTTTTAGAATCTTGGCTATATGACATTCAAATACACAAAATGTTCTACTGGGAACCACTACTTTTGGGGCCTTAGAACAGTGGTGAATTGATATTTGTGGTGCTTGCTAAAAGGATGGTGCAAGACAGACTGTAACCTGTGGGTGAATAAAAACCAGTGTAAATTATAAGTGCCATAATATTAACTGTAATCAGGAAACTCGTTTATGTCACAATTCTCTTACTTCTGAATATGCCTTTACTCAGGTCTACAATATATGGACATGACAAAAGTACACCACCTGACAACAACCAATCAGAACTCATACATCACTGATCTGACTGCAGTAACCTCATTTCTGTTTGGTTGGTATATGCCAGTGAACTTTAAAAAACATCATAAACGACTGCTCTGTTGTCATAAGATTGAAGGCGGATGAAAGTAGTCTGCCGCACAAAGAATCCGTGTCCAGCCTGCATATAACACTCTAAAAGCACTTGTAAAAATGTCCATAACAAGATTATTTTCCGTCATATGAAAAACATTACCACACCAATCTGTTACCACAGAATTTATGGCTCGCATAGAGATGCTCAGAATTTTATAGAATGAAGTAGTTCCAAGTTTTGGAGCTTGTAGATATTAAATTGGCCTCTTTTCCTAGGCTGTATGAAAGTTGATAGACTGAGAAGTAGCAGCGCTATGTTCAACCATCAGTACTGTACACTCAGTCCAAGTATTTCACAGCTGGGTCTGGGTTTATATTTTGTGCTGCATTTATTATGTACATTCACAATGTACTATATTAGACATGCATGTTAGTGCAATTCAACAGGTCAGCATTTTAAAAGAGTGCAATGCATGTGTACATCATTGTACGTTTCAAACCTACTCAGAATTCATCGGCTGCTTTACTGTAGCACATGTTAAAGTGATATTAAAAAGTCTTGTTTTTTCGTTTAAAACATGTCATACTGACCTGCTCTGTGCAGTAGTTTTGCACAGAGCAGCCCCGATCCTCCTCTTCTCTGGTCCCTCGCTGGCGCTCCTGGCCCCTCCCTCCTGCAAAGTGCCCTCACAGCAAACAGCTTGCTATGGGGGCACCGGAGACAAGCCGCTGCTCTGTGTGCCCATTCAGACACGGAGCCGCGGCTCTCTCTCCTCATTGGCCCACTGTCTGATTGACAGCAGTGGGATCCAATTGCGCACTGCTGCTGTCGCAGCCAATGAGGGGAGTCCCGGACAGCCTAAACTCTTGTGGAACGTCGCTGGATCGAGATGGGGCTCAGGTAAATATCAGGGGGCTGCTGCGCACAGAAGGCGGTTTACCTTAATGCATAGAATGCATTAAGAGAAATAACCTTCTGACTTTAGAACCCTTTTTAACGTTCATTCAATAACACACCTCAAATATGTGTACCTGGACTAGCAAATGCAGGCTGGAAACCCTGTTAGAATCCTAAAAACTATAGATTTTTACTGACAAATAAACAGCTATATACTGCTGTAGGTTTGTTTCATACATGTGTTTGATTTACAATGTCAGTTACATTTTAGGTGAAATAATTTAAAGTGTACCACCTTTGGTGAATTTCCACCCTCATACTGACCTATCCCCAGTCCACTGAGATGAAGCATACAGTTGCTTGCCAGAATTTATCCCAGCTAGACTCGTACATTCACTCTGCACTCCTGTGGAACTACACAGTACAAGCTCATACTCTGAAACTCTACAGGAATTAATGGGAGCATAAAGCACATACATAGGCCTGGCTGTGTGATCTGGCAAGCGATTGTGCAGTCTAGTCAGAACCAAAAATACAGTAACACTTTAAAAAAAAAAAAAAAAAAAAAAAAACTTAACAGGGGGCACATTAAGATGGTATGAAAATCAGAATAATTTACAACAGTATCTAAAGATTAGTACATGAATTGTCAAAGTATATTATGACAATATCCCCCCCAATATCTGACCACAGACAAAAGCATGTACAGGCCGTCTGAAGTTTGCTAATGAACATCTGAATGATTCAGAGAAGAACTTGGCGAAAGTGTTGTGGTCAGATGAGGCCAAAATCAAGCTCTTTGGTATCAACTCAATTTGCAATGTTTGGAGGAGGAGGAGGAGGAGGAGGAGGAGGAGGAGGAGGAGGAGGAGGAGGAGGAGAAGAAGAAGGAGAAGAAGAAGTAGGAGAAGGAGAAGGAGAAGGAGAAGGAGAAGGAGGAGAAGGAGGAGGAGGAGGAGGAGGGAGGAGAAGAAGAAGAAGGAGGAATACTGTGCATATGACCCCAAGAACACCATCCCCACTGTCAATCATGGAGGTGGAAACATTATGCTTTGGGGGTGTTTTTCTGCTAAGGGAACAGGACAACCCCATCGCATCAAGGGGACGATGGACGTGGCCATGTACCATCGAATCTTGGGTGAGAACCTCTTTCCCTCAGCCAGGGCGTTGAAAATGGGGGGTCATGGATAGGTATTCCAGCATGACAATGACCCAAAACACACAGCCAAGTCAACAAAAGGAGTGGCATAAGAAGAATCACATTAAGGTCCTGGAGTGGCCTAGCTAGTCTCCAGACCTTAATCCCTTAGAAAATATGTGGAGGGAGCTAAAGGTTTGAGTTACCAAAAATAAGCCTCAAAACCTTAATGGCTTGGAGAGGATCTGCAAAGGAGTGGGACAAAATTCCACCCGAGATGTGTGAAAACCTGGTGGCCAACTACAAGAAACAACTGACCTCTTTGATTGCAAAGGGTTTTGCCCCCAAGTACCAAGTCAGGTTTTGTGAAGGGTTCAAATACTTCTTTCACGTATTAAATGCAAATTAATTTATACCTTTTTTGAAATGCGTTTTTCTGGATTTTTTTGTTATTCTGTCTCTCACTTTTAAAATAAACCTACCATTAAAATTATAGACTGATCCTTTCTTTGTCAGTGGGCAAACATACAAAATCAGCAGGGGATCAAATACCTTTTTTAACCTCACTGTAATTCCATGTAGGAGATTATATTATATATATTCTTAAGGCTTGTTATTCTTCACCCAATAAAAAGAGAATTGAATTATGTACTGGCATAACAAAGCAACTTCAATAACATGAAAAGATCTAACTGATTACATTAGTGGTCTTATGAAACACTAAGGCATATAAAACTTTCCCTAATCAGTATACAAGTCAGAAGTATGAGATTGGCATTAAATTGGTTATTAACTGTACAGTTTTTTTTTTTTACACTGCATACACCATTTTTCTGGAACTGTAGCAAAACAATTTGAACATCTACCTGCAGATTCCTTAGCTTTCAAATATCATTCTTTACTATAAAAAAAAGATGTAAAAAATAAACTATAGAGGGTTTTATAGGCAAAGGTGTAAACTCAGGTCTCTAAAAACCTTCAAACAAAAGCCATTTGCCTATCAATTACAACTTGATGCTGCTAAAATGCAGTGCGAATTTAACAATTTGTCATCTGAATGTCCATTCTTACCAACTTAATTGCGGGTCTATTGCTGTGGTCCCAGGACAAAGATGTGAAAGAAAAGGTCTGTACTAGCTTAGTTTAGCACACTTCAATCAGATGACAGTAATAATGTGAACTTCATATTTTATGATTTTAACAAAAACTAGGATGAAGAAGTCTATTTTCATGTCTGATGTAACTTGTGAGTGTATTTGTAGCCCTTCAAAATTCAGTGGCAGTTCATAAACGCCTACTGGCATAAGAAAATGTGGAAAAACGTAGCTGCTTAAGCTAACAATAGGGCAGTAGAGGAAGCTTCATTTTCCAAGTGAACATGGGGCCTATGCACATCTACCCTAAAGTTCCATCTAAGAACATGCAGTTTTTCTGTAAGAAGGATGAAAGAGGGGCAAGAGCTTACTGAAAACACAGACTTCAATGAATTAAGACACTACAATACCAATGCAGAAAAGGTTGCTTATCCATCTCATCAGGAGTGTATTGACATAAAAATCAATACTTTCCACACAAACCATCATCTCTAAAAGAAGCAGCCAAAAAAGGAAAAACGAGGGCATGGCGCTGGCCTTACACCTGAGTAAACAGACCCTTAGACAATAGTTTACATGGAGCAACTAGACTTTGAGAAACATACACACAGCGCAAACAGATGAGAAAACTGCAGACATTTCTTTTGTATATAGAATGATTTCCCTATTTTTTCAACATCAATCATTACTACAAATACTGGAAATAAAGCACTGGACCTAGGTTATAAGCAAACGTAGGTTTCCTGCCATACTGCTTGAAAGCACCCACTCTTTAATTGGACAGTCTAAAACCAGGCAGTATAAAAGTGTTAGAGGGTTGAGGATTTTTGTGACGGAGAAATTATAGATTTTTAGTCTACTTCCTAACCAACTCTAGCCCTCAATAGTCATCTCAGGAAACAAATATCCTGTCTAAAACAGCCAGATCTAGTTATTATTAAACACAATATATATATAAAAATAAATATATGAAACAAGGGCACAGTTGGATTCACAATAATGAATCTTTTTCCTGTTTTTTTTTTTACATTTTTTTTTAAAAAAATGGGAGGATTGATGCTTTAAAACAAGAAAAACTCATGTATACAAAACATAAAACACTCACTCTCTGTAACAGAAAATATAACCTATTCAGTAAAATTATTGCAAAATAAGTCAAAGTAATGGAAGGCAAAATGAAGGCTGTAAAGCTAGGTCGACGAAGATGGATCCTAGGTGTCATTGTTTGCTACTGTGGATGTAATCTTGACATACTGGTTGAAGAGGGTTTCAAATGCTTCATCGCGGTGTACCATGGCACCAAACACTAGTGGCTGAAGATAAAAAAAAAAAAAAAAAGCAGCATATATTATTCAACCTGTAGGTAAATGAAAAGCAATCATACAAAAACCAATCAGAATTGTTCTTGTACTAGAAAGGCTTTATTAAAATGAATACTGATTAGTAGTTATACAGTAACCACTTAAGCTCCGGAAGGTTTTACCCCCTTTCTAACCAGGGCATTTTTTGCTATTCAGCACTGCGCTACTTTAATTGGGAATTGAGCTACCATCCAACATTGTACGCAAATGAAACTTTTATAATTTTTTTCACACAAATAGAGCCTTCTTTTTGTGATATTTGATCACCACTGGGTTTATTTTTTTGCGATATTAAAAAGACTTTTTTTTTAGATATTTTCAAAATATGATCTATATATAGATAGATATATAAAACTTATCTATAGCTCTATCTTTGAAAATGTATCAATTATTCCTTGAGGCCCTTAAAATGTCAGGACAGTACAAATACCCCCAGATTACCCCATTTTGGAAATTAGACATTTAGAGACATGGCAAATTTTTTAAATTTTAATTTTTTCTCACAATTATTTTTTTTCTTTACATACCATCATCAGCACAGTACAGCGTCATGATATGACTTTTGTGGCAGTGATCAGGGACACTGACTGATGACCGCATAAAAAAAAAAAAGAAGAAGTTATAACTGCTTAGTGGCCACCCCACATACATTTACTTTGGCAGGGTGGCTGCTCTGTGCCAGATCCCATACCTTGTACGGCATCAGAAAACGCATCAACTCAGTTGACAACACAATCATTTACCTATGCTTTAAATGGTTTTATATGCTAATTTTTTCATGTTTTTAGCGCTTGTTGCCATGTGATATCTGTACATATGCAATTCACTGAATGTATTCCATTATCCATATGGATCACTATGTGGCACCTGGTCAAACACTGATGTACCTTGTTGCTTATATTGCGCATACCCATACATATGTGTAGGGAATCTCATCAACCAGAATGTTTTTCCTTCCATGTGATTTCTGTTTGGAGGTGTGTCATGCGTTTATTTTGAATAAACAGGTATCTTTTTTACCTACACCATGTCTACAGTCTCACTCAAAGTCCCAAACCTCCATTTACTTTTTTGAATTAGGGATGGAGGTGCGCCACATATGCGCCTCATTTAAAGTCCCAAACCTTACTTTGGCAGGGTGGCTGCTCTGTGCCAGATCCCATACCTTGTACGCGATCTGAAACTTCCGGGTCTGGGGCGACCTACTGTGATTGGACCCGCTGATCGTTAAGGAAAGAAGCAGAACAGGAACGCCGATCTCTGCATTCCCGTAGTACAAGTACCCCCCCACAGTAACCAAGCACATTTTAGGCACATAGTTAACCCATTTGATCACCCCTGAGGTTAACCCCTTCCCAGCCAGTGTCAGTACAGCAACAGTGCACATTTTTAGTACTTACCACTGTATTGGTGTCACTGGTTCCCAAAAAAGGGTCAAGTGTGTCACTTTGTGTCCGATTTGTCAACCACAGTATTGCAGTCCCCCTATAAGTCGCTGATCTCTGCCAATACTAGTAAAAAATAGTTTGTAGACGCTATAACTTTTGCGCAAACTAATCAATATTGGGATTTTTCTTTACCAAAAATTTGTAGCCGAATACATATTGGCCTAAATGAAGAAATTCGATTTTTTTTACATTTTTTAATAGGATACATTTATATCAGAAAGTAAAAAAAAAATATATATATATATATATATATATATATATATTTTTACATTTTCACTCTGTTTATAGCGCAAATACCACCAAAAGAAAGCTCTATTTGTGTGGGAAAAAAAAAAAAAGAAGGACATGCATACATGGGTACAGAGTCAGTTAAAGGCAGTGCAGGATCGCAATAAATGGCCTGGTCACGAAGGGGGATAAACCTTCCGAGCTGAAGTAAACCATTCTTAATTCAATATTTTAAATATATATTTTTTCTTAATACTTTTAATCAGAGTACTTCAATGTTACCATAGTAACACCATACTACTCTGGGGGGGGGGGGGGGGTGGAACACCTGGATCAGGTGTCCCTGAAGATAGGCAGTCAAGTGGTGCAGAAACAGGTTTATTGCTCTCAGCAACAAAGTGGATTGGGTGCATGGCTTCCTTGGGTGACCATGTTCCCTGAAATGTGAGCGATTGGAACAATCCTCCCCAGGCTGGCATCCGTTATAACCTTCCATTGGTATGGTACATGTAGAAACAACTTCCCCACTGCCAAGGCTGGGTTGGAAATCCTCCAAGCTAAGACATTTCTTGATTGGCTGAATAGGAGTATGGGTGGGTCTAGATGAGAAGCATGCCCGTTCCATGCCAACAAGACGATATGCTGTAAATGAAAATGGGTGAATGGAACAGCCTCAAAGCAGGAAGCTTATGCAGAATTGCACAGAGGGATGTCTGTTTGAACTTAAGGCCTGAGCGCGAGATCAGAGGTCAGTTTGTTTTCTCAAAGGAATATTTTTGCTTGGACTGTGTCTACAATGAAGACCAAGTATTCCAGGTGAAGAGAAGGTTGGAGAGCAGATTTTTGAAAGTGGATTACTAAACCCAAACTCTGAAGTATCAGAATAGTCTTGTGGATGTTTGAAGACAGCCGGAAGGGAGGAGTCCTTCAGAAGAAAGCTGTCTAGATAACCTGTGACCTGAATGTCCCGAGTTCCTAAGTGTGCAAGAATGGGTGCAAGTACCTTTGTGAATACTCTAGGAACAGGAGGATAGGTCAAAATGCAGTGAAACAAACTTAAGGTGTTTGTCTGCTACTGTGGAGCACAGAAATCGCAGTGAGGTCAGTAAATAGAAATATGCTTCCTTATTGTCTACAGAGGCAATAACTGACCTAATTCCAGAGTTTCATATGAAATCTGCGTGAAGGTACTTGGTTCAGGAATTTTAGGTGCAGGATAGAACAAATACCCCTGTTGTATTTTGCTACCCTGAAAAGATTTTCATAGAATGCTTTGAACCAGTCATCAAGCGATACTAGAATGACCACTCCCTGGGACAAGAGATCTTTCAGGGCAGTCTACAAATCTGACTGTTTGTGTGCAGATTTTGGTTGGTTTGATAGAAAAAAAGCAGCAAGAGGGTACAGTTCGAATCTCTAGTTGTACCCCTTTGAAACCATTGATTAAACCCACACTGGGATCCAGATAGGGGTGAAGGTACCCCTTCTTAGGAAAGAGGGCTTTGAGATAGACTTGGTAAATTTTTTGTTCCAAGTCTTGCACCGAAAAGAAAGGGCTGGATTTTGGCTTGGAAGCTGGGGCCTAAGTAGAGTGCTGAGTTGTAGAAGCTCCCGAAAAAACAGGATTTTTGTACTCACCGTAAAATCCGTTTCTCTGACGTCCATGGACTGACACAGCTCTCATACTGATTACGTGTGGGTATATGTCCCTGCTTGCAGGAGAAGACCTAGGCAGAATGTTAGATGTTAAAACATTCTAGAACAAACCAGAGCTGAACAGCCCCGCCCAGGGGGGAGGTCCCTCCGGACATTACCCTCCCACCTTCAGCTAGCAGCCTCAGTTTGTAACAAAGCAGTACAAACCTTAAAAGGAAGGGTGGGTGCTGTGTCAGTCCATGGACGTCAGAGAAACGGATTTTACGGTTAGTACAAAAATCCTATTTTCTCTTATCGTCCATGGACTGACACAGCTCTCATACTGATTACATGTGGGACGTCCCAAAGCAGTATAAGAAAAGGGTGGGAGCAAATTAGTAAAGGAACAACCAAAACTTCACTCCAAACCAGCAGAGCTCCTCAACGGAGGAGTTGCAACATTAAATAGCGGCCTACAACACTTTGCGGCCGAAGGAAGCATCCGAAGATGCAGCCACATAAACCTTGTAGAATTTTGAAAAGGTATGAATGGACGACCAGGTCGCCGCCTTGCACACTTGTGAAAGCGACGCTTGATGTCGGAAAGCCCAGGAAGCACCGATTGCCCTGGTGGAATGCGCCGTAACCGGGAAGGGAGGCGCCCGCCCCTTAATGGCATAGGCCTGTATAACAGTCTGTCTGATCCACCTAGAAATGGTGGCAGACGACACCGCTTGGCCCTGTTTCGGACCAGAGACCGATAGAAACAGTGAGTCAGACTTCCGAATAGAAGCAGTAGCCGCCAGGTATACCCGTAAGGCACGCACCACATCCAAATTGTGAAGCGCAACCTCTCTAGGATGCGATGGATGAGGGCACAAGGACGGAAGGACAATGTCCTCATTAAGGTGAAAAGCCGAAACCACCTTAGGAAGGAAAGACTGTCGCGATACCGCCTTATCCTTATGGAGGACCAGGTAAGGCGACTTGCATGATAGAGCCGCCAACTCAGACACCTGTCTAACAGAAGTGATGGCCACTAGAAAAGCCACCTTCTGGGACAAAGTTAAAAGAGGAATATCTCTTATATTTTCAAAAGGAGGTTCCTGAAGAACCGAGAGCACTAAGTTCAGATCCCAAGGAGGGAGCGGGGGCTTGGCAGGTGGAACCACATGGCGTACCCCCTGCACAAAAGTGCTAACTAAGGAATGACCTGCTAGGGGTCTTTGAAAGAAAACGGCCAAGGCTGAAATCTGACCCTTAATAGTGCTCAAAGCCAGCCTTTGTGCAACACCACGCTGCAAGAACTGCAGGATTCTGGGGACAGAGTACGTCCGTGGACGCCAGTCTAGCTCTTCGCACATAGCAATGTAAGCTCTCCAGGTACGGTGATAGATCTTCCTAGAAGAAGACTTCCTTGCCCTAAGCATGGTCGAAACTACCGAATCCGACAGGCCTCGGTCTTTCAGCACCTGGCTCTCAATAGCCATGCCGTTAAAGCCAGAGACCGTAAAGCAGGATGAAAGATAGGACCTTGAGATAGAAGGTCCTCCCTCAAGGGCAGGCGCCAAGGGACGTCCGCGATGAGACGTACCAGGTCGGCGTACCAGTGACGCCGAGGCCAGTCCGGGGCAATGAGGATCACCGGGATGCCTTCGGCCGCTATCCTGCGCAGCAGGCGAGGAAGCAACTGCAGCGGAGGGTAGACATACATTAAGCGATACTGACCCCACGGGGCCACTAAACGCGTCCGAGGCATCCGCCCAGGGGTCCCTGGCCACAAACCTCGACACCTTGCGATTGAGTCGAGACGCCATCAGGTCCACATCTGTAGTGCCCTACCGCCGACAAAGGAGTTGAAACACCTCCGGATGCAAGGACCAGTCCCCCTAGTCCAGGGACTGGCGGCTCAGATAGTCCGCCTGCCAGTTTTCTACGCCCGGAATGTAGACGGCCGGCGCGCTTCTTTCTGCCCACCTTAGGATGTGGGCAACCTCGGACCCCGCAGCCGAGCTCCGAGTGCCCCCCTGATGGTTGACATACGCCACGGCCGTGGCGTTGTCCGACTGGATTCTGACCGAGCGGCCCTGTAGTCTCTTCGACTATGCGGAGAGACACAGTCTGATCGCCCGCAATTCCAGGACGTTGATTGGGAGCCGAGATTCGTCCGGAATTCAGAGCTGACAGGACTCCCCACACTCCTCCCCAGCCCGTCAGGCTGGCGTCCGTCGTGACCACCGTCCAGTGGATGGGGAGGAACGACTTCCCTGCCCGAAGAGCCGAGGATCTCAGCCACCACGTCAGGGACACCTTGACAGAGTGACTCAACTGAATCTGAAGATCCAGTGACAATGGGGACTTGTCCCAAACAGACAGAATTCCCTTCTGCAATGCCCGAGTGCGTGATTGAGCATACGGAACCGCCTCGAAGGAGGCCACCATTAGTCCCAGGACTCATGCAGAAGCGAATTGACGACCATTTTCGGGACGTCAGAACCCGCACTGCTGACTGAAGTGTCAGTAACTTCTCTGAGGGTAGAAACACCTTCGCTGCCGAAGTGTCCAGGATCAGACCCAGATACTCCAAGCGTTGAGTCGGGACTAGAGCCGACTTCTGCGTGTCCAGAATCCATCCGAAGTCCCGGAAGGTCTGACTGACTATTGTCACATTTTCCTCCAATTCTGAGCCATTTTCTGCTCTGAGAAGGAGATCGTCTAGATAGCCCACGATAACAATTCCTCGCTGTCTCAGCAAAGCTAGAACCAGGGCAAGCACTTTGGTGAAAACCTGTGGTGCCTATGCTAGGCCGAAGGGAAGAGCCATAAACTGATAGTGGACTTCGCCTATGGCAAAGCGCAGAAACCTCTGGTGGCTTGCGCAGATTGGAACGTGCAAGTAAGCATCCTTTATATCCAAGGACGGCAAAAAAATCCCCTTGGTGGAGTGTTGCGATTACCATGCGAATGGATTCCATCCGGAATTTTAGTACCCTCACATAGGCGTTCAGGGCCTTGAGGTCCAGGATTTGCCGGACCCCGTCCTTCTTCAGGACAACAAACAGGTTTGAGTAAAACCCCTGAAACCTCTCTTGCGACGGAACCGGCACAATTACTCCGCACCCGAGCAAATCCTGTACAGCCGCACTTTTTTCAGTCTGGGCGGGCTTACCCGTGGAATCTGACTGATGAAAAAACTTCTTCGCCGGAAAGGAAGGGCCCGGCCTGCGGTGGGGCTCCTTTCCCTTAATAGACTGGGGAAGGAAGGTGCTCTTACCTCCTGTGACATTTTTAATAATGTCATCCAGGGCAGCCCCAAACAGTCTACCGCCCTTAAAAGGGCACGTCAGCCAGGAGCTTTTTGGAAGCTAGGTCGGCTGACCAGCATTTCAGCCAGATAAGGTGACACAGCACCACAGCAGAGATAGAGGCCCCTGATATTAGAGGGGCCGCATCCAAAGTGGCATCGCACACGAAGACTAAACCCTGCGCAAGTTGGTGCGCCAGGGCAATGGTCTCAGGAGGGAGATTATGCTCCTGCACTGTCTGGTGCAAAATCCTTGCCCATCCTGTGAGTGTCTGAGACACAAGTGTCGCCGCCACTATAGGGCGTAAAGCGCCCCCCAATAAGGTAAACATAGTTCTACTCGCCACTTCTGACCTCCTGTCAGCGGGATCCTTAAATGCAGGAGTCCCTTCCATCGGGAGTGTGGTAGCCTTATTCAAACGGGCGACCAGGGGGTCGACCACTGGGGGGTGAGCCCACTTCTTAACCAGGTCCTCCTCAAAGGGGTACCTCAAAGCTATGCGCCGCTGGACTGTCAAAGTCTTCTGCGGCTTATCCCAGACTTGGTCAATGAATGTATTAAAAAAGGGCACATATGGAAAGACCTTTTTTGAAGAGGCGGCTTTAAAGGAACCAAAGGATACAGCTTCCATCTGAGGTTCCTCAGCCTCAACATTCAGCTTGAGAGTGTCCCTCACAGCATCAATGAGTTCACTTACAAGCACCCTGTCAGTTGGTGGTTCAAGACAGGGGTTTTCCTCACAAGGAATGTCCTGTCCAAATACATCAAAATCCTCAGAACTAGGGTCCTCAGCAGCAGTAGCTAGGCCCATATCTGAGTCAGAGCACTCCCCATGTGGAGATTGTGTGGGGAGGGGGCGCTTTACAGCCCCCGTGCATTCGCACACCGCTTCCAGCTCGACAAGGAATGATTCCAGGACTGCCGACAACTGGTCCATAGGGACCGCAGGTACAGGAGCACTGCCAGTTGCCTCTGACAAGTGTGGAGAAGCAGGTGTACCAGACTCCATACTGCCACCCTCTGAGACCTTATTCACTATTACAGTGAATAATATAGTCCACCCACTGGCTGTGCTGAGGAGGGGAGATCCGGAGGACTCACCACCCTTAGGGACCGCTCGGTTCCGCTGTATGAGCCGCGCTGCAGCGCGAGTGAAGCCTGAGGAGAGTGAAGAATTTGTGAGGAGACTGAGATTTTCGCGCTGTCAGCAGCGCCGCTAGATGCCGAAAATGAAAGTGGAAGCGCCGCGGCTACAGGAAAATGGCCGCCGGGCTACAGGAAAATGGCCGCCAGGCGCTTGTATAACTGCGCATTTGAGCCGCGGCAAGATGGCCGCCGAGCGCACTTTTTAAATTTAAAACACAGCGCCAATGGCGCACGCAATAAGGCCTCACACACTCCACCAGAACACTTCCCAGAGTTCACCAACAGCCATGAGCGCCCCCCCAGGCCAGAGTGACCCCCCAAGCACCCCTACACAGCACAGCACCAGTACAGGGTGCAGAGAGCAGCATAAGAGGGGGGAGACAGGGAGAACCCCCCACATAAAGAAACACAGCCAGCATGTACTCACCTGCAGCAGGAGAGACTACTTACCCGTCCCTAGAGGGACCCACTGGCTTGTTTCAGACAGACCTATCACAGTAGTACTGCGTAGCTGTCGGCCCGGTCCAACGCAAAAGATACACAGTCAGGTACTGTTCAATCTTGAGAGGACCGCGGGTGCATGAAAGCAACCCGGCCACCACTGGAGTCATGGGGTATGTCGTGAACTGAGTCTCACGCACACAAGGTGAGGATCAGCACGCTCGATGGTCGGACAGGGAAGACGAGGATACTAGTGTACCCAACCTGTTGCCCAGCCAACGGTTGATTGAAGGTCTCAAAAATAAAATAAAATTCCCAAAGGAATAAAATGTAAAAGTAAAATCTTCCAGGAGACTGGCTCCTGAGAGAGCCACGTCTTCTCCTTCTGCTAGGCAGAAAAAAACTGAGGCTGCTAGCTGCAGGTGGGAGGGTAATGTCCGGAGGGACCGCCCCCCTGGGCGGGGCTGTTCAGCTCTGGTTTGTTCTAGAATGTTTTAACATCTAACATTCTGCCTAGGTCTTCTCCTGCAAGCAGGGACATATACCCACACGTAATCAGAATGAGAGCTGTGTCAGTCCAAGGACGATAAGAGAAAATAGGATTTTTTTTCGTCATACTTACCGGTAAAATCCTTTTCTTTGAATACATTATGGGACACAGAGTCAGGGTAATATTCATTACCTTCTGGGACGTCCCACAGCAATAGCCTTGAGAGGAGGGAGACACCCTGCAAAATAATAATGGCCATCAGAATTTTATACGGCAGCCTGCAGTATACTGCGGCCAAAAGCCGAATCCTCGGCTGCTCGAACATCCACTTGATAAAATTTTGCGAACGGATGCACTGAAGACCAGGTAGCAGCCTTACAAATCTGAGCCACAGATACCTGATGGCGAAAAGCCTGGGAGGTTCCTACACCCCGGGTAGAATGAGCTCTCACCCTAAAGGAAGGAGCTTTACGTTTCAGACCGTAGGCCTGAATAACCAATTGATGGACCCAATTGGCAATGGAAGCTGCCTGCCCTTTTCTTGGGTCCTTTTGGTAAAAAAAAAAAAAAAAAAAGAAGAAAAAGAAAAGCCTGATCCTCGGACCTCCGCAGATCTAGACAAATAAACCTGGACTGCCAAGACAACGTCCAAGGAGTGCAGTCGTCTTTTCTGCCGAACGAGGCAGAGAAAAAAGAAGGCAAAATAATGTCCTGATTTAAATGAAAGGCTGACACCACTTTTGGAAAAAAGGATGGAACAGGTCGTAACACAACCCTGTCGTGGTGAAGGATTAAATACGGTTCCCTGCATGACAGGGCTGCCAACTCCGACACCCTCCTAGTCGAGCCGATAGCCATCAGGAAGGCTAGCTTGCATGACAGCAAGTCTAATGGAATTTCCCTGATAGGTTCAAATGGTTGTTTCTGTAATACAGACAACTTCAAGTTCCAAGGACACATAGGTGACCTAATGGGGGGAAGCAAGCGAGTTGCCCCCTGCATAAAAGTTTGGATCAGTGAATGGGAGGCTAAAGGCCTTTGGAAGAATACTGATAGGGCCGAAACTTGACCTCCGATTGCACTCAAAGCCAAATTTGATTTCTACAGCTGACTGTAGAAAAAGAGAGAATTCTCCCAATCACATATTTCCGAGGATGCCATCTTTTAGCTTCACACCTAGCAATAGAAGTCTTCCAGACCATATGATAGATCTTCCTAGTGACAGCTTCTTTAGCCTTTACTAAGGTAGACACTACTGGTCCCGAGATGCCACAGTCCAACGCCCTGGCTTCAATAGCCATGCCGTCAAATTTAGAGACTGTAAATTGGGGTAGAATATAGGACCTTGAGACAGTAGATCGGGGCACTGTGGAAGCGTCCACGGCCCCTCGATTGTTAGTCTCACAATCTCCGGGAACCAGGGCCTTCTGGGCCAGGCTGGTGCCACCAGAATGACTGGAACTCCCTCTTTCCGAATCCTGCGCAACAAATGTGGAAGGAGAGGGATCGGAGGGAAAGCATAAACCAGGGAGTATTGGCTCCATGGAATTATCAGAGCATCTGCTCCGATTGCCAAAGTATCCCTTATTCGGGACACAAACTGCTGTAGCTTGTTGTTGAACCTGGATTCCAGTAGGTCGACCTCTGGCCATCTCCGACGTTGGAAAAATTCCTGGAACACCTCTGGGTGTGGGGACCATTCCGCTGGGCAGATCTGCTGGCGGCTGAGATAATCTGCCTTCCAGTTCTCCATTCCCGGGCTATGGACTGCCAATATAATTGGCACATGTCCCTCTGCCCACGCTAGTATGTGGTTCACCTCTTTCAGAGCTGAATGACTCCTGGTACCGCCTTGGTGGTTTATATAGGCCACTGCAGTTGAATTGTCGTACTGAAAGCCGATAGGGTAGTCCTGAAGCTCCATCGTCCAGGACTGTAGGGCCAGACGTACTGCCCGTAATTCCAGGATGTTGATGGGCAGGATCTGTTCCGTCTTTGACCATTTTTCTTGAGCTGTGAGCCCCTCTAGGGTCGCTCACCAGCCTGAGAGACTGGTATCTGTAGTCAGTACTCTCCAAGTTACCGGGAGGAAGGATCTTCCCTTTTGCAGGTTCTGATCCTGTAACCACCAGCGTAGGCTTAAACGTGACCGAGGAGATAAGAACATTGGCTAATCCAGGGCTTTTCCTCTCCTGTTCCAAGCCAACAAGATGTCTTGTTGTAGCAGCCTGGAATGGAACTGGGCATAGGACACCGCCTCGGATGAGGGATACCATCCTTCCTAGAAGACTCATACAGAGTCGAATGGAGGGTTGTCTGGGGTAGCTTATCTGACGCACCCGAGTCTTCAGGGCTCAGATTCTTGCGGGTGGCAAGAATACTCGTGCCTAGACTGTATCTAGGATCAGACCTAGATACTTTAGACTTTGAGCTGGTCTCAAGTTTGACTTTTCGGTATTTATGATCCAGCCTAAGCGTTCCAAATACCGCACTGTGCATGTTATGCTCTGTACTAGAGCTTGTAGTGAGTGATCTCTGAGCAGGAGGTCATCCAAATACCCAAGCACCATAATCCCTTGGGCCCGTAAAAGACCCAGTACTTGTGCTAAGACCTTTGTGAACACCCGTATCACAATGCAAAAACAGTATCAGGGCAACTGGACTCAATCAATGCTGGCACGAAGTACTAATGAAATTCTGCAGCAAAACACTTTGAACCCTGTTGAAATCATGCAAAATGTCAGAAATATTATGCATATAAAACACATTATAGTCATTAAAAGTTAATTTGATATTTCCCAGGATTCCTATGAGATATGGTCATGCAGAAATTATAGCTGAATTCAGTCTGAAGGGGGTAAATCATACTCCCCAAATCTTTTGAAAAAAAATATTCTTCCATATCAATGCAACACAAGTAACAGGTGTTATGTCTTACACTTGCTACAGGGCTACACTACGGTCCAACAAACAAGATGACCCTGTCTTACCTGGCAATGTCACTGGTCCCTCTAGAAGATTGAGGCTTTGCCTATCACAGTTGGCATACCCCTGAAGGGGTCTTCAAGGTCTGTGATCCATAGCCCCGAACCTGTATAGCATCTGGTGGCCAACTACATGTGTTGCACCAAGCCCGAGATGAATGCCCATGCAGGATCTAGTGCCTTAAGCAACATTACAGGCCATCTCAATGGTATGGGGTCCAGGTACAACTCTAAACGTACTGAGGCTGCAACAATTTGGATGCACAGCTTCTATTGTTGTATTAGAAGACTGAAGAGTTGATTTAAAAAGGTGAATAAAATTATTTAAGGTAAGCGTGATTTCTTCGTAAGGGAGAAGAGATCGCTCACCTTAGGACATTCGCAAAGTAGGGTAAAAGGACGACGCCCAAGGGGCATATTCTCAAAAGCTTTGCCAGTGTCAAAATCACCTGAAGGTACCTATAATCCAAAGTCTATGAATATCAAGTCTGTACAATTAAAATGTACTTTTTTAATCCACCAGGGGACCCAGAGTATATTGCACTTCGACCAATTCAAATCTGTGCAGTGGTTGCGGAGCAGCGTGTGGTCAGATAGCTTAAGTACTTGGATGTCAGCAGAGGAGGTACAGTGCTGAAAACTTACATAGAGGGATGCAGAATAAAAAAGGGGGAGGTGGCTGTAGTGCTGAATGTAGCTCCCTTCAAAGGAATGCCCATAAATTGGGCATAAGCCTGGGATGGAGCTGCAACACAGCACCGACAGAAAAGAAATGTGGTTTTATTTGTAAACCACTGCACAGATTTGAATTGGTGTGATGCGCACTGGGTCTTCAGGGTATTTAACAGTTGCAACTTCAGGCGAAACTACTTCTTGCATTTAAAAATATTTTCAAAGCTGTGCAAGTACATGCATCTGATTTGGTACCAATCTCCAAATCCCTGTAGACTGGAGCTCAGAGGGAGCTAGGAAGGGAAAAACAGAACAAGTAGTCAATAGGTTGTGTCAATCTGTGCAATGAGCAAGCTGATGGCAGGTGAGATGGGAGAGATATGAGCTCAACAGTGTGCTGCTTCTCCTTTCACTGTGCAATCATAGGCTGGGAAATGAACAAGATCTGTAAGAGTTACTGAGCTGCAGCACAGAAAAATCAGGTCTCCTTAGGACTGGATGGTCAGGAATTCAAGTCCTTTAGCAGTTAAAACGGCCTCTACATATGTATTTCACATGTGTATTTAGCAATTTGCCTGGATTTTACTGGACTACTGCTTAGCCATTAACAGCAATCACTAACAGAGTGAAAGCTTCAATTTTTGTCCAATTATCAGACAAGTATACACACACTTCTTACATTTTGACGCAGCACTGCTTTTGTAACCCCACAACAGCATCACCGTTACAACTCAGGGTTGTGCTCAACCCAGCTCCCATCAATTATATATCAACATTGAGAGGAAAAGAGAAGAGGGACGAAAGAAAAAGGTTGGTCCTGAGCTTTGAGAGGAACATGGGAGGAGGTGGTGGTGCAGAAAGGCAACAGACCTAATATGGCCTATTTTGTGTAAGACAGGTAAACTATTAAAAACACTTTAAAAAAATTTAGTTGGCCTTTTGAATAGTTTATAAATATACTGTACATTGTTTAATAATATGTAATGGTAGTGTGGCTTTTTTTGAAAACCGTAAATACACCTAAATCTTTCATTAAGAATATTGTTAATATAGAGGAGCTTTGAGCCGTAGCAAACCGCCATGCTTTTTTTTTTCTAAACCTGCAAGGTAAAGTTATAATATGTACATCGCATTTTAGCACAATATGTGAAACTTGCCTTAAAAACTAAGCCCTCCAGCGACGACAGTGTCACCGCTGACAGGGCTCCCATCTTCACCCAGCCTTGCTTCCGGGTTTGCATCCCCCAGCCGTCTGACTGCGCTGCGATGACATTCCCGCGCATGTTTACGTCACAGAACTCTGAAGGAATGGCACAGCCATGCTGTTCCTTCAGAGCGCATTCGCCGGTGACATCACCGGCCCAGTCACAAGTAAATATCTCCTACATGGTACACAGGAGGTTTTGTTTTTGGAGTACTGGGGTTTACGAATGCAGATTTGAGTGCAGAAGGAAAAAAGCCAGTGGTAAAGAGGTTAAAAAAATGTTACAGCAAAGGACAGGCAAAGACAGAAGTAAGGAATGAAGAAAGAAATTAATGAGGGCAAGAGGACATATACTAAGCTACAATCTGCGAAAACCAGGAAAAGCTTTTGATAAGCTAAGGGAGTGCAAGGTGTTACACAATAAAGTCAGAGGAGGGGCTGACAGAATGGATTGCAGCATCTAATGTTATTTTGTCCTTTAAGAGGGAGGAGGAGATGGAGAACACATCAAGGAATAGGTAATGATTTTTTTTTTTCTTTCTAGAGAAACTGTGAATATATTAGTGAAGACTACTTGGCAGATGAGACCGCATACCCAAGTTCCTACAGAGCATATTAATGCTTTTTTGTTTCCTCCAATGTCATGCAGCCACATGGGACTGCTTCAACATTTTAGAAGATTTGCAGTGACAGAGTTGTAAGCTGGTACAACAGTGGCAGGCACTGGTAGGAGGATAAGTTAGCCAAAGGTGAAGGTTACCGTGTTGAAAAAAGGAGTGGCTGCTGAGATGAGAACAAATTCAGAAGGTTGATCAATCTCTGAGATTTGAATGTAAAAGAAAAATGGATGAGGACAAAAACAACAGCAGTTAGGGAGAGCAGCGTTAAAATTTATTGAACAGCATGATTTACAAAGATGTTGAAAGCGAGAAATTTAATAAATACCTTTTGAGTAGAGGGGGTAGAAACTGCAATTCCCATTCCTGATCCTGGGAGCACTGAAAGAACTTTATACTGAAAAACATATATATTTTTCAATAAACAAGAGTACAACAAAAGCAGGGAAATATAACAACCTATAGACCATCAATTCTGAATTAAAGTATGCACTATTCTTATATAAACTTGACTCTCACTACATTACCCCAATATACTTTTATAAAAGCTACAGACAATTCTCAGAAAGAAAAAAAAACCCTTAAGGTGTCCGTCCCTCCAGCCATAAAGAACTTTTTTCTTTCTGTGCCCCACCCCAATCTTGCAACATAAACAAGAAGTAGACACTATACCCTGACAACATCATACCGACGAAACGAGAGAGCCATGCAGACATCACATTCGGTTGTGTAATTTCCGGCTGCTGGAGCGCACGGACACTTTCCCTGGGACCTGGAGGTGCTATTGATTCCCAATGCTTATCAGCATGCAAGTGCATTTTAATGTGTGGGATTGTTAAATAAAATCCTGGCAATTCCTTTGCATGGAGGTGGAGAAGAGCTGGAGAAGGTGCCATATGGAGCCAAACCGGAGGAAATAAAAGGTTGGTAACGTGCTGCAGACCCGTTTATATACCAGGTCATAAGGATCTGGTGACCAGCTTTTTTAAAAGGGAGAGGTGGAGAGCACTTTTAGCATGGTGGAAAAGCACTGTATTTGGACTGGGTATACATTGGGCATTGAGAAGTTTTACACAGCACAAGCTGGGGGAGTTGGTGTATAAACAACACTGCACTGATTCACATTTATTGCCATTTAGAGCCAATATACATTTATGGTTTCGGTTGAAATTTGAGTTTTGCAAGGCAACAGCAGATTACCAATTGCATGCAAATAACACCAACAGCAGATCACTAGTTCCATGCAAATAGCACCAGCAAGGTTTCTACTATTTTTTAGGTTTTGTTTCACGCAGTGCACTGAAGTTAACCGTTCACGGTTTACAAGGTAATAGCTAGCAACCAGCTGTAGCAAGTTTAAGTGGATTTTTTTTCTTTAAATTTGGTTTATTTAAGTTTAGTACATGTTTTTGTTAAGAGGGCTGCACCAACCCAACTATATTAGAAAGAGACATTCACTTCCTAACGTTTGTTTGTCTTGGCTGAGCACTTTCCCCAAGAGGCAGCAAAAGGAATGGAGAGGTAGAGCGCACGTCAGCCTCCCATACTTGGATGTTCAGTTTTAACCGACAAAAAACATTTAGAAAAGTTTAGCCTCCACACACTAGACTACTAATCCTAGCGAATATGGACTGGCACAAGTCGTCCAGTGTGTACCCTTTTATGTGACTCAGCTGAGCGATAATCACTAAATTTAATCATGTTGAGAATAATTGTATGTCCAACGACTGCTTCACATTTTTCACATCACACCATTCAATAACCTGGTAGCATTCAAATTTCTGTATCTGGAATTTGGCATTGTATGCTCACAACCCAAGATGTGGTAACTCTTTTTATGTGCTCATAAGAGTGTGAAACAAACAGGAACCTCAATTTGGGACTAACAAGATAGTCAAGTAGTATTCCATATATATACCACTGTATGGAGAACGGTAATAAATACCTTCTGAATGTCCGTAATGTCTGTTAGTTTTATGATTTTGTTCTTCTTTGATGATCCAGATCTGGAACTTTCAAAGCATAAGTAGCTAAAATAAATAAATATATGTTAAACACCTATGACAGCTAAAGCAAGTTACTTGGTCAAAAAGCTTACTCGTAGCAGCAATTCTAAAAAGCTGGAATAATGCAGTTAAAAATTCTACTAATTAGATGTCCATAGTAGAACTGCCTAGCTAAATTGCCACTGACCAGAAATAAGTGGCTTTCTATGGCAAAGGTGAGTAAAAGTGTAATTATTTTGGCATAAACGTGAGCTGTGTATATTTAGAAGTAACCCAATGCACCAGCTATGTTTTATATAAACACAAACGTTCACTATCTGTCCCTACTAGATCTGAGAGTGGAGATGAAGCAGCACTTACTTTTCAGTGACATAAAGGACACCATTTCTGATGTAGTCAGTAGGCATTTTTTTGTCTCTGTTAATCAAGCAACAACGCCAGCCATTTTCACAAGCTGCGAGTAAAAGATTGAATTACAGAAAAAGTTACAGCAGTTTATTGATTAAATGCAGGGGTTTAACTTATCTATGCTAAGCACCTAGAATATTGTAATCCACTAGAACTTTTAGTTATAGATGCTTTAATCAATTTACCGTATATACTCGAGTATAAACCGACCCGAGTATAAGCCGAGGCACCTAAATTTTACCACAAAAAACTGGGAAAACGTATTGACTCAAGTATAAGCCTAGGGTGAGAATGCAGCAGCAACTGTAAGCGGAAAAGTGGGTCAACAATGCCCATTTGCAGCTTCACTGTGCCCATTTGCAGCCTGACCTCACTGTGCCCATTTGCAGCTCTTCAACTCGACCAACCTCTCACTTACATTCTCTCGACTGTTTGTAACGTTAAGGAATGTGCCATCAATGTGAGGATGCGAGTCTCCCTGGGTGTACTCGTAGTATGGCAGGATCCAGTTGGTTCCCCCGGCAGGTCCAGTTACCATAGCACCCATGGTAATTGCCAGCCTGACCTCACCGTGCCCATTGCAGAATCCGATCTGTGTACCCGAGTCCGTGACATATTCAGATTGCGGCCGTGCAGTGTTAAAAACTTGCGCTCCTCCTTGTGCTGTTCCGTGATAGGCGGAACATTCGGTTGCCCAGCAAACACTGTGTTCAGTGTTACGCCTATCACGGGCGCCCGTTCGTCCTCTCGTCTATCACGGACGACAGGGCGTCCATGATAGGCTGGAACACTGAACACAGTGTTTGCTGGTTAACAGAGTGTTCCGCCTATCACGGAACAGCACAAGGAGGAGCGCGAGTTTTTAACACTGCACGGCCGCCGTCTGAATGTGTCACGTACTCGGGTACACAGATCGGATTCTGCAATGGACTCAGGTACGCCGACTCGAGAATACGCCAAGGTGGTCATTTTCAACCCAAAAAAAAAGGGCTGAAAAACTTGGCTTATACTCGAGTATATATGGTAGTACTATTTTGTAATACTCCTTCAATACCAGGCCATTTTTCAGTGTTGTCTCACAACACTGTGCCTAAATGAGTTTTACAATTACATTTTTTTTTTTTTAAAGACAAAATAGGGCTTTATTTTAGTGGTATTTATTTAACCCTGGTTATGTAACGTTTTTACAATGAATAACTAAACAAAAGACCAGAAAATTTGGAAAAACCTTTTTCTTTACTTTTGGTTATAAAATATACTGTATCAAAGAAAAATGCCAGAACAGAATGGCCTGTTTTTGAAAGTAGACACCCCAAGGTTTTTAAATTTTTTGCCACCGTTTTTTTAAACTGAAACATGCTGGTATTCAGGGGGTTAAAACAAAGAGCATGGTTATGGTGCACTAGATACAATAAGGGTACGTTAACACTGAACGCGGGTTTGAAACCCTGCGAGAGTTCACACTGCACTCGCTCCATTTCAAACATTTCAGTGCGAGTTCGGGGGTGACTTGAAGACATCTGTGCAGGTTTATGCACAGAGGTCTATTGAAATCGCCCCCGAAGTCGCCAAAAAGTAGTGCAGGAACTACTTTTGGAAATCGGTGTGGCGCCGCAGTCTGTGTTGCACCGATTAGGACAGTGCTGTTGCCAGCACTAGGCTGCGATCTGACATGTCAAATCGCACCGATATGAACGGGGGCTAAAAGATAAAGATCATATGCAGAGGAAGGAGGTGATGAAGGAGTTGATATACATGTCACTGCAGAGAAATAAGTTTGAAATGTAGGCTGTGAAAGGGTTAAAAACTGTTCCCAACTTTGATTATCTTCAGCAGCTGTTTGCTTGTGACATGGCACCAATGACAGCGGTGTTCTTTTCTCCGTTGTAAGAGGAAGGGGCAGGCTCACCAATGTAAGCACAACACGGTTTACATTGGTGATCGCTGTAATTGGTCATTACAGTGAACACATAGTACAGAGCTGCTCGGATTGGCTCCTTATAGTGTCTGTGAAGCGAGCCATCATGTTTATATTACATAAATATTGATTCTATAAATACTGATGCATTCATAACTATATGGTTCTTTCTAATTCTTTATGTGCCACCTATTTGATCTAATGAGGGGTCTTTCAAAAAATTACGCTAATAATTTTATTTGTTGCTCTTATCAGGAGAGGATGGGGGATACCACAACATGATGCAGGAAGCATGTCAACACTTCACTATCTGTTGGATGCTGAGGATTCTACCACCGGTTCTGGCTCTGCAATTGAGAAAATTTTGATTCAGGTCTTTTACACTGCTGTGTTTGTTCATTTGTAACGTGATGACAGGTCCTTCTTAAGCACTGCACAAAGTAGATGCAGTAGTAACTAGCTTGCTATATATTAAGCCCCATATATTTCTATACGCATGAGACATGCTGGAAAGTAACATGCATCTGTGTAGTTCTACCTACAGCATCTGCAGTGAATCGCTTAATGTGACAAAATAAAAAGCATCAAGCAAAACTTTTTTTTTTTTAAAACATCTTTTATAAACGAGCCTTGACAAAAAGGTCTATCTGTACTGTATCTGTATCTATCTTTTTTTTGCTGCTTGTCCGCTGACTGCACAATATTTTTTATATTCTGTTGCTCAGCTTATCACAATCACCATACATGACACCTGTGTGAATTTTCTGCACCTGATTTTGCAAACCATTTTATTGCTAGATAATATTACCATTACACTAGTCTGATGAGTACTTTCCTTAAGCTTCTCACACACACACACACACACACACACACACACTAATGCATTACCTGGCAATGGTCGCTCTGTTTCAGCTAAACTGAAGATCTCATGAAAACTGCTCTTTTTTGTACTATGATATCGCCCTCCCTCTTCATCGCGGCTTACTCCCTGTGGAGCTCCTGTGGCTACATTACTTCTTGAAGACACGTTTTGTACCTGAAAGGAAGCACAAGATATTTATCTTTGTTTCATACTTTATCTACATTTAGGGCCAGTTCACAACACATGCAGTCCAGTACGTTTATGATCTGCATCAAAAGCACACAAACAGAAGTTAAAACGGATTTCAATAACATAGTTCACACCAGTGTAGGGTGTTTTAGTGCAGTCAAAAAAAAGAGAACATGCTGCATTTATTTTCTGCATGGAACGCATTTGGAATGTGGCAAAATGCATCAAAAACTTACCCGAACACAGTAAAGCAAAAAAAAAAAAAGGAAAAAAAAAAAAACCAGGAAACTTTGGCATAAAAAAAAAAAAAAAAAAGCACTGGAGTGCACTGGAATGCATCAAAAATTTGCATGCAGAATAGCATCTGGATCGCAAAATTGTGGTGTAAACAGGCCCCTAAATGTAAACACAATTTGAAAATTACACATCAGCAGGCTTGAGTATTGATTAACAAAACCAAGGCTTCAAATGTAGAATTGATAAAAGAATTCTGTAAATTTTTTAGACTAACTAAATCTGTTGGAGATTTTTAAATACAGCTTGACATACAGCACAGGGACCCTACCCAGAATGTAGGATCACCTCCATCGGAGTGAATCAGATGAATCACTAGCAAAGTTTTGTTTCAGGTCATACAATCAATTAGAGGTCTTCATGATCAGAATCAGTTTTGTAAAGTTCATCGGAACGATGTAAGGTCCCATGCATTAATTATCTGGTACCCAAACATTTGTTTTATACAACATAATCTGCATGCGAGATAGGGGCCTAAGTGTGTCAGCTCCTTAAAGGCAAGGACCGATGTGAATCTACAGTATATAGAAAGCTGTATAAAATTGTGAACACTAAATAAATACCTAGTTGATAAATTTGCTGCAGACTTACTACTGATGTAACATCTATATCATCTAAGCATAACACTTTTCATACCCTCTGATGCAGCTTTATCAAAAGAAAATGTGACAAAGCAAACCAATAAGCATTTTTTTCAACTGTATGAAGATGCTGGTCATCTTTTAAGAGAACTATGGTACACTATCTCAGACAGACATATAGCATAATACTCCAAGAACCTGTGTGTGGTAACCTCTTCACCTCACTATGTCACAACTACGTAAGACTGAATGCCGACGGGGCAAGAAGAGGAGGATCGGGCTGCTCTGTGCAAAACCACTGCACAGAGCAGTTAAACATAACATGTTTGTTTTTTGTTTTTTAAAGCCAAGCCTTTAATATCACTTTAGGTGAGACGGATTAGGTTGTGACGTCACATGCCAGCCACATAAAAGGTTAAAAATAGGATTTTTATAACAGCTTACCTGTAAAATCCTTTTCTTGGAGTACATCACGGGACACAGAGTGACATAGTCATTACTAATGGGTTATATAGTTACCGTCAGGTGCTGGCACTGGCAACTTCCAAAACCGGAAGTACCCTCCCCTATATAAGCCCCTCCCATCCGGGAGCACCTCAGTTTTGTAGCAAAGCAATAAGTGTCCCCAAAGAGGGGCGGGAGCTCTGTGTCCCGTGATGTACTCCAAGAAAAGGATTTTACAGGTAAGCTGTTATAAAAATCCTATTTTCTTTCTCGTACATCACGGGACACAGAGCGACATAGTCATTACTAATGGGATGTCCTAAAGCAATGCCAAATGAGGGGGGTGATACACCATATATAAGCTGAGCGCTATCAGACATGAGGATCTTTTGCGGCCTGCAACACACTGCGCCCAAAGGCGACATCCTCCTGACTTCTAACGTCCACCTGGTAGAACCTAGTAAACGTGTGTACTGAAGACCATGTTGCGGCCTTACAGACTTGAGCCAGGGAGGCCTGGTGATGCACTGCCCATGAAGTTCCAACTGCTCTCGTGGAGTGCGCCCTAACTTTGAACGGAGGCGGTCTCCTTCTCAAGCCATAGGCTTGTATTATGACCTGTCGAATCCACTTGGCTAAAGTAGATTTTGACGCTGCCTGACCCTTTCTGGGGCCTTCCGGCAGAATAAACAAAGTATCCGTTCTGCGAATCTGAGCAGTGGCTTTTAGATAAGCTTTAACTGCTCTTACTACATCCAAAGAATGCAATAACTTTTCCTCTACCGAAGTAGGCTTGGGGAAAAAAGAAGGAAGAACCACATCTTGGTTCAAATGAAAACTCGATACCACCTTAGGAAGAAAGGCTGGATGAGGACGTAACACTACTCTGTCCTTATGGATAACCAGATATGGCTCCTTACAGGACATAGCTGCTAATTCCGATACTCTTTTAGCCGAACAAATGGCTACTAGAAAAATCAATTTCCTGGTGAGAAGCACTAAGGAAATATGCTGTAATGGTTCAAATGGTTGTTTCTGTAAAACCGACAGAACCAAGTTTAGATCCCATGGACATATGGGAATATTAACCGGAGGACTAATACGCATCACTCCTTGTATAAAGGCTTTGACTAGTGAATGCGAAGCCAAGGGCCTTTGAAAAAATATTGACAAGGCCGAAATCTGACCTTTGATAGTACTCAAGGCAAGCTTCCTATCTACAGCCCATTGTAGGAAGTCCAGAATTCTACCTATTACGTATTTACGTGGATGCCATTTCCTGGCCTCACACCAGGCGATGTACGCCTTCCAGATTCTATAGTAGATCTGCCTGGATACCGGTTTCCTGGCATTGATCATGGTAGACACCACAGCATTAGAGAGCCCTCTCCTTTTTAGAATGTGGGCTTCAATAGCCAGGCCGTCAAACCTAGGGCTGGTAAGGAAGGGTGGTATATCGGTCCCTGCGAAAGCAGGTCCGGACGATGTGGGAGGGTCCAAGGACTCCCCACAGACATTTTTACAATCTCCGCGTACCATGCTCTTCGGGGCCACGCTGGAGCCACCAGAATCACTGGTTTCTTTTCTACCCTGATTCTGCGGAGTAATCGAGGTAACAATTGTGGCGGTGGGAATGCATATATCAGCTTGAACTGATCCCAAGGGAACACTAGGGCATCCGAGCCGCACGCTAGGGGATCCCTTGTCCAAGAGACAAACCTGTCCACTTTCGTGTTGAACCTGGATGCTAGCAGATCTACATCCGGTGTTCCCCACCGCTGACATATTGTCCGGAAAACCTCGGGATGAAGGGACCATTCCCCTGGGCATAATTGTTGGCGACTTAGAAAGTCCGCCTTCCAATTCTCCACCCCTGGAATGAATACCGCAGATATGGCTGGGACATATCTTTCTGCCCATCTCAGGATGTAATTTACTTCCCTTTGGGCTGCACGACTCCTGGTGCCCCCCTGACGATTGATATATGCCACTGCTGTGGCATTGTCTGACTGAACTCTGACAGGGGACCCTTGGAGTTTGGATGTCCATGCTACTAGGGCATACCGGGCTGCTCGTATCTCTAAGAGATTGATGGGCAGGGCCTTTTCCGCATCCGACCATCTGCCCTGGAGAGACCATTGCTCCAGTACTGCTCCCCAGCCTAAAAGGCTGGCATCTGTAGTGACCACCTTCCAAGAAATCGGACTGAAGGATTTCCCTCTTTCCAGATTCCGGGGAACCAACCACCAACGGAGGCTTCTGCGAACGGAAGGGGACAAGGACATTGGTACGTCCAGAGCCTGAACTTTTTTGTTCCAGGCTGACAGTATGGCCCTTTGCAACTTCCTTGAATGGAATTGACCGTAGGGTACTGCTTCGAATGATGCCACCATTTTTCCCAGCAGCCTCATGCATAGGCGTATGGATGGCTGTCTTTTTGAACCCACTAAGTGGATCAAATCTCTCAAAGACGACCCCTTTTCTTGAGGCAAGAAAATTTTTCTCTGGTCTGAATCCAGCCTTAGCCCCAAGTATTCCAGACTTTTGACTGGTTTTAGGGCTGACTTGTCTCGGTTGATAATCCAACCGTGATATTCCAGATACTTGATTGTCTCGTGAACAACCACTTCTAGTTTTTCCACTGAGTGGTCTATCAGCAACAAGTCGTCTAGATATGCCATTATCGTTACACCTCGTGTTCTTAGATTGGCCAATAATGGGGCCAGAATTTTTGTGAACACTCTTGGTGCTGTGGCCAGACCGAAGGGTAAGGCTCTGAACTGAAAATGGCGCCCTTCTATCGCAAAGCGTAGAAATTTCTGGTGGGCTGGAAAGATGGGGATGTGCAAATACGCATCTTTGATGTCGATCGAGGCTAACCATTCCTCCCCTTGTAGGGCAGTGGCTACCGATCGGATCGACTCCATCCGGAAAGTCCTGATATGCAGGAATTTGTTTAGCCCTTTTAGATTTAATATGGGCCTCATGTCCCCGTTTGGCTTCGGAACTGTAAAGAGGTTTGAGTAAAACCCGAACCCCCATTCCAGGGGGACCTCTATAATTACTGCTTGAAGCAATAATTGTTCCAGTGCCAACAGGAGGGATCCTCTCTTCTGGGGATCCCTTGGCACGTTTGACCTTATAAAGCGGGAAGGAGGGGAGTTTTTTAACTCCAATTTGTATCCCAGATTTACTGCGGAGAGCACCCATCTGTCTCGGATCGTGTCCCGCCAGGTCTCTGTGAACAACTGAAGTCTTCCCCCCACCCGATTGGGTGGGGGCAACCCTTCATGCATTTGACTTTGGGGGAGGTTTTGTACCTCTCCTGCTCCAGGGCTTCTTGTTACCCTGCAACTGTCCCTGATTTTTACCTCCGGGATTTGACCGGGGAGGCCGTCGGAACTGTTTCACAGCCGATGTCCTAGGGACTGGAGAAGCCGGCCTCTTAAAAGAGGGACCTCTAACTCTATTTTTGACCGGCAAGAGTGTACTTTTACCGCTGGAAATTCTCTGGATATACTTGTCCAGGTCTTCCCCGAATAAACGCTCCCCATGAAATGGGAAGCTGACCAGCAATTTTTTACAGGGAGCTTCAGCAGACCAGTTTTTGAGCCATAGAAGCCTGCGCATATGTACTATAGACAGCGTAAGGCGGGAGGCCTGATGGATTGAATCCTTTATAGCGTCCACCGCAAAGCATAAGGCTCTAGGTAGATCAGCTAGAGCAAGAGCCTGCTGATCTGGCACGTCCCTTAAGACCTGTTTCAACTGATCCTTCACTGCTTGGCAGACCCCTATAGCTGCCACTGCTGGTTGTGTCACCAATCCTGCTGTAGAAAAAGCAGATTTCAATAAGGACTCCAATTTTTTATCTATTGGGTCCTTGAACATTTGGACATTTTCCACCGGACATGTCAGTGATTTATTCACACAAGAGATGGCTGCGTCCACTGTAGGGACCTTCCATTTTCTGACGAACTTATCCTCCATAGGATAGACCACCGGAAATCTCTTGGGGGGAGTAAATATTTTGTCAGGATGCTCCCAATCCTGGTAAATGAGCCCCTCCAATAAAGGATGGATCGGGAAAGAACAAACAGTCTGGGGAGCTTTTAGCGACCCCAACGAGGAGACAGAAGAGGAGGATGGCTCCGCAAGTGGCATTTTAAATGCTGATCGGACCATATTAGTCAGGGACTGAACCCATAACCTCTCAGCATGCGATGCTGAGAACGGCTCCTCCACTGTTGATTCCTCTACAACCGAATCAACCTCATCCTGATCCCCCTCAGGTAGGTCGACCTCTGTATGGGACTGTTGCTCTGTTAACAGGCACTCTGAGGGAGGAGACGGAGATCGAGCGCTTTTCTCCTGTGACAGGGAAGCAGCAATTAGTGCTGACAATCTCTCTTCCAGCCCTCCCAGAGCTGAGGAAAAAACCTCCTCTGTTACATACACAGGAGCAGGTGAACTGGGGACAGCCACAGTACCAGGTACTCCTGGGGGTGCCCTACGGTCACTAACCTCTGATTCTTCAGGGGAGACTGGTGCAGCCAAAGCATGCCCAAGATCCTCAGAGCCCGATGGAGACCCCCTATTCCTCCTGGAATTTCTAGTCCCGGAGTTTTTAGACGGCATATTCCTAAGCCACAAAGCTGAGGTATTCCAGCCGAAAATACACCAGTTACTGATAATAGTCTAGCATAAATGCTGCTATAATAAACAGTTGGTGTCTACTAATGTGCCTTTCTAGGGGATGCCTGTATCAACCGCTTGCTGTATGCCTTTAAATGTTGTCAGCTCTGTCTCTGTACTTCATAGCCAGCTTACTGCAATAATGTGGCTTTTTAAAACCTGCTGGGACGCCCACACATGCGCAGAAGCGCTGCGGCGCGCACAGAGCGTCATCCCCCAGGCCCCGCCCCTTTTTCCGGCCACCTCTATATATAGAGGCGCGTGCACGCGCACGCGCGCGGCCACGTGCGCCTCGGCGCTAATTTCAAACATGGAAACCAGGGACAGGAGCCAGGGCCCCCTTTTGCCGCAGGCCGGGGGATAGACGAACACTGCAACATGGCAGAGGAAACAGTTTCCTGTAGGAGAACTCACCAGCTGCCTGGACTTTGCTCTCTGAGAAGAAACTAGTCCATATGACAAGAAAAACATTCCACAGCGGCCTCTAGTGGACAAACACAGGTACCGCAGTTTAATATACTAAACATATATAAAAAAACATTCTTTTTTTTTTTTTTTTTTCTTGACCACCATTAAAAATGATTACATTTTTTTAGTAGTTACAGGCATGCACAGATATTAGCGGGAATACCGTTAGGTAACAGACAGAAAGACAAATTAGGCTTGGGGGTCCCCCAATAGAACCAAGTTCCTGGGGGCCCCCACTTACCTGTTCCCCGCCGCAGGACTTTGTTTGGTCCACAAAAGCCCAAACTTCACCTATCACGGCAGGCATTGTAATCAAACCTTCAGGGACCGGGTTCCCAAGGATTCCACTCCCCTGGACCTGTATAGCACCCTGCACAGAAAACATCTTGGTCGTGGGTATGACCAGAGCTCTGGATCCCAGGGTCCAGCTCTCCTAAGAGAAGCATTACAGGCAGAACCTTGCTCTTCTCTGCAAGGCCCGGGTACCGACCGTTTAGCTATGAAGCTTTTTTGGTCGGATCCGGAATAGCTTACTGAGGCCCAAAAGAACCTGTACGCAAGCTCAGTGAAAAACACATGTTTCTTCTTGGCCAACACCTTAGACACTGGCAAAAAACTGAGGTGCTCCCGGATGGGAGGGGCTTATATAGGGGAGGGTACTTCCGGTTTTGGAAGTTGCCAGTGCCAGCACCTGACGGTAACTATATAACCCATTAGTAATGACTATGTCGCTCTGTGTCCCGTGATGTACGAGAAAGAAAAATGTTTTTCTATTAAAATATAGGTGAATGGAATCATGTAATTCTATAGGGTGCATTACAATGGCCTTTGAAGCAGGGTGTTCAAAAATAGTTTAAGCTTTACTAAAAACTACTGCTCCCCTCTACATTGAATTCTAAAACTTTTCTTTGGTACAAGTTCATGAGGACAATACACACGATCCCCCATCGTCATGCGTTTGGCATTCACTTGATTAATGAGGTCTAGAGTTACCCCAAATGAACAGGGAAATTAAAGTGGTTGTAAACCCCCCAAATTTTTTTTTTCTATCAACCTGTAAGAGAAAGGCATAATGAGCTAATATGACTAGCATAATAGCTCATTATGCATCACTTACCTTAGATCGGGGCCCCGGAAGCCGTCCTCGTCTCCCTCTTCAGCCGCGGCGATAGCCAGAAGGTTACTTCTGGGTATCGCCGCTCCAGCCAATCACAGCGCCGCTCCGGCGCTGGGATTGGCCGGAGCGGCGGAGAACAAAACATTTAGGACCATGCATTTTATTAAATTAACTCCGCTACCAAAAAGGCACAAATGTGCCAACACCAAGTTTATTAAAAAAATAAAATAAAATAAAATAATCTTTTAAAAATAGAATTAGATCATCTGCATATAGTCCAAATTTGTAATTTACCAAAACATATGTAATACCCACAAAGTCTTAAGTTGTCCAATGTATTAATATAGCCAGAGCTTCTATGATCATGGCTTTTTTTAAATGTGGTACAAAACAAACTCTTTGGAGATGCATCATCATAAATGGCCACTCCCTGGCAGCTTTTTATTCTCCATTTTCCTGGTGCAGATATCCCCCCCCCCCCCACTTCCTGCCTGTTATAAAAGTTGTCCCTAAAAACAAGAAAGAGAGTCTGTCTTATGGAGCACCAAATAGAAGGAAAACCTGTCTTAATGTGGAAGTAAACCCCGTTTTTGAACTTGTACCTACAGTTAAGCCTATAATAAAGGCTTACCTGCAAGTACATATATAGAACAATACTTTGAAATTTGGGGGACTTTACATGTACCCTCCAGGTTTTAATAAATGTTAAACCAAGTATTTTAAAAAGAAACAGTTTTATTGAAGATTACACACAAGATGTTTAAAAAAAAAATTAAAAAAAAAGAAGAGGAAACAGGATAATTAAAATCAAGGTTAAAAGCTAGTTGTGCAGGGTATAGTCACCCTGGTTAAGAGATCCGGTTGAATTGGCTGAAGAGTTTTGCGTGCTAACCCGCTTCATCAGGGCCTCGGAAGTTCTCAAAAATACTGTATTTTGTTGTCACCAGCTTGATGGCAAGTGAGCCTGGGGAGACCGTGGGGATAGTCACTAACCAACCCCAATGGGAGGAAATCTCCACATATGTACATGGACGGAATTTGATTAAGGCTTTAAAGTGGAAGTAAACCCTCCCATCATTTTCAGGCAAGGAAGCTGCCATCTTGGCCTTTGTTTAATCTTCAACTGCCATGGTGCTGCACATGTGATCAGTTATGACACCAGCCATTGGATGGTTTGACAGTTTGGTGGAGAGCACAACCAATGTGACAGTTGGCATTCCCGGCATGCCGGGAATGTAACTGTTTTTTGAAACTGTTAAATTGATAGGTTTACTTCCGCTTTAAATAGTCCCTGCTAACATGAACCTGAAAGATCTTTTCAATATGACAAGGAAGCCCCAAAATTGAGGGGAAGAAAGAAGATATCAGATGCACCCCAGGGCGCCCTGATAGATGTTTTGAATTGGATGGATTCTTCCGAACGATCTTCCTTCCAACTGTTGATATTAAACGTCCAAATGCAAGTATATCCCCGTGTTGATGGCTAGCCATGGTACCTGGAAGTACAGTGAATATCTCCTAAATCTGCACCCTTTGACACTGCATGTCAGCGATGACAGCGCGGCGCTGGAGAGCTTTGTACTAAAGTAAGCATTTTATAATGTGCTAGTATGAGGTGCATACTAGCACATTATGCCTCTACCTTTACTACCTACCACTTTAAAGTGGTTCTAAAGGCTGAAGGTTATTTTTTTAACTTCATGCATTCTATGCATGTCCAAAAAACTGTGTGCAGCTCCTCCCTCATACTTTACCCAAGCCCAATCTCAGTTCAGCGATGTGCAGGAGAGCAGCAGCTCTCCCTCCTCACTGGCTGAGAGGCAGAGCCATTGGCTCCCACTGCGGTCAATCACAGCCAGTGAGAACAGAGCGGGGGGGGGGGCTGAGAAATGCTCTGTGTGTGTTATGGACACAAAGAGCCGGCTTGGAAGAGAGCATGTATGAGTACCCCAATATCAAGCAGCTTGCTATGAGAGCACTCGGCAAGAGGGAGGAGCACACATGGCAGCAGCTCAGCTCAGATGCCCTCATAGCAGTTTGCTGTGAGGGCACTTGGCAGGAGCGAGGGGCCAGGAGCGCTGGCGAGGGACCCGCGAAGAGGAGCATCAGGGTTGCTCTGTGCAAAACCACTGCACAGAGCAGACAAGTATGACAGGTTTGTAATTTAAAAAAAAAAAAAAAATGCTTTCCCTTACACTTTAACCTTTCTCTAGTCATATTTTCTACACCTTCATGCACCTACTTACACAGCTGGGTTATTTAAGTAAAGCAAAGCACATTAACAATTTTTATTTACGCAGCAGGGATCTGGAAAACTTGACTTGTATGCATTCCAATAGGATCGTCTTGGAAAGCATACAGTTTAATTCACAAGCTCCTTCTGGTGTTATTTCTGGCAGCCCCTTATGTAGTTTAATTTAACAAAAGCTACTTAAAGTGGTTTTAAAGTCAGAAGGTTTTTTATCTTAATGCCTTCTATGTGCAGCAGCCCCCCTCATACTTACCTGAACCCCATCTGGATCCAGCGATGTTGCAAGAGAGTCTTGGCTGCCCGGGACTCTCCCTCCTCATCGGCTGAGACAGCAGAGGGGCACCATTGGCTCCCGCTGATGTCAAAGTCAGTAAGCCAATGAGGAGAGGAGGGGGACGGGGCCTAGCCGCAACTCCTTCTCAGAATACACACAAACAGCAGCAGCTCGGCTGACCCCATAGCAAGCTGCTTGCTGTGGGGGCACTTGGCAGGAGGGAGGGGCCAGAAGTGATGGCAGAGGACCAGAAGAGAGGAGGATCAGGGGTTCTCTGTGCAAAACCACTGTAACTTGTTTATTTTTTAAAGAAAACAGACTTTAGTATCACTTTAAAGTGGTAATACCCCTTACATTAGACTATCGAAGTGACTAGCCTCAGACAACTCAGTGTTGAAGCAAATCCTCCCACATAAGCTGTACCTGTTTATCTGCAGCCCTCTTTCCTCCATAGCCTTCCAAAGTACACAGATTACATAGTATTTCTCAGATTCTCTCTTCCCCCCCCCCCCCCACAAAGTCTTATGGGGAAACATGCACATATGCGGCTGTAAATCACCTCCTTTGTGCTGGCTACCACACTGGATTGTTTGGTGTAGGGAAAACATTTAGAAGTGGCACATACAGATAGCAAAAGCAGGGCAGCCAGAACCCACATTAGGTGCTATGGATTGAGGCTAGCACACACGATCTAAGAATATGCATTGTTCATTTTAAAGGTTTACAACCACTTTAATACTGGCTGCAACATATCTATTGATTACCCAGGAATCAATAGCATCTTACCCAGTTTACAAATATGAATTAGTGGGTGGTATTTTGCTTAAACTAGGTGTAGGTTATCACCACGTTTTATATTATGTTACACACATGCTCAAAAAAGGCTGAGGGACCTAGGGTTCAGGCTTCCTAATCTAAAAAGAAAGCTGAATTGTAAAGGTGGTCTCATACAAAAAGGTCTAAATTTTCTTTATCGGGAGTAGGGTAACTTATCTCAAGGCAACAGAAATCATAAGACTCAGTGAACCTATTTATAGTGAAATGCTGCTATAAACAGAATAAAAAAAAAACTTTACAGTGTAAAACAACCCAAAAGTAAAAAAAAAAAAGTTAGTAAGCTTGCAGGCAAACCCATTCAAATGTTTAGCAGAAGCGCAAGTAAAAATGCACAGACCACCAAACAGGCTCATTGGTGAAAATCTAGTTGAACTGTTAGTTATACACAAGATGCCAAAGTAAAAATAGTTCCACTCTAGGATCCATACCTTGTCATGCCCTGACAGCTAGCAGGAAAGGAAACAAACACATATGTGACAGTGACAAAAGAAAAGGTGACGGCTTGTTTACATTATTATGCACACATTACACACAGAAATTGAGTGAAAATGTACACAACACAACAAAATGCACAGTTGCAATGAACAGTCTATTGCTATTTTCTACGTCAACGAACTATGGGAACTAATAAAAAAATAAAAAAAGATTTGTAAAGCCCAATGTTAAGGTGCCTGCATTGCATTGCCATTTCCATGTCTGCTTTTACATTTATACTTCCGTACCACAATGAATATACTCTATCTAGTGTAGGAAGCAATACTGCAATTCTAAGATTGTACCCTTAGGGGAAACTTCTGTTTTTTATATTGTTTACAGTATTTGACAAGGCTAAGTATGCCTCCAAACACAGCAGGAGATAAAAAAAAAACAACAAAGAAACAAAAAAGAAAGAAAAAAAAAAAAAAAAAGAAAATACATACATACATATGCACAAACACCCACTTAACTTTTCCAAGGCGTCTGATGAATTTTAAATACCATTACAAAATATATGGGCTTAGATAGACAAAAAAAAATCTATCCTGCTACCGATATGAACATCCAACAGGTAATTGGAATTAAAAGTAATGTAAAAAATAGGATTTTTGTACTCCCCGTAAAATCCTTTTCTCTAAAGTTCATGGACGGACACAGCACTTTAGTCTTGACCTTAGGGTTATACTGCCTCCTATCAGGAGAGGACTAGGCAGAACATGTAAAACATGTAAAAACAGCAAAGCTGAACAGTACCGCCCAGGGACGGTCCTACTGGCTATAACGTACTCACCAGTGAAAAAGCCACCAAGGTCGTTGAAAGAATACAGCCAAGGCTGACATCTGCCCCTTAATGGTGCTTAAGGCAATTTTCTGATCCACTCCACGCTGTAAAAACCGCAGGATTCTGGGAACCGAATATGTAGGTGGACGCCACGCCATCTCCTCACACACAGAGCTGTAGGCCTTCCATGTACGATGATAAATCTTCTGAGAAGATTACTTCCGTGCCCCCCAGCATGGTGAAAATTACCGAGTCCGACAGGCCTGGGTCCCTTAGCACCTGACTTTCAACAGCCATGCCGTGAAAGCCAGCGACTAAAGCAGGATGAAGTATAGGACCTTGGGACAGAAGGTCCTCTCGCATCGGCAGTCGCCAAGGAACATCCGCCACCAGTCGCACTAAGTCGGCATACCAGGGACGCCGAGGCCAATCTGGGGCAATTAGAATCACCGGAATCCTCTTGGTCTCTACTCTGCAAAGCAGACGAGGAAGAAGTTATAGCGGGGGGAGGGGGAGGATAAATTAGCCGATACTGTCCCCACGGAGCCACCAACACGTCTGACGCATCCGTCCAGGGATCTTTGAATCTGGCCACAAACCTCAATACCTTCCAATTAAGTCGAGAAGCCAGGAGATCTACGTCTGGCGTGCCCCATCTCAGGTAAAGGAGTCAAAACACATCCGGGTGTAGCGACCATTCTCCTTGGTCCAGCATCTGACTAGGTAGTCCGCTTGCCAGCTTTCTACGCCCGGAGTGTATACGGCCGATAGAGCCGGCACGCTCCGCTCTGCCCACCGCAGGATGTGAGCGACCTCCAATGCTGCAGCCGAGCTTCTTGTTCCTCCTTGATGGTTGACATATGCCACCGCCGTGGCGTTGTCGGACTGGATCCTGACTGGACGTTCCTGCTGCCTCTGTGACCATGTGGGGAGAGGCACCGCCTGATCGCCCGAAGTTCCAGCACATTGATCGGCAGGCGGGATGCTTCCTGCGTCCAGCGACCTTGTGTCGACTGTATGCCCCAAACTTTCCCCCCAACCAGTCAGACTGGCGTCCGTCGTGATCACCGTCCAGTGAAAAAGGAAGGAACGACTTCCCGGACTGGGGGGCCTCAGCCACCAGATCAGGGAATCCCCGACTAGCCGGCTCACCCGGATTTGACAATTCAGGGACAACGGAGATTTGTCCCATTTTGACAGGATCTCTTTTTGCAAGACTCTAGTGTTGAATTGAGCATCCGGTACCGCCTCAAAAAAGGTGGCTACCATGAGCCCCAGGACTCACATTCAAAAGCGCAACGACGACCAGCTGCAGAACGCCAACAGCTTCACCGCAGCCTGAAGAGTCTGCAACTTTTCCGAAAGAAAAAAAAACTCTTGTCTCTGAGGAGTCCGGAATCAAGCCCAGGTATTCCAGGTGGTGAGTCGGCACCACACCGACTTCAGGAGGTTCAGTACCCAACCAAGCTCCCGAAGAGTCTGACTGGCGATCTCCACAACCTCCCCTAATTCTGAGGCGGAGCTGCTCTCAGACAGAGGTCGTCCAGATAGCCCACGATTGCGATCCGCTGCTGCCTCAGCAAGGCCAGGATCGGGGCAAGCACCTTGGTGAAAATCCTTGGTGCCGACACCAGGCCAAAAAGGGAGAGCTACAAATTGGTAGTGCTCGTCCCCGACTGCAAACCGCAGAAATCTCTGATGCCTGACGTATATGGGGACTGCAATATATGCAGCCTTGGTGTCCAAGGATGCCAGAAAATCCCCCGGATGGAGTGCAGCGACCACAGAGCGAACTGATTCCATCCTGAACCTTTGCACTTCACAAAGCTGTTGAGGGTCTTGAGATCCAGAACTGGACTGACCCCTCACGTCTTTGGGACTACAAACAGATCGGAGCAGAATCCCTGAAAACCTTTTTGGCACAGGCACTATCACCCTGCGCATCAGCAGGTCCTGCACTGCCCCAACCAGGGCGTCCCGGCGAGCCAGAAGGAGATGAAGGTTGGAGGGAAAAAATCTGTTTGGTGGACAAGAGAGAAACTCCATCTTGTACCCCACTGAGACCACTTCACAGACCCACTGGTCGGAAGTAGGGAGGTCCACCAAACTGCAAACTCTTGAAGGCGACCCCCCACCTGAGAGTCGGGCGGGGGGAAACCTCCATGCTGCCGCAGGTTTGCTCGCAGGCATGTATTGGCTTGCGAAAAACAGGGATGCTTTGTCCCTCAGCGGGCACCTTGTCGGCCTGGGAACGCTTACCTGCGGGCCCAGGCGGACCAAAAAAAAACAGTTTGTGAGAGGAAAAGGAGGGCCCTGGCCTACGGCGTGGCACCTTACCTTTTTTGGATTGTGGGAGCACCGTGCTCTCATCCCAAATGACATTTTTAATAATGTCATCCAGCGAGGCTCCAAATAGCCTCTAACCCTGGAAGGGCAAATCCGCCAGAGCCTACTTGGATGTCTGGCCCGCGGACCAGCATTTCAGCCATCAGGCGGCATAGCCCCACAGCAGATACTGAGGCTCTGGACAACAAGTGAGCTGTATCTAAGGCCACATTGCAGACATACTTAAAGCCATGCACCAACTGGTCTGCTAGTTTCACGCAGACCGGGGGAGCCTGTTGCTTTTCAACTCACAGTGCAGCCAATATTTTTCTCATTCAGGAAGCGTCAGTGACACCAGGGTCGTGGCCAACAGTGGCCACAATGCCAACCCCAATACCGTGAACATCGGCCGGGCCACCGCCTCGGCCCTCCTGTCTGCAGGGTCCTTAAAAGCAGGGGTCCCCTCCACCGGAATCGTGGTAATCTTATCAAACCTGGATACCGGGAGACCAACAATCGGGGGAGATGTCCATTTTTTAGGAAACTCTCCTCAAAAGGGATAACAGACTGCCATGCGTTTCGGGCTGCGGCTGTTCCCATCCTTTGTATATAAGCTTATCAAAATAAGCTAGGTAGGGGAAAAAAAAACCCTAGCAGAGCGGGCCGGCTTGTGGGACCCCGAAGGGACTGACACCTCAGGAGATGCCCTCGCCGTATCCTCCATTTTTTTGGGGGGGATCCCGCACCCGGTTATAAGTGCTCCAACAAGCGCCTTCCTGCGCTGACCCGGACACAGTCTCCTCACTGTTCGAATGGTCCTGGTCCGTATCTTCTGACACGTCAGAACAGGGGCCGTTTGCCACAGCAAGGCCCGAGTCTGAATCAGATTATTACCCAGAGGACGGTGGGGGGAGGGGGCATTCTATTACCCCCCTTTGCACCCGCAAGCTGCCTCCACCCTGGCAACAAGGGCTCCAGGACCGCCGACAAAGCGTCCATAGGCACCTAGGTGCAGGGGAACCGGTTGCCACCACAGGGATGTCTGGGGAAGAAGCGCCAGCTTCTGACGCCATGCTTACCTGCGCTCGCCTGACACCCTTCTGGGACAAGTCAGGGCGCACAAACGTCCACCCTCCTAGCTGCTACAGACCTAGAGACCACCCGCAGAACTCACAACTCTGAGCCAGGCATAGCGCTGCCGAGCTGTTGTCCGCTCTCCCCTGTCAGTCACAAGGTGTTCTGTGCAGTGTGCGCCGTTCAGAAGGAACATTCCCAACGCTAGAGGCAAAAACCAAGCTGGGGCTACAAGAAAATGGCCGCCCCAGCAAATGAGTGCGGCTACAAGAAAATGGCCGCCAGTCGCCTCAGCAAAAACGAGCGCGGGCTACAAGAAAATGGGCGCCGGCCACCTCAGTAAAAATAAGCGCGGGCTACAAGAAAGTGGCCGCCGGTCTATCTCCGAGGTAAAACAAAATGGCTGCGGCACGCTGACCCACCATGCGGAGGCCTTCATCCCTGTACATACTGAGACACCCCCTATGGAGAGCGTACCACCCAAACCCAGCACAGCCCCCAGCCAGGACTCGGAGCCCCCCCGGTCAGGTACACAGCAGGCCCAGCCACCACAGAGCATGGGGAGGAGGGAAAGAACAGGGAGAGTAGAAAGGGAGAGAGAGACCCCCTAGTCGACCTCCCCAGGAATGCCCAGCTGTTCCATCCTGCCGAGACAGTTGGAACCGTACTTACCCGTCCTGCGGGGACTGCTGGACGCATTCCGGACAGACCCATCACCCGAGCGGTACGGGGTGGCTGTCAGCCACGGCAAACTGCGACTCGGACAGCAGTAGCCCGGTCATACGTGTGCCCCGGAGCATATAGCTCACTGGCCACCCCTGGAGCAAACGGGGCATGTCGTGGCCGACCCAGCGTGTAGCTAAAGGTCTGCTCACGCTCGATGGCTGGGCTGGGGAGACTATAAGGATCTATATTATCCAGCCTGTCCCCCAGCCGGCTGTTGATAGTAGATCGCAGGATCAAAAAAGTAGTAAAAAGCAAAAAATCTCTAGGACCAATGGTCCCCACAGGGAGCCAGGTCCTTCTATGCTAGGCAGAAAAAAACTGAGCTGCTGGATGCAGTGTGAGGAGTTATAGCCAGTAGGACCGCCCCCTGGGTGGTACTGTTCAGCTTTGCTGTTTTTACATGTTCTGCCTAGTCCTCTCCTGATAGGAGGCAGTATAACCCTAAGGTCAAGACTAAAGTGATGTGTCCGTCTATAATTTAGAATTTCTCTTTCGTTCATGGTGTACTGACAATATTCTATCTTTTTGTCTAGGCCTTCTGCAAAATTATATACCTGACATATGAAGCCATATCCTCTCAAACTCAACTTTCCCCAGGGACCCCTACAGATCATCCAGCATTGACAGTAAAAAAAGATCCAAATCATGCCTCCAGCGTGCAAAGCTTTTAAGATGGTATACTTATTGCTTCCAGATCAGGATAGGCCTCAATTTTGGACATCAGGACACCGCGGAAGTATACCATCTGTCTGAACATTTTGCACACCAGAGGCAATATCTGTATGTTTTTGCCACCTGAGCTGCACAATGTGTGGATCAGTCTTATGCTGCTGTTGCAGGTTGCTCTGAATGCTGATCTGTTATTTGACTGTCGAAGAATCACACAATAAAGATGTCTAGCTCTATAACTAGGTTATACCTGCATTTATATTGTTGAAAATGCCATGTTTGGACACAACTCATATCTTTGGATTTGTCTTCTACATAGTCATAGGACTCATTGCTCTATGGTTAAGGTCTTATGTATGGCACTGAATTTTACCGAAAGGCTATGTGTCTATATGATGGTTGACAAATGTATTATTTTGTCCCAATACAGATGGTTTGTATCACAAGCAACGGCCCATCAGGACAGCAGTTGGTTAGTTGGACTCATTGCACAATGCACAACCAGTGCAGCTAAACATTCAATAGAGTTACAGGTATATACGGCATTTTATACTGGGCTTATCTCATGCTATATTTGGAGATACAGTGAATATGAAAAGTATACGCACCACTGTAAAAATTTCAGTATTTTGAGATTAAAAAAAAAAAAAAAAAATTCTCATCTTTAATGTGTGCAATTCAATTAAAAACAAAACTGAAATGTTTAACAAAAAAAAGGACAAAAAAATTAAATCTTATATATGCACAGCCTTGAACTAATACTTTGTTGAAGGTCAGGGCTCTGGCTGGGCCATTCAAAAACTTAAATCTTCTTCTAGTGAAGCCATTTTTTATATTTTTTTTGAAGGTATACTTTGGGTAATTTTTATTTCCATTGTATCTTGTGGGTGGATTGGGTGGTGTCATATGGATGCCAAGTCTTGCCTCACAGTAGAGGGTTGCATACCGCTACACATCTTTTAGAACATTGTGATGCACTAGTTTCGGAGCTACTATTGAGCACAGTTCTGGCAGGTACGGTCTCCAATAAACTGCCATACTCACTACATCCAAGCTAATTTTTGCCAGGTCTGCCATACACGACTGTCTTAAGGCCCATACACACGATCTGACTTTTTGACAACGGTCCGACGGACGTGTTTTATCGGACAATCCGACAGTGTGTATGCTCCATCGGACAATTGTTTTCGGTTTTTCAACAGACAAATGTTTGCTGTGCATGCTCTCAAACTTTCTGGCAACAAATGTCCGATGGAGGATAATCCGATCGTGTGTACACAAGTCCATCAGACTAAAGTCAAAACACGCATGCTCAGAACCAATGCTAAGATGAAACAACAATAGCAGAAGTTGCCCAAAGGGTGGCGGTAAAGAGCTGAAAAACCACGTGATTTGGTGAATGTTGGCTGAAAAAGTTCTGCCGTGTGTATGCATACCAAGTTCACGGCAAACGCCCCTTCGGATCAAAATCCACGGAAAAGTCCGATGGAAGTCTGATCGTGTGTATGAGGCTTTAGGGACATCTTCTAGGCAGGTGCCTAGCTGATGTCTGCTGGGTCCCAACCGACACTAGTGGCACACTTGGAGCTGCATAAACATACTTCTTGGCAGATACCTGTTACACCATGACCCTTGCATTCTCCCATTTGGACACTAGACTATGGATTCTTTATTATATAATATATGCATTCCTTTGCAATTAGTCCACGTGTAGGGCCTTTTTTACTATACATTGTGCAGTTGTTTACGGGTCCATGTCTACAGCTGCTCTGTGCTGGGAGTGGGACCTAGATATTTGTGTTTGCAGCCATCTCTTGATTAATGTGGTGAGATATTCTTTACTTCATCAATAAAACAGATGTTATCATTTATAATACAGATCCATTTCCAATTTCTGGCATCTGCTGCGCAGAACCATATACTAACGAGGTGGAATACATAAGTGATTTGAGATATATTAACGGTTTCCTGTCCAGCATACGTATATTTATTCTCATCATTGATGGAAGCAGTCATACCAGGATCACGATCTTGGTATTGTTTTTCAGAGCAGGTTAATCGGTTGGGCCGGCTACCCACAAGGGAGATGAAGAAACATCCATGCCCCAGTCTCCTCTGTGACAAAAGAGGCTGTAAAGCCCCGTACACACGGTCGGACTTCTATCGGACTTTTCCGTGTTTTTTTGTCCGAACGGAGTTGGTCGGGAACACCCATAGCATACACACGCTCTGACTTTTCTGCAAACTTTCCCAAAACTTTTTGCAATATCACGTGGTTTTTCTGCTCTTTACCGCCACCCTTTGGTCAACTTCTGCTATTGTTGGTTGATTTTAACATTAGTTGTTTTGTCCATCGGACAAAAGTCCGATGGTTTTCTGTACACACGGTCGGACTTTGCTCCATCGGACTTTTGTTGGGCAAAAGCTTGTCCGTTTGCAGACCCAACTTTTGTCCGATGAAAACAAGAAAAAAGCAAACAAAGTTTGTCCGATTGAGCGTACACACGGTCGGATTGTTGGTCCAACTTGCTCAAAATGAAGTTTGTTGGGCAAAAGTCCGACCGTGTGTACGGGGCTTAAGTGATGAGGATTTAAACACTTTTAGTTTTGGTGCGGTTAGACACCTGATCCCTTCATAAAGAGTACCTTTCATTGCCCAAGCTATCACATGGGGTGTTGTAAAGTTGAATTAAAAAAATAATAATTTTAAAGCCAGCTTGATCCACGCATGGTGTTACTGGGTATTATGGATGACATTATAGCCTCTAGACATATGCAGTTATGTTTATTCTTTGCACTTTACTATGCCCATGGAACCAACCCAATCTGCCCACACTCACTAGTTAGGTGCCTGTGGTAAATGCGGTCTTACAAAATAAGAGTTAACGAGAGTAGAAACTGTCCCAAAAACTTTGACAAGGTGTGGTCCCACCTGGATTGATGCTCGCGGTCCAACTGAACCTGCAGATGGGGTAAACTCTTTTCTTCTTGAAGTTGGAACCTGAATGTGATTTGAGTTATTCTCCTTCTCTGCCCCACTTTCTCTCTGGTCCTCTCTCCTCCCCAATCCCTTCTTTTTTTTCCTCCCATATTCATCTCCCCCCCCCCCCCTCAGAGGAGTTGGGGGTTTTATAAAACCGTGGTGAAGGACTTGAATGACTAGGAGGCGCATTTGTTTCCTCAAAATGCCTTTTGGGAATGCTACTATGACGTATTGTGTACTTTATACTTAACCCTTCTGTGTTGGATCTGAATTGTGAAAACCTTCAATTATGTGTCCCCATATCTAATACGTGAATCACTTCAATAAGCCTTTACCCGTTAAAAAAAATATGTAAAGCCAAACTCTGAGACAATTGTTTTCCCAAGACAGTGGGGCTATGCACTGCATGGGTCAACTGCTCGTTTTGTCTAGGGGTGGGCAGAAAACATATACTCACCCAATCTTCCAGACAAGGGCACTCAGCCACGGGCCAGCGGTGGACTGTTCCTGGTCTTTGGAGCCTGCTCTAGGCATGATGACGTCAGGAACAGTCCACTATTCAAAATTGCTGATGCGTCTTGGGGTGCCAGACCAAACCTATGCGGGAAGGATCTGAGGATCAGGCGAGTATATCTCTGCTCTCCTCTCCTTTTTTTTGGGCTTTAAATAAAATTAAGAAAAAATAAATAAAAATTTAAAGCACCCTCTGCCCACCCACACAAATGAAAATGCACACATATGCACACGGAACCTATGTAAATAGTCAATGCACCACACGTGAGGTATCATCACAAACTTCAGAGGGAGAGCAAAAATTCCAGTGCCAGAGCTCACATTTAAAAAAGTAATTCCACCTTTGATCAGGAAAAACAAAAAACATTCCCTTCTGGGTGATCTATGTACATTACAAGGATTTTAACAAACTTTGTTGCAGGTTCCTACCCTTTGTTATTTTTAGGAAATCCCTGTGTTTGACTGTGTTCATGTGGTAAGTGAATCTAATATAAGTGGTTTTGTAATTATTAGCTGCTGCACCTGCAGGGCTCTGCAACCCTCCAGAAGTGATTTCCTATTGGGATTATCTCACCAAAAATGACAATTTTTGTTGCAGGGGATGCCTGAAATCTGACTTGTATCTTAGTGCAGACTGAGAAAATCAGTGAGCCAACCACACAAGCAGGAAATTATGTTTCTGGTGGGAATTCTGTGTACAGAACACCTCCAGATAGCCATATTGCATTGCATTTTACAGGAAATTACAGAGCTGCAGATTGAAAATAGGATTTTTATAACAGCTTACCTGTAAAATCCTTTTCTTGGAGTACATCACGGGACACAGAGCGACATAGTCATTACTAATGGGTTATATAGATACCGTCAGGTGCTGGCACTGGCAACTTCCAAAACCGGAAGTACCCTCCCCTATATAAGCCCCTCCCATCCGGGAGCACCTCCGTTTTGTAGCAAAGCAATAAGTGTCCCCAAAGAGGGGCGGGAGCTCTGTGTCCCGTGATGTACTCCAAGAAAAGGATTTTACAGGTAAGCTGTTATAAAAATCCTATTTTCTTTCTCGTACATCACGGGACACAGAGCGACAGTCATTACTAATGGGATGTCCTAAAGCAATGCCCAATGAGGGGGGGGATACACCATATATAAGCTGAGCGCTATCAGACATGAGGATCTTTTGCGGCCTGCAACACACTGCGCCCAAAGGCGACATCCTCCTGACTTCTAACGTCCACCTGGTAGAACCTAGTAAACGTGTGAACTGAAGACCATGTTGCGGCCTTACAGATTTGAGCCAGGGAGGCCTGGTGATGCACTGCCCATGAAGTTCCAACTGCTCTCGTGGAGTGCGCTCTAACTTTGAACGGAGGCGGTCTCCTTCTCAAGCCATAGGCTTGTATTATGACCTGTCGAATCCACTTGGCTAAAGTAGATTTTGACGCTGCCTGACCCTTTCTGGGGCCTTCCGGCAGAATAAACAAAGTATCCGTTCTGCGAATCTGAGCAGTGGCTTTTAGATAAGCTTTAACTGCTCTTACTACATCCAAAGAATGCAATAACTTTTCCTCTACTGAAGTAGGTTTGGGGAAAAAAGAAGGAAGAACCACATCTTGGTTCAAATGAAACCTCGATACCACCTTAGGAAGAAAGGCTGGATGAGGACGTAACACTACTCTATCCTTATGGATAACCAGATATGGCTCCTTACAGGACATAGCTGCTAATTCCGACACTCTTTTAGCCGAACAAATGGCTACTAGAAAAATCTATTTCCTGGTGAGAAGCACCAAAGAAATATGATGTAATGGTTCAAATGGTTGTTTCTGTAGAACCGACAGAACCAAGTTTAGATCCCATGGACATATGGGAATATTAACCGGAGGACTAATACGCATCACTCCTTGTATAAAGGCTTTGACTAGTGAATGCGAAGCCAAGGGCCTTTGAAAAAATATTGACAAGGCCGAAATCTGACCCTTGATAGTACTCAAGGCAAGCTTCCTATCTACAGCCCATTGTAGGAAGTCCAGAATCCTACCTATTACGTATTTACGTGGATGCCATTTCTTGGCCTCACACCAGGCGATGTACGCCTTCCAGATTCTATAGTAGATCTGCCTGGATACCGGCTTCCTGGCATTGATCATGGTAGATACCACAGCATTAGAGAGCCCTCTCTTTTTTAGAATGTGGGCTTCAATAGCCAGGCCGTCAAACCTAGGGCTGGTAAGGAAGGGTGGTATATCGGTCCTTGCGAAAGCAGGTCTGGACGACGTGGGAGAGTCCAAGGACTCCCCACTGACATTTTACAATCTCCGCGTACCACGCTCTTCGGGGCCACGCTGGAGCCACCAGAATCACTGGTTTCTTTTCTACCCTGATTCTGCGGAGTAATCGAGGAAACCATTGTGGCGGTGTGAATGCATATATCAGCTTGAACTGATCCCAAGGGAACACTAGGGCATCCGAGCCGCAAGCTAGGGGATCCCTTGACCGAGAGACAAACCTGTCCACCTTTGCGTTGAATCTGGATGCTAGAAGATCTACATCCGATGTTCCCCACCGCTGACATATTGTCCAGAAAACCTCGGGGTGAAAGGACCCTTCCTCTGGGCATAATTGCTGGCGACTTAGAAAGTCCGCCTTCCAATTCTCCACTCCTGGAATGAATACCGCAGATATGGCTGGGACATATCTTTCTGCCCATTTCAGGATGTAATTTACTTCCCTCTGGGCTGCACGACTCCTGGTGCCCCCCTGATGATTGATATATGCCACTGCTGTGGCATTGTCTGATTGAATTCTGACAGGGGACCCTTGGAGTTTGGATGTCCATGCTACTAGGGCATACCGGGCTGCTCGTATCTCTAAGAGATTGATGGGCAGGGCCTTTTCTGCATCCGACCATCTGCCCTGGAGAGACTATTGCTCCAGTACAGCTCCCCAGCCTATAAGGCTGGCATCTGTAGTGACCACCTTCCAAGAAATCGGACTGAAGGATTTCCCTTTTTCCAGATTCTGGGGAACCAACCACCAACGGAGGCTCTTGCGAACGGAAGGGGACAAGGACATTGTAAGTCTAGGGCCTGAACTTTTTTGTTCCAGGCTGACAGTATGGCCCCTTGCAAATTCCTTGAATGGAATTGACCGTAGGGTACTGCTTCGAATGATGCCACCATTTTTCCCAGCAGCCTCATGCACAGGCGTATGGACGGCTGTCTTTTTTGTACCCACTAAGTGGATCAAATCTTTCAAAGACAACACCTTTCCTCGAGGCAAGAATATTTTTCTCTGGCCTGAATCCAACCTTAGCCCCAAGTATTCCAGACTTTTGACTGGTTTTTAGGGCTAACTTGTCTCGGTTGATAATCCAACCGTAAGATTCCAGATACTTGATTGTCTTGTGAACGACCACGTCTAGTTTTTTCACTGAGTGGTCTATCAGCAACAAGTCATCTAGATATGCCATTATCATTACACCTTGTGTTCTTAGATTATTGGCCAATAAAGGGCCAGAATTTTTGTAAACACTCGTGGTGCTGTGGCCAAACCGAAGGGTAAGGCTCTGAACTGAAAATGGCGCCCTTCTACTGCAAAGCGTAGAAATTTTTGGTGGACTGGAAAGATGGGAATGTGCAAATAAGCATCTTTGATGTCGATCGCGGCTAACCAATCCTCCCCTTGTAGGGCAGTGGCCACCGATCGGATCGACTCCATCGGAAAGTCCTGATATACAGGAATTTGTATAGCCCTTTTAGAATTAATATGGGCCTCCCGTCCGCGTTTGCTTCGGGACTGTAAAGAGGTTTGAGTAAAACCCGAACCCTCATTCTTCCAGGGGAACCTCCATAATTACTCCTTGGAGCAATAGTTGTTCTAGTGCCAACAGGAGGGACTCTCTCTTCCGGGGATCCCTTGGCACGTTTGACCTCAAAAATGGGAAGGAGGAGAGTCTTTTAACTCCAAACTGTATCCCAAACATACTGCGGAGAGCACCTATCTGTCTTGATCGTGTCCCGCCAGGTCTCTTGCGAACAACTGGAGTCCTCCCCGCACCCGACTGAGTGGGGGCTTCAATGAATTTAACTTTGGGGGAGGTTTTGTACCTCCCCTGACCCAGGGTTTCTCATTACCCTGCTATTGTCCCTGTTTTTTACCCCCGGGAATTGACCGAGGAGGCCGTCGGAACTGTTACACAGCCGATGCCCCAGGGACTGGAGAAGCAGGCCTCTTAAAGAGGGACCTCTAACTCTGTTTTTAACCGGCAAGAGCGTATTTTTACCGCTGGAAATTTTCTGGATATATTTGTCCAGGTTTTCCCTGAATAAGCGTTCACCATGAAATGGGACGCTAACCAGCCATTCTTTACAGGGAGCTTCAGCAGACCAGTTTTTGAGCCATAGGAGCCTACGCATATGTACTATAGACAGCGTAAGGCGGGAGGCCTGATGGACTGAATCCTTTATGGCGTCAACCGCAAAGCCTAAGGCTCTAGGTAGATCAGCTAGGGCAAAGCCTGCTGATCTGTCAAGTCCCTCAAGACCTGTTTCAACTGATCCTTCACTGCTTAGCAGACCCCAATAGCTGCTACTGCTGGTTGTGTCACCAAGCTTGCTGTAGAAAGAAGCAGATTTTCATAAGGACTCCAATCTTTTATCTATTGGGTTCTTGAACATTTGGACATTATCCACTGGACATGTGAGTGATTTATACATACAAGAGATGGCTGCGTCCACTGTAGGGACCTTCCATTTTTTTGATGAACTTATCCTCCATGGGATAGACCACCGGAAATCTCTTGGGGGAATAAATATTTTCTCAGGACGTTCCCAATCCTGGTAAATAAGCCCTTTCAGTAAAGGGTGAAGTGGAAAAGAACAGACAGTCTGGGGGCTTCTAGCGACCCCAACGAGGATACAGTAGTGGTTGATGATTCCGCAAGGTGCATTTTTAAATGCTGATCGGACCATGTTAGTCAGAGACTGAACCCATAATCTTTCAGCTTGAGATGCTGAGAAAAGGTTCCCCCACTGTTGATTCCTCTATAACAGAATCAACCTCATCCTGATCCCCTTCAGGCAGGTCGATCCCTGTATGGGACTGTTGCTCTGCTAACAGGCACTCTGAAGGAGGAGACGGAGATCGGGCGTGCTTTCCCTGACAGGGAGGCAGCGATCAATGTTGACAATCTCTCTCTAATCCTCCCAGAGCTGAGGAAAAAACCTCCTCTGTTACATACACAGGAGCAGGTGAACTGAGGACAGCCACAGTACCAAGTACCCCTGCGGGGTCTCTACGGTCACTTACCTCTGAACTTCAGGGGAGACTGGTGCAGCAGAAGTATGCCCAAGATCCTCAGAGCCCGATGAGACCCCCTTCGCTTCCTGGAAGATTCAGTTCCGGAGCTTCTGGACGGCATATTCCTAAGCCTAAAGCTGAGGTATTCCAGCCGTAATACACCACTTTTACTGAGAATAGTCTAGCACAATTGCTGCTATATCACAGTTGGTGTCTACTAAAGTGCCTTTCTAGGGGATGCCTGCATCAACCGCCTCTGTGTGCCTTTATATTGTTGCTAGCTCTGTCTGTGCACTTCAACAGCCAGCTATAATGTGCTTTAAAACACGCTGGACGCCCGCACATGCGCAGTAGCGCCGCGGCGCACACCTGAGCGTCATCCACCCCGCTCCGCCCCTTTTTCCAGATCGCCTCTATGAATAGAGGAGCGTGCACGCGCACGCGCGCGGGCACGTGCGCCTTCTTTGAAAACAACAAGGAGCTAGATGGGAGCCAGGGTCCCTTTGCCGCAGGGCCCGGGGATGGATGAGCGCAGCAACAGGGCAGAGGAGACAGCTTCCCAGGAGAGAACATACCAACTGCCTGGATTTGATTCTGGAAGAAAAAAATCCACATTACAAGAAAAAGAACCATAGCGGCCTCTAGTGTCTTAACACAGGTACCGCGGTCTTACATTTTTTTTTTTTTTTTTTCTTGCCTACTATTAAAATTTTTACATTTTCTCAGTAGTAACAGGCATACACAGAATATTAGCGGGAATACCTTAGGTAACAGGCAGAAAGACAAAATAGGCTTGGGGGTCCCTCAATAGAACCAAGTTCCCGAGGGCCCCCACTTACCTTTTCCTCGCCGCAGGACTCTGTTTGGTCCACAGAAGCCCAAACTTCACCTATCACGGCAGGCATTGTAATCAAACCTTCAGGGACCGGGTTCCCAAGGATTCCACTCCCCTGGACCTGTATAGCACCCTGCACAGAAAACATCTTGGTCGTGGGTATGACCAGAGCTCTGGATCCCAGGGTCCAGCTCTCCTAAGAGAAGCATTACAGGTAAAACCTTGCTCTTCTCTGCAAGGCCCGGGTACCGACCGTTTAGCTATGAAGCTTTTTTGGTCGGATCCGGAATAGCTTACTGAGGCCCAAAAGAACCTGTACGCAAGCTCAGTGAAAAACACATGTTTCTTCTTGGCCAACACCTTAGACACTGGCAAAAAACTGAGGTGCTCCCGGATGGGAGGGGCTTATATAGGGGAGGGTACTTCCGGTTTTGGAAGTTGCCAGTGCCAGCACCTGACGGTATCTATATAACCCATTAGTAATGACTATGTCGCTCTGTGTCCCGTGATGTACGAGAAAGAAAAGTAATTTTTAATAACATTCAATTACAATAGGACTTGAGTCAAAATTGTGTATGCTATTTTTTTTTTTTCCCCCATTTGAAAGTGGAGTTACCCTTGAACTCTAAATTGGTAACATGTAAAAGGCTTTCAAAGCATTGCCCGTGGATAATTGGGTTTTATATTTTGTTTGTGTGCACTAAAATAAATTTAGGTGTATTTTTGCTGAAAACATTTGATTCACAGCTGTGCAAATATTAAGCAAAATGAAGGTTTGCAACATTCACAATTTTCATCTCCAGGGCCTCTGCTTTCAGAAAAAATACCAAGTAGTTTGTTCTAGCAAAAAATGCTTATTTTACCATGCATGCGAGAAATATCAAAATTGCCCCAGATGGCAAGTGGTTAAATTTGACCATGTTTTTTGGTGTTGACATTGGCTCGCATACCTGTGTGACACCAAACCCGTATTTTCAGACCTTGAGTAAGCCTATATAGTGTGCAGAGTTTAACTTTCCCCTTAGTTTTTTCCCCCCTTTATTTCATGTGATATTCCTGATTTTCTGTCCTAGATTGACAATGGTCACCATATTTTATCTAATCAGGAGAAGCGTGGTTACCCTGTACTGCTCACTTGAGACCAAATACAACATCCTCTCCACAACGCTTGGAGGAGGTGTCCTGAAAAAAAAAAAAATCACAAAAGGGAACCAGGAAGGCTTTTATCTGAGATTTCTATTCAGTGTACAGAAAATTACAATGACACTGGAATTCTTTCAGGATCACGTAAGTATTTTCTAGCGCTGACAAAAAATATACTTTGCCTAATAAAAGAAAACTGATGGAACCACCTCATCCATGAACTGATAAGCACATTTTGTTCTGGGTTTTATATATACTTTAATTTGTTTTTAAATTTTTCTAAATATTTGAGATTAAGACAAATATTTTGGTGTCTATAGATTTAGTAGTCAGGAAAGATTAACAAAAAAGTATCCAAAAGCGAATAGCAAATTAGATACCATTCAGTGGAGATCGTTTTGAAAAAAGGAAGGACATGCATTTCATAGAAATTACATGTATGGCCTAATATTCATTACATTATATATTTACATGTAATGGTAAATACCAATCTGAAAGTAAACTATCAACTACCCCCCCATAAGCTTATTATACAATTATGCAGCGTGAAAATAAGCATAGTAGCAGCAAAACTAAAGATGTAAGCACAAATCATGCCATACTTGTGAGCAGAGGAGAATATGGGCTAAACAGTGCATGCACCATTTTCCAAGTCACATGCAATGTGCACACAAAATGAATGCCTTTTTTCCCCAGAATTCTGTGTGAAATGTTACTTGTCCCAATTCATTAAATTCACTTACGTGGCTCAAATAAGAAAATTTAAAAATGGTTTTAGTAAGCATGACAAAATTCTTTGTCTATGCTAAAAAAAATTCTTACTAAAATAGAGAAAATGGTTTCGAATTTTAGAATCGTGAATAATTTTAGATTTAAGAGCACTGGCATCTTATGCTTTAAAGAGGAAGTAAACCCTGATGGGTTTTACGTCCTCTGTTTCCCTGCAAAGGTAAAGCATAATGGGCTATTATGCATTGCATAGTAGCCCATTATGTGTCACTTACCTGAAACCGAAGTCTGCGATGACACCGCTGTACCCTCTTCCACGAAGCGTCCATCTTCCTTCTGGGTATCGCAGCTCTGGCGCTGTGATTGGCTGGAGCCGCTATGACGTCACTCCCGCGCATTCGCGAGCGGGAGGCTCCAGTCACGGCCTCGCCGTTTCTAAAGTGCGCCTGCGCCGTTGTCTACGGCGCATGCACCGTAGTCATTGGTGCCCGTCTCATTTGTAAATATCTCCTAAACCGTGGAGGTTTGGGAGATCTTTCAAGCACCTACAGGTAAGCCTCAATATAGGCTTACCTGTAGGTAAAAGTGGCTGTAACAGGTTTACAACCACTTTAAGAGAAACTATACAGGAAGAATTAAACAACATTTATCCTATATCACAAGGCTTACCCTTCTTGACACAGTTGCATTTGTTCGTTCTTTAAGCTGTGGGTCAGTGGGTAGGTTTGTCCAGATAATGTAAGGAGTGTCATATTTGTCTCGAAGTCGTGGGCAACGTTTGAAAACAAAGTCTATGAGAAAAAACTTAATACCAGCATAAAGTCCTGTATAAAAACACAATAAGATGTGGGTAAGTAATGGTATATTGGATATGTAACGTACAAACAATTCATGTTAAAGTATAAAACTAGGGGGCGAGAGCTGCTGGCTCAGGCTCTCAGCCGTGCGCCTAGAGCAGGGATATGCAATTAGCGGACCTCCAGCTGTTGCCAAACTACAAGTCCCATGAGGCATAGCGAGACTCTGACAGCAGCAAGCATGACACTCAGAGGCATGATGGGACTTGTAGTTTTGCAACAGCTGGAGGTCCGCTAATTGCATATCCCTGGCCTAGAGGCTGAGTCAGCTGCTGATCAGGCAATCTGGGCTGAACACAACATTGTCAGGATCCCTTCAAAGCCTGGAGCGGATCTTCAATTAAGTGACCCAGAAGAGAAATCTACTCAAAAAAGCTTTGGCCATATTTCTTTTAAAAGTAGTAATACAATTTATAGAATACTACCTACTGTACAGTAAACAGATTTACATTTTTCAGTTTACAATTGTAATAATCTTGTATACTTATTTTTAGGGTGCTGCTATACAAAATTTGGGGCAATAAGAGTTTTTATCTGATTTCTATAATAAATGTTTAGTAGACCAGCGCAACCATTTAATTAAACAAACATTTAGTAACACCATATTATCACACCAAAATAACCACTAAAATACTTAATGAAAGGGTATAGATATGTGGTATGGGTTGAAAGTGTCTTACTGGTAGGACAAATTGCATAGTAGGTTAAAGTAGTGCATATAGGTATTACACAATATATAGGATTTGTAAAAACCTGGAATTGAACCACTTAAGGACCAAGCCTATTTTTTACACTTGGCGTTTACAAGTTAAAAATATTTTTTTTTTTTGCTCGAAAATTACTTAGAACCCCTAAACATTATTTTATTTTTTTCAGACACCCTAGAGAATAAAATGGCGGTCATTGCAATACTTTATGTCACACCGTATTTGCGCAGCAGTCTTACAAACACAATTGTTTTGGAAAAAATATACTTTTTGAATTAAAAAATAGCAAAACAGTAAAGTTAGCCCAATTTGTTTTTATATTGTGAAAGATAATGTTATGCTGAGTAAATTGATAGACAATATGCCATGCTTCAAAATTGCGCCCGTTCGTGGAATAGCGACACGCTGACACTTAAAAATCTCCAAAGGAGACGTTTAAAACTTTCTACGGGTTACCAGTTTTGAGTTACAGAGGAGGTATTGCTCTCACTCCAATGATTGTGGCAATACCTCACATTTGTGGTGTGAACAACGTTTACATATGCGGGCACGAATTCTTTATGCGTTCGTTTCTGCGGACGAGTGCGGATGGTCGGGCGCTTTACATTTTTTTATTTTTTCTAAATGTAAACATCCCTTGTAATAGAAAAAAAAGCATGACAGGACCTCTTTAATGTGAACTCTGGGGTCAAAAAGACATCAGATCTCACATTTACACTTAAGGCTGGGTTCACACCATCACCGCACCCGTCTCACAGCAGGGGTCCAGCGCGTTCAAGGTTTCAGGTCGGATTTCAGCCCAAGTGTAAAAACAAAACAATTTCCTTTTAAGGCCGTTGTGTGGAAGTGACATTTGACATCGCTTCTGTCATCCAATGGCATTGGAGTCGAGTGGGGGGCATCATTCTCTCATTCCACTTTCTGCCTCTCAGGGGACAGCATCGGATCGTCTCCGCTGCTACCGACGGATCGAGTAAGCGTCAGAGACAACTTTTATCCTAAAGTGGACCACCAGCCGCTGAAGAAAATACTGGGGTTATGGCAGCTATCTGCTGCCATAACCCCAGTATTTAACGTCAAAGTAGCAACGTAAATTCACGGTGGGCGGTCCGGAAGTGGTTAAAGCCAAACTCCAGCTTTCACTTTTAAAAAGGTTTGTTTGGACCAATCTGGTCCAAACAAATTATTATCTTTACTAACAAATGTGCCCAGTGAGTGCTGTACTCAGGTACAGTATAGCACCATATTCCAGCAGTGGGACAGGAACTTTACATCCCACACCCCAAAACTAATTTGAGTCGGGCTGAGAGCTGCTTAGCTATTTACAGGAAGCTTTGTATTTTCTAAATTTGGTTTAGATTTGCTAAAATATAAAGTGATAGGCGTGTGTGTCAGTTTCAATGTATATTCGTTTACCTGTTCACTTCTCAAATGTCAGCATATCATTAGCAATCCAGAATTTAGAAAGACACCAAGTAATTGTAGACCATTGCTACACAAGTCCATATATAATTTATGCTAACGTGCTTAGCAATCAGATTCACACTTAGAGGTTTCTGATCGGACTAAAGGCTGAGGGGAAAAATCCAAATCTTCACAAAAAAAAAACAAAAAAACTTTGATCAGGTCTTTAACCACTTCAGCTATTGCTCCTGAATACCCCTGATGGACAAGACATTTTTTTGCCTTTGCACTATGGACCCATTGATTGGGCACTTGGAAGAAGGAACAAATAGCACCAGCGAGGGATCACCAAAGAGGTAAGGGACCGCTGTGTGCAATATTGTTGCTCAGAGCAGCAAAGTATTACAACTTTTTTTGTAATTTAAAAAAATGTATTGTGTTTAATATCACTTCTAACTTCAAAGATTTTATCAATACTGAATATGAAATCAATCCTGAATTTAGAGCACTTACCCATACAGAGTCCAATCAGTTTGTATGGACAGAAGCATGATGCTATGAAAGCTGCCCATAAACAGATGTACAGTTTTTGCGTAATTTCTGGCTGGACCCACATAAACAAACTGCAAAAGTAAATAACACAATTGTAGATTACTATGGAATGGTTCATATATTTCTCATGCAAAACCAAAATATAAAAAGGAGTAGTAAAATATATACTTCTTAATTTTTTCCAGTATGTCTGCCATCTTGCCAAACAGGTTCTGTATAAAAAGAAACAAATAAGACAAAAAGGTCAAAAATCAAAGAGTGTCTGTATGTACCAGACAGAGTATTCAAACCAAAATCGGACAGTAAAAAAAAGTGTTTCCTAAAAGAACCACCCCCCCATTTTCTTGAAAGGATTGCTACACGTTATGTCCCCTCATTTTTTCTCCCGATACAATGCATACAAAAGGGTGGTAAGGCAGAAAACAAGACCGTGGAAAACATTTCAGCCAAATTAGGTGTACATGTTTCAAATACCTAGATGTATAAACTGGAAACCCTGCCATGCTTGAAGTACAGTTATCAGAACATACAAGCACATTTTTGACCCTTCCTGATGAAGGTTGTAAAGACTGGCTTTATTGTTTAACCACTTCCAAACCGCCCTATAGCAGACTTACTGCTACATGGTGGCCCTCCTGTGCAGCATGACATGTATATACACGTGATTTTGCACTCCCGCATAGGGAGGCGCACTCCGCCGGTAGGCCGCGTCTGCTGTAATCACAGGAGCTCCTTTTCAGATAACAAACTGGAATGGGCTGCCCCTATGAAACGCACAAAATCACTTGCAATTCGCTCAACTAAAATCTTGAGCAAGAATGCTTGTTCCTGCTACACGGAAGTCTTAATGCAGACTGAGTCACAAAACAATATTGTACACAAAACAAATAATTGAGTCTCAAGCAAAATGAAGCAAAGGACAAACCTGTGCTTTCTGTGCTACATCAAGAACCAACTGAAACTTCTCAGAAACCGTCAAGTCTTCTTTAGGAGGCTCCTAAAAATAAAATAAATATATATAAATCCATATACAGTATGTTGCTATGCTTAGAGCATAAGATTGATTTGCCAATTAAGAGAAAACCCACCAGTACCAGGTGACAAACCCTTTAGACCAATCAAGAGTTCATTGACTAGTAAATCAAACAGTAAAAATATGATCTTTCTTGAGTTCATTGATTTAAAAATGAGGAAAGGGTTAACTGCAAGATCACTTTACAGTTTAGCTCCACATAATGAGCCCAATGGCTGGGATGGCGCATTGCTAAATTCTACTTCCCTATAGCTCTACAAATGTCCGATGACTCTTTATGATGGATAATGGCTTGTCACATGCTAGTTATGCACACAGTAATTATCAGGTATTTTCAATCAACTTTACAGAAATGATCAAAAGAATTTCCATCATCAGTTTTAATTGTTTCAAAGAATGAATATAAACTTTTGGTGGTATTGGGCTACCATAACCCGTCTGGTCATTTTTGCAATTGAAAGCTGGCTGACATTGTAAACACTGCCTAATGTTCAGCAAAAGGGTCAATTACATCTGTGTGAAATGATATTCCTCTTCTGGATAGCTACGGTATATAAAAAAAAGCACAGGGCATGAACAGAGATCATCATGACACCCAATGACCACATCAGTCAGATAAAAATTGTTAACTATAAACTACTAAAGATGGTGCTCCTGAAACTTGGAACTACAATGACCTTGAACAATTGCCAAAAACGTAATACATCATACAAGAAATACATTGCTTGCTGCCTGATCAGTATTTACCATGGAGAAAATGAATTGCTAAGCCATATGTCATTTGAAATGCCAGGATGTTCTGTTGTACTGCTACTGTAACAGTCATCGGTTGTGCTTAAAATGATAGCACAGACGTGTCTCATGTTGGCAGGGACTGGGACATCTAGGAGAAATGCCAGTGCTCCTCATGAAGCTGACACATTCCATCATGGAACACATGTTAACTTTCAACAAAGACTGACTCACAAAAGCAATTTTACCATGTGTATTTGTCAATATAGCTATATGTAGGTTCAATATGAGTGGGAAAAAAGAAATTAAGTCTGATCATTTATTAGCGGTGCAATGAACACTTACAAAAGTATATTTTTTTGTATATATATATATATATATATATATATATATATATATATATATATACACACACACACACACACACACACACACACACACACACACACACACATATATATACATACATATATACACACACACACACAGTTGTGCTCATAAATTTACATACCCTGGCAGAATTTATGATTTCTTGGCCATTTTTCAGAGATTATGAATGATAAACACAAAAACTTTTTCTTTCACAAAAAGCACAAAATTTAGCTTTTCGGCCACAATCATAAACGCTACATCTGGAGAGGAGTCAACAAGGCCTATGATGAAAGGTACATCATTTCGACTGTGAAACACGGTGGTCGATCGCTGATGTTTTGGGGATGTGTGCGCTACAAAAGGCACAGGAAATATGGTCAAAATTGTTGACAAGATGAATGCAGTATGTTATCAAAAAATACTGGAGGAACATTTGCATTCATCAGCCAGGAAGCTGCGCATGGGATGTACTTGGACATTCCAACATGACAATGATCCAAAACACAAGGCCAAGTCGACCTGTCATTGGCTACAGCAGAATAAAGTGAAGGTTCTGGAGTGGCCATCTCAGTCTCCTGACCTCAATATCATTGAGCCACTCTGGGGAGATCTCAAAACGTGCAGTTCATGCAAGACAGTCCAAGAGTTTACAGGAACTGGGAGGCTTTTTGCCAAGAGGAATGGTCAGCTTTACCATCTGAGAAGACAAAGTGCCTCATCCACAAATACCACAAAAGACTTCAAGCTGTCATTAACATTAAAGAGGGAAATACACGGTATTAAGAACTGGAGTATGTAAACTTTTGATCAGGGTTATTTGGGTAATTTCTGTTGTCATTATGATTTAAAAAGAGAGTTTACACAGTCGATTGATAATAAATGGCTACAGCCAGACAAACACCAACCATGAGCGAAAGAAACGTTTTTGTTTTAGCTTTCATATTCTCTGAAAAATGGCAGAGAAAGCATAAAATCTGCACGACTAATTTACACCCTATTCCAAATTATTATGCCAATGATATTTTTCTCATTTACCCAAATAATTGATGTAAACAACAGTCAGGATAATTCTCATGTTATCAACTAGTAAGAGTACAATTCAAATTTTATTGAACAAACCTCCTAATAACAGTTTTTTTTTTCAAAATCAAAAACTTACAATGCACTGTTCCAAAATATTACGCACAGTAAGTTTCAAAACACTTTATAGGTTGTAAAGAACTGAAAATTGTCATTTGTTGTGTTTGCAGCATATTTACTGAAAACAAAAGCCATTTCAAATCAAACTTTGAACAACATTTTAACTTTTTAAACATTTTAACAGGTCAAGTTACATTTTAACATAGGGCCCCTTATTTGATAGGGGCTTCACAAGTCTTGCATCCATTGAACTTGTGAGTTTTTGGACAGTTTCTGCTTGAATTTGTTTGCAAGATGTCAGAATAGCCTCCCAGAGCTGCTGTTTGGATGTAAACTGCCTCCCACCCTCATAGACCTTTTGCTCGAGGATGCTCCAAAGGTTCTCAATAGGATTGAGGTCAGGGGAGGACACTCTTTCACCATGACTTTCTCTCCTTTTATCCCCATAGCAGCCATTGATGCAGAGGTATTCTTTGCAGCATGAGATGGTGCATTGTCATGCATGGAGATTATTTTATTACAGAAAGCATAGTTCTTTCTTCTGTACCAGGGAAGGAAGTGGTCAGTCAGCAACTCCACATACTTTGCAGTGGTTTTATTCCGGCCCAAAACATGTCTCCACCACCGCCTTGCTGACATTGCAGCCTTGTTGGAACAGGGTGGCCATCCACCAACCATCCACTACTCCATCCAGGGTTGCACGGCACTCATCAGTGAACAGGACTGTTTAAAAATTAGTCTTCGTGTATTTTTCTGCCCAATGCAGCCATTTCTGCTTGTGAGCATTGGTTAGTGGTGGCTGAATGGAAGGTTTATGCACAGTTGCAAGACTCTGGAGGACTCTACACCCTGATGTCCGTGGGACTCCAGAGGCACCAGCAGCTTCAAATATCTGTTTGCTGCTATGTAATGGTGTTTTAGCAGCTGCTCTCTTGATCCGATGCATGGATCTGGCAGAAATCTTCCTCAATGTGCCTTTATCTTCACAAAACCCACCTGTGCTCTGAATCAGCCACAAATCTCTTAATAGTGCGATGATCACACTTAAGTTTTCGTGAAATATCTAATGTTTTCATACCTCATCCAAGGCATTGAACTATTTCACTATTTTCGGCAGCAGAGAGGTCCTTTTTCTTCCCCATATTGCTTGGAAATGGTGCTCTGCTTAATTAGCCCAGGTTCACACTGGGCTGCGGGAGTGAAGCCGTGCGAGTTCAGCTGAACTCGCACAATTTCACTCCCGCATGTAAGTCCCAATTTCGGCCGCGATTACAGAGACATCTGTGCAGGTTTCTGCACAGATGTCAATGTAAATCGTGGCCCGAAATCGCAAAAAGTAGTACAGAAACTACTTTTTGAAATCGGTGCAGCACCGCAGATGCGGCGTCGCACCGATTAGGATGGTGTCATTGCCGGCAAAAGCCGCCGATTTGACAAGCGATTTGGCATGTCAAATCGCACCAGTGTGAACCAGGGCTAATGTTTTTTTCCTTTAATTAGGCTCACCTGGCAATCTAATTATCACAGGTGTCTGAGATTGTTTTCAGTGATCAAAAGAGCCCCGAGACACAATGCCATCCATGAGTTAAACTGAAAAACAAAATATTCAATCTTTGTGACACTGAAATTGAATTTGCATAATAATTTGGAACAGGGTGTGTGTGTATATATATATATATATATATATATATATATATATATATATATATATATATATAAGCAAGGATGTATATATACGGCCTTCAATACACCACTCGGCGCCTAGGACTAAAACGCTGCAACTATACTGACAGTGGACGTGCTATCATATAATATGAACGGTACAAAGATCAATAAAATCAAGGTACTAGCACAATAAGAGAATTCTCTAACGACAAACACTGAGAACTCCAAAATGAGCAGCTGTTTAAAAATAAAACTAAATTGATATAAAAAGAATAGAATAAAAACATAAAACAGTGATGAACTGTGTCAGTGAAATACTAAAACAGTGCTAGTGTTGGTATAAATCAGATGGCCAACACCACCTAGAAAGTGAAAAACAGTTTCAGGCAGATGATTTAAAGTGCAGAGTGTCTGATAATGTCCATAGATGATCTTGGAAGTAAACAGCATGCACCTTCACCGAAAACTCCAGGTCCACCCAGTGAAAACACACTCCCCCTCAGGGGTTTAAACTCACCAGAGCAAGCTCAAACATAAGCCTTAATAGAGGTGGATAAACCAGAACCTGCATAAACCTCGGCACTCAACATCAGCCTAGGAGATGACAGATCTGTGGGGGCTCCCACGAGTGGTAAAAACAAACAGAAGAGGGCATATAGCGTAACTCCGTTTATTAATAACAGTCCCCACACATCAAAACCCCTTTATACATTAAACGTACAAGAATCAATCAATCATTAAGCATAAATTGCACTTCACCGTCACCGCCAGAGAAGGGAGCAGCTCGATAGCCGAGCATGTAAACAGGAACTCTCCTTACTTCCGGGTCCGGCTGCCGTGGAGCGCATAGATCACTTCCTGTTGCGTCGTGTAGGTCACGCCATGACGCGTTTCGTCATATCCTGACTTCGACAGAGGGCGTGCCTACACGACTGACACCACTGCTTAAATGGACACCTCCTCCGCAGCCTACACCAATCAGCGTCCACATGGCACGGCAATAGGCGCACATTGCAGCACCCATGGAAACCGCTGACGGCTTGCTATAGGCAGACCAGAGGGACAAACGGCGGCCAATCATAGCATATTTCAGGGGCACAAATCTAACACGATCAATATATCATAAAGAAACAAATAGATGTGATATTGCTAGCACAATCATTTCAAAATAAAATAGCATATGCTAAATATAAAAAAAACAAACGGTAACAGAATATATTGCACATACATAAAACAGATATCAACAATTCAAATGATAAACATTTTGAATTAATAGCGTGCTCAATAAAAGTTAATTAATAATGATGGATTTTCAATACTAATAAAATAGCCCCATAATAAATATAAATATGTAAAAAAATGTACAAAAAACATATAATATATTTCTATAAAAAGGAGCTAAAACTAAGATAATAGATTATTAAAAAATCAGTAGTCACTAATAAAACAATTAATATCAAGGTCAATATTTAATCCTTTCGGCGAGAGAGTATCGATCGAATAAATCCAATGGGTCTCTCTCCTTGATAAATCTCTAACTAAATTAGATCCTCTCCACATAGGTTTTAAATGATCTATTCCCCAGAATTTGAGGCCAATTTAGTTTTATTTTTAAACAGCTGCTCATTTTGGAGTTCTCAGTGTTTGTCATTAGAGAATTCTCTTATTGTGCTAGCACCTTGATTTTATTGATCTTTGTACCGTTCATATTATATGATAGCACGTCCACTGTCAGTATAGTTGCAGCGTTTTAGTCCTAGGCGCTGAGTGGTGTATTGAAGGCTGTATATATACATCCTTGCTTTGATCTTTTGTTTTTCTCGGCAGCCATGGACGCTCTGCAATTTTTGAGCAGTAGGACTATAGATCTTAATAATATTTTTGCAATCAATGAGCAGACCACTGCACAAACTAACTACAATGGGGCTATGACTGCACTAGGAAATGCCCTGGAAAAACAAGTTTGTACTTGGTGGGACATTTGTACACTAGAGCATTATATTAAAGATAGGATTATAATTTGGAGTCTGAGATGGGATGTAGTCCCACAAGACGGCCTAGATGACCCTGAATCAATGGGTGAATGGTATGATTTTTTCACCACTATGGGTTTCAAGCTGCAGGATCTTATCCTGAAACGTAAAAAGAAAAAAATGTCTAAATTAGAAAGTAGGATTAATGAATTAAAATTACAGCTTGATCCCATTAAAGAGTCACAACAAATAATTGATTTCAATACTAGGATTAAAAAGAAGCTTGAAAAGGTAGACAAGGACACACAGAAAAAGAAAACCAAAAAATTCCACCGGGATATGGGTGATTTTCGTTCTAATTGTGTATATCTATGGCAACAAGTTAAGCCTAATGAAAATAGAGAAAATCCACAAAATGACGTCCCTGAGACTGGATTATCTGTTCCTAGTATAAGTACACCAAGTGTAAATGAAGCTAGGAGGAGTGAGCCCCTCCCTCGGGCTCCTAGGGACCACTCTACTCCTGTGAGGAATTATGTTCAATATCCTAGAGGTGGTCCAATGAGAGATGGACCAACTAATGCTTATCAGCATACATCTAGTAATCAACAATATACAGTCCCAGTTCATAACAGATTTGAACCATTATGGGAAAATTAAGCTAGCGGTAACCATCCATCTCCACGTCCTTTTTTAGGGAGGGGGTGGCAGAAACGGGGTCGTGGGCACCCCCAACGCAGGGGGCGACCACCGCCATATTCCCAACAAACACAGGCTTACAGGGAGCCCCAGTGGAGAGAATCTCCTTACTGGGAGAGGGATCCCTTATACTACGGCAATCAGAAAGGAGAAGATCTAGAGGCTGTCGAGCTGGACGAAAAATCCAGAAAAAGAAGGAGAGAGAGGGACTAGGTGGCATTTTTAATTTAAGTGACACAGTATTATCACACAAAGAGACTAATATTCTTCATTTAGGTTTGAAGTGTGGCCTGAAACGGCCTATTAATAAGTTTGATGTCTTTATAGACATCCACAAATATATGTGCAAGGTCAATATGAAAAAATATTTTTTGAATAAAAACCCTCAATCCACGATTGTTGGCCCATCAGTGGCATTGGATAGTGGATTACGTAATAAATCTCTCTTTAACCCCTTAAATGGGGCCAACCATCAAGTGGAGGTCTTTAAAGGGTTTGTGATTAGAGATCTGGAACAGTTAGTCCCTAAAAAAGATGTTAATCCAAGACATATACTTGACGGGATATCACTGTTGGAGGAAAAAAAGAACCTAGTGATAACGCCTGCTGATAAAGGGGGAGGGGTGGTAATTTTAAACAAAGAATTTTATCATGAACAACTTATGGATATGTTAAGTGACACCAGCACGTATACTGAATTGGAGAGGGACCCCTCCATTCAGTATGAAAATGATTTGAAGTGCTTGGTTAAAATGGGTTACTCTACAGGGGTATTGAATAATCGAGAAAGAAAGTATCTTATCCCTAGTAATAGTAGGATCCCCACTATCTATACCCTCCCCAAAATCCATAAGGATATTCAGTGCCCTCCAGGGAGACCCATTGTTAATGGGATAGGATCAGTTACATCCCGGATGGGGCAATATCTGGATCTCTATCTACAAGAGAGTGTGGGAATAACACGGGCATATCTCAAGGACACTAAGAGCCTGTTACAGATGTTGCAACAAGTTGACCTAACAGGGATTGATCAGGTGTACCTGGTAACCGCTGACGTGGCGTCCCTCTACACCATTATCCAACACGATGACGCACTGTTGGCCCTGAATTGGGCTTTGTGTAAACGTGATGATATTACACATAATAAAAAAGTCTTTTTGAGGAACTCCCTTGATTTTTGTTTAGGGCATAATTTCTTTTGGTACAACAGCAGCTTCTACTCTCAGTGTAAGGGCGTTGCTATGGGGGCCAGGTTCGCCCCCAGTATAGCAAATCTATTTATGGCAGAGTGGGAGGCTAAAAATATTTTTTCGAAGACTCTGCCTTATCTTTTATTTTATAAAAGATATATTGATGATTTGTTTTTTATTTGGAGTGGTACACTTGATACGTTGCAGCTGTTTTTAAATGAACTAAATTTTTATTCAAATAACATTAAATTGACCAGTGTAATCAGTACCACCGATATCCATTTTTTAGATCTCCATATTTTTAAACATAATAATAGGTTGGGGACGAAGGTCTTTTTTAAGCCCACTGATGCCAACAGCTACTTACCTATGAGTAGCGGCCACCACCCAATGTGGCTTAGAAACATCCCCAAGGGGCAATTAACTAGAGTAAAGAGAAACTGCTCTAATGACTCTGATTTCCTCTTACAAGCAGAGATCATAAAGGGGAAATTTATTGAAAAAGGTTACTTTGGGGATTTATTAGACTCTATTATTCAGGAACTTGCCTTGCGCCCCAGAGAGGACTTTCTTGGAGATGCGGTAATCCACCAGCCAGATAATGGACGTGAGTGGAGGTTTGTTTCTGGGTTCCACTCACAATATAGAGAGGTGGAGGAGATCTTTGCCACCCATTGGCATGTCCTTTGTATGGACAAAGTATTATCTGCGGTTTTACCACAGAGACCGGGTTTTATTTATAGAAAAGCCCTAAGTTTTGCAGATAAGATCGTTAGAAAAGTACTTGATCCACCTACTAGACCTTCGACTTTTTGGGATAGAGATGGGTTTTTTGCGTGTAGGCGGTGTCGAGCATGTAGAGAGGTTGATAGACCATTGAGGGCTGTAGAGAGTTTCATCTCCACCTCAAATAATAAGGAATTCACTACTGACAATTTTATTACATGTAACACATCTTATGTCGTGTATGCCCTCCAGTGCCCATGCGGGAATATTTATATAGGCCGGACTAAGCGCCAGCTAAAGATTAGAATAGCTGAACATATCGCTAACATTAAACTTGGGTTTAAAGACCATTATGTGTCTTTACACTTTAAATTATGTCACCAACAGTATCCAACTGGCCTCAAATTCTGGGGAATAAATAATTTAAAACCTATGTGGAGAGGATCTAATTTAGTTAGAGATTTATCAAGGAGAGAGACCCATTGGATTTATTCGGTCGATACTCTCTCGCCGAAAGGATTAAATATTGACCTTGATATTAATTGTTTTATTAGTGACTACTGATTTTTTAATAATCTATTATCTTAGTTTTAGCTCCTTTTATAGAAATATATTATATGTTTTTTGTACATTTTTTACATATTTATATTTATTATGGGGCTATTTTATTAGTATTGAAAATCCATCATTATTAATTAACTTTTATTGAGCACGCTATTAATTCAAAATGTTTATCATTTGAATTGTTGATATCTGTTTTATGTATGTGCAATATATTCTGTTACCGTTTTTTTTTTTATATTTAGCATATGCTATTTTATTTTGAAATGATTGTGCTAGCAATATCACATCTATTTGTTTCTTTATGATATATTGATCGTGTTAGATTTGTGCCCCTGAAATATGCTAAGATTGGCCGCCGTTTGTCCCTCTGGTCTGCCTATAGCAAGCCGTCAGCGGCTTCCATGGGTGCTGCAATGTGCGCCTATTGCCGTGCCATGTGGACGCTGATTGGTGTAGGCTGCGGAGGAGGTGTCCATTTAAGCAGTGGTGTCAGTCGTGTAGGCACGCCCTCTGTCGAAGTCAGGATATGACGAAACGCGTCAGTGCGTAACCTACACGACGCAACAGGAAGTGATCTATGCGCTCCACGGCAGACGGACCCGGAAGTAAGGAGAGTTCCTGTTTACATGCTCGGCTATCGAGCTGCTCCCTTCTCTGGCGGTGACGGTGAAGTGCAATTTATGCTTATTGATTGATTGATTCTTGTACGTTTAATGTATAAAGGGGTTTTGATGTGTGGGGACTGTTATTAATAAACGGAGTTACGCTATATGCCCTCTTCTGTTTGTTTTTACTACTCGTGGGAGCCCCCACAGATCTGTCATCTCCTAGGCTGATGTTGAGTGCCGAGGTTTATGCAGGTTCTGGTTTATCCACCTCTATTAAAGCTTATGTTTGAGCTTGCTCTGGTGAGTTTAAACCCCTGAGGGGGAGTGTGTTTTCACTGGGTGGACCTGGAGTTTTCGGTGAAGGTGCATGCTGTTTACTTCCAAGATCATCTATGGACATTATCAGACACTCTGCACTTTAAATCATCTGCCTGAAACTGTTTTTCACTTTCTAGGTGGTGTTGGCCATCTGATTTATACCAACACTAGCGCTGTTTTAGTATTTCACTGACACAGTTCATCACTGTTTTATGTTTTTATTCTATTCTTTTTATATATATATATATATATACACACACACACACACACACACACACACACACACACACACACACATACATATATATATATATATATATATATATACATATACATATACACACACACACACATATATACACACACACACATATTAAGAAGTTGCTTTATATTTAGCAAAAAAAACAAAAAGCTTAGAAAGAAAATGTTAGGAGAGACAGCCAGCGTTATTAGTTTGTCTATGATATATGTTGTAGAAGGGTTAGATCTGGTAATCTATAAGATATAGTCTACTTATGAACAACAAGTGCAATGTGGGTGGGGTTTACCGATCTGAGATGGGCAGATCAGCAAGTACCAGTGGGAATGTTCAATTGGTACAAGAAGCAGGACTAAAAAGAACTCCTAGATTGCTGGATCGCTTGATCATGAGGTAGGCATAGTGTTGAGCCCTTAAGGTTGTCCCTTAAAAATTGTGGTGCTTTTGCATTTTCTAAATTCTCTTAAAACTGCACACATAAAATCATGCTCTCAGTACAACACTTGTGACGCCATTTATAAATAGAATACTTATGCAAAAAGTTTGTTTTCGTAAAAACAATTAAAATGAATAAATATAGTAAAAACATTTCTAAATAGTTATCAAAACACAAACCATATAAATGATATAAATGATAGCCCAATGCCTTGGTTGGGGCCATGGCAGTTAACCTTCAGCTTATCACTTGCTTGGATACAAGCAAAAATATAATAGGAAATCTAAATGTATTCCCTTTCTACATTTCCATATTATTTTGCAGTATATGCTACTTTGTCTCTTCATAAAAGTAGCAAAACATAAAAAAAAAAAATGCAAAATGTGTAAATTTTTTTTTTTTTTTTTTATGAAATCAGGCAAAATAAAAAGCCTGGTATAATCATTTGAACTATAAAAAGACCATATGGTGACAAAAAAATAAATTGCAATAATATACTATTGAATTTTGTCTAAACTGCAGTTACATGATTAACCACAAGGTGGCAGTACAGTACAATCAGAAAGCACAGTGCAAACATGCAACACGAATTTTCCATTAGGAAAATACAACCGAAGAACATGTAAAACACATGCCCTGAAATTCATAGACTCGTGCAGGCAGATATTGCAAGTGTCTAGTGTGCACTCTAAAAGTGGTGCAGTATGTGCCAAATTCATGCACCTGTCTAGAACTTGATACACGCTGTGCCATTTTTAGAAAAGATGGAGACACTTTCCCAAATCTGCACGCCAAAAGAGTTGGTCCTCCTTGGCTCCACTTTCCCAAGATATGAAGTTAGTTTTTTTTATTTCGTACCTGGCGCATTCATATTGCCACAATGTAAATGTGGCACATTTCAAAACGACCTGAATTTGGTGCAGGAGTCGCCTTCTGAACCAAAAAGTGTCGCAAATTCTTTGCGACTTTGGACCAACACATTGTCGAGAGGGATTAATGCCAGAATCGCCTTATGGACTTTTCAGGACTGTAAAACAATTTCAACAGAAAGTAGCACCATCAGCACAAGGGCCACATCCTATTGACATGTCCCAGTACACACATCCCATATGGCTTCCTTTTTCAACAAATGGCAGGAGGATGTTCCTACACTTTTTAATAAAGATTGGGATGTACATTTTGGATAGTGCCTCACATTCCCTGCAGCTAGAGGTTTATTCAAGTCATATTTCTACATCATGTGTATTTTACCCTGCATAGGTGTTCTACCATTTACCCAATGGTAGAACCCACATGTCCCAAGCGTGGTATGGACATAGGCATTCATGTATTCTGGGTATGTCCTAAGGTACAAGATTTATGGAGCGAGGCGATACAGATTGTTAATGTTGTAAAACATTACTGATAATATTGAGACCTCCCGCTGTCTAAACTGTTTTTCAATCTCCTCCTTCTGAGCTTAGGTGGAAGTCTGAAATTAATGAGGTGCTACCCTTCTATAAAATGACCTGCGCCAGCTGAAAGTGCCCCAAAATAAAATTGATAACATTTGGACCAAAGTTTGACTGTAATGTGTTGGTCCATGCTCTTCTATTATTGCAAGTCTCTTATTCAGGGATGTTGCATTCATGATTTTCTCTATTTCAAAGTTTTATTTATTATGGTATTTTACACAATCCTAAAACACAAAATGATAAATGTATTAGCTTTCCCCTCACTATACTAGTGTGCTCTATATATTTTCCCCTCTTCACAATTGACTGCTGGTATACATGCCTTTAAAAAAACAGAGCTGAACAGCCCCGCCCAGGGCGGCGGTCCCTCCAGACATAACCCTCCTACCTGCAGCTAGCAGCCTCAGTTCGTAACAAAGCAGTACAAACCTTAAAGAAGGGTGGGTGCTGTGTCAGTCCATGGACATCAGAGAAAGGGATTTTACGGTGAGTACAAAAATCCTATTTTCTCTTATCGTCCATGGACTGACACAGCTCTAATACTGAAACACGTGGGACGTCCCAAAGCAGTATCAGAAAAGGGTGGGAGCAGTAGTAAAGGAAAAACCAAACTCCACTCCAAACAAATAACAACATGGCCTGGGGAATGCCCAGGGAAAAACCAAGCCTACTTACCGACCAGCTCGCTGACAACCAATTAACCTGTCTAACAGTATGCGTTAAAAACAGGGGTTTGTCCGCACGCATTTGCAAACGCATGCGTGAGCCACAGAGCCACGCCAAGGCCCCCTGGAGTCTGTGGTCCTACACTAACATTGAGTGTCCCCACAATGGAGGTACATGCATTCTGATGGTTAGATGAGGGCAGGTGGACTGAAGGGGAGCCACCCCTCCTTAAAGGTACAGGAGCACACCAAACACCCAGCGTAGCACAATGGCAGCAACGGTGTTGGTGCACTGCTGGACCAATACAAGCACCATAGGTGAAAACAAAAACATGTCCACCGCCCCCATCTATAGCTGGCTATCACGGTAAGTAGCATTGGAAGGCTAAAAGCAGATAACAACATGGCCTGGGGAATGCCCAGGGAAAAACCAAGCCTACTTACCGACCATCAGAATGCATGTGCCTCCATTGTGGGGACACTCAATGTTAGTGTAGGACCACAGACTCCAGGGGGCCTTGGCGTGGCTCTGTGGCTCACGCATGCGTTTGCAAATGCGTGCGGACAAACCCCTGTTTTTAACGCATACTGTTAGACAGGTTAATTGGTTGTCAGCGAGCTGGTCGGTAAGTAGGCTTGGTTTTTCCCTGGGCATTCCCCAGGCCATGTTGTTATCTGCTTTTAGCCTTCCAATGCTACTTACCGTGATAGCCAGCTATAGATGGGGGCGGTGGACATGTTTTCGTTTCCACTCCAAACAAGCAGAACTCCTCAACGGAGGAGTTGCAAATTTAAACAGCGGCCTGCAACCCTTGCGGCCAAAGGAAGCATCCGAAGATGCAGCCACATCAACCTTATAGAAATTAGAAAAGGTATGAACGGATGACCAGGTCGCCGCCTTGCACACATGTGCAACCGACGCTTGATGTTGGAAAGCCCAGGAAGCACTGATTGCCCTGGTGGAATGCGCCGTAACCGGAAAGGGAGGCGCCCGCCCCTTAAGGGCATAGACCTGTATAACGGCCTGTCAGATCTACCTAGAAAAGGTGGCAGACGACACTGTTTGTGTCTGTCTCTGGTCCAAAACGGGGCCAGTGAGTCAGACTTCCGAATGGAAACAGTAGCAGACAGGTACACCCGTAAGGCTCGTACCATATCCAATGTATGAAGCGCAAACTCTCAGGGATGCGATGGGTGAGGACACAAGGACGGAAGAACACGTCCTCATTAAGGTGAAAGGCCGAGACCACTTTGAAAGGAAAGACGGTCGTGGGCGCAACACCGCCTTCGGGACAAGGTCGCCAACTCAGACACCCGTCGAACAGAAGTAATGGCCACCAAGAAAGCCACCTTCTGGGACAAGGTCAAGAGAGGAATCTCCCTGATATTTTCAAAGGGATGTTCTTGGAGAACCGAGAGCACCAAATTCAGATCCCAAGGAGGGGGAGGAGGCTTGACAGGGGGGATCACATGGCGAAACCCCTGCACAAAAGGTGCTAATCAAGGAATGGCCCGTTAGTGGTCGTTGAAAAAGACAGCCCAGGCCGAAATCCGACCCTCGATGGTACGCGAGGCCAGCTTTTGGGTCACACCACGCTGTAAGAACAGCAAAATCTTGGGAACAGAATATACGTCTGGACGCCATCAAGCTCCTCGCACATGGCGATGTAAGCCTTCCAGGTACGGTGATAGATCTTTCTGGAGGAAGATTTCCGTGCCCACAACATAGATGAGATGACCGAATCCAAGAGACCTCGGTCCCTCAGCACCTGGCTTTAACAGCCATGCCAAAGCCAAGGACTGTAAAGCAGGATGAAGTATGGGACCAGGAGACAGAAGGTCCACCCCAAATAGGCAGTCGCCAAGGAACGTCTGCGACTAGCTGAACTAGATCGGCGTACCAATGTCGCCGTTCCGGAGCAATGAGGATCACCGGAATGGTTTCGACCACTACTCTGCGAAGCAACAACAGTAGCGGAGGGTAAGCATACATCAGGCGATACTGCCCCCACGGGCCACCAACGCGTCTGACGCGTCTGCCCAGGGATCCCTGGACCTGGCCACGAATCTCGACACCTTGCGAGTGAGTCGAGAGGCCAAAAAGGTCCACATCCGGTGCACCACCTCCGGAAAAGGAGGTGAAAACACCTCCGGATGTAAGGACCCACCCCCTGGAATGCACACGGCCGACAGGAGCGTCCTGCAGCGGGATAGGTATGATAATCCCAAGGAGACCCCGCAATGTATCAGAGAAGGGAGGCCCCCGGCTTACGGGGTGCCTCAATTGTTGGCCAAAAAAGGACACCTGACAGAGCTTCCCTAGAAACTCAGTCAGTGGACCAGTAACTCAGCCTCTACAGGTGGCGCAGACCCACCCCGGACACAGAGACCCTAGAGGCTAAAGCAGTTGCAGTGCACCTGCTGGTCGACTGATAGATGAAGCAGAGGCTTTTGCCCAGTCATTGAGCTTCAGAAACGCCAGAGACGCAGCCACTACCAGGCGTAACGCTAACCTCAGCATGGCGAACACAGTCCAAGCCAGCGCTTCCAATCACCACCGAAGGGCAGGTGGAAGGTGGTATCCCTGAGACCAGGGATCCCTATGACCATGCTCCATCCAGCAGCTTCTCCATTGATAAGTGCTGATTGTACAAACACATAGTTTGTGCTGTGTATTGCGTCAAAACGCGCAATTAGAGCGTGGGAGGAAACCCCCTCAGCCACAAAGAGCATAGTACAACCACATACGGCGTATGTAGTTTAGTATGTGTGGATAAACATATTAAACAGGTTTATACTGTGCCAGCGATGAAGGTGCGCACATCATCGGGGCGTGGGCGGAAACCAGCCACGCAGACTGCGTACACAACTGTGTAGGCATGGTAGCATGCGAATAAACAAATTGCACATGTTTATGCTGTGCATAGCGCTGAAAATGCGCACACCATTGGAGCGCGGGGGAAAAACCGGACCACCCGGATGAAACCCCACGCAGACTGCAAACGCATACAATGTAGGTACTATAGTATGTGTGATAAACATTTTGAACATGTCTATGTGTGCACAGCGCCGAAGGCGCGCACACTGTTGGCGCATGGGAGGAAACCGCAGTACCCGCTGGAACCCCACGCAGACCCAGAGAATACAATACATACATCTACTGTGAATGTATTTAGTGATGTGTATAAACATAATGTGTACGTTTATACTGTGCATGGCACCGAAGGCGCGCATGTCATGTAGCGTGGATGGAAACTGGAGGACCCGGAGGAAACCCACGCAGACTGCACACACATATCGTGTAGGTATGTTAGCATGTGGATAATTAAATCGCACAAGTTTCAGACTGCATACACATACCGCGTAGGTATTATAGTATGCGTGATAAACATATGGAACATGTTTAAACTGTGCAGAGAGCCAAAAAGGCGCACATACCGTCAGAGCGAGGGAGGAAACCGGAACACCCGGAAGAAACCCACGCAGACAGCACACAGATACCGTGTAGGAATGATAGCAGGTGATAAACATATTGCACATGGTTATGCTGTGCATTACCCTTGGAGCGTGGGTGGAAACCGGAGTACCCAGAGGAAACCCAAGCAGACAGCATACACATACTGCAAGTATTTACAGTATGTGCAATAAACATATTGAACATGTTTATACTGTGCAGAGAGCCGAAGCGCACGTACCATGAGAGGACACCCACGCCGACCCAGAGAGTATAATACATACATATACTGTGAAAGCATTTAGAGTCGTGTATAAATATAATGTGTATGTTTATATTGTGTATGGCACTGAAGACACAGCATTGGAAGGTGGGAGGAAACCCACACAGACACAGAGACCAATAACACATACATACACTGTGAATGTATCCAGTGTAGAGTTATAAGAGAAGTTTTAATTATGGCGCCGAGGCGCATAAACTTCTCTGTATCATTCCAACCTGCTTAAATGTGCTGCCAAAGCAGCATGCAGGTAAAAGGTAACCTCTGACACCCCAGACCGCGGTCCTGTCAGAGCTCAGAGCGTTCCCCAGGAAATGGCGGGAAAACACAGGTGCAGAGACCCTGTTGTTGCCTCAGAGACATCACACAGAAGGCTCACAGGGACAATAGAAATAAATGAATTAAGTCCCCCCCCCCCACCATGCTGCACCAACCCGGGGGAGGGGGGCACTGTGTACCACTGTATCATCCATGCTGCTCTCAACGCAGCGTGTGAGGAAACAGTGAGGAAGCTGCATAAAAGAAAAGCTTGAAAAGAACCAAAGGAGACAGCATCCGTCTGAGGTACCACAGCCACAGCATCCAGCTTGAGCGTGTCCCTCACAGCATCAATGAGTTCACTTACAAGCGCCCTGTCATTTACTGACTCAGAACTGGAGTCTTCCTCACAAGGAACGTCTTGTTCAAAAACATTAAAATATTCAGAGCTAGGTTCCTGAGCAGCAGCAGCTAGGCCCATATCTAAATCAGAGCACTCCCCATGTGTGAGATTGTGTGGGGAGAGGGCGCTTTATAGCTCCCTTACGCTCGCACACCGCTTCCATCCTGACAAGAAATTTTTACAGGACTGCCAACAACCATAGGGACCGCAGGTGCTGGAGCACTGCCAGTTGCCTCTGACAAGAGTGGGGAAGCAGGTGAATCAGACTCCATATTCGCCACTCTGAGACCTTATACACAATCAAGTGAATAAACAGTCCACCCATTGGCTGCACTGACTGAGGAGGGGACACCCAGAGGCCCCACCAACCCTTCAGAGGACCGCTCAGCTCCGCTGTATGCACCGCACTGCCAGCACGAGTGAAGCCTGAGGGGAGTGTGAGGAGATTCGCGCCGCAGCGGCGATAAGAGACCAAAAAGTAAAGTGAACGCGCCGCGGCTTAAATAAATGGCCGCCGGCTGTGTCTAATACTGCGCCATTGATCCGCGGCAAGATGGCCGCCGAGCGCAGCAAAATTACAGCCAAGGCGCCTAATGGCGTCTCCAAACACCCCACGTTTTCTCAGCCCCAGCACAGAGACATGAGCGCCCCCCCCCCCCCCGCCAGGCCAGAGTGACCCCCAGGTACCCCCAACAAAGCTCAGCGCCAGATTAGGGTGCAGAGAGCAGCATACAGGGGGGAGACATGGAACAACCCCCCCATGCAGAGAAACACAGCCAGCATGTACTCACCTGATGCAGGAAAGACTACTTACCCGTCCCAGAGGGACACACTGGCGTGTTTCAGACAGACCTATGACAGAGTAGTACTGAGTAGCTGTCGGCCCGGTCCACCGCGAAAGATACAGCAGGCACTGTTCAATCTTGTGAGTACCGCGGGAGCATAAAAGCCCACCGGCCACCCTTGGAGTCATGGGGCATGTCGTGAACCGAGTCTCGCACACACAAGGCGAGGATCAGCACGCTCGATGGTCGGACAGGAAAGACTACGGGGATACTAGTGTGTCCAACCTGTTGCCCAGCCGACAGTTGATGGAAGGTCTCAAAAATAAAATAAAATTCTCAAAGGAATTTTTTTTTTGAAAATCTTCCAGGACAGAGCCACGTCTTCTCCTTCTGCTAGGCAGAAAAAAACTGGGGCTGCAAGCTGCAGGTAGGAGGGTTTTTTCTAGAACGTATGTTTCTAACATCTAACATTCTGCCTAGATATTCTCCTGCGAGCAGGGACATATACCCACGTGTTTCACTATTAGAGCCGTGTCAGTCCATGGACGATGAGAGAAAAAATAAAATCACATTACTCGTGTTTCAGGTGCTCCCATGAAATTCTATGGAGGCCAAAAAACCTGCCCCATAGAAGCTCCTGTATGGCATATTAACCCTGACATCTGTAGCTGCTTTAAAATGTGAAGTTATTCATTCTCAAAGATCACAACAAAGACTGAACTTTGATTTCAGGGGCAGTTCATGTCCCTGCGGTGCAGTGAAGTTTTGACACCCCATTCATTTGAATGGGCTGTAAAACACGCTGGACAGTGGAAAAAATAATGCAAGCACTAATTTTTCCAGAGCGTGCCTCACTAAATTGTATGGTAATGCGGTACCAAGCAATTTGGTGGCCGCAAATGCGCTGCTTTTGCAACATATGTTTGGGGAGCTATTAGCATTTCAATGACACCTGCCTGCCAGGAAATGTGTGTGGAATGTTCCTCTACCAAACCACACTTTGGTGTGAACAGGCCTTCAGTCAGTTCCAACAGTTTGGAAACTCCTGCTGTATTTTTACATTAGAAGGCCAACAGACTGCCAAGATCGGTCCTCAGGAAAAAAAAAAAAAGCCAATACTTGAGTCTGTGATGCAAATTCAGAAAAATAGTTTCTCTACAGAAATGAATATTGGCTAACTTTAAAGAGTCTTTCCCCCTGGTTCACACCTGAGTGATTTGAAGCCATCTTCTAAAAGCACCTCAACACTCAACAAAAGGCTTCCCATTGTATTCCAAGGTTCACATCTAAAGTGGGGAACACAGTATAAGAAAAAATCGGGTGAATGTTTGTCCGATTTTCTCGATGTTTCACAGCAAATCGGAACCAATGAAAGAAAATTCTTACAAATATTCTCGTTCGACAATGTTTTTTTTTTTTCTTGTTGTTTATTGCTTCTGATCATGTGCAGTCTCTTTTCAGATTTTTCTTGTATGAACACGGTACGCATTAAAAGAAAAAACGTTTGTTCTGTTCCCGTACGAGAAAAAGTTTGTCCGTCCAGGAATTTTCGTATGAAAATTCGTAAATCGGCAGTAGAAAGTTGTGTACACACTATACGAGAATTCTTTGGACGAAAATGTTCGCCCAATTTTCTTATAGTGTGTACGAGCCTTAAGTGTAGCATCACCTAAAGTTTGTTGCTTGAAAACATATGGGCTTCTTTGGGGCAGAATCATAAGTTTTTGGACCTGCCTCTCCTATTAACTAGTTTTCCATCGGCTAAAACAAAAACGCTCATGCCGGAAAACAGTGTTATTACCTGATAACTACTTTTTCCAGGAATCTTCCAGGACGGCTTACAGAGAGATAGGCTCCTCCCACCTAGCACAGGAAACACATGATCCACATCATAAAAAAGCACTGCACATGCATCAGCTCCTCAGTATTTAACAAATAACCGAAGGCTTCAGAATAAGTATCATTAAACCCTCATTAGCGTAGCTTTATTCTTACTCTATGTTCTACATTGCCACTCACCAACACATAAGGGAGGGAACCGACACCGTCCTGGAAGATTCCTGGAAAAAGTAGTTATCAGGTAATAACACTGTTTTTCCACAGTCATCTTCCAGGCCGGCTTACAGAGAGGACAAAATAGGACTATTTGATCAGGGCGGGACAGCAGCTTTAAGCACCTACTTCCCAACTGCCTGTTTCTGGTTTAGAAAAGAGGCCCGGTAGGTAATGTCTATGAAGTTTTGGAAACTGGACCCGGATGCGGTCTTAAAGAACTTGGTATGAGAAGCGCTAACCTTTCCAGCTCAGGAAATGGCCCCTGCTCTGTGTGAATGAGCTTCGATGTTTTCCAGGGGAAACAGCAATGATGCCTGGTAGGCTTCCATCATTGCATATTTCAATCAATTAGTTGTCTACCCATGGACATTTAGATAATAGTAAGGTGACCAGATTTTTTTTTTTATTTCATTTTTAATTTTTTTTTAAAGAAATCCGGGGACATAATTTTACTAGGAATGGCGGCAATAGGCGACTCTCTGCCCGTCACCGCCGCCGACCCCACAACTTGTCAAGTCTTAATCTCCGGGCCCCGGCTACTACTGGGTGGGGAACGAAGGAAGATCACTCTGCCAGGGAAGGCAAGGAGATAATCTGGCAGGCGGTTGGCCGGTACTTGAGCCAAGGCAGAAAAAACATGCGAGCGGAGCTGAATGGGCATGCACCCGAAACTGAAGAAATATTCTCTCCGCTCCGACCAGCACATGATTATCAGAAAGGGGCACAGATAATGGAAAAAAATACACCCCCTAAGCTAGTAGGAGCGGGGGTATGCAATTCCGATTTTTAGTCTGCACTGAGCGTCTTTGAAATTGACCCAGCCCCTGTTCAAATCCAATCCAGGGACAAAACCATGGACAGTTGGTCCGGGGAAAGTGTCCTAAATCCGGGGACTGTCCCCAGAAATCGGAGATGTCTGGTCACCCTAGATAATAGGTCCTATTAATTATCCAGGAAGATTTCTGCCCTAATGCTGGTTATATTGATATCTCCATCGATAGCCAAAAAATAGGATTTTTATAACAGCTTACCTGTAAAATCCTTTTCTTGGAGTACACCACGGGACACAGAGCTAGTCATTACATAATGGGTTAAGGGTCACCAGCGGTGATTGGACACTGGCACAACCAATGGAAGACAGTTCCCCTCCATATAACCCCTCCCATCAGGGAAGTACCTCAGTTTTGTAGCAAAGCAGTAAGGTTCCCATAAGAAGGGGGGGACCTCTGTGTCCCGTGGTGTACTCCAAGAAAAGGATTTTACAGGTAAGCTGTTATAAAAATCCTATTTTCTTTATCGTACACCACGGGACACAGAGCTAGTCATTACATAATGGGACGTCCCAGAGCAATGCTCATATGAAGGGGGGGAGACACAGATCAAAACAGGCCGCTTGCGGACCAGAAGCCCTATACTGCTGCCTGCAGCACACTTCGCCCAAAGGCGGAATCCTCATGTCCTTTCACATCTATTTGATAGAATTTGGAAAATGTATGGACTGAAGACCAAGTTGCAGCTTTACAGATCTGAGCCATCGAAGCCTGGTGGTGCACTGCCCATGAAGCACCTATCGCCCTGGTAGAGTGCGCCTTAACAGGAAAAGGAGGAGTCCTGTTCTTTAAACCATAAGCTTGAATAATTACTTGTCTAATCCACCTGGAAATGGTGGATTTTGATACCGCTTGGCCCTTCTTGGGCCTATCTGGTAAAATAAACAAAAAACATCTGTTTTACGTATCTGAGCGGTTGCTTGCAGATACACCTTTACCGCTCTCAGTAGATCTAGAGTGTAATAATTTTTCCCCCGCCGTCCGCGGGTTTGGAAAAAAGGAAGGCAGAACAATGTCTTGATTCAAGTGAAAAGCCGACACCACCTTAGGTAGAAAAGCCGGATGGGGTCGTAGTACGATTTTGTCCTTGTGACAAATTAGATAAGGCTCTTTACAAGAAAGAGCTGCTAGCTCTGATACTCTCCTAGCAGAAGCTATAGCAATCAGAAAGGCCAACTTCCTACTTAATATAATTAAAGGAATATGGCGAATAGGTTCAAAAGGTTGCTTTTGCAACACTGACAATACCAAATTCAAATCCCATGGACACAAGGGAGTCCTAACTGGAGGATTTATCCTCAGTACCCCCTTAATGAATGTCCGAACTAGGGAGTGAAATGCCAATGGTCTCTGAAAGAAAACTGATAGAGCCGATATTTGCCCTTTGATGGTGCTAAGGGCTAAATTCATATCCACTCCTAACTGGCAAACAGCAAGAATCCTACTTATTTCATACTTCTGAGGATTCCAACATCTGGATTCACACCAGGAAACGTATGCTCTCCAGACTCTCTGATAGATGAGTCTGGAGGCTGGCTTTCTAGCATTAATGAGCGTAGAAAGAGCCGGACCAGAGACCCCTCTCTTTTTAAAAATGTGGGTCTCAGCAGCCAGGCCGTCAACTTTAGCCTTTGTAAGGAAGGGTGGAATACTGGACCCTGTGACAGCAGGTCGTGTCGGAGTGGAAACTTCCAGGGCCTTCCTATCGCCATTTTTACAATCTCGGCGTACCAAGGCCTCCTGGGCCAGTTTGGGGCCACTAGGATTACTGGTATTCCCTCCTCCTTGATCCTGCGAAGCAGTCTTTGTAGAAGAGGGATCGGAGGGAATGCATAGATCAGTGAGAACTGATTCCATGGAGTTATTAGAGCGTCTGTATTATTAGAGCGTCTGTCCCGTAGGCTAGAGGATCTCTCGTTCTGGACACAAAGTTGTCCAATTTCTTGTTGAACCTGGCAGCTAGCAGGTCTACATCTGGGTTTCCCCATCTCAGACATATGGCCTGAAAGATCTCGGGGTGAAGAGACCACTCTCCTGGTAGCAGCTGCTGACGACTCAGGTAGTCTGCTTGCCAATTTTCTATCCCTGGAATGAAGATTGCAGAAAGGCAAGGTACATGCTCTTCTGCCCATGCCAGGATCCGGTTCACCTCTCTTTGGGCTGCCCGACTGCGGGTGCCTCCTTGGTGATTGATGTAAGCTACTGCAGTAGCATTGTCGGATTGAACCCGAACTGGGTAGCCCTGTAACCTGTATGTCCAGGTTTTGAGGGCTAGATATACCGCCCGGATCTCTAGCACATTGATGGGCAGGATCCCCTGAGTCTTGGCCCAGGTTCCCTGGGTAGAAGCCTCCTCGAATACTGCACCCCAGCCCGATAGGCTGGCATCCCTAGATACCACCTTCCAGGCCACTGGGAGGAAGGACTTTCCCTTCCGTAAATTCCTGGCTTCTAGCCACCAATCGAAGCTGTGGCGTACTTGTGAGGACAGGCGCATGGGTATATCCAGAGCTTGGCTCTTCCTGTTCCAGGAAGCTAAAATATTGCCTTGAAGTAGTCTCGAATGAAACTGGGCGTAAGGGACCGCCTCGAAGGAGGCTACCATCTTTCCCAATAGTCTCATGCAAAGGCGAATAGACGGCCTCTTGTTTGCTTTGACCTTGTGGATCAGGTCTTTCAGAGACTGTATCTTTGGCTCTGGCAGGTATACCCTGTTTTGGGCTGTATCTATGATCATGCCCAGGTACACTATCCTTCTTTGGGCCTGGAGAGAGGATTTTTGTAAATTTATAATCCATCCTAAATGCTCCAGGTATCCTACTGTAGTGTGTACAGCGTGACCCAATCCGTCCTTTGACTGATCTATTACTAGTAGATCGTCCAGATAGGCTGTTACCGCAATGCCCCGTGTTCTTAGGTTTGCTAACAGAGGAGCTAGCACCTTTGTGAATACTATGGGCGCGGTGGCTACACCAAACGGCAGAGCCACAAATTGAAAGTGGCGATCTTCTACCGCAAACCTTAGGAATCTTTGGTGAGCGGGGAGGATGGGTATGTGTAAATGTGCGTCCTTGATATCTATGGGCGCCATGAATTTTCCGCCCTTTAAAGTGGCGGCCATGGATCGGATCGTTTCCATTCGAAAATGGCGATCGTTCAGGAACCGATTTAGGGATTTTAGATCCAGGATGGGTCTGACATCTCCATTTGGCTTTGGAATCACAAAGAGGTTTGAGTAAAAACCTGAACCTCGCTCTTTTTGGGGTACGTCTGTAACTACCCCTTGAGCCATTAAGTGATTCAAACCTTTGAAGAAGGATTCTCTTTTTTGTGGATCCTTGGAGAGTCTTGAACCTCGGAATTGAGAAGGTGGGATCTCTCGAAATTCCAGTTTGTACCCTGAGGATATTGTGGATACTACCCAATTGTCCTGGATTTCTGACCACCAAGTCGCTCAGAACTGACAAAGCCTTCCTCCCACTCGGCCGAGCGGGGGCGCCCCTTCACTGAGAGGCTTTGGGGGCTTGCTTATTAGCTCTTGCACCCCACGGCTTCTTGTTCTTCTGAGCTTGCCCCTTGGCTTTTGTGGGCGGCTAAAACAGGCCGCCGCCACTGGTTGGAGTCAGATTTCCCGGGAGCTGGGGAGAGAGAGCGTTTAAAACAAGATCTCTTGTTTTTCTTTCTCTCAGGTAAAAGTCGTTTTACCACTTGATATCTTCTGTATATATTTTTCTAAATCTTCCCCAAATAGGCGTTCGCCATGGAACGGGAACTTGCCAACAGCTTTTTGCATGGGGTCTCCGCTGACCAATGCTTAAGCCAAAGTACTCTGCGCATCTGTACCAGCTGGAGTGTAAGGCGTGATGCCTGTATGATAGAATCTCTCATGGCATCCACTGTGAAGCATAAGGCTTTAGGCAAATTTTCCCAATTTCTAGCCTGCTCTGAAGGCAGTTCCTTCAGCCCCTGCTTTACCTGTTGGCTGATGACCTGACACATACCGACTGCTGCTACTGCAGGTTGGGTAATTGAGCCGGCCAAAAGGAAGGAGGATTTCAACTTCCTCTCAGAAGGATCTTTTAAACCCTTGTACATTATCCACCGGACATGTCAGGTTTTTATTTACACAAGAAATAGCCGCAACTACCGCAGGCAGGCTCCATTTCTTTAAAAAAAAAAATTCCCCCATAGGATAAAGAATGTTAAACCTTTTTGGAGGTGAGAAACGCTTATCTGGATGTTGCCAGTTTGCGTATATTAGATCCTCTAGTAACGGATGAACCGGGAAGGAGCATGCACCTTGCAGGGATCTTAATGACCCTAGGGAGGAGACAGGTAATTCCGTTACCTCCGCAGAGGTTAACTTAAATGCACTGCTACAGCATTGTACCTGTGACCTTAAAATCTGGCTCCTCATCCTCTGCTGATGTAGCCTCCTCCTCCTCATCCTCCTCCCTCAGGTACTTCTGAAGGGAGGTCCAATACTGGAAGAGACCTGCTTCGCTTATTGTCCCTTTTTAGAGGACTTAGCGATTAAGGTAGCAATTTTTTCCTCCAGATTATTTAGGGCAGCTGATAAAGTGTCCTCAGTGACATATACAGGCCCAGGCTTCACTGGGGAAGCCGCCATACCTGACAGAGGTAATGGCTCATCCTGAACAGGTGCATTTAGCAACACAGGAGAGAAAGGTACCGAGTCAGCACAGTTAGAGCCTCCTCTCAGGCGGTGGTGCTTTCTTATCTCTTTTTGTCCGTATTACTTCCCCTGGAAGGCTTACTGTTTAGACAAAATACAAGGTACCTAAATGCATATACTACCGTGTTCAGTTTAGCAAATACATTAAGTATGCAACTTTTAACACATAACTATGCATAACACGGATGTCTTCTAGGAAGTACCCAATCCAACCACATGGAGTCTTACGTCCCTGTATAGCTGCTGTGTTTCTCTGCCAGGAACAAGAGAACTAACGAGCTTGCTTGCTGCTGCAGTGCTTCTCACACTGACAGTCTTTTAAATTTGGCGCCGTTTCTGTGCCTGCGCGCGCCACGCGCACGCCTTCGCCCCCCTCCGATAAAGCGCGCTCCCGCGCGCGCGCGCCCCTTAGCGCTATGGCGGTGGCCATAGTGAGAGAGGACTCTCATCAGCCCTTGTTCCCACTTACCTGCATCTGCAGGTGTCTGGTCGTCCACCGAAAGGAGGATCGGGGTGCCCCAGCAAGCTCAGCAGCGGAGGTGACGAGCAGTGTACTTCGCCGAAGCCGACACTGAACAGAGTGAGGTGAGTATATTCAGCTCTTTACTCCCCCCAGTGGTGGAAAAAAAGAAGACATCCACTTTTTGAAAAAGGTCCCAACCTAGTTATGGACCTTCTAATCTCACCTTATCCACGCCGCAGGTTTTTCTGCTGAAAGATTTCAGACAGATACCAAACTTCACCCTTCACGGTGGGCTATGTGTGCCAACCTTCAGGGATATGGGTTCCTATTTAAAGGATACCTCTCCCCTGGGCCTTGTACAAGACTCTTACCAGGACTTTATAGCGAAATAGCGAAAGTGCTGGATCTTAGAGCCCAGTCCTCCGAAGAGAGACATTACAGGCGACGCCTCATGGATGAGGCCCGGATCCCATCCAGATTCAGCTCATTTGTAGGCGTCTTGGATGGATCCGAAAGCATAGCTCTTTTACCCCCAGAGGGTCTCTTTGGTAGAGCTTTCCTTTAGCACCTCCTAACGCGTCCAACACCTTTCGACACTGGCGAAAAAACTGAGGTACTTCCCTGATGGGAGGGGTTATATGGAGGGGAACTGTCTTCCATTGGTTGTGCCAGTGTCCAATCACCGCTGGTGACCCTTAACCCATTATGTAATGACTAGCTCTGTGTCCCGTGGTGTACGATAAAGAAATGCATATGCTACTACTAATGACCTTTCTCCCCTCTGAATGCTGGAATGGCAGCTATCAGTGTCTGGAAAGGAACTGGGTAAAAAAAAGATCCTGGCGACTTCATGAATGACAGGAGCTCTGCCCAAAGTTGGAAGTCTGAGATCATAAGGCACATTGTGACGTGGTGGTAAGTTATGCAGATCACTACTCCAGAAGATTGAGCCTGTAGTAGTAACTATGAAACCTTAATGAAGGTGAAACATGTCAGCAAGTCAAGCAATTTCTTGCTACACTTTGTGTAGCGTGTAAATAGGGGCATCACACCCACCGGACCAACCACCCCTACCAACCGCCATGATCTGCAAATATGCCGCTCTGACCTGAAGATAGCTCTGCGGTGCATCTATATCGACATTCTACTCATGTGGACAGACTCTTCATTTCATGTGCATTCCCTGGGATGACTTCTCCCGGGCTTGATATACGGAACTCAATACATTCCAGATGACACTAGCAGAAGTATAGCCTACCAGCAACCGACCTACACATCTTTAACCGGAAAAAGTGAGTGAGTGAGTGTCTTATATATCTGAACTTCCTGGCAGCTCTCAATGTATGATGGACTCTTCCCACTGATACTATTTGTGAGGGATAGGTGCTGACTACCTACTTGGCTCATGTCCTCCCATCTCTCTGTAGCGTGATTCAGCCTATTCATAGTTCAGCGGCACCCTCACCTAATCATCCAGTGTTCAACTACATCGGCTGGTCTATGGCTATTCAGCAAAGTCATCTGTCGACCTTTTCATCCCAAATAATCACATGCACGGACTGAACAGTGTCCATTCATCAGAGATATATACACATATCCCCGAGCCCCTGTGATTAATTTTCACATCGATATTTCATACATGATCAGTAGCGGTTGTATGTGTGCGGTGTGTATGGTCGCATGGGTGGTCACCCCTGTTTCACTGTTTTCCTTTTTGACTAGTCTTATTTTATCATAGTTGTTTTTGATGTGGTGTGTAAATAACATATATACATAATAAATTGTTTTTCTTTATTTCCAAATTGCGGTTTACTTCTATTTAGTATTTATAATTATTTGAGCCTTTTTGAAGAATACTGTCTGCAGGAGGGGGTCTTATCACCTCTTCTTTCTCCCGTTTTTTTGTATAACTGTAGTAGTAACAGACCATTTACTTTGACCTGCTACAGCGGTTCTGAAAGGAAGGTAGTAAAAGAAAGATGCAATGATGTTTTTAACATATACAAAGTACTGAACCTAAGCCATACCCAGTCAGGTATAGGAATCAGAGATATAGCAAGATGTGAACCCACATCTACAGGCCATATTCCTGCCCCTTGGTGCTGTTGCAAACCCCCACAGCAACCAGTACCCGAAGAGGATATCCTCCCAAGGGTAACCACCTTGTGGCCATCTACCAAAATTAAAGCAGGTGTCATGGTGGAACCAGAGTACATGGTGTAGCTTTCTAAATCAGAAGTCTGCTGTAATACTCCTGGGACGTTTGAGGTCGGTGAACTGCTTCCCTGAACCTGCTCCCTCCCTGGTGTCAGTTGATGATGGCACCAGAGAATAATTCACAAAATGACCCTATAGCTGTCCATTCAGTGCGGTCTGCAGCATAGCAGGCTGCATACTGTCCTCGTTACCAACCTAGTTTACCTGCCTCGGCAGACATGTACCCCTCCCCCCGTCTGGGAGGTAGTCGGGGACGCTGGATGCCTCTGCTCCAGCCATGCAATACTCCCTTCAAAAGATTTGGGAAAGCTAGCAGCCATGCTCCATCTTTTAAAGTGATTTGGCCAAGGTCATAAGCCGACGCTAGGATAACATCCAACGTCTTCCAGGAAGTTTCCCATGGCTGCACTGACCTTCAGAGTACTTAACCTGCGAGTTGTTAATCTGTAGGCTATGGCTGCTACACCTCATAATAATCAGCAGCAAATATTGCATGCTGAACTAAAGGGATTTGATCCTCTCCGAATGAAGGCTCAGCAGCAAAAAAACTAGAACACGAGCCTTCGCTGTATATATGCAAAAGACAAAATATCTTGGTACGGTCTCAGCGACCCGAGATTTTCTCCAAGACATTGTCTTAGATGCTCATAGACAGCAGGTGTGCAATCTATTGAAGATTGTCTCGTACAAGGTAAAGGTCAAGTAAAAGCCTCCCGATTCCTACAGCCACATAGACAAATAAGGGCAAGACTTTAAGCAGGTCATTAGAACTATTAGGTTCAATTTCCACTAGTGCGACATGCCGTGCGACCCTGGACACAAAGTCGCACGACGAGTCACGGTCCATTGATTTCAATGGCACCTGTTCCAATCTATGCGACTTAGAGTTGCAACAACCTAGAAAAAGGTCCCAGCACCACCCCGATGCGACCTCTGATGCAACCCCCGATCCAGAGGCTGTAAAGTTGGATCAAAGCTGCACTCCAAAGTCGCCACAGCGGAAATGTAGCCTCGGCGTGTCCAAACATTGGATCACATCTGAGGCATGAACTACAAATGGTACCAAAAGAATATACCTCAAATAACACAAACATAAGCTCCAATGTCTGTGTATTTAAATACATAGATGTATAACATGCTTGCAAAAGTGTGAAGTCCGAGACCGAGAGTATTAGTCTAATACCACACACAATTCATGCGCAAATGATATGAATCGTTCGTATAAACATGTGTCATAGATATAGCCTAACCTCTGGCTACCAATCTATTATACATCTATTCAGTGGAGGAACCCAAGAAGCTCCAGGTGATAGAAGTCTGGGCACACCAACTGGAGTGCATAGCAGATACTGTTAATAGGTGCAGCTTCAGCAATTAGACATAACCAAATATTTTGTCTGGAACAGAAGTAAAAAGTGAGTCTCCTTAAACAATGTATGTTAACAGAGATCGCTGTACACTTGTATATCCCACACTTAGGCTGGAGACAGTGCTAAATGCAAGCTTCTGATACCTTTGGATAAGCCCTGAAGTGTGCAATAGGAGCAATCAGAAGGCAAACACCTGCAGGTATTAACGATCCATCGTTAAACACGGGCTTGTCCATGCAAGCCTTGCATGGAGGTTACACCCAGGAGAGCTTTACACTTAATTTCAAAGTCTGCATGCCATGGCAAGGATTTGAACTCACAACTTCACATTAACACATCGAGTGCTTTACCCATCGCACCACCACTTGAGGTGCTTCCGTTTAGGGCCTCTGCCTCCAAATGACCACATTAACAGTGGACAGGAACACAAAGCACATTCACCCTGTGTCTGTAGGAGGTACAGGATTTCAGCCAGTAACAGCGAATATGGTGTTCTACCAAACGTGAGTAAGGGAGGGCTCCCCTTGAGCCTCAGCACTCATGAGGATAGCTGCTTCTCCGGCAGAGAAGCCTTTGTGAAAAAATCAGGAAAAAAAGGTTTGTCATATATTTTTCCCCCAATGCTCTTTAGGAATCCCTTAACCTTCCAAAAGATATGCAGTACTGGAGCTGGTATCCAGGTAGTGGATAAATTGTACTTGCAGGCTGTGCATCTGTCCCTTAGGTGGCTTCCCTTTTGCTCCCATCCTCTGTCCTAGAGGGAGAAGACACAAGGCAGAATGAGCATTTTACCAAGAGAGACAAGGTGCAGCTGATCACCCTCTGACCAGCACCCATTCACCTAGGGAGACCCAAATGGAGCCCCCCCCAACTAGTAGGGGAAAAAATTGGGGATACACACACAGCCAGACTCCCCAGACCAGCCCTGTCAGTCTGTGGATAGTACAGAGAATAATCTCAAAAGCCACTGTGACCCCTTCACCAGGGAGCAAGAAAAGAGGAACCCCCATTTGCCTCTTTCTTACCCTAGGGCCAGAGTCTGCAGGTGTCCAGACCTGCTTTCCTGCTTGCATATCCTTCCTGGTGACTTAACAGCGCAGGAAAAAAAAAATTCCACCATCTTCTGTGTGGAACAGTGCATGGAGCTTGTAGCCCTGACCACCTGGTCAGTGTCTGCTCCCAAATTATACAGTTCTGACATGCACCTTTCTTCCACCCATGAGGCATTTTCTTGGTGCACATCGGGCACCTTTTTCTGGGTGTCTGTTTTGTTATCTTTGGGCTTGTGGGCTTTGTTCAGTAATGAATCAAAAGACGAGTGCCAGCCCATTACTTCCACTGAAGTAAATACCCGTTAACAGAAAAACGCCCTGTGGATAACAAAATTCTAATCTAAGAATTTTTAAAAAGTACCCACCACCAGAGCCTATGCTAGTATGTATGACACCTGTCCACCCTAAGCATACACAATAAACCGGCTCTGGAAAAAACATAACGTCCCCTGTGCCCCACCTCAGGAGGATAAGAAAAGGGAGAGAGCAGTCTGCCCCCTATTTTCTTAACTTAGGGCCTGCATCAACAGATGGCGCTGCTTCCATGGATTGGTATCTCCATGTTGCTTGGAAGCCTGTTATTCAGGCCCCTATTTCGGGAGGTGTGGAGAATCCAGGGCGGCGCTGTGGATCTGACGCCGCCCTATGGCACAGCACGCCTGTTTATCCTGACCATGCGGCGGCCTATGGCTCCACTAGGAGACCACCCTGCTGTGCCATTCCGGATGGACCCACTGGATCACCTCCTCCACTCCTCAAAAGGTAACCTCACTGAGGATACAGCCATAAATCGGGAGAGGCGGTCCCTTATTTTCACCCCAGACCACTTTCTTCAGGTCTCTGGGTGGCCCAAACTGACTCATATACCCAGAAGAACTAAAGAACTACCCCTGTTGCACTGGGTATGGACGTCGGGAGGCCCCTGCCATCTAGCACGAAGGCCCGGGAAAATAAACATCCGTTTGGTTTTAGTTCCGGTCTGGCCTGAGGAAACAAAAATACTGAGGAGCTGATGCATGTGCAGTGCTTTTTATGATGTGGATCATGTGTTTCCTGTGCTAGGTGGGAGGAGCCTATCTCTCTGTAAGCCGTCCTGGAAGATGACGGAGGAAAAAAAACATGCATTAGAGAAGCTGAAAGTGATGTGGAAGCTCAGGCGTGAACCTAGCTTTAATGTCTGTTTAGAATATATAAAAAATATACAATAGTGTGCATGATTTGGCCACAAGTTCACTTTAGGCCTCTTTCACACTGATGCAAAAAAACGAAAGCGTTTTTAGGCAGTTTTTTAACTAATGTAAATGCAGACTATTGTTCTCAATGTGCCTGTACATACAGGCACGTAAATATGCACTGCGTATAGATCAGAAAAAAAAAAAAAACATACAAAAGTCTGTAGCCACGGATGCAAAAATGTTGTTAATTTTAAGACATTAGAATTGCTGGGAGCTAGAATTTATTTTATGCTTGTAGGCACAAATGCTTGCATTAAAAAAAGCAAGAAATTTGGGCTAGGAATACAAAATCAGTGCTGTGTGCATGTACCCTGAATGATTTTCAGTTCTGTTCAGCCACTGTTTTCATCCTGCTAGATAGCCTTGCTAGGTACTTCACCCAATTTTTCTCCACTGCAGTTAGAAGCAATATGGCCTGGTCAGCAACTTGCCCAGACCTGTTGATTGAATAGTAAAGAAGCTGCAGCTCAGGGATGAGAATAAAACTTTCCCTTTTTTCTAAACTACTCTCTGCTTTTATTAGCAAAGTTCCATAAAACTTACAGCATTGTGTAATGCTGTATATCTTGATTGGCTTACAGTGCTGTCTCTTCACCTCCATTAATGAATGCTGATGTGCAGGTAATTACAGGAGACCAACCTAAAGAAATGATGTACTGTTCCATATTTCTGTTCTCCAGCTACTAGTTTTCATGGCAAGCATCAATATGATAACAGTCTGTAATTTTCAAAGTATATAATATACAAAAAATGTAGCGCTATGTGTAAAAATAAAAATAACACCCAAGTGCAGTGCTCTAAATGACTTAAATCACAAAGATTCTATAAATGAGTCCAACTGTGAAAAATAGTAAGTTAGAAAAAGTCTCTGATGACCAAAACGTGGATGTTGCTGAAACTTCCAAAACAGAATGGTGACCTTTCAAAAAACAAGTGACTTGTAACGTAACCACCACCACATGGAGGGGAGGCTTACCGGATGAAATGGACCCAATAGACGTACGTCCGTAGGGTCAAACAGGCTTGGTATATGTATATCCGTACATATGGGATCCCAGTTGGCACTGCACACATGTATATCCAAAATCCGGAACAAGTGATGACACCAGATATCCAAGCCCGATGGATAGTAAAATGGCTCACATAGGAGTCATGGAGGAAAAAAGAAGGAGGGCACATAGCGTAATACCGTAAAGGATATTTAATAAATGTGGGTAAATACACTTACATTCAATCCATGAACATAGCGCTTTGCAAAACACTCAGTGGCAGCAGTGGAGTCTCCCGACGCGTTTCGCAATAACTCGAATCCCAGACAATTTATTAAATATCCTTTACGGTATTACGCTATGTGCCCTCTCCTCCTTTTTTCCTCCATGACTCCTATGTGAGCCATTTTACTATCCATCGGGCTTGGATATCTGGTGTCATCACTTGTTCCGGATTTTGGATATACATGTGTGCAGTGCCAACTGGGATCCCATATGTACGGATATACATATACCAAGCCTGTTTGACCCTACGGACGTACGTCTATTGGGTCCATTTCATCCGGTAAGCCTCCCCTCCATGTGGTGGTGGTTACGTTACAAGTCACTTGTTTTTTGAAAGGTCACCATTCTGTTTTGGAAGTTTCAGCAACATCCACGTTTTGGTCATCAGAGACTTTTTCTAACTTACTATTTTTCACAGTTGGACTCATTTATAGAATCTTTGTGATTTAAGTCATTTAGAGCACTGCACTTGGGTGTTATTTTTATTTTTATTTTTACACATAGCGCTACATTTTTTGTATATTGTTTGTTTTTTGCCCTTCTCCACAGGTATTGTAGCTGCTTATATGTGTTAGTAGCGCGAATATTGTTTGTATTTTTCAAAGTGCCTGAAATAAAAACTGTGTACTGGTATTTTGAAAGGTTTTTTTACAACCGGCTATGTAAAATAAAAAGTCTTTTATAAGGTTTTTTATAAACTTTAAGGTTTCGTAATGGCTTTACAAGGTGTTTATATGGCAATATCTAAACTACAACCATCACAAATAAAAAGTTCTGTAGGACTAAAACTTCAGACTTACTATAGGCTCTGATACTTGAGGCACAATGCTCCATTGAATTCTCCATCCCCTAAGTACAAAAAGGCAGACAAAGACAAAACATGAGAAATAAGCAACAAATAGATACTATACTGTATATTAAAATAACAGAACCTGCAAGCAAAGCGAGGGACACAACATTACAGTAGGTGCCAAGTAACACTAAACTAAAAAGACAGAATTAACATGGTCATACAAAAGCTGAATACCAATTATGAGATTTAAGAAACTAGTAATACTGCAGGTTTTATTTTTACATCGAGAGCAACAAATAAATAGATACTGACCACTACTACAGGTTGTGCACCCATTTCTAAGGTTTGCCATGATAAAAAAAAAAAATTTGTTTCAATCAGTCAGGCTGCATTCACACCTGAGCATCACGTTTTTGAGAGTTTCAGGTGTTTGTGGGCAATTTTGTACAGCGTTTTTGAAGTCAATCGAGAAAAATATCATTTGTTTCATCATTTGTTGCTAGTTTTTTTTAGCTTTTCTTCAACTTTTATTAAGTGTTTTAACCTTTTCTTTGTAAGGGGTTAAAGGTGGTTAGGGGCCAATTAATTTTATTTCCCTATTTTGTTAGGTTAGGTAATATTAGGGTTAGGAATATTGTTAGGGATTAATATTATTAGGGCTAGTAGTTAGGGTTAAGTGTTATAATAATGGATAGGGTAATTTTTAGGGCTGTGGAAATTAACTATTAATTCCTCGATTAATCGATTAATTGATTTGATCAAAATTATTTTGATCGATCAAAATTCTTTGGGCTTGCCGTGTCCATCTGGAAGGGCTCCTTTGCTGTGCCTTCATATCTGCATGCCGGCGGGACCTTACTGTCTGCCACACGCAAGGGCTGTTACACTTCCCTCTATCACTTCCCTCTATCAACCTGGGATTCTATAGCCATCCACTGGGAGTTGTGATAGTTCCCTTCACGGGACATCTACATGCCGACGGACTGATGTTAGCCCCTCCTCATCTGGATTCAGCAGTGGTGTCGTTTTACACATTTTTATACCAGTATCATACTTGGCTACATGTTTTTATGACTGCTTTTGCTACCGTTTAGTATTACTCGCACTATTTTTACAGCTTATGTAGCTACATTGATTTTATCTCCAGTGCAATATTTATTTTGTTACCTACTTGAAGACTATAAACATTTTAATGCCATTCCCATCGAGCACTGCCTTTTGTGTGTTTTTTATATCCTGCTATCGATTTTTCCAGTGGTTGGTAGCTGCACTGGGAATCTGCAAGGAGATCAGCTAAAAGTAGTTGGATCTGTATGTGCGTTATAATTAATCGAAATTAGTCGATCGATTAAAAAAATAAATCGATTAATCAAACACGAAAATTTTAATCAGTAACAGCCCTAGTAATTTTATTTCACACCTCATCATAATATATTTTGCATTTATTTATAATTTATGATTATTCATGCATTTATTTTTTATTATTTATTTTTATGCAATTAGTGCATTTGAGCAGAAAAATGCTCAGAAACTAGCTAAAAACACTCAAAAATGTGTAAATCAAGGGTTTCCATGTATTTCTATGGAACAAAAAAACGATCTGACCGATTTGAGCTACAAAAAAGCTCCAAAACTTTTTTGAGCTTCAGTAGTGGAGATTTTTTGTAGCTCAAATCGGTCAGATGGTTTTTTTTGTTCCATAGAAATGCATGGAAACCTAGTGGACAATGTGAACCATGTCAATCGAGAAGAGATTTTTTTTTTTCCTCCTTCAGCATTTGAGCTTCAAGCTACAAAATGCGGAGGTGTGAATGGGTCGAAAAAAAAAAAAAAAAAGAAGAAGATGGATTCCCCATCTGCACAAGCAAGGTGGATGGATCAATCCTCCCTGCTGTGCCACTGTACTCTGACAGTGGGACTCCTTTGCTGTCAGAGTACACTGATCAGCAGCTTCAGCCACCAAGAATTTTTTCCGAACACTCCTGGCTCTATATAACTCGAACATTGTCTTTTGTCAAGCGGATACAGCCATAGACGGTTCACAATTCGCCCAGTCCATGCTGACTCGGCTAAATTTAAATCCATCTACGGCCAGCTTAAGCCTGGAATTCTTAACCCCATGTGTCCACTGTAAACAATTATTCAAAGGCAATATCCCTCCCTTATCTAGTTCACAATATGCTAAAAAATGAGTTGCAATAATAACAGTAATGCACTTTATTCATAAAGACGTTTGCTCTTAGTCCAGAGCTTCATGGGTACACCTCAAAGTTTTGGAAATATGATCAGCTCTCCAAAGCCAGCTTTACACCGAGGCGGTTTTCAGGCGTTTTAGCGCTAGAAATGGCCTCTAAATAACGCCTGAAAACCGCCTCCCATTCATTTCAGTTTGACTTTTCACACTGGGACGGTGCAGTTGCGGGACGTTGGGAAAAGTCCTGCAAGCAGCATCTTTGGGACGGTTTGGGAGCGCTGTACACAGCGCTCCCAAAACACCCTGCCCCTTAAAAGTGTTTCGGAAGCACCGCAACACGGACGTGTGTTAACCCCCTCCTCGGCCACTAGCCGGGGTTAAAAGTGCCCCGCTAGCGTCTGAAAAGCGCTGCTTAAACAGCGCTAAAGCACCTCTAAAACAAGCGGCACTTTAGCGCTAATGTAGCCACAGCTCAGTGTGAAGCTGGCCTAAATATTATTGGAAATCATCTGATAAAAGAAACTGTAAACTAAGCTACTCTATAGAAAGCAGCTTGAACTGCAATTTTTAAGCATACAAGCAACTAAAGTAATATAAACTCAAATCCCAGTACCTCAGGTTTCATAACTGCCACCAAGTAAAGCTAATTAGACAGACAGTTGGATATGTAAATTTTCTAGGACCTTTCAAGTGCTTAATCCAAAAAAAAAAAAAAAAAGGGGTGTGGGAGTTTGAGCGGAAGGGTCCTTTTCTTGCATCACCAGTGTTTCTGCTTTTACTAATCCCACTGTCTCACTATCCTCATCCAGAAATAGCACTCTACAACTTAGCCAAGCACAGAGCTTTCGTGGACTTTTGCTTCCTACTGAACATAAAGCCTGCAGAGGGGTCCACCTAGTAAGCAAGTGAGGAATAATGATTAAGGAAGAACAATCTAATGAAACCAGAAATGACTTATTTGGCAATATGGCTCTATGTAAGCAAACTTGATTGTACGACCATCCTTTGCACATATATACGGTTTACTGAATAGGTATTTTTAGCGGCGCTTTACCGTCACATTTGCGCCGCTTTTCGGCCGCTAGCGGGACACTTTTAATCCCCGCTAGCAGCCGAAAGGGTTAAAACAGCCCGCAAAGCGCCGCTACAGCAGCGTTTTGCTGGCGGCATGGCAGCGCTGCCCATTGATTTCAATGGGCAGGAGCGCATTAGGAGCGGTGAGTTCATGGTTCCTAATGCGCTCCAAAGAAGCTGCTGGCAGGACTTTTTCTGACGCCCTGCCAGCGCACCGCTCCAGTGTGAAAGCCCTCGGGCTTTCACACTGGAGTGAATGGAGCAGCTGTTTTAGGGCGGTTTGCAGGCACCATTTTTAACGCTATAGCGCCTGGAAAATGCTCCCAGTGTGAAAGGTGTCTTAGTATTAAAGGCATGCACCAGCCACCTGAGGGTACCAACATTATTGTTAGATTAAAAAGCATGCACAGAAAAGCAGCCAAACCAATTACCTGGTTGCAGCAAAAAGCTTTCCATATTTGACAGGGGCATGAATAGGCAAGCTAGTAAAGCAACAACTTAACACAAAATAAAAAGGATAAGTTCACCTTTAAAAAAAATAAAAATAAATGGACATTTTGTTTGCAGGTAAAAAAAAAAATGTGCATTATTTATTTTTCTTAGGAGCCCGTAAAGCATTTCACCCGCAAATCAGCAGACCGCGAACGCATTCTAGCAGTACAGCTTTTTTCTCATACTGAAATCCAGGAAGATCAATGAACTATAAGAGCGCTCATCAGCACCCTCACAGTTCATTGAGACATTCAAGCTCACCGAGACTCACTGTCATAATTGGGGATCGGGTTGTGGTGTTAGCAGGTACTGTACTAACATGTACCAGATTACACCCTGAATATGGGCGCAACATGTTACTAAAGGTGAACTTATCCTTTAAACCAGGGTCTCAAAACTTTTTAAACAAAGGGCCAGTTTACGTTTTTTTCACACTTTAGGGGGGCTGGACTGTGGTCAGCAGGAGTAAAAAAAATACATAGTGCCTGTAGTCAGTAGGAGGGAGAATTGTACCCTATAATAGGTATTTGTGATAGGAATCATGCCCTATCATTGGTATTACTGGGAGGACTAGCGCTTGATCATTGGTGTCAGTGAGAGGAAGTGTGCCCCATTGTTGGCGTCAGTGAAAGGATGAGTGCCACATCATTTGTATCAGTGGAAGGAAAACTGCCCAATCATTGTCGGTGAAAGAAGTAATGTTTCAACATTTATAGCAGTGGGAGGAATAGCACTTAATATTTGTGGGAGGAATCCCCAAGGGCCATATAAACGCAGGCAAAGGGCTACATCTGGCCCAAGGGCAGCAGTTTGGGGATCACTGCTTTAAACTAAAGTCTCCACACCAAGCCAATGCTATCCTGAAAACAATAATGTTTTTTAAATAATTTTCTAAGGGTTTTTTTTGTTTGCGCAAATCAAATTGTGTATGCGTGTATGTATATATATTTATATATACACACACACATACATATATAAAAATACACATTATATTATATTATATTATATATATATATATACGTAGCGGGGTCTTTAAATTTAGTTGGGGTACACCTGGGTAGTAGTGTGACCCAGGTGTGTAAATTATGAGAGGTTTTGGACCCCTTTGTATTCGTGGAGGATTGGGTGGTGTATTATTCTCCTTGGCCTGTGGGTGGCGGGGTACCCGCAGGCTCAAGGTAGAATCACTGCCACAGTGCTACCCTTTTTGTCCCTTTCCGGAGATGGTACGGCGAGGGCGGGGAACCTGCCGTGGTGTCGATGGGAGGAGATAAAAGGGGAAGACGCCCTCACCACGAGGTCTTCGAGGATCTTCTCTTCACGCACCCAGGGACCTTAGGCCTGGGTGCGGGCGGTTCGGAGTTCTGGCCCAGGTGCCCTAGGCCTGACTGGAATGGAGTTGGAGTCCATCCCAGGCACCTTCAGCCTGGGGTGAGGTACTAAATCGTAGGCCTGGGGCCCAGTGACTTCGACTGGGTCCCGCAAGGGCGAAGTGATCCGAGGGTCCCCGAGGTGGACGGGACCCGCATCTGAGGTGAGGAGGCTGGGGAGGTCACCCGTCCGGAGAGTCTGGAGCAGCATCAACCCGGTGACGGATGGGCCTCCGGTAACTCCCTTAGAGGGACATCTTCCCCTGATAGGGGCCACAGCGCAGCGAAGGTACTCCTAAATATGTTCTCTTGAGTTGCTGGTAGAGACTCACAAGTTCTATGTTCTGTACTAATCAAGGCTATGATAACCGCTGGTGAAACCACAGTGGTTTAGATTGAAATCAGGATAGTGCCTCGACCTGCTCATCCCACCGTATCAGGCTGTTATAACGTTCCAACCAGTTGGCTACTGAAGCACTGTTTATTGTGGAGCTTGCAATAAAACAAGAGTTGGATTGTGATCGGTGTGTGGACTCTGGTTAATGGGAGCAAAGGGAGGTGTCGGCATAGCAGGACTGAGTTTCATAACTAAAACACATTGGCCCGAGGAAGATACTGGCCTTCACCTCACCCACAGCTATGGGGAGGACATGGGCCGTAGCGCATCTCACCCTGTCATGTGACATACCCCTAGACAAAGGAGATGGGGTGAGGCCGCTACACGTGGGGGCTTGCGAGTCCGGGATGAAATGCGTATTGACTTTGAAATTTGGAATGGCTGTGTCTGGACTTTGCTGCCTGGAGGAGTTCCGAGCGGGTCGGCCATGTGATTGACCAAAGTGCGTCCCTGTGCTCGAAGTCGTGGACATGACCCCAAGACGGGAAAGGCCCATGCAGAAAGAGCGGGAAGAGGGAGGAGTCCAGCCGTGTGAAGTACTACATGTGGGGACTTTTGCTGCACTGCGCCATGAGGCACCCCGTGACTGCGCAATTCGTGGGCGGAGACTGGAGAAAGCCAGCGAAAACGTGCAAGTTGTGGGAGGAGTCTGGCCATGTGAGGAGATACACGTGGAGACTCCAGCGCGTGGTCAGTGCGTGATGGAGCAGCAGATAGTCGGGATGGCCTCAAGCTCCCCGTGGATTCCGGTTCCCTACCCCACGAAGATGACTGCTTTTGCTGCTCCCCTTACAGACACGGGGATAAGGCTCAGGCCCCGAGGACAGTTGGCTCTGTACACATGCAGAGACACGGAGGCCCTCGGCGTGATCTGTCCCGGATGCTCGGGACTGGTGGTCCACCTGAAGCCATTCGGGCGTTGTGAAGCGTGTAAAGAATTCCTGTTCGAGGTGGAACCATCCACAGTAAGGCCCCGGGCCCTCCGCCTCAACAGCCTCACAGGTACCGCTACTCAGGAAGGGGAGATCCAGGCCTTTGCGGAGGTCCCCGTACGCACTGACCAGGGTGACGTGACTGCCCAACCAAGAGACAGAGAGAAAAATCCGAGGATGCTGCTTCGGTCACCACAGATTCCCTGCTCCCACCTCCAAAGAGGAAAGTCGGCCTGGTGCAGGCCTCCTATGGTCGTGGAAGAGCTTCACCCCGTCGCTTGCCGGGCCTGGATGGATCCAGTTGGAAGAGTCCTGGACATCCCAGTGCTTCAGAAGGTCCAGGTGTGCCAGGGGCTGGGACTGTGGTGGTGGTTGGAGGTGTCCGGAGTCCACAGTCGGTGGAGCCCGCAAGGGAGGGTAGTTCCACGTCTACTAGAGACTACCTTCCCGCCGAGATGTATGACACCTCTGACCTAGAATCGCTGTCAGACTGCAGAGATGACGGGGAAATAGATGAACTGTTTCACCGGAAGGGCTGGGATAAACGCCCGTTACCCGTGCTACGTGAACCGCAGGATTCCCCTATGTTTATAGGAGACAGCAGACCCCGGGTGCAGGCCCCGGAGCTTACGAGGAAGTCTAGTCCTCTGACCAACTTGCCACATTCCACAACATCACCCGTTTTGGTAGCGGGGATGCAGCGCGCTTCAATGCGAGCACCGAGAGCAAAGTCATCTGAAGTAGTGAAAGTACCTCGGCACCCGGAGGCCATTGTCCAGCCAGGAGAAGGTGAGCGGGATGTCATGCCTCCTTTGGCCAGATTGCAACGACTTTTATCCCAGAGAGTCGCCCGTGAGTACGGATGGGAATATCCCTACTTGCCTCGGGACTTACTTTATGAAGTTGAAGTCCTGCGACAGAGATGGTACGACAAATTCGTTTGGGAGAAACTCAAAGTGCCTCATGCCCGGCGATATCTGTCCTGTTCGCCACCAGTGTCGAAAAAGTTCAAAGACTGCAGAGCAGACTGGATGTTGGGGCGCCACATTTATGCGGACAAGGTGCTTATCTGCCGGAAGGATAAAGAGGACGTTAACTATTCGATTGAGGTTTTCGATAAGCACCTAAAGCCTTTATTCTTGCCTGACCCGAAGTTCTATCTGTGAGAAGAGACTCACTTGTTTTTCCCTGCAGCTTCTGGAAATGTCCTTGCCGGAACATTTGAACTGTACCCTGGTTTTTTATTTGGGTTTGTTTATCTACTCTTTGGAGGAATGAGAGCAGTTTTTTTATTTGTTCTCTCTTCTTCCAGAAATCAAAAGACAGAGACTTTGGGGGTAGAATCAGTGTAGGGACGCAGGAAGAATGAAGACTTCACCAAGTGTCATTACTGTGGCACTGTCACCAGGTGGCAGTGTTGCGCAACGGCTGTTGTGATTCTACACTTGCATTACTTTGCTCATTGAAGCGAATGGGTTTCTCGGCTGATAGACTCATTTGTTTCAAGTCAATACAAAATGTTAGGATGTTATGTTTTCTTTTGTTTCCCTTCTGCAGGAGATTCGTCCGTCAAGACTACTGAGTATGGGGTGGTTCTTAGACAGTGAAGGGAGGGATTGTATATATGTTCAGATGGTTTTATGGAAAAGTTTTGTGTTATATTTCCCTTTAGCAGGTCTTGGCACAAACAGGATCTACTTTTTAGGGATAGCCTCTGGGGTCAGGCTTATGTCACCACTCCATGGGAGACATGGGTTTGCACCAGACGCTGGGGACCAGCGTCAAATCACAGGGGGGAGTATGTAGCGGGTCTTTAAATTTAGTTGGGGTACACCTGGGTAGTAGTGTGACCCAGGTGTGTAAATTATGAGAGGTTTTGGACCCCTTTGTATTCGTGGAGGATTGGGTGGTGTATTATTCTCCTTGGCCTGTGGGTGGCGGGGTACCCGCAGGCTCAAGGTAGAATCACTGCCACAGTGCTACCCTTTTTGTCCCTTTCCGGAGATGGTACGGCGAGGGCGGGGAACCTGCCGTGGTGTCGATGGGAGGAGATAAAAGGGGAAGACGCCCTCACCACAAGGTCTTCGAGGATCTTCTCTTCACGCACTCAGGCACCTTAGGCCTGGGTGCGGGCGGTTCGGAGTTCCGGCCCAGGCGCCCTAGGCCTGACCGGAATGGAGTTGGAGTCCATCCCAGGCACCTTCAGCCTGGGGTGAGGTACTAAATCGTAGGCCTGGGGCCCAGTAACTTCGACTGGGTCCTGCAAGGGCGAAGTGATCCGAGGGTCCCCGAGGTGGACGGGACCCGCATCTGAGGTGAGGAGGCCGGGGAGGTCACCCGTCCGGAGAGTCCAGAGCAGCATCAACCCGGTGACGGATGGGCCTCCGGTAACTCCCTTAGAGGGACATCTTCCCCTGATAGGGGCCACAGCGCAGCGAAGGTACCCCTAAATATGTTCTCTTGAGTTGCTGGTAGAGACTCACAAGTTCTATGTTCTGTACTAATCAAGGCTACGATAACCGCTGGTGAAACCACAGTGGTTTAGATTGAAATCAGGATAGTGCCTCGACCTGCTCATCCCACCGTATCAGGCTGTTATAACGTTCCAACCAGTTGGCTACTGAAGCACTGTTTATTGTGGAGCTTGCAATAAAACAAGAGTTGGATTGTGATCGGTGTGTGGACTCTGGTTAATGGGAGCAAAGGGAGGGGTCAGCATAGCAGGACTGAGTTTCATAACTGTAACGGGAAGGCCCGGGGGACTCAGAATCGCTTAGGAAGTATGAAATACCCTTGCGCCAGCTTCCCCAATGGCTCTTATGTGTCAATCACCCTGTGTCTCTATTCGGGGCACAGGGTGAATGAAAACCCCAATATGGTCTATGATAGCCATATTCAAGGCTGTATATACATTGTATATAGATTGGATGTATACTGTATGTGGGGGTTAAGTATCATTGCTGTGAGGAATTAAGTTGTTTTGCATTTCTATTGTTCATTTAAGTCTGTCCTTGTGTGTATTGTCAAGTGCCAGACAGACTGGCTGCCAACCCTTTTAACCCTTTGTGAAAAGATGTGTATTGGAGATCGTATATTCTATTGTGTTGGGATCTTTTGAAGCCTAGCAGACGTCAGGATGAGGTGTTGAGTCTTGGGATGTGTGGGTGGAGCTGGGACCTTGTTCATGTTAAATCATGTGCCTTGAATTGTGTATAAAGTTACAATGTTTCTCATTAATAAAGTCATTCCTACTACAGAAGAGACAGAGTGCGTCTCGTCTTCTTCCAGAGGGGTCGGCTCCTATAGGAAAGGGTCGTTTAGCTGTGGATATCGGTAGCGAGTGGATGTGTGTCTAGGAGTGGGAACATCGTAAACGGCGTTAATCCCCTTGAGATTGGGGTGCCGTTACAATAACTAAAACACATTGGCCCGAGGAAGATACTGGCCTTCACCTCACCCACAGCTATGGGGAGGACATGGGCCGTAGCGTATCTCACCCTGTCATGTGACATACCCCTAGACAAAGGAGATGGGGTGAGGCCGCTACATATACACATTACAATACTATATATATATATATATATATATATATATATATATATATATACACACACACACACACACACACATACACACACACACACATACACACACTTTCGTACACAAATGGTATTTCTGGTTCTATTCAAATAACATGTTCAATTCATAAAAACGCATGAAGTCCTTGACATTCTCATTCTATGGTCATAAATTCAAAAATATACCCAGATACGCAATCATTCATTCACACAAAAGGTTATGTACTGAGATGAATCATAGATACAGCCATCGCTCAGCAGAGAATAATAGTTGTCACTAACACCCAGCAGCGCACAGTCTTCTGGCTTAGCATGTAATATGCCAGCTTCAGACTAATTCTACTTAAGACAGGTGTTTGTGGTAATCCAACCATGCTTCGTGGGGCTTTCAAGACCATGCAGTGCATGTGCAAAAATTATAATGGTCTTCTCAGAAAGTCTCCAGCCCTTACTACTAGATAGATGATATTCTCTGTATCAGGAACAGAATTTTTTTTAATTATGCTCGCCTTGAACAAATCTTGCATTCAGAACCAGCCAATACTGGCCAATGAATCTGTCCTCATCTTACCATTTAAAGACAGGAATTCAAACAGGCAAAATGTGTCTTGCAACAGATTAATAATTATTCTCGAGAACCTTACACTACTAGCAGATGATCTTTAAGTGGTTGTAAACCCACTTTGACAACTTGCACCTACAGGTAAGCCTAGATTAAGGCTTACCCGTAGGTGCCTGAAATATCTCCTTAACCTACACGGTTAAGGAGAAATTTGCAGATAACACTGGTGCATGCTATGCATACTAGCTCATTATGCCTTTCTCTTGCAGGGTCTTATTTTATCCAGTTTTTTCGGGGGGGGGGGGTTATTTCCTCTTAATTCAAATAACAAACATGTTATACTCATCTGTTCTGTGCAATGGTATTTCACAGAGTGGCCTTGATCCAGGGCCGGGACAAGGGGTGGGCAGGAGGGGCGGCTGCCCTGGGCACCATGGTATCATGTGAGATGCAGGGGGCACCACAAGGAGATTGGGGGGGAGCAGGGGGTAAGAATCGTTCCGGGAGGGGAAATGTGGGGAGGTTAGATAGGATTGGTGATTTGGGGGCAGGGGGTGTTTGTGTTGAGAGAAGGAGGGGAGGGGGGGGTTTGTGCTAGAAAAGGTAATATGGTTTATGGTGGGGGACATGCTTATCCTAGTGGGGGGGGGGCATTATTGCTGACACACCCATACATCTTGGGGAGGGGGGGTGGAATTTTGCATGTTTGCCCTGGGCTCTAGATTAACCTTGTCCTGACACTGCTTTGATGCTCCTCTTCTCGGGTTCCCCGCCAACGATCGTGGCTCCTTCTCTTCTTTGTGTGTCCCCCGCAGCAAGCCGCTTGCTATGAAGGCACAAAGTGTCTACGCGCTCCCAAGTTGTGCGTCTATGGAGCTGCGCTCCATAGACTTACACAGCGGGACTTAGCCCAGCCCTCACTGCATGTGATTGACTGCAGCAGGAGCTAAATGGCTCCTGCTGCTGCTCGAATGCTGTGTACAGAGGAAGAGGGGAGAAGAGATGAACCATGCACAGCGCTGGATCTATTCTCCCCTCTATTTCCCTTCACACAGGGAAGGAGGAGCCAATGTTTACCTTAAAAACACAAGTTATGCATTAAAAACCAGTAACCCGTTTTTAGCTTTGGTATCACTTTAATATCCTGTTTTTTTTTTGTTTTTTTTTATTAATGCTAACCTATCATGACAAAATCATGGTGGCTGTCACAGCTGACCACCCTTTTAAAAACCATGGATGCCAATGGCTTTATTCCCAGGTTCACACCAGTGCGATACGGGAAACCCTGCAATTAAGTTTTGGTTCCCACATCGCACACTGGTTCACACTGACATCTGCAAACCACTGGGGGTGTCAATGTAAAGTTAATGACCACCTCAAATCGGTTCGCAGCTTGCAGTGCAAACTATGAAATGGTACAGTAATCGGATTGCATGGGTGTGAACACCCATGCAATCTGATTCCATTGCGGACCAAAAAAAATAGGATTTTTATAACAGCTTACCTGTAAAATCCTTTTCTTGGAGTACACCACGGGACACAGAGCTAGTCATTACATAATGGGTTAAGGGTCACCAGCGGTGATTGGACACTGGCACAACCAATGGAAGACAGTTCCCCTCCATATAACCCCTCCCATCAGGGAAGTACCTCAGTTTTGTAGCAAAGCAGTAAGGTTCCCATAAGAAGGGGGGGACCTCTGTGTCCCGTGGTGTACTCCAAGAAAAGGATTTTACAGGTAAGCTGTTATAAAAATCCTATTTTCTTTATCGTACACCACGGGACACAGAGCTAGTCATTACATAATGGGACGTCCCAGAGCAATGCTCATATGAAGGGGGGGAGACACAGATCAAAACAGGCCGCTTGCGGACCAGAAGCCCTATACTGCTGCCTGCAGCACACTTCGCCCAAAGGCGGAATCCTCATGTCCTTTCACATCTATTTGATAGAATTTGGAAAATGTAGGGACTGAAGACCAAGTTGCAGCTTTACAGATCTGAGCCATCGAAGCCTGGTGGTGCACTGCCCATGAAGCACCTATCACCCTGGTAGAGTGCGCCTTAACAGGAAAAGGAGGAGTCCTGTTCTTTAAACCATAAGCTTGAATAATTACTTGTCTAATCCACCTGGAAATGGTGGATTTTGATACCGCTTGGCCCTTCTTGGGCCCATCTGGTAAAATAAACAAAACATCTGTTTTACGTATCTGAGCGGTTGCTTGCAGATACACCTTTACCGCTCTCACTAGATCTAGAGAGTGTAATAATTTTTCCCCCGCCGTCCGCGGGTTTGGAAAAAAGGAAGGCAGAACAATGTCTTGATTCAAGTGAAAAGCCGACACCACCTTAGGTAGAAAAGCCGGATGGGGTCGTAGTACGATTTTGTCCTTGTGACAAATTAGATAAGGCTCTTTACAAGAAAGAGCTGCTAGCTCTGATACTCTCTTAGCAGAAGCTATAGCAATCAGAAAGGCCAACTTCCTACTCAATATAATTAAAGGAATATGGCGAATAGGTTCAAAAGGTTGCTTTTGCAACACTGACAATACCAAATTCAAATCCCATGGACACAAGGGAGTCCTAACTGGAGGATTTATCCTCAGAACCCCCTTAATGAATGTCCGAACTAGGGAGTGAGATGCCAATGGTCTCTGAAAGAAGACTGATAGAGCCGATATTTGCCCTTTGATGGTGCTAAGGGCTAAATTCATATCCACTCCTAACTGGCAAAAAGCAAGAATCCTACTTATTTCATATTTCTGAGGATTCCAACATCTGGATTCACACCAGGAAACGTATGCTCTCCAGACTCTATGATAGATGAGTCTGGAGGCTGGCTTTCTAGCATAAATGAGCGTAGAAAGAGCCGGACCAGAGACCCCTCTCTTTTTAAAAATGTGGGTCTCAGCAGCCAGACCGTCAACTTTAGCCTTTGTAAGGAAGGGTGGAATACTGGACCCTGTGACAGCAGGTCGTGTCGAAGTGGAAACTTCCAGGGCCTTCCTATCGCCATTTTTACAATCTCGGCGTACCAAGGCCTCCTGGGCCAGTTTGGGGCCACTAGGATTACTGGTATTCCCTCCTCCTTGAACCTGCGAAGCAGTCTTTGTAGAAGAGGGATCGGAGGGAATGTATAGATCAGTGAGAACTGATTCCATGGAGTTATTAGAGCGTCTGTATTATTAGAGCGTCTGTGCCGTAGGCTAGAGGATCTCTCGTTCTGGACACAAAGTTGTCCAATTTCTTGTAGAACCTGGCAGCTAGCAGGTCTACATCTGGGTTTCCCCATCTCAGACATATGGCCTGAAAGATCTCGGGGTGAAGAGACCACTCTCCTGGTAGCAGCTGCTGACGACTCAGGTAGTCTGCTTGCCAATTTTCTATCCCTGGAATGAAGATTGCAGAAAGGCAAGGTACATGCTCTTCTGCCCATGCCAGGATCCGGTTCACCTTTCTTTGGGCTGCCCGACTGCGGGTGCCTCCTTGGTGATTGATGTAAGCTACTGCAGTAGCATTGTCGGATTGAACCCGAACTGGGTAGCCCTGTAACCTGTATGTCCAGGTTTTGAGGGCTAGATATATCGCCCGGATCTCTAGCACATTGATGGGCAGGATCCCCTGAGTCTTGGCCCAGGTCCCTGGGTAGAAGCCTCCTCGAATACTGCACCCCAGCCCGATAGGCTGGCATCCGTAGATACCACCTTCCAGGCCACTGGGAGGAAGGACTTTCCCTTCCGTAAATTCTTGGCTTCTAGCCACCAATCGAAGCTGTGGCGTACTTGTGAGGACAGGCGCATGGGTATATCCAGAGCTTGGCTCTTCCTGTTCCAGGAAGCTAAAATATTGCCTTGAAGTAGTCTCGAATGAAACTGGGCGTAAGGGACCGCCTCGAAGGAGGCTACCATCTTTCCCAAAAGTCTCATGCAAAGGCGAATAGACGGCCTTTTGTTTGCTTTGACCTTGTGGATCAGGTCTTTCAGAGACTGTATCTTTGGCTCTGGCAGGTATACCCTGTTTTGGGCTGTATCTATGATCATGCCCAGGTACACTATCCTTCTTTGGGCCTGGAGAGAGGATTTTTGTAAATTTATAATCCATCCTAAATGCTCCAGGTATCCTACTGTAGTGTGTACAGCGTGACCCAATCCCTCCTTTGACTGATCTATTACTAGTAGATCGTCCAGATAGGCTGTTACCGCACTGCCCCGTGTTCTTAGGTTTGCTAACAGAGGAGCTAGCACCTTTGTGAATACTATGGGCGCGGTGGCTACACCAAATGGCAGAGCCACAAATTGAAAGTGGCGATCTTCTACCGCAAACCTTAGGAATCTTTGGTGAGCGGGGAGGATGGGTATGTGTAAATGTGCGTCCTTGATATCTATGGGCGCCATGAATTTTCCGCCCTTTAAAGTGGCGGCCACGGATCGGATCGTTTCCATTCGAAAATGGCGAACGTTCAGGAACCGATTTAGGGATTTTAGATCCAGGATGGGTCTGACATCTCCATTTGGCTTTGGAATCACAAAGAGGTTTGAGTAAAAACCTGAACCTCGCTCTTTTTGGGGTACGTCTGTAACTACCCCTTGAGCCATTAAGTGATTCAAACCTTTGAAGAAGGATTCTCTTTTTTGTGGATCCTTGGAGAGTCTTGAACCTCGGAATTGAGAAGGTGGGATCTCTCGAAATTCCAGTTTGTACCCTGAGGATATTGTGGATACCACCCAATTGTCCTGGATTTCTGACCGCCAAGTCGCTGAGAACTGACAAAGCCTTCCTCCCACTCGGCCGAGCGGGGGCGCCCCTTCACTGAGAGGTTTTGGGGGCTTGCTTATTAGCTCTTGCACCCCACGGCTTCTTGTTCTTCTGAGCTTGCCCCTTGGCTTTTGTGGGCGGCTAAAACAGGCCGCCGCCACTGGTTGGAGTCAGATTTCCCGGGAGCTGGGGAGAGAGAGCGTTTAAAACAAGGTCTCTTGTTTTTCTTTCTCTCAGGTAAAAGTCGTTTTACCACTTGATATCTTTTGTATATATTTTTCTAAATCTTCCCCAAATAGGCGTTCGCCATGGAACGGGAACTTGCCAACAGCTTTTTGCATGGGGTTTCCGCTGACCAATGCTTAAGTCAAAGTACTCTGCGCATCTGTACCAGCTGGAGTGTAAGGCGTGATGCCTGTATGATAGAATCTCTCATGGCATCCACTGTGAAGCATAAGGCTTTAGGCAAATTTTCCCAATTTCAAGCCTGCTCTGAAGGCAGTTCCTTCAGCCCCTGCTTTACCTGTTGGCTGATGACCTGACACATACCGACTGCTGCTACTGCAGGTTGGGTAATTGAGCCGGCCAAAAGGAAGGAGGATTTCAACTTCCTCTCAGAAGGATCTTTTAAACCCTTGTACATTATCCACCGGACATGTCAGGTTTTTATTTACACAAGAAATAGCCGCATCTACCGCAGGCAGGCTCCATTTCTTTAAAAAAAAAATTCCCCCATAGGATAAAGAATGTTAAACCTTTTTGGAGGTGAGAAACGCTTATCTGGATGTTGCCAGTTTGCGTATATTAGATCCTCTAGTAACGGATGAACCGGGAAGGAGCATGCACCTTGCAGGGATCTTAATGACCCTAGGGAGGAGACAGGTAATTCCGTTACCTTCGCAGAGGTTAACTTAAATGCACTGCTATAGCATTGTACCTGTGACCTTAAAATCTGGCTCCTCATCCTCTGCTGATGTAGCCTCCTCCTCCTCATCCTCCTCCCTCAGGTACTTCTGAAGGGAGGTCCAATACTGGAAGAGACCTGCTTCGCTTATTGTCCCTTTTTAGAGGACTTAGCGATTAAGGTAGCAATTTTTTCCTCCAGATTAATTAGGGCAGCTGATAAAGTGTCCTCAGTGACATATACAGGCCCAGGCTTCACTGGGGAAGCCGCCATACCTGACAGAGGTAATGGCTCATCCTGAACAGGTGCATTTAGCAACACAGGAGAGAAAGGTACCGAGTCAGCACAGTTAGAGCCTCCTCTCAGGCGGTGGTGCTTCTCTTTTTGTCCGCATTACTTCCCCTGGAAGGCTTACTGTTTAGACAAAATACAAGGTACCTAAATGCATATACTACCGTGTTCAGTTTAGCAAATACATTAAGTATGCAACTTTTAACACATAACTATGCATAACATGGATGTCTTCTAGGAAGTACCCAATCCAACCACATGGAGTCTTATGTCCCTGTATAGCTGCTGTGTTTCTCTGCCAGGAACAAGAGAACTAACGAGCTTGCTTGCTGCTGCAGTGCTTCTCACACTGACAGTCTTTTAAATTTGGCGCCGTTTCTGTGCCTGCGCGCGCCACGTGCCCGCGCACGCCTTCGCCCCCCCCTCCGATAAAGCGCGCTCCCCTTAGCGCTATGGCGGTGGCCATAGTGAGAGAGGACTCTCATCAGCCCTTGTTCCCACTTACCTGCATCTGCAGGTGTCTGGTCGGCCACCGAAAGGAGGATCGGGGTGCCCCAGCAAGCTCAGCAGCGGAGGTGACGAGCAGTGTACTTCGCCGAAGCCGACACTGAACAGAGTGAGGTGAGTATATTCAGCTCTTTACTCCCCCCCAGTGGTGGAAAAAAAGAAGACATCCACTTTTTGAAAAAGGTCCCAATCTAGTTATGGACCTTCTAATCTCACCTTATCCACGCCGCAGGTTTTTCTGCTGAAAGATTTCAGACAGATACCAAACTTCACCCTTCACGGTGGGCTATGTGTGCCAACCTTCAGGGATATGGGTTCCTATTTAAAGGATACCTCTCCCCTGGGCCTTGTACAAGACTCTTACCAGGACTTTATAGCGAAATAGCGAAAGTGCTGGATCTTAGAGCCCAGTCCTCCGAAGAGAGACATTACAGGCGACGCCTCATGGATGAGGCCCGGATACCATCCAGATTCAGCTCATTTGTAGGCGTCTTGGATGGATCCAAAAGCATAGCTCTTTTACCCCCAGAGGGTCTCTTTGGTAGAGCTTTCCTTTAGCACCTCCTAACGCGTCCAACACCTTTCGACACTGGCAAAAAAACTGAGGTACTTCCCTGATGGGAGGGGTTATATGGAGGGGAACTGTCTTCCATTGGTTGTGCCAGTGTCCAATCACCGCTGGTGACCCTTAACCCATTATGTAATGACTAGCTCTGTGTCCCGTGGTGTACGATAAAGAAATGGCACTGCACCATTTTGGAGCGAATTGCGATGCGATTTTAGCCATACAGTATGTATGGCTGAATTTGCATCGCACAGACATCCCATGTGATCTTCAAAGCAATGCGGTGCAAATAACATGCGATGTATGTCATCGCACAAGTGTGAATCCAGCCTTAATCCTTTAAGTCAATGACATGAAGTTTGCAGATGAGATGTAGCAAGAGAAAAAAGTTAAAAGTCCTGAACTGCATAATTCTGCATAAAACTGACTCAGGACAACGAAGCCTCAATTTCAGCATAAGAGCCAGACAACAAACAATTTCAGGAGAAGTCAGTGGTGGCCACCTTCATCTTTTTGTAACAAGTTACCCTTGTCCTGTTGTATATGCCAGTGTTTCTCAACTCCAGTCCTCAAGGCGCCCCAACAGGTCATGTTTTCAGGCTTTCCATTATTTTGCACAGGTGATGTTTCAATGCCTTGTAATTACCACAGCTATTTCATCTGAGGGAAATCCTGAAAACATGACCTGTTGGTGCGCCTTGAGGACTGGAGTTGAGAAACACTGGTATATGCAATCATTTATTTGTAATTCTACCCAAAACATCCACTAATGGCATGATACCAGCAGGGTAAATATGGGGTTAGGAATTCTGCCAAGATGACGTACTAGCTCCAAAAGGAATGTGGAAAAAAAAAAAATTTCTCACAATTTAATGATGGGATACAGACTGCAATCAGCACAAGCTTGCAGTCCTCCATTGGTTTACCAGACAGTATGTCAGACTTGCCTAGCATCTATCATTAGGGAGCAAAGTATCCATATTTTTTAAATGCACTTGCCAACAGAAAATAAAATTGCAGATGAATGAAAGACTGGCGAATCAGCAGCAGATTCTGCAACACACTACAACAGAAGACAGCTGAAGCAAGGAAGCCCAATTCTAATGTCAATTTCTATTTCAATAACATTTTGGGTAATTCACAGTATATAAATAGCAGCAGCAGTAAAAATGCACAAAAAGAATAAATCTGAAAATAACTGATGGTAGCAATGGAAGTCATTTCTACACAAATCCCATGATCATTGTTTAGTGTGCAAATGTGTTTCGTATATTGGCCGGTACATGGCTCATTTGGTGAGGAGAAAGCGGAGGCATATCTCTGAGCAATCCACTCATGATGCTACTAGAGCCATTTGCAATGTGATCTCTCTTCTCTGCCAGAATACCCTGCCCTCATAGCTTTATGTGGCTGGCATGCTGCGTCTCTTTCAGTACTCAGTGACTAAGCCTTTCCAATAGGATAAAAGACTTCAGGCTAATTTATATTTTATATGCCAAGCCTGTAACTGAATGCCTGTAAATTATTGTTTATAAGCAGGATCAGGGAGCTGTTGCCTTTTTTTGTGGAAGGTACAAGCTCCCAAAGCTCACAACTTGGCAGGTCAGTGATTCAGAACAAGTATGAGCATGTCATGTATTTAAGTTACACGAAATCCTAACTCAGCAGTTCACCAAAAGAAAAAGGAGAATGACTGGCCTGGTGCACAAACCCTCAAAAAAACAGCAAAGAATGGCAGCTTTGTTTTTTCTTTGCTGACAGGTTTCCTTGAAATGATCTTAAACTCTTCAATAAACCAGAACAATGACCCGTGGATAGTAATATCTCTGCTTACCACCAGCGAAGTCACTTCTGTGGCATTTTACAGTTGCCCAGTTGACCTAAACAGTACCATGCGTGATTCAGAAAAAGTTATAAAAAGGCATTAAAAAAAACAGCAAGTGGGGCATTCACTTACAAGCCTGGCATTAAAATGCCTGGGTCTTACTCAATCGACCTAGTCCTAGACAAAAAGATGGTGTCAGCCCATACCCTTTGCAGAAATTTGCAGGCCCAATGATCTTGGGGAAGGAGGGTCAAAGTGGTAATCTTTTGTAGGGAGTGCGACGGTATAGATACCCTGTTATACAATTGTCCTCCCTAGCACTCTTTTTTTGGAATCACCAGCAAGTTTGATATAATATACACATTTTCCTGTATATACACATTGATCAGCCATAACATTAGGACCACCCATCATAACTTGTTGCAGCATGGACTTCACTAGAACTCTGAAGATATTGTGTGGTATACCTGAGGAACGATGGATGTCTACTACACTATTCGATCCCTGTTACCAGACCACAATGGCCAACCTCCTGCCACCATCCCAGAAAAAAAAAAAAAAAATTGAAAATGTTTGAACCTCTGACACATTTTCCAGGGATCCTCTGCTGCCAATGTTCCTCTGCTGTTGACATTCCATCAAGGATCAGCAAGCAGCCGCAGCCTCAACTTGGCTCTGTATAGATTTTGCAAGCCACAGCAGCCAGGTCTGGCTACTGTGCCAATCATGGGTAGCTCCCAAATATTTTGATATCTGACTAATGGCTACAGGGCAGATACTGAAAAAGGAGGGTGTCCAGGATGGACCAGTGGCTAGAGCTTTTACTGGAGATACTGGCCTGGCCTGCTCAGCTGAATGTATGACTTGAGCGGGCCTTCAGCACAGTAGTAGGACTTGACAGAAAAGTGCTAGGTAACTGAGAAATAGACAAGGCTTGAATTACAACAGACTTCACAGCACTAGCTGCAGCTTCCACCATGACCTCCTACTGGCACATTTCATTTTCCTTTTGAATGTAAGAAAATTCCGCCCTTCTGTCTCTAAATTTGAGGCCTTTTCAGCCAAGTGGTTTGCAATTTTAGTGGGATTTTTTTTTTCTTTTTTTTCTTTTTTTTTTTAAAGTAGTTATTAGCTGCAAACCTATCATTTGTTATACTGGAAAAAACTGACAAGTCTCTGAATTTGACATCCAATCTGTTTAAAAGTATGTTGTCCGTGTCGTAGTTGTACAGTTATTTTATTTGTTGGAAAAACAGTCACATCTCTAAATCTGAGGCCTATACAGGGCATTTTGCCCTGTCAATTTTATTTTTAGATTTAAGTGAGAATAAAACAAGGTTTTAATCTTTAAATAAATCAAAAAAGAAAGCGCATTACCAATAACAGTTAAAGTAGAGGCTTTTTTTTTACCACTACAAACTTTTCAAAACATGTATACAAATTAACTTAGAACTATAAACTGGTAATATTTCTGAGCCATCTGAAAAGTAAAAATGTTAGCATGTTCTAAGTCGGTCAATGGTATAAAACAGTGGTTCTCAACCTGGGGGTCAAATGTTCCTGAAGCCCACACCACTCTCCCAGCCTGAGACTGTCACTCATCCTAGTCCGTCCCCCGTCCCCCCACCAAGGAAAAAATAGAGAGAGGGATGGGGGGAAAAAAAAACAAGAAATTCGAAGAGAGAGATAAAAGGAGAACAAAGAGAACGAGTGGTACATCCTAAAATGTACCATAAGGGGTTTTAACACTGTACGAGTGGAAGGGACTCAGGGAGCGCTAAATGTCCATGGGTTAGGGGCACAAATTACTAATCTTGCCTTGGGTGCTGACAACCCACGCTACAAAAATAATTTTACTGTTAGGGGTCCCCACAACTTGGGAAATTTTAACAAGGGGTCACAGCACTAGAAGGTTGAGAGCCACTGGTATAAAAAGAAAATAAACACCATAACAAAATATCTGCTAATCTACTTACAGACAGAAGCTGCTGATCACAAGGGTACTGCCAACGGCAGAAAATTTTAAAAAGGCCAACACTAACAAGCTGTGCAGAGCCCATTTGGAGAGAACAATGGCTTTGCATGCGTGCCAGTGCTGCCATTACTCTGCTAAGTGGGTGGAGGGTTCAAGAATGAAGGGAGGAAGTTAAGGGGTTAGGCTTACTGAGGACTTTCCAAAACCTAGGCATTATCCATAGGTTGAGGGAGTACTTGGGGGACAACATGGTCTTCAGTGAAACATGTTGCCATTCTTTCTCCTTTTAAAAGCAATGAGTCAAATTTGGGTTCTGCTAAATGTACGTTAGTAAAGAGAAAAAAAAAAACAGCCAAATATGCAGCTGTCATGAACATACTGTTCTGTAACACTAGGTAGTTGTGTACCGCATCCTTTTTTCTTAAATTTTGACATTGTTACATGTCCCCCGTGGCAATACTCCGATTACTATTCCTCTTTTTGACAATTGGCATTAACCCCAAAAAAGCAACAAATTGATATCAGAATTTTTCCCCCTACAGATTTTTAATGGGGCTCAGAGAAAAAAAAAAAGTGTACATTTTCTCAATTTCAAGAACACACAGGGCCGGCCCTACCATGGGACCCGATGGTACCTCGGTCCCAGGCGGCACTTTAAAGGGGGTGGCAAATTGCCGCCCACCAGCCAGCTAGCCCGTTCCCCTGCGCTGCTTATCCCATTGCGAGCAGGGCCAGTGTTCTGCCGAGAAAGGTCCCGGCATTTTTAAAATGCATGCCTTATGGCGCCAGCCTAGGGGGCGGTTGGGGCTGTGAAGACATCCCTGACAGACCACTCTATCCCCAGCCTGCAGTGCCGCCCTAGCAGCTGCAGTGAGAAGATGAGAGGAGAGAGCCGGGACGAGGAGCAGCTGGCCGGAAGTGCTGCATGTTTAGTGGAACTGGCTGGGGTAGATGATATGGAAGCCCTGCATCATGTAACTACGGGCTTGCCACGATATCTGCTCCCGCCGCCCCCCCTCCTCCTGGTCTCTCAGGGATCTGTTGTGGGAGGACTGGCAGGCAGCAGCGCCACTCTCCAGTCCTGGAGTAAAGTTTACCACCACCTTCGCTGGCTCAGGTATAGTGGAAGCTCATTGCTGCAGCCTGCACCCATTCACAAGAAACAAAAATTTACTCTGCTGTCAGTTTATAGTGCATTGCACTGTGTACAGAGGGAACTGATATGTGTGTGTGTGTGTGTGTGGGGGGGGGGGGTAGGTGTGCAGGGGGGTACAGATATGTGTGTGTGTGGGGGGAACAGGTGTGCAGGGGGTACAGATATGTGTGTGTGTGGGGGGGTACAGGTGTGCAGGGGGTACAGATATGTGTGTGTGGGGGGGGGGGACAGGTGTGCAGGGGGTACAGATATGTGTGTGTGGGGAGGGGGGGCAGGTGTGCAGGGGGTACAGATATGTGTGTGTGTGGGGAGGGGGGGCAGGTGTGCAGGGGGTACAGATATGTGTGTGTGTGGGGGGGGTACAGGTGTGCAGGGGGTACAGATATGTTTGTGTGTGGGGAGGGGACAGGTGTGCAGGGGGTACAGATATGTGTGTGTGGGGAGGGGGGGCAGGTGTGCAGGGGGTACAGATATGTGTGTGTGTGTGTGTGTGGGGAGGGGACAGGTGTGCAGGGGATACAGATATGTGTGTGTGGGGGAGGGGTACAGGTGTGCAGGGGGTACAGATATGTGTGTATTGGGTACAGAGGGTGAACAGATATGTGTGTGTGTGTGTGTGTGTGTGTGGGGAGGGGACAGGTGTGCAGGGGATACAGATATGTGTGTGTGGGGGAGGGGTACAGGTGTGCAGGGGGTACAGATATGTGTGTATTGGGTACAGAGGGTGAACAGATATGTGTGTGTGTGTGTGTGTGTGTGTGAGGGGAGGGGGGAAACGGATGTGCAGGGGGGTGTTTTTACACTTGAATATTGATTTACACACATATATAGTGCCATGACCAGTTCTCTTTATACTCCTATACATGAATAGAGCCATAACACATCCTTTTTATTGAGCCATGACATGTGCTTTTATACTCCTATATACACATGTATAGAGCTCTGATGGGTCCTTTTATACTCCTACATGCATGTATAGAGCCATGACAGGTCCTCTTTATATTCCTACATACATGTATTGAGCCATGACATTTCCTTTTACACTCCTATACACACGTATAGTGCCATGACCGCTCCTCTTTATAGTCCTACACATGAATAGAGCCATACCAGATCCTTTTTATAGAGCCATGACAGGTCCTATTTATACTTCTATATACATGTAAAGAGCCATGACAGGTCCTCTTAATTTATCATGATATACAATTATGAATGTGGGGGCCTTTTGGTGGGCGACTGGGCGTGTTTTTTTTTTGGAGGGGGGGGGGCAGCATTTAATTCTTGGTACCAGGCAGCACAATGTCTTGGACCAGCACTGAGAACACAGGTAGATTCGCTCATTCCTATCCGGGAAAGAATTATCACTACTGTTTTGCAGAGAAAAGGCCGACATCTGGGCTGCCTGTAAAGGGCACGATTACACACAATTGGCCATTACAAAAAGCATGACGGATATTTTTCCTAAACCTTTCTCCTAACCATGATCAGAGAACAGGTAAATTGCTCTGTACAAAACACGTTTGCTATGTAGCATTTAGCATTTTGAAAAAAGTAAAACTTCTTGCACTGCTACCACCAGTTTTTTTGCAGGTCGTTTTGTTTTCCTTGTGCAATTTTAGTAATAGGAGTTCTTTAGGCAAAGCAGGAAAGAGGGCATTTAAAGCAACATTTTAAACATTACCTGGCAATGAGGTAATTTAGGGATAACCTCAAAATAGCTAAAAATAAAAACATAGGAATGGCCCAGCCATGCCATACAGCATTCATGTAAATCTAAGAAAAAAAATAAAAAAGACAGAAAAAAAAAATTATGCAACATAAAATGTCAAGAAAGACACAGAACATATTGACGAGTATGAGCCACTGATAATTCAAATGTCCAAATATTCCATAAATGATTTAGCTGGTTAGTTCTCAGAGTAGTGCATTAGGTGTATACGTACACAGAAAGTACTGTATTTTCAGAGTAAAAAAGTGAGCGTTATACGCCAATAGAGTGTAAACTGTGCCTGCGTGTTATAAACAGGGGGCTGTGGAATTTTTTTTTCCTGAAACTTCTCTTAAAGTTAGGGTGCGTGTTATACGCCTGTGTGTGTTATACGCCAATAAATACGGTATATGCACAGATCGGGTAATAGATCAGATTTTAAGAGGTCATCCAAGGCTATTAACATACAGTATATTTAATCCTATGAATAAGTTAAGTTTAAAAATCCACTGGAAAAAACTGAATATCGTAAACTCATACTTTTCAAATATAATAATGGTTTGAATTGACTTGTGATAAAGCAGCTACTCCTTTAATTGAACAGTAATACAAAATTACACAGCCTATATTACAAAGCCTATACTGCCTTTTAGGAAAGATTCAAGCTCTTTGTTATGCTGTTTCCCAATGCATGTTTAAATCAGACTGGTTGCTCTGGGTCTAATGCAGGCTGACTGACACAGTTTCCCTTCTGACACACAAGTCAAGCTCTGTTGAGTTTATTTGAATTGTGGAATTTTAAAAATGTTTAGATGGGAACAGCAAACCTGAAATAAAAGAAATGGATTTTAAGAACAAAAGCAAACCTTTGTAGAAATGCTATGGTAACCACAGCGCGGTAAGGATACCACTGCTGGTACACATTCTGACCTAGGGTGACATACTATGGGTGTCTAAGAGCCCATTCACACAGGGGCAACACGACTTCCAGCGCGATTTTATGAGGCAACTCAGACACGACCTGAGAATGAATCACAGCGCGACCTGGAGCTATTTACAAGGCAACTCCAAGTTGCCTGCAGGACAGGAGACATTCCAGTGGCCAATCAAACAAGAATCAGCTCTGTGGGAGGGAGGGGGGAGGGAGAGGTTTGCCTGATAAATGTATGTTTTCTTCCTGGAGAGTTGCTCCTATTAAGACCGTGAGAGGCGACTCCCATTGAAATGAATGGTTACAGGTCGCCTAGGAGTCGGATTGAAGTAGTACAGGAACCTTTTTTGAAGTCGGAGCGACTGCAGTAGTGTGCATAAGGACGGCTCCATTAACTTACATTGATTTCTTCAGCCAGCGCGACTAGGGGCGACCTGGGGCGATTTGGAGTCGGATCCAAAGACGCCCCTGTGTGAATGGGCTCTAAAAGGCAGGATTGGGCAGAGCCCTCTAAAAAGGATATTTTCGTTTTAGGATTTACAAGAATGCGGTTAGTATAAAAAATAAAAAAAAACTGCCGCTGCCACTGCCAACGTGTTTTTGTTGGTTTAAGTTCCAGGGCTGTCGTCTTCACATATCTTTGTTAGCTTTTGAGTCACTAACCTTGTGTTAAAATATGCTAATTCTTGTTCTGGGTCAGTGACGCTATGTAGTGAAGTATAAATAGGAGTGACTGCATTGAAGCATACAGCTTCAGATGCAAGTCAGCAATATTTGTTTCCATTCAAACCTCTGCTCTCTTTTTTAGTGCTTACAGCTTTCAATAGAATGAGCAAAATATGTTCAAATCGATGGCACAATAGAAATGTGTAACTTACAACAATTTGACAGAACTGCATTGGCATTTAAAAAATGTTACATAATGCTAGTATGATTACTTACAATAAAGGCAATAGCAGAAGTGTAGACAGAATGCCAGTCTGATAAGGCAGAAAGGTTCTTTACAAAATTTGTAACTGGTTTGGCACCTCGCTCTAGAAGAGGAAAATTGTGTTTAGCATTTCATATATATATAAAAAAATAGGCACTTTTTTTTTATTTATTTAAAAGTAAAATCATTTTAGTCCATTGAGGGACACAGCTGGTTAGCAGGGACTTGCTCAGACAGGCATACTAAAACGTACATTTGTGGGAAGGGGCGTGTTTGCTCACACAGGATGCTCAACTGTACCGTTCATCCACCTGCAGGCGGTCCCAATCATGTCAAATGGGGCAGACATGACATGGACACAGCTGCTGCTCCAAATTCGACATCATGTGCCTGAACTCGCATTGTCTGCGTTTGGGGACATGCTCTTCACTGATGTCAAAATTGGGAGCAGCGGCTGTGTCCATGCAGTTGCTGCATCCCAACTGACAGGAATAGGACTGCCTGGATGTGGATATATGGAACACCCGGGCATCCTGTGGGGGGGGGGGGGGGGGGCAAACCAAGCCTTTTGCACAGGTGTCTGCTTTAGTACACCTGTGTGAACAATGCCTACGAGATCAAGGGTTATACTGCTACCTACAGGTGACATGAACATGAGGCACACAGAAAACTGAAGGCCAACCCCCTTAAGGCTAAAATTATTAACACCTGTTCAGTTGTAGCAAGTAGACCACAAAAAAACAGCACTTTTGGGTCGGTCGGAGCAGTGTCCTTCAATAGACTTCAAGATAAGGATTTAAGTATAACAATTCTATTTTCATCTGTTATGTAAAGGTAGCTTGGGATATCATATTTACCATAACTAACTCTGTCTGTGCTGTGCGATCACATTATCAATTGTAATCTAGAACTGAACACAGTCTGTGCTAACAAAGGGTTAAAGATCTAGTGGCTGTCCTTGTATGTTAATGAGGAAAAACTGTGTCCCTCTTTCTCAATGGGGAAATATTGCAGCGCCAGAACAGCGATACAAGGAAGACGCTCCGAGGCAACATGGCGGCGGAGGGGAACGAGGAGCGCTTCGATCTCAGGTAAGTGCCACATAATGAGCTAGTATGCTATGCATACTAGCTCATTATGCCTTTCTCTTGCAGGGTTTTTTAATGTAGAAAACATGTGCTAAAATGCAGGTTTCACTTATACAGTATGTTACCACCACTTTGATTGTATTAAATTAGCATTTTCTTCAATATACGCAATGTCAATAATACGATCCTAATATAAAAAAAAAAAATATGTAAACTTCAAAACGCATGCTTTTTATTTAAAGTGTTACTAAACCCTGCATTCAATAGATCTGGTCTCTTACAGTACACAGAACATGGAAATGCATTTCTTTTAGTAAAAATAAACTGCCAAATACCTTTTCTCATTTACAGTATACAGCAGTCTTGTGACTTCTAGTAGTGTCTGCTTAAAGCTTGCAGGAGGAGCTTTTATACTGCACTGGCTGACCTATCAGGATGCAGGACAGTGCTTATTGGCCCTGTGCTGATGACAAACTCGCCCAAGAAAAAAAAAAAAAAAAAAATAACAAACAAACACTATGGAGCATGTGCAGCCCAACTCCAGTAACTGTCTTATCCGGACATGTTTTGGGGGCAATGCAAGAGGGTAGGATCTGTGCATATAGGATCAAACAGTCTTTTTACACAATGCAGATTACCCCTTAGGTTCCACAGTGAGTATAACAAGAATGCTTTACTGCATATACAGGCTGATTTTACTGTTGTGGGTTTAGAAACACTTTAAAACTGGATACACACTATGCAACTGTTAAATTTCCTTTAGATTTACCTCCAACTATGGTAAGTCAGCGACAATAATAGAGAACGTTACAAAGTCACTGAATACATTTTTAGGTTACTAAATTAAAATCACCTTCCTGATCCAATAAAACCACACCAGCATAACAAGCACTCATCTTGTGATTTCAGCATCAAAGGTAAATGCCAGTACTTACTTAACCGTCTCATATTTTCTGTTAACCTAAAAACAAATTAACATGTTTTAATTATATTGACATTAACATAATGCATAATAATCTTTTCTAGACCATGCAATTAAATTAAAACACATAGTTAATGTAGCACACAGACCCCCTTTTACCTGCCTGCTTCGGCTCCTCGCAGAAAGAAGGGGCACACCATGCCACAAGCCCGTACCCTCCTGTAATAAGAGGTTGAGCGGTGTTGTTGATGGGTCTTTCACAGTCAGGATAACCAGAAGATGTTTCTCACCTCTGTGCATACATACAGAGATAAGTCCTTGTTCCCCCCCCCCCCCCCCCAGTAACTGAAATGTCCACACTCGCTATAACTCCAACACAGAGTTTATTTTCTCTTTTAGTAGAACAGTCTCTGATAGGAAAGAGGTTGAAGTAAAGACAGGACAGCATAAGATATGGGAGAGGTCCAGGCACAATCTCAATCACTTCACTGTTCGGCTTCTCGAACAGACTCAGCCTCAAATGGATAGTCTACTTAGGACAAGACTAGCAGCCAAATGACACTCCAACTCTACCCAAGGCCTCTGCCACAGACCTGGTGAACTCGGTCCCTGCCACAGACCTGGTGAACTCGGTCCCTGCCACAGACCTGGTGAACTCGGCCTCAGTTTAGGGAGAAGACGTCCCTCCGGAGAGTTACTGGGACCCTTCCTTCACTGTGACTTCAGCACCAGTCCCTCGGAACGGTTCCTCCCCTCTTCCAAGATACGGGTCCCCTCGCAAGGCGGCACCCTGAGACTCCTCGATCCCCGGTGGGCTCCAGATGAAGGTGCTGGGCCCAGGCCTCTGTTGCAGCCCCAGGACTAAAGGTGTCTGGGACTGATCCACCGACCACGAACTGCAGACCCACCCCTGGGCCAAAGGTGCCATGGGCAGACAGGAACAAGAACCCTGGGGTAGGACCCCCGACAACGAACCCTCAACAGGCAGCGTCTGCCCCTTTTATATCCTCTGCCAGCATGCCCAGCAGGTAGACCACACCCACTGGATGGCTGCCTAGAGGGGACCCACTATCAGCGGTTCAACCCTGGCCCACCATGGCAGCGCCACCTGCAGGCCACAGGGAACTGTACACCAATACTCCACCTGTAAAACAAAATGGTTGCAAGAACTCTAACAATTAGGGTGTTTGGGTACAACTACCACCCAAACACTTCCCCTAAATTCATCACCCCGCTACATGAATTTTCAATTTATACTTTAGGATGGGGAAAAAATAAAGGTAGATTCTTATGCAACACTCCCAACTTTAACTACATAAATCACATTCTAAGACATTAGTACTATAAACCATGTTCTCAGCTAAAATGAGTTTAAAAATCGTAGGTTTATATGTGAATAACTGCAAGAAAACCAGATAGGTTTTCGTTTTTCACTAAACATGGATCCCTAAATTAGAACAAGGAGATGTATGCCATTTACTTTTTGCTTTGCAAACAGTGCAACACGCTCTGGCTCAATTTTCAACGAATTTTTTATGTTATTGGTCTTTCAGCATCACAAAAACCTTGGGAGCCGTATGTATTGTCACTGCATGCAGATAGTACTGACATCTCGTCTCTCTTATAATCATGAGATACACATCATTAAAAAGGTACATTATTACACGGGTTCTGTATACCACAAACCGTTTGGGCCAGTTCACACCATAGTAATGCAGTTCAGATGCGTTCCTGATGAATTTATGCATTCGTGTTTTTGACACGTTTCCGGTGCCTTTTTTAATTGTTTCCATTGCATTTTTTCCCCCCATCTTTCTTCACCTTAAATAGGGATTGAGCATTTTTGATGCTTTTTACCGCATTCCAGTACAGTTCAGTGCAAACAAAATGCAGCACATTCTACTTTTTTTCTGAAACTGGAACTGACCGCACTGGTGTGAACTATACCATTGGAAGCCATATAACCTACAATCCATGCATTTCTGATGCAGAAAAAAATGCACTGACTGCATGTGGTGTGAACCGGCCCTAAATTTTAGCTTTAGGCTGTATTTCCATCCATCAAGTCAGGAGATTTAAAGTCTGTGCTGGTGGTCATTTGCATTAGAATTTGTTTTTCTTCTCATAAATCAATGCAAAGGCAGAATGAAGCAGGTTGATGCAGCTTAAAAGGTCTATTACAGGTTAAATGCACCTGTCAACATACTGTGAATATCACCAAAGCATCTCAAATTGAGGTCAATAATACAGTGCTCTACTCCCTCCTCTCTCAAGTCTGTTGATTGAACAGTGAAAGACCAGCACCAGAAAGAGGACGTCATCCCTTTGCCCTCTCCTATTAGCATGTACCTTATCAACACATGTGCATGCAGTCCACACAAATAGCTACCAGCCTCTCCCTTAGAAATAAGGATGATAAAAATAACTTGCCGTACTCACTGTAAAAAAAAATCAAGTTCACTGAGGAAAACATTTGGGTTATAATCTCACCTACAGGACCATTTGGAGGCCGGTGCTCTGTCGAAAAATGCCCCCTATTGAGAAATGCCCGGCCGGAACTGCGCATGCGCAGCACGGAGCCGCCAAACATCTATATCTCTCTGCCAACATTGAAAAACCCGGCCTTCAGACACGTGTAGGAAGAATAGCAGAGATATATTTGTTTAGGAGATGTGTTTGAGTTTCGTGAAAAATTCCGCCCCCATCTTAGCGGCACTGCACTGCCATCATTACAAAACACGCCCCCTTCATGTAGGCATCCGCCCCTCACACGCGCCCATCATGAACAAATTCGCCCCTTGCAGACTTGCACGAGCATCGGGAGCATGTGGCACAATTTCGGCTATTGTGCGCAGGCGCCATCTACAGCTGATCGAAAATTCAGATGTGCGGCAGCTCCGTACTGCGTATGCGCTGCGCATGCCCAGTTCCGGCGCGGCATTTCTCGACAGGACACCGGCAAAAACAGGTGGCCAGCATGGTTAAAAATCTCCCACTTCAAGCATGCCATTTTAAGCATGCCAAGAGCAAAGACCGTAAATGGAAGAGTGAGGGGTGAAACCACGTTAGCCTCAATTATCTCAAAGAAAATAATTTTAAGACTAGTACATTGAGGGACACAGGATTCAGAGATATTTGAGATGTCCAAAAGAAGTCCAACTGAGGGGTGGGAAACACCACAAGCAAAAAGCTGTAAGAGAAGGCAGACCGAATTTCGTTTCCCTAAGCTTAGACGTTAAGGTGGAACAACTTCATCCTGCATGAATTTGAGACTCTCCATCACAGAGTCTTGGCAACTGAAAGCTCAGAAATGCTAAGGCTGTAGGCAGATCAGATAACGAATCTGAAGGAAAAGGGTGTTAAGGAATGCGTATGTCTTTTGTGGCCCAAGTCAGCAAATAATGCATTTGGCTCATAAAATTCGGCATAACTGCAGCAAATTCTTCCCAGGTTAAATCTGAGGGACCCAAAACCAATAGAGCCAAGGAGGATTCAAAGGACTCGAGCTTCCTTTTATGTTAGATGAGGTCTTCATTAAAACGGAAAAAAAAAAAGAAAAAATAAGAAGATTTGAATTAAAAGAAAAAAGGGCGGGCAAATACATCGGTCTAAGTGAAGAAGTTCCTCATCCTCTTAGGACACTAGCAAAAAAAAAGGTGGAGGGGTTACACTAGGCTGGTCATTTGTTTAGCAGTCTCAAAGCAATTCTCCGGTGCTCAAGTAGTGGGCCTGAGGATGCATAGTACAAATAGCTTCTTTCTGCGCAAATGGCCTTGCTGCCCACCTTGGGACAATGGGTATCCTTTAGAACTGTAAGACAATAGCAAATACACTGACCTAGCACATTAACATAAATTTTATGCCAAATAAAAACAAATGGTTGTACTCGCATACAAATGTAGTATAAAAGGCATAACATAGCGCAAGCTGATGCGAGCAGTCACTCTCAGGTCAGGTGTAAAGAACCGGTATTGCCGGTATTGCCGGAAGACCAGCTGGTGTTATGACTGGCTGACGCATTTCGAGGGAGAACACTTTTCTTCAGAGCCAAAGTAATGAATGACCGACCTCTCCTCACAACTACACATGCTCACAAGCATGTGTCCAATTGTGCCTGGCGACAAAAGGGCCACACCTCCCGCACACAGAAAGCAGGGAGGAAGGGAAAAACTGTGTCTCTACAGTACGTTAGGTTCATTTGTTAGTCATCGGATATGCTCGCACATACATGGAAGCTCAGTGGCGTTTTACCATTCCCCAAATTTATAAGTCCTCTATGCAAGTGTAAAAATATGCTAGGGGAACGAACATGGTTTATTTAATGAGGTATTTTAGTCTGACCTGATGTAGGAAGGTGGTTTCCAAATGCCTTTTGTGATCCTTTTATCCTTGTAATCCTTCTGTAGAATGTCCCATAATTTGTGGGTGCTCCTTTTTATAAAGGGAATTTTTTTGGGGCTGTTGTAGTGCCTCTGGCATGTATGGAACACACGCAATAGCACCACAACCTGGAAAGGCGGGTTGATAGTCGCTCCACCAGCAACTTCCGGCATCCGCTGTGTCACTTCCAGTTGACGGGTGACGCAATATCCTGGCTATTCCTTGCTCGGACGGACCGCTCAGCAGAGTAACCCTCAGTTATGGGCACAAAGTGTGCACCACCTAGGCGCCCTAGTATTAGTGGTACCCAAAGGCTTTGTGTAATACCACTGGTCAGCTTCCAGATATGTTGCCGATGTCACACTGAACTAATGCTGTGACAAATGTATATGCCATAAAAGGTTTAGAAAGTCACAGATGCCATACCGAGTGATTTGGATAGTGGTAAATAAACAGCAAAAACTCTGCACCAGAGAGGCTGTCTGGATCTTTACTTTGGGATCCCTCACTCCAAAAGGCCTCAGTGAAGAAATCGAATTACATAGTGTGGTCTAACACAGAGTTCCTCTCAGACTTTGCTTATAGCCCATCCAGTCAAGTGGGTTCCTTTATAGTTTACAGCGTATAGTTTATAGATTTAAAACTACAGGTGTAAACAACATTTTAGCCCTGCCTTTCACAATCCAGCACAATGCTGTTTTACCCTCTCACATCTAGAATATTTGCATGTTAAGCCCTAGTTCCTGCTACCCCATTAAGATGGGTTACATGCATCTAGGAGTGATGGTTGATCTAGATATGTACATAAACGGCAATAAATACACATATAGTCATATGCATATATCATTGTTATCACGTTTTAAAAACGGATTCCTCCTTTCTACTCCAAACATCAAGGTGTTCTCTCTCTTGATAAGAGAAGATAGATGGAAGCCACTATTAGGACATCACCCAGGGAAGAGAGTTGAGAATATAAGGATGTTGTTAACCCCACCCCCTTGGATCAAAAAAGAAGACACCTCTGGTCCCACATCGAAATAAAAAATATGAGTGCATAATCTTAGAACAAATACAGCCACATGCTTGCACGGGAAAAGATATATGCTCTATAACAAATAGGGGCCCACAGTTTAATGCGTTTAAATACACACATGCATTATCGGGCACCCCCCATGTGCTTGGGCAGGTTTGCATGTATGGAAATGCATGCGTCCATGTGTATACATGAGCACGTTCGTGTGTGGGCGCACATGCACGCATGGGTGAATGCATGTGCGTGCATGCACCACGTACAGGATTATGGCTTTATTTTTTGTACTCTTCCATCTCCAAAAGTACAGTCATTTTACATTTGCATCAATGATATATACAGTGGAACCTTGGATTACGAGCATAATCCATTGCAGGAGAACACTAGTAATCCAAAGCACTCGCATATCAAAGCAGGTTTCCCCACAGAAGTCAATGGAAACAGAGATAATTAGTTCCACACTGACTTCTATGGCATGCAATACTGCATGTGGCCAGAGGTGGGGACGGGGGTGCCGGAGCAACTCGTTAATACTCGGAGATCGTTCGGCTCCACTCGGAAAAGGAGTATTTCTGAGTGTTTCAGAGTATTTCCGCCCCCACGCATCTGGCCAAATGCGCTACTGCACACCGCATGCGCTACTGCACTTGCTAGTTTTGCGAGACACTCGCAAACCGAGTCCGGATTTTTGAAAAATAATTGCTCTTATTGCAAAACGCTCGTTAACAGGGTTACTCGCAATCCGAGGTTCCACTGTATATATTTTTTATTTTATCTTTATCTATGGCTATGCATATATTAAGGACTTTTCCATAGTGTTTTATTTGATATATATATTGTGGTATGCAAAACCCAAAGTTTAGGGCATATCCATGTCTCACAACATTAGTTCAGTGTGGCATTAGCAACATATCTGGAAGCTGACCAGTGGTATTACACAAAGTCTTTGGGTACCACTAATCCTAGGATGCCTAGGTGGTGCACACTCTTTGTGCCCATAACTGAAGGTTAATGTGCTGGGCGGTCCGTCCGAGCAAGGAATAACCGGATATTGTGTCACCCGTCAGTCAGAAGTGATGTGGCGGACGTCGGAGGTAGCGGGTGGAACGCATATTCACACGCACTTCCGGGTTGTGGTGCGTTGGGGTGTTTTCCACACACGCCAGAGGCACAACATCCCCAAAAAAAGTTTCCCTTTATAAAAAGGAGCACACACAAATTATGGGACATTCTACCCCCTTACAGAAGGATTATAAAAGACATTTGGAAACCACCTTCCTACATCAGGTCAGACTAAAATACCTCATTAAATAAACCATATTTGTTCCCCTAGCATATTCTTACACCTGCACAGAGGACTAAAAAAATTGTAGAATAGTAAAACATCACTGAGTTTCCATGCATGTGCGAGCATTTCCGATGGCCAACAAAACCCAACATGTACTATAGAGACATTGTTTTTCCATTCCCCCTCTGCTTTGTGTGTGTGTGGGGGGGGGGGGGGGAGAGCCCTTTTGTGAGTGGGCACAACTAGACACATGCTTGTGTGGGTATATATAGGTTGTGAGGAGAGGTCGGTCATGCATCACTTTGGCTCTGAAGAAGAGGGTTCTCCCTCGAAATGTGTTAGCCAGTCCTACCACCACCTGGTCTGCCGGCGATACCGGTTTACACCTGACCCGAGAGTGACTGCTCACATTAGCTTGTGCTGTGTTATGCCTTTATACTACATCCATTGTTGTTTTTAGCTGGGGAAAAAAATGTATGTTGGTAATACGCTAGGTCGGTGCGCCCTTCTTTTACAGTGTCCAAATCATCCTGCACAGGGCAGTAGAACTCAAATGTCTCTAAATCCTATGTCCCTTAATGAATGCAAAAGAAAATAATAAATAAAATCATATTAAGGCATGTTGAATTTGATAAATGTGGCTTGGTTTAAATGAAGGACAAGATTTTACCTCCTTGCACTCAATGGTTCTTCTGTTTCCACGGTGCGCTCTTCCGGCTGAAATCTGAAATCCTCAATGTATTCTCCAAATCGGTCATAAAGCCATTTTTGAACTCTGGAGCACATGGTTTGCTTTCTGGGCTTATCTGAGAAAGAGGAAGTGGGAACATCACCTGCCACTGTCAGCTACATCTTACTTTAAAAAAACTTGAATTCAATGGTGTACCCAACTGCCACCCAATTACAAAGTTTAAATATGGAGCTGTACTCCAAATGCATTATCTAGAATGCAAAACAAGCAGTTAGGGAGATTGGCTGCAAGAGAATAGGAACCATTACCGGTGTTACATTTAGATTTTTTTCCTCAAAAGGTTTTAAGGTGGGACTGATATTTTTCAACACAACAGACTCAATTCCCAAAACTATAATGCTAGGTACAGTCATTGCCAAAAATATTGGCACCCCTGCAGTTCTGTCAGATAATGCACCACTTTGCCCAGAAAATTGTTGCAATTACAAACGTTTAGGCATTCTCGTGTTCATATCTTTTGTTTGTATTGGTAAGACACAAAGTGGAGAAACAAAAAAACCAAATCTGAAACACTCCATGCAAAACTCCAAAAATGGACTGGACAAAATTATTAGTATCCTCAATTTAATATTTGGTAGCACACCCCTTGGAAAAAATAACTGAAAACAAACGCTTCCTGTAACCATCAATGAGTTTTACACCTCTCTACTGAAATTTTGGACCACTCTTTTGCCAACTGCTCCAGGTCTCCCAGAGTGGAAGGGTTTCTTTTCCCAGTTGCTTTTCTGAGAGCTCTCTACAGGTGCCCTATGGGATTTAGATCTGGACTGGCCCAGTTCAGTACTCTCCAGCACTTTGACAAACAATTCCTGGGTGCTTTTTTTGACGTGTGCTTTGGGTCATTGTTCTGCTGTAAGACCCATGACCTCTGATGGAGACCCAACTTTCTGACACTAGGCCCTACATTGCATCCCAGAATTCTTTGGTAGTCTTCAAAATTTCATAATGCCATGCATACGGTCAAGACATTCAGTGCCTAAAGCAGCATAGCAACCCCCAAACATCAGTGAATCTCCACCATGTTTGACTGAAGGGACTGTATTATTTCTCAGGCCTCATTTCTTTTACTGAAAACACTGGGCTTTACCAAAAATCTGTCATTTTGTTTCATCTGTCCACAGCACATTCTCCCAAAAGGATTTTGGCTTCTTCAGGTAAGTTTTGTCAAACTCTAATTTGGCTTTATGTTTCTGTGTCAGCAGTGGGGTCGTCCTGGGCCTCCTACCATAGCGTTCCTTTTCATTCAGATAGTGATTGTGTAGTGCGAGCTGACACAATTGTACCTGTGCCTGAAGGTCAGCTTGAATTGGTCTGGAAGTTGATCTGAGTTCTTTATCCAACATTCGAACAAGCCTTTGTTGCAATCTTTGATCAATTTTTCTCTTTCGTCCAGGGAGATTAGCTACGGTGCCATGGGCTTTAAACTTCTTGTTGTGCACAGGGGACACAGGAACAATAAGATCTCTGGATATGGACTTGTAACCTTGAGATTGTCCATGCTTTTTGCACAATTTTTGTTCTCGAATCCTCAGACAATTCTTTGCTGCTCTTTCTATTCTCCATGCTCCGTGTGGCACACAGAGACACACAACAGAAAGGTTGAGTAAATTTTTTACCATTTTTTGCTGGTTGCCGGTATGATTTCTATATAGTACCTATTAATTGATACAGGTGAGTTTAATTACAAAATTACAGGAGCATCACAAACTTGGAATGCAAATCTTCCTTACAATTTTGAAAAGGAGCCAATCATTTTGTCCAGTCCATTTTTGGAGTTGTGTGTCGAAGTTGTCAGATTTGGCTTTTTGTTTCTCCACTTTTTTGCATCATACCAATACAAACAAAATAAACAAACATAATAATGCCTAAACATTTGTAATTGCAACAATTTTCTAGGCAAAATGGTGCATTATCTGACAGAAATGCAGGGGTGCCCATATTTTTGGCCATGACTGTATTAAGCCATAGTGCCTATTCTTTTCAGCAATGATGGCTGAAAATGGTCACATGGCTAAAAATAAGGATTGCCAAGGCAAATAACACAGTCTTATATCCCCCTTTTAAAAATCTTAATTGGGTGTCTATGCAAATCTGGATTTAAACAAGAAAAAAAAAAAGTCTCCATTTTAAGATGGTGGATTTAGTTAAAGATTGGGAGATTGCATTTCATCTTTCTTCTATGCTTGCTGTACAAGATGATAAATGTAATTTACATTTGATTGCTATACAGCAGGGGAAGGGCTTTACCAAGGCTCTGAACAGCATGGACTGGGATCCAGGGCCTACCCAGGCCGATAGAAAAAAAAAACTACATGCTATAAGGAAACATGGGAATGCTCGATTTTTGATATTATTGTTGGTGGTTGGATCACCATTATTCAACCTTAGAGGTTAACTTTAAACCAATGCAGATACAGACAACAAATAACTCTGGCTGTATGGTTTAGGATATGGTGAGCATATCATCAGCCCTCCTAGCTTTACATGTGAGACATTTAAAAAAATAAAAAATAAAAGTAAAAAAAGGTTAGATTTACAGGTTTCTAATAAATATTTTAGCATCATCATCAGAAAATATAGTTGCTTGAAACAATGGGGTTAATTTACTAAAACTGGAGAGTGAAAAATCTGGTGCAGCTGTGCATGGTAGCCAATCAACTTCCAGGTTTTAGCCTAGGTTCACATTGCTGCAGGTTAGAAATCCTGCGAGTTCAGCAACTGGGTTCCTGCACGGATGTCTATACAAATCGTCCCCCCCGAAATCACCAAAAGTAGTACAGGAACTACTTTTGGGAATCGGTGTGGCACCACAAAGTCAGCGCCGCACCGATTCGGACGGTGCCATTGCAGACAATAGCCGCTGATTAGGCATGGGATTTGACAAATCTTACCAATGTGAACCTAGGCTTATTGTCAAAGCTTAATTGAACAAGCTGAAGTTAGAAACCGATTGGCTCTCAGGCACAGCTGCACCAAATTTTGCACTCTCCAGTTTTAGTAAATCTACTCCAGTGTTCATTAAATGTTAATCACCGAAATAATGCTTTTATGCATCTCACTGCAGAAATACCTGAGCCATTGTTCTGAGACTGTCCCCTTGATAGTTGCTGTGTGGTAGATTCTTCAGTCCTAGAAAAAAAAAAAAAGAGTAATGCATCTTTAAAATCTTGCAGTTAGGCGTGCTGTGCACACAAATCCATTGTGGATTTCAAAAAGTGCGATAGACGAGCTGATTTTTAATCAACAATGGAAAACAGATGCCTGCATAATTTTATCAAGATTCGTACACTCATTGTGAAATTAAAGCCCTGCTAAAAACAGAACTACACAAACCAAAAATTATATTTAATTTCTTTATTAGTATTCAAAAGTAAACTCCCCCATCCATCCATGTCTCCATGCTTGATTTTGCTGACAAATCACTTTGAAAAACACCCCCTAGCATTCCTGGCCATGGCCATCCTGCGTAAGGGTAGATGATTAATGTGGCATGCAAGTTTAAAACAAGTAAATATGAAGTAAAATTCAGTTTTAAAGGAGAAGTTCACCTTTAGGCCCCATGCACACGAGACGCTGTTATTTGCTGTTGAACGCGCGTTCAGAGGCAGTTGGACGCTTTTTTCAACTGCTCCTGAACCCATTCAATGTTATCCTATGTGTCCATGCACACACTCTCGTTTTTTGGCGTTTACAAGCAGTTGCGTTTAACCTCGTTTTTCCAGAAGCAAAAAAATGGGTTCAGACGCAAAAGTTTTCCACGTTTCAGACGCTAAACGCCGCTAAACGCGGCTAAACGCGGTACCGGCGTTTTGCCGCGTTTGCGTTTATAAGCGTTTTTAAAGGTGACCTATTTTTTAACATTAGAAATCTCAAAAATTATGGCAAATGATGAAAAACTATTAAAAAATATAAAAGAAAACTGTAATTGCTTGCATTGCATTGTGGACAATCTACAACTTGTGGCAGGTAACGTGGCAAGTGGACAATCAACAACTTGTGTCAGGTGATGTGGCCAGGTGACGTGGCCAGTGGACAATCCACAACTTGTGTCAGGTGATGTGGCCAGGTGACGTGGCAGGTGACGTGGCCAGTGGACAATCCACAACTTGTGGCAGGTGATGTGGCAAGTGGACAATCCACAACTTGTGGCAGGTGACGTGGCCAGGTGATGTGGCAGGTGGACAATCCACAACTTGTGGCAGGTGACGTGGCCAGTTGACGTGGCAAGTGGACAATCCACAACTTGTGGCAGGTGACGTGGCCAGTGGACAATCCACAACTTGTGGCAGGTGACGTGGCCAGGTGACGTGGCCAGTGGACAATCCACAACTTGTGGCAGGTGCAATGGCCAGGTGACGTGGCAGGTGACGTGGCAGGTGACGTGGCAGGTGACGTGGCACGTGGACAATTTACAACTTGTAGCAGGTAACGTGGCCAGGTGACGTGAAAGGTAACATGGCCAGGTGACGTGGCAAGTGGACAATCCACAGCTTGTGGCAGGTGACGTGGCAGGTGACGTGGCCAGGTGACGTGGCCAGGTGACGTGGCAAGTGGACAATCCACAACTTGTGGCAGGTGACGTGGCCAGGTGACGTGGCAGGTGACGTGGCAAGTGGACAATTCACAACTTGTGGCAAGTGACGTGGCACGTAATGTCGCCAGGTGACGTGGCAAGTGGACAATCCACAACTTGTGGCAGGTGACGTGGCCAGGTGACGTGGCAAGTGGACAATCCACAACTTGTGGCAGGTGATGTGGCAAGTGATACGCTAAATTCAAGTACACTGCTGCTCTCTCAGCTGCTGCTACTCACTCTGGTCTCACAGACTGGCTGAAATGGTTAAAATTTACTGTTTTTTGAGCTTAGGGAGGGTCTATGATGAAACACTTATAAACGCAAACGCGGTAAAACGCCGCTAAACGCGGCCGCAAACGCGGCAAAACGCGCGTTTAGAAACGCTGGTTTCAGCTTTTAAAAACGTGTGTTCAGCAGAGTTTGCACCTGCGTCTCGTGTGCATGGGGCCTTAGACCTTATGTTCACTGCTGCTGGTAAACGAACGTTTGAGAGCAGTTGGGCATTTTTTTCAACTGCTGCTGAACTCTCCTCTGTTATCTTATCAGTACATGTACACTGGTTCGTTTATAGTCGTTTCTAGGCAGTTGTGTTTAGAGGCTTTTTCTTGAACCCAAAAAAAAATGCGTTCAGAAGCGGTGTTTAGAGGCAGTTAAAGCGGCAAGCGCGGCAACTCGCGTTTATCAGCGTTTTGTTTACAGACGTTTTTCATTTTAACAAAAATAAAAATAAGAATTTCAAATGCTTCTAAACGCAAACGCGGCTAAACGCGGCATGTAAACGCGGCATGTGAACGCGGCTAAACGGACGTTTTTAGACACTGGTTTCTAGCCGTCAAGTTAAATCGTTCAGGAGAGGTTGAACAACGTCCCATGAACATGAAGCCTTAGAACATGTTACACCCGTTTTTTTAGGGTTTGGCCACAGCACGGATGCAGCGCAGGGTACCTGCAGTTTTTGTCCTGGTTACCCACTGTTTCTAATAGACTGACTCCAATAAGTCCCACATTTTGTAGAGTTTTCTGAAAGTGCACCAAAAGTCCTGCATGTTACATCTTTGGTGCACTTTTTAGAAAATGCACAAAAAACACAGGACATAATAGAATTTTATAGGAAACCCCAGGTACACTGTGGTGCCCCATGTGAAACCAGTCAGTCAGTCTCCTGTGAAAGTAGGAAGAGGGGAGAGAGGAGAAAAAACGTTTTAACAAGCTTTAAAAGATTTTACAATTTTGTCACATTTCTGATGCAGTGCTATAATGCAGCTTTAATATATACTTCAAAACCACTGCTTAAAGAGGAGCTCCAGGCTCCCCCCCAAAAAAATCAAATCAGCAGCTACAAATACTGTAGCTGCTGACTTTTAAAATTAGGGCACTTACCCGTTCAGGCATCCAGCGGTGTCCTCACCCGAGCCGATTCCTCAATTTGCCATCGGGTTCTGGTGCCGCAATCTTGACTAAGGGAAACAGTCAGTAAAGCCTTGCAGTGGCCACCTTACAGAACTAGAAGGCGGCTCTGAGGAAGAAGATACTCCTTTGAAACCAGTCGGCCAGTAGCGGTCCTGATGTCCTACCCTCTGTCATCTGGAGACTGTTGGTGTCGGGACTGATTGCCACAAATAGGTAGCTTTTACAAGCAATACTGCTCCACAATTTGAGTAGTTTTTACCTCGTTTTTATCAATAAATATATGTAAATTGGGAGAATACACTAGGCTGGTGCACCTTTTTCTTTTTTAGGACTACTAGGATATCCCCTATCCTGAAGTGCAGCAAGGCCAGAGAAACTATCCCTTGAGTAGTAGGCCACCCGGACATCACACTATCTATGCACACATCTATGCTCTTAATCGACCCAAGATCGTTCTTTGTTTCGAAACAGACGACATCCTCCTCCTATGGAACTGTGATCAGAGCTCTTTGGAGACCTTCATGTCCACTCTAAACAACAAAAAGATTGGCATCAGTTTGTCCTATGAGGCAAGTTTTACAAGTATACATTTTTGGGATTTAGAAATCTTTTCCAGTGGTGGTCAATTGGAGACTAAAACATTTTTTAAACCGACCGACCGGAATGGATACATTCCGATCGACAGTTGTCACCACTCGGCGTGGTTAAAATCGGTACCACGCAGTCAATTGCTGAGGATTCCCTTTTATTATCCTGACAGTGTTGTTTTATTTCTCCCACCAGGGTTTAGAGTAGGTTTATCGCTTTTTCTTTTCTACCATAACATGAACACCCCCCCCCCCTCTTTTTATATGACAATGGCTTTGCTCATTAGGTCGTTTTCATCACTTTTATTGCTATAGGTGTGTCCTTCTTACCACCTGTATAAGTTATTACAGTCAGATGTACACATCTGGAGATTTCATTATGCTTCTTCATATTTTTGGCTTTAGGGGTAATTTTAGTTTATTTTTGTATAATATACTGATATGCATGATTTTGTTATTGTATAATTCGCATATGCGTGACGCATTGTCCTTATTGCATTCCGGGACCAGCTTCTTTTTAATTGATACGCACTATCATGAACTCAAATTGTTTACTTTTCATCATGATATGTGGGAGCACTGCACTGGGACTTTTGTCACTATGCTGGTCGACATTGTTCCAGGTTTTAGCCGTTTGGCATACCATGGAACTATGTGCCCCAGCGTGCTTTGCTCCCCTTTCTCCCTCGTGACTATGATGTGTCAACGCAGAATACTAGGCTTTACGTTAGCACGCTGGTTGGTGAAATTCCGTGATTTTTCAGCCTGTGTGGCATATTCCGGGACTACACGTCCCAGCCTGCCACGCGGTGGTGTAATACTGATTCGCTCATGAGATGGAGGCTTGGTCAGCAATATGGCGGAGCTCCGTTGACGGCGACGTATGTTGGTCGTCTTTTTTAAGCAAAAGACGTACAGATTGGTCGGAGCGCACATGTGACCAACGGCAACACGTCATCACACTTCCAACATGACGCTGGGATCCCGGAAGCATGATCTGCAATAGGACACACGTTGATGGTTTACCAATTAAATAAAATTTCATTTTATTTCTCTTCCTATATATGCGTGGGGGGTAGCGGGTTGACGTGTACCCCAGTTGAAGTATTTTTAGACAAAACGCGTCATCTACACGTCAGCCCCAGCTGCCCATACCGCGTTTTTTTGCCTGTCTATTCGGAATTTTAAATATTTGTTCAGTTGTTTGAACTTTTATGGATTTTTAATAAACTCCAAAACCATTTGGATTTACACTATGTGGAGGACTTCCTTTTTTATACATTTCATGCCTGGTGCAATCGTAATTTGGACATCTGATCTCTTCACACTTGGTTCCTGCTTCCTGCTTTGGAGTCACTGATCCGGTCGGAGGTGCTGCCAGCTGAGAGAGGAGGCAATTTGAGGATCCCGTTCCCTTGAGTCCACACGGTGGACATAAACGCAACAGATCCACCACCATACGGTGAGCTGGGTCCACATTGGCTGGTAAGAGTATTCATTTATTTCCCCACTGGTCCAAGGTGAAGGCACTCCCAGGTGACACTCCAAATCGTATATCACATTTGTCTACAAAAGACTGTTTGAGGCATCTGTTACCATAGTATGTTAGCATTTGACGCCGGTCTCAATTTGAATGTCCATTGATGAACTTCATTAGGGTCAGATGTCACAGAACCCTGGGAACTTTACATAGGTCCTAATATTTATCTGTGATTTTTTTCAAGTTTTTTCAGGTTTCATTCACTGTTGTGGGTCACTCCATATCACTTTTTATGTATTCTAAGGATATATATATATATAATTCTCTCTCTCTCATATCTATGCGTGTTACATATTCCTAATATGATCTCAGGCTCTTTGGATTTTTTTTTATCACATATAATATCACCTTATAATATGTTTTGACATTCTCTACAGGCTGTTACTTGATGTTAATTCAGAAGTTGCTACCTGCACTTCTATAGTTGTTTATATTGCACTCTATATAGGTTAACACCTTACATTATCATCCATGTTTTTGGAGTACGGTATCCTACAGCGCTACACTTTATATTCTTATTTCTTTTATAATTTTGTCTGGTTGTTGTGTTGGCTGCTCTTATTTACAATTTAGGGTTGGCGCAGTATTACTGCTTCCATCGTGCAAAAGTATTTGTTTGCCGTTATGCAACATTTTGGGCTCATACATTGGCAATATTTTGGATAAAACACAGCCACAAGGGCCATCAACATTCCTCCACTTACAGAAGTGGGGAACCCCTTCATTGGGAAGAGGGTCTGTTGCCCGTCTTAGTAAGCTTGGGGGCTGCAGGACTTTTTCCAAAAGGATGGTTTTGGGTTTATCCCCCAAGCAATCAAAAGAATCAAAGGAAACGTGTTCAAGACCAAGAAAACACTTCTGCCACTGACTTATCCCCCGATGCTTTAAAGTGAATACACGTTAGGATTTTCCTTAGTCCACCACACATGTGCAGGAGGTTTTGAATCCTTTCATTTCCCAATCCCCCATAGTGCCAAATACGACACGCTTGCCAGGCCCACAAGGGGGCACAATATTTAATACTATTATCAGCACCAAGGTGAGAGGAAAGCTCATCAGCATCCAACCACCTGAAGGTTTCAGGGGTGGCATTATGGCCTGTGCTGGGCAAGAGCTTCAGCAATTATGTCCTGCTTGGTTAAGGTTTCAAAGCAAAAGGGCCAATTCCATGATGGAACCTGCCTCTGTGCCACATAACATGCTGGAGAGGGTCACACCTGTGTGCACTGGTGCTGCTGCACCTGTGCAATAGCACAGGTGGGCAGAAAGGTAGCACATGTACAGTGATGCCACCAAGCCATGCCTAAGCAGAAGAGATGGGTACTTGAAGCTAAGGGTACCAAAGCAGGGTAGAGCATGCCCTGTACTAATAGATGCCCACAGCACCCTCTAGTGGCGCCAAAACGGCAAGGAGACAACACAAGGGTAAAACTCCCCAACACAGGGGCACTTGCACATTAGGCTTGGCTAGTGAGTTATTAATTCAAATCAGGGAATCAACGCATTACAGTTGAATCAAATCATGAAAGTGAATCCAATGTAATTCATTTCCAAAGATCCTCCCTTTTCAGAATGAGTTAAGGAGGGAACTGAAAACAGAAGCCACAGCTCATGATTTGCAAAATAAGCTAGAACACGAGCAAGATGAATGAATTATACAGCACACAAGATTCTGTTTTATAACATCATGAGCTGTGTGAGCAGGCAAATGCCCTGTGGTTGACGGCAGATTGCAAGGGCAGTGAGTGGAATGCGGTGTGGGAAACACTCACAGAATGCAGGTTTCCCGCATTGTGCACTGGTGTTTATGGTCCCCAAGACAGTTTTGCATATTAATACACAATTTATGTCAGATTTAATTTTCAGAAGCTTTAAACTAATAGAATTATTTGAAATGTAATTTGTATTTACATAAAGGAACAGTTGTGACTGAAATAGGTTTTTTGGTATTTGTGTTTCTTCTCCTGATGATTTCCTATTAAAGTATGTGAGAGTTCAGATTTATAAAATTGTACATATAAAACTATAAAACTGAATCTAAAGAACTATTAAAGCGGAGTTCCACTCAAAAATTCAACTTCCGCTTTTTGGAATACACCCCCCCCCCCCTTCCGTTGTCACATTTGGCACCTTTCAGGGGAGGAAGGAGCAGATATCTGTGTAATACAAGTATTTGCTCCCACTTCCGAGCATAGATCACCGCGGTGATCGTGGTGACCTACGCCACATCCGGCGCCTACTACCCAGAAGACAGCAGGGACCAGTGGGAATGCGCATGTGCAGTAGGGAACCAGGAAGTGAAGCCACAAGGCTTCACTTCCTAATTTCCCTTATTCACAATGGCGGTAGCATCCGAGAGCCGACGGACAGATCGGCTTCAGCTGCTGACATTGCGGGCGCCCTGGACAGGTACAGTAATTGTCCATATATTAAAAGTCAGCAGCTGCAGTATTTGTAGGTGCGGACTTCTAATATTTTTTTTTTCGGCGGACCTCCGCTATAAATTCTTCATTGATGCATTCAGTACTGAGTGTATCAAGGCAGATGTTCATGATCCTAGCTTAGCATGGAGGAAAGGAGTCGCGAGTCAAGTCAGTGAATCAAATCATTTCACTGATTTGAATCACTAAAAATAATCACTTTGCCCAAAGTCTATTACACATACACAAAGCAGAATGGAAAAAATCAGCTCACCATTCACCTTCTCTAGGATAAGCATAACCATTAGGGCTGCGCTGTGCCGCAGAAGACCTCAGCCCTGGACCTGTAAAGTGTCCAATCGGCTAACTCACAGATGCAACTGATAGCCAAATTTAGCACCACATGTGAGATTCAGTGCCAAAAGTAGTTTACAGACTGTGCCCATTCTTCCAACAGGGTCCAGTCCATTCACTGTGCCTGTGGGATATAAACATCCATGGCGATCAACCCACTGCTATAAAGCATGGAGGTTCAGCAGAGAAAGGCAGTTTAAGTACATATTTATACACCAGAAGCTGAAAAAGAACTCTCCGCAGACATAGCCATCACCTACGGACACTAGCAAAAAACAAAAAGGCAATGCCGGGAGTAGGAGGGGGTTTTGCTTTGCAATTTGCAATTTGCCAGTGTTCACCTGGATGTGGAGCATAATAGTCTAAGAATTTACTCTCATGTATCCTGTAATGTACGATTAGGACATTTAGAACATTTTCATTTTTCTACACATAAATGATGATGGATATGATATGCTTAAGGAAAGGCTATAAACAGGAGGTTTTTAGCAAAGTTACTTTAAGTTATTGAATTTCAAATGTTTCTGGTGTGAACTTTCTTCTAGAGCAAAAAAACTACCATTTCCCGATGGTCATCCCTGGTCATTTTCAGAGCAATGCAACCAGGGGTTAAAGAAGTGAAAATCTGTATAAAAAAAAATAATTACATGACACATTGGGGTTGATTTACTAAAACTAGAAAACTCCAAACCTGATGCAGCTCAGCACAGAAACCAGCTTCCAGGTTTTTTGCCAACGCTTAGTGATTGTAAAACAACCCATTCAGTTTAAAATAGAAATGAAAGGCAAAACATTTGTGTATGGATATAAAAAAAAAAAAAACAAACAAACACACACACTACTTTTCTTCTTGTTCAATATTTTTTTGAGTTTTACAAGAAGAAAAAACATATATAATAAGCAACATATTATGAGATACAGATATAATAAGTAAAGACATATCTATATTTACCTAACTATATCCAAACAAGAGCTGCAACTAACGATTATTTTGTCTGTCGACTAATCTAGCGATTATTTTTTTGATTAGTCATCGACTATAACGATTATTTTTATTTAATTTTTTTACTTAAAGGGGTTGTAAAGGTTAGTTTTTTATTTTCTAAATAGGTTCCTTTAAGCTAGTGCATTGTTGGTTCACTTTACCTTTTCCTTCGATTTCCCTTCTAAATGTTTTCTTTCTTTGTCTGAATTTCTCACTTCCTGTTCCTCCTCAGTAAGCTGTTCAGTAAGCTGTTCTGGTGGACTCAACACCACTCAGATGATGGTGTGAAGTTTAGTGAGGAGAAACAGGAAGTGAGAAAGGAAAAAAACATTTAGAAGGTAAATCAAAGGAAAAGGTAAGTGAACCAACAATGCACTAGCTTAAAGGGAACCTATTTAGAAAATAAAAAACAAACCTTTAATCTAGTGTTCTTTTTTTTTGATTAGCCAATTAATCCTTTGGATAACTTTACAAAAAATTATAAGTACAAAAAAAAAAAAAAAGGTAAGATAAAAGAATATAACTACATACACATTATATATATATATATATATATATATATATATATATATATATATATATATATACACACACACACACACACACACACACACATATACATATACACACACACACACACACATATATATATATGTATGTAGTTATATTCTTTTATCTTACTTTTTATGTTCTGTTTTTCTTTTCTGTTCAGAAGTTCATGAATGTTTATAATTTATTTATATTTTTTACAATGCTTTCTTTTTTTAAGGGGGGGGGGTGTGGGGACAGTGTCAGTGTGTTTTTTTTTTTATTATTTTTATTTTATTTTTTATCAGCCCTGTTGGGGGGCTATGGTGAGATATCAGGGGTCTTAGACCTCTGACATCTCCCATTTGAGACAGGGAAAGGGACTTAGAGACACAGATTCCCCAGACCCTTTCTCAGAAGCCTCAGTTGCACCGATAATGAATGGAGAGAAGACAACGGCTTCTCTTCATTCATTAACTGAGACATCGTAATCACAGGAGGTTACAATGTTTCAGTTATGTGAATGGACAGAGTCAGTGATCACTGACTCTGTCCATTCATAAAACGAAGGAGCCGGGTTTACCGGCTCCTACCTCCGCTCTCCATTCTGAGATACCGAGGGGGACGGCAGCACGGAGGGGGAGAAGAGAGGGGGTCAGATGCACGGTGAAGAGAGAGGGGGACAGCAGCATGGAGGGTGACAGCAGCATGGAGGGGGACACGGAGAAGAGAAGAGAGGGGGACAGATGCACGGAGGAGAGAGGGAGACACGGAGCAGCAGGGAAGGGGACAGCAGCATGGAGGGGGACACGGAGAAGAGAGGGGGATAGATGCATGGAGGGGGACAGCAGCATGGAGAAGGCGGATGGGGACTGGAGGGGGATAGGGGACAGTCAGCAGTGATCGTGTGTGGGAGAGAAGCACCGCGCTGAAAGCCGCAGTGGGGGTGTATTGACCTGCAACTCGCAACGTGTGACACATCGACGCCTTTCACGCACGTCAACGTATTTTCGTAGTCAAGGTAATCAATCAATTACGTTGACGAGTCGTGGCAGCTCTAATCCAAACTAACAGGAGAGTAGAAGGAAAACTTCATAAAATATCACATAGGTGAATAGATGTGGGCCCGGTGACCCAATTATGGGTCGAAAAAATTTTATGGGTAAAATTCCATAAAGCGTGTCTCCTGACCACTCATCCACCCCAAATGGGCTCAATCTGTGGATGAGTGGGGGCACGGTCAATAAGTGTTGGAGTTGTTAAAGTAATTGATGAGTAAATTATATGTTATATAAAAATGGGTATAACACTCTCCTTACAAATTATAGTCTTTGTAATACAGTTTTTAGGTCTATCATACCACTGTGTTTGAACTGTAAAAACAGTAAATTGAAAATGAAGAGAAAAAGAAAAATATATTGATCAAACAAACAAGATATCATTTTTTTAGTGGTAGGATATGCGGCATAAAAAAAGAGACAAATAAGTATCCCTATATTATAGATATCATACAGGGAGAGAAAAATAAAAAAAGCAAGATTAAATATCTGACATGTCGCAATATAACATGCCAGTCTTAATAAAAGAGAACTTAAAAGGCAAAAAAAAAAAAAAGAAGACAGAAAGGGGGGAAGGAAAGGGTAGGAGAAAAAAAGTTTCGAGGTGGTGGCCTGGCTCATGATTGAGAAAGACAAATAAGTAGCAAGTAGTCTATGTAACCTAATGTGGTAACAACAAAGACAGAGGAGAGGGAGTGTGTTTAACCCATGGTTGCCAAATCTTACAAAATGTATTTATTTTATGATCTTCTATAGCTGTCATCTTAGCATATATAAGTGCTCTGTTAATTCTGTGTTGATCTTTCGCTAAGATTAGAGTTTCCATGCCTTGGCAATTGTTTGTTTGGCTGCAGTGGTAAGTTGACTAAGCAGTTGAAATTGCGTGTGGGTAAGTGTATCGGGCTTTAGATTAAGAAGTGCTATAGGGGGATCAGGGCGGTTTGAGGTTTCCAGGGCTGTAGATGCCATTAAAAATATGTTCTTCCAGAATTCCTGGGTCACTGAACATTGCCTCCAAATGTGGAAATGTGTACCTGGTGTTTCACAACCTCTGAAACAATTAATTGGGTATGTGGGGATAAATTTGGCTATTCTGGCAAGTACCAGATACCAACGTGCTAGGACTTTATAATTTGTTTCTACAGCAAAACAATTAGGAGAGGAATATTTAGTGGCTAACCAGATATTAGACCAATCTTTGATATCAAACACTCAGTTCATGTCTTGCGCCCATTTAGTAGCATACGAGGGTAATATCTCATCAGTGATCTCATTGAGTTGTTGGTATAAAGTGGAAATTAGTCCTCTAATATGTGGGTCACTTATACATATCCGCTCGAATTCAGTCATTTGGTTGAGAGATGAGCCTGTACTAAGCAATGGTTCATAGAAATGTTTTATTTGTAAATAACGAAAGATTTCATTTTTAGGAAGACCAAAGGTTTCACATAGTACAGGGAAGGTATGAATAGTAGTAGCAGAGGTTAGATTGTATAAGCGAATCAAGTTACGAGAGGACCAAGCAGAGAATGATCTTGGGAATTTCCAAGCGGGATAAAAAGTCGGATTACTCAAGAATGAAAGTAGGGGATGTGGGGATTGAAGGTTATGTGAACTCTTAAATTTGTCCCAAATAGCTAAGGTTTGTTTTGTTATAGGATTGGCGATACGTAATCTATCGGCAGGGCGAAGCCATAGTATGTTGGCCACTGAGATAGGGTCAGTATCTACAGATTCGATAGCTACCCATAAGGGGGTTTCGACTGTAGCATGATATTTGGGAAGGAGTGCGATTTGAGCAGCATGAAAATAGGAGAAGTTAGGCAATCCCAAAACACCTCTCAATTTATGAATATAAAGCGTAGATTTAGGTATGCAAGGTTTAGTGGTACCCCAAATAAAAGGACATAACTCTCCGTTGAGTGATTCTTAGAAAATAAGATGGTAACGAAATAGGAAGGACTCTAAATAAATATAGAAATTTTGGCAATATGGACATTTTTATGGCATTGATCCTTCCCAGCCATGATAGTGTAAGAGAGGTCCATTGTTTCATAAAACCAGAAGTTTGTTTCAGGAGAGGTAGATAATTGGCTGCAAAAAGATCCTTAAGGGAGATTGTGAGTTAGATACCCAAGTATGGGAGTTGTTTAGGGACCCAATTAAATGGTAAAGAGTCTTGTGCACTTTGGAGTTCTGAGGAGGATAAGGAAATATTTAACGCATTTGATTTTGTGGGGTTAATATGAAGTCCTGAGATGTGGGCAAAGTTATCTAATGTAGTGAGTAGATTTGGGGTAGATATACGAGTATGTGATAAAAAGACAAGGATATCATCTGCGAAAAAACATATTTTGTGCTGGTGACCACCTAGTTCAATACCTTTAATATCAGGATTAGATCTGATTAGTCGTGCCAGGGGCTCCATTAGCAAAGCAAAGAGTAACGGGGAAAAGGGGCAACCTTGTCTGGTTCCTCTTCTGATGTCAAACATTGTTGACTTATAGCCAGCGTATTTAATGTATGCTCTCGGGTTATTATACAAGGAGGAAACCCAGGTTAAGAAATGGTTTCCAAAACCCCATTTTTGAAGTGTATATTCCATATATGGCCAAGTGACAAAGTCAAATGCTTTCCTTATGTCTAAGGATACAAGACAATGAGGCATAAAACCGGTTTGGTCTTTATGAATTAGGTGGCCGATAATATTATTTAATCTGGTGGCTAGGATTTTAGCTATTAATTTTATGTCTAAATTAAAGGAGGGAGATAGGATGATAGTTGGTCCAGGAGGTAGAGTCAGAATGTGGTTTGGGGATCATAGCAATGATAGAGGCGAGTGTCTCCGTTCTAAATGAGTGTCCATTGAGGATCGAATTGAAAGCCCTAGTTAAGACTGGTGTTAAGAGTTGTGCAAACTGTTTATAATATATTGCCGAGAACCCATCTGGGCCAGGTCTCTTATGTCATTTTAGAAATTTTATAGCATTCAGAACTTCAGTAACAGTGATAGGGCTTTCAAGAAGATCACGTTGTTTCGGGTCAATATTAGGAAGTGTGATATTAGAAAATAGATTATCAGCTTTTGTCTTATCGAAATTCAGGGCAGGGGAATATAGCTTAGTTAAATTAGAACGAAAAACTTCCAGAATCTTTACTGGATTACTAGTGTGCGCATCTCGGGATAATTTCAGTCTGATAGAAGTTTGTGTGCGTTGTGTACTTTTTACAATTCTGGCCATGGGCGTGTTGGGTTTATTTGCCTTAAGATATTGGATATGTTGGCGCTTACATATGAGTTTATCTGATGAATCAGTTAGAAAAAGATCTAGATCAAGGCAGGCTTTTTCTAGTTTAGAATTGATAGCTGTCGGGGAAGATTGAAAAGTTTGGTGGCAGTTATTAAAGGTAGTCTCAAGCTTTGCAAATATGAGCTTGCATTCCCTCTTAAGCACAGTAGCTTGTTGCATCAGTCTACCCCTAATAAACCGTTTTATGGGCTTCCCATAACGTAAGGGGCCGAGATGTCGTCTGCATCATTGGTTTCAAGATAGTCAGATAATGCTTTTTCAATCTCAACACGGTGAGACAGATGAGTCAGAATAGAGTCATTTATACACCAAGTGGTGTCATGGGATCTAGGTACTGTGGATTTAATCGTGGTGTATACTGCACAATGGTCAGTCCATGGCAAGGGTATGATTTTGGATGAAAGAATTTCTGGTAACATGCTAGATGGGACTAGAATATGATCTATCCGTGAAAATGAGTTGTGCGGGTATGAATAGTGAGTAAAACATCTACTGGTAGGATTAATTTCTCGCCAAGTATCTACCAAGCCATGTGTTGTAAGTAAATGTTGAAAAGTTAGGTTTATTGTGCCTGTAGTAGGCCCTGCAGGAGATTTATCCAAAAAAGGGAAAATAGTTGCATTAGAATCACCCCATAAAACTGTACCAAAACTTGTGAGCTTCTAAAACTTGGAGGAGATGGGACAAGAAAGCGATTGGGCGTTTGTTGGGGGCATAGTATGATACAATAGTTATAGGATTATCATAAATATAACCTGTTAGAAGTATAGATCGTCCCTCAGGATCTGTTACTTGTGAAACAAGATTAAACAGTGAAACAATGAAAACCAATGAGAGTTCCACGCCGTTTAACCGTGGCGGAGGCAGTATAGAATTGCGGATAAGAGGATGAAAGAAATTTAGGGTGAGATTTATCGGTGAAATGGGTTTCCTGCAAACAGATGTGAGCTTTCTTCGTTGTGAAGGAACGAAGTGCTTTGGTGCGTTTATGTGGAATATTAAACCCTTGTACATTTAAGGACATGACATTTATAGGAGCCATAAACCAACTAGGATGATCATTATAACATAGCAAATACTGTACTTACTGAGAGCCAGGACCACCGATGGGAAAGTCAAAAAGGAATAGAGAGACAGAAAAAAAGGAAAATAATAAAACAATAGAACAAACCCATTATAGAAACAATGTATCAATATCTTGAGATAAGAATATCGGGTGTGGGAGCGTCTCAGGGAAGTAATCAAAACTCCCCGAGAGGATCCGTGTCCACCAGCAGTGTGATGGCAGGATTCTACAGATGGTATGGAGGGCAGCAAGAAGTTCCTAAAGGGAGGAAAAACATTGGAGGAGAACCACAAGAACTGTCCAAGAGTTATCATAAAAGTTTATAGCTTTTATATTTAATTGGAAGGAAAAAAGGATGAAAAAAAAAAATAAGGCTTATGTCAACTTAAAACGGGACTTCATCACCAAGGCTCATTTCAGTCATGAGTATGGCCGATATAAGAAACTCAATCAGCATGAGAAGCTGGGAAACCTGTGATGTGAGAAGAAAACTGGTTGAACTTAATATATCAGTCCATTGAGTCAACGTTCTTGGGTGGAGAGTGTTCATATCGTCCACACTTGTGAAGGTTTTGATGTGAAGAGGAGGCAGAGCTGGATCCTGCATCTTTATTATGTTGCGAGGATCGAAAGCCTGAACGTCTGCGAGACTGGTCGTTAGGTGAGGCTGCATCCGCCAAGCCTAGGTCAATTAGGGCTGTCTGCAAGTCCTCTGAGGAGCGACAGACGTATCTGGTTTCCAGGTGGGTGAATCAGAGACAGAAAGGAAACCCCCAGTGGTAGGTAATTTGATTGTTCTGAAGTATCTGCAGTTGGGGGTTTGAGCGCTCGCCTCTTTGCCACAGTGAGTGGGGACAGATCAGTGAAAAGCTGATAAGCATGGCCCTGGAAGCTGAGGGAATATTTTCCTCTTGCAGCTGTTAACAGCAGTGCTTTGGTTTTATAGTAGTGCAGTTTGGCTATTATATCCCTAGGGGGACCATTATTTTTGCGTGGTGCTAGAGCTCTGTGCACTCTGTCCATTTCAAGCCTTTCAATAGGGATACCAGGTATTAATTCCCGAAAGAGCGCAGTGATAGTAGACTGCAAATCTAGGACAGATTCAGAGATTCCCCTGATCCGCAAATTCGATCGGCGGTCCCTATTTTCTTGGTCCTCCAAACGTGACTGCAATGTGAGGTTCTCCTCTTTAAAAGTCATGAATTCAGACATAAAATGCTGTGTATGAGTGTATTTCATCAACTCTCAATTCCAATTCAGCAGTTCTCTGACCCAGCTCCCTTATTTCTTTAATTTGTCCGTTATATGGTCAGAAGTCTGTTTGAGAGCCTTTTGCAGCATATATTCAAACTGTTTAAATATGTCTGGCTGTATAGCTGGCTGTGAGTTGCCCATGTCACATACTAAATCACCATTAGGTAGCGGAGTTTTCTTACTGAGAGGCAATGGTTTCCTTGTGAGTGGAGTGCAAAGCTGTGAGGATGAAGCCACCGCCATCTTGGCCTTCAGCTTATGTGCCGTTTCCCTCAATGGACTGGCTTTATATTTGCTTTTTGAGCCCCTCTGGACCATTCTATATATAGCGGGAGGTGTTAGGGTAAGTGGTCACCTGTTATGAGATATTTTCAGGTCCGCTGTGACCTGTACTCCTCTGGCAGCCGGACATGCGCCCGCACGCTACATTTTTTTAAGCAATCACGTTCCTTCTGCTCTTCGCTACATAAGAGCTGGGAGAGGAGAAGTAGCAGTACACCAAGTTTCCCAGTGAATGGCTGTGCGGGGGGTATGTCAGGACAAGTCTGATCATTGGAGGAAAGAAAGCAGCACACTTGGAGAACTGACCGACCACGCTGTGTTATCCTGCCTAGTGTGGTCAGTTTTTAATAGATTAGCAGAAGGACTGGTAGGAACACCAGGGGATTTCATACAAGGGAAGCAATACAAAGAGAACAGGATACATTGTCATACAAGTACATGATACAGCAGGCTCATATCAGGAATATAAAATGTTGGGTTTACACACTCTTTAATTGAACAAGCTGAAGTTAGAAGCGGATTTGCTACCATGTACAGCTGCGCCAGATTTTGTACTCTCCAGTTTTAGTAAATCAACCTCAAGGTGTTTTAGCAAATTGTCATGTAGCTAAGGTTTATATCTACTTTAGTGAAAAAACAAGAACAGAGAGCTAAGCTTCCATAAATATTTTGTACAGATACCATAGGGCCGGCCAAAGACTGGTCTCATTCGATGAGACAGCTAGTTGGCAGTCTGCCCCATAAGTCAGATCATATGAAAGTCTGCTAATATGACAGAATATTGTAAATGCAAGAATATAGTTCTTACGCATTAAAGCGGTTGTCCTGCACATGTCAAAAAAATTTATAAAAGAAAAAAAAAAACCCTGTAAAGCAGCGGTTCTCAACCCGGGGGTCACGACCCCCCGGGGGGTCGATTGCCGATTCGCCGGGGGTCGCGAAAGCTGGCCGAGACGGACCCAAAATTACTGTGTACGCCAGAGTCTGTCCGTCTCGGCCAGCAAGACGTCACTTCCGGGAGAGGAGAAGCCGTGCGGAAATTACGTTCCGGCGCCGACATCTTGGTACTCTCGTCCGCAGTAAGGCTACAGTTAGAAGTTGGCAAGCGGACATCTTTATACACCCACCAAAGTCTTGCAGTTTACACGTATTTTTACCAGGAAACTGAGAATATATACTATATAAACCTTATATAGTATGTAAGCTCAGTTTACTGGTAAAAATAAGTGTAAAATAAAAGACTTTGGCGGGTGTAAAAAGATGTCCGCTTGCCAACTTCTAACTGTAGCCTTACTGCACACGAGAGTACCAAGATGGCGGCGAAGTCACTTCCGGTTAACACAATAGACGGGTTGCTGATGTTGACGGAACACCTGAGGGACTTCGGCTAGTCAGGCACTAAAAAACGGTAATTAAGGCATTTTTGTACTGTTTGTCACTGTTTGTCACAATCAAAGCGGTGCAATCAATACATAGATCATGATTACATAAGTCTGACATGACTGTGCAAAAAAAAAATTGTGGAACAATACATCTTATTTATATATAAACGTCCCAGTTGGTTCCTCAAAAATGGTTATTCCGTGCCAGTGCTAGATACATGTTTGGGTGCTATACACTTTGTATATCTAGCACTGGCACGGAATAACCACTTTTGAGGAACCAACTGGGATGTTTATATATATATATATATATATATATATATATATATATATATATATATAAATATAAATGATATGTATTGTTCCATAATAATTTTTTTCTTGCATAGACACGTCATGTTGGACTTAAAGCGGAGGTCCACCCTGAAAAAATATTTCTATTAAAAATCCTAAAAAAAAGAAAAAAAAATTAATAGAAAAAAAATAAATAAAAAATTATACTCACCCTAAATGCCTGTTGCTATGCGGAAGTCCCCTAATCTGCCTCTAATGTTCCTCTTCTCGTCTGCGGTGGGTCTCCTTCCACTTCCTCTTCTTGTGAATGGGCCACGCTGCCTTCTGGGAACTGTGTGTATCCCAGAAGGCAAGCCGCCCATTTACAAAGCGCCGTGCGAGTGGCGCATGCGCAGTAGGAAACGGGCAGTGAAGCCTTACGGCTTCACTACCTGTTTCCCTTACTCAGGATGGAGGAGCCGGGACCTGCCAGCAGCGATCGAGCGCCATGGCGGGACCGACATCGCGGGCGAGTAGGACAGGTAAGTGCCCTTGTTAAAAGTCAGCAGCTACACTGTTAGTAGCTGCTGACTTTTTTTTTTTTTTTTTGGTGGCTGCACCTCCGCTTTAAAGCAGAGTTCTGCCCATTTTTTTTAAAGTCAGCAGCTACAAATACTGCAGATGCTGACTTTTAAAATAAGGATACTTACCTGTCCGCAATGTCGGCACCCGAAGCCGATCTGCCTCTCGGCTGCTGCTGCCGCCGCCATCTTTGGTAAGGGAATCGGGAAGTGAAGCCTTGCGGCTTCACAGCCTGGTTCCCTGCTGCGCATGCGCAACTCCCGCTGCGTGATCCCACTGGTCCCTGCTGTCTTTTGGGACCTGTGTGGGACAGAGGGGGCACCGGACGTGGCGTAGATAGCCGTGGATGGCTCGGCTATCTATGCCCGGAAGTGGGAGCGAAATACCTGTATTAGACAGGTATCTGCTCCCCCCCTCCCCCTGAAAGGTGCCAAATGTGACACCAGAGGGGGGAGGAATCCCAAAAGCAGAAGTTCCATTTTTGGGTGGAACTCCGCTTTAACATCATCAATCAATAGATTGTGAATGAATAACAGAAGAAGCATATGATTTATAATATTTTACACATAGGTTGGCGCAGTTATTCTTGTGTACTAATAAAAACCTATATGGTGTCACTAAAGTGCTTTGTGCAACGTATTGGTAAAGGGATCTTCTCCCATGAACAATATAGATCACAAACAAGAGGTGCTCTGTGCTGGCAGTTATCTTGCCCAAATATGATTTAACAGCGCTTTTCTGGTGGGAGATAGTGGCTCTTTAGGTGGGTCCTAGTAGTTCCTATAATGGTCTCCTCTTGTCTCTGTGCCACTCACCCGGGGTCAGTGTTATACACTCCGCACTCCTCTCCCCGATACACAGTGCCGGCCCAAGACATTGTGCTGCCTGGTACCAAGAATGAAATGCTGCCCCCCCCCCCCTCCAAAAAAAAAAATCCCGCCCATCAAAATGCCCCCACATTCATTATTTTATATCATGATAACTAAAGTGGACCTGTCATGGCTCTATACATGTGTATAGGAGTATAAAGAGGACCTGTTATGGTTGTTTACATGTATATAGGAGTATAAAGAGGACCTTTTATGGCTCTATACATGTATAGGAGTATAAAAAGGGGACCGTCATGGCTCTATACATGTATAAAGAGGACCTGTCATGGCTCTATACATGTATAAAGGAGTATAAAGAGGACCTCTCATGGCTCTATACATGTATATAGGAGTATAAAAGAACCTGTGCGTGGCCGGTGGCTGAAATGCCAGCCGGCCACCTATGATTGCTCCACAGAGAGCCAGAATGGGGATCTGTCAATGTAAACAGACAGATCCCTATTCTGACAGAGGAGGAGAGACAGATCTGCTGTTCCTAGTGATTAGGAACAGAGATCTCTCTCCTCCTCCAGTCATTCCCACCCCCCCCCCCTAGTTAAAAAACACCTCCCAGGGAACACATTTAACTCCTTCCCTGACAGTGACATTTACACAGTAATCAGTGCATTTTTATAGCACAGATCGCTGTATAGCTGTCAATGGTCCCAAAAATATGTCAAAAGTGTCCGACCTGTCCACCGCAATGTCGCAGTCTACCCAAAAAAAAAAAAAACGCAGATCACTGCCATTACTAGTAAAAAAAATAATAATAATAAAAATGCTTAAAAAGTGCATTATTTCTATTATTACATTGTTATATAAAATAAAATAGTTAAACTCAACATATTACAGAATCAGTGGGAGCCCCGAGCGTGTCACTTGCCAACGTCACCTGCCTTCAGATGCGGATTTTCACTTGCCGTGTCACCTGTCACCACATGCGGATTGTCACTTGCCACCTGCCACACATTGCAGATGTCACCTGCCTGCCACACGTAGCTGATTGTCACTTGCCACCTGTCACACATTGCGGATTGTCACTTGCCACAACGCCACCTGTCACACATTGCGGATTGTCACTTGCCACACATAGCAGATTGTCACTTGCCACGTCACATGCCACACATAGCGGATTGTCACTTGCCATGACGTCACCTGCCACACATAGCGGATTGCCACTTGCTGTGTCCCAGAGTAAAGGCAGGCAGCAGAGAGATAATGTAATCTATCTGCTGCCCGCACAGTGGGGGTGGAACTGTAGTGATGCAGGGCGGGCAGTGAGAGATGATGTCATCTCTCTGCTCCCCCGCCCGCTGATTGGCCAGCAAGCCCGATCACCTGCTGACTGTCCCGCCCGCTGACTGCTCCCCTGTTCTGCCCGCACACTCCTTTTACCTGGGCCCAGCGCCCAGGTGAATGGAGCGTGCGGGAAGAACAGGTAGAGCGGGCTGGCTGGCGGGCAGGCGTCAATTTGCCTCACAGTGGAGCGGGCGGAACGGGCTGGCTGGTGGCAATTTGCCTCACAGTGCAGGCAGGGATGGTGCTAGGCAATTTGGCGCCCTAGGCAAGACCAGCTACGTGCCCCCCCCCCCCCAAAAAAATGTCCCTGCGTCCATCATATGTGATATGCACCAGTAACTTTAAGGGGGTGGGGTGGTAGGAAGCTGGCAGGGTGGGGGGGGGGGTGAAGATTACAGGGGGTGGTAGGAAGATGACAGGGGTGGGTGGTAGGAAGCTGACAGGGAGGATGAAGATTACAGGGGGTGGTAGGAAGCTGACAGGGAGGATGAAGATTACAGGGGGTGGTAGGAAGCTGACAGGGAGGATGAAGATTACAGGGGGTGGTAGGAAGCTGACAGGGAGGATGGAGATGACACGGGTGGGTGGTAGGAAGCTGACAGGAAGGATGGAGGCGACACGGGTGGGTGGTAGAAGGCTGACAGGGGGGATGGAGAGGACACGGGTGGTAGGAAGCTGACAGGGAGGATGGAGATGACACGGGTGGGTGGTAGGAAGCTGACAGGGGGGATGGAGATGACACGGGTGGGTGGTAGGAAGCTGACAGGGAGGATGGAGATGACACGGGTGGGTGGTAGGAAGCGGACAGGGAGGATGGAGATGACACGGGTGGGTGGTAGGAAGCGGACAGGGAGGATGGAGATGACACGGGTGGGTGGTAGGAAGCTGACAGGGAGGATGGAGATGACACGGGTGGGTGGTAGGAAGCGGACAGGGAGGATGGAGATGACACGGGCGGGTGGTAGGAAGCGGACAGGGAGGATGGAGATGACACGGGTGGGTGGTAGGAAGCGGACAGGGAAGATGGAGATGACACGGGTGGGTGGTAGGAAGTGGACAGGGAGGATGGAGATGACACGGGTGGGTGGTAGGAAGCTGACAGGGAGGATGGAGATGACACGGGTGGGTGGTAGGAAGCTGACAGGGGGGATGGAGATGACATGGGGTGATAAAATGTATGACAGGCCTCAGAGGTAGGGTGGTGGGATGCCAGGAACAGGGGGATGACGAGGAGCATGATGATGACAGGAGACAGTAGGTGACACCGTGACATCATAGCATTAGGGCTGTGTGTGAGGTCATCAGCGGCTGGTAGCAGGGAAGTTCGGGCGCCCTCGTTCAGGGAAAATTATTTTACTGTTGGGGGTCCCCACAACTTGGGAAATTTCATCAAGGGGTCACGGCACTAGAAAGGTTGAGAACCACTGCTGTAAAGGCAAAGGCATACTAGCTCATTATGAAATACTTACCTTAGAACGAGGTCCTCGCATCGCAGCCCAGACCACGCCGAGGGAGCTGACATTTTGCCCTCAGCGTTGCTTCAGCACTGAGTGGCCGGAGCCGCAATGACGTCACTTGCCAGCAAGGTCTGGCAGCATCTGCCGAACCTTCAGCCGGGCATTCACAGCGCATGCGCCGCTGACAGCAGCTGCATGCAAAGTAAATATCTCCATACAGGTTTAGAAGAAATTTATTTTACCTACAGGTAAGCCATAAAAATAAGTGTATACAACCACTTTAATCAAGTATAAAGAAGTCACCAAAAATTTTCCTACCAATCATAACCAAATGGATTCAGCAACATGCTAATTTTGGAACCTAAAATACAGATATCAAGCCCATATAGCTACTCGAACATCCAGTATCGACAATCTTTCGACATTTTCCTGCTGTACAAATAACATTGTTACAAAACAAATGTCTTCATACAAATTTAATTACACATATCTTGAAATGAACACAACTTTACACAAGCCACATGCATACAACCATGCCTATGTAGCATATGTAGTAGGGCTGAAACAACTAACCGATTAATCGACAACTAATCGATTATGAAAATAGTTGTCAACTATTTTCATAATCGATCAGCCGATTTGTCAGCATGCATACAGAATGCATTATTTTTTTCACATATCAGGAAATACAGTGCAGCACACATACAGCTCAGTACACCATTCATACATGTCAGTAAGTGCCTGAGAACTTGTGAATGTGTGAGGAGCAATGCCTCATGTGACATGTAGTCCTGGGCAGGAAGTGAGTGGTTGGTTCTAAAGGCAGATTTTTTTTTTACCTTGCTATAGGGGCACTCTATAATATACCTTTGCAGCTTGCTATTGGGGCACTCTGAAGGCAGGAAGAGCCAGAAGTTCCGGTGAGGGACCCCAGAAGAGGAGGATCCGGGCTGCTCTGTGCAAAACCATTACACAGAGCAGGCAAGTATAACATGTTTGTTGTCACTTTAAAGACTGCAGGGAAGATCAGTATCTGAACCCAGAGAAGGTGGAGCCTGATAGACTGGAGGTAATATAAGGCATTACAATTAAATTTAAAGTAACACTTTTACCCATGTATTGTGCATTATATCTAAAATGATATCCCCAACAAAAAAAAAATCCAAATTAGACTTATCGGTAACTTGTTTTCCAGAAGTCTTTCAGGACAGCACCTTGAGAGATAGTGACTCCTCCCACCAACCACAGGAAACACCTTCTTCCTCCAGATCTTTAAAGGGCGGCACCTCCCTACCATACCTCAGTTTTTGTGTTTCCTCCGGCCCGGAGGGAACATCTTCGGTGAGGGGAGTCAATGTCTTTCAGATGCTCCTGGGAGACGGGGCTTCCTTCTTGTTTTTTTTCCTCCATAGGAGACCGCTGTCCTTCTGCTCTACCCAGGCACGGCAAGCAGCAGTTTCAGGCTCCTCTTCTCCCTGAGTGCTCAGAGGAGCAGGTTTAATACGGCCCCCCTGGTAATGTGTGTGTAATATATACCGTATATACTCGAGTATAAGCAGAGTTTTTCAGCACATTTTTTTGTGCTGAAAATGCCCCCCTCGGCTTATACGCGAGTCACCTTTTTGCGCCTGATCTCCTGGATTTGGGGACCCAGTACCGGCCGGGCCTAGGTCCCCTGGACCCAGAACTTGGCACACATGTAGCCTCAATCTTACTTCAGCTCATTGAAAATCACTGAAGTCGGATCAAAGTCAGATCGCCGTCTTTACTGATCCGACTTTGGCATGCGACTTGTGCTCTGATGATCTTAAGGGGGGCAGCACAGTGGTGTAGTGGTTAGCACTTTCACCTAGCAGCAATAGGGTCGCTGGTTCAAAACCCGACCACGACACCATCTGTCTGGAGTTTGCATGTTCTCCCTGTGCCTGCGTGGGTTTCCTCCAGGTACTCCGGTTTCCTCCCACACTCTAAAGACATGCTGGTAGGCTAATCAGAGCCCGTCTAAAATTGGTCCTAGTATGTGTATGTGTTTATAAGCGCGTCATGATCCTACGGGGTAAATGACTGCGCTATAGCAAGATGCAACTGAAGGGGGAACTCCACGCCAAATAAAAAAAATAAATGGCATGGGTTTCCCCTCTAAGAGCATACCAGGCCCTTCGGTCTGGTACGGATTTTAAGGGGAACCCCTACGCCAAAAAAACTGACCCTTTTCGAGCATGCAGCGTGGCCAGTCAGGAAAGGGGGTGGGGATGAGCGAACCCCCCCCCCCTCCTGAACCGTACCAGGCCGCATGCCCTTAACATAGGGGGGTGGGTGCTTTCACCTGGAAAAAAAAAAAAGTGCCAAAAATAAAAAACACACTGCACAGGTTTTTAAAGTAATTTATTAGGCAGCTCCGGGGGTCTCTTCCGACTTCTTGTCCCCTCTCCGGCTCTTCTGCCTCCTCCGTTGATGTCTTCTCCACTCTCTCCGTTGTCTTCTGCGGGGTCTCCTCCACTATCTTCTGCGCTTTTCTCCCCTCTGCTCTTCTTCAGATGTTGACTCGACGCGCTCTGCTGCTCTAATGCCCAGTGTGCCACTACTTATTTTGGCATGGGGCAGGATCACCCCGGAACCGCTGAGACGGCTGACCTCTTCCCCTGAAGAAACTCCGGGGAAGAGGTCAGCCGTCTCAGTGGTTTGAAGGCGCCGCTGCGGGGGCTTCGTTCTAAGGTATTTCATAATGTGATGCATACTAAGCTCATTATGCCTTTGTCTTGCAGGTTTATTTTTATTTATTTATAGAGTTTACAACCTCTTCAACTGTTAACCACTTAAGCCCCGGACCAATACGCAGCATAAAGACCAGGCCCCTTTTTGCGATTTGTCACCGCCAGGGGCATGATGGGTGGAGTCATAAGGGGCGGGCCTCCGGTGACCCCGCCCCATGCCATTATAAATAGTGGCACACCGTGCATTAGAGCGGGAGAGCACATTGAGTCAACATTGGAAGAAGAGCAGGGGGAAGAAGACAACGGAGAAGAGCAGGCAAAAGATAGCGTTAGAGACCCGGCAGAAGACAGCGGACAGAGCAGAGAGCGGGAGAAGACCCAGAGAGAGCGGGAGAAGACCCAGAGCGAGCGGGGGAAGACCCAGAGCGAGCGGGGGAAGACCCAGAGCGAGCGGGGAAGACCCAGAGCGAGCGGGGGAAGACCCAGAGCGAGCGGGGGAAGACCCAGAGCGAGCGGGGGAAGACCCAGAGCGAGCGGGGGAAGACCCAGAGCGAGCGGGGGAAGACCCAGAGCGAGCGGGGGAAGACCCAGAGCGAGCGGGGGAAGACCCAGAGCGAGCGGGGGAAGACCCAGAGCGAGCGGGGGAAGACCCAGAGAGAGCGGGGGAAGACCCAGAGAGAGCAGGGGAAGACCCAGAGCGAGCAGGGGAAGACCCAGAGCGAGCAGGGGAAGACCCAGAGCGAGCAGGGGGAAGACCCAGAGAGAGCAGGGGGAAGACCCAGAGAGAGCAGGGGAAGACCCAGAGAGAGCAGGGGAAGACCCAGAGAGAGCAGGGGAAGACCCAGAGAGAGCAGGGAAGACATCAGTGGAGGAGGGAGAAGAGCCAGAGAGGGGAGAAGAAGTCGGAAGAGACCCCCGGAGCTGCCTAATAAATTACTTTAAAAACCTGTAGAGTGTGCTTTATTTTTGACACTTTTTCAGGTGAATGGGTAGGGGTACAATGTACCACATACTCACATAGGGTGGGGGGCCCCCTTAAAGCACCCCCTCATGTTGAGGGCATGTGGCCTAGTACGGTTCAATAGGGGGGGGCGCTCGTCCCCCACCCCCCTTTCCCGACCAGGCGGGCTGCATGCTTGGATAATGGTCTGGTATGGACTTTGGGGGGACCCCCGACGCCATTTTTCGGCGTAGGGGGTCCTCCTTAAAATCCATACCAGATTGAAGGGCCTGGTACGCTCTTAGAGGGGGAACCCATGCAGTTTTTTATTTTATTTGGCGTGGAGTTCTTCCTAAAGATTCATACGAGTCACAGTGCCTCCCTCTCTACACGGGGTCCGGCTCTTGATTGGATAGATTGATAGCAGCGCAGCCATTGGCTCTCGCTGCTGTCAATCAAATCCAATGACACGAGCGCCGAGGGGCGGGGCCGAGTCGGGCAATCGTGTCTATGGACGCAAGAGCGTGCACACAAGGTAACCCCCCCCCCCGGGAGAGTGCTTCTCCTAGGGGGTTATGTGATGTGAGGAGAAGCCGCGAGAGCTGCCGGGGGACCCCAGAAGAGGACGATCGGGGCCACTCTATGCAAAACAAGCTGCACAATGGAGGCAAGTATGATATGTTTGTCATTTAAAAAAAATAAACACAAAGCTTTACAATCACTTTAACACTGTATTTCTCAATGCAGTTCTCAAAACAAGAATATATGCACTTCTGCCACTAGGGGGCACTGCAGGGGAAGGGCTCCAGTTTAGTTTGTTTGTGGGCTCCATCTTGTACATCATACAGTTGATTGATTGTTGGGATACAGTAGATAATTACAGGTAAGAGGGGCAATTTGACTGAGAAAATATCTTTAACCTTTTAATGATTCATGTTAATGTTCTTTTCGTTTACAGCATAATGTTTACCTATAGCCTGCTCAGTAAAATTGTTTTTCTTTCCCTCCTCTCAGTAAAATTGCAAGACCAACATCTAGAGAGTTTAGAAACATTTCCACAGTGCAATTTTTGCTGATGGCAAAGCTGTAATTTGCAAATATTTTTCCAAATGCTACAAGGATGACAAAACACATCCTTGCATGCCAGAGGTGCCCTAAAGACATTAAAAATTGAATAAAATTATCAGGACCATAATGTGCGAGTATCTGTTCCCTCCAGAAACACTTTCTGCTGCTTCCTCGATCAATACAAAGTGTTTCTTCACAAGCAGCAGCTTCAATTAAGGAAGTTTTCCAACTGCGGCCCCTCGAAAAATACACAATCTTCAGTTATAGATAAAATAACACATGAAAATCAGGAGAACATTGATCAAGCTCTTGCAAGAGCAATATATATGCTTCTGGATCAGCATGGTCAAGAGCTGAAAATGCATATTGGCAGGAAGAGTTTATTTATTATGAGGGAAAGGAGAGGGTGGTTACCTGTTCTCATGTATAGTTTAAAGAGGAAGTAAACTTCCTCTGCATATAATAAAGTGAAGCAGCGCTACATACAGAAACCAATACCAAATAAATACAAAGTGCTAGTATATATTGCAAATATAGATAGATAAATCTTATCTCAATGTACAAAGGTGCAATCAAATAACATCAGCAAATTTTTCCATTTTGATGTTATTCGATTGCACATTGAGATTTATCTATCTATATTTGCAATATATGTATCTTTGTTAAAAAAATAAAATAAAAAAAAATAATGTGCAATATATACTAGCGCTTTGTATTTATTTAGTATTGGTGTCCGTGAGTAGCGCTGCTTCACTTTATTATGCACATATTTACTGGTGCTGGTGACACTTTAGAAGTTCAGCAGCTATATACACTTTGTTTACTACTCCAATTGTTAAACACTTCTAGTAGCGCATTAGTATTTTTCATAAAAAATAAATAAAAAATATAATAACTTCCTCTGCAGACATTTACCTATAGGTAAGCCTATAATAAGTTATTAGGTATTGCTATTAGGTAGTGTAAATATCTCCCAAACCTGCGCCGTTTAGGAGATATTAACATTACATGCAGCCAGTGACATCACTTGCGCATGCGCTCTGAAAGAACGGCCACGGATGCCGAGCCTTGTGCCGTGAACGGTGGCTACCATGAACAAGAGAGTGACATCATTGCGGCTCCTGCCACTCACAGCGCCGGAGCCCACGAACCGTGAAGAAACTCCGGGGAAGAGGTCAGCCGTCTCAGCGGTTTGAAGGCGCCGCTGCGGGGGCTTCGTTCTAAGGTATTTCATAATGTGATGCATACTAGCTCATTATGCCTTTGTCTTGCAGGTTTATTTTTATTTATTTATAGAGTTTACAACCTCTTCAACTGTTAACCACTTAAGCCCCGGACCAATACGCAGCATAAAGACCAGGCCCCTTTTTGCGATTCGGCACTGCGCCACTTTAACTGACAATTGCGCAGTCGTGCGACGTGGCTCCCAAACAAAATTTACTTCCTTTTTTCCCCACAAAGCGCTTTCTTTTGGTGGTATTTGATCACCTCTGCTGTTTTTATTTTTTTGCGCTATAAACAAAAATAGAGCGACAATTTTGAAAAAAAAAAATCTATATTTTTTACTTTTTGCTCTAATGAATATCCCCCAAAAATATATATAAAAAAAAACAAAAAAAAAACACTTTTTTCCCTCAGTTTAGGCCGATACGTATTCTTCAATCGGCGTTTATTGATTGGTTTGCGCAAAAGTTATACCGTTTACAAAATAAGGGGTAGTTTTATGGCATTTTTATTAATTATATTTTTTTTTACTAGTAATGGCGGCGATCAGCGATTTTTTTTTGTGACTGCGACATTATGGCGGACACATCGGACACTTGTGACACATTTTTGGGACCAGTCATTTTCACAGCGATCAGTGCTATAAAAATGCACTGGTTACTGTGAAAATGACACTGGCAGTGAAGGGGTTAACCACTAGGGGCGCTGAAGAGGTTAAGTGTGCCTAGGGGGGTGATTACTACTGTGTAGGGGCGTGGCTACGAGTGACACGTCACCGATCTCCGCTCTGATTACACAGAGCGGAGATCGGTGACATTGTCAGTAGGGAAGCGGGGAGATGTTGTGTTTACACTAACATCTCCATGCATCCGTGAGACGATAGCGGGGATGCCCGCGGCGATCGAGTCCGCGGGACCTGCGGTCCGACTCACGGTGAAGGCAGGGCCGCCGCCCGCATGCGACCCCGACGTCAGGCAGTTAAAGGGGACTTACGGTACATGATTGTGCCTATACGAGCCATTCTGCCGACGTATATATACAGTGGCTGGTCCTTAAGTGGTTAAAGGGGTTGCAAACCCTCAAGGTTTTTCATCTTAATGCATTCTAGTTAATGGACGCAGCAGCAGGACACAGGAGCGCGCCCGCACGAGTGCCCCCGAGGGAGAGTGGCTCTCCAATGGGGCACTCGAGAAAAAGGGAGGAGCCAGGAGCGCAGCTGAGGGACCCCAGAAGGAGGAGGATCGGGTCACTCTGTGCAAAACCAACTGCGCAGAGGTAGCAAGTATGATATGTTAGGTTTATTAAAACAAACCTGTACATATCCTTTAACATATAACAGTCCTTGTTATTCCATTTGTAATAAAAATATATATATATACAATTTGAATAAACAAGTTTATTTTATTTACTGAATAAGCTGTACTTTTATTTCAAGCCTAATAGTTACATAACGTTCCCATTGTAACAAAATTACTTTCAAATTTGTAAAAACGACTCCACACTGTATTTTTCAGTTTTTCAGATTTCCATTTTACTGAAAAAAATATAAAAAAATTCTCATGGTTACAAAGTTTCCATTATTGTTCACATGTCTACTTTCGAGAACAGCCTTACTCGTCACCACAGAGGCAAATGCAGCTGCAGCACCAAAACCTCTAAGGTTCGCTGACCATGGTGTGGCCCTGGGCTATGAAAGGTGCTCTTCTGCAAGGAGGACAGAGGCAGTCCCCAAAGTTTGGTGGTCATGGCTGTTGAGCTGCAAAGGTACATGGGTTGCAGGTACCTGTGAACTGCAGCTTCCTAGAAAAAAAAATAGGATTTTTGTATCTTACTGTAAAATCCATTTCTCTGACATCCATGGACCGACACGGCGTGTCTTACACTTTACACGTGGGTATATGTCCCTGCTTGCAGGAGAAGACCTAGGCAGAATGTTAAATGTTAAAACATTCCAGAACAAACCAGAGCTGAACAGCCCCGCCCAGGGAGGCGGTCCCTCCGGACATTACCCTCACACCTGCAGCTAGCAGGCCTCAGTTCGTAACAAAGCAGCACAAACTTAAAAGGAAGGGTGGGTGCCGTGTCGGTCCATGGATGTCAGAGAAATGGATTTTACGGTGAGTACAAAAATCCTATTTTCTCTTATCATCCATGGACCGACACGGCGTGTCTTACACTTTACACGTGGGATGTCCCAAAGCAGTGTCAAGAGGGATGGGAGCAGTATAAATGGAAAAACCAAAAAACTTCACTCCAAACAAGGCAGAGCTCCTCAACAGAGGAGTTGCCACTTTAAACAGCGGCCTGCAACCCCTTGCGGCCGAAGGAAGCATCCGGAGATGCAGCCACATCAACCCTATAAAACTTAGAAAGGGTATGAACAGACGACCAGGTCGCCGCCTTGCACACTTGTGCAACCGACGCTTGATGTCGGAAAAACCCAGGAAGCACCAATTGCCCTGGTGGAATGCACCGTAACCGGGAAGGGAGGCGCCCGCCCCATGAGAGCATAGGCTTGAAAGCCGGTTTGTCCGATCCACCTAGAAAAAGGTGGCAGACGAAGCCGCTTGACCCTGTTTCTGACCAGAGACAGTCAACCAGAGAGTAGACTTCCGAATAGAAGCAGCAGACAGGCACACCCGCAAGGCTCGTACCACATTCAAAGTGTGCCGCGCACACTCTCTGGGATGCGATGGGCGAGGACTCTAGGACGGGAGGACAATGTCCTCATTTTAGGTGAAAGGTCGAGATCACCCTTGACAAAAGAGAAAGTCGCGGATGCAACACCGCCTTATCCTTATGGATGACTAAACATGGCGACTTGCAGTACAAGGTCGCCAATTCAGATACTCGTCTAACAGAAGTGATTGCCACTAAAAGGGCCACCCTCTGAGACAAAGTGAAGAGGGGAATATCCCTTATATTCTCAAGAGGAGGTTCCTGGAGAACCGAGAGTACCAATTCCGATCCCACGGGGGGAGAGGAGACTTGACAGGAGGGAGCCCATGGCAAACCCCCTGCACAAGGGTGCCAACCAAGGAATGACCCGCTAGTGGTCACCGAAAGAAGACGGCCAAGGCCGAAACTGACCCTTAAATGATACTCAAAGCGAGCCTTTGGGCCACGCCATGCTGTAGGGAACGCAGGATTCTAAGGACGGAATACGTCCGAGGATGTCAGTCCAGCTCTTCGCACATGGCGATGTAAGCTTTTCCAGGTACAGAGATAGTTCTGGAGGAAGACTTCCGTGTCCTTAATATGGACGAAATGACCAAGTCCGAGAGACCTCGGTCTCTCAACACCTGGCTTTAAACAACCATGCCGTTAAGGCCAGAGACTGTAAAAGCAGGTGAAATATATGACTTTGAGACAGAAAGTCCTCCTTTATTGACAACCATCAGGGAACGGCCGCGACGAGACGTACCAGATCGGCGTACCAGTGAAGCCGAGGTCAATCCAGAGCAATGAGGATCACCGGAATTCCCTCGGTTGCCACCCTGCGCAGCAGGCGAGGAAGCAACTGCAGCGGAGGATAAACGTGTATCAGGTGATCATGACCCCATGGGCCACTGACGCCTCTGAGGCATCCGCCCAAGGATCCCTGGATCTGGCCACAAATCTCAACAACTTGCAATTGAGTCGAGAGGCTATCGGGTCCACCTCCGGCGTGCCCCACCGTCTGTGTGGCAAAGGAGTTGAAATACCTCCGGGTGCAAGGACCACTCTCCCTGGTCCAACATCTGGCGACTCAATAGTCCGCCAGTTCTATGCCCGGAATGTAGCGGCTGACAGAGCCGGCACGCTTCTTTTAGCCCCCTTCAGGGTACGGGGGACCTCTGAAGCCGCAGCTGAGCTCCGAGTCCCCCCTTGATGGTCGACATACGCCATCACCGTGACTTGTCCGACAGGATCCTAATGGAACGATCCTGCAATCTCTCAGACCACGAGGATAGGCACAGTCTGATGGCCCGTATTTCCAGAACATTGATCGGCAAACGGGCTTCGTCTGGAGTCAAAGCCCTTGGGCCAACAGGACTCCCCAGACTACACCCCAGCCCTTCAGGCTGGCGTCCGTAGTGAACACCGTCCATTGGACGGGGAGGAACGACTTCCCGGACCGAAGAGCCGGGGACCCAAACTCCATGTCAGGGACGCCCTGACCAGGTGGCTCACCTGGATCGGAAAATCCAAAGACAACCGGGATTTGTCCCAAGGGAACAAGATCCCCTTCTGCAATGCCCTGGTGTGTGATTGGGCATACGGAATGGCCTCGAAAGAGATCACCATGAGTCCCAGGACTCCCATGCAAAAACGGATTGACGACCATTCTTTGGGATGTCAGCATCCGCACTGCAGACTGAAGTGTCAGTAGCTTCCCCGGAGGTAGGAATACCTTTTGCCTCCAAGGAGTCCAGAATCAGACCGAGATTCCAGATAGCCCACGACAGCAATGCCTTGCTGTCTCAGCAAGCTAGAACCGGCACAAGCACCTTGGTGAACACCCTCGGTGCCGGGGCTAGGCCGAAAGGAAGAGCCACAAATTGATAGTGGACTTCGCCGATCGCAAGCGCAGATCGGAACATACAAGTAGGCGTCCTTGATTTCCAAGGTCGCCAGAAAATCCCCTTGATGGAGTGTACTGACCACCGTGCGAATGGATTCCATGCGGAACTTTTGCACCTTCAAGAAGGCATTCAGGACCTGGAGGTCCAAGATAGGCCGAACCCCGTCCCTTTTTTGGGCCGACAAACAATTTGAGTAGAATCCCTGAAATCTCTCCTGTGACGGAACCGGCACAATCACTCCGGACCTCAAATCTGAATAGGCCCCATAGGGCCACCCGACGGGCAGGAAGGAGAGAAAGATTCGAGGGAAGAATCTGTCTGGAATTAGGAACGGAACCTATCCTGTAACCTGAGGTGATCACCTCGCACACCCACCAGTAGGAGATCCGGGAGGTCCATTGATCCGTGGACCTGCAAAGTCATCCCCCCTACCCCAGAGTCGGGAGGGGGCAAGACTTCACGCGGAGGCGGGCTAGGGAGCCGGTTGTTCGGCATACGCACCCAGGGGCGCTCGTGTCCACCAGCCGTACCGCTGTCAGTCTGGGAGGGCCTCCTCGTTGATTGACGAAAAAAAAAACTTTTCTGGAAAGGAAGGACCCTGCTTATAGCGGCCTCCTTGCCAGCCGTGAGTAAGAACAGTGCTTTTACCTCCCGTGACATCCTTGATGATGTCATCCAGCGCAGCACCGGAAAGCCTACCACCTTTCAATGGTAAACCCTTCGCAGGCTTTTTAGAAGCTAGGTCAGCAGACCAGCATTTCAACCAGATCAGACAATGCAATACCCTGAGTTATAAGGGGCCGCGTCAAACGTGGCGTCGCCACATAAACCAGGCCCTGCACCATTTGTGGGCCAGAGCAATAGTGTCTGGAGGAAGATCATGCTCCTGTATTAGTTGCCCATCCCGCAAGTGTTGGAGACACAAGGGTCGCCGCTACCACAAGCCGTAGGGCGGACCCCAACAAGGCAAACATAGCTCTACTCACCACTTCTGACCTCCTGTGAGTGGGGTCCTTTAATGCAGGAGTCCCCTCCACCGGCAGAATGGTGGCCTTGTGCAACCGGGTGACTGGAGGGTCGACCACTGGGGGAGAAGCCCACGTTTTAAGTAGGGCATTTTCAAAGGGGTATCTATAGGCAAACGCTGCGGGACCATAAAAGTCTTCTGCGCCTTTTTCCCCAGACCTGGTCAGTGAGCTGGTCAAAGTAAGGTACATATTGAAAAAAACACTTTTTAGAAGGCCCGGCCCTAAGGAACCAGAGGAGACCGTCCGCCTGAGGTTCTGCATCCGCAGCATTTAGCTTGCGAGTGTCCCTCACTGCATCAATGAGTTCACAAAACAAGCACCCTGTCATTTACAGACACAGAACTGGAGTTTTCCTTGCAAGGAATGTCCTGTTCAAAACCATCAAATATATATTCAGAGCTAGGGTCCTGAGCGGTAGTGGCTAGGCCCATATCTGAATCAGCGCACACACCCCCCCCCCCCCCCCCTTTTTCATATTTTTTTTTTTTTTGTGGAAAAAAAAATGGGGATAGGGGCTTTTTTGCTCCCTTGCGCTCACAAACTGCTTCCTCCCGGTCAGATTAATGATACCAGGACTGCCGACAACTGGTCCCTAAGGACCGCAGGTGCAGGAGCACTGCCAGTTCTTTCTAACAGTGTGAAGAAACAGGTGAACCAGACTCCAATATTGCCACCCTGAGACAGTCACCATTACAGTGAATAATACAGCCCACCCACAGGCCGTGCTGGGGCTGAGGAGGGGATACCTGGAGTACTCACCACCCCTAGGGACCGCTCGGTACCGCTGTATGAGCCGCGCTGTATGAGTCGCGCTGTAGCGCTGGTGCAGCCTGAGGTGAAGAATCTGTGAGGATGTGTGTATTTTGTGCCGTACAGCAGCGCTGCTAGAGGCCGAAAACGAAAGTGAAAGTGCCGCGGCTACAAGAAAATGGCCGCCGGGCACCAGTATAACTATGCATTAAGCCCCAGCCAAAATGGCCGCCAATGGCGCACTTTTAAAAAAATAAAACACCGCGCCAATGGCGCACAGAAAACAACACAGCCAGTCGCCCAGAACACTTCCCAAACAAAATAACAGTCATGGAGCGCCCCCCCCAGGGCAGAGTGACCCCCCAAGCATCCCCACACAGCACAACAGGGTGCAGAGAGCAGCATAACAGGGGGGAGACAGGGAGAACCCCCCACACACAGAAACACAGCCAGCATGTACTCACCTTGCAGCAGGAGAGACTACTTACCCGTCCCGCAAGCACCTTGGAGAACACCCCCGGTGCCCATAGAGGTACTCACTCACTGGCTTGTTTCAGACAGGCCTATCACACAGTCGTACTGCGTAGCTGTCGGCCCGGTCCACCGCGAAAGATACAGTAGGTACTGTTCGATCTTGAGAGGACCGCGGGAGCATGAAAGCAACCCGGCCACCCCTGGAGCCATGGGGTATGTCGTGAACTGAGTCTCACGCACACAAGGCGAGGATCAGCACGCTCGATGGTCGGACAGGGAAGACTACGAGGATACTAGTGTACCCAACCTGTTGCCCAGCCGACAGTTGATTGAAGGTCTCAAAAATAAAATAATAAAATTCCCAAAAGGAATAAAAATTAAAAGTAAAATCTTCCAGGAGACTGGCTCCTGAGAGAGCCACGTCTTCTCCTTCTGCTAGGCATAAAAAAACTGAGGCCTGCTAGCTGCAGGTGTGAGGGTAATGTCCGGAGGGACCGCCCCCCTGGGCGGGGCTGTTCAGCTCTGGTTTGTTCTGGAATGTTTTAACATTTAACATTCTGCCTAGGTCTTCTCCTGCAAGCAGGGACATATACCCACGTGTAAAGTGTAAGACACGCCGTGTCGGTCCATGGCTGATAAGAGAAATACATTTGGCTGGAATCTGCAGGTGGTAAGCTTCAATATAAAGCTCTGCAGCCCTACAATTATAGTAGTACATATAAAGAAGACTACACAGATTTGTATTGCTATATAATGAAAGTACTTTGGCACCAAATATTGTAAAAGCACTTGAAGAAACACAAAAGCCCTTACAAAAAAGCAAAAGTACTTGATGGGCGTTGATGTCTATGGGGTGCATGCGTTATTACAGATTTTGTTTACACCGTAAATTTTGTATGTAAGGCAATTAAAAGGCAACAATAAATGTGCACAGAAATATGAATGAAAATGTCACTGTACATCATTTCAGTTTCCAATGATCAGATGAAATATAGTTGAATGTGGAAAGGTGTTGTGTACAGCTGCAATAAGAGAAGGTAATTTGCAAGGCTTGTATCTTTCCTGCCCCTGTGGAAAACACAGCAGAGCACAGCCAAGTTATTAGCAAGCAGGTCTATTTTTACAGCGGATGTCTGACAGGGGGAGGTCATTTGGAGAGATTACATTGACTGTGATAACACTTCGATATTCTCCTCACCCATTAGACACGGATACTACATACTTAATTTATCAGTCAATTCCCCTGAAGAGGCAAAAAAATAAATAAGTACACTGATGTATTACTTTCCATCTCTTTCTAGCAGCCATCTCAACGGTTACTTGGGTCTTATTCACACTGTTACAGGAGTAAGGAAAGTCAAACAGCTTGATGCATCTATCAGGGGTCTCAAACTGGCGACCCTCCAGCTGTTGCGAAACTACAAGTCCCATCATGCCTCTGCCTGTGGGAGTCATGCTTGTAACCGTCAGCCTTGCAATGCCTCATGGGACTTGTAGTTTCACAACAACTGGAGGGCCGCCAGTTTGAGACCCCGGATAACCCAAACAATGAAAGTAATGTTTTAGACAATGTAGAGTGAGGTCTCCGCTTAGTGACAACGTGTTCTTAGTGCACCTTAGATGTCAGTAGATTACTGCTTCAATGTAGAACTGCGACACTAGAACACACAAAAGTACAGGTGCAAGCACAAGTACTTCAGATAAGAGTCATATGTTACTTGAATGAATATTTGCTTAATTCAACAGTCTTTAAATGAAAGCCAGCAAAACCAAGCAGAAACCATCATTAGGCACTTACTATTTAAGCTGACAATACACAATCTCCTTTAGATCTACTTACTATGTAACATAAGGGCCTGTGCAAAAGGATAGAAATTGATTGGAATGTATAGTTTTCCCCTCATACTAGAGTTTTGGTTAATTGTAAAATCAGATTGTAGTGTATGGCCATCCTTAAACTTCCAACAAGACTGCTCTGCATGACAAATTAATGTACCCGTTGTACACAAGTACACGAATATAGGGCACACATGTGCAGAGGTGTACTGAGACTGGAATGTCCATATGGACAAATCAAATACTTAACTTTTCTAAAAAACAGTCATCAAGACTCATAATTCCAACATAGGTAGTTGTGACCTGGCACAGATTCCCCATTGCACAGGTAAGGATGGCTCCCATCCAATTTTTGTTGCACCTCATGTCACAGGATAGGATAACTTTAGGTCAGTTAGTGAGGGTAACTCAGTAACCCACTTTCAGACCGCCTAGCTACATCACAACAACATCGTTACTTTGACGTTAAATACTGGGGTTATGGCTGCCGCTAGAAGCCATAACCCTGCTATAATTTTTTCCCTCAGGTGCCGGTCTCTCATAAAAGTGTCCCAAGTGGTGGATTCGCCGCCAGGTCACTTTTAGAAGTGGCAGGAAAGGTCCCCCCCCTCCCGGCGGATCGGGAAGCCCGAAAGCCAATCGACTGCTGGTGGTAGCTGGGCGGTGGGCACAGACGAGCAAAAGAAAGAAGGCCTCCGCTCATCGCTATGCCCTAGGACAATGATGGCGAACCTTGGCACCCCAGATGCTTTGGAACAACATTTCCCATGGTATTTAACTACACCAAAACATCTGGGGTGCCAAGGTTCGCCATCACTGCCCTAGGAGGACCAGAGCGACATCATGATGTCACTTCCAGTTTCGGCCACACAAAAAACAAAGGCCATTTTTTTAAAAGTAAAAGATACCTTTTTTGGAGAGATTTTGGGAGACTTTTAGACCCCAGATATTTTCATAAACAGGACCTGTCATGCTGTATTGTTATCACAAGGGATACTTACATTCCTTGCAATAGCAATAAAAGTGATCAAAAAGTGAAAAAATGTAAATTCAAGGGACAGTGTAGAAATGTAAAAAAAAAAAAAAAATTGTTAAAGCACCCCACGTCCCTGAGTGTCCACGAGCAGTGATGAATGCATACATGGGCGACGCCCACATATGTAAACTGTGTTAACACCCCACATGTGAAGAATCTGCGCAAATGTCTGAGCGAGAGCAAGAATTCTAGCACTAGACCTCCTCTAACTCTAAACTGGTAACCTGTAGTTTTAAAGCGTCACCTATGGGGATTTTTAAGCACCGTAGTTTGGCACCATTCCACGAGTGCGCACAATTTTAAAGCATGACATGTTGGATATCCATTTACTCGGCAGAACAAATTTCATATTAAACCAAAAAATTGGGGTATATATTATGCTTTGTTATAATTCATTATAGTGTATTTTAACCAAAAAATTTGCATTTGAAAAACTCCTGTGAAAAAAAACGCGTGGCATAAAAAAGTGCAATGACCGCCATTTTATTCCCTAGGGTCTAAGAAATATATACTGTATATTTGGGGGTTCCAAGTAATTTTTCAGCAAAAAATAGATTTTTATTCAAAACTTACTAAACAAGTGTCAGAAAAAGGCCTGGTGATCAAGATGTATTCTGCACATAAGACCAAACAGCTTAGATTTTCCCCAGAATAAATCTCCAGTATGGAGTCCCAACTAATCAGAAGGATTCTTTGCAATGCAAAAGCTGCAACTACAACATTCTTCCATCTTGAAAGGGCAATTAATGAGGCTCAAAAGAAATTGTACAAATGAAGATGATTTTACTAAACAATCTATAAAACTAATAAACTTCTCCAAAAAGGATATGACAAGAAGTTCGTATTAGAACACAAAAGGTCACGCAAAATAACAGACAGGATATACTCCAAGCTGCAACAACGCCCAAGGAAAAGAAAAAAGTGCAATATTGCTGGACTAGAACATACAATACTTGAAGTTTGAGAAAATTGTAATGAAATACTGGACAATTATGAAAGCAGATAGACATTTGAGTACAACTGTACCAGAAAAACCTCCATTTATATATAGAAGGGCACCTAATTTAAGATGTAAACCGGTAAAAAATTGTATGGACCCACCCCCCTCAACAGAGAGGAATTGGCCTTTTTTCAATGGGGAAGGTTTTTATAAGTTTATATGTGGAAAATGCTTCGGATGCCAAAACTAAGAAAAACCCTAAGAAGAGATCAGAATGCACAGCATTAACGATGGGAAGGAAATGTCAAATAAAAAAGGACCCGACATACAATACTAGAGGAGTAGTACAGTCTACGTACTAGAATGCGGATGTAGAAAACATTACGTTGGTAAAACAAAGAGGCCCCTCAAAAAAAGAATCTATGACCATGTACATAATATCCTCATAGGTTATAAAAAAATAGTGTCACCAAACACTTTTTAATTCGCCATAACAAAGATCCATCATCTTTACAATTTTGGGGTGTAGAGAACTTTAAAAACCAATGGAAGTAAAAAAATAAGATCAAAACTCTCCCAAAAGATTCTAATTGGAAGTATATACTCATAACCCTCACCACCAAAGGGATGAATATAGATTTTGACCTTAAAAAGGAGGAACTGCAGTCTGCTCACATAATTTGTAATAAAAACATCTGCCATTCTGAAGCTTCCCTCCAACCACTTTGCATAATATATATATATATATATATATATATATATATATATATATATATATATATATATATACATATATATATACACACACACACATATTCATATACACACACACACACATATATACACACACACACACACACACACACACACACCTGAAATTGTTGGCACCCGAGAAATTTTTCCAGAAAAATAGGATTTTTATAACAGCTTACCTGTAAAATCCTTTTCTTGGAGTACACCACGGGACACAGAGCTAGTCATTACATAATGGTTAAGGGTCACCAGCGGTGATTGGACACTGGCACAACCAATGGAAGACAGTTCCCCTCCATATAACCCCTCCCATCAGGGAAGTACCTCAGTTTTGTAGCAAAGCAGTAAGGTTCCCATAAGAAGGGTGGGACCTCTGTGTCCCGTGGTGTACTCCAAGAAAAGGATTTTACAGGTAAGCTGTTATAAAAATCCTATTTTCTTTATCGTACACCACGGGACACAGAGCTAGTCATTACATAATGGGACGTCCCAGAGCAATGCTCATATGAAGGGGGGGAGACACAGATCAAACAGACCGCTTGCGGACCAGAAGCCCTATACTGCTGCCTGCAGCACACTTCGCCCAAAGGCGGAATCCTCATGTCCTTTCACATCTATTTGATAGAATTTGGAAAATGTATGGACTGAGGACCAAGTTGCAGCCTTACAGATCTGAGCCATCGAAGCCTGGTGGTGCACTGCCCATGAAGCACTTATCGCCCTGGTAGAGTGCGCCTTAACAGGAAAAGGAGGAGTCCTGTTCTTTAAACCATAAGCTTGAACAATTACTTGTCTAATCCACCTGGAAATGGTGGATTTTGATACCGCTTGGCCCTTCTTGGGACCATCTGGTAAAATAAACAAAACATCTGTTTTACGTATCTGAGCGGTTGCTTGCAGATACACCTTTACCGCTCTCACTAGATCTAGAGAGTGTAATAATTTTTCCCCCGCCGTCCGCGGGTTTGGAAAAAAGGAAGGCAGAACAATGTCTTGATTCAAGTGAAAAGCCGACACCACCTTAGGCAGAAAAGCCGGATGGGGTCGTAGTACGATCTTGTCCTTGTGACAAATTAGATAAGGCTCTTTACAAGAAAGAGCTGCTAGCTCTGATACTCTCCTAGCAGAAGCTATAGCAATCAGAAAGGCCAATTTCCTACTTAATATAATTAAAGGAATATGGCGAATAGGTTCAAAAGGTTGCTTTTGCAACACTGACAATACCAAATTCAAATCCCATGGACACAAGGGAGACCTGGCTGGAGGATTTATCCTCAGTACCCCCTGAATGAATGTCCGAACTAGGGAGTGAGATGCCAATGGTCTCTGAAAGAAGACTGATAGAGCCGATATTTGCCCTTTGATGGTGCTAAGGGCTAATTTCATATCCACTCCTAACTGGCAAAAAGCAAGAATCCTACTTATTTCATATTTCAGAGGATTCCAACTTCTGGATTCACACCAGGAAACGTATGCTTTCCAGACTCTATGATAGATGAGTCTGGAGGCTGGCTTTCTAGCATTAATGAGCGTAGAAAGAACCAGGCCAGAGACCCCTCTCTTTTTCAAAATGTGGGTCTCAGCAGCCAGGCCGTCAAATTTAGCCTTTGTAAGGAAGGGTGGAATACTGGACCCTGTGACAACAGGTCGTGTCGAAGTGGAAGCTTCCAGGGCCTTCCTATCGCCATTTTTACGATCTCGGCATACCAAGGCCTCCTGGGCCAGTTTGGGGCCACTAGGATTACTGGTATTCCCTCCTCCTTGATCCTGCGAAGCAATCTTTGTAGAAGAGGGATCGGAGGGAATGCATAGATCAGTGAGAACTGATTCCATGGAGTTATTAGAGCGTCTGTATTATTAGAGCGTCTGTCCCGTAGGCTAGAGGATCTCTCGTTCTGGACACAAAGTTGTCCAATTTCTTGTTGAACCTGGAAGCTAGCAGGTCTACATCTGGGTTTCCCCATCTCAGACATATGGCCTGAAAGATCTCTGGGTGAAGAGACCACTCTCCTGGTAGCAGCTGCTGACGACTCAGGTAGTCTGCTTGCCAGTTTTCTATCCCTGGAATGAAGATTGCAGAGATGCAAGGTACATGCTCTTCTGCCCATGCCAAGATCCGGTTCACCTCTCTTTGGGCTGCCCGACTGTGGGTGCCTCCTTGGTGATTGATGTAAGCTACTGCCGTAGCATTGTCGGATTGAACCCGAACTGGGTAGCCCTGTAACCTGTATGTCCAGGTTTTGAGGGCTAGATATACCGCCCGGATCTCTAGCACATTGATGGGCAGGATCCCCTGAGTCTTGGCCCAGGTTCCCTGGGTAGAAGCCTTCTCGAATACTGCACCCCAGCCCGATAGGCTGGCATCCGTAGATACCACCTTCCAGGCCACTGGGAGGAAGGACTTTCCCTTCCGTAAATTCCTGGCTTCTAGCCACCAATTGAAGCTGTGGCGTACTTGTGAGGACAGGCGCATGGGTATATCCAGAGCTTGGCTCTTCCTGTTCCAGGAGGCTAAAATATTGCCTTGAAGTAGTCTCGAATGAAACTGGGCGTAAGGGACCGCCTCGAAGGAGGCTACCATCTTTCCCAATAGTCTCATGCAAAGGCTAATAGACGGCCTCTTGTTTGCTTTGACCTTGTGGATCAGGTCTTTCAGAGACTGTATCTTTGGCTCTGGCAGGTATACCCTGTTTTGGGCTGTATCTATGATCATGCCCAGGTACACTATCCTTCTTTGGGCCTGGAGAGAGGATTTTTGTAAGTTTATAATCCATCCTAAATGCTCCAGGTATCCTACTGTAGTGTCTACAGCGTGATCCAATCCCTCCTTTGACTGATCTATTAATAGTAGATCGTCTAGATAGGCTGTTACCGCAATGCCCCGTGTTCTTAGGTTTGCTAACAGAGGAGCTAGCACCTTTGTGAATACTCTGGGTGCGGTGGCTACACCAAATGGCAGGGCCACAAATTGAAAGTGGCGATCTTCTACCGCAAACCTTAGGAATCTTTGGTGAGCGGGGAGGATTGGTATGTGTAGATATGCGTCTTTGATATCTATGGACGCAATGAATTCTCCGCCTTTTTAAAGTAGCGACCACGGATCGAATCGTTTCCATTCGAAAATGGTGAACGTTCAGAAACTGGTTTAGATTTTTTAGATCCAGGATGGGTCTGACTTCTCCGTTCGGTTTTGGAATCACAAAGAGGTTTGAGTAAAAACCTGAACCTTGATCCTTTTGGGGTACCTCTGTAACCACACCTTGAGCTATTAAGTGATTCAAACCTTTGAAGAAGGATCCTCTTTTTTGTGGATCCTTGGAGAGTCTTGAACTTCGGAATTGAGAAGATGGGATCTCTCGAAATTCCAGTCTGTACCCTGAGGATATTGTGGATACCACCCATTTGTCCTGGGTTTCTGTCCGCCAAGTCGCTGAGAACTGACGAAGCCTTCCCCCCACTCGGCCGAGCGGGGGCGCCCCTTCAATGAGAGGTTTTGGGGGCTTGCTTATTAGCTCTTGAACCCCACGGCTTCTTGTTCTTCTGAGCCTGTTCTTTGGCTTTTTTGGGCGGCTGAAAAGGCCGTCGCCACTGGCTGAAGTCAGATTTCCCGGGAGCTGGGGAGAGAGTGTGTTTAAAACAAGGTCTCTTGTTTTTCTTTCTCTCAGGTAAAAGTGTCGTTTTACCACTTGATATCTTTTGGATATATCTTTCTAAATCTTCCCCAAAAAGGCGTTCGCCATGGAACGGGAAACTTGCCAACAACTTTTTGCATGGGGCTTCCGCTGACCAATGCTTAAGCCAAAGTACTCTGCGCATCTGTACCAGCTGGAGTGTAAGGCGTGATGCCTGTATGATAGAATCTCTCATGGCATCCACTGTGAAGCATAAGGCTTTAGGCAAATTCTCCCAATTTTTAGCCTGCTCTGAAGGCAGCTCCTTCAGCCCCTGCTTTACCTGTTGGCTGACGACCTGACCCATACCGACTGCTGCTACTGCAGGTTGGATAATTGAGCCGGCCAAAAGGAAGGAGGATTTCAGTAAGGATTCCAACTTCTTCTCAGAAGGATCTTTAAACACTTGTACATTATCCACTGGACATGTCAGGTTTTTATTTACACAAGAAATAGCCGCATCTACCGTAGGCAGGCTCCATTTCTTTAAAAAAATTTCCTCCATAGGATAAAGAATGTTAAACTTTTTTGGAGGTGAAAAACGCTTATCTGGATGTTGCCAGTCTGCGTACAATAGATCCTCTAGTAACGGATGAACCGGGAAGGAGCATGCACCTTGCAGGGATCTTAATGATCCTAGGGAGGAGACAGGTGATTCTGTTACCTCCAAAGAGGGTAACCTAAATGCAGCTCGCACGGCTCCTGCATAGCATTGCACCTGTGACTTTAAATTATGGACCTTCTAATCTCACCTTATCCACGCCGCAGGTTTTTCTGCTGAAAGTTTTCAGACAGATACCAAACTTCACCCTTCACGGTGGGCTATGTGTGCCAACCTTCAGGGATATGGGTTCCTATTTAAAGGATACCTCTCCCCTGGGCCTTGTACAAGACTCTTACCAGGACTTTATAGCGAAATAGCGAAAGTGCTGGATCTTAGAGCCCAGTCCTCCGAAGAGAGACATTACAGGCGACGCCTCATGGATGAGGCCCGGATCCCATCCAGATTCAGCTCATTTGTAGGCGTCTTGGATGGATCCGAAAGCATAGCTCTTTTACCCCCAGAGGGTCTCTTTGGTAGAGCTTTCCTTTAGCACCTCCTAACGCGTCCAACACCTTTCGACACTGGCGAAAAAACTGAGGTACTTCCCTGATGGGAGGGGTTATATGGAGGGGAACTGTCTTCCATTGGTTGTGCCAGTGTCCAATCACCGCTGGTGACCCTTAACCATTATGTAATGACTAGCTCTGTGTCCCGTGGTGTACGATAAAGAAATCAAGTATTTCTCACAGAAAAGTATTGCAGTAACACATGCTTTGCTATACACATGTTTATTCCCTTTATGTGTATTGGAACAAAACAAAAAAAGAGAGGAAAAAATGCGAAATTGGACATAATGTCACACAAAACTCCAAATATGGGCTGGTCTAAATTCTTGACACCCTTAACTTAATATTTGGTTGCACACCCTTTGGAAAAAATAACTGAAATCAGTCGCTTCCTATAACCATCAATAAGCTTCTTACACCTCTCACCCAGAATTTTGGACCGCTCTTCCTTTACAAACTGTTCCAGGTCTCTCTTCTTGGAAGGGCGCCTTTTCAAAACAGCAATTATAAGATCTCTCCACAGGTGTTCAATGGGATTTAGATCTGGACTCATTGCTGGCCACTTTAGAACTCTCCAGCACTTTGTTGCCATACATTTCTGGGTGCTTTTTGACGTATGTTTGGGGTCATTGTCCTGCTGGAAGACCCAAGATCTCGGACGCAAACCCAGCTTTCTGACACTGGGCTCTACAGTACGACCCAAAATCCTTTGGCAATCCTCAGATTTCATGATGCCTTGCACACATTCAAGGCACCCAGTGCCAGAGGCAGCAAAACAACCCCAAAACATCATTGAACCTCCACCATATTTCACTGTAGGTACCGTGTTCTTTTCTTTGTAGGCCTCATTCTATTTTCAGTAAACAGTAGAATGATGTGCTTTACACCAAAAAGCTCCATCTTGGGCTCATCTGTCCACAAGACGTTTTCCCAGAAGGATTTTGGCTTACTCAAGTACATTTTGGCAAACTGTAGTCTTGCTTTTTTATGTCTGTGTCAGCAGTGGGGTCCTCCTGGATCTCCTGCCATAGCGTTTCATTTCATTTGAATGTCGACGGATAGTTGGCGCTGACACTGATGCTCCCTGAGGCTGCAGGACAGCTTGAAATTTCTTTGGAACTTGTTTGGGGCTGCTTATCCACCATCCGGACTATCTTGCGTTGCAACCTTTCATCAATTTTTCTCTTCCGTCCACGCCCAGAGAGATTAGCTACAGTGCCATGGGTTGCAAACTTCTTGATAATGTTGCACACTGTGGACAAAGGCAAATCTAGATCTCTGGGGGTGGACTTGTAACCTTGAGATTGTTGATATTTTCCCACAATTTTGGTTATCAAGTCCTCAGACTGTTCTCTTCTACTCGTTCTGTTGTCCATGCTTAGTGTGGCACACACAATGCAAAGACTAAGTGAACTTCTCTCCTTTTTATCTGCTTTCAGGTGTGATTTTTATATTGCCCACACCTGTTACTTGCCCCATGTGAGTTTAAAGGAGCATCACATGCTTGAAACAATCTTATTTATCCACAATTTTGAAAGGGTGCCAAGAATTTTGACCAGCCCAATTTTGGAGTATCGTGTGACATTATGTCCAATTTGCTTTTTTTCCTCCCTTTTTTTTTGTTTTGTTCCAATACACACAAAGGGAATAAACATGTGTATAGCAAAACATGTGTTACTGCAATACTTTTCTGTGAGAAATACTTTATTTTCTGGAAAAATTTCTGGGGTGCCAACAATTTCGGCCATGACTGTGTGTGTGTGTGTGTGTGTGTGTGTGTGTATGTAATATATATATCACACATATACATACATACACACACTGATTCTGTACTTGCCAAACATGCTGCAGAAATCTCCCTCCAAGTCTGGCTGCACCCTCCAGGTCCGCTTTAACCTTTTTACCATTTATTATTTATCAGCTTTTTATTCATGTACATCAATTTCCTCTGTTACCAATAGAAGGCACAATTTTAGTAGTAGATTTAACCATTTATAGTAATTCCTTCTGTTATCACTAGATGGCATATACTGGTAGTTTTTAATGCATATCACTATATATACACCATTTTCCCCTCATAGTTCCCCTTATTTACCACTAGAGTTACTTTCCTGCAAAGCCCTCCTTTAATTATTTGTTATGCATATTAATCTGTTAGTTAAAAATATGATTGAAATGTACAAGTAATTTTTATTCCATCTGACTGTGCAGATAATAATTATAATGGTTACAGCTGATCTGTTAATAGCCACCATGGAGCCTTCTTAGGAGACTTCCTATATAACCATCCATCTCAGGGGTTTGGGTATATAACCCTTTAACACTGTGGTAACATGGTAATGTGTATGTACAACATCCACAGTATAATAGGGGACTATAGCAATATGGCTGATGGATGCGTGTTAACATCGGGGCTTCAACAAAATGGCCGCTGTATGCATTCCTATGTGAATCTCTGGGAAAATGGCCACCGCAATGTTTCTCTATAAGCAACCACGACAAAATAGCCTCCGCTATTGTACACTATTGCTATTGTATTTGGAAGCATTTTCGCCCCTCGCCTTCCCTGAGGAAGTCACGAGGTCAGTGATGTAACGCATGGGAGGAGCCAGGTGATGCCGAGTACCTATTGGTGGCTATATTGTAAAGTTTAGGGCACATATACTTGTTTTTTAATGTAAGTGCATGTCTATTAATAAAAGTTGGCTGATTTATACATGCTAACACTATGGATACCCACCTGTGTTTATTTGAGTGACTGGGAGTCAAGGAGAGAAGACGGAGGGTTCCTAAAAGAGATATAGGTCCACCAAGGAAAGTGCCCACCATAAAGGATACCAGCATTGGAGGAATAATATAGTCATACCTACCACTGGAGGGCCCAAGCGTATTTAACCAAACATATATGTTTCTTAAGTCCACTCTTTAAGGTGAGCGCATTGGATTGAAGGTGGTGGGAGCACTTTGTACATGACAATGGGCTCATATCATATCATTTGCAGATAGATTGGAGTAGGAGTCCTGGTGGAAATTGCTATTGACTTTTTGTTTATATTATGGGAACTAATGGCGATTTAAAATGTTGATTGTAAATTTATATTTGTAAAGTTTTGTTGTATTCACGTGGGTCACATATTCACATTTTTATTGAGCTTACACATTAGATATTGAGTCACATATCCCACAGAATATTGAAAGGGAGTGCTGCATTATCTCCTATTTACCATCTTTAACATGGTCCTTCACCCTGAAAGCAAAAAATTTAAAGTCAGCAGCTACAAATACTGTAGCTGCTGATTTAATAATTGGACTCTTACCAGTCTAGGGATCCAGCGCTGTCTTGACCCGAGCCGGCTCTTCGACCGTCTTCGGGCCCACTGGCATGTTTATTTTTGGAAGTTGGCTGTGACTGCTTGTGGCTTTTGTTAGAAATGTGTACATTTGAAGAAAAAGAAAAAAAAGAAAATTTTATTCCTTTGTTTTCGACTTCAATAATGAGAAAATTCAATGTCAATTTGACCCCACTAATGTTCTTTCAACAAAAAATGTTGAAGGAAATTCTACTAGAGTATACCCAGCTTAAAACTAGAACAGCTCAACGTATGTCAGAGTATCAACTGGAGTATTAATCTACATTATTTCTGTAGCCATTGGCCAAAAAAAAAAAATTAAAAATAAAAGTCAAGTGCGGTAGGAGGAACTATCAATGCAACCACTGAAAGTGCAGTCCTAGGCCCCAGAATACAGATGAGGTATGAAGAGAATAAATAGTCCATGTACCCAAGTGAAAGTGCAGCTCCTGGATCCAAAAAATCAGTGAGGTGTGGAAGGAGGGAAATGTCCACGCCAAGTCAGGACGACACAGAAAATAAACATGAAACAAATGGGATATTGCATGGTTACCTTGCTTTGGCCAAATCATTCACTTTTTGTTCCAGCTCTAGCCTCTTTATCCTTTCTTTTTCGAGCTCCTGCTTCATTGTTTCAACATTAGTCTCTTCCCGTAGCTTCCGGAGCTCTTCCTCTGTGTCAAAGCAAAAAGAAAATAGCAATTAAAATCACTTTCACTACTTATGTTACCACTTATGCATCACAGCCCCTATTAAAAGGCTGGTTTATGGATATTAAATCCCTGGAGATGTTGTCCAGGACAAATGGGCACGTGCTTTAATGGAAATAGTAAAGTGTGTTTTTTCATTTATAAGCATCCAACACACTTGAAAGTTGAAATCCCGAATAACTGTTATAACCGACAAAAGAACATTATATAAAATTCATCACTTTACCCAAGAGCTTATATCAAAATTTCGATACTATATAGCGTTCATCAATTTAAGGCTCTGTTCACATCTTGGCGTTCTGAATTGCTGCGATTCGAAATAGTGTCACCCCAAACAGGGCGCGATTTTGGCGCGATTTGTGGGGCAACAGCTCTTGTACTCCTTTTGGGCGACAGGCGTCCCGCGATTCTGTATGAGTCGTTTTGAAGCCTGCCGCAATTGGGTGCCATTGGAAGTTACAGGGAATGCGTGGGTGTCCCGCAATTTGCCCCCATTTCAGAATGCCAAGATGTGAACGGAGCCTCAAGCATAAGAGTGAATGATTGTTCTGTTTTAAATTTCAGCCAAACGAAAGACAAAATTTTACCAACTGCAGGTTATGTTTTTTGTGCCGTTTTTAATTTTAGCTACACTCGGGCTCCGTACACCTTAGGCATTTTGGAATCATATGCAGAATTCTGCAGGTGATATCAAATTGCGGCAAAATGCCCCCCAAATGCGGAGCAATTCTGACAAGACTGTAACCCCTCCTGCTACGCCACTTCCACCCGCCGCCAACATTTTGTTGGCTTGTATACGGTGCACCCTGTGAAATTGCATATACCTTGCAGTACTGAAGTTTTGAATGGTTTGAAATAAAACCTAATGGTAATACACTAATGTAATACGCTACTGAATCAGAGGAGGAGCCAGCAGAAAAAGCAGACAGCCCCCAAGCACATACTGACCACCTCATAATATAAGGGGTCACATCTAATCTGGTGAGTAACGCTCTATAAGGCTGAAAGGTGGAGGCAGTTACAAGCAATTTATGGTTGAAAGAGTGAAGGATCACTTTAAGTCAGCACTGCAAGCACTTTATTTCAGTGGATGTACATTTGTTCATCATGGATGCACTTTAACCACTTCAATACCAGGCACTTAAACCCCCTTCCTGCTCAAGCCAATTTTCAGTGCTGTACCTATTTAAATGAGAAATGCTCCGTCATGCTACACTGTACACAAACTAAATTTTGTTCCCACAAATAGAGCTTTCTTTTGGTGGCATTTGATCACCGGTTTTTCTTTTTTGCTAAATGAATAAAAAATAAAAAAACAGAAAATGTCGAAAAAAAAATACATAAAAAAAAGTTTTACTTTGTTTCCGTTATAAAATTTTGTAAATAAGCAAGTTTCCTCCTTCACTGATAGGCACAGACGGGCACTGATAAGGCGGCACCGACGATGGGCGGCACTGATATGCAGACTTTGATGGATATGGACAATATTGAACTGAATTATATGCACTGATTCACATTGAACTTAGACACATTTGCTTATAGTTGATTTATTCGCTTTGGATATTGCACAATTATTTCAGCGCTTTATTGTATGGCAACACTGCACAATATTTATGGTTTATTGCACAATATTTAATTTCACCCTTATTGTTTGCACTTTACAGAGCAGCACCGGATTATTACTAACATTGAGTGACACTATCTAGGCACAGCCATTGAAAACAACCAAAGATTGTAGTGGATAGTAAGGGAGCTGTGGGACACTACAGCACTGGAGGGAAGAGTATAGTTCTGCTTTAACTCAAGTAGGACTTTGGCAATAACAATGTTCAAAGACCGATAAAATGTTTCCAGTTATGAGCTACGGATCTGAAACTAGGAATAAAAGATGGTTTTTCCTGCTCTGCGTAGTTCCTAAACACAGATACTTCATGCCCACCAGAATCACTAAAAGGACCCAAATATTAACAACGTCCCCATATTTTATAATAATCAATGAAATCAATGAAAAGCACCCAATGAATGAAGGAGGAGAACCTTTTATTCATTAGATCATCCTCCATAAAGCACTTTTCATTGATGGAAGCTATAGTACAGCTAAAAGGGATTGGAGAAGTAGGTTTTAAACTTCCTGCACTAGAGATTCCCTAATACGAGGCACACAATAAATCACATTTGCCAGCAGCACTTTAGTGCTCAGGCTGATTACAGCACAGTTTGTATTTCTAGCCATTACTGCTCATTGGCAAAAGGTCTCCAAAAAAAAAATTTGAATATAGGGAATATACATCAAAATACACTGCAACTCACATATTCAGATTTACACCAACACCAAACTACATGGAGAGGTTTCCCAACATCATAATATGGATACTTAACAAAAAAAAAAATAAGAAGTTTTTGCACAAGATTTTAGAGGACCCCTACACACCAAAACTACAGGATATAAAAGATGTACTGATAGCAATCCCAACTGTGTATAAGAAAAACATCTTTACCCTTGTCCACCAAGGTTCATCGATACCAAGCCATGGATAGATATGGTAGTATGTCTCCAGATCAATAGAGTCTCATTTGGATATCATCCTTGTTGGGTTTTTCTCCTGTCAATGGGGCTGTACCTGCCATTTATTCATTACTTTCTGTTTGTACCACTTTATTATTAGGTACTTATTCTGCAAATCCAGTACCATATGGCCGAACGGTTATTTCTTCTTTTAATTTGTTTAAAAATAACGGGGAGTTCTAAGCACTTATTTTTGGGTTTTGGCCAAATAAAGTCTTTTTTAAATATACTGTCCTGATTGCTTTGATTATCTGTCTTTTTTTTTTTTTTTGCGAGATTCCTGAAGCTCCTATAATTTATAGCAACTACAACTGCCTTTTGGCATCAAACAGTCAGCCCTTGGAAAGTTGATGGACTAGCCAGTCCCGGACAAATTAGCTGTGGTTTGCAATCTACACTTGTAGATCATTTTCCTTACGATTAAAGGTTTTAAAAAAAGGACAAGTTCACTTTTTAAAAGAAATTTTTTTTGCAGGTGGAAAAAAAAAAAAATGTACATTTACTTTTTCTTTTTGTAGGAGCCTGGAAAGCATTGTACTGTCAAATCAGCAGATCACAGGTGCCATGCAGGGCTCCTACAGACAGGATAGTAGGATAAGAGTCAGTTTAAGCTTTTGTACATGCAGGCAGTTTCACACTCACAGGAAGAATCAATGGACTACCAGAGCGCTCAAAACAGCGCCATGGTAGTTCATTGAGAACTACAAGCCGAGAGCCACAAAGGCTGTTGGTACTTGTAGTTTTCACGTTCACAAAACTGATCGAATGATGTGGCCAGAGCCCCGCACGGCCACTTATTTTTAAATTTGCGTTAGCGATTGGGGGAGGAAGATCCCCAGCTGGCGGTCACAATTGGGGTTTGGGGGAGGGCGGGGCGTTGCTAGAGTAATAGTACACCCTGAATATGGGTGTAACATGCTACAAAAGGTGTACTGATCCTTTAAAATAATGAACCCCTTGCCAGACTCCTGGTCATTCACAAATTTTTGGAAGGCCTTAAAGAGTTCTATTGATCTTGCCATGATGACACTACACATGTCAATAGCAAATAAGACATCCGACCCTAGAAGTCTGAGATTTAAATAACTGGTTCTGCATACTCCCAAAGAAGGCTCTAACTAATGGCATGTAAGTGTAAGCTTGAACACCAGATTCTAATTTCATGAATTTGAAGTTGCGGTAAATGTAGCGGTGTAGTTATTTTCTATATGACAACCGTGCCTTTTTGTCAATTTAGATCATGAAAATTAATACACTATGTCTGTTTTTGTCATTCTTTCATGTATATCACCTTTATCTGTAGTACGATTTGAATCAAGATCAGATGATTTTTAGCTGTTCAAATACATAGAAAAAGTAAAAAATTTCCATGGGGTGCATTTCATTTTTCAGATAACGACATCTCCTGCACTTCCGATATAAAACACAGTAGAATAAAGCTAAACATCAACTGATGTAGAAATCCATCCTTGCTTTTTATATAACATTTCTAGAGTTTAAAGACCTACAGGTCATGGGGATGAAAGTGTTACTGTGTGAACAAATTCTTCACACACACTGCTAAAGCCGGCCATAAACAAAGACTTTTTTTACTGAATGCCATGGAAAAGCCAATTTTTGGCAAACAGCCATAGCTAATGCAACTAGATCTCCTCATTTTCAGCATACTCGTAGTTACCAATTATTTTCACTTCACAGTACTCCTCTATTAACACACACACATCCGAGTCCACTTTCTATTGTGTACCAGTAATACAATTCAAGTTTACTGCAAGGGATTTCTGACAAGTGTCCTTTAATATGCAAATTGAAGCATATATAAAAGTAAATGGTATTTTACAGACAGGCTACTTGCATTGGACTGGTCATTTATAGCTGAAGAACTGGGCAATATGTAGCAACCATGTGGGACCTGCTGTACTACAAGGGTCAACTGCTCATTAAGTCTATGGATTAATGAGAAACCCTTTCCATTTTTCCCCTGCTCCTGTAGGATGCCTTTATCCGTGCGACCTGTCCAACACTGCCACCTAAGGCACTTTCAGCCACGATCACACTTCAGCCTCCTCCATGTACAATGCCGGGTTATTAGTCCTGCATTATACATAATGACATCAAGGGACTGCCCAGAGGCTGGAGCTCCAAGCAGAGGAAGAGTGTTCCCAGGATGGCATTAAAAAATATACCCCGAAAGGATAAAAAAATGGAGCCCAAAAACATATCCTTTTCTCTGCTGTACCGTGTCACGTGATCTCAGCTAAAGCAAAAGATCACAAGCCATTACCTTTTTAAAGATATGTGGACTGAATATTTGCAGTGAAGGCAGGGCTCAACAAATCCCAGGCACCAGGTTGCCATGATGACTAGAAATTGCATCCTGGCGCCTACGCTTTTGCTGGCCTATTCAGCATTGGCATAGCATCAGGGGACTCGCCTGCGACCCCGCCCGGGAAGCCGCTGCAGGTCTAATACAGTGCTTCTGCACTTTATCTGCAGCCACTGTGGTACTGCTACTCTTACCTCGGGTAAGTAGCACCTCTTTCTGGAAGCCTCCCATCAGCACTAGCGCTCTGTAGTCAATCAGGGCCTCTTATGGGACTGGGTACCATTGCTACTACTCTGCCGTCCTTGCTGTGTACTCCGGGGAGCTGACAGGTCAGAAGAGGAGTCTGGGATCAGGAATGTGAGCAGAGAGAGACTGACTCAAAGCTTCCTTTTGGAATGCAGGTATCTTCAGTGTGCAGCTGACAGCATCCGCTTTAACGCTTGCCAGGCTGAGCAGTAATAAATGCAACATCTCAGCCATATTTTTGGGGACAGTGGGCAATTGCAAAAAGGCAATGTGTAGGGGGGGGGGTGAGAGACAGTGTGTACATGGAGAGGACAATATGTATAGAAGTAGGCATTGTGTAAAAAAAAATATATATATATATATTTATATATATATATATATATATATATATATATATATATATATATATATATATATATTTATTTTATTTTTTTCTCCTTTAATATATTTTTCTTCAAAGGCACAGCACCCCTTCTCTTATTTAGCCCTGATGTGTATCTTTAAAGATTTACGGCACAGGTTTACACACAGTTATATTCAGATTTTGCCTATTCACCATCTTAGGGACGAAAAGTAGTACATTTAAAACTAATAGCAGTGAGGTATAGTCAGATACTGGAGACTATCGCTCATTTATTATTTTAAAATGTACCAAGTTCTTAGAGATCCTAAGAAGGTTAATAGGCGAGAGCTGAGAGGCATAACTGTGTAAAAGGCCCCTTTTCACACTTGTGCAACTCCAAAGTCGCGCGATTTTGACGCGATTTCAAGGAATGCCTGTGTAAGTGGCATCAAAATCGGACCAAAGTAGTGCAGGGACTACTTTGAAGTCGTACTAATATGAATGGTTGTCACTGGAAATCATAGGGAACGAACGACTTATGCTACTTTACAGTCACAAATCGTGGAACAAGTCGTATAAGTGTGAAAGCCTAAATCTGTGCCGTGATTCTGTAAAGATACACATCAGGGCTACATAAGAGAAGGGGTTTTTTTCATTGAAAATAAAGGTTTTGTTAGTTAAAAAAATTAATTGGCTCCTAACTTTTTTAGCTGGCTCCTAGACTTAAAGCAAATTTGTCAAGCCCTGCAGTAAAAGGTATATGAATTTTACACACTAGCCCCATTTTAGGCTTGCTCAAACAAAAAAGACTGCTCATCAATGCCTGCTACAAACAGGCACGACCGTCTATACATACTAATGCTCTCAACTGCCAGACCTAAACATATTGTACTGAACAGAAGGACTTTTTTCACCAATGAGCTTTTTTGTTCCTGGCATATCTGCTAGGATGAGGAAAGGGGTTCAAGCAAACAGTAATTAATGTTTACAGGATCAGAGATGTGTGGCCTTGTATAAAGTGCCAGGAAGCACAGTAGAACGTAAAATGAGTAGCTTCACCAATGCTCTATAAATTTACCTAACTACATCAATCCATTACAAAGTACTACATTGTCAGCCAAGAGAAAAAAAATAAAATACAAAAATCACAGCTTAAAAAAAAAAAAAAAAAAGGAAGAAAAGTAGAAACCCCCCCCTGTAGATTTGTACTTTAAATACCTATGCACTTAAGCTTGTTAACTTTGTGGAATTCCAGCATCCAAGCTTAAAACCGCTCATACCCCCCCCCCCCCCACCCATCCCTTTCTAGCTCCTATGCCAACTACCCTGTAGAAGGAAGACGCTTATGCTCTTCTAGCATCAGGGCATTTGAGTCCGGCCACAGGATCAGATCCCAGTGGTGGCTTCAGGAGAGAAGAGGGACCTGTGGCGGCTGGTGCTTATTTTTTTTCGGGGGGGCGCAAACAAACTATCCTCCACCCCCCAGCGGTCAGTCATACTCGGTCAATCATTCAAAATCCCTCATCCCCCCCCCCTCCCGTCGCTCGGTAAACCCTGCTCTTACCCCATCTAGGTCGCGGGCCTGCGTCTCCTCCTATTAATTTGCTATTGTCACAATTGTGTGGGCTCAGGGCACAGTGCTCTGCGCCCCGAGCTTACCCCTTTTTTTTTAAGCCAATTAGAGCCCCATTGAAATCCATGCATCTGGTGTCCAATGTAGATTGGGGCCGGGTGATGCCCCTGTGCCCCTAATGGCACGGCTGCCACTGGAAGGGACAGCTCACAATATATGCCCCATAGTAAGCCTATGAGATCATATGACCAGATCAGAGTTCCCTGAGAATAGGCAAGTACAAGCTTCTTCCACTCTACACGGTAGTTAGTATAGGTGTTAGAAGATGGGTGGGAGCAGGTTTAGGCTCAGTTTGTTAGAGCCTGAAATTCTACGTTAAAGTGGAGCTCCACCCAAAAGGGGGAGTTGCGCTTTAAGCACTCCTTACTCTCCCCCCCCCCCCCCACACATTTTGCATGTACTTTTTTTTGGTGGGGGATACCTAGTTTTGGCAGGTACTCGCCTCCCACTTAGCTCAGATCACCTAGGCCAGTATTGGCAAACCTTGGCACCCCAGATGTTTTGGAACTACATTTCCAGTGATGCTCAACTACACTGCAGAGTGCATGAGCATCATGGGAAATGTAGTTCCAAAACATCTGGGGTGCCAAGGTTCGTCATTACTGGGCCCTAGGAGATCAGAGCAGAAGTCATCTACTGGTTCCAGGCCGACAGAATAATGTTTATTCCATCTTCCATCTTCCCTAGCACCTTAAGAAAAAGGCAAATGGAATCTTCCTTGCCTTGACCACATAGACCAGCTTTATTATAACGCTGACTTTGTGTGAGGCAAAAAAAAACTATTTTTGGGCTGTGTCCCAAAACATTCCAAGCTTCTTACAAAAACGTAAGAATGTACATTTAGACTGGAATCCTAACCCAGGGGTTCCAGATACTTGACCATGCTGGACACACTTAGGTCCATCCAAGCTACTGACTGATCCATCAGCAGCAGATTGCCTCGGTATGCCATTACTGCTATACCCTGGGCCTTTAGACCTGCTAGAGGCGGGCGTTAGCACCCTGTAAACCCGGGCACGGTGGCTAACCCAAAGGGCAAGCCCACCAACTGGAAGAGGTGATGTTCCCCTGCGAAACGCAGACAACCTCTGCAGTCGCATGTAAATAAACACATATGCAAATGGCTCCCCATATGTGTATGTGGAAAGTGTTAAAGCTTCCATGAACGCACGCTTCCATAGAAGCCTCGTTCATGGAAGCATGAATTCATACAAATAGGTTTTAGGCAAAACATAAAAAAAAGTGTGCGCTGTATACACGCATACATATAACACGTGTGCTATGGAACGGGCATCTTGCAAGCAAGCATGCGTTTATTAAAATGTCATGCAACATGTACTCATGCAGACACGTACTCCTATGTGAACAAAAAGAATCCTGTAAAATTAAGGAAAACTTTAAATTATCATGCCTTATTATGCAATCATGCAAAATCAAGGCGGTCATGCAACTTATATGTGATTCAGCATTTTTATGCGATCAAACATTGAATGCATCTTAAGCACTACTGTGCTGACAAGTACCCTTGTCAGACCAAGGATTCTTGTGTGATCAGGCACCCTTGTGCGATCAGGCACCCTTGTGCGATTCAGCATCTTTTATGCAATCAAGCATCTTAATGCGATTTTAGACATCTCTGTGGAACAAGCCTCTTCATGCGATTAAGTACTCTTGGGTAACCAAGGACCAATGCCTCATTATGCAACCATGCAAAATCTAGGGGAACATGCAACTTTAGGCGATCATGCATCTTTATGTGATTCAGCATTTTTTATGCGATCAAACATCTTATGCATATTAAGCATTACTGTGCGGACAAGAACCCTTGTGTGACCAAGGACTCTTGTGTGATCAAGCACCCCGGTGTGATCCAGCATCTTTATGCAATCAAGCATTTTTATGCGTTTTTTGGCATTTCTGTGAAAACAAGCCTCTGTGTGACCACGTATCCTCGGGAAATCAAGGACTCTTGTGTGATCAGGCAACCTTGAGTGATCCAGCATCTTTATGCAATCAAGCATTTTTATGCGATTATGTACGAAACATGCATCTTTATGTGATCAACAATAAACACGTTCTGTTACTTGTTTTTACCCCACATGCATATTGTACATTCCAAACTGATAAATTGTATGCAAACACGTGGACTGGTAAAGAGGAAGTTATGCTCCACAGACGTGCGTTTCCGCAATCATACGATATAGCTGTTGTGCGTTAGCAACAATGTGCACCAGCAACTGTGCATTCCAGCAGTTTGTGCGTTTGGCTAGCCTGAAGCCAGCACCAGTATGAGGATCCTGTGGAGGTTTTCTAACAACCTATACTCCTTGGCTAGAGTATGGAGTGGGAAGGTACAAGCAACCCATGGAATTTTTTTTTTTTAATTTATTTTTTTTAACTCCGAGGAGACAGAGGCTTTGGCAGTCTAGGTTGAGGGTAAGTTATACGCAGTATGAATCTCTGAAAAAGACTGCAGCTGCAACTCCAGAACCCGTGAGGCTTCTGATACCTCTGCCTCATTAGACTGCACTCGTTCCCTGTCCTCTGACAGTGAACTTTCATCCTCAGGACTTTAATCCTCTTGTTTGAGGATTCAGAGCAGGGGGAGGGGCACACCCTGGTTTCTGCTCCTTGTGAGGATGCTGCAATGCCCGACAGGGTCGATGGCTCAACCTGTGCGGCTGCCTCAAGTCTCTACAGGGGAGGAGGATATCATGCAGGCATGATTAGGGCCACCAGATTCAAATAGTGATACCTTGGTGCCCTTTTATACATATTTTCCTGTCCCTGAACCTTTCTACAGGGAGACATAGTCCCAAGCTAAAGCAGAGGAACTTAACACAGGTGCATCAACAGCTGAACTTAGTCTAGCAAAAAAACAATGCCTGCTAATCTGCACAGCTTGATGCAGAGTAGGCGTCTTAGGTATGTCTGTAACTCAAAACACACAGGGAGGTGCTTACGTGCCCCAAGCTGCTGTGTCCTACTGGCTTTACAGAGCTCTGGCGTCTGGGATATTTTGAAGGGCCCGCCCTGCGCTATGAGCAACCACATCCCCCTCCCCCCACCTACCGGGTTCAAAAGCGCACGCGTGTAAGGTAATGGTGGAGGCAAGAGGGGGAGAGAGATCACCCAAAAGGAGCGCCGTGGACCTCGGACCCCCCCCCCCCCCAACTGTGGCAGAGCCTGAAGCAGAGGAAGTGAGCTGCTCAACAGACCGGCTGACACTGAGCTTTCGATCCTGGAGAGCATGGCAAGTGAAACACCAGGTATGTCTCTTTACTGCCTCTAGTGGCGGAAAACAGATAAGACATGCAGCTACTCATGGCAGATAATCCTTAAGGTATTTACCAACGATTGTCTTCACTTACCTCATCCCCACCACAGTATACTGCTGAGCAGAGACAGACCCAATCTTCACCCATCACGGTGGGTTAAGTCAACAGACCTTCAGGGACCGGGATCCTAGACATGGTTTCCACTCCCCTGGACCTGTACCGCATCCTGCCAGAAAATCTTTGGTATGGTCATAACCAAAGTACTGTGTCCCGTGATGTACGATAAAGAAATAGCGCCTGCAAAGCGCTCTGAAAGAGCCTCTTCTCTCCCTCCAGTGTAAAAGCCTGAGTGCTTTCACACTGGAGCGGTGCGCCGGCAGGACGCTCAAAAAAGTCCTGCTAGCCGCATCTTTGAGGCACTGTAAGAGCGGTGTATACACCGCTCCTAAAGCGCCCCTGCCCATTGAAATCAACAACGAACCGCTGGCGACTTAGAAAGTCCGCCTTCCAATTCTCCACTCCTGGAATGAATACCGCAGATATGGCTGGGACATATTTTTCCTGCCCATTTCAGGATGTAATTTACTTCCCTCTGGGCTGCACGACTCCTGGTGCCCCCCTGATGATTGATATATGCCACTGCTGTGGCATTGTCTGATTGAATTCTGACAGGGGACCCTTGGAGTTTGGATGTCCATGCTACTAGGGCATACCGGGCTGCTCGTATCTCTAAGATTGATGGGCAGGGCCTTTTCTGCATCCGACCATCTGCCCTGGAGAGACTATTGCTCCAGTACTGCTCCCCAGCCTATAAGGCTGGCATCTGTAGTGACCACCTTCCAAGAAATCGGACTGAAGGATTTCCTTTTTTCCAGATTCTGGGGAACCCACCACCAACGGAGGCTCTTGCGAACGGAAGGGGACAAGGACATTGTAAGTCTAGGGCCTGAACTTTTTTGTTCCAGGCTGACAGTATGGCCCCTTGCAAATTCCTTGAATGGAATTGACCGTAGGGTACTGCTTCGAATGATGCCACCATTTTTCCCAGCAGCCTCATATACAGGCGTATGGACGGCTGTCTTTTTTGTACCCACTAAGTGGATCAAATCTTTCAAAGACAACACCTTTCCTCGAGGCAAGAATATTTTTCTCTGGCCTGAATCCAACCTTAGCCCCAAGTATTCCAGACTTTTGACTGGTTTTTAGGGCTGACTTGTCTCGGTTGATAATCCAACCGTGAGATTCCAGATACTTGATCGTCTTGTGAACGACCACGTCTAGTTTTTTCACTGAGTGGTCTATCAGCAACAAGTCATCCAGATATGCCATTATCATTACACCTTGTGTTCTTAGATTGGCCAATAAAGGGCCAGAATTTTTGTAAACACTCGTGGTGCTGTGGCCAAACCGAAGGGTAAGGCTCTGAACTGAAAATGGCGCCCTTCTACTGCAAAGCGTAGAAATTTTTGGTGGACTGGAAAGATGGGAATGTGCAAATAAGCATCTTTGATGTCGATCGTGGCTAACCAATCCTCCCCTTGTAGGGCAGTGGCCACCGATCGGATCGACTCCATCGGAAAGTCCTGATATACAGGAATTTGTATAGCCCTTTTAGAATATGGGCCTCCCGACCGCGTTTGCTTCGGGACTGTAAAGAGGTTTGAGTAAAACTCGAACCCTCATTCTTCCAGGGGAACCTCCATAATTACTCCTTGGAGCAATAGTTGTTCTAGTGCCAACAGGAGGGACTCTCTCTTCCGGGGATCCCTTGGCACGTTTGACCTCAAAAATGGGAAGGAGGAGAGTCTTTTAACTCCAAACTGTATCCCAAACCTACTGCGGAGAGCACCTATCTGTCTTGATCGTGTCCCGCCAGGTCTCTTGCGAACAACTGGAGTCCTCCCCCCACCCGACTGAGTGGGGGCTTCAATGAATTTCACTTTGGGGGAGGTTTTGTACCTCCCCTGACCCAGGGTTTCTCATTACCCTGCTACTGTCCCTGTTTTTTACCCCCGGGATTTGACCGAGGAGGCCGTCGGAACTGTTACACAGCCGATGCCCCAGGGACTGGAGAAGCAGGCCTCTTAAAGAGGGACCTCTAACTCTGCTTTTAACCGGTAAGAGCGTATTTTTACCGCTGGAAATTTTCTGGATATATTTGTCCAGGTTTTCCCTGAATAAGCGTTCACCATGAAATGGGACGCTAACCAGCCATTCTTTACAGGGAGCTTCAGCAGACCAGTTTTTGAGCCATAGGAGCCTACGCATATGTACTATAGACAGCGTAAGGCGGGAGGCCTGATGGACTGAATCCTCTATGGCGTCAACCGCAAAGCCTAAGGCTCTAGGTAGATCAGCTAGGGCAAAGCCTGCTGATCTGTCAAGTCCCTCAAGACCTGTTTCAACTGATCCTTCACTGCTTAGCAGACCCCAATAGCTGCTACTGCTGGTTGTATCACCAAGCAGATTTTCATAAGGACTCCAATCTTTTATCTATTGGGTTCTTGAACATTTGGACATTATCCACTGGACATGTCAGTGATTTATACATACAAGAGATGGCTGCGTCCACTGTAGGGACCTTCCATTTTTTTTTTTTTTTTGATGAACTTATCCTCCATGGGATAGACCACCGGAAATCTCTTGGGGGAATAAATATTTTCTCAGGACGTTCCCAATCCTGGTAAATGAGCCCTTTCAGTAAAGGGTGAAGTGGAAAAGAACAAACAGTCTGGGGGCTTCTAGCGACCCCAACGAGGATACAGTAGTGGTTGATGGTTCCGCAAGGTGCATTTTTAAATGCTGATCGGACCATGTTAGTCAGAGACTGAACCCATAATCTTTCAGCTTAAGATGCTGAGAAAAGGTTCCCCCACTGTTGATTCCTCTATAACAGAATCAACCTCATCCTGATCCCCTTCAGGCAGGTCAATCCCTGTATGGGACTGTTGCTCTGCTAACAGGCACTCTGAAGGAGGAGACGGAGATCGGGCGTGCTTTCCCTGACAGGGAGGCAGCGATAAATGTTGACAATCTCTCTCTAATCCTCCCAGAGCTGAGGAAAAAACCTCCTCTGTTACATACACAGGAGCAGGTGAACTGAGGACAGCCACAGTACCAAGTACCCTGCGGGGTCTCTACGGTCACTTACCTCTGAACTTCAGGGGAGACTGGTGCAGCAGGAGTATGCCCAAGATCCTCCGAGCCCGATGAGACCCCCTTCGCTTCCTGGAAGATTCAGTTCCGGAGCTTCTGGACGGCATATTCCTAAGCCTAAAGCTGAGGTATTCCAGCCGTAATACACCACTTTTACTGAGAATAGTCTAGCACAATTGCTGCTATATCACAGTTGGTGTCTACTAATGTGCCTTTCTAGGGGATGCCTGTATCAACCGCTTGCTGTATGCCTTTAAATGTTGCCAGCTCTGTCTCTGTACTTCATAGCCAGCTCACTACAATATTGTGTTTTTTTTAAACTGCTGGGACGCCCGCACATGCGCAGAAGCGCTGCGGCGCGCACAGAGCGTCATCCCCCAGGCTCCGCCCCCTTTCCCGGCTCACCTCTATATATAGAGGCGCGGGCACGTGCGCCTTCGGCGCTAATTTCAAATATGGTAACAAGGGACAGGAGCCAGGGCCCCTCTTTGCCGCAGGCCGGGGGATGGACGAGCACTGCAACATGGCAGAGGAAGCAGTTTCCTATAAGAGAACTCACCATCTGCCTGGACTTTGCTCTGCTGAGAAGAAGCTAGTCCACATGACAAGAAAACATTCCACAGCGGCCTCTAGTGGACAAACACAGGTACCGCAGTCTAATATATTAAATATATATAAAAAAAAAAATTATTTTTTTTTCTTGACCACCATTAAAAATTATTACATTTTTTTAGTAGTTACAGGCATGCACAGAATTTTGCGGGAATACCATTAGGTAACAGACAGAAAGACAAATTAGGCTTGGGGGTCCCCCAATAGAACCAAGTTCCTGGGGGCCCCCACTTACCTGTTCCCCGCCGCAGGACTTTGTTTGGTCCACAAAAGCCCAAACTTCACCTATCACGGCAGGCATTGTAATCAAACCTTCAGGGACCGGGTTCCCAAGGATTCCACTCCCCTGGACCTGTATAGCACCCTGCACAGAAAACATCTTGGTCGTGGGTATGACCAGAGCTCTGGATCCCAGGGTCCAGCTCTCCTAAGAGAAGCATTACAGGCAAAACCTTGCTCTTCTCTGGAAGGCCCGGGTACCGACCGTTTAGCTATGAAGCTTTTTTGGTCGGATCCGGAATAGCTTACTGAGGCCCAAAAGAACCTGTACGCAAGCTCAGTGAAAAACACATGTTTCTTCTTGGCCAACACCTTAGACACTGGCAAAAAACTGAGGTGCTCCCGGATGGGAGGGGCTTATATAGGGGAGGGTACTTCCGGTTTTGGAAGTTGCCAGTGCCAGCACCTGACGGTATCTATATAACCATTAGTAATGACTATGTCGCTCTGTGTCCCGTGATGTACGAGAAAGAAAATACATTTATAAATCTACATCAGAGGTGCTGTATATGGGGTGTTTTTTTTTACACTGTACACATGTAAACATTTGTGGCAGCATATACATATGTACAACATAAAAATACCCCATACAAATACAAGAGCTGCCTACCTCCTAGCAAACAATGGGCTGCATTAGTGCTCAAATGTTACATACAGAGCACTTTTTGTGCATGATCTTGCTGCCATACAGCCATGTGTATGTATCCTAATAGAGCATAAAGAATATACACTGAAGTTGACAACTGAGGTGCAATATTGCAGTAATGTAGAAACGGTAAAAGATTATGAAAGCACTGGAGGAATGTCACAGAACTGGATTCAAACAAGTGATACAACCAGTGTAAAAGTCAAAAGCACTGAATTCCAACTACAGGCAAGCATACTATAGTTCTGATATATTTACCATATGGTACTTATGAGGCAGAGGACAGACTAATTTTTTTTACTTTTTTTTTTATTAGTTATGCCACTCACTTTTCCACAACTGGCTGACTTTCAGTGCATGTGTACCACTAACAGGCTAATGACTGGCCTCTGTCCAATGGTCTTACTGGAAAACCAGCATTCGTTCAGCACTTGCAGCCAATAACTGCAAGCGCTGATCAGTGTATTTTGATAAGGGGGGAGTCCCCCTGTCAGAATAAAATGGCTCGGCTGGAGAGCTTGCTACATAACATAACATATTGTTGTGTTGATGCAGCAATGTCCGTTTTTTTTTTTTGTTCAACCTGCTGGTGTCTGAATAAAAATCACAGGCAAACCATTAGGCCCCTTTCACACGACCAGCCCACAAAGTTCCGCCTGCCCGATTTTAAGGCGGATCCGAGCGGGCCACCCATTGACTTGTATGGGCTGGCGGATGTAAGTGGAGATGTGTCTGCTGACACCAACCTGCCATCTGATCCGACAAGATCCGCTCTAAACAGACAGATGGCAAAACGTTTGCCATCTGTCCAGCGGATCGTATGAAAACGGACAGGCTGTCCGTTTTCATCTAATCTCGCCATAGAGAACAGCGGAGCTCTGACAGGTCCATCCTTGCACAGTGAGCAGAGACAGACCTGTCATCCGCCGGCTCAGCAGGGATCAACGGCAGGATTCCCCGCTGAGCTAGCAGAGTCCGCCCCGTTTGAAAGGGGCCTTAAACTGTACCATACGTCAGCACAGCGTCCTGTACACTGATAAAGGGAAAGCACAACAGTATAGCAAAAAGTACGATGGGCTTATTTTTGTGATGACCCAGGTAGCTGAGGCTGCTGGCATGATCATCGGGTAATTTAGGTACATTAAAATTTCATGCTTCTGTTTAGTACCTGCATGATATGGACAATTCCCATTACCATTGGCCAGCGAACAGAGGGATCCCCTTTAGGATTCAGAAGTGGACAGACGTCAGACCAAGAGAAGTAAAAGGGACTGGTCGGTGAAAGTTAAATGAATGCACAAAAAAAAAAAAAAGGGAAGGGGGTTGGGCTTTAGGATTAATTAGGAGGAAACCGTAAATGGCTTATTTTTAATTTGGGCTTAGCGAGTCTGTGTTTTTGTACTAAAAGTGTCATTTCAATATATATAACAAACACGAAGGATATAAATCGATTGTGTTCCCCAAAGTCCTTTGAAAACACAGTTAATCCCTGGTAAAACATAGCTATGACATCAGTGTGCTGCACCTAACCTGAACAGAGCAGAGCTGTGGGAGAGACCCAACAAGCCCACCCACTATTGGCTGCCTGCAGAAAACTAGAGGGGTGCATACAAGACCAGCCACATTAACATGGAGATACAGCAGCAGTGACTGGCCTTTGTGCATGAGCTTCCTCTAAGAGAGGTAAAGTTTCACACCAAATTACTCTACAGATCTAGAAGACACACACAAAAAAAAAAAAGAACAGTCAAATTCAGGCCCGGTTCAACACAAGTGCGATGCCAGACAGTGCATGTGATTCGCACCGCATTGCTATACAGATCAGATGTCTGTGTGATGCGATTTCAACCATACAAACTATATGGCTGAAATTGCATCAGCACCAAAATGGCGCAGGACCCTAACTGGAATCAGATTGCATGGGTGTTCAAACCCATGCGATCAGATTCCTGCACCATTTCACAGCTAGCACTGCGATCCGATCTGGGGGTGCCATGAAATTCACATTGACACCCCCAGCGGTTTGCAGATGTCCGTGTGAACCACTGTGCGATTCAGGTACCTGCATTGGATTCCCAGGGTTCCCGCAACGCACCAGTGTGAACCGAGCCTCTTGTATTTAGACAATATTTGCTTATCCAGGAGTTCAGCTTTAATGTGTGTCTAATAAATCCCCCCTCCCACCCCTCTTTAGGCTACTTTCACACTGGGGCCGCGAGCGCTCCCTAACCGCCCCAAAGATGCTGCTTGCATGACTTTTTCCAACATCCCGCCAAGTGCACCACCAGCCACCCCCCCCCCCCCCCCCCCAGTGTGAAAGCACTAGAACTTTCACATTCGGGCGGCATGGGAGGCAGTTTTCAGGCGCTATTTTTAGTGCTAAAATGCCTGAAAACTGCCTCAGTGTGAAAGGGGTCTTAAAGCGGAGTTCCACCCTTTTTTTATGTTTATTAAAAGTCAGCAGCTACAAAAAGTGTAGCTGCTGGCTTTTAATAAACATACACTTACCTGTTCCACTGTCCAGCGACGCGACGCCTGGAGCTCCGCTCCTCTCCCCCCTCCTCCGCCGCGTCCATTCACAGTGTGGGCACCCGGCCGTGACAGCTTTCGGCTTCACGGCCGGGCACTCACTGCGCATGCGCGAACGGCGCAGCGCTCTGAGTGGACAGGCGATCGCCTGGGACCTGTCACGTCCCAGGTGATCGCCTACAGGGAGGAGCCGCCACAAGGCGATATGACGTATCGCCTAGGCAGCTCCAGGGCGGAAGGAGGAAGTGGGACAGGAAGTCCCACTCCTACTGAAGCCCCCACTCCCCCCAAAAAAAATTACATGCCAAATGTGGCATGTAAGGGGGTGAGGAGTGGAATAAAAAAAAAAGTAAAAAAATTGGGTGGAACTCCGCTTTAAGGAAATGTGTATAGAGCCAGTAACACACACACACACACCTTCAGCTTTAATACAATAGAAAACATGGGTACTGCATACTACACCTCTAAAGAGCCTTGTGATGTATTTCGGGAGAAATCCACTCTGATCTTTTGTGGATGACCTTGTTCCAACCTCTATGTTTTGCAAGACTGCACTTACAGGTGGAAGTATGCTCAAATGCCAAAGTAGCAGATTTTTGGCAGGAATCAGCCAGTGGTTGGCAGCATTTCAATCTATTCCAGCCATGGTTGTCCACATTCAATAACTTAAGTGTGTATTCCCGAAACCAGACCTTCCAGGGAAACTTGCCAGAAAGCATAAGCTCTTAAAATACGGTCAATTTGCTCATACAAGCCTGCTGACAATATTAACATCTCCAAAGTCGAATTGCTGCAGATAGCAAGCACCCACCCTTCCGGCTTACTTCTAGCTTTGTTTTAGTGCACTATACCTAATCATTTGAGAAGTTTAAGTATAGTGCACTAAAACCATTTAAGAGTGTGACTACAAAAAAAAAACAAAAAAAAAAACACACAACACTATATTATAATTGAAAATAGAATGCAGTAGTTCAATATTTACATTTCTATAGTCCAAGAAAGTACAAAAAAACCTCCATATCACCTCTAACAAATATATCTTAATTACTACAATATGCAAATCAATGTTTGTGCTTGCATATTGTACCCACGTCCCAATTGTAAGTAGTGGAGCTCATGCAATCTCTTTATACATGAATGAATGAATGAATGAATGAATGGCTGACATTTGAAAAATGGCACATGTCACATGACTAATCAGTCTAGAACAACGAAAGCATCAATAAGCCAATTGCATAGTGAACTACATCAGTGGTGTAATCTATTATATACTCAGGATACTCCCGACAACAAATATTTATTGAAGAAGAATAAACTGTACTTACGCAGGAAGTGTTTTTCCAGTAAGGCAATTTCCAGATGCCCCTTAATCTCATTGAGTCGGTCAAGTTCTGTCCGGTTAAATTCTGATACTCCAGATGCCATGATGATGGTCCCTGAACCAGCCTAAAAAGGAGTTACACAGATATTAACTATTCCATATATATGAGGCAAACACTGGCAAGTAAGCTGCAAAGTCAGCTTATATACCCAGTAAAAATTAGCATCATCCTCCGTACGTAGTCATGCAAAGCATAAAATACTAACAGCTGTTGTATTAAATATACTGGTTTGTCATTTCACCTCAACAATGCTAGTAAAGAATAAAGCAGCATTAACCTTATTTCTTGATCTGTGCTCAGAACACAAATCCTGTAGTATCAGATAAGACAGAGAAAGTAGAACAGCAGCATTCTGGGCAGCTATGAACTAGAGCAGAAAGCCTTTCTTAAACAGCTTGGAGAGTGAAAGAATAAGGACTCCACGGTGCACGCAGGCGCAGCCCACTACTGTCAGCATTCCTGCAGCAGTAAGGGAATCTGCAACGTCACGGATGATCTTAAAATAAAAAAATAAAAATATGATGTAAGGGTGGGACCCAAGTGAGAGCACTGCAGGACCTGGAGAATCCTCCCAGACAGATCTTCAGCTATAGCAATTACCAAGACACAAACACGAAGGATGACCTGGCTGCAGCACAGTACATGTTATCTTTGTGGATTATTATTACACATGAATTTCTCTGCCTCCAAAAGTCAGGGAGTAAATAAGGCATTATAGTATGCACTAAAAACATGCATAAAGCCTCACCATGCGACACGGATATATTATTTGAAAAGTACATTGCACACTGCGATTTCATAAAACAAATTACATGTTTAAAGAAACACAAGCTGCTTCATCATTCATGCAGCCCATAGCATGTCATTTACTTACTACTCTGAATGTAATGTAATGTGTGCACAGCAGGAAACACTTAGGAATCCAGACATTAAGACATTCAAGCCTGTACAATGATTGTGCTTACACATCAACTGACTAAATATTTACAAACCGAGTACAGCAGCTTCTGGCTCTACTCCACAATGACTCAAATATTACATTGTTTTCTTCTGAGACACACAAAAGGCCCCTTTCACACAGGCAAAAATAGGATTTTTTACTCACCGTAAAATCATTTTCTCTGAGTCCATGGACCGACACAGCTTCTCTATTGACAAAGTGAGTATTATCCGTTAATTAGGAGTGACTAGGCAGAAAAACTTGTAAAAAGTGTTGCATCACACCTTCTACAGTACCGCCCAGGGGGCGGACCCTCTGGGTATAACCTCTCAGTCTGCATCTCGCAGATCAGTTCGTCAAAAAGCAGTACAAACTTAAAAGGAGGGGTGGGTGCTGTGTCGGTCCATGGACTCCGAGAAAAGGATTTTACGGTGAGTAAAAAATCCTATTTACTCTTTCGTCCATGGACCGACACAGCTTCTCTATTGACAAAGTGGGACGTCCCAAAGCAGTGTCAGAGGAAAAAACGAGGGGTGGTAACAGCATAAAAACAAACTTCATCCCAAAACACAAAACAGTACTCCAACGGAGGAGTTGCAACTCTAAACAGCCGCTTGCAAAACCTTGCGGCCGAAAGAGGCATCCGAAGATGCACCTACATCAACTTTGTAGAATTTTGTGAAAGTGTGAGCGGACGACCAAGTCGCCGCTTTACATAATTGGGAAACAGACGCTTGATGTCGGAAAGCCCAAGAGGCACCTATTGCCCTGGTCGAATGCGCCGTGACAGGAAAGGGGGGCGCTTGACCCTTTAAGGCGTAAGCCTGGATTACTATCTTCGGATCCACCTAGAGATGGTGGCCGATGAGACTGCTTGGCCCTTCTTGGGACCAGCCACCGAAACAAACAGTGAGTCTGACTTCCGGAACAGGGAAGTAGCAGATAGGTATACTCTCAAAGCTCGGACAACGTCCAAGGAATGCAACGCCGACTCCTTAGGATTCGACGGCTGAGGACACAAGGATGGAAGTACAATGTCTTCATTGAGATGAAAAGCCAAAACGACTTTCGGAAGAAAGGAAGGCTGCGGCCGCAGCACCACCTTATCCTTGTGGAAAATCAAATAGGGAGCCTTGCAGGACAAGGCTGCCAGCTCAGAGACTCGTCTAACTGAAGTAACAGCCACCAAAAAGACCACTTTTTGAGAAAGTGTCAACAGGGGAATCTCTCTAATCTTCTCAAACGGTGCCTTCTGAAGCACCGAGAGGACCAGGTTCAAGTCCCACGGAGGTAGCGGGGGGTGGACCGGAGGGGCCACATGTCGAACCCCCTGCACAAAAGTACTCACTAGAGAGTGAGCCGCCAGGGGTCGCTGGAAAAAAAAGACAGCCAGGGCAGATATCTGTCCCTTAAATCGTACTTAGGGCAAGCCTTTGGTCCACCCCATGCTGTAAAAACAGCAGGATTCTGGAAACCAAATAGGTACGTGGATGCCATTTCATTTCCTCACACATGGAGATGTAGGCCTTCCAAGTGCGGTGATGAACCTTCCTAGAGGACAGTTTCCGAGCACTTCTCATAGTAGAGATTACTGAGTCTGACAGGCCCCGGTCTCTCAGTACCTGGTTCTCAACAGCCATGCCGTTAAAGCCAATGACTGTAAAGCAGGATGGAATATGGGACCTTGCGATAGCAGGTCCTTCCGTAGTGGTAGGCGCCAGGGGACATCTGCTACCAGACGTACTAGATCGGCGTACCAAGGACGCTGAGGCCAATCTGGAGCGATTAGGATCATTGGAATTCCCTCTGCCTCCACTCTGCGGAGCAGAAGAGGAAGAAGCCTTAAGGGAGGGAAGGCATAGATTAGCCGATACTGACCCCACGATGCCACCAAAGCGTCCGTTGCGTCTGCCCATGGGTCTCTTGACCGGGCCACAAACCTCAATACCTTCCGATTGAGTCGGGAAGCCAGAAGATCTACGTCTGGTGTGCCCCATCTTTGGCAGAGGAGTTGGAACAACTCTGGGTGTAAGGACCATTCTCCCTGGTCCAGCATCTGGCGGCTCAGGTAGTCCGCCTGCCAGTTTTCCACACCCGGAATGTACACGGCCGATAGTGCCGGTACGCTCTTCTCTGCCCACTTCAGGATGCGAGCAACCTCCGATGCTGCAGCTGAGCTTCTTGTTCCTCCTTGATGATTGACATATGCCACCGCTGTGGCATTGTCTGACTGGATCCTGACTGGACGCCCTTGCAGCCTCTGAGACCATTTGAAGAGGCACAGCCTGATCGCCCGGATCTCCAGGACATTGATCAGCAGGAGGGCTTCCTCTGGGGTCCAGCGACCTTGCGCCGACTGAACACCCCAGACTCCCCCCCCCCCCCCAACCTGTAAGGCTGGCATCCGTCGTGATCACTATCCAGTAAACCGGAAGAAATGACTTCCCGGCCATTAGAGCCGATGCTGTCAGCCACCATACCAGGGATCTCCTGACTAGGTGGCTCACTCGGATTTGATAATCCAGAGATGAAGGGCATCTGTTCCATCTGGACAGAACTTCCTTCTGTAACACTCGAGTGTGGTATTGAGCATATGGGACCGCCTCGAAGGAGGCTACCATGAGGCCCAACACTTGCATGCAAAAACGGAGTGACGACCAATTCCTGGAAGTCAGCTGCCGTACTGCAGCCCAGAGGGTCTGCAACTTCTCCACAGGGAAGAATACCTTTGCCTCTGAGGAATCCAGAATCAACCCTAGGTACACTAGGCGTTGAGTGGGCACCAATACTGACTTTTGCGTGTTTAGTATCCAACCACAGTCTCGAAGAGTTTGAAGGGGCCTTCAGCAGAAGGTCATCCAAGTAGCCTGTGATAGCGATACCCCGCTGCCTTAGAAGTGCCAGAATCGGAGCGAGCACCTTGGTGAAAGTCCTGGGTGCTGAGGCAAGGCCAAATGGGAGGGCCACAAACTGGTAGTGGTTCTTCCCGATAGCAAATCGCAGAAACCTCTGGTGTCTGGAGTATATGGGGACATGCAGGTATGCGTCCTGGATGTCCAAGGAGGGCAGAAAGTCCCACGGATGGAGAGCCGTGACTACAGATCGAACCGACTCCATCCGAAATCTTTGTACTTTCACAAAGCAATTGAGGGCTCTGAGATCCAAGATTGACGGAACCCCCTCCTTCTTCGGCACAATGAACAGATTTGAGTAAAAACCCTGACCCCGTTCCTGTTCTGGAACTGGAATAACTACCCCGCGTTCCAGTAGACCCTGGACCGCCCCATACAGGGCCTCCCGACGGGTCGGTAGTAGCTGGAGATTGGAGGTGATGAATCTGTCTGGTGGACAAGAGAGAAATTCTATCTTGTAGCCTGAGGAAATTACTTCGCAAACCCACCTGTCGGAGACTAGAGCAGTCCACTGAGTCGTGAATTTGCGAAGACATCCCCCCACCCGAGAGCTGGGTGGGGGCGGACCTTCATGCGGACGCAGAATTTTCCGCAGGCTTGTTGGGTCTGCGGGACCAAGGACGCTTTTGTCCTTGGGCAGGCACTTTATCGGCCTGGGGTCTCTTCCCTGTCGCCCTAAGGGGGCGAAAAAAACGCTTGCGTGCAGTAAAGGAGGGCCCTTGGCGTGGCCCCTTACCCTTGCTAGTTTGGGGAAGAAAAATAGGATTTTTATAACAGCTTACCTGTAAAATCCTTTTCTTGGAGTACACCACGGGACACAGAGCTAGTCATTACATAATGGGTTAAGGGTCACCAGCGGTGATTGGACACTGGCACAACCAATGGAAGACAGTTCCCCTCCATATAACCCCTCCCATCAGGGAAGTACCTCAGTTTTGTAGCAAAGCAGTAAGGTTCCCATAAGAAGGGGGGGACCTCTGTGTCCCGTGGTGTACTCCAAGAAAAGGATTTTACAGGTAAGCTGTTATAAAAATCCTATTTTCTTTATCGTACACCACGGGACACAGAGCTAGTCATTACATAATGGGACGTCCCAGAGCAATGCTCATATGAAGGGGGGGAGACACAGATCAAAACAGGCCGCTTGCGGACCAGAAGCCCTATACTGCTGCCTGCAGCACACTTCGCCCAAAGGCGGAATCCTCATGTCCTTTCACATCTATTTGATAGAATTTGGAAAATGTATGGACTGAAGACCAAGTTGCAGCTTTACAGATCTGAGCCATCGAAGCCTGGTGGTGCACTGCCCATGAAGCACCTATCGCCCTGGTAGAGTGCGCCTTAACAGGAAAAGGAGGAGTCCTGTTCTTTAAACCATAAGCTTGAATAATTACTTGTCTAATCCACCTGGAAATGGTGGATTTTGATACCGCTTGGCCCTTCTTGGGCCTATCTGGTAAAATAAACAAAACATCTGTTTTACGTATCTGAGCGGTTGCTTGCAGATACACCTTTACCGCTCTCACTGGATCTAGAGAGTGTAATAATTTTTCCCCCGCCGTCCGCGGGTTTGGAAAAAAGGAAGGCAGAACAATGTCTTGATTCAAGTGAAAAGCCGACACCACCTTAGGTAGAAAAGCCGGATGGGGTCGTAGTACGATTTTGTCCTTGTGACAAATTAGATAAGGCTCTTTACAAGAAAGAGCTGCTAGCTCTGATACTCTCCTAGCAGAAGCTATAGCAATCAGAAAGGCCAACTTCCTACTTAATATAATTAAAGGAATATGGCGAATAGGTTCAAAAGGTTGCTTTTGCAACACTGACAATACCAAATTCAAATCCCATGGACACAAGGGAGTCCTAACTGGAGGATTTATCCTCAGTACCCCCTTAATGAATGTCCGAACTAGGGAGTGAGATGCCAATGGTCTCTGAAAGAAGACTGATAGAGCCGATATTTGCCCTTTGATGGTGCTAAGGGCTAAATTCATATCCACTCCTAACTGGCAAACAGCAAGAATCCTACTTATTTCATACTTCTGAGGATTCCAACATCTGGATTCACACCAGGAAACGTATGCTCTCCAGACTCTCTGATAGATGAGTCTGGAGGCTGGCTTTCTAGCATTAATGAGCGTAGAAAGAGCCGGACCAGAGACCCCTCTCTTTTTAAAAATGTGGGTCTCAGCAGCCAGGCCGTTAACTTTAGCCTTTGTAAGGAAGGGTGGAATACTGGACCCTGCGACAGCAGGTCATGTCGGAGTGGAAACTTCCAGGGCCTTCCTATCGCCGTTTTTACTATCTCGGCGTACCAAGGCCTCCTGGGCCAGTTTGGGGCCACTAGGATTACTGGTATTCCCTCCTCCTTGATCCTGCGAAGCAGTCTTTGTAGAAGAGGGATCGGAGGGAATGCCTAGATCAGTGAGAACTGATTCCATGGAGTTATTAGAGCGTCTGTATTATTAGAGCGTCTGTCCCGTAGGCTAGAGGATCTCTCGTTCTGGACACAAAGTTGTCCAATTTCTTGTTGAACCTGGCAGCTAGCAGGTCTACATCTGGGTTTTCCCATCTCAGACATATGGCCTGAAAGATCTCGGGGTGAAGAGACCACTCCCTGGTAGCAGCTGCTGACGACTCAGGTAGTCTGCTTGCCAATTTTCCATCCCTGGAATGAAGATTGCAGAAAGGCAAGGTACATGCTCTTCTGCCCATGCCAGGATCCGGTTCACCTCTCTTTGGGCTGCCCGACTGCGGGTGCCTCCTTGGTGATTGATGTAAGCTACTGCAGTAGCATTGTCGGATTGAACCCGAACTGGGTAGCCCTGTAACCTGTATGTCCAGGTTTTGAGGGCTAGATATACCGCCCGGATCTCTAGCACATTGATGGGCAGGATCCCCTGAGTCTTGGCCCAGGTTCCCTGGGTAGAAGCCTCCTCGAATACTGCACCCCAGTCCGATAGGCTGGCATCCCTAGATACCACCTTCCAGGCCACTGGGAGGAAGGACTTTCCCTTCCGTAAATTCCTGGCTTCTAGCCACCAATCGAAGCTGTGGCGTACTTGTGAGGACAGGCGCATGGGTATATCCAGAGCTTGGCTCTTCCTGTTCCAGGAAGCTAAAATATTGCCTTGAAGTAGTCTCGAATGAAACTGGGCGTAAGGGACCGCCTCGAAGGAGGCTACCATCTTTCCCAATAGTCTCATGCAAAGGCGAATAGACGGCCTCTTGTTTGCTTTGACCTTGTGGATCAGGTCTTTCAGAGACTGTATCTTCGGTTCTGGCAGGTATACCCCGTTTTGGGCTGTATCTATGATCATGCCCAGGTACCCTATCCTTCTTTGGGCCTGGAGAGAGGATTTTTGTAAATTTATAATCCATCCTAAATGCTCCAGGTATCCTACTGTAGTGTGTACAGCGTGACCCAATCCGTCCTTTGACTGATCTATTACTAGTAGATCGTCCAGATAGGCTGTTACCGCAATGCCCCGTGTTCTTAGGTTTGCTAACAGAGGAGCTAGCACCTTTGTGAATACTATGGGCGCGGTGGCTACACCAAACGGCAGAGCCACAAATTGAAAGTGGCGATCTTCTACCGCAAACCTTAGGAATCTTTGGTGAGCGGGGAGGATGGGTATGTGTAAATGTGCGTCCTTGATATCTATGGGCGCCATGAATTTTCCGCCCTTTAAAGTGGCGGCCACGGATCGGATCGTTTCCATTCGAAAATGGCGATCGTTCAGGAACCGATTTAGGGATTTTAGATCCAGGATGGGTCTGACATCTCCATTTGGCTTTGGAATCACAAAGAGGTTTGAGTAAAAACCTGAACCTCGCTCTTTTTGGGGTACGTCTGTAACTACCCCTTGAGCCATTAAGTGATTCAAACCTTTGAAGAAGGATTCTCTTTTTTGTGGATCCTTGGAGAGTCTTGAACCTCGGAATTGAGAAGGTGGGATCTCTCGAAATTCCAGTTTGTACCCTGAGGATATTGTGGATACTACCCAATTGTCCTGGATTTCTGACCACCAAGTTGCTCAGAACTGACAAAGCCTTCCTCCCACTCGGCCGAGCGGGGGCGCCCCTTCACTGAGAGGCTTTGGGGGCTTGCTTATTAGCTCTTGCACCCCACGGCTTCTTGTTCTTCTGAGCTTGCCCCTTGGCTTTTGTGGGCGGCTAAAACAGGCCGCCGCCACTGGTTGGAGTCAGATTTCCCGGGAGCTGGGGAGAGAGCGTTTAAAACAAGATCTCTTGTTTTTCTTTCTCTCAGGTAAAAGTCGTTTTACCACTTGATCTTCTGTATCTATTTTTCTAAATCTTCCCCAAATAGGCGTTCGCCATGGAACGGGAACTTGCCAACAGCTTTTTGCATGGGGTCTCCGCTGACCAATGCTTAAGCCAAAGTACTCTGCGCATCTGTACCAGCTGGAGTGTAAGGCGTGATGCCTGTATGATAGAATCTCTCATGGCATCCACTGTGAAGCATAAGGCTTTAGGCAAATTTTCCCAATTTCTAGCCTGCTCTGAAGGCAGTTCCTTCAGCCCCTGCTTTACCTGTTGGCTGATGACCTGACACATACCGACTGCTGCTACTGCAGGTTGGGTAATTGAGCCGGCCAAAAGGAAGGAGGATTTCAACTTCCTCTCAGAAGGATCTTTTAAACCCTTGTACATTATCCACCGGACATGTCAGGTTTTTATTTACACAAGAAATAGCCGCAACTACCGCAGGCAGGCTCCATTTCTTTAAAAAAAAAAAAAAATTCCCCCATAGGATAAAGAATGTTAAACCTTTTTGGAGGTGAGAAACGCTTATCTGGATGTTGCCAGTTTGCGTATATTAGATCCTCTAGTAACGGATGAACCGGGAAGGAGCATGCACCTTGCAGGGATCTTAATGACCCTAGGGAGGAGACAGGTAATTCCGTTACCTCTGCAGAGGTTAACTTAAATGCACTGCTACAGCATTGTACCTGTGACCTTAAAATCTGGCTCCTCATCCTCTGCTGATATAGCCTCCTCCTCCTCATCCTCCTCCCTCAGGTACTTCTGAAGGGAGGTCCAATACTGGAAGAGACCTGCTTCGCTTATTGTCCCTTTTTAGAGGACTTAGCGATTAAGGTAGCAATTTTTTCCTCCAGATTATTTAGGGCAGCTGATAAAGTGTCCTCAGTGACATATACAGGCCCAGGCTTCACTGGGGAAGCCGCCATACCTGACAGAGGTAATGGCTCATCCTGAACAGGTGCATTTAGCAACACAGGAGAGAAAGGTACCGAGTCAGCACAGTTAGAGCCTCCTCTCAGGCGGTGGTGCTTTCTTATCTCTTTTTGTCCGTATTACTTCCCCTGGAAGGCTTACTGTTTAGACAAAATACAAGGTACCTAAATGCATATACTACCGTGTTTAGTTTAGCAAATACATTAAGTATGCAACTTTTAACACATAACTATGCATAACATGGATGTCTTCTAGGAAGTACCCAATCCAACCACATGGAGTCTTACGTCCCTGTATAGCTGCTGTGTTTCTCTGCCAGGAATAAGAGAACTAACGAGCTTGCTTGCTGCTGCAGTGCTTCTCACACTGACAGTCTTTTAAATTTGGCGCCGTTTCTGTGCCTGCGCGCGCCACGTGCCCGCGCACGCCTTCGCCCCCCCTCCGATAAAGCGAGCTCCCGCGCGCGGCCCTTAGCGCTATGGCGGTGGCCATAGTGAGAGAGGACTCTCATCAGCCCTTGTTCCCACTTACCTGCATCTGCAGGTGTCTGGTCGGCCACCGAAAGGAGGATCGGGGTGCCCCAGCAAGCTCAGCAGCGGAGGTGACGAGCAGTGTACTTCGCCGAAGCCGACACTGAACAGAGTGAGGTGAGTATATTCAGCTCTTTACTCCCCCCAGTGGTGGAAAAAAAGAAGACATCCACTTTTTGAAAAAGGTCCCAACCTAGTTATGGACCTTCTAATCTCACCTTATCCACGCCGCAGGTTTTTCTGCTGAAAGATTTCAGACAGATACCAAACTTCACCCTTCACGGTGGGCTATGTGTGCCAACCTTCAGGGATATGGGTTCCTATTTAAAGGATACCTCTCCCCTGGGCCTTGTACAAGACTCTTACCAGGACTTTATAGCGAAATAGCGAAAGTGCTGGATCTTAGAGCCCAGTCCTCCGAAGAGAGACATTACAGGCGACGCCTCATGGATGAGGCCCGGATCCCATCCAGATTCAGCTCATTTGTAGGCGTCTTGGATGGATCCGAAAGCATAGCTCTTTTACCCCCAGAGGGTCTCTTTGGTAGAGCTTTCCTTTAGCACCTCCTAACGCGTCCAACACCTTTCGACACTGGCGAAAAAACTGAGGTACTTCCCTGATGGGAGGGGTTATATGGAGGGGAACTGTCTTCCATTGGTTGTGCCAGTGTCCAATCACCGCTGGTGACCCTTAACCCATTATGTAATGACTAGCTCTGTGTCCCGTGGTGTACGATAAAGAAAGTGCTTTTACCTCCTGTGGCATTCTTGATGTCATCCAGAGAAGCCCCAAAAAGTCTGTCACCTTTAAAAGGCAGATCCAACAGGGCTTTCTTGGAAGTCTGGTCCGCAGACCAGCCCTTTAGCCAGATCAGGCGGCGTATTGCTACTGCATAAACCAAAGCTTTTGACAGCAGGGGAATAGTATCCATGTCTGACTCGCAGACAAACTTAAGGCCCTGGACCAACTGGTCGGCCAAAGTTATCTCATTAGGATGAGCATCTCGCTCCTTTAACCCCTGGAGTAGCAATTTTGCCCATTCAGTAAGTGTGTGAGACACTAGGGCCCCCGCCAATGCCGGGCGTACTGCCGAGCCTACCACTGAGTATAGGTAGCGAGCGAGTGCTTCAGCCTTCTTATCCACAGGGTCCTTGAAAACAGGAGCCCCTTCTACTGGAATAGTGGTGGCTCTATTAAGTCTGGACACCGAAGGGTCCACTATAGGGGGAGAGGTCCATATCTTCAGAAAACTCTCCTCAAAGGGGTACCGTACCGCAAACCTCTTTGGGGCTGTAAAGACCCTCAGTGGGTTCTCCCATTCCTTGTATAAGAGTTTGTCAAAATAAGACACACAAGGGAACACCTTAGCAGTGCGGGCAGGTTTACGAAAACCAAAGGGGACTGGAGTATCTGCTACTTCTGCAGTATTTTCTAACTTTAGCGTATCCCGCACTGCAGTAATAAGGTCAGATACTATAGCCGTCTCGCGTACTGACCTGGACTTGGAGTCATCCTCACTGTCCGATCGGTCACGGTCTGCAGTCTCTGATGCATCAGAATCTGGGCCATGAGCCGTAGCTGGACCTGGTTCTGCATCAGAAATATCCCCAGAAGATTGCAGGGGACGGGGGCGTTTACTACCCCCTGTATTCCCGTGTGCTGCTTCTACCCTGGCAGCAAACGCCTCTAGGATTTCCGACATAGCGTCCATAGACACCTCAGGGGCACCAGCTGCTAAATCTGGTGTTTCAGGGGAGAAGACATCTGGCTCAGATGCCATGCTGACCACACGCTAACACCCACAGGGCTCCAGGCAAGATATCAATAGGCCACCCCTCCTGCGCTGCCGAGATGCTGGGTTACCCAGAGGACTCACCACCCTGGACCGGTACTGCTATGCTGCGCCTGTGATGCTGCCCCACTGCTGCTGTGTCAGTCTGCTTCTTTTATCAGCACTTCCTGTGTGAATTTTCGCGCCAGCGTAATGCACCCTAGAGGCCGGAGGCTCTCGCAAAATGGCTACCAAAAACGTCTGTATGGAAGATAATGTGGGCTCTAAGGAAATGGCCGCAGAGCCGAAGATAGAGGTCAAGCAGCCGTAGCCCACAAAAAGATGGCCGCCGAATGGCAATATATACATACAGGGTGGACAAACATGGCCGCCGATCAGCTGATAGGGGCCAGTGGGTGTGGCCGAACCACAGGAAGATGGCCGCCGTGCAGTCACAAGAGGCAGAACTCGGCATGGACCACCTCAAAATGGCCGCCGACAGCATGGAGGAGGAAGCACACAGGTAAGCAGAAATGACATTTCTTTTAAATGTTAGTTACAGCCAGCCCTGCTCCAGTGGAACCCCTTAGGTGACCCCCAGCACTCAGTAACCTTTAGCTAGAAGCCCAGGGAGGAGGGAAAGGCAGGGAGAGAGGAAAGAAAGGGGCCACAACCACTTACTTGATCTCTCCAGGAATGTCCAGCTAAATCACCCAGCCGAGGCAGGGGAGTTTTACTTACCTATCCTGCTTGTATTATGCTGGAAGACATTCCAAAACAGATCGTCTGCGCACGGAAGGTGACTGTTGGCCAGGCATGCTGTGATTGGACCCAAAAGGGACGATCATATGTATGCCTTGGAGCGTGACGCTCACCGGACAGGCTGCTGCGACTCGGCCGTAAGGTCAGCCGAAGCTGAGCGGTCCGATGCAGGCCCTGGAGCGTAGGCTCACCGGCCACCCGTGGAGCGACGGGCATGTCGTGGAAAACCCAGCGCGTAGCTAGGGTCGGCACACGCTCGATGGCCGAAACTGGAGAGACTACAAGGATCGAGGATCCAGCCTGTCACCCAGTCGGCAGTTGATCGAAGATCGCAGGAAACAACAAATGTAGCAATTAGAGATATAGATATATATATATCTTTTTTTCCCCCGGACCAATGGGCCCGAAGGGAGCCATGTCCTACTCCTTGCTAGACAGAAAAAAACTGATCTGCGAGATGCAGACTGAGAGGTTATACCCAGAGGGTCCACCCCCTGGGCAGTACTGTAGAAGGTGTGATGCAACACTTTTTACAAGATTTTCTGCCTAGTCACTCCTAATTAATGGATAATACCCACTTTGTCAATAGAGAAGCTGTGTCGGTCCATGGACGAAAGAGTAATCTGGTTTTGTTCAGAAGGAGAGCTAAACGGAGCAGCCAGATGATAGGTCTGCGTCCGCTTCACTTATGCAGAGAGGGCACGGACACAGCCTGCTCTTCTCTATGGGTAGCCGGATGAAAACGAGCCGTCTGTTCGTTTACACCAAACTGCCCTCTGATCCAATCAGCCATAGGGGGAATATATCCGCTTCCATTTTATATATGCCGGATCAGATTGGTTGAAAAACAGACCCTTTGTGTAAAAGGGACCCAAAATCTGTTCCTTCAACTCAAAATCAAGAGGTATGTACAAAAGATCAATAAAGGAATGTGAAGTTCCTGCGCTTAGGAGGGAATATGTAGTATATTATAGAGCTGCAGCCCCCCTAATGAGATCCTATATAGGGATCCTAAAGTGTAAGTGAATGGTTATGGGGTACGTCGCTGCTCACCCCTCAGGTATGATCCAGAGGGTTATTAAGTGACAGTAATTAGGAGACTATTTAGACCCCTCCCTTAATTAGGTGGGTCCAGCTTAATGCACAAATAAACTAGTGACTAGACAAAGTGTAAACTATACAAAAAATCCTCCTTATAGTGGCCACAATATGGCCTATGCTACCTGTGGGGGATGATGCTCTAAAGTGCTAATAAATTAGCAGCAAACTAATTGCTGTGAATAATCCAAAAATAAAACTGCTACTGTAAATATAGTGATACTGTAAATATTCCAATAGAAAATAAATGTGCTACCAGTTCCTCCAATTGTATACCACCGTAGGCTACGTGGCATGCAATACCCGTGCAACAAAATTAAAAATAAAGTGCCACAAACATATCTCAGTATATATGTGCCACTGTATAAAGTCCACTTTCTATAGTGCAAATAACATATATTAGGTGTGTAATTAGTGATTTCAATTTCCAGAGTGGTAATTCAGGTATCCGTGCTTTATAGTGTAGCTGGGAGAAACTGCTAGATTCTCTCAGTCTATAGGCTGACGAAAAATAAGCAGTATACTCAGCCATACCTTATAAACCTCATTGAGTATGTTGGCCTGCTGATCACAAGTGTTGTCCAAGAAAGCCACAATGTTCGCATGGGACTCTTTTCAAACAACATTGACCAGTATCTTAGGTACAAGGTATCTTTATTCTCTCCTGGACGCATTTGCTCCAAGGGGGGAAAACATAGCGGATAAAAAAAAAAAAAAAAAAAAAAAAAAAACACCCCACACGCCTAAAGCTGAATATGAAATGCATATGAATGCAGTTTATTGGCCAGAATATTAACTTTTTCTGACCATTTGAATTCATTAACGCAGTAGTGTTTATGCACATTTGAATTTTTTTTGCCCAAGCGCTCCTTTCCTGAACATGCTTGTGATGTGTTTCTTTCTGCCTCTAAACTCCTGTAAATGCCTGTGTGCGCACAGACACATAGGCCAACAGAGGGGTGTTTAGATTAGAGGCAAAAAAAAAAGAAGGGTCAAAAGTCCATTAAAGCAGTGTTTTTAATCTCCTGTGTGCATGAGGACCAAAAGCAGAGAAATCCTTTTAAGCAAAGGCTGGACTAAAAAATGTAAGATATGTTACTGCATCAAGACCATTCTAAATTACAAGGCTAAAGAGGGGGAAAAAAAAAAAAAAAAGTGTAACGGATTTGCTTGTTTGTTAAACCCCCCCCCCAATAAAAAAAAAAAATATGTAGATTCTGGTCCCTTAAAGCAGATTACACAGCATAGCGCTTGTGCTATGTAATCTGCCCCCCTCTAAACTAAAAAAATAAAATAAAAATAAACCTACCACTTCCTGCATGCCCTCTCTAAACATACCACGATAACCAGGGCAGCTCCGCCCTGACCACTGTGGTCAAAGTGCCTCCCTCCGCAATAGGCTGCCTGCTCTCCTCTCTCCCCCCTCACCCCCCTCCTTCCTCCCTGTCAGCGCCCTCTGTCTCCGGCTCTGCCGCTATTATTGTAATAAAATATTAAATTTGTCACTGCCAGCCCCACTGTGCAAGTTGTATTTAAAAACGAGCAGTGTAAATACTGAATATCAGCTGTCTTCTGGCCAGTCACGTGACTCACGGCCGCTTTCCCCCTCCCATGGGTGGCTTCTGCAGAGGAGACGAGCAGCCACGTGATCTCCCTCTGATGTCAGAGGGAGATCACAGCCACTCCGGCATAAGACATCTAATCAGAGCTGGAAAGCGGCCGCAAATGATGTGACCGGCCTTTAGACAGCAAATATTCAGTATTTACATTGCTCGTTTTTAAATACAACTTACACAGTGTGCTATGCCAGCCTCTAATAGAGGGGCTGGCATAGACTTGTAATATTGCCTTAACAACCACTTTAATGTTTGCCCAAGGATAACACATGACATCAACTCGGGATACATATTTTTTCCCAATTAAATCCAATTAGAAAAGTATGCAAATCTCTGGTGCAAGTTGTGTGAATCTTGTGTAAAAACATTTATAAATGGCCCCCTAGGTGTAAAACTGAGTTTTTTTCTGGAGCAAAGTTAGAACCTCTGCCAGGTTCCATGAATTCCAAGTCACCCTTACTTACAATACTGTCTAATTTTAAACTTAAATTGTATTTCAATAAAAAAAAAAAAAAAAGAAGAAGTAGTAACACAGATAAAGTTAAAGTTGAACTGAGGGCAAAACATTTTTTCATTTTTGATAGTGTAATGGAGAATTATAACCCCTGTAAGGTTTGTTTTTGGCATCTGTGTAATAACCAAGACAGGAAGTGGAAGAAAATCCCTTCAAAGTGAGGGAAATCCTGAGGTGTCACCAGATCTAGGGTACCCCATTGGAAGCTGTCCCATCTCTCACTGTTCTAGGGACAACCCAAAATGTTGGATTTTTTTTTTTTATCTTTACTTTTAATAATAGTAAACAGGACAAACAGTGAGCATGAATCTCCCTAATGGGGGGCACAGAAAACTATAAAAAACTGACAGGATTTTATTTCCTCTCCACAGCATCCAAAAAAATAAACATTTTGCCTTAAATTTATACTTCAGGTTTGTGTAAAATGAGCAAGGGCCAGGAGTCATCTCCAGGAGACCGACTGGTCATTATATGGCTAGTAATGAAATAAAATTGGCAAGGGTCTTGTGTATAAACTTGCCATCTACCTAAAGAGCATGTTTAAAGGGGAAAACAAAAAAAAAAAAAAAATATGGAAAAAAGGAGTAAATCTTATTGTGTGCGAGAACCAACAGCAGCTTCAGATAATTTTGAGTTAACCAGGGCCTTCAGACAGCAATAAAAAAAAGCCTCCTCACCGCTTGTTTTAACCCCCTAATTATCAGACAACTGTGTGTCGTGCACGATTGCCGTGCAGTTGCAATGCAGCCCCTTTCTCTTGAATGGAGTGCGCTTGGTGGGCGGAACTGCCTGCTGGGCACGACAGTGTAAAATTCCTGGCGCAGCATGTGTACACCACCAACCACTGCCTCAGCAGCAAGAGGGGTAATCGATTGAGGCGGTAAACATGCTGCTCAACCACGGGGGAAACAAGGCCTTAAAAATAGAACTCCAGACAAAGCTTATTTTACTTTGGATAGAGGTGAAAAGGGGTAAATTTCCCTTCACTTGCTCACTTGTCTTTATGACACAAAAATAAGTGAGCAGAGAGCCTCATAAAAGAGAGACAATTCCACTGTTCACAACTGACAAGTACAAATGCATCATAATGTGTTAGTGGTTTGTAGTGATGGGTGCGGGTGTGTTCGGATTGAACCAGCCAGTAAGCCATCACTGCACACCGCCAATCATGAGCAGCGGGTAATTTCCTGAACGGCAGCTGCTCATACACATGCTGCTTATGACTGGCGGTGTGCAGTGTCAGCTTCCCGGCGGGTTCGATCTGAACACGCCCATTCTTAGTGGTTGGCTATATTTCTATGGGCCAGTTCACTCCTGAATCATTTGAATGGGCTGAAATTGTAATGGACTGCATAAAAAGTAGTGCATGCATTACTTTTTCAAAAATGCACCGCACCAAATTCCATGGTAGTGCAGTACCAGAAGTTCTGGTGTAGGCAAAAGCACTGTGTTTGCAATCTGCATTTGGAGCATCGATAAGAATATATTGACACCCAAAGTAGATGCAGGAAACGTGCACGGAATGCACCTAACCCACACAGCGTTCTGGTGTGAACCAGCCCTGAAAATAAACTAAATTCACTAATTTATTAGCAAGAGTTCCATGTCAAAGAGTTTGTGTTAATTGGCAACTCTGTTTCCAAAACAACAGAGAAAAAAGTTAAATCCCAGCAGAACAGGAAACGCTTTAAAATTAGAAGTTTTTCCATTAGGATTCCACAGGGCTGCACCTCAAGTTTGTTTTCCAAGAGAAACATAGGATAGACTTAAAAAAAAACAAGAAAAAAAAACCGTAAAAAACAAATGTAGGGAAGGAACAGTAATACTAACTCTAGTTTTCCCCATTCTGCTTCTAGAACCGCACCTGAGAGGCTAAACAAGAACTTGCCAGACTAGGGTGGGACTACAGCATGAAGGACTTACCTCCCAAAAGTCCAGCCTGCTGAAGAGAACAGGTCCAAGCAATAATGATGAATGAAAGTGAGCCAACTTGACCATGATGCAGCCTTGCAAGCTTGCTCCAGACATGCACCAGCCCAAGAACTTGTAGCAGGTGCTAAACTTCTAAAAAGGTATGATTATCTTAATAACTTTGTATAACCACTAAATTGCTGTTTTTAGCCATCTTGCTTTGGATCCCTTAGAAACTTTGCCTCTCATTCACGAGTATACAGGAAAGGTCATCGATTTTCTGAGCTCCTTAGTAACAGCCAGGTAATGAAGCCTCGCACACATGGTCAGACTTTTTGCCCAAAAACTTCAAAATGAGCAAGTTTGACAAAAAATCTGACTGTGTGTACGCTCCATCGGACAAACTTTTTTGGTTTTCATCGGACAAATGTTCAGTCTGCAAACGGACAAACTTTTCGGCAACAAAAGGCCGACCGTGTGTACAGAAATCTATTGGACTTTTGTCCGAAGGACAAATAAGCACGCCCTGAACCAATGTTAAAATCAACCAACAATAGCAAAAGTTGACCAAAGGGTGGCGGTAAAGAGCAGAAAAACCACGTGATGTTGGAAAAGTTTTGGGAAAGTTTGCAGAAAAGTCCTGCCGTGTGTATGCTATGGGTGTGCCCGGCCAACTCCCTTCGGACAAAAATCCACAGAAAAACCGACGGTTACTTACCGATAACGGTGTTTCTACGAAACCTTCCAGGACGGCCACACATGAGAGATGATAGGCTCCACCCAACAGGAAACACAATCAGTTCACAATTGTTTATAAGGCCCCACCTTATCCCTTGTCCCTCAGTAGTTGTAAAGTAATAATCCCACTAGTTCACAAGGGCTATTCAACATCTTAACCACTTAAGCCCCGGACCATTTGGTAGCTAGAGGACCAGAGGTGATTTCAGAATTTTGCACTGCGCTGCTTTAAATGTAAATTGTGCGGACATGCAAAGTTGTACCCAAACGAAATTTGCGTCCTTTTCTTCCCACAAATAGAGCTTTCTTTTAATGGTATTTGATTGCCTCTGCGATTTTTATTTTTTGCGATATAAACGGAAATAGACCGAAAATTTTGAAAAAAAATTATATTTTCTACTTTTTGTTATAAGAAAAATCGAATAAACTCAATTTTAGTCATACATTTAAGCCAAAATGTATTCAGCCACATGTCTTTAGTAAAAAAAATGTCAATAAGCGTATATTTAATGGTTTGCGCAAAAGTTATAGCGTCTACAAACTAGGGTACATTTTCTGGAATTTACACAGCTTTTAATTTATGACTGCCTATCTCATTTCTTGAGGTGCTAAAATGGCAGGGCAGTACAAAACCCCCCCAAATGACCCCATTTTGGAAAGTAGACATCCCAAGGAAATTGCTGAGAGGCATGTTGAGCCCGTTGAATATTTTTTTTTTTTTGTCTCAAGTGATTGAATAATGACTAAAAAAAATAAAAATTACAAAAAGTTGTCACTAAATGATATATTGCTCACACATGCCATGGTTATATGTAGAATTGCACCCCAAAATAAATTTTGCTGCTTCTCCTGAGTACGGGGATACCACATGTGTGGGACTTTTTAGGAGCCTAGCCGCGTACGGGACCCCGAAAACCAAGCACCGCCTTCAGGATTTCTAGGCACAAATTTTTGATTTCACTCCTCACTACCTATCATAGTTTCGAAGGCCATAAAATGCCAAAATAGCACAAAACCCCCCCAAATTACCCTATTTTGGAAAGTAGACACCCCAAGCTATTTGCTGAGAGGCATGGTGAGTATTTTACAGCTCTCATTTGTTTTTGAAAATGAAGAAAGAAAATTATTTTTTTTTTTTATTTTTTTAAATTTTCAAAACTTTGTGACAAAAAGCGAGATCTGCAAAATACTCACAATACCTCTCAGCAAATAGCTTGGGGTGTCTACTTTCCAAAATGGGGTCATTTGGGGGGGGTTTTGTGCCATCTGGGCATTCCATGGCCTCCGAAACTGTGATAGGCAGTGAGAAGTGAAATCAAGAATTTACACCCTTAGAAAGCCTGAAGGCGGTGCTTGGTTTTTGGGGTCCCGTACGCGGCTAGGCTCCCAAAAAGTCTCACACATGTGGTATCCCCGTACTCAGGAGAAGCAGCAGAATGTATTTTGGGGTGTAATTCCACATATGCCCATGGCATGTTTGAGCAATATATCATTTAGTGACAACTTTGTGCAAAAAAATAAATAAAAAATAAATTGTCTTTTTTCCCGCAACTTGTGTCAACATATAAAATATTCCATGGACTCGACATGCCTCTCAGTATATAGCTTGGGGTGTCTACTTTCCAAAATGGGTCATTTGGGGGGGTTTTGAACTGTTCTGGCATTTTATACACAACATTAGGAAGCTTACATCCACTCTAACCACTTGAAGACAAAGCCTTTTTGACACTTTGTTTACATGAAAACATTTTTTTTTTTTTTGCAAGAAAATTATGTAGAACCCCCAAACATTATATATATTTTTAAAGCAAAGGCCCTACAGATTAAAATAGTGGGTGTTGCATTTTTTTTTTTCTACACAGTATTTGTGCAGCGATTTTTCAAACGCATTTTTTGGGGAAAAAATACACTTTTTAATTTTAATGCACTAAAAAACACTATATTGCCAAAATGTTTGATGAAATAAAAAAGATGATCTTAGGCCGAGTACATAGATACCAAACACGACATGCTTTAAAATTTCGCACAAACGCGCATTGGCGACAAACTACATACATTTGTAAAAGCCTTTAAATGCCTTTACAGGTTACCCCGTTAGATTTACAGAGGAGGTCTACTGCTAAAATTACTGCCCTCGATCTGACCTTCGCGGTGATACCTCACATGCATGGTGCAATTGCTGTTTACATATGACGCCAGACCGACGCTTGCGTTCGCCATTGGGCAAGAGCAGGGCAGGACAGGGGTGCTTTTTTTTTTTTTTATTATTATTAATTTTGCTTTATTTTATTTTTAAATTGTTCCTTCCATATTTTTTTTTTTTTTTTATCATTTTTATTGTTATCTCAGGGAATGTAAATATCCCCTATGATAGCAATAGGTAGTGACAGGTACTCTTTTTTGAAAAAACTGGGGTCTTCTAGACCCTAGATCTTTCCTCTGCCCTCAAAGCATCTGACCACACCAAGATCGGTGTGATAAAATGCTTTCCCAATTTCCCAATGGCGCTTTTTATATCCGGGGGGGGGGGAAACATACCCTCCCACTGCTTGTAAAAGCAGTCCAGAGGCTAATTAGCCACTAGGATTGCTTTTACATGAAAGCCGGCCGCTGGCTGAAAAGAATGATACCAAGATGATACCTAAACCCGCAGGGATCATTCTGGTATAAACATTCAAAGTCCAGCAACATACCAGTACGTTGCTGGTCCTTGTTGGACATGTATTGTAATCTTTTTTTTTCATGCAGCCAGTTGGCTGAACGAAAAAAAGAGATTGATCGGTGGGTATGCCCACCATTAGAATACCGCCCTTCATCCACCCACTTCTAATGATGGGCATACATGCACCATTTATATATGCCGAAGCATGGGGGCATCCTCCCGCAAAAAAGTAATGCCGCACACACGGTCGGACTTTTGCACGGGCAAGCCTCCGTCGGAATTTCGACCGTATGTACGCGGCATTAGGAGCAAAATCGCTCCTCCGCCCCTGCTGCCCCAATGCTTCGGCATATATGCTTTTTTTTTTTTTTAACTGTGGTGGTGAAATCACCTCCTACAGCACTGGAGTCGCAGGGATCAGGCCTGTCTCTGCGAACGCTGCAGTTATGTGTGTTGTGTTTTGTAAGTGACAGTGATCCATCGATACTGCACTTGGGTGGCCTGGGCTGGACGGAGGGGCAAAACGCAGGTGCTAGCAGGTATCTGGGCTGATCCCGCTAACACTGCGTTTTTGGGAACCCTAAACTGCTGGGGACGCTAGTATAGATCTGATCAGATACTATACCACTAAGGGGGGTGTATGCTTCACGCGTGGGTGTTAGAGTTACTGGCACTAACCTGACGCTACCTGGGGTATGACGCAGACCCTCTCTGACGCTAAAACCTAATTGATATCACCCGCCGGGCGATCAGGGGGTTAAACCTTTATTGGGTTATATATAAGGCGGGTGCCCTGACACTATAAAAAGCAAACTAACTAACCAGCGTCACCCGTAACACTTATATGGTGATCAGTGGTGAAAGGGTTAACTAGGGGCAATTAGGGGGTTAAAACCTTTATTAGATAATATATGGGGGTACCTGACGCTATAAAAACCTGCGGCGAACCTAAAAAAAAATACTGGCTACCGATCTGCATCACTGACGCTAAGACAGCGATCAGAAAAATGATCGCTTAGCGACGGCGGTGCTAGGGGGTGAAAGGGTTATCTGGGGGGTAATCAGGGGGTTAAACCTTTATTAGGGGCGGTTAGGGGGCTACACTGGACCTAAAACTAAATGTAGTGACACTTTTACAGTCACAAATGTCACTGATTGCAGTGATCAGTAAATAAATGGTCACTGCAATCAGTGACACTGTGACTGGGGGCTGGGGGGGCGATTTGTGTGCCTATGTGTCCTGGTGTCAGTGTGCTGTTTGTGCACTAACCTGTGTGTCTTCTCTTGTACGGCGCTCGGTATATGTGAGCGCCGCATGAGAGATGACATCACTTCCTCCTGCTTCCTCTGCCTGTGTAAACATTACACAGCAGAGGGAGCATTTCCATTCGCCGGGAGCGATTGCGGGGGGGGGGGTGGCCGGAATCGAATGGCCGCCCCCTCATGTCGGATCGCTCCCCAACGAATACCGACCGCTCACTGTATAGGAGGGGGGTCCGATCGGACCCAACTGTACAAAGGCAATCACGTACACTGTACGTGATTGTGCCTGTCGGTGCCATTCTGCCAACGTACATATACAGTGAGCGGTCGTTAAGTGGTTAAAGTGGTTGTAAACCCACTTTTTCAACTTGCACCTACAGGTAAGCCTAGATTAAATTTTCCACTTTCATAGATGTCCAGAAGTACATAAGGAAATTAAATATCCAGAGGCATTTTTTAGCCTTCCCATCTGTTGATGCCCAAAAAAACGATGGGACGTCTATTGCTCCTCTGGGATCCACTTCTGTAACCAATTCTGGTGGTCCTTCCACTAGTCTACATTCGGGGCTATCAAACCCCTCTTTGTTTAACCCTCCAGTTAATCCAGCTCCATCCACGTGTTCCGCACCCTTGTATTGAAAGATTTAGATGGGCTACCAGCCAAAAGAGTCTATCAGGATCCAACTATCTCGGCAGGTTTGAAAACTTTATGCCACAATAAAGATCTCATTATCCGTCCGGCGGATAAAGGTGGGGGGATAGTGGTTCTTGATAAGAAAAATTATGTTAAGGAGATGCACAGACTTTTAGAGGACAGGGCCACTTATAGTCTCTTACCTGGGGGCCCTACCTTGAAATATAAGAAAGCTCTAGTAGACATCATTAATGAAGGTTTTTCTTTGAACATTCTCAACAAGAAAGAACAGGAATACTTGGTTCCTTTGGCACCTCGTATTCCTGTCATTTATTACCTTCCCAAGGTGCACAAAAACCCAGTCGATCCCCCTGGGCATCCCATTGTAAGCGGGATCGACTTTGGGAAGTATATAGATCATTTTCTCCAGCCGCTGGTGAAATTGATGCCCTCTTATCTGAGGGACACCAAGGACACCATCAACTTGCTGGAGAAGGTGCATCATCAGGGAGATTTGATTCTAGTTACTGCAGATGTGTCTGCATTATACACCTGCATTCCTCATCGTTTGGGTCTCGAGGCAGTGGAGTTGTTTCTTACTAGAAGCTCCTCACTGTCCTTGATACAGAGGAATTTTGTCATGGAGCTATTAGAGTTTGCCACACGGCATAATTACTTTTGGTTCCAGGGAACATTCTTCTCCCAAATTAAGGGTGTAGCAATGGGGGCTAAATATGCCCCCACCCTTGCAAATCTCTTTATGGCCCAGTGGGAGGAGGATGTCGTCTATGCCCTTAACAGACCTGAATTAGTTCTGTGGGCTAGATATATAGACGACATCCTCCTCCTATGGAGGGGCACGAGAGAATCTCTACACACCTTCATGGCGGTCCTTAATGACAACGACCGGGGAATTGTATTAACATATGAGGCTAGTTCCTCGTCTATACATTTCCTAGACTTGGAAATTACGTCTGTTAATAATCATCTTGAATTCAAAACCTACTTCAAGTCAACAGATAGAAATGGTTACATCCCCATAGACAGTTGTCATCATGACCAATGGCTGAAATCTGTACCTCGGGGACAGTTCCTCCGTCTTAGGAGGAACTGCACCCACGACGAAGATTTTTTGGCTCAATCCAATGTTCTGAAAGAAAGATTTTTGGATAGGGGTTACCCATCCATTGGGTTGGATAAAGACATTTCTTCTGTTTTAGAAATTGAGAGGTCTTCCCTACTCATTAACAAACAGAGAAATGTGAGAGAGGATAGATTCAAATGGTCCTTCTTCACTTCTTACTCTACTCAACATCTTGAAATCAAAAAGATTTTGAATAGACATTGGAAAGTGCTATTAAGTGATAGAATTCTTGGACCTTCCCTCCCTGAACGGGCGGGTGTGATCTTTAGAGGTGCCCGCTCTATCCAGGGTGAAATAGCTCCCAATACAATAGATACTCCTAAAAAGATTTTTCTTTCCAGAGGCTAATGGCCATTACCCTTGTAGGAAATGCAATGTTTGCATGGTTAATGTGCTGGGTAGACGTAGAACGGTAACATTCAGTTCTAGTGTCACGGGACGCAGCTATACCATGAAGCAGTTCACTACCTGCATCACTAGGTTCATCGTGTACCTTATCACATGCCCATGTAAACTTCAATATGTAGGGCGCACGATTAGGAATTTTTCTATTCGTATCAATGAACACTTAGCTAAAATTCGCAAGGGTTGTGATAAACATACTGTTTCACGACATTATTTAGAACACCATGCAAAGGATCCTAGAGGCACCAAATTCCAGGTGATAGATAGATTTGTCCCCCATTGGAGGGGGGACTCCTCTCTGCGGGGTGTCTCTAGATTGGAGACTTATTGGATACATGAGCTCAGGTGTTACTCACCCCATGGTATGAACGTTGAATGGGACATTAATTGTTTCATCAACCGGGCGTGAGTACCCTGGGCTCTGGTATCCTTGTGAGTCAGGATGGATGGTTTATGATCACTTATGTCGCAATTCACCGCCCGTGTGCACCTTTTCAGGTGACACGGTGTGGTTGTTTTGCATCATATGGATTTCAGTTTGTTTTTCCCATCTAAAATGTTATCCTTTAGGCTTCATCCATGGAGTATTTATATGTGCGTATACTTATGTATGTGTATGTAACACTTTACATGGATGGGGTGACAGGATGTGTTGGCAAATTATATGTAATTTATATGTTTTTTGTATTTTCACATCCTGTTAGGATGTAAGGTGAGGTTTGAGTCTTTTCTATACTAGACTTTTGCCCATAATATTCATTCTTTTGTCTATAAGGAGGGACTGACAATTGGGGATTCTGCTGTTTGGTGTTTTTTGGGCTATTTGGATATACGCCTATCAGCAGATCCACCAATTTCTCTTATTACTATGTATATATTTTTTGTCCACTAGATGGCACCCATTTTAGGGCTCCGGACGTTACTATGGTATTGTGGCGTCTCCTTGCAGTGAGATGCCGCCTCCCTGAACAGCTGACGTCCTCTTACTGCGGGGTTGTGATGATGAGACCCAACGGCGTCATGACGCCGTTCTCCGGAGTGCGCGTGACGTTCACATCAATCACACGCATTGGACGTCCGCAGGCACGGTGCGCCGCGGCGCCACGCTATCATAGTGTCCCCAATTCACATTGCAGCAACATCCGAGTGATGTTGCTGCATTCGGACGCTCATACGGGCCAGTAAGGAGATCTCAGCCAGGCAATTGGACGCCCTCTTTTGGCGGTGAGGCTCATTGCGGACATCAGTATTCAGAGGCTCATGTGCTCTGCACAGATGATGTCATTAGCTTGTTCCATTTGATTGGTTCGTATTTTGGCGGGAATATTCCAAATGATCGTTTGAAATTTGTGTCATTTTGGGGTTGCATTGTTATTATATCCATATATTGTTTGTATATTTTGTAATTTGACGTGTAGAATTGCAGGTTAGGTTATAATCTATGCAGGTGATAGTCTGATATTGTGAAATATTTTGTTATTTCCTGTTCTGACTTTGCCCCTTATGGGTGGGTCAGATACTTTTCAGACCATATATAAGGTTGGCAATGTGGGGGGTGCAGCGCTATGCCCCTGTTGAAGACTTTAGTAGTCGAAACGCGTAGGGCCTGCTACCGCTGTACCCCACATTGCTTTTATTACTTTTACCATTTTTATCACGTGATATTTTTTATTTGTCTTTATGCTTGTTAAGACAAAATTTATTCAATAAACCTTGATCGGTTATATTGACCTGCACTATCTGGAGTTTTTCTTTTCTCCCACCCTTGTGTCCATTTTTGGAATGATTTGGAACCTGTACGATCGGAGGGACCACCATCGTGTGAGCTGACCATTCATCATCCTGCTGGAATCGGTCGTAGGCACCCAGGATATCCAGTTCCATCTTCTGGTCACGGCGACCATTAAGCTTGATCGACCCACTGTCATATGACAGGTGGGTCCACCGTTTCCGGTAAGAGTACCCGACTGTATCTACTGTGCTCTTATTTTGTGTTTCCACCATCAACATTTGGGTCCTATGGTCCTTCCATGCTGTGACGGTGTTATCCATGAATAGACATCCTCTTCAACATATTTTGGACTATTTTTATGTTTAATCTTGCATTCACTCTATATTCACTCATAGGGGTATGTTCCTCAGTTCCCATGGAGGATAGCTCATATCAGAGATCACCCATTGGAATGGACTGTTCATGAACTCTATGTATTGATTTATATATTCACTGTGGTTTTCAGTTTATCACATATTTAAGCTACGGTCTGTAGCCATTTCTTTGTATTTGAATTGCAGCGCTGCACTATTTTGAATCCACCTAGATTAAGGCTTACCTGTAGGTGCAAGAAATATCTCCTAAACCTACACGGCTTAGGAGATATTTACTAAAATGACAGGCGCCGCTGTCTACGGCGCATGCGCGCCGTAGATAACGGCGCATTCATGGGGTTAATCCCATTCACAAACTCAGCTACTTCCCAGCAATAGCTGGGCATAGCCGAATGGGACGCCTCCCGCGCGCATGCGCAGAGTGACGTCTCCGCCGCTCCGGCCAATCACGGGGGTTTTATTGGCTGGTGCGGCGATACCCGGAAGTAACATTCCGGCTATCACCGCAGTGATGTCTGCGGCTGGACAGAGGGATGCGGACTGCCTCGGGGGCCCCGATCTAAGGTAAGTGGTACATAATGAGCTATTATGCTAGTCATAATAGCTCATTATGCCTCTTACAGGTTGTGTAAAAAAAAAAAAAAATTGTTTAAAAGGGTTTACAACCACTTTAAGTACTTACCACTTAGTGTGTATATACTCCTCCAACCATAACAGGGCGGGAAGTAGGCCTGCCGTCCTGGAAGGTTTCGTAGAAACACCGTTATCGGTAAGTAACCGTCGGTTTTCTCACCTCACCTTCCAGGACGGCCACACATGAGAGGATAATAAAGTAATCTCCAGGCCTACCTTAGGGTGGGACTACTGGCTGCATGATTTTTCTGTTAAATGCCAGGTTCTGCAGCACGTTTACCTCCACTTCATTCTGATGAAGGTATCTTGGCTGGATCAGGAGGCTGATCAGTGATTTTTTCCACCAATGTCCCTGCCTTCTCCGTTTTGGATGCAGGATCTATGTGGAGTGCTTTAAAAGATGGAATCAGAGAAATCTGTGAAATTAGTAAATCAGCATGATTTGACTGCCTCAGACATCTAGCAGTTGTGGCCTAACATACCTGAAACCATTTTTAGGGCCACTAAAATGTACTCAAAGAATTGCTTTGTGACACAGGGATACTACTTTGATCAACAAAGAGGATCTGGCTTAAACACTACTCTGTTCAGGAGATTAATTTCCAACAAGAGACTCCCTGACAGAACGACCCTGCAGGTCCCCTTAAAATTATGTATTTTTTGTGAACGGTAAAAGCTCACCTAAGGAAAAAAACAACCAAACAAGGGAAGTTTAATTCCCTGGGTTCAGAAGCCTGGACAGGTATGTATATAAAGCCCACCAGAACCAAGACTTCCCTCACCTCTGAATGCTGGCATGTCAGCTGTGAAAGTGTTCTACATTCCAAGCTCCCTCTACACACCTGTGCAAATGCACAGATAAATTGCAAAGGAGCTTGGTAAACACCTGATGTATCAGTTTGGTTAATATCAGGTGTCCTACCTGAAGTCTGAAACCATAACCCACTCCAAAAACCATAGGGTGCCCTATTGGTGTAAATGAAGGATACATTTAAGCAGAACCCTACCACGGTAGGTTAAGTCTATATAGCAGGAGCATAACACTCATGTTGGTTTGCTATGACCCGTTCTGCTTAAGCGTGATATGAAGGGTACATATACAACTGTAAACCTAAAGAGTTGTTAGTTGTATGGGTTAGATAACTTGTGCTACTGTAAATTCGGGTAATACTCATATGACCAAAATTGTTACTAAAGAAGGTGATTTTATAGCCTTCTCCAGTGTCATATAACCCTACTGGGTTACAGGCACAGGGAGTGCCTCAGGTATGCCTGAGTGTAAGGGACTGAATTCCTGGCCCCTTCCATGTCCACGGAAAAAAATAGGGTCTGAACTAAAAGTGATACATGTATGATACACATCATAAATATAAACATCATACACAACAATATTGTGTATTTTTGCAGTGCAGCTGGATAGACCCTCACTGAAAAGACACTGAAACAGTGTAGTGTATTTTCTGAAGTGTGGCCAAAAAAGGAAAAAAAGGCAATATAAGGACACGAACTTCAGAGCTGTATATTGCTGGTGCTCATCAAGGTACAGGCATTTAACCAATACGAAAACCGAAGACGGTTCAACTTAGTGCCTCTCTGATAAGTAACAAGGTGTAGTTAAAAACAGAAGACACTGACAAATTTTAATGCTGCGCGTTTCTGATTGGCAGCAGCGTATAGCTATCTAACCAACAGAAATGTCGGCAGCAAATCCACTGCTGTACCACCGCATACAGACCTATAGCAGAAACGACACCAGCAAAGTTAATGCTGTGTATATCTGGTAGAACTGGGCGCCGTCTAATGACGGGCAAACTTAAAATGCTGTGCATTTTGCATTAGCCATCGCGTAAAGTCATAAAACCAACATAAATGACACTAGCTACTTCAGGCTATCCATTTCTGAATAGCAACAGTCTTAAGATCAACAGATATGTTGCTAACCGGCTTCCAATGTTGTACATTTTAAATAAAACCAGCGTATCGCCATATGACCAGCAGAAATGTCAGTAGCATCTAACACTGTAGTGCATTTCCGATTAGCAACTGGGTATATTCCTAAGATCGACATAAGGTCGCTAACATCCTAAAAGCTGTGCATTTCTTTTATTAGAAATAGCATACAGTCCTAAGAGTGATTTAAAGTTGTTATCCACATAAATGCTGTGCATTCTTCTGTAGCGACAGGGTAAAGTCCTAAAAACCTTTTTATTAGCAACAGCGTATAGTCCTACCACAGACAATTCACTAGCAACTTTAATGCTGTGCATTTCAGATTAGCAACAGGTTATAGTCTATGATCGACAGAAATGTCGCTAACAAACTTAAAATGCTGTGCATTTTTGACAGGCAACAGTGTATATCACTAGCTATTGAAAAGGGACTGTGCGTATCTGACTAGTAACAGGGTGCAGTCTTATGATCAACAGAAAAAAGTCACTAACAATCTTAGTGCTCTGCATTTTCTTGATTAGTAACAAGGAACAGCATCATTTACTGTGTATTCTGATGAGCAGCAAGACAACCAGAAAGACACAAATGACTTCAACATTTTGTGTTTCTGATGTGCAACCAAGAAGGCATGAAGTTAGAGTCCTGGTAATTTTCCCTGCTCCACAAGGGCAAAATCTACCAAGGCAAAACCTGGACTTAATATACTAACCTTCATCCACCAGAGGAAGATCAGGATAGTTCTAAAAATTTGGAAGTTTAAAGGTGGGTGAGTTACCGCACCATAACAATAGCTGTTGCCTCACCACTGACAAGAGTGAGAAGGTGTAGATAAGACATACACCCAGGTGAAAATAAGTCCAACCGTCTGAGCTCCTAATGAGCACAAACCTGGAATCAATTAATCCAGCCTCCAGAAGAGGTGGTTACAATCTTTGCCTAGAGGCATCAGACACTTGTGGACTTAACAGGCAATCATTAAAAACAGGTTTTAATCCAACCAAAAGGTGGGCTGTAGCCCAACCCTCAAGAGGTCCCAGTTAACTCCTACATACCACAGTGTAGGTAGGAAAAAAAGGTTGGAGCTTGTTAAGATGTTACACATACCAAGCCAACTTCCCTAAAGGGAAGATGTTCACAAGGGTACCTTTTGCAGTGCCTCCCTTCCCTTGGAATTACATGCCAGATTCATAGCAGCTGGTAAAATGAATTTAGATTACCTGGTGTGCTTACTGATCAGGGAATTCTGTGCAAAAGCTCCAGGAATCACCAGGTACTTGCAGACCACTTCACATCCCTTTCAATTAACCCTTTTGGAATGCGCAAGCTATTTAGTGGCAGAAATAGCCTGTAAGAGGCCATTTGTGTCTAAAAAATGTAATCATAATGAGAGGTTAGCAACTAAATGTTTGTAATAGCCACAGCATTTGCTGAGGAAAAAGAACTATGGACAGTGGTCTAGCTGAAGCTTCTGGGCTATTTGATCCCAGAACAAGGACCGTAGCACCCTGAATTTTGGAAGAGGGAGTCCTATCCCAAGTCCAGAACCCCCATGCTGTTGCAAATTTTTCAAGACAAAAAAGGGAAGAACTCATTCCTGTTTTTCCTTTTGCCACGGGGCTTGCTTTCCTCTCCTCAAGGCGTATGCGAAGAGGATGGCTGCCAAAAAACAAAATCCCCCTCTTCCAAATTGTCTTCTAGCTAGTGAGCTATCAGGTTAGGCTGTGTACACTGCACAACTAGCCTGCCCAGACACCTCTTTTGGAATCCAACCCCCTTTTTTTTTTTTTAAAAGAAGGGGGGAAAGAGATGAGGCCAGGGCCATACTCTTAGGGGTGAGTTACTCTGAGACTACCACCTAAGGTGTGTGTATAGAGGTGCGGAAGATTAAAAAAAGGTGGCTAACACCTCTTGAACCGATTAAAGAAAATCTTACATTAATCCTGGGGTCTCTTAACTAGCCAGTCTGCATAATATACCATGGCCTGGTTTATACAATCTTTCCCGCAGTTTAGCGCACTTACTACTGGCATCAGTGCTAGCGAAAGCAGGAGTTTTGTAAAAGGACCACCTGTGCTTCGCTGGGGGGGGGGGGGGGACACTAAGAAAAGAGGGAACATACCTTAGTCACTCTCCCTGCCCCCTGAATCATGGCTGCAGGCCTCTTTTCCCGAAGGAGAAGGCATGGTGGACTACCAGGGACCATTTAATCTGATATCAGATACCCTCTAAATAGGTAAGAAAACGGCACTTACTCTGCCCTGGTTTCTTCTGCCTGCAGCCACCTGTGCTGTCTTTCCATCCTCTTTGTCCATCAAGGTGGTATCAGACAGACTGTCAGCTCCTTGCAGCTCACTGAGTTCTGTTTGCACAGTCTCAGTTCTCCGCATGCCATGCGGGTCCGGCGTCTCCTCCATGCTTTCAGTTTCTTCCAGCATATGGTGGGCGGCTCCAACTTCCTGCAGGGTCAGGAAGTTCCGCCTGAGAGTGAGGCTTGGAGCGCACCGAGTCCTCCCCTTCCACAGTCGGCCGGATGGCGTCCTACATCCGGGGAAGACCAGGGAGGAGACCCGAGCTGCTTGAGCGGCGTGCAACGGCGGGGAATTTGAAAATGCCAGCCGCCTTCACCAATGCCGTTTTTTTGGGGCGACCTGTGAGAAGCTCCGGGGCGGCAGGTGAGTTCAACCACTGTTGGCATTCCTACACCTGGCTCACAGGGGTACCATTCAGACCAACTGTAGCCTTCTGGTAAGAGAAAAAAACAAATGTTTCGCTGTGGGAAACACAATCAATACTGAGGGACAAGGGATAAGGTGGGGCCTTATAAACAATTGTGAACTGATTGCGTTTCCTGTTGGGTGGAGCTCTATCATCTCTCATGTGTGGCCGTCCTGGAAGGTGAGGTGAGAAAGTTTGCTTTTAAGTCCGACCGTGTGTACGAGGCTTTACATCCACGGAATTCAAAACAAAATTTCTTTGCATTAGCCATCTGGCTACCAAAAGTGGGCAAGAGTCTCCCTCTCGGCTAGTGACATCATTGCCCCCAGTGCATCCTGAGATGCATGACATGCATATCCCAGGAGGCACTATACTAGAGTACCATTCAGAAAAGGAGGGGGCAGGCCTAGTGACGCATGCACCCAAAAGAGCCAACAGCTGTCACAAGGCAACATGTTGGCACCAGACTCCTGCAGCGGCTGCAGAGAGGAGAATCCCAGCAGGAGGAGAATCCCAGCAGGACAACGCTAGATCCGCTGGCTAGGTAAGTTTCCTTACTGTGCATGACACAGCATGAGGTGGGGAGGAAGAAAAAATGTATTAAATTTGGACTGCCAGGTAGGCAATTACTGCTACTGACTGCAGGCCTAAGGACAGAACCTTCATCTTGCCTCTGAATGGTGATCACCATAGAAAGGACATTTAAATATGTAGCTCTTCACTCTAGTAATGCCATAAAAAAAACTTTTCTAATAACAGTATTTACAGAGGATACTCAAAGCATTACTATCTGATGAAACGGTTTAGGGGTGTTAGGTTTATGATCACATGATCCTTAAATGAGGGTATTTGGACTATGAATAGGTAGGAGTAAAACCCTTGGCCTTCGACTGTAGATGAGATTGGAATTAATAACTGCTGATCTGCAAGCTCCCACATCACAGAAACTTGGCACAAAAACCCTTAAGATTCGTAAGGTTTTGGGGTGGGGGGGCACCTTTCTCTCATTGGAGGTTCCTTGGAGAATTCAAACTGGTACCCCATTGCCATCAGATTCAGAAACAATTTGTTGAAGATGGTCTACTGCCAAGGTGGAAGGAAAGCTTCCAATCTTCCTCTCACTGCCAAAGGGTAGCCATTGTTTTTTTGGGGCTAGGTAAGTAAAGGCCTAAAAAGGACTCTGCCTTTCACTTCAGCCTTTTAAGCCCCCCAGTTTTTCTTGGTGGTGGGAGGAGCCTCCCGCTCTCAGGTTCTGTCTTGTAAGCTGATTGAGGAAAGAAAAAAAAAACCTGAATGCAAAAAAGAAAGTTCTTCAGCTCAATAAGCAATAAAGATGATGACAGCATCCACTACATAAACTGGCTTATTCACTACACTCTTATAAAGGCATGCATTATTGAATCTTAAATATAACACATCACGATTGGGCTTCTGGAAGACTATGAAACGTTCTGCTCTGCCAACTGCCTGACAACACATGCCGTCTCCTGAATGTGCCAAACAGTATCACATGCCAAAGCCCTGTACAAGGCTATGTGTTTCATACTCTAATGGCTAGATAGCTGGAAGACAATGTGTATTATCAGAAGGAATTTAGGCAATTGTCACATCATCAAGACCTTAGGGGCTCTCACCACAATGCCACAAGCCGTTTAGTAACATAAGTAAAGCTAAAAAGGGGGCAACTATGCATTTTCTATATGAAAGCCTGCATAATTTTAATTTAAGGGTACAGATTGAGATTCTTGCATATAACATTTTGACAGGTTCTATTATCAAAAGAAGGTTTTTGTTTTAATTTTAAGAACCTTAATCTTTGGTTGTGAATGAAAAAGCACATCAGTGCAGGCAATCGCCCAATACAGCATGTCTACCAACATCTTATACAAGGCCAGCTGAAAATATTGTACTCTAGCATAAATGAGCCCTTGCTTTAACACCTTACAAGTTAATATTTCCATTTAAACTTGGACAGTGCTTGAATACAAATATACAACAAAAAAACACATCATAAATCATGAAAAAATATTGGAATACTTACAGGGTCCTTTAGCTCTTCATTCTCTTTCGAAGTTCGAGGTATTTTTAGAAGGAAATCATCTCCACATTCTGTATCGGAAGCATTTGGAGACTCGGCCAAGTCGGGAAACTCTTCTCGCTTCTGACCTCTGAACCGGATTTTGTCCAGTCTCCTTAACATGTTCAGTACAGCAGTTTTCTGCTTTACTTTAACATGACTGTTCAGTTCCCTGAAATGTACGAAGAAGGAAGACATTGAGCAAACAAGCAAATCTGCAGCATTTCAGACATAGTCTGAGCAGTACATCCTTAAATCTCCAAGCTGATCCACACCCATTTAAAGCATGTGACAGATTAACGCTCCATAGTCTTTACACTGCCCACATTATTCATCACCAGAACACTGCTAAATGCTGCACACCATGGCACATCAAACCACAATTTCTACTATCACTTGTGAAGCAATTGACAGGACCCATCATTTTGGCTTTTACATAACATTGATATGACCATTTAAATGCATACAAGTACTTGAGGTGATCAGAAGTCAATCTGCAAAAAAAAATTATGTGCAAGCCAAAAAATTCTAGGCATGCAGGGGAATGCTCCGGCACCGTACATATAAACCATTTCATGATGTATATTTTTTAGTGACTAAAGCCATTTCAAAAATACATTTTATACAAAATGTTATTCTAAAAGCAAAAACTGAACAATCTTACACAAATGCTATAAATCAGGGATGCAAGACTACCTTCCAATCTGAGATTTCTAGGTATAAGGAATACATGACACCCAAAAAAGTAGCTTGTAGTGCCTGAACTCACTAGGACTAGGCACCATCACATGGGCGTTTTATGCTTAGCCCCAAGAACATTCAGAAATTTGTTACGTGCATTTAAATTTCAGAGTGGTCTTGCAGAAAACCATAGCAAAGTAGGGGTGCGCCTGATTTACACGGATACTTTTCAGATTGTAAACATTACAATTACTATGAAATACCCAGGTAAAACGCAGTGTTCTTTTTGTCTACGGTTTGCATTAAAAAACAACTTTGACGGAAAAATAAAGAGTTATAGGGAGAAAGATATCCAGCAGGAGACCTAATAGATGGACCTATATTGTCCGGTACCACATCCTTAGAAACTTGTATATACAAAAACGATCTAACTAATGTAAATGAGGACTTTAAAAAGGTACCATATCTTTATATAAAAAGTCAATAGTTTATTCTACAATCCATCACTCATCATCCTTAGACAATGAATTGCTCGCTGTGACTGCAACGGTGTTTCACGGGTCCATGCTCGCTTCATCAGGAAGACAGCAATAGTCAAGCTCTATAATAGTAAGCAATATAAGCATCAAGATAAATAGATGAGCACCATTTATAATAAATCCAAATATCATTGGGGGCCCACATTTTCCAAACTACACCCCTAATCCCTCTTGGGGAATAGGGGTGTAGTTTGGAAAATGTGGGCCCCCAATGAGATTATTAATATGGATTATAAAATGGTTCTTATCTATTTAGGAGCACCATACATATAATAATCTCTACCACAACAAGAAGATGATCGAGCATTGCCCTCTCTTTTCAGCAGGCATACTATTATATTACTCTTCCCTTTTTATTTATAGTACCTTTATATGTGACTGAATGTTAGTCCCATTGAGGACTTACTATCTACTTGGGTCCATGGACTCGGAGTGGAATAACCCAGAATGAGCTGACCTATCAGTTCCAGAAAGCGTATAGTTGGTGGCAGTGTGCATTACCTTATGTTTTACATGTAAAGTACAGGCATGTAATATCTTTTGCTCCCCAAAACGGAGGACAAATCTGTATGGATTAATCTTTACTACATTGTTATCTTGACTAGAGGTCGACCGATATATCGGCTGGCCGATATATCGGCCGATATTTAGGCATTTTTGATAAATCGGCTTTGGCCGATTAATATCAAAACTGGCCGATATTATTCACTGGCTGCACTTCCTCCCCCCTCCTCCTCCCTCCTCCACACTCAGCAGCATCAAGCGCCGTGCTGTGTGTGTGTGTGTGAAACCGAAAGTAAGAGGAGAGAGAGAGGATGTGTCAGCTTGATGTCGGGGGTGGGCGGGACCCAGCAGATATTACACCAGCCAATGGGATGGTATCTGGGCGGGCCACTACGTCTAAAGCAGCCCAATCATTGGCTGGTGTAATTTAGCTGCTGGCCCGCCCACCCCCACATCGAGCTCAATTCTAACAGCTCTCTCTCTCTCTCTCTCTCTCTCTCTCCTCTCTGTCAGTTTCACACATTACACTCGGCTTAGTGTGAAACCTGCCAGTGCCCCAAGCCAGTGCCATCTGTCAGTGCCATCTGTCAGTGCCCCCAGCCAGTGCCATCTGTCAGTGCCCCCAGCCAGTGCCATCTGTCAGTGCCCCCAGCCAGTGCCACCCAAATCAGTGCCCCCAGCCAGTGCCATCTGTCAGTGCCCCCAGCCAGTGCCATCTGTCAGTGCCCAAGCCAGTGCCATCTGTCAGTGCCCCCAGCCAGTGCCATCTGTCAGTGCCCCCAGCCAGTGCCATCTGTCAGTGCCCCCAGCCAGTGCCATCTGTCAGTGCCCCCAGCCAGTGCCATCTGTCAGTGCCCCCAGCCAGTGCCATCTGTCAGTGCCCCCAGCCAGTGCCATCTGTCAGTGCCCCCAGCCAGTGCCATCTGTCAGTGCCCCCAGCCAGTGCCAATCAGTGCCACCGCCAATCGGTGCCATCTGTTAGTGCCACCAGCCAGTGCCAATCAGTGTCACCCAAATCAGTGCCCCCAGCCAGTGCCATCTGTCAGTGCCCCCAGCCAGTGCCATCTGTCAGTGCCCCCAGCCAGTGCCATCTGTCAGTGCCCCCAGCCAGTGTCAATCAGGGCCATCTGTCAGTGCCACCCAAATCAGTGCCACCGCCAATCGGTGCCATCTATCAGTGCCACAGCCAGTGCCATCTGTCAGTGCCCCCAGCCAGTGCCACCAGCCAGTGCCATCTGTCAGTGCCACAAGCCAGTGCCAATCGGTGCCATCTGTCAGTGCCACCACCAATCAGTGCCATCTGTCAGTGCCACCGCCAATCAGTGCCATCTGTCAGTGCCACCAGCCAGTGCCAACCAGTGTCACACGCCAGTGCCACCCAGTTCCAATTGCAAGTGCCACTGCCAATCAGTGCCATCTGTCCCAAACTAGTGCCATCTGTCCGTTCCAAACCAGTGCCCCCTGCTGCCAATCGGTGCCATCTGTCAGTTCCGAACCAGTACCACCTGCCAGTGCCATCTGTCAGTTCCAAACCAGTGCCACCTGCCAGTGCCAATAGAGCCATCTGTCAGTTCCAAACCAGTACCGCCAGCCAGTGCCACATGCCAGTGCCATCTGTCAGTTCCAAACCAGTGCCATCTGTCAGTTCCAAACCAGTGCCACCTGCCAGTGCCAATAGAGCCATCTGTCAGTTCCAAACCAGTACCGCCAGCCAGTGCCACATGCCAGTGCCATCTGTCAGTTCCAAACCAGTGCCATCTGTCAGTTCCAATAGTGCCACCTGCCAGTGCCATCTGTCAGTTCCAAACCAGTGCCACCTGCCAGTTCCAAACCAGTGCCATCTGTACTGAGGACATCAAGTGTGTGCTAGAGTGACAGGAGTAAGCAGGAAGGAATAGAGTGGGTGAGGGTTTTTTTTTTGTTTTTTTTTAATCGGCCTAAAATATCGGCCACAAAAATCGGCATCATATATCGGCCATCGGCCGCCCCAATTTCAAAATATCGGCATCGGCCAGAGAAAAACCCATATCGGTCGACCTCTAATCTTGACGATTATATGGTTTACTAGTCCAGAGCTTGACTGTTGCTATCTTCCTGATGAAGCGGGCATGGACCCGTGAAAACGCATCAAAGTAACAGTGAGCAATTCATCGTTCAAGTCTGATGAGGATGACATTTTATAGTCACTTACGTACTTGCTACGTTTATGTGCAATACTGTTGTATTTTTCCAACGCCATATAGGTTTTTAACAATTGTAGAATAAATGATTTATTTTTAAATTACAAAGATATGGTACCTTTAAAGCCCTCATTTGCATAAGTTAGGTCTTTTTGTATGAACAACATTGAAGGCTCATTCACTTCATAAAGTTTGTACGAGCACTGGTATTTGATGCATTTATTAATTTCAATGGGTGCCCTACAGACGAGACATGCAAAATGTAGGGCAGGCATGATTTTTAGAATCGCATGGTGCAATGCATTTTGGCAGTCACAAACACAAGAGCGTTTGCCAGATATGTGGGGGAGCTATTAAGAATCAATGGCACCCATGCACGTCTGCAGAAGGCAGCAGGTTCTCATGCAGTACGGGAAAATGGGAAAATTTACCACACATCCCACACTTCACCTGGTTTGCACAAGCCCTATATGAGAAGACAGTTTTGGGGGGCAACCAATCCCTTCCAAAAACAGACTAACACAAGCATATGAAAATGCAGAGCGCAAGTGCAATGGTTAACCACTTCCATACCGGGGACCTTTCCCCCCCCTTCCTGCCAGGACAATTTTTATCTTTCAGCGCTGTCGCACTTTAAATGACTACACTGTACCCAAATGAAATTTTTATCATTTTCTTCCAACAAATAGAGCTTTCTTTTGGTGGGATTTGATCACCTCTGCGGTTTAAAATTTTTGCGCTATAAACGAAAGAGCGAAAATTTTGAAAAAAAAACTGATGGGCGGCACTGATAGGCGGCACTGGATAGGAAGCACTGGATAGGAAGCACTGTTGAGGAGCTACTGACAGGCTTTTCTGAGTGGCACTTTGATGGGGCACTGACAGGCATTACTGATGGGGTACTGATTGGCACTTTTTGGGCACAGATATGGGCACTGACAGGCTTTATATAGGGGCACAGGCTGGCATGTGATGAGCATTTATTTTTAACTGATTATGATCACAGCCCCAAAAAAATTTGCAAAATGTGCTGATTATCAGCACAGATCCCCCCTCTGACAGGGAGAGCCACTGATCGGCTCTCCCTGTCAGCATGAACCGAGGAGAGCCGTTTACCGGCACTTCTTGGTTCACGCGATGATCAGCTGCGATTGGTCACAGCTGATCACGTGGTATGAAGCCTCTGTCAGAGGCTTCATACCACGATCTGAGTTGCTGTGTGTCAGACTGACACACAGCACCCCCGATCGCCGCGCTGCGCGCCCCCACGGGCGCGCGCCGGCAGTGATATCCTGATCACGTCATATGACGTCCAGTCAGGATATCACAACCACTTTGCCGCCATCATTCTGCTATATGGTGGGCGGCAAGTGGTTAAACTACAACCCCATCTTTAATCAATATATAGTGTGCCCACAAATATAAGAGCAAAAGCCAAGTAGCAGTTTAGGGGAAAAAGGAAGTCCTTAAACAAACACTTTTTCCCCTGATATCACATGCAATTCTGCCATTTACTCCCTTAGTTGTGAAACTTCAGGATGCAGATGTTTTCCATGGCGGGGCAGGGGACCCAAAGACCAGCAAAGAACCGACCTGGGTGTGGACAGCGCTGGATCCCTAAACAGGCAAGTGTCCTTTTTAAAAAGTCAGCAGCTACAGTACTTGGGGAAGTCAAGGGCACTTTAAAAAAAATATATATCTTTTGTTTATTTAATTTAAATGTATTTTTTAAGTGTATTTTTAACACTATTTATTGTAAACACGTTTTTTTTATTGCCATCAAAAGGGATGAAAAACATTCCTTGTGATAGCATGGGCCCTTGCAGGTCCTCTTTATGGAGAGATCTGGGGTATTTTAGATCCCAGATTCCTCCTCTGGCTTCCAAAGCATCTGATCAAACTGAGGTCTGCAGTGGTACATGGACTTCCTGTCTCCTGCCAGGGGAAAAAAAATCTAATTGAGTCGAGTGCTTCTTAAATCTTGTTATCAATTAATACAACCATTATTGGCTGAGGTGGAGAGGAACACAGATGACATCATGATCTCCACTTCAGCCACAGGAAGCCCTTTATTCATTGATAAAATCCAAGGCTTCCTAGGAATGGCTAAGCAGCACTCAGCCCAGCTCAATTTTCTTCTAGCAGCAGATATTTCTGGGGATTTAGTAGCTTTCCTCCCAGTGTCTTCCTTTTATCAAGGGATTCCCCAAATAGACAGACATTCGTCATCATAAGGCATGCATGGATGAAGCTTTTTTACTAGCGGGTCCAAGCAGACCAAGCTTTCAGCTACAAAATTCTACCAGAGACCTGGTGAATTACATTCTATACAGTCAACACAAACAAAACAGGGTCCTCAAAGACAGATTTCAAGACCTGAACAGACAGCCCGTGTGAAACCAGCCTTACAGTTTGCGCAGTAAGATGTGGAACACCTTTTCGCCAGTTGGTGGTGTAAGCAGTTGTTGTAGATAAAATAAAAAAACGTTTAGATGTGTTTCTAATTAAGCACAATGTGCAGGGATATGGAGAGTGGTAGCGACAAACACACACAGTTTTCTGGTTTGACTGGTGTCTTTATTCAACCTTCCCAGCTATGTAATTACATGTAATGCGGAAAGGAATGTATCTAAGAGGGGTGAATGGAATGTGCAAAATCTTTCTTCAAATACTAGCCTGCACCACCGCCGTCTCCCTTTTAGGATCAGGTGCAGGGCCAGGTTCACGCTTCATAGTTCAAAGAAATGGGCAGCGCCCACTGATACTCATCACAAGCAGCTAAAACTTTATTCTGCAAAGCCCCAAATTCTTGCCATAGGAATGCCCATTCTAACATGTTCCACCTATCATGTAGTCATAGAGATGGAGAAGAGCTGGCAAGGAGATTCCTTCTAAACCCTGAAGGAGCTATAAACATTAAAAAAACACTTTCAGGTGTCTCACAGAAACACACCTAAATACAGATTAATTCACAAAACTTTTAATTCAAAACTTCTTAAAACTAATGCAATAAACATAATACAAAAATGGTACAATTTGCCCATGTAACCTGATATTTTACAAGATACAGTGGAACCTCAGATTACGAGCATAATCCGTTCCAGGAGAATGCTCGTAATCCGAAGTACTCGCATATCAAAGCGAGTTTCCCCATTGAAGTCAATGGAAACTAAAATAATTTATTCCGCATTGACTTCAATGGCATGCAATACCGCGTGTGGCCAGAGGCGGGGGGGGGGCGGAGAGCCTCTGAAACGGCTGGAAAGGCCCGAGGACAGTTCGGCACACCTCGGAAAGACTCCGTTCCAAAGGTTTGCCAAGGTCAGCTGAACTGTTCTCAGGCCTTTCCGTGCATTTCCAAACAGCGCCCCCCCACCTCAGGCCAAACGCGGTACTGCACACCGCTCTGGCCTGAATCCTGCTCGTTTTGCGAGACGACAAACCGAGTTAGGATTTTAGGAAATACAGAGCTCGTACTGAGAAACGCTTGTTAACCGCGTTACTCGCAATCCGAGGTTCCACAAAAAGTATACCCTCACAATCAACACTATATATGTATATAAAACCTAAATAAATTTGAAATTTACTTTTTTGTAAATGTACTTTGACTCAAATCCTTTGCCTATGAAACTGCATAATGTGCTACACTGCAGATAGTGTTCATAAAAGCCAGGAGCCAGTGCCAACATTCAGAAAAACCCTTGCCTTGTCCATGACACTAGGCCTACTAAAGGGGTCCAAGCTTCCCCTGTAATGGTGGGCAAACTCTCCAAGGGGTCTTCAGGATGTGGAAACCATAGGGAAGAACCACCGCCCTGGACTTGAATATCACCCTGCCGTCAACACATGTTGCACTACTTGCCAAGGTGAGCACATAAAGCAGGATCTAGTCACCAACTGTATCCCTTCTCCAACAGTTACCTCTTGAGCCGGTGCTGTGCCCAGCTGCAGGTATTCGCCCCATACGTCCTCTTCTCACATTGGCTCCTGCTGCCGTCTTGTCAAATTCTGCGAGGGAGAGTAGGGTGTGGCCGAGACATGCTGTGTGTCTTTGGATGCACACAGCCCGGCTTGGGAGCGCATCACACGAGAGCTCCCATAGCACATGGCTTGCTATAGGGGCACTTGGGAGAGTAGGAGGGAGGAACAGCGCACCGGTGAGGGACCCCAGAAGAGGGAGGTAAGGGACTGGTCTATGCAATACCATTGCACAGAGCAGGCAAGTATAACCATCTCTCTAAAAAAACAAAACAAGGCTTTGAAACAACTTTAGTTAAATCTTCAAATACCTAGTGACTCCATATTTTACATTAAAAGCTACATTAAAGCTGACCTTGTGCTAAAAATACAAGGGCCGCCTACGTGGCAGCCTCCAGCCCTGGTTTGCACAGAATTAGAGCATCATTCCACAAGAATTAGGCTTGATCATGAGATTTTGCAAGATCCGAATATGAGGCCAAGTGAAGTGAGGAGCTAGGCAACGTTTTTATTTTTTTTAAAGTGGCATAAAAAAAAAAAAAAGCGTTCTGTAAAAAGGTGAGGAGGGATGCCACCACGTAAGCTGTTCACATTTACACTTCCCTTGAACAATTTGAGAACTATAGTTTTATTTTAGGAAGCAGCGCAAAGTAAAATCTCTTGAGTCTACAAACATTCCTCTCTGCATTGCACACAACTGTATTGCCCATGAACTTTGCCTGAGAAAATGCTTTGTAAAAACATACCAGATTGAGAAACCGGAAAGTTGAATTACAGGGATTCCTGGATCTCAACATGACCACTGACATAAATTCTGTGGTCCTACACAAAAGAAAAAACAAAATATTTAGTTATGTAGTTCCCTTTACCACAAAATTAGATGTGAAACAATGCCAATGCTTGCTAGGCCAAAGGCTGTCTCTGTTCCTTATTTAGAGTCTCTTCAGGGCAAAAGTCATGAAAAACAACATAGGAACTGAAGCATGCACGATAAATTAACTAAAAATGGGCACGGTGCTTTCGGGGTCATTACCTAAAAACACATGCAGCATTATGAAAGGTTGTATGTCCGTAAAATGGATGGGAGAGAAGTCACATAATATCCCCAAGTTTTAAAATGAGATTGATTCTGTTAGCATCAGTAAACCAGGAAATGTACAACTCAAAATTACTCCCATTTGTGATGTGTTAGAATAGATCCCGTTAAGTAGCAACTAGCAAAAAAGTGTGGCAAATTCTGAATGCTAGAATTCAATATGTACACAGCAGATTTACCATTGCAAACACCCTTTGCATTTTGCTGACCCTGCCCCAAGTGTGGGCTGCCAGTACCGGTTAATGGCTGAGAGATCATTTTTCCTGAGCAAATTAAAGCTCGCTCAGTTTCCATTTCGCCCAAAACATTTAGCAAGTGTAAGATTGAGCAGCGTTCGGTCTGAAAAAGGTACCCCCCTCTGGGCTTCAGTTATTGTAGCTGGTATAAGCAGGCAGAGGGACAGCAAATCAGTTAGATAAAAAAGAACGGCACAGCCTGGATGAAATTAAAGTACTGGGAATAGCCAAGGACAGGAGAGAACATGAGACAAACAACAGCAGGAGAAGAAATTGCCATTTTCCACAAAGTCTGAAACTAGTAAAAAAAAAAAATCAAGACATATTAAAAGGTGAATTGTAATTTTAGATACGAAGGGAAACAAAAAAAAAAAAAAAAAAAAAAAAAAATATATATATAAAAAAAATTAATTGGTCCACTTAAAGCAGAACTACACTGTATCTGAGCACCACAAACCAAAATTGCTATACAAGCCATTTTTAATATTCAAAATACTTACACATTCAGGTCTGTGCTTTATTTTGCTTAGAAATCACTTTAAAATACACCCCCTAGCATTTCTGTCCGAGGCCATATTAAATAAGGGCAGAAAATGTATGTAGCATTTACTTCCTGGGATCCATCTGCCCTTAGCTCAGGCTACTAAACAGGAGAGTGTACTTAGCTGAGAAAACCCCTCTTCACCTCCTGAAGACTCCTGGTATGAAGGACATCCTTTGCCTAGGCTCTAAAACCAGGAAGAAAAGAGAAGGTTCACGGTGGAAAAAAATATTAAAAAAAAAATATTAAAAGTCAGCACCTACAATTACTGTAGCTGCAGACTTTTAATAAACAGAACACTCAACCATCCAGGGATCTAGCACCTTGCTCACCTGGGCTAGTTCTTCACTAGCCTTCAGGTTTGTGGTGCCGGAACCCTAAATGTGGGCAGCCGGCTATGCTGCATTCGTCTTCACAGCCGGATACCCGCCACACTTTATGAATTTTCCAAAAGTCTTCTGGGAGCCGTGATGTGTCCCAGAAGACTGCAGGGAGGGTGGGGGAGAGGAGAACTTCTGCTCGGATTGTCTTGGCGATCAGTGTGTCAGTTTATAAAACAAGCAAATATGATATACTTTTCCCCATTTATTTAGCAGCAGAAGGATTAAAAGGAGTCAATGTTGATTGGGAGAGTGAAGCTCATCTAAAAACCGTAATGCCAAATCTACTCCATGCTCCACTAGTGCCAGAACTTTAACGTCTCAGGTTCTTGGTTCTACAATGCAAAAGACTGGCTGTCTGAGCTGCCAACTTCGAAGGGCAGGCAGCAAAGGGTCCCAATTATGTGCAACAAACCTATGAAAGCATAGTTTGCGGCTGCAGCCATGTTGGTGGTACCATTTTTGTCAGCCGCGAATAGCTTCCCAGTAAAAGTGACAGAGCTTTTATACGACTGTAGGTTTTCCCACCATTTACATGATCAAAGTGACAGGTCATCCTTACAGTCACCTGATCACGTTTACAGCACTCAGATAGGGCAAGGTGGGCTGATTTTAAGATGTGAAAAATTAAAGTGTCCCCAGTAGGCAAGCGGTTAGGGCTTAATGTCCTTTTATTTCTGGTATGATTTGCTACAGGTTATATATGTAAATACTTTCTGCACTGAAAAAATGAGGGCTGGTCACCTCTGTATGCTTCAGCCACATGTCTAGTTTTTTTTTATTTTTTTATCTTTATTAAGTTTTTCACAGTTTACAAACGATTATAAACAGTCTTACCCATGAAGTCCCCGCCCTCCGACCCAGTTTCTATCCCCTGAGTCAATAAACTTTACATGTCATATATATCTCTGGGGATATACCTGGGAAGGGGATCCCATGGGGTTGTCTATAAGATCTGCTATTATAAGACCAAGATTCATACCCATTCACATCACTTTCACAGGTTCATTCTTCCCACTCGTTTCCTCAACTTCCACTCCCTCATCCATTGGTTTCTCTTGGGTCGCTGCTCATCCTTTAATTGTTTTTTTCTGCATTTATTAAGAATTACATACTGATCCCTCTTGCTTCCCACCAGGATTTCCAGATCATAGCGTATTTCGTTGGAACGCCTTGTTTTATATATACCGATTTCTCTTTAAGGATTACCCCATTCATACTATTCAGCCATTCCTCACTGGACGGAGGCCGTATTGACTGCCATCTATGGGTAATCAGAATCCTTGTTTGGAATAGGCATCTCATAGCTGCTATTTGGGAATTTCCTGGGTTTACCTGTTTCCCCCACTAATCCCAGTAGGCATTGCTTCGGCATCAGCTCAATGGAAATTCCAAACACCCTGACAATGGTTTTTACCACCTCCGTCCAATACTGGAAAAGCTTCAAACACCTCCAAAACATGTGAAGCAAATCCCCTTCTGAGTCCCCACATCTAGGGCAGCTAGAATCTGGCCGACAGCCAAACTGAAAAATTCTATAAGGGGTATAATAGGTTCTATACAGTAAAAAAAGATGTGAAATCCTCTGAGGGGGACAGCGAGACCAATAGGGCCAATTCAAGAATCCTATTCCACTGAGTATCAGAGATAACTCCTACATCTTCTTCCCATTTCGTCTTGTACAAGGGGGGTTCCAACCTGCTCAATCTCCCTTAATATGTGGGTATACTTTTGAAATTAAGCCTTTCACTGAATCTGCATTGATTTTTGGAGGAGTTCTAGGGTCTGCTCCATTCTAGGGTCTGTCCTTTAAAAACTGTTCTTCTAGTGCATGCCTGACCTGTAAATATTTAAAAAAGGGATTTATTCGGTAAGGCATGTTGGGCTCTCAATTCCTCTGAAGTTTTCAAGGTACCCTCTTGATATAACAGATACATTTTATTCCACATCTCTCCCATTCCCTTATTGTCCCCATCTTCTGGAACTCTCCTAATTTACCATTATGCCACAGTGGAGTGAATTCCATAAAACCTCTATAATCCAGTATTGTTTTTGCTGTGTCCCAAACCCTCATCATTAGATTCAAAGTTGGGAGTCTTGGGGAGAAGGATCCTGCCGCCAAAGCTTCAGGTATGGATTCATGTGAAGTGTTTTGAAGGAGTATCTTTCTTCATACTTCTTGGCCAACTACATCGCTTCCCCCTAAATACTAAAGTTGTGACGCCAAAAAATAACTATAGGGGTGTGGGAGCACTACTCCTCCTTTCTGTTTCTGGAGTTGCAGGGTACTAGGCTGGATTCTTGCTGGACCACCTTTCCATATCATTTCCCTAAACAGAGTCTCTATCTTTTGAAACCATTTTTTTATAGAGCCAAATTGGCGAATTATGTAATACATAAAGAAGCTGGGGCATCCAATCATTTTAATCAAATTACACCGACCTGCCACAGATATTGGCAAGCGTTTCCAGACTTATTTTACCCCTGAATCAACAGGGGGGTCAATATTATCTGAGGTGTATTGTTGAGGGTCTTTAGAAATGTTTATAGCTAGATATTTAAATGTATTCACAACTGGGATCTGAGCTACCTCCTCAGGCAAGGGACCCACCAGAGGGTCCACTGGTAGCAAACTGAACTTTGCCCAGTTTATCTTTAGTTCGGAGATTTGACCAAAACTGGTAATGATGTTCATGACTTTCCGAAGGGAGTCCTGTGTGTCTCCGAGGAAGAGCAGATCATCTGCGTATAATGCAACTTTTTCTACAAGATCACCTCTTCTAAAGCCACTCACCTAAATCGGATGATCTGAGAGCAATGGCCAGAGGTTCGATTGCAATGGCAAAGAGGAGGGGTGACAGGGGACATCCCTGCCTCGTCCCCCTCCCCAGTCCAAATTTATAGGACTGCTCGCCATTCACCCTTACTCTAGCCTCTGGTGCTCTATAGAGCATTTTAACCCAATTGATGAAGCCCGGGCAAAGTTGAGCCATTTCCATGGCCTTCAACAGGTACTGCCACTCCAAACTGTCGAAGGCCTTGGCGGCGTCCAGGGACAAAATAGCCCTATCCCTATCCTCGTCCGTCAGTACCTGGAGATTCAGATATAACCGCCTTATATTAACACTAGTTGTTCTTCCAGGTAGTAAACCCGACTACTGGTCGGGGTGGATAAGTTTTGATGTAACCCTGTTTAATCTAGCCGTCAAAACCTTTGCCAAGATCTTCATGTCAGTGTTCAACAGGGCAATAGGCCTATAAGAGGCTACATCAAGTGGGTCTTTGCCCTCCTTGTGTATAATAATTATGTTAGAGTCCATCATTGAGGAAGGAAGCTCACCCTGTACTAGTGAGTTATTCAGTATCGTCAGCAACTCGGGGAGTAACACCTTCCCATAGTGCCGATAGATCCTCGGCTGGAAGACCATCTGGTCCTGGCGATTTCTGTCTTGCCATCTCATTGGTGATACACGTCATCTCTAAGGTTATAGGGCGATCCAGCTCAGCTCGGTCCATCTCACTGAGGAAAGGTAAATTCAAGTCCCCAAAGAAAATGCCCATTGCTTCACTCATCTCCATCTCCCTCTGTTTAAACTTATCCACTATTTCTGGGGTGTGTGAGGTCACTCTCCCATCCTACGTGGTAATCGTAGGCACCACGGAGGTGGGGGAGTTTGCACTGACTAGTTGTGCCAACATCCGTCCCATACTTTCCCCTTCTTCCAGAGACGAGCTGCCTTTGGAGAGATATTTATTCTCTACCTTTCGAAGAGTCATTAATCGATAATTTTGTTGCTCCTCTATCCAGGTCCTAAGCGTATCTGGTGTCGGGTTGTTAATGTATTGTTCTTCCGCAGTTGTTACCCTCTCTCCAATTACTCTCTCCCAGTCCTTAGTCTGCTTAACTTTTGAAATCTGCTGTATCATCATACCGCGCAAAAAGGCTTTCAGCGTATCCCATACTATTCTTACCGAGGCAGTGCCCCATTTCAAGTTAATAAAATCCCCCAGGGATATCAATATATCTCTCGGGTCTCCCATCAGTTCAATCCAGAAGGGGCTCAACCTCCACTCCCCAGGATGATTACGCTTGCCCAGTTCCAAGGACACCATTACCGGGGAGTGATCTGACAAGCCCCTTGGTTTGTAGCCCACATTTTTTACTAAGGGCATCATCTCCTCGTTTTCCCAAAACTAAATTGATCCTGGAAGGTGTAGAGAGAGTCTTTGAGAAGCAAGAATACTGTCGAGCCTCTGGATTCCGCATTCTCCAAGTGTCTCTCAGTCCTGTTTCTGTCAGAAAGTCAGATAGCTGACTATCCACTGTTCTACTTATATGTCACAGAGGGGAATCTATCCACTGTCCGGTCCATTACCATATTGAAATCGCCTGTTACTAACACCGGTACCCCAGGTTTATCCAGAGCAAACTCAGTGAGCTCACAAAGAACCAAAAGATCAAAAGAGGGGGAAGATACACATTTGCCAGTATGCAGGTTCGGTTTTCAATCGTACAGAATAGAAAAATGTATCGCCCCTGTTCTTCCATCTTAACATGAATACAGGTGAAAACCACCCCAGCTCTGATAAAAGTACTCACCCCTCTGGAATAAGAAGTATGGACTGAATGAAACTGTATGGGATAGTCCCGCCACCTCAATTGAGGGCTAGTGCTTTTTGTAAGATGTGTCTCCTGTAAGCAAAGTACCGCTACCGCGCATGTTTTTGCAATCAGAACTGCTGCTTTTTTCTCTGGATCTCCTATTCCCCGCACATTCCAAGAACATAAATTCAGATTTTTAATCTCAGTGCTTCCAACCATATTTTAATTTTCTATGTGACATGTGATCAAGTCACCAGTACCTTTTTACATTTGTATATGATTTTTGTGCTAATTTTATACATTTTTTAACCCAATATTACCAAACTCCAAAACTGTAATTAGTTTCAAACAACCTTGTGTGCCAAGCATACCAATCATGCCACTTCCGCAAACTCGTGCTCGCATACTTCCTTTTCACCTGCCTATTGGGCCTAGTTGGGGGCATTCTAATGTGACCATAACCTATTCCTGTTTTTTCAAATGTTATAAATGTCTTTAATCTTATCTTCTTGCACTCTCCCCTCCCTAACCCACCCCTCCCCATACCTCTATACAACCAACATCTAAACAAACGTACGTGAAAAACAAAAACATAAAACAAAAACAAAAAAGACACAATAAAAAAAAAAAAAACAGTTCTTCGCCATGCCCCTTAACAACCGAGGGCAGTACGCTCATTACTCCCTCACACCCAAACCTTCCCTCCCCCTCCTCCGCTCCCCATTTATTCAACATTGTGCTTGTGATTTAATCAAACTCATCGTGTTAATGAGATTCTAGAATATTAGTCAGAGTATGCTACAGTATCCTCTTGTAGGTTACAATCCAGTCCTCCACCCCCTCCGGGGTGTCAAAAAAAACAAAAAAAAAACACCTGTCTCCCCGAATCGCTTATTCTCAGTCTAGCGGGGTATAGCAAAGCATAAAATTCACTATTAATTGTTGCAGCTTACGCTTGACTTCTCCAAAATTAGCCCTTTGTTTTTGTAGGTCAGGTGAAAAATCAGAGTACATCGAAACATCGAATTATACAATATGTTACCCATTTCTCTAGCTTTATTTAAAATAGTAATTTTGTCTCTATAATGGAATGTCTTTAGCAAGAGAGATCTGGGGGGGCACCTGATTGGGGAGGTCTAGAGGGGACCCTGTGAGCTCTTTCTATTGAAAAGAAGGGTGAGAAAGACTGTTCCCCAAATAGTTCATTGAACCATTTTTCCAGAAAAATTATGGGATCCGGGCCTTCAGTACGCTGAGGGAGCCCCACTATCCTAACATTCTTCCTTCGCATCCTATTCTCCATGTCGTCAATCCTTGTCTGGTAGTTGGTCATCTGGTCCCTCATGATTTTCATCTCTCGTTTCAGGGGGTTCAGATCGTCCTCTATCAGGCCCACCCTCCCCTCAAGAGTCCTTTCCCGCACTTTTTGTATATCGTGCCTGATAAAAGACAACTCTTCCCACACGGATTTAATTTGATCAGACATTTCAGTTTTACAGGAATTGCTAGCAGGATTTCCTTTAAAGATGGTTCTGGTACTCCCGGGGTGTCCGTATTAGGGGGTGTATTTAAATGTCCCTGGGTTTCCACTATCCCCTCGCTCTGCAATTTTCCAGAGGGGAGAGTTGTTCCCTTCACAGGGGTTGCCTGGCCTTGGCCCAAGCTCTTTCTAGTGGCATTAGCTCCAGATTGCAGTTTAGACAACATGGTGGCGTGTTGAGCCTGTTAGCTGTTTTTTGGAGGGGTCTGTCCCAACGTGTGTGAAAATTCCTTTAATCTGGCAGCAGCTGCCTGGCTCACCTTTGTGGTGCGCTGCGATGTCATAGTCCAGAAAAAAGAACAAAAAAACAAAAAGGGGGGGGCTAGGCGAGAAATGATGAACGGGCAACTTCACAATGCCAAATTTAATCAGGTCTCTCAGCTTCACCCCAAATGACAGATGGGGGAGGGAGGAGTAATAATAGGGATATACTATCCCTCCTTCCCCATAGACAAGGAACCAGTAATTAAATATTTTGAGAAAGACAAAGCAGAAGCATCCTGAAAAGATGAATAATGGGGTAGCCACTCTCCTCTACTCTGACCTACTGGGCTGTAATAGGTTTTCAGGGATTTTACTGGCGGGAGTCTGGTGGGGGTCTCTCACACTTCCGCCTATCCACCAAATAAGCACCCTCAATCCCAGTCCCAGATCATCAAATCCATCACTATCCAAACCAGGAGAGGGTACAGAAAAAGGATACACAGTCTCTATTACTAGTTCTGCAGCGTAAAAAATAGGAAATTGGAATTCTCACCCAGTCCTTATTCAGCTCTCAGAATTTTGCAATGAGAGAGAACATCAGTCCTCATATGTGGAGTTGAGGAGTCTTACTCAGCCAGAGATTGATCGCAGTTCAGATTGCTGGAGAGGGGGGAGCCACCACTACTCCTCTATGCTGAGCTAAACCCAAGGAAGATCTCCGCCACAGTTGAAAATGAGGAACCGGGTAGCAGGGGACAGCAATTGGGAAACAATCTATCCACATAGAGGATTAGCATATCTCCCAATCCAGATTCCCAGCCTCAATTCAATCATAGTTCAGCTGTCAATTCAATTTACTGGGAAGAAGGGGGCCATCCTCTTGTGTTATGTAGCTATTATAATAACAGTAATAGAGGGGCGGGGAAAAGAAGCCTAATTAAGGACAGTTCTCCACAGTAAAATATTTGTACAGTCCAGTCTCTTGTTTTCACTCCAGGAGACAGGAGGGCAGCAAAGCAAGTTTTTTTTTTTTTTTTTAAATACACATTTTCTTCCCCATCTTCCCAGAAGAGATTAGAAAGTTCTGAATAATTGACTGGCAAGTGTTTGCCAAGGGGGTGAACCGACACTCCTATGTATTATGTCCTTGGCTTACTTTTGTGGTGCGCTGTGATGGCATGTTCACATATAGCCACGTAATTAATGTCCACATCTGCAAGCACATAAAATCAGCAGAAGAGTGAGGGAATAGAATAGGAAAAAATAAGGGATAGAAACAATCCACCACCACAAGTCAATTCAAACCCCCTGGCACTGCAAAATAGAGTTGGAGAATACACTGTCCTTTACTTTGTGAACTCAAATGTTAATATGTTGAGTAACTGGAAATCTCTCACCCATCCAGGTTCAGCTCTCTAGGATTGCAGGGAGAGAGACCGTCCTTTTCTTCCAGAGTGTGTCCTCTCGGCTTAGGGGGGGGGCTCTCACACCCCCGCTTTTCAGGGTCACTCGGGTATGGCCCGTAAGCAGAGCCTGCTCGCCCTGCATCAGACCCAATTACCGCTCAATCCACGCCATCCGGTGTCTCCCCAGGAAGTGGCCCAGGCAAACAGGAAGGGGAGGAGAGGAGAAAGAGCGAGGTAGCTCTCACGCACACACATCCGTGTCCTCATCCGGTCACGCCCACATCTCTAGTTCTACATGTTGATACATTTAAATCAGAACAGGCGAAGCAATTCTGACTACCAAATTCATTCAGTCACGCAAAAGTTATGATGGTAATACTCCCAAAGGAACTCAGCAATTTACATGGGGCAGCCTAGGGCAAAGTTGGCTGCCTGTCTGAAAATTCAATCAATTCACCTTATTCCGAGTTCTCAGTAATCCCCAGCATCCACAACCAAGTACTGCCATATAAAATGGTCAGTACTGAAATACTAAGCAGGTAAGCTGTATCCCATTTCTTTTCAGCTTTTAAAAAAAAAAAAAAAAGAAGAAGAAGGTTCTGTGTACTGGTATGCTCATTATTCCCGGTTTAGTGCAATGTGGAAAGGGCAGCTTAATACCAAATAAAAAAAAAAAAAGTTCCTTTTCGCTGAAAGATTTTGTTGTAACTCGGAGAAGATACAAAAGTGAAAAATGGATTTTAATGACCAAGGTCATAAACAAAAAAGGAACCTATGCAAATAAAGGCCAAAAATAAATCCACTGGTATTATTTAAAAAAGCAAAAACAAAGCATTGCTACTGTGATCAATTGCGGGGCTGAAGAGTATCAACGATATACAAACGCAGGGCCATTACACTTGTGTGCCCCCTTAAAGGGGTTGTAAAGGTTCGTTTTTTATTTTCTAAATAGGTTCCTTTAACCACCTCGCGCCCGCCGTATGACTATATACGGCTGTGAGGTGGTTGTTACATGCCGGGAGGCCGTGTTTATACGGCCTCCGCTAATTTGGCCACTGTGGGGCGCGCGCACGTATCCGGCGCGTCACTGCAATGCCAATGCGCGCGCCTGGCGGCCGCGATGTCCGCCAGGCGCCCGCGGTTACACAGACAAGGATCCGTGTGTGTAAACACACAGATCCATGTCCTGTCAGGGAGAGGGGACCAATGCTGTGTCCCTTGTACATAGGAACACAGATCGGTCACCTCCCCCAGTCAGTCCCCTCCCCCACACAGTAGTAATCACTATAGGGCACACATTTAACCCCTTCCTCGCCCCCTAGTGTTAACCCCTTCCCTGCCAGTCACATTTATACAGTAATCAGTGCATTTTTATAGCACTAATCGCTGTATAAATGTGAATGGTCCCAAAATAGTGTCAAAAGTGTCCGATGTGTCCGCCATAATGTCGCAGTCACGTAAAAAATCACTGATCGCCGCCATTACTAGTAAAAAATAAAAAAATTATAAAAATGCCATAAAAAACTACCCCCTATTTTGTAAATGCTATAACTTTTGCACAAACCAATCAATAAACGCCGCTTGCGATTTTTTTAACCAAAAATATGTAGAAGAATACATATCCGCCTAAACTGAGGAAAAAATAAAATTTTTTCCAAAAAAATTGGGATATTTATTATAGCAAAAATCTAAAAATATTGCTTTTTTTTCAAAATTGTCGCTCTATCTTTGTTTATAGCGCAAAAAATAAAAACCGCTGAGGTGATCAAATACCACCAAAAGAAAGCTCTATTTGTGCGAAAAAAAGGGCGTCAATTTTGTTTGGGAGCCACGTCGCACAACCGCGCAATTGTCATTCAAAGCGTGACAGTGCTGAAAGCTGAAATTTCGCCTGGGCAGGAAGGGGGTATATGTGCCCAGTAAGGAAGTAGTTAAAGTGGAGCTCCACCCTAAATAGCAACTTTTGCTATTTGGAACCCTCCCCCCCTCCGGTGTCACAATTGACACCTTTCAGGGGGGAGGGGGGTGAAGATACCTGTCTAAGACAGGTATTTTCACCCACATCCGGGAGTCCTGTCTCCGGGAATCTGCGGGAGTTACGTCACTTCCCGCAGACTTCCCTTGGTGTTCTGGGAGACACTCGGCTCCCAGAACACAGGAGCACCAATCAGAACGGCGCAGCGCGACTCGCGCATGCGCCGTAGGGAACCGGGCATGAAGCCGCAGGGCTTCACTTCCTGGTTCCCTCAGCGAGGATGGCGGAGGGAGCAGCAGAGCGACGAGCGGTCGCTCGTCCTCTGCTGCGGACGTCGCTGGACTCCAGGACAGGCAAGTGTCCAAATATTAAAAGCCAGCAGCTGCTGTAGCTGTAGGCTTTTAATTTTTTTTTTCCGGTGGAGCAACCCCTTTAAGCTAGTGCATTGTTGCTTCACTTACCTTTTCCTTTGATTTACCTTCTAAATGTTTGTTTTCTTTGTCTGAATTTCTCACTTCCTGTTTCTCCTCACTAAACTTCACACCATCATCCGAGTGGTGTGGAGTCAGCCAGAACAGCTTACTGAACAGCTTACTGAGGATAAACAGGAAGTGAGAAATTCAGACAAAGAAAAAAAACATTTAGAAGGTAAATCAAAGGAAAAGGTAAGTGAACCAACAATGCACTAGCTTAAAAGGAACCTATTTAGAAAATAAAAAACAAACCTTTACAACCCCTTTAAGTACTACAAGTTCCTCTGCGACAGTGGCAGATGGGATTTGGAGTTTTTTCATTCACAGATTCCTGTGAACAAATGACGCAAATGTGCAGATAGAGCCATGCACAGCTGCATCAAATGCAAAAATTGGCAAGAACAGGCAGGGAGAAGGGCCTCCGTATCCTCAAAGGAGTGGCAGGTTTTGTGGCCGCTGCAGATTGTGACCATATTTTGTGTGACATCCTAAACATAGGTGTAACATGAAACATGGTCATAAAGCTGCACTTAGCCATTATGTTAATGCAGGGTTCGATGAAATCCGGGCGACAGGTCGCAATTGCGATTAGAATTAGCGACATGGTGCCTGGGGAAGGAAGCATAGGCCTGCAGAAGGCCGCAAAGCCACAGCCTCAACTCCCGGCACGGCAGGGGAGGTGGGGGCGCACGGAGATACCCCCTCCTGTGTCTCTGTGCGCCCCCCACCTCCCCTGCAGCGCAATCGCGTCAGGCCGCGCCGGCCGGTAATTGAGGCCGCGGCCTTCTGCAGGCCTGTGCTTCCTTCTGTGATCTGGCGCCATCTTGTGGTGGCCATTGGTATGACATACAATCAGCAATGCTAATGGAGCTTCCCCTGTGTTTTCACAGCCATCTCCTTCCCTCATATTAGAGCCCCCAAACATTACATATATTTTTTATTCTAACACCCTAGAGAATAAAATGGCGGTTGTTGCAATACTTTGTCACATCATATTTGCGCAGCAGTCTTACAAGCGCACTTTTTTGGGGAAAAAATACACCTAATTAAAAAATAAGACAACAGTAAAGTTAGCCCAATTTTTTTTATATTGTGTAAGATAATGTTACGCTGAGTAAATTGATACCCAACATGTCACGCTTCAAAATTGCATCCGCTCGTGGAATGGCGACAAACTTTTACCCTTTAAAATCTCCATAGGCGACGTTTAAAAAAATTCTACAGGTTGCATGTTTTGAGTTACAGAGGAGGTCTAGGGCTAGAATTGTTTCTCTTGCTCTACCAATCACGGTGACACCTCACATGTGTGGTTTGAACACCGCTTTCATATGCGGGTGCTACTCATGTATGCGATCACTTCTGCACGCGAGCTCGGCGGGACGGGGTGCATTTCTGGCTCCTTAATTTTTTAGCTGGCTCCTAGATTCCAAGTAAATTTGTCAAACCCTGTGTTAAATGTATTTGTATAGCACTACAGCAAGTGTCTAACTATACTGGCTTGTACTAGTATGCCCAAAGCCTTGAAAAGAATCAACTAAATAAACCCAGGACCCTCCATTTACTATGTTTGATCTCCAACAGTACACAGAACAAGGAAATGCTAATATTTTAGTAAATATAAACTGCTTAATACCTTTTCTCATTAGCAGTAAATAGCAGTCTTGTGACTTCTATCAGTTCCTGGGGAAACTTGTAGGAGGAGTTTTCATATTGCACTGAGCTGTCCTATGAGGCTGCAGGGCTCCTGGCCCTCTGTCTGGACAGTGTGGATTGGCCCTGTGCTGATCATATGCACTTTCCCCAAGAAAAAAACTCTAGCAATACACATCAAACTGAGCATGTGCAGCCTGACTCCACAGGCTCGGTCTTATCCAGACTTGTCCAGGGGGACAGTGCAGGCAGGGGAGGATCTGTGCATACAGGATCTTACAGCATTTTTACACACTACAGAGGGATAACCCCTTAGGTTCCACAGTGAGTATAACAAACATGCTTTACTGCATCTACAGACTGATTTTACTGTTGTGGGTTTAGTAACACATTAAGGGAGGGACAGTGCTGGACCTATCAGGCTGGCAAGTATCCATTTCTTAAAATTAGGAAATTTCTGTACAACTGTATAGAAAAGTATATGGTACAAACTGTTCTATGGTATGTGGAAACTAAAAAACAAGTTATTACAATTTGTCAGCTTTATTCTAAAGCATTTATGTGGGTAAATGTATGTGAAAGTTCATACATGCAAGAAAAAAGTTCACCGTCCACAGATCCAGATTATATTTATAAAAGGGTGTCAAAGAACCCCTTCAAGTGATATCTGTGCTCATAATAAAGTAATGGTACTATGCTAGCGGTAGCATAAAAATGTGTAAACAACCATGTGGGTGGAGCAGGTTTGGACTTGTGCATTCTCGTGGACTTCATAGTTACACAATCCCATCAGATGGCATTTTATGTATTTAGACTCAGCACTTGAAAGTCGGCGATTGGCAGGAAGCACTATCAGCTGGCATGTGTCCAGTATGAAGTGTTACATGAGATTCCACAGACACTACTTTTGCTTTACCTTTCAGAACTGAAAGCCAGTGCCAGGCATGATGAAGCCAGAGAGGTTTTTCTCCAATTCTGCAACAGCAACTAAATAACTACTGACTCCTTCGGTTTCACAGGTTTCCACCAAAAGTTTACGAATTGGCACCAAAAGAAAAAAGGTCGGGAATGAAGTCACGGTAGCAAAAAGAATGTAGAACTCAGCATGATTTATTCTGCAACACACGACGTAACATTTCTCATGTTACCGGACTAGACAAGATCCTAACAAAAATAGGAAAGAAGGAGCCAACCTTGATTACAAATCTAGCAGCTTCCTGAAAATCACGTAAAACAGAATGAACTAAAGCCAATACTACAAAATACATCATATCCATGTGTTCCAACAACACTCAAAACCCTCTATTAATATGAGGTACCCTAAAAAAGTGCATTGATAGAAGGAGCAATGGTTCTCCACACTGGCTAAACTTAAACACGTCTACTTTTCTTCCGTTATATTGGAAGTGTGTGTGGGGGGGGGGACTGGTAGGCTGCAATATATTTTTAGTTTTTATATATTTATTTATTTTTTCTTCAGTTTAGTTATGGTTTAATCCTGCATCTTTGCCAACAGGTAGTGCATTCAGTGAGGCAGGTGACACAAACTGAAGAGGACAGAAGATATCTGGAAGAACAGGGGATAAAATAAACACTCCTAGACAATCCAAAGCCTACAAAAAGAAGGGCATGGCCTGTAAAGTGAAGTGGCAGGTTTCAACCCTATCTCGCCCAGAAATAAACTGGATATACGCTCTGCTCTGAATCCCACATCTGTGTTTTTGGCAGATAGGATCAAATGGGATGTCGGTGGGTGTTGACACTTCTCCGTTGACACCTGCCGCTCCATAGAGGGCAATGAATGGTCCGATCGGGCCCCCCTAAAAAAACTGATAGGCAGACCTGATCGGTTCACCCTTGTGAAAGGGACCTTAGATGTCCATTTTATATTTTCATCAAAAGAGTGGTACAGTGGAACCTTGGATTACGAGCATAATCCGTTCCAGGAGAATGCTCGTAATCCAAAGTACTCGCATATCAAAGCGAGTTTCCCCATTGAAGTCAATGGAAACTAAAATAATTAGTTCCGCATTGACTTCAATGGCATACAATACCGCATTTGGCCTGAGGTGGTGGGGCGCCGGAGAACCTCTGAAAAACACACAAAGGCCCGAGTACAGCTCGGCTGACCTCGGGAACGGAGTATTTTCGAGTCTGAGCATTTCCTTACAACTCCGGCACCCCCCCTCAGGCCAAATGCGGTACCGCACACCGCTTTGGCTTGAATCTGCTCGTTTTGCGAGACAACACTCGTAAACCGAGTTAGGATTTTTTTAAATACAGGGCTCGTATTGCGAAATGCTCGTTAACCGCGTTACTCGCAATCCCGAGGTTCTACTGTAAGCCAAAGCACTTGCATATCAAAGCGAGTTTCCCCATAGAAGTCAATGGAAATGGAGATAATTCACTCCACATTAACTTCTATTGTATGCAGTACCGCATTTTGCCAGAGTTAGGGGGGCGCCAGAAAGACTCAAATACTCGGAGACCGCTCGGGAACTGAGCATTTCCGAGTGCTTCCAAATGCGGTACTGTACACCGCAGAGGCGTAAATCCTACTCGTTTTATGAGACAACACTCGCAAGCCAAGTCAGGATTTTTTTTAAAGTAATACATCGTATTGCAAAACGCTTGTTAACCATGTTACTCGCAATCTGTGGTATTACTGTATAGGAAAATTTATAGAAATTGTTTTAATTCATTACAAACACTATTTTCCCCACCATGTACATAGTTTGACCCCCCTTTCACACAGACAGTCTTCAGGCGTTTTTGCACTAGAAATAGTGCCTGTAAAAAGGCCTAAAAACTGCCTCCCATTCATTGCAATAGATGCTTTCACACTGGGACAGTGCACTTGCGGGACGTTAGAAAAAACCTCCAAGCAGCACCTTTGGAGCGGTTTGGGAGCGTTGTATATGCCCCTGCCCATTGCAATGAATGAGCAGCGCTGAAAAGCAGTGTAAAAGCACCACTTGAAACAGTGGTAAAGAGCTAATAAAATGAGTGCCGCTTTACCGCGAACGCACGGGCAGCCCCAGTGTGAAAGGGGTCTTCGTGAAATTCTTAGAGGAAACAAGTTTTGAAAATACTGGTTCCCTGGCTAGCAAGCTGATCTATGACTTCATGAGTCACTCATCCAAAAAAGTATGTGGATTAAAAGGTCAATTTCATCCTTCAGACTACGTTTCATATTGCATCCACATCTAAATGTCAGTAATTTTTATATTCAGAGTCATTTCCAGAATGTTCTCCCCCCCCCCCCCCCCCATAAGGAGGAGAACATTCTGGAAATGAAAAGCAGTAAAACACATACTGTGTTAGACCTAGATTCCTTCCTATAAATAAAGCCTGAAAGGGGATCTAGGGGGTCCAAAAAGCTTGCATTTTTACCCAAAGTGTATAAACTATGGTCAAAATGTAAAATCATATATTCATCTCCACATTGCATTTCAAATATTTCTAGCCTATTCCCATTAATCTGAATGATCTTGAAGTATGTAAACTTACTCCGAAAAAAAAACCACATTTACTTGCTGGAATTCTGTAACACATTATGCCCTGTAAGTAGGCATTGCTTTGCCACACAATTCACAAAGCCGGTGTTCCGGCAGAATCGGTGACCCGTCAGATTAGATAACGGAAGTGACGTTCCGTCAGCTGCGCATGACTTCACCATTACCAGGTTTGCTAATCTGACAGAACACCTGCAGTCAGAAGAGGGCAGCGGACATCTTACTACACCCAGCTACGTCTTGAATTCAAGAGTAATTTTAGCAATAAAAGTGAGCGTAAATAAATAGGAGTATATTTATATCTGTGATGCTGTTTGCATGTTTAATTTTGAAAGTCTAAAAGGTTTAGTGCTGAGCAGTGAACCAACATGGCCTTTCGCCACCTTCCTACTGCTGGTGTCCAGCTTCTTTCAAAGTGTAACATCTAAACAGCATCACAGATGTCAACATACTATATTTATATACGCTCACTTTATTACTAAAATATTCAAGACGTAGCTGGGTGTAGTAAGATTTCCGCTGCCGCCTTCTTCTGACTGCAGGTGTTCTGTTATATTAGCAAACCTGGGGGCGTGGCCTGAGGCAGCATGTAAGCAGACGTCTATCTTAGCGGCTCCGAGATCCTTCTGAACAATCCTGCGCAAGCCTCCTAGCCTGCCTCTCCAAAATGGCTAAAAACCTTACAGCTCCCTCGGGGAAGACCCTGTGGCAATTTTCCAGGGACTCTGGTGGATGAGAAAACGAAAAGGGAGAAAGCAACCCACGGTCAGGATGAGTATAGCCACACACTCCTGCCAAGAAGGCTGCCGCACCACCCTCATCTCTAGCATACACCCCGGAGCTCTTTGCAGATGACCCTGATCCATCTCTGCCACCCTCTTGGGACCTCCGCCACACCAGTGCCGCCGGCCCCTGCGTCTCCCAGTGAGGATGGCCTGGAGGACGGCCCGGAACCCACACTGCTGGAGGTCCTCAAAATCACTCAGAAATTATGGAGAAAGTGGAGGAGCTCAAGCTAGACATTACAATAATGTGCCAGGATATGCATGGTGAGGGACCGGGTCTCTGACAAGGAACGCCGCATCAGTGATCTGGAAGACACTGTGGGCCTGGTCCTTCCTGCTCTTAAAACCCAGGGCACTACAATTCGATCGTTGGAGGACAAGCTGGACGATTTAGAGAACCGCTTACACAGGAACAACCTGCGCCTGGTGGGTCTGCCTGAGCGGGTCGAGGGTTTCGACCCGGTCTCTTTCCTGGAGAGCTGGTTTGCCCAGGAATTTGGGAAGGACTGCTTATTCCCCCGTTTTGTTCTGGAACGGGCCCACAGGGTACCTGGCAGACCGATTCCTACAGGCGGCCCTCCCCGCACCATGATAATGCGCCTCCTTAACTACAGAGACCGGGATTCTATCCTGCGTACAGCCCGCATAAAAGGGAGCCTGAAGATGAACAACGCATCCGTGTCTCTTTTTCCTGATTACTCCCCTGATGTCCGTGCCTCGAGAGCCAAGTACTAGCATGTCAAGCAAAAGTTGAGGGAGAAGACCATCCAATACTCATGTTTCCTGCAATGCTGAGAGTTGTACATCAAAGGCCAGGTGCACTTTTTCCAAACCCCTGCAAATGCTTTGTCCTGGTTTGAGTCCCTGCACCAACCTGGTCGTGTGTCTGACCGGGCACCTGACACTTGATTTGCTTTTTTATTTTTTTCCCGGTGTTCTAATTTTTTATTTTTTCATCCCACTCACTGGGATTGTACCTGGGGCAGGTGCATTCAGTTAATTGCTGTGTCAAGAGGATACAGATCTCCACTGGATGACTATGCTGCTACCGTTTGTTAAAACCCTTTTTAAATTTTCTTTTGTTGATCACTGACTGATCCAACTTAGTTCGCTGGCATGTCTGTACAGACCATGTTCCTAGTATGTACTTGCAGTTAAGGGTCAAAGCCAGCCCCTTGTTTTTGGGGTCTGGCAGGGGATAATTTTGGGCTGTTGCCTATACTACATGTATATTGGTTTGTTGTTGTTTTACTGTATGCTGGGATGAGTGATGCGTGTATGCGTGATTTCGGCCTTGCCTCTACCCCCCACCTATACCTTGCCCAAGTTAATGTTGATTTATAATCTGCTATTATTTTACTTCATTTTTACTACTTCACCATGTCGAAGGTCCGGTGTATCTCCTGGAATGTCCGTGGGTTAAACTCCAAATTTAAGAGGGCCTCTCTGTTTGATTTCCTTAAGGTGCACAATCCTCATTTATTGTGCTTACAGGATACGCACCTTATGGGATCAAAGGTGTTGGCTTTAAAAAAAAAATCTGGGTTATGCATGGATATCATTCCACCTACTCTAATTATGCAAGGTGGGGGGTGTCCATTCTGGTACGGAAGGGCCTCCCCTTTCCCTGTGACAGGGTGGTGCTGGACCCTAAGGGTCGTTATATTTTTCTCCAATGCACGGTGCACACAACGCCACCATTGTTGGTTGTGTATGCTCCCCCCCCCCCCGTCACGGCTGAAATCTATACAGACTTAAGTGTACAATTTTACACCTTTCCAGCGCTAGCTACTCTTATAGTGGGGGACTTCAACTCGGTACTTGACCCTGTCCGGGACCGCTTGAAGCCTCTCCAATTTGACTCTAAAATTGTTTGGTCAATGGTGTGCCTCCTCTGGTTATGTTGATCTCTGGAGGCACTGCCATCCTGTGGACTGGGAATACACATGCCAATCTCGGACGTACCGTAGGCTTTTCAGGCTGGACTATGCTCTGGGGACTCCTGACTTGGTCTCCAGTATTCAGGCAGTATCTCACTTACCTCAGACATTATCTGACCATTCAGCCCTATCTGTAGATATGCTATTAGGCCATAGACCCTCCTTTCGGTTGTGGAGGCTCAGTCCTCTCTGGGTTTCCACCTCTGAATTTCAAGAGCCGGTACGGCAGGATATGTCCCACTATTGGGGGGACAATGCCGGATCTGCCTCCTTTGTCCCCACGTGGGATGCCTTTAAGGCGTCGGTGCAGGGTTCCTACATTTCCAACATTGCCCAGCATCGAAAGTCCTCTCAGGCTGCCCTTCTGGCCTTGGAGTCCTCCCTGGAGAATGCCAGGGCCCAATATTCTGCACTTCCCACCCCGGACTCCCATGGGGTCCTGGTGGGGGCACATAGGGCTCTGGACCTCCATAGGGTGGAAGTGACGCGGAAGCAGCAACTGTATTTAATCAGCCAAGTTACATGAACACAGTGGCAAGAATGGTAAGATGTTGGCCTCTCTCTCCCGCACGGACTACGTGGACAGAACTATACCGCACATTCAGTTACCAGATAGTTCTGTCCCATCCTACCCCTGCTTATAAACCAGACGTTTAAGTCCTTTTATGAGAACCTTTACACCGCCCCCCCGACCGAGGTTGAGATGCTGGGATTCTTTGAATCTCTCCAGTTCCCTGTTCTGGAAGAATCGCATAACATGATCCTAGACAAACCCCTGACAGTGGAGGAGGTCACTGAGGCCATTTGCTCACTCCCCCCTAATAAAGCCCCTGGATTGGATGGTTTGCCCGCAGAATGGTACAGAAACTAGGTTGAAGAACTGTCACAGAAACTACACTTTGTTTGGGCGTGCACTGCAGGAGGGCAAGCTCCCCTCCTCCATGTGTGAAGCCCTGATTGTAGTGCTCCCTAAACCTGACAAAGATAAAACTGTTGTGTGGGTCTTACCGTCCAATTTCACTACTGAATAGCGAAGTTAAGGTGCTTGCTAAAATTTTAGCTTTAAGATTACAAAAAGTAATTCTCCATCTTATTCACAGGGACCAGATGGGGTTTATGCCTGGGAAGAGTATGTATGACAACATTCGCTGGCTTTATCTGCACATTCATAGGGCTGCCAACGACAAAAAAAGTGGCCTGGTGCAATCTTTGGATGTGCTAAAGGCCTTTGATACTGTTAATTGGTCCTTCCTTTGGGAAACCATGCATCGTATGGGCTTCAGCTCTCAATTCATTCAGTGGGTCCGTTTACTCTATACCAACCCTAGGGCTAGGATAAGCACTAATAAGGATGTCTCTGATGTTTTTACTTTGCAGAGGGGAACCAGGCAGGGCTGTCTGCTCTCACCACTTCTGTTCGCTCTGGCCATAGAGCCTCTGGCTCTGGCGGTGCGGCAGACGGTGGGTGGCATCTGTTATGGGGCCCTCTCTGAAAAGATTTCCCTTTATGCAGATGATGCCCTAATTTACCTGGACGGATCTGAGCAGTCTTTTTTTCTCCCTAATGGGTGTTGTGGAGGAGTTTGGGAAGGTCTCCGGGTTACGGGTAGGCTGGGACAAATCAGTGGCATTCCCTATAGGCCCTACACTTGACCATACCTACCTCTCTACATCTAAAATTGTCCATCCAACACACGTTAAAGTTTTTGGGTATACACATTAATGCGGACCTGTCTTACTTCGAAACTCTCAATGTTTCCCCAATTATAACACATATGGGAGACCAGGCTACATACTTGGGCCTCTTTACCACTTAATCTGATTGGTCGCGTGAATATTTTTAAGATGATATACTTACGAAAAGGTTTATGTTTATGTTTTTCGGGCATCCGAAAAACGTAACAAAATTAATTCGCTCCTCTCCACCTTTCTCTGGCAGGGGTCGAACCCACAAATTTCCAGGGCCTCTCTTTAGGCTGCTAAACTTGATGGAGGACTAGCCTGTCCCAATCTGAGACAGTATTTTATAGCGTCTCAGCTTGTGTATGTCTATGGTTCCTGGGAGGCCTCTTTGTCCTGCTCCACTTACTGCACTGGTAGGCTCTAGGGACTCGCTTGTTGATGACCTACACAGGTCTGTACCCAGGAGCTGCTCCCGTAGCTCCCCGATAGAAATCAGTTGGTTAGCCTGGCATGAGGGTAACGTGGTGCTCACGAATTCGGACGGGATGTCTCCCAAAGCTCCCTTGTGGAAAAACCCCAACTTCTCTGAGCTCCTGGGTCACCCGGATTCTCTGTGGTGGACCTGACAAGGGGTCACACACACACACACACACACACACACACACACACACACGTCTCCCACATCTTTGTAAACGATACGTTTATCTCCTTTGAGGATCTAAAAAGGTACGGTGTGGGGTGACGGATACATTTCCAGGTTGCTCAGCAGAAATGGGAGGTGGACATTCCAGGGCTGTCCGAGGAGGGGGTGGGAGGAGGCCTCAAAGGTCTGCTTCCACGACCTTATTGGGTCCAACGATCAGTATGTACAATTTTAATTTATACACCATTTACACTATACTCCTGCCAGGCTGGCCCACATGGGAATTAATTCTGTTGCTTCTTGTTCTAGGTGTGGCTCCACTGAGGCCGGTTACATACACATGTTTTGGTCTTGTCCAGCTTCATCAACGTTTTGGAAGGACCTTGCATTTACCAGTTACACACCGAAGGTCAGGTTGCTGGGAGTGCTCAATGACTTCATACCTACAATCCATGCTCGAACTCTGATACGCACAATCTTATTTTATGCCAGGAAACTGGTTCTGTTACAATGGAAGAGTGCCTCTGCTCTGGATAACCAAATGTTGTATTGTATGGTGAATAAGGTTATACACATCTTTAAATGCATCTATAAAGGGCAGGGCCTGTCCCAAAAAGTTTACCAAGATTTAGCAGCCCTGGCTAGATATTGCAGATTCCTTCTGGAAAGACAGCCCACTCTCCCAGCCATAGTGTGCTATAGTCATGAGTTAACAGGGTTCGTCTGTGGGTCGATGGGTGGTTGGTTATGGTGTGTTTTGGACCTGGGTGGGGATGTGGGAGGGTGGCAAGGTGAGAATGATTGTGTGAATGCGTGTGAGTCAGTATGAGTGTGACTGTAACTGATGGATACTTCTACTGCCTAATATGCAATGAGAAACTGTGTGGGGCCCTATGTGGTCCACGTTGATTACCCTGTCTCACTTGTTGTTTTGGATTTCCTCCGTTGAGGATTGGGGGTAAATAATATTCTCAGGATAACGTATGACTCCGTTTAGAGGTCGACCGATATGGGTTTTTCTCTGGCCGATGCCGATATTTAGAAATCACCGCGGCCAATGGCCGATATATGATGCCGATTTTTTTTGGGCCGATATATGATGCCGATTTTTTTAGATTTTATGGAGATGAAGGGGGGGGGGAACTAACAGTTGGACCCCTTTCCCACTGGGCTGTTTTTCATGCACTTTTGGGCTAAAAATAGCACCTGTAAAAGTGGCTGCAAAACAGCTCCCCTGTAGTCAGTGTGAACGCCCGAGTGCTTTCACACTGAGGCGGTGCGCTGGCAAGACGTTAAAAAAAGTCCTGCAAGCAGCATCTTTGGAGCGGTGTATACCTCTCCTCCACCACTCCTGCCCATTGAAATGAATGGGCACTGCTGCCGAAGCGCCTGCAAAGCACTTCTGCAGCGGTGCTACACGGGCGCATTTAACCTCTTCATCAGCCGCTAGCTGCGTTATAAGCGCCCCGCTAGCAACCGAATAGCGCCGCTAAAATAATGGTAAAGCACCGCTAAAACTAGCAGCGTTTTACCGTCAACGCCTGCCTGCTCCAGTGTGAAAGCAGCGGAGTTGCGCCGAAAAAAATATATATTAAAAGTCACCAGCTACAAATACTGCAGCTGCTGACTTAATATATGGACACTTACTTGTCCTGGGCGCCCGCAATGTCGGCACCTGAAGCCAATCTCTCCCTCGGCTGCTGCCGCCGCCAGCTTCGGTAAGGGAGTCAGGAAGCAGGCACAAAAACAAGTAATCAAAACTTTGACGAAGAAGAAAAAAATAAATAAATAAAAAAAAAGGGTTAAATTTACGGTTTAGTTTTATTTAAAATTCATTAAAGTGTATTTTTTTTCCCCAAAAATTGTGTTTGAAAGACCGCTGCGCAAATACCGTGTGACAAAATATTGCAACAACTGCCATTTTATTCCCTAGGGTCTCTGCTTAAAAAATATATATATATATATATATATATATATATATATATATATATATATATGTGATTTTCTAGCAGAAAATACATGATTTTTACTTGTAAGCTACAAGTGTCAGAAAAGATTTAGTCTTTAAAGTGGTTGTAAACAACGTTTTTTTTTTTTTTTTAACAACCTGAAAAACAAAGACATAATGAGCTAGTATGCATAGCATACTAGCTCATTATGAATCACTTACCTGAGATCAAAGCCCCCGCAGCGGTGCTCGGACACCTCCGTCGCCGATGCCATCTTGCTCCCCTCTGCCTTCCGTGTATCGCCGCTGTTATTGGCCCAGGAGCGGCGATGACATCACACGCATGCACGCTCGGGCCGGCTAACTCCATTCAGAAATCCGGCTACTAAGCCGGCCCGCTAGTGCGCATGACATCAGCGGCGCCGGTTTTAAATGCCAATATCTCCTTAACCGTGTAGGTTAAGGAGATATTTCATGCACCTACAGGTAAGCCTTAATCTAGGCTTACCTGTAGGTGCATGTTGTGTAAGTGGGTTTACAACCACTTTAAAATGGTTAAACTGAGAACTTCTACACACAGAGTTCAGTTCATTGATAAGTAGAAACATTGTATTCTTTTCTCACACTTGGCAGGCTGCCCAGAGACACATCGCTCCACAGGAAACTTCAGGCAACTTGCATTGACTTCTATGAAAAGAAGTAATTTGCAAGTCGCGCTGAAGTTTTTTAAACCTGCATTTTTTTCCCCAGCACAATCGGCCGATGCCGATTAATTAAAAAGTGCCGATTTATCGGTCGACCTCTTACTCAGTTGTGATACTCTTATTCTGCACTACTCTATACACGAGATGTAACCGTTTGTGTGACTCATTGATTGTTTATTTGTTTTCTGCAAATACAATTAAGTTTAAAAAAATAAATAAATAAAATATTAGCAAACCTGGTAGGTGGAACGCATGTGCAACTGACTGAATGTCACATCCGTTACCTAGTGACGGGTCACCGATTCTGAAGAAACACCTGCCTTTTGAACTACAGAGGCGCTGAGGAGGAGGAGTAGAGTCAAAGTCAGTACAGGAACCACTGCTTTTAGGCAACAAGGTACCATGGGATATATAGTTCTTGGACATTGAAAAGTATACAGCAGAGTTGAAGCAGGCAAGGCATGCAGGGAATCCAGGTTGTGGTAAGAGATGGCCAGCAGACAGGCAGCAATCATTGTGCATTATTGGATTGCGAAGCATAACTATTGTTTGTATTGTGATTACATTGATCATGTTCTAAATAACAAAAAAAAATTATTCTGGTGACTTTAGAATGCCTTTAAAGGGACTATAAAACTATATACTTTCTCCAAAAATAATCCATGTACTCCACATCCACTACTTAATGGCCCTGTGTAATCTATTTTTCATTAAAATAGTTTGTGTGTCCTTATAACATTCTCCTTTGGCTGCTGAACCTCTTTTCCTCCTCACTTATTTTTTATTTGGAATAAGTAGTGCTGGTTTGCTGCAGTCATGTGCACATCCCAAAGTCCACAGTCCATCTTGGGAGCAAGCAAAAATGGGATTTTTGTACTCACCGTAAAATCCTTTTCTCTGACGTCCATGGACTGACACAGCTCTAATACTGAAACACGTGGGTATATGTCCCTGCTCGCAAGAGAAGATCTAGGCAGCATGTTAGAAACATACATTCTAGAAAAAAAACAGAGCTGAAAAGCCCCCCCCAGGGGGGGGCGGTCCCTCCAGACATAACCCTCCTCCCTGCAGCTAGCAGCCTCAGTTCGTAACAAAAGCAGTACAAACCATAAAGAAGGGTGGGTACTAGGGTTGTCCCGATACCACTTTTTTAAGACCGAGTACAAGTACCAATACTTTTTTTCAAGTACTCGCCGATACCGAATACCGATACTTTTTTTTTATGTGTCAGTATTTTTTTCTTTTACTATTTTTTGCCATGTTTTTTTACAATGCTTTGTTGGGGTGGGTGGGGATGATCTCAGTGTATTTTTATTTTATTTTTTACAATTTATTTTTTATTATTTATTGCAATTTATTTTTTTTATTTCTAGCCCTGTTGGGGGGCTTTGGTGAGATATCAGGGGTCTTAACAGACCTCTGACATCTCCCCTTTGAGACAGAGAAAGGGACTAGGGAAACAGATTCCCCAGTCCCTTTCTCAGCTGCACTGAAAATGAATGGAGAGGAAACAACGGCTCCTCTCCATTCATAAACGGAAGCATCGTAAAATACACAGGTTACGATGTTTCAGTTATATGAATGGACAGAGTCAGTGATGACTCTGTTCATTCGGAAAAGGTAGGAGCCGGGTTTAGCGGCTCCTACCTCCGCTCTCCATCCTGACAGAGGGAAGCGGAGGAGGATATGGAGGGTGGCACAGAGCTGAGGACAGCAGCAGCGAGGAGGGGGGGACACGGAGTGCGGGGGGGGGGGGGGGGAAGAGCAGAAAGATGAAGGACATCAGCAGCATGGAGGGGTGGACACGGAGCGCATGGGGGAGAGCGGAAAACGGAAGACATCAGCAGCATGGAGGGGGGGGGGGGGGGGACACGGAGCGCACGGGGGAGAGCGGAAAACGGAAGACATCAGCAGCATGGAGGGGGGGGGGACACACGGAGCGCACGGGGGAGAGCAGCATGGATGGGGGAACTGGAGGAGGATACAGGGACAGTCAGCGGTGATCGGTGCGGCTTTGGGGGGAGTTACAAGCACTGATCACCGCTGTATAGATTTCACTAAAACAGCTGAAAAGAAGGGGGGGGGGGGGTCGGGAGAAGCTGTCGGGCTGTATTGAAATCTATACAGCGGTGATCGGTGCTTGTAACTCCCCCCGCCGCACCGATCATCGCTGACTGCCCAAGTATCGGCTGAAGCATCGGAGCATTTTCCCAGAGTACAAGTACTCGGGAAATGCCTGGTATCGGTACCGATACCGATACTAGTATCGGTATCGGGACATCCCTAGTGGGTACCGTGTCAGTCCATGGACGTCAGAGAAAAGGATTTTACAGCGAGTACAAAAACCCCATTTTCTCTTATCGTCCATGGACTGACACAGCTCTAATACTGAAACACGTGGGACGTCCCAAAGCAGTATCAGAAAAGGGTGGGAGCCGTAGTAAAAGGAAAAACCAAACTCCACTCCAAACAAGCAAAACTCCTCAACGGAGGAGTTGCAACTTTAAACAGCGGTCAAAGGAAGCATCCGAAGATGCAGCCACATCAACCTTATAGAACTTAGAAAAGGTATGAACGGACGACCAGGTCGCCGCCTTGCACATATGTGCAACCGACGCTTGATGTCGGAAAGCCCAGGAAGCACCAATTGCCCTGGTGGAATGCGCCGTAACTGGAGGCGTCGGCCACTTAAGGGCAGAGGCCTGCATAACGGTCTGTCTGATCCACCTAGAAAAGGTGGCAGACGACACCGCTTGGCCCTGTTTTGGACCAGAGACAGACACAAAAACAGTGAGTCAGACTTCCGATTGGAAACAGTAGCAGACAGGTACACCCGTAAGGCTCGTACCACATCCAATGTAAGAAGCGCAAACTCTCAGGGATACGATGGGTGAGGACGGAAGAACAATGTCCTCATTAAGATGAAAGGCCGAGACCACCTTTGAAAGGAAAGACAGTCGTGGGCGCAACACCGCCTTATCCTTATGAAGGACAAGGCCGCCAACTCAGACACCCGTCGAACAGAAGTAATAGCCACTAAGAAAGCCACCTTCTGGGACAAGGTCAAGAGAGGGATCTCCCTGATATTTTCAAAGGGATGTTCTTGGAGAACCGAGAGCACCAAATTCAGATCCCAAGGAGGGGGAGGAGGCTCAACAGGGGGGGAAAAAAAAAAAAAAAAAAAAAAAAAAAAAAAAAAAATCACATGGCGAACCCCCCTGCACAAAAGGTGCTAATCAAGGAATGGCCCGCTAGAGGTCATTGAAAAAAAGACAGCCCGGGCCGAAATCCAACCCTCGATGGTACGCAAGGTCAGCTTTTGGGTCACACCACGCTGTAAGAACAGCAAAATCTTGGGAACGGAATACGTCCATGGATGCCATCAAGCTCCTCGCACATAGCGATGTAAGCCTACCAAATACGGTGATAGATCTTTCTGGAAGAAGATGTCCATGCCACAACATAGATGAGATGACAGAATCCGAGAGACCTCAGTCCCTCAGCACCTGGCTTTAACAGCCATGCCAAAGCCAAGGACTGCAAAGCAGGATGAGGTATGGGACCATGAGACAGAAGGTCCACCCAAATAGGCAGTCACTAAGGAATGTCTGTGACTAGCCAAACTAGATCAGCGTACCAATGTCGCCGTCCCGGAGCAATGGCCTCGACCACTACTCTGCGAAGCAGGCGATGCAACAACAGTAGCGGAGTGTAAGCATACATCAGGCGATACTGCCCCCACGGGCCACCAACGCGTCTGACACGTCTGCCCAGGGATCCCTGGACCTGGCCACGAATCTCTACATATTGCGAGTGAGTCGAGAGGCCAAAAGCTCCACATCCGGTGCCCCACCTCCGGTAAAGGAGGTGAAAAAACACCTCCGGACGAAAGGACCCTTCCCCTGGAATGCACACGGCCGACAGGACCGTCCTGCAGCGGGATGGGTATGATAAACCCAAGGAGACCCCGGCTTACGGGGTGCCTCAATTGTTGGCCAAGAAAGGCAACCTGACAGAGATTCCCTAGAAACTCAGTCAGAGGACCAGTAACTCAGCCTCTACAGGTGGTGCAGACCCACCCCGGACACAGAGACCCTAGAGGCTAAAGCAGTTGCAGTGCACCTGCTGGTCAACTGATAGAAGCAGAGGCTTTTGCCCAGTCATTGAGCTTCAGGAACGCCAGAGGACGCAGCCACTACCGGGCGTAACGCTAACCTCAGCATGGCGAACACAGTCCAAGCCAGCGCTTCTGCTCCATTGATAAGTGCTGATTGTACAAACACAGTTTATACTGTGCATTGCGTCAAAACACGCAATTAGAGCGTGGGAGGAAACCCCCTCAGCCCCAAAGAGCATAGTACAACCACATACGGCGTATGTAGTTTAGTATGTGTGGATAAACATTAAAAACACGTTTATACTGTGCCAGTGACAAAGGCGCACACATCATTGGGACGTAGGCGGAAACCAGCCACGCAGACTGCGTACACAACCATGTAGGCATGCAAATAAATTGCACATGTTTATGCTGTGCATAGCGCTGAAAATGCGCACACCATTGGAGTGCGGGGGAAAAACCGGAGCACCCGGATGAAACCCATGCAGACCGCATACCGTGTAGGTACTATAGTATGTGATAAACATTTTGAACATGTCTATGTGTGCATAGCGCCGAAGACGCGCACACCGTTGGCGCGTGGAAGGAAACCGAAGTACCCGGAGGAACCCCACGCAGACCCAGAGAATACAATACATACATCTACTGAAAATGTATTTAGTGTTGTGTATAAACATAATGTGTATGTTTATACTGTGTATGGCACCGAAGGCGCGCATGTTATGTAGAGTGGGCGGAAACCGGAGGAAACCCACGCAGACTGCACACACATACCGTGTAGGTATGTTAGCATGTGGATAATCAAATCGCACAAGTTTCAGACTGCATACACATACCGCGTAGGTATTATAGTATGCGAGATAAACAAATGGAACATGTTTAAACTGTGCAGAGAGCCAAAGGCACCCATACCGTCAGAGCGGGCGAGTAAACCGGAACACCCGGAAGAAACCCACGCAGACAGTACACAGATACCGTGTAGGAATGATAGCATGTGAATAAACATATTGCACATGGTTATGCTGTGCATTACCGTTGGAGGAAACCGGAGTACCCGGAGGAAACCCACGCAGACAGCATACACATACTGTAAGTATTTATAGCATGTGCAATAAAAACATTGTGAACATGTTTATACTGTGCAGAGAGCCGAAGTGCACATACCGTGAGAGGACACCGGAGCACCCGGAGGACACCCACGCCGACCCAGAGAGTATAATACATACATATAATATGAATGTATTTAGAGTCATGTATAAACATATTGTGTATGTTTATATCGTGTATGGCACTGAAGACACAGCATTGGAATGTGGGAGGAAACCCACGCAGACATAGAGATCAATAACCCATACATACACTGTGAATGTATCCAGTGTAGAGTTATAAGAGAAGTTTTAATTATGGAGCCGAGGCGCATAATCTTCTCTGTTATTCCAACCTGCTTAAATGTGCTGCCGAAGCAGTATGCAGGTTAAAAAGGTAACCTGACACCGCAGACCGTGGTCCTGTCAGAGCTCAGAGCGTTCCCCAGGAAATGGCGGGAAACCACAGGTGCAGAGACCCTGTTGATGCCTCAGACAGCACACAGAAGGCTCACAGGGACTCTAGAAATGAATAAAGTGCCCCCCACCATGCTGCACCAACCGGGGGGGGGGCACTGTGTACCACTGTATCATCCATGGTGCTCTCGACTAGGCCTGGGCGATTTTGGCCCAAAAAAAAATCAAAAAAAAAGCTTAAATTCACGATTCGAATAGAGTTTTTTTTTTCCTGATGGACACCGCGGCCTTTTCCCAGGATCGTGGCGAGCTGCGGGCAGGATTTTTTAGGCGAGGACGCGGCTTCGGCCTAGTCCACGGAGTGCCGGTCCAATGAAAAAACTAAAATAAAAAAAAATGGGGAAAAAAAAAATAAAAATCGATTCGGTCAAAATCTGAATCGATTTGCCCTTGCAACTCAATTCAGATTTTAAAATCGATTTTTTTCCCAGCCCTACTCTCGACGCAGCGTGTGAGGAAACAGTGAGGGAGCTGTGTAATAGAAAAGCTTGAAAAGAACCAAAAAAGGAGAAAGTGTCCGCCTGAGGTACCACACCCACAGCTTGAGTGTCCCTCACAGCATAAATGAGTTCACTTACAAGCGCCCTGTCATTTACTGATTTAGAACTTGAGTCTTCCTCACAAGGAATGTCCTGTTCAAAAACATTAAAATACTTAGAGCTAGGGTCCTGAGCAGCAGCAGCTTAGCCCATATCTGAATCAGAGCACTCCCCGTGTGTGAGATTGTGTGGGGAGAGGGCGCTTTATAGCTCCCTTGCTCGCACATCCTGACAAGAATTTTTTTTCCAGGACTGCCGACAACTGGTCCATAGGGACCGCAGGTGCTGGAGCACTGCCAGTTGCCTCTGGCAAGAGTGGGGAAGCAGGTGAACCAGACTCCATATTTGCCACCCTCTGAGACATTATACACTATAAAGTGAATAATACAGTCCACCCACTGGCTGTGCTGAGGCTGAGGAGGAGATACCCAGAGGACCCACCAACCCTTGTAAGGACCGCTCAGCTCTGCTGTATGTCACTGCGCTGCCAGTGTGAGTGAAGTCTGAGATTTGCGCCGCAGCAGCGGCGATAGAGGCCAAAACCGAAAGTGAAAGCACTACGGCTTCAAGAAAATGGCCGCCGGCCGCGTGTAAGCAGCGCTATTGATCCACGGTAAGATGGTTGCCGAGCACAGCTTAAACAGTAAAAGCCATGCCAGCTAGTGGCTTCTCCAAATACTCACACCTCACAGCCCCAACACACAGACATGAGCTCCCCCCGCTAGGCCAGAGTGACCCCCAAGTACCCCAGCACAGCACAGCGCCAGTACAGGGTGCAGAGAGCAGCATAACCAGGGGAGACAGGGAGAAACCCCCCAGACAGAGAAACACAGCCAGCATGTACTCATCTGAAGCAGGAGAGACTACTTACCCGTCCCATTGGCTTGTTTCAGACAGACCTATCACAGAGGAGTACTGCGTAGCTGTCGGCCCGGTCCACCGCAAAAGATACAGCAGGTAATGTTCAATCTTGTGAGGACCGTGGGAGCATAAAAGCCACCCGGCCACCCCTGGAGTCATGGGGCATGTCGTGAACTGAGTCTCACGCACACAAGGCAAGGATCAGCACGCTCGATGGTCAGACAGGGAAGACTACGCGGATACCAGGGTACCCAACCTGTTGCCCAGCCGACTGTTGATTGAAGGTCTCAAAAATAAAAAATTCCCAAAAGGAATAAAAATAAAATCTTCCAGGAGACTGGCTCCTGAAAGAGCCACGTCTTCTCCTTCTGCTAAGCAGAAAAAAACTGAGGCTGCAGGTAGGAGGGTTATGTCTGGAGGGACCGCCCCCCTGGGCGGGGCTGTTCAGCTCTGTTTTTTTTCTAGAATGTATGTTTCTAACATCTAACATTCTGCCTAGATCTTCTCCTGCGAGCAGGGACATATACCCACGTGTTTCAGTATTAGAGCTGTCAGTCCATGGACGATAAGGGAAAGAGAGTGGCTACATTCCTACATACAGTACAACCCATGGAGAATAAAAAACGTAGCCACCCTTTAACAGGAAGTGGGATCATAAGCAGTAAAATAAATATGGAGTCATTACATACTTTAAATCGCTTGCCGACAACCTAACGTACCAATATAGCGGCAAAGCAGCCTCTCAGTGCTGGATCATGTACCTAGTATGTGATCCACGCGTCCACTTCAGCCCATCTGTGCTGTGATCCGATCAGCAGGTCTCGGCCAATGATAGACCACCGGGGCCTGCTGATCGGCTCAGTGATTAACGGAACAGAGCTCTGTTCATGGACAGGGGGATCTTGAGGTTTTTTTTATTTTTTTTAATTTATTTTTTTAATACCTGCTCCTTGGTAAAAGTAGCACGTTACACATAGTTAGGCACACATTTAACCCCTTGATTTCCCTAGATGTTAACCCCTTCCTACGCAGTCATTAGTACAGTGAGACTGTGCACATTGTTAACACTGATCACTGCATTATGATCAAATACCACCAAAAGAAAGCCATTTGAGTGATTTAACCACTTCCCGCCCAGTCAATAGCAGATTGATGTCCGGGAAGTGGTTCTGTTATCCACCCTGGACGTCATATGACGTCCTGCGGGATAACAGCCGCCGCGCGCCCGGGGGGGCGCGCATCGCGGCGATCGGTGGAGCGGTGGGTCAGTCTGACCCACCGCTACACTGATCTCGGTAAGAAGCCTCCGTCGGAGGCTTTTTACCATGTGATCAGCCGTGTCGAATCACGGCTGATCACAATGTAAACAGGAAGAGCCGTTGATCGGCTCTTCCTCACTCGCGTCTGACAGACGCGAGTAGAGGAGAGCCGATCGGCGGCTCTCCTGACAGGGGGGGTTCGCGCTGATTGTTTATCAGCGCAGCCCCCCCCTCGGATACCCACACTAGACCACCAGGGAAGCCCCCCAGGACCACCAGGGAAGCCCCAATCATGTGGATGGCCCCATGGCCATCCACATGTAGTAAAAAGAAATAAATAAAATAAAAAAATATATGCCAATCAGTGCCCACAAATGGGCACTGACTGGCACTTTCACAATGTGTGGTGGCTGGCATTGCTGGGCACCAGTGCCACCAATGCCACCTACTAGTGTCCATCAGTGCCACCTATCAGTGCCCACCTATCAGTGCCCGTCCATGCCACCTATCAGTGCCACCCATGAGTGCCAATCAGTGCCACCCATGAGTGCCAATCAGTGCCACCCATGAGTGCCAATCAGTGCCACCCATGAGTGCCAATCAGTGCCGCCTATGAGTGCCCATCAGTGCCGCATACCAGTGCCACATATCAGTGCCCATCAGTGCCCAGTGCCACCTCATCAGTGCCCATCAGTGCCACCTTATCAGTGCCCGTCATTGAAGTAGAAAAGGTACTTGTTTACAAAAAAAAAAAAACGTAGTTTTTTTTTAAATTTTCGCTCTTTTTTTATTTGTTGTGCAAAAAATAAAAATCGCAGAGGCGATCAAATACCACCGAAAGAAAGCTCTATTTGTGGGAACAAAATGATAAAAAATTTGTTTGGGTACAGTGTAGCATGACCGCGCAATTGTCATTCAAATTGCGACAGTGCTGAAAGCTCAAAATTGGCTTGGGCAGGAAGCTGTATAAGTGCCTGGTATTTAAGTGGTAAAAAAAAAAAAAAAAAAAGGCATCAGCGATGTCCAGGCACAATAGAACTCTGCTGATTAACTCTTGTTGTTTGTACTGCCATTGATTAGAGTTGGGCAGGACATTACAGATATGCAGCTTTCACATATATTTGCAGATGTATGCAGCCGAAAGCTATTCTGAAATGAGACTACGATTTGACAAGTCTTCTCGGTTGAATAATAGGACATGTGCTGGGGATTTCTTGTATAAGTAACTATTGATTGATTAGGCCTACAATGACGATTGACCCACATGCAGGCCTCTTTTGGGGGTACTATCAATTACTGAACTTCAGTGTTAGTGGGGTTGAAAGACTTTCAGAGATTTTGTGCTGCGAACCAGCACTACCACATATCTCAGCTAGGCTAAAATGTTAGCAGTTAACATGTATGCAGATGTGATGCAGGGCTTCTGGTCCCAACACAGCCCTGCAGGAAATATGCACATGCACGGCTCCCCCAGTGTATGCACAAAAGAGGAAGGAAGACAATTTGGTATTCCGTGCATGCTGTTTAACCACTTCAGCCCCAGCAGAATTGGCTGCCCAATGACCGGGCCATTTTTTTGCGATTTGGCACTGCATCGCTTTAACTGACAATTGTGCGGTTGTGCGACGTTGCTCCCAAACAAAATTAACGTCCTTCTTTCCCCACAAATAGAGCTTTCTTTTGGTAGTATTTGATCACCTGTGCGGATTTTATTTTTTGTGCTATAAAACAAAAAAGGAGCGACAATTTTGAAAAAAAAAAAAAAGCAATACTTTTTGCTATAATAAATATCCCCCCCAAAAAATAGAAAAACACCACATTTTTTTTACGCAGTTTAGGCCAATATGTATTTTTCTACATTTTTTTTTTACCAAAAATAATTACAATAAGCATATATTGATTGGTTTGCGCAAAAGTTATAGCGTCGACAAAATAAGGAATATAGTTTGGCATTTTTTTTTCTTTTTTTACTAGTAATGGCGGCGATCTGCGATTTTTATCGTGACTGCGATATTGGACACATCGGACACCATTTTGGGACCATTGTCATTTATACAGCAAACAGTGCTATAAAAATGCACTGATTACTGTAAATGACACTGGCAGGGAAGGGGTTAAGTGTGTCCTAAGGAGTGATCAACTGTGAGGGGGCTGGGCTACAAGTGACACGACAGTGATCACCGCTCCCGATCACAGGGAGCAGTAGATCACTGTCCTGTCACTAGGCAGAACAGGGAAATGCCCTGTTTACATAAGCATCTCCCCGTTCTGCCGCTCCGTGACATGATCGCGGGCCGCCGGCGGTGCACGCACGCTAGGTGGCAGATTCAAGGCAACGTACTGGTACGTTGCTTTGCCTGCCGTGCCATTCTGCCAACGTAGATGTACTTGACGCAGTCGGCAAGTGGTTAAAAAAAATAAATAAATCTTCAAATGTATTGTTTTTCCACAAATGATACAACACAATATCGATACAGCAGTTGTTAATGCGTTTTAGCCTTGAATAAGGCCGGCACAGCTGAAACGCGTTAACTGCTGTATTGATATCAATAAATTTAAAGATTTTCTAAAGAGCATGCACAGAGTAGCAGATGGTCTTCCTTAACAATTGTGCCTGCAGCTGTGCGACTGATCATCATGCACGTGCCAGCTATGGAGTATTTTTACTAATCATTGGGTTGTAGCACCTAATCTCTAATTTATGCACAAAAGGAGGGCTGTTATGAAAAACTTACAACACTTTGCAGTGTTTGTGCATGTGGAGGAATCCCCTGTGAACGCGCAGATGTGTAGAAGGGCCGTCCTAGGACCTGAAGGCCAGGCAGAGACCTTTAGCACATCTGCACACAAGCCATAACAAAAATGGCAGCATCAAGGCCCTCTTTTTTACCAAGATGGGTGTCTCCACAAAGACGGTGGGACAATGTATGATAAATCATTAGTAGTATAAAAAAATAAAATAAAAATTAAAAATAAAAAAAATGAAAAATCTGCTGTGGGATTCTATATGCAATAGTGGCAACTAATCCCATGTCCTCTTCTTGATACTTCCACAGTACAAGTCCTCTTCGGGGGCAGAAGTCTTCAGTTACTGAAAACAGCAATAGAAAGCATGTTACAGTAAATGGAAGATTAGTGCTTCTACTGATCACCATATTAGAGCTATGAAGTGCCTTATCCATAGAAGATGAACCATGTTCCTGCCCCTACTCAATGGTTCACAAAGGAAAGGATGATTCAAAAAGAATTTCCACTGATGCTTTTCTTCCGTGGTGCAGTCATATAGCACACAAATATCAGTTTGTGGTCAACATTAGAAGGTCTTCCTTCCTGGAGGCAGGAACTATGTTAATTAGGAAGGTAATCATACTATACCCATAACAGATATTAGCCTAAAGTACTGGCATATATGCCAGAGTGCACCAAATTACAGGCAGCCTTCAGAATGTAAGCTTGCTGATTGGATCCTAGTGCAAGAATTTGTTCCATTTACCTACACAAGAGGGGTTATCTTCCCTACGCAGTGACTACAAATACAGAAGCAAAACCATAAAGAACATATTCATAACAAATCACTAAATCAAGAAACATTGCAATAACGAGAGCCCACTATCTCATACTAAACAGAATGACATTTAGCAACAGGAAACATCTTAAAGGGTTTGTGGTTTTCATTTACATTTTCCATGCAGGCAACAAAATTGTAAAAGTTCATTAATGCTTCTGCAGTATAAAGGGTTTGTTTACAGGAGTGAAACTCTCTACTGCTCCCATGAAAAGCAATTCACAGTGGGTTGCTTTTCAGAGGGTAGTAGAGCAACTGCTAGACATTGAGGCAATACTGCCAACTACTAAATGACAATTTTTATTTTATTTTTTGTTTCGCTTTCAGCCAAAATGTGAATGTTCTATTGAAATGCCATACCACAAACCAAGCGCCTGCCAACAGTTGCAGCGCTGCCATATTCACTTGAAAAGGTGGTACTAGCTGGCGATACAATCTTCCACACACACTCATGGCAGGGTCTACTAAAATGGCCAATGTTAACTTGAAGATTAGCAGTGCGGGGGGGCACTGCTAATCTTTTTACGGTCCTCCAGCCGCCTGTGTGAAAGATACAGTTGCAATAAAAAGTATGTGAACCCCTTGGAATGAAATGGATTTCTGCACAAATTGGTCATAAAATGTGATCTGATCTTCATCCAAGTCACAATAGACAATCACAGTCTGCTTAAAACTAATAAAAACACACAAATAATTAAATGTTACCATGTTTTTTTGAACACACCAAGTAAACATTCACAGTGCAGGTGGAAAATGTATGTGAACGTCTAGACTAATGAGATCTCCAAGAGCTAATTCGAGTGAGGTGTCAGCCAACTGGAGTCCAATCAATGAGATGAGATTGGAGGTGTTGGTTACAGCTGCCCTGCCCTTTAAAAAACACACACCAGTTCAGGGTTTGCTTTTCACAAGAAGCATTGCCTGATGTGAATGATGCCTTGCACAAAAGAGCTCTCAGAAGACCTACGTCTAAGAATTGTTGACTTGCATAAAGCCGGAAAGGGTTATAAAAGTATCTCCAAAAGCCTTGCTGTTCATCTGTCCACGGTAAGATAAATTGTCTATAAATGGAGAAAGTTCAGCACTTCTGCTACTCTCCCTAGGAGTGGGCATCCTGTAAAGATGACTGCAAGAGCACAGCGCAGACTGCTCAATGAGGTGAAGAAGAATCCTAGAGTGTCAGCTAAAGACTTACAAAAGTCTCTGGCATATGCTAACATCCCTGTTAGGTGTTTTACGTATCGTAGATTCGCCAACAAAAATGGATTTCATGGGAGGATACCACAGAAGAAGCCACTGCTGTCCAAAAAAAAAAAAAAAAAACCATTGCTGCACGTTTACAGTTTGCACAAGAGCACCTGGATGTTCCACAGCAGAACTGGCAATATATTCTGTGGACAGATGAAACCAAAGTGGAGTTGTTTGGAAGAAACACACAACACTATGTGTGGAGAAAAAAAGGCACAGCACACCAACATCAAAACCTCATGCCAACTGTGAAGTATGGTGGTGGGGGCATCATGGTTTGGGGCTGCTTTGCTGCGTCAGGGCCTGGACGGATTGCCATCATCGAAGGAATAATGAATTCCCAAGTTTATCAAGACATTTTGCAGGAGAACTTAAAGTGGAGCTCCACCCTAAATAGCAACTTTTGCTATTTGGAACCCTCCCCCCCTCCGGTGTCACAATTGACACCTTTCAGGGGGGAGGGGGGTGAAGATACCTGTCTAAGACAGGTATTTTTACCCACATCCGGGAGTCCTGTCTCCGGGAATCTGCGGGAGTTACGTCACTTCCCGCAGACTTCCCTTGGTGTTCTGGGAGACACTCGGCTCCCAGAACACAGGAGCACCAATCAGAACGGCGCAGCGCGACTCGCGCATGCGCCGTAGGGAACCGGGCATGAAGCCGCAGGGCTTCACTTCCTGGTTCCCTCAGCGAGGATGGCGGAGGGAGCAGCAGAGCGACGAGCGGTCGCTCGTCCTCTGCTGCGGACGTCGCTGGACTCCAGGACAGGTAAGTGTCCAAATATTAAAAGCCAGCAGCTGCTGTAGCTGTAGCTGCTGGCTTTTAATTTTTTTTTTCCGGTGGAGCAACCCCTTTAAGGTCATCTGTCCACCAGCTGAAGCTCAACAGAAGATGGGTGTTGCAACAGGACAGCGACCCAAAGCATAAAAGTAAATCAACAGAATGGCTTAAACAGAAGAAAATACGCCTTCTGGAGTGGCCCAGTCAGAGTCCTGACCTCAACCCGATTGAGATGCTGTGGCATGACCTCAAGAAAGCGATTCACACCAGACATCCCAAGAATATTGCTGAACTGAAACAGTTCTGTAAAGAGGAATGGTCAGGAATTACTTCTGACCGTTGTGCACGTCTGATCTGCAACTACAGGAAACGTTTGGTTGAAGTTATTGCTGCCAAAGGAGGTTCAACCAGTTATTAAATCCAAGGGTTCACATACTTTTTCAACCTGCACTGTGAATGTTTACATGGTGTGTTCAATAAAAACATGGTAACATTTAATTATTTGTGTGTTATTAGTTTAAGCAGACTGCGATTGTCTATTGTGACTTAGATGAAGATCAGATCACATTTTATGACCAATTTATGCAGAAATCCATTACATTCCAAAGGGGTTCACTTATTTTTTTTACTAAACTACAGTTGCAATAAAAAGTAACGCTGCTCTTTAGGCATTAATGATCCATGATCATGAAGTGGTTAAAATGTCCAGGCCAAATATAGCTATCTCAGCATGCACTGGGTAACTTGACAGTTTAAAGTGGTTGTAAAGTCAGAAGCACCCAACCCCCCCCCCCCCCAATACTCCCCTGTCTATCCAGCGCTATGCACGGGAACCTCAGCTGTCCCTAGTCTCTCTCTCCTCATTGGCTGAGACAGCAGCAGGAGCCATTGGCTACCTCACAGCCAGTGAGACAATAAGGAGAGAGCCAGGGGTGGGACCGAGCCATGGGGCTATGTGCCCTAAGGACACAGAGCAGGGCTCGGGAGCAAGCACATACCTGTGCCCCCATAGCAAGTAGCTTGCTATTGGGGACGCTGGTCAAGGGGGAGGAGCCAGGAGCACCGGCAGGGGACCCAAGAAGAAAAAAGATTGAGGCTGCTCTGTGCAGAACCCATGCACAGGAGCAGGCAAGTATGGCATGTTTATTATTTAAAAAATAAAACTATGCCTTTAATATCACTTTAATGACTACTCTGCAACCACGCCTCCCTTCCAGAGTACTATAGAAGCCATTTTCTTAGCTTTATTACTTTCAGAAGCAGATAAAGGCATGAACATGTTATACTTACCTCCTCTGTGCAGTGGTTTTGCACAGAGCAGCCTGGATCCTCCTCTTCTCAGGTCCCTCTTCTGTGCTCCTGGCCCCTCCCTCCTGTTGAGTGCCCCCACATCAAGCAGCTTGCTGTGGGGACACCCGAGCAGAGTCATAGCGCTCGGTGTCCATTCAGGCACGGAGCTGCGGCCTGGCCCCGCCCCCTTTCCCTTCTCATTGGCCAACTAACTGACAGCAGCGGGAGTCAAATGGTGCCGCGCTGCTGTCTCAGCCAATGAGGGAGGAGTCCCGGGCAGTCGAGACATTCCTACAACATCGCTGGATAAAGATGAGCTCAGGTAAGTATTAGGGGGGCTGCTGCACACAGAAGGCTTTATGCATCAAGTTAAAAAACCTTCTGACTTTACAAGCACTTTAAACTGCTTTTCAGTTCTCACTGACTTGCATAGAGAGAACAAGCACTAAAAACACCCAAACAAGTGACAGGATGTTTGTAGGAAGAAATTACATACAGGTACATCCACTATTCTGTCAAGTCTGAGACTTGAACCTTTAGTCCATTGGCTTTAACAACCCCACCCATTTATAATGACCAAATGTTTTCTTACAGTATCAGCAGTGTTGTAACAATGTTATCAGGGTGGCAGAAGGGTAATACAGTATGCAAATAGGACTATTGTAATGAGGTTTTATTTAACCACTTAAATAATGGGCATTTTCACCCTCTTCCTGCCCAGGCCAATTTTCAGTCATGCTACGCTGTACCCAAATAGAGCTTTCTTTTGGTGGTATTTGATCACCTCTGCGGTTTTATTTTTTGCGCTATAAACAAACCGAAGAGTAACAAGTTTGAAAAAAAAACACACACACACACACACACACACACACACACACACACACACACATTTTCTTTGCTATAATATCCCGATTTAAAAATAAGGAAAAAATAAAAATTCCTCAGTTTAGGCCGATATGTATTCTTCTAATTTTTTTATTTATTTATTTATTTTTTCCCCCGAAAATATTGCAATAAGCGTATATTTATTGGTTTATAGTGTCTAGAAAATAGGGGATAGATTTATGGCATTATTATTATTATTTTTTTTTTTTATAAGGAATGACAGCGATCTGCAATTTTTATCTTGACCGACATTGCGGCGGACATAGACCCTTTTGACACTATTTTGGGACCACATTTATACAGCGATCAGTGCTATAAAAATGCACGGATTGCTGTGTAAATGTCACTGGCAGGGAAGGGGTTAACACTGGGGGGCGATAAGGGGATAAATGTGTTACCTAGGAAGTGATGCTAACTGGAGTGGAAGGGGACTCACAAGGGGAGAACGATCGGTGTTCCTCTGTACTGGGAACACACCATCGGTCTCCCCTGACAGGACGTGGATCTGTGCGTTTACACACACACACACAGATCCACATCCCTGCTCTTTTACTGGCAATGGCGGGTGCCCGGCGGACCTTGCAGACGCCGGGCACGCGCTAAGGCTCCCGAGTACCGCGGCGGGCGCGTGCCCCCTAGACGGCCGGGAAGCCCAGGACGTCATGACGACCGCCCAGGACGGGAGATCCCTCCTGCCGACATCATGTCTATGGAAGGGAAAGGAAGTGGTTAAAAGTAAGCCAAAATCACAACCCTTACCTAAACTGGATTTTTGTTACTTACTGTAAAATCCCCCTTCTGCAAATTCATTGGCAGACACAGCTGCTTCTCATTCTTGACCATGGTGTTTATAGTGACACACAGAAGCAGGACACTTGGCAGAAGAGACCACAGCACCACCCATGGGCAATCCTAGCTGGTATTTACCCCTTCTCGGCTATAGGCAGAACAGCTGGTCAAAGCAGTACAAGTGAAAAGGAGTGGGTGCTGTGTCTGCCAATGACCTCAGAGAAAGGGATTTTACAATGAGTAACAAGAAAAATCTAGTACTCTTATATTCATTGATGGACACAGCTTTGTCTCACTCTTGACTATATGGACGTACCTAAGCAGTGCCTCAAAAAGGGGTGGATAAAGACACGACCAAACAGGCAAACATGCAACCACCCGAAAAACGAGGAACATGGCCTGCAAAACCTTGCAGCCAAAACAAGAAGCCAAAGATGCAATCACGTCAGCTTTTTGGTAAAGGTATGCACAAGACAACCAAGGAGCAGACTTGCAAACCTGAGACTCAGATGCCTGAAGTCAATTGCCCTGGAGGGGGGGGGGGGGGGAGGGAGAAGGACGGGGAAGGGAGCAGTCCAAACCGTAATGGCATACGCCTTTACAATTGTCTGCCTGATGCATCAAAAAATAGTGGCAGAGGCTCTTTTACAATCACAGAAATAATTCGACCTCCGTAAGGAAACCAAGCAGACAGGTGTGCACCGCCCGGACCACATCCAAGCAGGGCAGCACAACCATCTTATCCCTGTGTAAGAACAAAATGGGACACTTACAGGATAAGGCCACTAGCTCAGACCCCCAACATGCGGAAATAATAGCGACGATCTGAGAGAGTGTAAAAGGGGAAATATTCCCCAATACTCTCAAAGGGAGGCTTCTGGAGGACTGAAATGATCAGGTTCAAGTGCCACAGTGGCAAAGGGAAGTGCATAGAAGGCACCACATAATGGTTCCCTTTAATAAAAAAGGTACAATACAAGAAGTGCGTGGCCAAGGGTCGGTGGGTGAAAAAAAAAGAAAAACCTGGCCCTTAAAAAATAAAGTACTCAAGGCTGGTTCAATGCCCTGTTAGAAGAAGGCCAATACCCGAGCCACCGAAAAAGAGTGTGGATAAACACCCACAACCTCGCTGCAGGTAATATAAGCCTTCAAAGTGCTAAGGAAGAAGCAGGCAGTAAAAATTGTCAAGGAAAACTAGGAGTAAAGAAAAAAAAAAAAATTTGGGGTAGTTTCAGCAGGGCTCCACCAAAAAGGGAAAAGCTCCACTTGTTTGCACCCTCCGCCTCCAGTGCCACATTTGGGGGGGGGGGGGTACCTGGTCTTGGCAAGTACCTGTTCAGACTTTCGGCCCAGATAAATCGCGACAATCTAAGCCAGATGTTCAGCCCCCCCTCCTTCCCCCGCAGTCTTCTGGGACACATCACAGGTACCAGAAAACTACAGGACCATTCACAAGGCACAGCGCAACTTGTGCATGTGCAGTAGGAAACTATGGTTGTGATGCCACAAGGCTTAACTTTCTGTTTCCCTTACTAGAGATGCCAAATCCTGCACCCGCAGCCAATTGAACAACAGGCTTGGGTGAGGACATCACTGGATCCCTGGACAGGTAAGTGTTAAAAGTCAGCAGCTACAGTATTTGGGGGGGGGGGGAGCCTGGAGCTCCTCTTTAAATAAAGATACATACCCATCTCCATGGTGCAGCTCTTTCCCTGTCACACATGACCACTCAGTTCTCGGTTGGCTCTGGAACTTGCATGGCAATCACTGCTCTCTGCTCTGCCCCCTCTAGCGCTCACTGGATCACCAGGCGGGAGCAACTGGCTTCAGCTCTCAGCCGCACACTGAGAGGCACAGCGAGATCTCATGCAGCTGGGAGGGATCCTGTCAATATGATTGGAACGCTTCCAGAGCCTGGAGCAGCTCTGTGACAAACGACAGCAGGCTGATTCTGGGTCACAGGAGTGCTAAAGTAAGGGGACCAATATGACCCAAAAGAGAAGTATGGCCTTCTCAAGTCATTGGTGGTAGAGGCACAATTAAATAACTTACAGTAGCAGCAGCAATGATAATTATGATATACAGAATATTGATATTTTAGGTTCAAATTAATACTGGCCATACACATTGAACATTCTTAAAGTGGTTCATTTTGAACGAAAATCATTTGATTCTCTAATCGTTAGTGGGGTCAAATCAATGTTCATTTTTTAACCACAGTCACAAGAAAATTCGAAGGGAGCAGGATGGAATTTTTTTCTGAAACAAACTTTTTGTACAGTGCATGTAGTGTTCGTTGAGGAATTACATTCATTGTAAAATTGAATGTTAAAAGCAAGTGAACATTTTTCAATAAACATTCAACCATCGAACGTGCAACAGAATTTCCATACGAATTTTCATATCCAAAAATCTACTAGTGTATGTCCAGAAGCACACCTCATTTTTTGCTCAAATCACCAAAAAGGAAGTTGCAACATCCTTACTTTACACGTAGACACAAGAATCACATTATCTGCCCATCAGCATAGAATATTAAAATTCTGTGTTGTGTTGTCTTTATTCTAACACCAAGTTTACCGATTTGTATGAAAAGGCAATTACAGTACTGTGAGCACAGCATTTCTCATGGTGTGGTACACCTGACACTGCCTATTTTTAGTGCTTCAACAACATTGATCTCATTGGTCTTCACAAAAATATGCTATAAAAGCAGCAATTAAGTGCATGTATACCCTCATTCCATTGGCAGTAGATGCAGCGTTCTAGAGCAAACACTCTGTGAGCACCACATCCCACACCGCTTCCAAAATGTACATCTAAACTTTAGAGAAAAAAATAAATAAAAATGAGGCGTGGCCTGGGATACCTGTACACTGATAATTTAACTTGGAACAGAAACAAAAAAAATCTGTAAAAGGTGACCCAACACCGAACCCCCTCCCCACCCAGTCCTGCTGTACGCAACTTCTGCGATTTCAAGGAAAAAAAAAAAAAAAAAACTTGCACATATGTGCATAAATGTAATCCAGTGGGCAGAATAAATTAATACTCTGGCCAGAACAAGTTTACGTTTAAAATGGTTGTAAACTCTCCTAGCCAACTTCAGCACATTGCAATCCTCATTAAAGCGGTAGTAAACCCATCCTGTGCCATTTCCACCATATCAAGCTTTTCTACCTCATGAACGAGTTGAGTTGCTCTGTGCGAAATGCTTCCTACCTTATCCCTTTCTGTGTAATCTGTCCTTTTCTAATGAATGACGTAATCGGCACATGCGCAGTTAGTCCCGTTTTTCCGGCAGGCTCTTCTTGCCGGAAAACTGTGTACATGCCTGGGGCTGCGTCACTTTCTTTGACCGACGTCAGCCCCGAGATCCCGCGACACTCCCTCGCTGAGAAGCCGATCCTAACCCCATGTGACTCGCTATGTCACAGGGGTTGGAGCGCAGAGCCAGAGGACAGAGCCTGTCTGTCAAACTAAAACGAGGCTTGGCTTCAGGAACGAATGCGCACGTGCAGGAGTATGGCCACAGAAGAAGAGTGAGGGTGGAAATAAAATACAACTGAGACACGGAAGACAGGAGTTATAATGGCAGCAGCTGAGTACAAGCAGAGGCGATCATAAAACGGTAATTTTTTCAAGTAAGAACCTCCTATATGCATAATGTATGTGGCGCATAGCTACTAAACAGCAACATGAAATTGCATTTTGCTGATTTGGGGTAACATTATCTGAGTTTACTACCACTTTAATAAACCTATTGATCGCCATCTGTAAAAGTCTCCTTACTCATTTCATCTTCTTGCAATCAGTCCCGTAATATTTGAGCACGTCACTGACACATGCGCTTCTCGTCCTGTGATTCATGGCACGCTCTGTGTGCCATCTCTCCATCAACAGCATGCCTTGAAGGAAAGTTCCGTTGTCTGCGGCACAGCTTTGAAGACTCGCAAGAACGGCCATTCATTCATAGCTTCCTGGTTCTCCCCTTGTGACGTCACACGGGGAGTAAACGAGGGCATCCTAGAGACTCCTATAGCGGCAATTATCTGCAGCTTACAGCCTGACAGCCGCAACACAAAGTAAGTATAGCACATGGCGGAGCTTCTTGATCCAAATAACCTTGGATCGAGAAAGAGGCTTGCATAATACTTGAACGCGAATGCGCAAAATTTCAGAAGGGGAAACAAGGAAGGGGTGGAGATGACGTCCAAAGCAGAATCGGAGAACAGTACTCAAAATGGCGCAGCCTGATTCCAGAAGACAATTTTTTTGCAAACAACTAAAAAAATAGTAAGAAGCGATTAGGCATACGTTATACCGTGCAATGATTGTAAATATATTTTCTTATCACAGTAGATGAAATATCGCGATAAGGAATGCAGAGTTCACTTCCTCTTTAAAGGATAAGTTCAACTTTTGACAAAAAAAAAAATATATAGTAAAAACGCACATTTTTCTGCAGGTCTCCTGCAGATCTGTCAGTGCATCGGCTTGCTCCTACCTTGTACGGGGAAGCCGATAAATTGACAGGAAGAATGAACGAACTACCACAGCGCCGTGGTAATTCATTGAAAGCTACAAAAGGCTGCCAGAATTATTCCATTCACATTTGCTGTGAAAACTGTGACCCATAATATACGCCAAAAAAGGGATTATACATTAAATGCTAATTCCCCTAATCACACATTTCACTACACAGTGGAAGTAGTGAGATACATCCAAAAGTAGTCCAATGGAAGGGTGGTACATGCCAAACGAAGGATAGCACCTATAAAAATGAACAGGTTACTTGAGGTCTGGACATCCATTGGATAAAACATAAAAGCCCAACTCTAGGAAAATAAAAAGTATTCCATGCAGTGGGGCTGTGCCAAGAATATTCAAATATTCCCAGAAAAAAAAAAAAAAAAAAGTTACACACTTACCAACTTTAGAAGAGGCAAAAACTGGTTACAGGAGTTGTAAAGTCAGAAGGTTTTTTTTTTTTTTTTTTTATCTTCATGCATTCTATGCATAAAGATAAAAAGTATGAAAAAAAAAAAAATAAGGTTACAGCTCCAACTAATATATGGTAACTAAATATCCTAGTGCTGCACCTAAAATTAGTGTATACTAATAATTTATGAAAATGTGTACCAAGTGCAATGTCTAGATAAAAAATGTGATCAATTAATAAAAACTATGCATAACTAAATTTAAATATGAACAATCAAAATTGTGCACAATTCATCCATCTATAAATGCCAATATAGACAATTCTTCAGTATATGCTCCAACACCGTGCTCATGAATCAAGGAGTTTTACATTACATGCTTTGTGGTCACTTGCTGGCCGAGGAAATCTAGTGAGCACATTTTATAGTCACTTCGGGTGAAGCACTATTGTTTTTTGGCGTCTTGGAGCATATACTGAAGAATTGTCTATATTGGCATTTATGGACTTATACATGTATGAATTGTGCACAATTTTGATCACTCATATTTGATTTATGCATAGTTTTTAATTGATGACATTTTTTATATCTAGACAGCGCCTTTTATACACATTTTCATAAAGAGAAAAAGCCCAAGCATCCCAATACTTAAAGGGGTTGTAAAGGTTAGTTTTTATTTTCTAAAAATAGGTTCCATTAAGCTAGTGCATTGTTGGTTCACTTACCTTTTCCTTAGATTTTCCTTCTAAATGTTTTCTTTCTTTGTTTTCTTTGTCTGAATTTCTCACTTCCTGTTCCTCCTCAGTAAGCTGTTCAGTAAGCTGTTCTGGCGGACTCAACACCACTCGGATGATGGTGTGAAGTTTACTGAGGAGAAACAGGAAGTGAGAAATTCAGACAAAGTAAAACAACATTTAGAAGGGAAATCAAAAGGAAAAAAGGTAAGTGAACCAACAATGCACTAGCTTAAAGGAACCTATTTAGAAAATAAAAAACGAACCTTTACAACCCCTTTAGAGGTCCATCTCTGTCAAGTGATGTCCAAGAGTGTCTCGGCCGTCCCAGACTCTCCCTCCTGATTGGCTGAGACACAGCAGCAGTGCCATTGGCTCCAACTGCTGTCAAAGCCAGCCAATCAGAGAGAGAGAGAGAGAGAGAGAGAGAGAGAGAGAGAGAGAGAGAGAGAGAGAGAGAGAGAGAGAGAGAGAGAGAGAGAGAGAGAGAGAGAGAGAGAGAGAGAGAGAGAGAGAGAGGGTGGGGCTGTGCCGCAAGTTCCATGTCTGAATGGACACAGGGAGCTGTGACTCGGCTACCCCCATAGCAAACTGCTCTCTGTGGGGGAACTCGACAGGAGGGAGAGGCCAGGAGCACAGAAGGACTTAAGAAGAGGAGGATCTGGGCTGCTCTGTGCAAATCAAAGTATAATAGTATAAAAATAACAAAGACTTTACAATCACTTTAAGGGCTTTTTCACACCATACGAGCCTGAAAACCGATGGCAAAACTGCGCAGATTTCACTTGCAGAGACATTCGTTTCACATTAGTTTACCTCAGTTTTCACGCACGTCAGTTATGAGCCTGCATACACGTTGCAGATTCCTGCACAGAAAAAAAATCTGCAGTGTGCCATTAAAGTGGTTGTAAACCCACTCTGACAACTTGCACCTACAGGTAAGCCTAGATTAAGGTTTACCTGTAGGTGCAAGAAATATCTCCTTAACCTACACAGTTAAAGCGGAAATAAACCCATCCATAAAACACGGCACGTGCCGGAAATGTAATACTCCCATTGGTTGTGCTCTAAACCAAACTGTAAAACCATCCAATGGCTGGTGTCTAAACTGATCACATGTGCAGCATCATTGCAGTTATAGACTAAACAGAGCCAAAGATATGACAGCTTCCTTGGCTGAAAACAATAGGGGAGGGGGGGTTTACTTACACTTTAAGGGGATAATTGCAGAAAACACTGCACCGATGTGTACGGCGCATGCGCGCCGTAGACAACTGCACAGGTGCACTGAGCGTGCCGGTTTTCTAAATGGAATAATACCAGGACCGGGCACATGCGCAGGGATCTGCCGGTTCCGCGCACGAATGCGTGGGAGTGACGTCATCGCCGCTCCGGCCAGTCACAGCACCGATACACGGAAAACGAGTAGCGATTCGATCTTAGGTAAGTGTCACATAATGAGCTAGTATGCTATGCATACTAGCTCATTATGCCTCTCTTGCAGGGTTTTTTTTTTTTTCCCCAGGAAAAAAAAAAAAAAAGGCGATGGTTTACTTCATCTTTAATAGGGCACATAGAGAACCGTTTTTCTGAGCCCTTGCAGAACGCATGCAGAAAAATGAATGTCTCTGCACCATGGTGTGAACAAGGCCCAACAATTTCAGAAATTAACAAATTAATAACAAAACTGCAGCCAAATATTATTTACGCTCTACTCCGCGTTAAAACTATTGCTGCATGAAGTGTCCAAATATAAATCATGTTTAAAAAGTGTAAGTAAACCCTCCTATCGTTCTCAGTCAAGGAAGCAGTCATTTTTGCCTCTGTTTAATCTTCAACTGCCATGATGCTGCACATCTGATCAGTTATGACACCAGCCATTGGACAGTTTGACAGTTTGGTTGAGAGCACAACCAATGGGAGTGTTACATTTCCAGCACATTCCAGAAATTAAACTATTACAGATGGGTTTACTTTCGCTTTAAAGTGGTTGTCAAGTCTCATTCCCCCCCCTTCAAAAAATTTCACAGAGCAGGCAAGTATAACATGTTTGTTATTTTTATACAGAGCAGCTCAGATCCTCCTCATTTCGGACCCCTCTTTGGTGCTCCTGGCTCCTACCTCCTGTCGAGCACCCCCACAGCAAGCAGCTTGCTCAGGGGGCACCCGAGCCACAGCTCCCCGTTTCCATTCAAACCTGGAGCAGCGTTTCAGCCCTGCCCCCTCTCTCTTCTGATTGGCCAACTGACTGACAGCAGCGGGAGCCAATGGCACTGCTGCTGTGTCTCAGTCAATCAGGAGGGAGTCCCAGATGGCCAAGGCACTCGTGCAACATCGCTAGACAGAGATGGGGCTCAGGTAGGTATTAGGTGGGCTGCTACTCACAGGTTTTTTATTGTCATGCATAGAACAGCCCCCGCATGAACACTCTAATCAGCACTCTGTCACTGGCTGAGAGCGTTGATTGGAAGTCGGTCGACTGCTGGTTTTCCAGCATCCACATTCGACATACACTCAGGCAGAATGTCGGCCAGTATTTTTTGTACTGGCAAATGTTTCCCGACATTCTGCTCGTGTGTGCGGGACTTAAAGCGGAGGTTCCGCCAATTATTTTTTTTTTTTTTTTTTTAAAAGCCAGCAGCTACAAAAATACTGCATCTGCTGACTTTTAAAAAATGGACACTTACCTGTCCAGCGCGCCCGCGATGTCAGCAAACGAGGTTGAGCAGTCGCTCAGTTCTAGGAATCTGCCATCGCCATTCTCGGTGAGGGAATCAGGAAGTGAAGCCTTACGGCTTCACTGCCCGGTTCCCTACTGCGCATGCACTTATAGAGCGGCTTGCCTTCACTGGTCTCTCCTGGGAACAGTGTGTTTCCCAGAAGACAGCGGGAGGGGTGACGCAAAGGGGCGTGACTCCCGTGGGAGTCAATACCCGGAAGTGGTGGAAATAGCTGTCTTAGACAGGTATCTGCACCCCCCTTCCCCCCTGAAAGGTGCCGAATGCGACACTGGGGGGGGGGGGGGGGGAGGGTTCCGAAAAGCATAAGTTTCATTTTTGGGTGGAACTCCGCTTTAAGTGGAAGAGGGTCAATAGACACCACAATAGTATTGAGGGTTGAGTAGAAGGTCTAATCGGTAAAATTTGTAGCATAAAAGGATAAATTCACTTTAAATAAAAAATAAAAAAATTGCAGGTATTAAAATGCACTTTTTTTTTCCCTGGAGGCCTGTAAAAACTGTCAGTACCTGTACGGACAGACAATTACTGAATTCCAGGAAAATCAAAGGAACTACAAGAGCGCTCATCTGTGCCCTTGCATGTCATTGAGAACTAGAAATCATCTGCTGCAGTGGCACACGGTACTTGTTGTTTCACAGAACTCGGAGAATGAATAACGAGGATGTGTGGGAGCCCTGCAAAGACTGACGTTTTGTAATTGTGAGAGCAGGTGTGAAGAGGATCCCCGTCAGATGTCACAAAGGGGGTGGATCGGGTTGGAATGTGGTCAGGGGCTTTAGTAACATGTTACACCCTGAATAGGACACAATCCTTTAACATTTAAAGCAATTGCTTTCCTTCCAGGAATCCAGTAAAAAGATTGTAATTTAATAATCCTAATAATATTGACCACAATGAAAGAAATGCTTTAGACCAGTGATGGCGAACCTTGGCATCCCAGATGTTTTGGAACTACATTTCCCATGATGCTCACCTAACACTGCAGAGTGCATGAGCATTATATTATATATATATATATATATATATATATATATATATATATATATATATATATATATATATACACACACACACACACACACACACACACATAATTAAAAAAATAAAAATAAAAAACACAACACACTCTACGCCACCCATTTACTCCAAGTTGTGAAACCTATGAGTCACACTCTACAAACACTGCAGACACTAAAGCCTGGAATGAAGATCATTCTCACTACTGAACAGAATGTACAGATCATGCAAGTCAAAAGAATTAACCCAAGATCTGCTTCAGTTTTCATAAGAACAGTAGACTGTCAACACCAAGTAGAATATACCGAGCACATCTAGGATAACCTGTTATCAAATCTGCACAAACTGTGGGGTGCATTTCACTAGTTGTACATGCCATCTCAGCAGGTGGTACACTCCAGAGGGTGATGAACAGCCATCCAGAGCACCAAAATCTTGTAGTAACAGCTGTGTTGCTGCCAGTTATGAGCTCACTCGCCGTTACAAGGAAGGCAGCATCTTGAGAACATAATATATAAACCTAAAGAGGACCTAAGAAATTAGAATTAGAGTGACATCACTCCCACACATGCTCACGAGAGAGTGACATCACCATGGCACACAGAACAGGCCGTAAAAATATGATCTGAGCATGTGCAGCTTAGATCACATTACCCGCTGACAGGCAGGGGGGACATTTTTGACGGAAGAGACCTAAACGTTCTCTTCTGTAAGAAAAAAAAAAAAAAAAAGCCCACCTGTCAGCAGATTTTAAAACACAAAGACTTTGCTACCACTTGAAAATTGAATAATTGGTCCTCTAAGCTTTGGTCAAGAACCTTTGCTGTTTAAAACAAACTACCAGCGTAAACCTATGTATACAGGATTTGGTAACTCTGCTCTAGGACAATGGCAAGTTCAAAACAGTTCTCTGGTTAATGAGCCTAACAGTACGTCAAAATAATGCATAGCTTATGATTAACAGCTGTGGCAAGATGATTTATCATTTCATGTGTTTCTTATTTTTTACTGTCCTATCTCCATTAAAATGTTGTTCTAGAACTGAACAGTTAATGAGAAAAAAAAAAAAAGAAGGAGGTTATTACTCCTCTTCAGAAGGGCACACCGAGCAAAGGCACTCAGGCAGCACACATAATAATGATGATGAATCTGGGAGCACAGAGCATATGGAGGCTGGAGTAGACTTACTACTAGGACAATAAAGTATCTATGGTCACAAATTTGAAACCCTTTATTCGTTTCCACACTGCATTTCAGTCATTTCTGGCCTACTCCTATTACTCTAAACAATCTAGAAGTTGGTAAACTTAGTCTATTTAGATGCCCACACATTTACCTTCTGGAATTCTGTGAACCCTTTTCACCACGTCCTGTTGATAAGCATTGCTGTGTCACACATGTCACAGAGCCTGTCTTCTGTACTACAGAGGTGCTGAGAATTTCAGGAGGAGGAGTCAGTACAGATATTCTGCTTGCAGGCAGCAAGGTACCATGGGATATGCAGTTAAAAAATTAAAGCAACCAGCAGAGAAGCAGCAAAAAAGATACAGGGAACCCAGGAAGTAGTAAAGATAGCCAGAAGCTAAGCAGAACTCGCAACATGAAAGAGAATTTTTTTAAGTACTCTTAGATTTACTTGTCAAATATAGTTATTTGTATTGTTGATTTCCATGCGGATGTTCTAAAATGAAAATGTATACTGTGACCATCAATTTCCTTTAATAAAAAAGTGCTTCTGGAAGTACGGTTAAGATGTTTGAAATACACCAACTACTAGGACACAATTGATGGGAAGCAGATTACAGGTATTCATGACAATGATGGACCTAGAAAACACAGCTCAATATGAGGCTTGAGTACTAATACAAAAAGGGAACTTAATATGACCAATGCTGGATCTGGGAGTACAGAGCATAGTGAGGCTGGAGTAGTCCCAGTGATAGGACACAGGTGATGTGAAGCAGATGACACTTTATAATAAAGCTGTACCTGGGGGCACAGCTCATACTGAGGCTGGAGTAGTCATAGAATTAGAATTGATGATTGGAAGATCACACAATAACAATGTTGGGTTTGGAAGTGAGCCCTGGTTCACACTCGAGCATTTTGACATGGCAAATCAGCGGCAATTGTCGTCAATGGCACCGTCCTAATCGTGTGACGCCGCATCTGCGGCGCTGTACCGATTTCAAAAAATAGTTTTCCTACTACTTTTTGCTCTTCCGAGCTGCAATTTACATTGATATCTGTGCAGAAACCTGCACAGATGTCTCGGAAATCGCGGCCGAAAATCGGGACTGACAAGCGGGAGTGAAATTGTGCAAGTTCAGCTGAAATCACACGGCTTTCTTCCCGCAGCTCAGTGTGAATCTGGACTAAAGCTCATATAAAAAGGAGGTTATACAATGCAGTGGAGGAGCCGCGATAGCCACTGAGGGGCCCAGAAGAGGAGGATCGAGGCCACTCTGCAAAATTAACTGCACAGTGGAGGTAAGTATGACAGATTTGTTTTAAAAAAAAAAAAAATAGGAGTAGTCCTAGTACACAGGTGATGGGAAGCAGATCATACAACAATGCTGTATCTGGGAGTACAGCTCAGTGTGGAGTTGGATTAGTCATAGTAGTATAACACAGGTGAGAGGAAGCAGATGACACTTATTAATAACAATGCTGAATCTGGACTTGCAGCTCAGTGTGGGGCTGGAGTGCAGGTGATAATGAAAAGCAAATCATACAATAACAAACTTGGATCTGGGAGTACAGCTCATAGTGGAGTAGTTCTAGTACCGGGACACAGATGATAGGAAGCAGATGACCCTTGTTAATAACAATGCTGGCTGTGTGAGGACAGCTCAGTGTGGAGTTGGAGTAGTCTCTAGCTATGCTGGGAACTCAGTGTGCTCTCCTCCAAAAAAAAAAAACCCAAGCATTTCAGGCCATGGCCATGTTCAGTAGGGGCAGATGACTCATGTAGCATTTACTTCCTGGAATCCATCTGCCCTTAGCTCAAGCATACAAGCAGGACAGATCTTAGCTAGGAAAACCCTTCCTCCTCTCAATGTGTGTGGGGTTGGAGTAGTCCTAGTAGTAGAACACAGGAGATGGGAAGTAGATGATACAATAACAATGCTTGATCAATCCTAGTAGAACAACACAGGCGATGAAGGGAAGTAGATGATACGATAGCAATGCATGATGTGGGGTTGGAGTAGTCCTAGTAGAACACAGGTGATCAAGGGAAGTAGATGATACAATAACAATGCTGGACGTCGAGAGCAGAGTGTGGGGTTGGAGTAGTAGGACACGGGTGATGATGGGAAGTAGATGATACCTTACTGCTGGATCTGGGAGTAGTCCTAGTAGAACACAGATGATGGGAAGTAGATGATACAATAATGCTGGATGTGGCGTATAGGGGTGTGTGGGGTTGGAGTAGTGGTAGGACACAGGTGATGAAGGGAAAATGATACAATAACAATGCTGGATGTAATGTGGGGTTGGAGTAGTTCTAGTGGTAGGACACGGGTGATGAAGGGAAGATGATACAATAACAATGCTGGATGTAATGTGGGGTTGGAGTAGTCCTAGTGGTAGGACACAGGTGATGAAGGGAAGATGATACAATAACAATGCTGGATGTGGTGTGGGGTTGGAGTAGTCCTAGTGGTAGGACACAGGTGATGAAGGGAAGATGATACAATAACAATGCTGGATGTAATGTGGGGTTGGAGTAGTCCTAGTGGTAGGACACAGGTGATGAAGGGAAGATGATACAATAACAAGCTGATACATAGCTAGAGACTTCTCCAACTCCACACTTAGCTGTCCTCCCACAGCCAGCATTGTTATTAACAAGGGTCATCTGCTGGATCTGGACATCTAGGGGTGTGTGGTGTTGGAGTAGTCCTAGTAGTAGGACACGGGTGATGAAGGGAAGATGATACAATAACAATGCTGGATGTGGTGTGGGGTTGGAGTAGTCCTAGTAGTAGGACACAGGTGATGAAGGGAAGAGGATACAATAACAATGCTGGATGTGGTGTGGGGTTGGAGTAGTCCTAGTGGTAGGACACAGGTGATGAAGGGAAGATGATACAATAACAAGCTGATACATAGCTAGAGACTTCTCCAACTCCACACTTAGCTGTCCTCCCACAGCCAGCATTGTTATTAACAAGGGTCATCTGCTGGATCTGGACATCTAGGGGTGTGTGGTGTTGGAGTAGTCCTAGTAGTAGGACACGGGTGATGAAGGGAAGAGGATACAATAACAATGCTGGATGTGGTGTGGGGTTGGAGTAGTCCTAGTGGTAGGACACAGGTGATGAAGGGAAGATGATACAATAACAAGCTGATACATAGCTAGAGACTTCTCCAACTCCACACTTAGCTGTCCTCCCACAGCCAGCATTGTTATTAACAAGGGTCATCTGCTGGATCTGGACATCTAGGGGTGTGTGGTGTTGGAGTAGTCCTAGTAGTAGGACACGGGTGATGAAGGGAAGATGATACAATAACAATGCTGGATGTGGTGTGGGGTTGGAGTAGTCCTAGTAGTAGGACACAGGTGATGAAGGGAAGATGATACAATAACAATGCTGGATGTGGTGTGGGGTTGGAGTAGTCCTAGTAGTAGGACACAGGTGATGAAGGGAAGATGATACAATAACAATGCTGGATGTGGTGTGGGGTTGGAGTAGTCCTAGTAGTAGGACACAGGTGATGAAGGGAAGATGATACAATAACAATGCTGGATGTGGTGTGGGGTTGGAGTAGTCCTAGTAGTAGGACACGGGTGATGTCTGAAGGGAAGATGATACAATAACAATGCTGGATGTGGTGTGGGGTTGGAGTAGTCCTAGTAGTAGGACACGGGTGATGTCTGAAGGGAAGATGATACAATAACAATGCTGGATGTGGTGTGGGGTTGGAGTAGTCCTAGTAGTAGGACACGGGTGATGTCTGAAGGGAAGATGATACAATAACAATGCTGGATGTGGTGTGGGGTTGGAGTAGTCCTAGTAGTAGGACACGGGTGATGTCTGAAGGGAAGATGATACAATAACAATGCTGGATGTGGTGTGGGGTTGGAGTAGTCCTAGTGGTAGGACACAGGTGATGAAGGGAAGATGATACAATAACAATGCTGGATGTGGTGTGGGGTTGGAGTAGTCCTAGTAGTAGGACACGGGTGATGTCTGAAGGGAAGATGATACAATAACAATGCTGGATCTGGTGTGGGGTTGGAGTAGTCCTAGTAGTAGGACACAGGTGATGAAGGGAAGATGATACAATAACAATGCTGGATGTGGTGTGGGGTTGGAGTAGTCCTAGTAGTAGGACACGGGTGATGTCTGAAGGGAAGATGATACAATAACAATGCTGGATGTGGTGTGGGGTTGGAGTAGTCCTAGTAGTAGGACACAGGTGATGAAGGGAAGATGATACAATAACAATGCTGGATCTGGTGTGGGGTTGGAGTAGTCCTAGTAGTAGGACACAGGTGATGAAGGGAAGATGATACAATAACAATGCTGGATGTGGTGTGGGGTTGGAGTAGTCCTAGTAGTAGGACACGGGTGATGTCTGAAGGGAAGATGATACAATAACAATGCTGGATCTGGACATCTAGGGGTGTGTGGTGTTGGAGTAGTCCTAGTAGTAGGACACGGGTGATGTCTGAAGGGAAGATGATACAATAACAATGCTGGGTGTGGGGTTGGAGTAGTCCTAGTAGTAGGACACGGGTGATGTCTGAAGGGAAGATGATACAATAACAATGCTGGATGTGGTGTGGGGTTGGAGTAGTCCTAGTAGTAGGACACGGGTGATGTCTGAAGGGAAGATGATACAATAACAATGCTGGATGTGGTGTGGGGTTGGAGTAGTCCTAGTAGTAGGACACAGGTGATGAAGGGAAGATGATACAATAACAATGCTGGATGTGGTGTGGGGTTGGAGTAGTCCTAGTAGTAGGACACGGGTGATGTCTGAAGGGAAGATAATACAATAACAATGCTGGATCTGGACATCTAGGGGTGTGTGGTGTTGGAGTAGTCCTGATAGTAGGACACAGGTGATGAATGGAAGTAGATGATACAATAATAATGCTGGATGTGGAGTAGTGATAGTACCAGGACACAGGTGATGGGGAGGGAATCAGATGGCACAATAACAATGAGGTGAGAGGTGACACAGGATCAGACAATGTTTATGTGATGAATAATTGCGGTCATGCAGTCACAGGTGAGGGATGGGTGAGGATGAGGATGAGGATGACACACACTCAGGGGATATACATGATCGGAGGAGAATAATAATAATGTGCAGTCTAGCTCGTCATTAACCCCTGACACCCGGGGGAGGCAGAGAAGACGGGAACCAATGATAGGCCTTCCTTACCCTGGACCGAAATCCGAGCAAACTTTCATCCAAGCTGCTCCTTCACCCCGGCACAGAGCACAGCCCGTTGCGTCTTCCTATACAATCCAGCGATAGAGTGAGGTGCGCTGCTCCCAGCTCTCGGCCCCCGCCTCGCACGCACAGGAGCCGCTATCCCCTCCTTGTCCCCGCCGCCTCCCTCTTCCTACTAGACCCCTCCGCCTACTGACTGACTGAGCCGGGCACCGAACCCGCTCACTGCTGGGGGTGACGTCACTACAGTACGCAAACCAGCAGCGCCAGACACTCAGGTCCGCCCATTACTGGCCCTTCGCTCTATTTTTAATGCAGCCTTCTTCCTATTGGCTGGGCCGGGGCTCAGTGTGCACGTGTCCTGCTCACCTCGTACTCCTCAGTCAGATATCTGAGCAGAGCTTGTCCTCCCTGGTGAGGTGAGAGAGAAGAGGCTCCGCAATACACAGGTGTCACCAGCCCAGGGCTATGGCTTTGGCATAGGTGTGCGCAGCCTATTACATTGGGGGTGTGCACCCCAAAGCTCAAACACACATATATATACACAATATCTCACAAAAGTGAGTACACCCCTCACATTTTTGTATATATTTTATTCTATCTTTTCATGTGACAACACTGAAGAAATGACACTTTGCTACAATGTAAAGCAGTGAGTGTACATATTGTATAACAGTGTAAATTTGCTGTCCCCTCAAAATAAATCAACACACAGCCATTAATGTCTGAACCGCTGGCAACAAAAGTGAGTACACCCCTAAGTGAAAATGTCCAAATTGGGCCCAAAGTTTTGTGTGGCCACCATTATTTCCCAGCACTGCCTTAACCCTCTTGGGCATGAAAAATAAAGGAGGAAGGGGACTTTTAAAGTGGTTGTAAACCCATATACAATTTTTTTTTTTGTAGCCCGCCTGCAAGACAAAGCTATAATGAGCTAGTATGACTAGCATACTAGCTCATTATGTACCACTTACCTTAGATCGGGGCCCCTGAAGCCGTCCGTGTCCCTCTCTCCAGCCGCAGCCATCGCTGCGGCGATAGCCGGAATGTTACTTCCTGGTATCGCTGCTCCAGCCAATCACAGCGCCGCTCCGGCGCTGTGATTGGCCGGAGCGGCGAAGACGTGACTCCGCGCATGCTCGCGGGAGCCGTCAAATTTGGCTAAGCCCAAGCATTGCTAGGACTTAGCCAAATTTGTGAATGGGATTAAAACCCATGAATGCGCCGTAGACAGCGGCACCTGTGATTTTAGTAAATATCTCCTAAACCATGTAGGTTTAGGAGATATTTATTGCACCTACAGGTAAGCCTTAGTCTAGGCTTACCTGTAGGTGCAAGTTGCAAGGTGCATCTCGCCTCTGATGATATCCATTTGGATGAAACATGTCAGGCTGGCCGATGCAAGCACGCCGAGAGCCGCGGATTTGTCTATGTCATGATGATCATTATTTACCTGTAAGTAGAATACAATAAAATCTTATATTTATACCTTACGGGCTTCACTATGCTGGCTTTCTTCTTTACATTGGGTAACACTTCCTGTTGAGGACTGCATAGCATTTCCACCTTTTGTTTGAGTCCTGGAGGTCGCTCTGATGCTGGTGATACTGGATATTCCTGATATTGACCCATCAAGTTTGGAGAGCTGTATCTACTATTGACCCTCTGCATCTCATTATTACATCGCCTGTGTTTTTTTACTTTCTGGTAAGCAGATTGTGAGCACGTTGGTGTGGTGTGCTTTTTTGTCTTTGCACACTGAAGCTTGGTGGTGGTTTTTTATCAGTTCCACGTTTACCTCATCATATATTGATTTCTTCCACTTGGACTGTCACTTACACATTATTTCACTGAAGCGCTGCATTTTTGGACTATTATTTTTGACGTTTGCTATATCAACAGACTGTGCTAGCTGCTATATTCACTTTTTTATTTAATTTTTCACTGTTAGCGTAAATATTGGTTCACCCTCATTACATAAATAACTTTTAACTTGTTTAACCACTTCCATACAGGGCACTTCTACACCTTCCTGCCCAGACCATTTTTCAGCTTTCTGCGCTGTTGCACTTTGAATGACAATTGCGCGGTCATGCTACACTGTACCCAAACAAATTTTTTATCATTTTTTCCCCACAAATAGAGCTTTCTTTTGGTGGTATTTGATCACCTCTGGGATTTTTATTTTCTGCAAAAAAAAAAAAAAAAAAAAAGACCAAAAATTTAGAAAAAAAAAAGTATTTTTTTTGTTTCAGTTACAAAACTTTTTAAATAAGTACGTTTTCTCCTTTACTGATGGGGCTGCACTGACGGGCACCGATGAGGTGGCACCAATGAGGTGGCACTGATGATGGGCACTAATATGCGGCACTGATAGGTGGAACGGATAATCGGCACGGATAGGCGGCACAAATGGGCACGGATAGGCGGCACGAATGGGCACGGATAGGCGGCACTGATTGGCATCCATTACAGTACATCAGTGCTGCCTATCAGTGCCAAACAATAATGCCTGCCAATCAGTGATGCCCATTGTGGGCACTGATTGGCATCCATTGTGGGCACTGATTGACATCCATTAGGGGGCAATAACTGGCATCCCTGGTGGTCTAGGGTGGCATACCTGGTGCTGGCATCCCTGGTGGTCCAGTGTGGGCATCCTCGGGGGGACTGTGCTGATAATCGATCAGCACAAACCCCCCCCTGTCAGAGGAGCAGCCGATCGGCTCTCCTCTACTCGCGTCTGACAGACGCGAGTGAGGAAAAGCCGATGACCGGCTTTTCCTGTTTACACTGTGATCAGCCGTGATTGGACATGACTGATCACGTGGTATAGAGTCTCCATCGGAGACTCTTTACCTAGATCGGAGTTGCGGGGTGTCAGACTGACACCCCGCAGCAACGATCGCCGCGATGCGCGCCCCAGGGGGCGCGCAGCAGCTCAAAATCCTGAGGACGTCATATGACATCCTGTCAGGATTTTGAAACCACTTTGCCGCCGTCAATCCGCTATAGGGCGGGCGGCAAGTGGTTAATAGAGACAATCCTCTCCTCAAGACGCCGGCCATGCCACTGACAGAAACAAACTTAATCTCCTATATACCCCCCTCCTCCATTCCCATTGGGCGCAAATTGGCACCAAACAATGGGCGGAGAAGGCGCATCAGTTCCGACGTCGGATCCCGCCAACGTCAAACTGGAAGTGTCGATTCCTAATCCAGATAACCAGAAGTGGCCAGAAGCGCATCAACCCGCACACCGGAAGTGACGAATGTCCTTTCGGATGGGTAGAATCTGACGCACTAAAAGCCCAAACCGGTGTGGGCAAAACTGGCCAGCAGATAAACAGTAAATGCGGGCCACCACCATTTTACATCCAAACAGAAACCGAAACTACAACGGGCCAAAATGACAAGAAAGGTGCAGGAGGCCAAGAAATTGGCCATCACTTAAAACAGTTGTCAGGGAAACCTAGGACGGTCGGCGCTCGCCAGAATAGCTGAAATCACTTCGGACATCTGATTAGACGCCCTGGGCGCCCGTATGGTCACCTGACCCAATCGAGATGTTTCCCCTTCAATAGGTAGTGTGAGGGGGTTAGCTCGGTAGCGGGTGTGTGTGACCCCCTGGATGGGCTCCCCACACAAAAACAGGCCCAGCAGACGGAGGTTGTGGTTTTCAAGATCAAAAGGTGCGGTTTATTTCTCTATTTACAGTGACAAAAACACAGCAAAGCAAAAAGAAACATAAACAAAATAAATCCTGGTCAGCTTGACCTCTGACTAAACATGCAGGTTTCCCTAACTAACAACTGGGATCAGCCTGGTGCTGTCCTAGTCCCTAAGTCCCTGGTTTAGTAAATGTCCAAACAAATAGCCACACAGGCTTTGTCTCACCGCACAGGGGTTCACTCTCCCTAGACAGTCCACACAGGTCTGGGTCCAGGCATGAGCAAACACCTAATGAAGCAGGGAGTTTTTATAGAGGCCTTAAACGAGCTGACAAGCTTCAGCTGGTCTCATCAACTCCCTGCCTGCACGACGCCCAGCACTCTCCCTAGAGGTATGAATCATCCATGAGCCCACTAGCCTCAGCTGGGCTTCATCAACTCTCTCCCTAGTTGTATAAGTCGGCATAAAGCCTGAATCTGGGAGAAATATACCTACCCCCCTGGATGCAACCAGGTGACTTTACCTTCCTGCTGTCACAGTAGATAAAAATAAAAAAATATATATAAAATAAAAAGAATAATGAAAAAAATATAGAAATACTAAAAATAATACTAAAAAAAGCTGTTTGAAATAGAAATAGACAATACCAGTCATTTTAGAATACAAAAAACAAACAAGAATCAATAATCATAAACAAATTATATTTTTGTTTAGAACAAAATCACCGCAGACAACATGGCATAATGTCACCCTAAAGGAAGGGTTTGAAACTGATGGACTAATTGAGCTCTGGATACAGGGTTGCTGCCAGAGAGTGGATCCACTTGGTCTCTCTTTGTAGGAGGCTCTTATCCACATCTCCACCCCTCTCATTTAAAAGGTAAATATTCCAATGCAAAGAATTTCATCTTTGATAAGTCGAAAGAGTGGAATAAACCACTATGTCTACTTATGGGAGTCTCCATTTTCTTCTTTTGAATGAGAAGAGACACATGAGGGCTGATTTACTATAACTCCAGGAAGTACTGAGCACATCGCAAAAAATAGCTCCAATTTTTGACAATTAAAAATTCCATGCGTGAATTTGCGAATGAAAAAGAGCGCTATTAGCAGCAAACAAGTGTTAGTAAATGTGAAATCAGCGCTAATTAGCGAATCCGCGTACGCGCAAATGCCAATTTCCACTAAGTTTTTATACAGCACTGCACTGTAACCATGATCCATGTATGTGAAAGAAACATTTTTATATGAGATGTGCGCTATCTATTGATGTATATTGCAATTAGTATTCCTATTTTTTTTCCTTCTTTTGCTAACAAATGCAGTTATGAAGGATTATTACATAGTAATGTCTGCTATTCTGTAAAATTACATGTATTAAACATTTAGGTTACCCATTTGTTGTATGTTGTTTTTTTTGTTTTTTTTTTTTTCATTTAGGTGGCTATAAAGCGGTAATTATGTATGTTCATTCTTTAATCATACTACACTATTATGCAGGTCTTGTACTTAGCACAATGGCTTAGTGGTCTGCTCCCATGTCTATACAGCTCTCATGTTACAAGTTAAAATACCATCCAACAGCTATGTTTATTATTTGCACAAGCAAATTAAAATAAACAAACAAAGAAATGTAAACTGCCCGTTAGCTAGTGTGTGATGTTTGGAAGTCCACACCATAATATTATTGAATAAAAGTGCATTGGCTAATTGGCATTCACCTATTTTCAGCATATGCTGCTTTGGCTAATTGGCTAATAGGCATTTGCCTTTTTTCACTAATACAATCTTTTAGTATCTCTCTGTGGGATTTGAACTCATGAGTGCTTCAAAGCCTGAGTTTTTCAAGGTAGAAGTGCTGACCACTAGCCTATTGAGCGTAGCACAAACATCTACTAGTGTGTGTAGATTAAGGAGATATTTCTTGCACCTACAGGTATGCCTTAATCTAGGCTTACCTATAGATGCAAGTTGTCTAAGTGGATTTACAACCACTTTAATATTATTGTAACAACCATGCTCGTGCTGATGTGGCATTGGCTAATAGGCATTCGCCTCTTTTCAGCATATGCTGCTGAGTGTTTGATGGTGGGACTACTTTATATTCTAGGTATAATAGTACTCAGCACAGTGACTTAGGCCCCTTTCACACTTGTGCGACCTGAAATTTGTGTGATTTTGATGCGACTTTAAGCAATGCCTGTGTAATCTTGAGGTCTATGGACGCAGGAGTCGCTGGGAAAGGCACGCAAACTTCCGTCTGCATTTTTTCTGCGATCCCAGGGAATGCCTGTCAACTCGTATCAAAGTCGGACCAAAGTAGTACAGGGACTACTTTGAAGTCGGTGTGACTTGAAGTTTCACAGATATAAATGGTACACATTGAAAATCATGGGGTATGACTTGTCATGCAACTCTGATGACCAAAGTCGCAAGGAAAAGTCGCTCAAGTGTGAAAGGGGCCTCAGCCCGACTTTGTGAGCGATTTCAGAGACATCAGTGCACTTTCCTGCACAGATGTCTAGTGAAATCACATAGGTCTCAACTGTCCCTGATTTGGACCAAAGTCCCTCTGTCCCTCTTTCCTCCTCATGTGTCCCTCATTTTGTTCTGATCTGTATAGTTTGATATAAAATGCAATTTTTATCTTTTAAAAAGTGTTTCCCAGCGCTAAACCTTTCATCCAATTTCTAAATTGCTTTGTTTGTAAATTCTCAAAGCCAATCTAAAGGGATATTATTGTTAAAAAAAAAGCACTTGGGGGTTTAACTAATATATATATATTTTTTAATAATTATCCTTTAAGAAGGTGTTTTAGGAGATGTGTACTATGCCTACATACTTTTGCTAATAGTTGTCCCTTATACCCATCTCAAAAAGTTGGGAGGTAAGAAATCGCCTCCTGAATTCGCCCAAAGTAGTGTAGGAACTACTTTTGGGAATCTGTGTGGCGTTGCACCAATTCGGACAGTTCTATTGCCGTCAATAGGCGCCGATTTGGCCTGCAATTTGACATGTCAATTCAGAGCTATGTGAACATGGGTGAAGTTGCATAGATATAAATGGAACTCATGGGGGGGGGGGAACTTGTAATGCGACTCTGAGGTCCAAAGCTACATGAAAAGTCACATAAGTGTGAAAGTAACCTAATGAGATTAAATAACACCTTTGAATAAAGCCCCATTTGCACTTGTGCGACCTTAAAATTGCACAGCTTTGCCATGAATTGAAGCAATGTCTGTGTTATCTTGTTGTGTATGGACCTCAAATCGCATCAAAGTCAAACCAAGGTAGTACAGGGATGAATTTTCCCCACTTTCAGGATGCACAAGTGACAATAGGGCCAAATTCAAAGATATCCTTGAATCTCTTTCACACTGCTGCGACCTGAAAGTCACACTAATTTGCTGCCACTTTGTCGCTGCAACTTGGCCCCAACTTCTGGGAATGCCTGTGTAATATTGTGCCCTATGTACCTCAAGTCACATGAGGCTCTGTTTCCACTATTGCAACCCTAAATTCGCATGATTTTGCCGCAATTTTTTGCCACGATTTTGTTGCGACTTGGAGCAATGCCTGTATATTCTTGAGGTCTATGGACCTCAAGTTGTATCAAAATGGGTCCAAAGTAGTGCAGGGACTACTTTGAAGTCGCTGCGACTTGATGTCGCACAGATATGAACCATACTCATTGGAAATCATGGGGTATGACATGTTATGCGACTTTGCAGTCCCAAGTTGCATGACAAGTCGCGCTAGTGGAAACCGAGCCTGAAAGTCACACCAAAGTAGTACAAGGACTACTTTGAAGTTGGTCTGACTTAAAGTAGCACAGAAATGAATGGTTATCATTGAGAATCATGAAAAATCGCCCAACTGTGAATCAAGTCATATATATTTTAATAGAAAGGAGCTCTCATTTATACTTGCATAGTCCTTACTGGTTTACATCAGCAGAACAAATGCAGGAAGTAGTGATGTGTGCACATGGGCCAGAAGCAAATGTGTAGTGATACCAAACAAATCAATGAAGCCCACCCACACCAAATCCACCCCCACCTTGAGTAAGCACAAGTACATAATCTACACTTACCTGGCAAATCAGCAGCACTTCCTCTATGCTAAAAAGAGGGAACTCGCCATGTCCACCTAGATGGAGATCCTGACCAGCACAGGAACTTCCAGGTGATTACAATGACTCATTTCCGGGTCAGGAGGTGAAACCACGCTCTGTTGATTGCAGCTGCGAATATTTGATCTCAATCACACTTTGAATTTATTATTTTTGATTATTTGCAGATATGCAAATCTGTATTTCTACATATGATATTTGAAGGTAAACGTAAGGGAGTTTGAAAAGGAATGGTGTCTCTGCCATAGCAGCAGGTGAATTACAAAGGCAAAAGGCCCGGTTTGAGCCCTGCTTCACACTGACAGCGGGAGGAGATCATTCAGCTGAACTCATACGATTTTCATTCCCGCATGTCAGTCCCGACTGCAGGAGGGGGGGACATCAGAGACATCTGTGCAGGTTTCTGCACTTATATTAATACAAATCACACCAATTAGAACAGCGCAATTGCCACCGATCTGACAAGTCAAATCGCACCAATGTGAACCAGAGCTGACACATACAACACTGTCTATCCTCCAGCTGAATTCTTTACCTGCAATTCTCCACAGCTGTGATAAAGATTCCACCTTTATCATTTACTTGCAGGTTTGCTGAAGCCTAGGTTTACATTGGGGCGATTTGTCATGCACTTTCAGAAATCAAATCGCATGACTATTGGTGGCAATGGCACTGTTCCAATCGATGCAACGCCAATTTTGTGGCGCTGCACCGATTTCCAAAAGTAGTTCCTGCACTACTTTTGCCAATTTCAGGTGCGACCTCAATAGACATTTGTGTATGAAGCCACACAGATGTCTATCAAGTAGTACCTAAAATCGCGCTAGCTTAACCACTTAACGACCGCCCACCGCCGATTTACGTCGGCAGAATGGCACCGACAGGCAGAATCACGTAAATCTACGTGATCGCCTTTGTGCAGTTGGGGGGTCCATCCGGACCCCCCTTCACTGCAGTGAGCGGCCGTTAAGTGTTCGGGAGCGATCAGGCATGAGGGGGCGGCCGCTCGATTCCGCCCCCCCCCCTCGCGATCGCTCCCGGCCAATGAAAATGCTTCCTCCTGCCTGAAATGTAAACACAGGCTGGAGGAAGTGATGTCATCTCCCTCGGCGCGGTCTTTTCGTTCCCGGCGCCGAGGAGAGAAGACAGAGGTTAGTGCTCCAACAGTCCACTGACACGTAGGTACACATAGGCACACAAATCACCCCCCAGTCACCCCCAGATCACCCCCCAGGTCACCCCAAAGCCCCCAATCACAGTGTCACTGATTGCAGTGATCATTTATTTTACTGATCACTGCATTTAGTGTCATCTGTGATTGTAAAAAGTTGCAGGGCAGTTAGGATTAGGCCCCTTTAGGTCCAGGGTAGCCCCCTAACCCCCCCCTAATAAAGGTTTAACCCCTTGATCACCCCCCAGGTAACCCTTTCACCCCCTAACTTCAGCGTCACTAAGCGATTGTTTTTCCGATCGCTGTATTCGTGTCGCTGGTGTTTTAGATAGGCAGTTATTTTTTTTTAGGTTCGCCGCAGGTTTTTTATTAGTGTCAGGTACCCCCATATATTATTTTAACCCCCTGATTGCCCCTAGAGTTAACCCTTTCACCAGTGATCGCCGTATAAGCGTCACTGGTGTCACTGGTTAGCCAGTAAGTTATTTAGTTATTTAGGTTACCCGTCAGGTTTTTATATAGCGTCGGGTACCCCCATATTTAACCTAATAAAGGTTTTAACCCCCTGATTGCCCCTAGTTAACCCTTTCACCAGTGATCACCATATAAAGGTTACGGGTGACGCTGGTTGATTAGTTTGCTTTTTATAGCATCAGGGCACCCGCCGTATATAACCCAATAAAGGTTTAACCCCCCTGATCGCCCGGCGGGTGAGATCAATTAGGTTTTAGCGCCAGAGAGGGTCTGCGTCGCCCCAGGCAGTGTTAGGTTAGTGCCAGTAACGCTAACACCCACGCGCAAAGCATACCCCCCCCTTAGTGGTATAGTATCTGATCAGATCTATACTAGCATCCCCAGCGGTTTAGGGTTCCCAAAAACGCAGTGTTAGCGGGATCAGCCCAGATACCTGCTAGCGCCTGCGTTTAGCCCCTCCGCCCAGCCCAGCCCAGCCCAGCCCACCCAAGTGCAGTATCGATCGATCACTGTCACTTACCAAACACAACACACATAACTGCAGCGTTCGCAGAGACAGGCCTGATCCCTGCGATCGCTAACAGTTTTTTTGTAGCGTTTGATATATTTGCTGACGACAGTCAGGTGCTTTTTTTCCTGTGAATCTTACTAGTGTACCCCTAAATTTAGAGCCCAAAATGGCAAGACGAAGGTACACTAGTAAAGAGGCCTACGAGATTCTGAGCATGACAGATAGTGAAGAGGAGGTCACGTATCTGTCAGATTCAGGCTCAGAATATCTTCCCGTAGAAGACAATGACGTCAGCGGCCCCACGTCAGATAGCTCTGACGACGAAGTTGAGGTCCCTGCTAAGGTCAGGTGTACCCGATCCCGATCTTCTGAGGTTGTTGAGGAGCAAGAACCGCAGGTCTCTCGTATCATGGAGAAGAGTAGTACTAGCGCCGCTATTCCTTCTGTTGAACTGGCAAGCACCAGCGGCCTAGTACAGCCTGGACGTACATCCAGCACTGCAGTAACACTTGGTGACGTGGCGAGTCCCATAAGTGCAGTTCAAGCTGGCGAGGTGGCAAGCACAAGTAGTGTCCCGCTGCCACCAAGAAGACAAAGGCAGGCCCGTCGTGCCCATACTGCCCTTCCTGCAGAATTCGCCTATCCTGATTGGGTCCCCACCACTTCTGCAGAACCCGTACTTCCCCCATTCACTGCCCAACCCGGTATTCAGGTGGAAACAGCTGATTTTATTCCAATTGATTTTTATTCGCTGTTTTTCACAGAAGATCTCTATAGATCTATTGTGGACCAGAGTAATTTATATGCTGGTCAATTTATCGCCGCTAACCCCCAGTTGCCTAAAATTGCCAGAAATTGGAAACCAATTACGGTTTCCGAATTTAAGACCTTTCTGGGCCTTTCCCTCAACATGGGCACACATAAATTTCCGTCATTGCGTGCTTATTGGTCCACGCACCCAATTGACCACATGCCCATGTTCTCTGCCTCCATGTCCAGGGCACGATACGAGCAGATTTTGCGGTTCATGCACTTCAACGACAATGAACTTTGTCGTCCACGTGGGGACCCTGAATACGACCGGCTCTATAAAATTCGGCCCCTCATAAACCACTTCAACGAACGTTTTGCAGCCTTGTTTACTCCCGATCAAGTTGTCTGCGTTGATGAGTCCCTGATTAAATTTTCTGGCCGCTTGTCTTTCAAGCAGTACCTTCCCAGCAAGTGTGCCAGATACGGGGTCAAGCTCTACAAGTTCTGTGACAGGGCAACAGGCTATGTAGTGAACTTTACGGTTTATGAGGGAAAAGATAGTCAGATTGAGTTGGTCAACTGCCCGGATTACATAGGGAGCGCTGGCAAGATAGTGTGGAACTTGGTGTCACCCTTATTCGGAAAGGGGTACCACTTGTATGTGGACAATTATTACACGAGCGTGCCACTGTTTAGTCACTTGTTTGATCATCAGATTGGAGCATGTGGCACCGTGCGACCTAATCGCCGGGGCTTTCCCCAGCGGCTTGTAGATACCCGTCTTAGGCTGGGGGAGAGAGCCTGCTTGAAGTGTAATAGGCTTGTGCACAACGGAAAAATTCGTTCCGTTTCGGTTCGTTTCTTTCCGGTCCTGTTGATTCGTAATCATTCGTAATTTTGCTAGACGGGATTTTTCGTGTTCGGACTCATTCGTATTTTTGCAAGCGACATTTTTCGTTGAATTTTTTGTTGCTTTATAATTCGTACTTTCGGTAGAGTACGTTGTTTTTCGTTGATTCTGGACACAACTCCTACTTTCGTAACTTTTTTTGGGTTCGTTGATTCGTAATTTTCTGTGTCTCTCTCACGACGACGCTGCCTATTATGCCTAATGTGCTTCGAATGGATTTGTACTTTTCGAAATACATAGCGGTTATTTGTAACGATTCGAAATCTCGTATTTTACTTTCGTTTTTTACATGCGGCTATAGCCTCCGCCCCTGTACACCATTTTGAGAGGGTTCAGCACGGTGAGGGAGAAGCAGAGAGCAGAGCAGAGTGAGTGTTATTGTGCTTCGAATGGATTAGAAATCTCGTATTTTACTTTCGTTTTTTACATGCGGCTATAGCCTCCGCCCCTGTACACCATTTTGAGAGGGAGTTCAGCACGGTGAAGGAGAAGCAGAGAGCAGAGCAGAGTGAGTGTTATTGTGTTTCCAATGGATTTGTACATTCATAAGTTTTTTCATAACGAATTATGCCGAAGACATTCGGGCATTCGCTATTTTGCGGTATAATTTATTTCGGATTCGGTTTTATTCGTAATTGCTTTGTTCGGAAATTCGAATGCTTCCGAATGTCCGAAAGTTGCTAAATTCGGACGAATTTCGATTCGTTACGAAACGGATTGCACAAGCCTAAAGTGTAATAACTTGCTCGCTATGAAGTGGAGGGACAATAAGAATGTTTTCCTTCTTACCTCCCTTCATGCAGACACGACAGTCCAAATTCGTACGGCGACTGGTGTTGTGGAGAAACCCCTCTGTGTCCACGAATATAACCAAAATATGGGAGGGGTGGACCTCAACGACCAGTTGATGGCGCCGTATCTAATTGACCGTAAGGCGAGACGCTGGTACAAAAAAGTGTCTCTATCATTATTCCAATTGGCTTTGCTGAACGCTCATGTGCTATACAGAGCTTCAGGCGGGACGTTATCTCTTCTAAAATTCCAGAATGAGATAGTCACAGAACTCGTGTATCCAGGCGGTTCTGCACCTCACCATCCCCAACCAAATGCAGTAAGCCGGCTGCATGAGAGGCATTATTCGTATGTCCTCCCGAGTACCCCTACCCAAAGCCACCCCCAAAAAAGATGTCGTGTCTGTAGCAAGCGCGGATTTAGGCGTGACACCCGTAGTTTTTGTCCACTCTGTCCTGACAAGCCTGGTCTTTGCCAAGGTGAATGTTTTGAACGCTACCACTCAAAAGTGAAGTTTTAGCGTAGGGTACAGCATTTCACAGACAAGGACACACTTACACAGGGTCTCCCAAGATGCCATTACATTTTGAGAGACCCGAACCATTACAGTTGTAAAGTTACAAAAAAAAGTGTAAAAAAGAAAAAAAAAAAACGTAAAAAACAAAACACAAAAAAAATATAAAATAAAAAAACCAAAAATAGTTGTCGTTTTATTGTTCTCTCTCTCTCTATTTTCTCTCTATTGTTCTGCTCTTTTTTACTGTATTCTATTCTGCAATGTTTTATCATGCTTGCTTTTCAGGTATGTAATTTTTTGTTTTCAGGTGCGCCATTCAACTGCAGCGCGGAATTATTTATCTTGGCAGCAACAGCGTTTGCTCCCACGATACATAAAGCCGTGACTCCAGTGCTGTAGGAGGTGATTTCACCACCACAGTTAAAAAAAAGAGCATATATGCCGAAGCATGGGGGCAGCAGGGGCGGAGGAGCGATTTTGCTCCTAATGCCGCGTACATACGGTCGAAATTCCGACGGAGGCCTGCCCGTGGAAAATTCCGACCGTGTGTACGCGGCATAACTTTTTTGCGGGAGGATGCCCCCATGCTTCGGCATATATATATTTTAGGCACAGGTTGCGCTAAAACATTTTTTTATTTTTTACTAGTGTGACAGCAGGAAGGTAAAGTCACCTGGTTGCATCCAGGGGGGTAGGTATATTTCTCCAGATTCAGGCTTTATGCCGACTTATACAACTAGGGAGAGAGTTGATGAAGCCCAGCTGAGGCTAGTGGGCTCATGGATGATTCATACCTCTAGGGAGAGTGCTGGGCGTCGTGCAGGCAGGGAGTTGATGAGACCAGCTGAAGCTTGTCAGCTCGTTTAAGGCCTCTATAAAAACTCCCAGCTTCATTAGGTGTTTGCTCATGCCTGGAACCAGACCTGTGTGGACTGTCTAGGGAGAGTGAACCCCTGTGCGGTGAGACAAAGCCTGTGTGGCTATTTGTTTGGACATTTACTAAACCAGGGACTTAGGGACTAGGACAGCACCAGGCTGATCCCAGTTGTTAGTTAGGAAACCTGCATGTTTAGTCAGAGGTCAAGCTGACCAGGGTTTATTTTGTTTATGTTTCTTTTTTCTTTGCTGTGTTTTTTGTCACTGTAAATAGAGAAATAAACCGCACCTTTTTGATCTTGAAAACCACAACCTCCGTCTGCTGGGCCTGTTTTTGTGTGGGGAGCCCATCCAGGGGATCACACACACCCGCTGCCGAGCTAACCCCCTCACAGTTGGTGGAGAACCAGTGGCAGTTTTTTTTTAAGCCAGCATGGAGGAGATACTGAAACAGCTGGCTCTAGCAAATGCCAATCAACAGCAGACAAATGCAGGTTTGCAAAAGAGCCTTGCAGCTCAACAACAGAGCTTCGCAGCCCAGCAGCAAGCTCATCAACAGAGCCTTGCAGCCCAGCAGCAATCTGAGGCCCGCTTCATAGACCTGTTACAGAAGCAAGAGCAGAGACTACAACAAATGGAAGCAGTAATGCAGCAACGTCCGCAGACCAGTGAGGAAAGCCGTCCCACTAATACCGCGTCCTTTGGGGTGAGTCGTTTATTGACAAAAATGACTGGAGAGGATGATCCAGAGGTATTTTTGACCACATTTGAAAGGACTGCTGAAAGAGAAAAGTGGCCTGAGGAGCAGTGGGCTGGACTGGTGGCTCCTCTGTTAACTGGTGAATCGCAGAAGGCTTACTATGACCTAGAGCCTGACCAAGCAAAAGACTATGTGATGCTAAAAGCTGAAATATTGGCAAGGCTGGGTGTCACCCTGGCTGTCCGGGCTCAGCGTGTGCATAACTGGACTTTCCAGCTTGGAAAACCCCCCAGGTCTCAAATGTATGATCTCATTCACCTGAGCAGGAAGTGGCTACAGCCAGAGACTTTGTCCGCACCAGAGATTGTGGAACGTGTTGTAATGGATCGGTTTTTGAGAGCTCTTCCTACTGCCATCCAAAAGTGGGTAAGCCATGGAGACCCAGAGACGGCCGGTGGTCTTGTGGATCGTGTAGAGAAATACTTGGCTACAGAGAACCTGACGGCCTCTTCCAGAGACTCTCGGACTTTCCACCCTAAGACCAGACCATCCCCAGGGGCGGATAAGAGGATTCCAAGGGGTGAGGGTGGAGAGAGTGAGAGGGTGGGAGCTCTACCCAAAGTTTGCCGAGAACAGCCTGGGAAGTCAGGGGCTCAAGAGGCAGCCAAATGGATTGTTTGCTACCGCTGCCGGCAAGCGGGACATATTGCAGCAAATTGCCCGGTTGTGGAGGAACCCATGCAATGTGACTTTCTGACGGACAGACGTCAGTCGCTGTGTGCGACAGTCGCATGCACTGCCATTCGGGGAACTGAGAAACATTTATGCAAAATGTGTATTAATGGTAGAAATGTTGTGGTATTACTGGATTCAGGTAGCCTTGTGACCCTGATAAAGGCTGAATTAGTTAAAACAGAGGTCTCTGGGAATAGCAAGGTAGCTGTTATTTGTGTGCATGGGGACACCCGAGAGTATCCAGTGACTACAGTGTGTTTCAAGACCCCCAAAGGTACCCTCTCTCATCCAGTGGGGTTAGTATCTCAATTACCGCATGATGCCATTGTGGGAAGGGATTTTCCGAAGTTCTGGGAACTGTGGGATGATCCTGAGCCCCCCACTGGTGCCCCTATGTACCAGGAAGGTGATAGCCAGAACTCCTCTGAGAGTGGTGAGGACTCTCCAGAATTTCCCTTGTCAGTATTGGCAGGCGAGACTCAAGAAACTGGAGAGGAGCCCACCTCCTCAGACGAAAACCTACCGTCTGTGGAGTTTTCTGATCTTGAGGTTCACAGGGAAAATTTTGCCACAGAACAGTTAAAAGACCCCGCCCTAATAAAGGCACGGGAAAACGTAGTGGAAATAGATGGCGAGTTAGTGAACCCAGATAATACCTGCACTTACCCATACTTCAGCGTAGAGAAGGACCTACTGTATCGGGTGGCAAAAAGGGCAGAAGAAACCGTTGAGCAGCTTGTGGTGCCCAAACCTTACAGGAAGTTGGTGTTGGAGTTGGCCCATGGGCACATTCTTGGAGGTCATCTGGGGACAGAGAAAACCCGAGAGAGGGTATTACAGAGATTCTATTGGCCTGGGGTGATGAAGGACATAGAAAATTATTGTTCCTCCTGCCCTGTGTGTCAGAGGTCGGCCCCGATGCCACATTTCCGTAGCCCGCTGGTCCCTCTACCCATCATTGAGGTCCCGTTTGAGAGGATCGCAATGGATTTGGTAGGTCCTATAATCAAGTCCGCTAGGGGGCACAGTACATATTAGTTATAATGGACTATGCCACCCGTTATCCAGAAGCGATCCCTCTCTGAAATACCTCGGCCAAAACCATAGCCAAAGAGCTATCTCTTGTTTTTAGCCGGGTGGGTATTTGTAAAGAACTGCTTACGGACCAAGGTACACCCTTTATGTCCCGGGTTATGAAAGAGCTGTGTAAATTGTTCAAAGTGACGCAATTGCGTACGTCTGTGTATCACCCCCAAACCGATGGGCTGGTTGAAAGATTCAACAAAACCCTAAAACAAATGTTGAAGAAAGTGGTGGATAGAGATGGAAAGGATTGGGACTGTCTACTTCCTTATTTGATGTTTGCTATTAGGGAGGTGCCCCAATCCTCTACGGGATTCTCCCCCTTTGAGTTACTGTATGGGAGACACCCAAGAGGGCTGTTGGATATTGCCAAGGAAACTTGGGAAAGTGAGAGTTCTCCCCACAGGAGTGTGATTGAGCATGTCGCCCTGATGCAAGATCGAATTGCACAGGTAATGCCCATCGTGAAGGAACATTTGGCCCAAGCGCAGTTGGCACAGCAGAGAGTGTACAACCGTGGAGCCAAGACCCGTACCTTTTCCCCGGGGGATAGGATATTGGTACTTGTCCCTACGGTTGAAAGTAAATTCCTTGCCAAATGGCAAGGCCCCTACGAGATAATGGAAAAAGTGAGCGAAGTGAATTACAAGGTCAGACAACCAGGAAGGCGAAAGCCCGAACAGATCTATCACGTTAATCTGTTGAAAGCCTGGAGGGATAGAGAGTCCCTAGTCGCAGAAACTTGGTCACCAGCTCAAACTGGTTGCGTGATTCCGGAGGTTGGAATAGCAGCCACCTTGTCACAACCCCAACAACAGGAGGTTAAGGAGTTTGTGCTTCGCAACAAGGAGGTGTTCTCTGAGCTGCCGGGACAAACATCTGGGGTAGAGCATGATATTATTACCCCGCCCGGTGAAAGGGTGAAGTTAAAACCCTATCGGATCCCAGAGGCCTGACGGGAGGCAATACGGGAGGAAGTACAGAAAATGCTGAACTTAGGGGTGATAGAGGAGTCCCAAAGTGATTGTTCTAGTCCCATTGTGTTGGTGCCTAAACCGGATGGGAGCTGGCGATTTGGTAACGATTTTCGTCAGTTGAACAAAGTTACAAAATTTGACACCTACCCCATGCCACGTATAGATGAGTTGATCGACCGGCTGGGAACAGCCCGATACATGACGACTCTTGACCTCACAAAAGGGTATTGGCAAATTCCCCTGGCCAAGTCGGCCAAAGAGAAAACCGCATTTGTAACCCCAGACGGGGCGTTCCAATATAAGAGAATGCCGTTCGGGTTACAGAATGCGCCGGCCACATTCCAGCGGAAAATGGACCAGATACTGAGGCCCCATCAGAAGTATGCTGCGGCTTACCTGGATGACGTAATTGTCCATAGCACAGATTGGGCCTCACATCTGCCAAAAGTGCAAGCAGTCCTAGACTCTATCCGGGAAGCGGGGTTTACGGCTAACCCCAAGAAGTGTACCATTGGGCAGGAGGAGGCCAAATATCTTGGGTACACCATTGGCAGGGGAGTAATAAAACCCCAACTCAACAAAGTCGAGGCCATCCAGAGTTGGCCACGTCCCAACAGCAAGAAGCAGGTACGAGCCTTTCTGGGAATCGCGGGTTATTATCGGCGCTTCATTCCCCACTTTGCTTCTAAGGCTGTGCCCCTAACCAACCTGACGAAAGGGAAAGGGTCGGTCATGATTAAATGGACCCCCGAGGCTGAGGCAGCGTTCCAATTCTTGAAACAAGCCTTATGTAGCCAGCCAGTGTTGTACTCACCCGACTTCTCTAAAGACTTTGTCGTACAAAGTGATGCGTCAGATGTGGGGTTAGGAGCAGTATTGTCCCAGGTCTGGAACGGGGAAGAGCACCCAGTCTTTTACCTCAGCAGGAAGTTGAAGTCCCATGAGGTAAATTACGCCACGGTTGAAAAGGAGTGTTTAGCGGTGAAGTGGGCTCTAGATTCCCTTCGGTACTATCTGCTAGGTAGGCACTTTGACATGGTTACGGATCACGCTCCGTTAAAGTGGATGGCTCAAAACAAGGAGACAAATAGAAGAGTAAATAGGTGGTTCCTGGCCCTACAGGAATTCAACTTCACAGTAAAGCATCGCCCTGGCGTTCAAATGGGGAATGTGGATGCTTTGTCTCGAGTACATGAATGCCTGATTGCTGGTGTTCCAACCCCAAGGTTAAAACAAGAGGGGGGGTATGTGACAGCAGGAAGGTAAAGTCACCTGGTTGCATCCAGGGGGGTAGGTATATTTCTCCCAGATTCAGGCTTTATGCCGACTTATACAACTAGGGAGAGAGTTGATGAAGCCCAGCTGAGGCTAGTGGGCTCATGGATGATTCATACCTCTAGGGAGAGTGCTGGGCGTCGTGCAGGCAGGGAGTTGATGAGACCAGCTGAAGCTTGTCAGCTCGTTTAAGGCCTCTATAAAAACTCCCAGCTTCATTAGGTGTTTGCTCATGCCTGGAACCAGACCTGTGTGGACTGTCTAGGGAGAGTGAACCCCTGTGCGGTGAGACAAAGCCTGTGTGGCTATTTGTTTGGACATTTACTAAACCAGGGACTTAGGGACTAGGACAGCACCAGGCTGATCCAAGTTGTTAGTTAGGAAACCTGCATGTTTAGTCAGAGGTCAAGCTGACCAGGGTTTATTTTGTTTATGTTTCTTTTTTCTTTGCTGTGTTTTTTGTCACTGTAAATAGAGAAATAAACCGCACCTTTTTGATCTTGAAAACCACAACCTCCGTCTGCTGGGCCTGTTTTTGTGTGGGGAGCCCATCCAGGGGATCACACACACCCGCTGCCGAGCTAACCCCCTCACACTAGGTTTTGTTTTGGTATTTGCTTTGCAGGTATGGCATGGTAAGGTCTTACTGTTGTACTGTAATGTTACTTTGTTTTAATGTTAACCACCATTTGCTTAGCAGGTACGCCATTCAGTTGCAGCGCGGATCTATTTATCTTGACAGCAACAGCGTTTGCTCCCACGATACATAAAGCCGTGACTCCAACGCTGTAGGAGGTGATTTCACCACCACAGTTAAAAAAAAGAGCATATATGCCGAAGCATGGGGGCAGCAGGGGCGGAGGAGCGATTTTGCTCCTAATGCCGCGTACATACGGTCGAAATTCCGACGGAGGCCTGCCCGTGGAAAATTCCGACCGTGTGTACGCGGCATAACTTTTTTGCGGGAGGATGCCCCCATGCTTCGGCATATATATATTTTAGGCACAGGTTGCGTTAAAACATTTTTTTATTTTTTACTAGGTTTTGTTTTGGTATTTGCTTTGCAGGTATGGCATGGTAAGGTCTTACTGTTGTACTGTAATGTTACTTTGTTTTAATGTTAACCACTATTTGCTTAGCAGGTACGCCATTCAGTTGCAGCGCGGATCTATTTATCTTGACAGCAACAGCGTTTGCTCCCACGATACATAAAGCCGTGACTCCAACGCTGTAGGAGGTGATTTCACCACCACAGTTAAAAAAAAGAGCATATATGCCGAAGCATGGGGGCAGCAGGGGCGGAGGAGCGATTTTGCTCCTAATGCCGCGTATATACGGTCGAAATTCCAACGGAGGCTTGCCCGTGGAAAAGTCCGACCGTGTGTACGCGGCATAACCTTTTATGCCGCGTACATACGGTCGAAATTCCGACGAAGGCTTGACCGTGTGTACGCGGCATAACTTTTTTGCGGGAGGATGCCCCCATGCTTCGGCATATATGCCCATCATTAGAAGTGGGTGGATGAAGGGAGGTATTCTAATGGTGGGCATACCCACCAATCAATCTCTTTTTTTCGTTCAGCCAATAGGCTGTATGAAAAAAAAGATTACAATACATGTCCAACAAGGACCAGCAACGTACTGGTATGTTGCTGGACTTTGAATGTTTATACCAGAATGATGCCTGCGGGTTTAGGTATCATCTTGGTATCATTCTTTTCAGCCAGCAGCCGGCTTTCATGTAAAAGCAATTCTAGCAGATAATTAGCCTCTAGACTGCTTTTACAAGCAGTGGGAGGGAATGTCCCCCCCCCCGGATATAAAAAGCGCCATTGGGAAATTGGGAAAGCATTTTATCACACCGATCTTGGTGTGGTCAGATGCTTTGAGGGCAGAGGAAAAATCTAGGGTCTAACCCCCCAATTTTTTTCAAAAAAAGAGTACCTGTCACTACTTATTGCTATCCTAGGGGATATTTACATTCCCTGAGATAACGATAAAAAAATAAAATATGGAAGGCACAGTTTAAAAATAAAATAAAAAAGCAAAATAAATAATAAAAAAAAAAAAGCACCGCTGTCCCCCCCTGCTCTTGCGCAAAGGCGAACGCAAGCGTCGGTCTAGCGTCATATGTAAACAGCAATTGTATCATGCATGTGAGGTATCACCGCGAAGGTCAGATCGAGGGCAGTCATTTTAGCAGTAGACCTCCTCTGTAAATCTAACGTGGTAACCTGTAAAGGCTTTTAAATGCTTTTAAAAATGAATGTAGTTTGTCGCCGCTGCGCGTTTGTGCGCAATTTTAAAGCATGTCGTGTTTGGTATCCATGTACTCGGCCTATGATCATCTTTTTTATTTCATCAAACATTTGGGCAATATAGTGTTTTTTAGTGCATTAAAAATAAAAAAAGTGTGTTTTTCCCCCCAAAAAATGCGTTTGAAAAATCGCTGCGCAAATACTGTGTGGAAAAAAAAATGCAACACCCACTATTTTAATCTGTAGGGCCTTTGCTTTAAAAAAATATATAATGTTTGGGGGTTCAACATAATTTTCTTGCAAAAAAAAATTTTTTTTCATGTAAACAAAAAGTGTCAGAAAGGGCTTTGTCTTCAAGTGGTTAGAAGAGTGGATGATGTGTGACATAAGCTTCCTAATGTTGTGCATAAAATGCCAGGACAGTTCAAAACCCCCCCAAATGACCCCATTTTGTAAAGTAGACACCTCAAGCTATTTGCTGAGAGGCATGTTGAGCCCATTGAATATTTTTTTTTTTTTTTGTCCCAAGTGATTGAATAATGACCAAAAAAAAAAAAAAAATGTACAAAAAGTTGTCACTAAATTATATATTGCTCAAACATGCCATGGGCATATGTGGAATTACACCCCAAAATACATTCTGTTGCTTCTCCTGAGTACGGGGATACCACATGTGTGGGACTTTTTGGGAGCCTAGTCGCGTACGGGACCCCAAAAACCAAGCACCGCCTTCAGGATTTCTATGGGTGTAAATTTTTGATTTCACTCCTCACTGCCTATCACAGTTTCGGAGGCCATGGAATGCCCAGATGGCACAAACCCCCCCCCAAATGACCCCATTTTGGAAAGTAGACACCCCAAGCTATTTGCTGAGAGGTATGTTGAGTATTTTGCAGATCTCGCTTTTTGTCACAAAGTTTTGAAAATGTAAAAAAAGAAAAAAAAAAAAAGAAAAAAAAATGTCTTTCTTAATTTTCAAAAACAAATGAGAGCTGTAAAATACTCACCATGCCTCTCAGCAAATAGCTTGGGGTGTCTACTTTCCAAAATGGGGTCATTTGTGGGGGTTTTGGGCTATTTTGACATTTTATGGCCTTCAAAACTGTGATAGGTAGTGAGGAGTGAAATCAAAAATTTACGCCCTTAGAAATCCTGAAGGCGGTGCTTGGTTTTTGGGGCCCCGTACGTGGCTAGGCTCCTAAAAATTCCCACACATGTGGTATCCCCGTACTCAGGAGAAGCAGCAAAATGTATTTTGGGGTGCAATTCCACATATAACCATGGCATGTGTGAGCAATATATCATTTAGTGACAACTTTTTGTACATTTTTTTTTTCTTTTTGTCATTATTCAATCATTTGGGACAAAAAAAAAATATTCAATGGGGTCAACATGCCTCTCAGCAAATAGCTTGGGGTGTCTACTTTCCAAAATGGGGTCATTTGGGGGGGTTTTGTGCTATTTTGGCATTTTATGGCCTTCGAAACTGTGATAGGTAGTGAGGAGTGAAATCAAAAATTTGCGCCCTTAGAAATCCTGAAGGCGGTGCTTGGTTTCCGGGGTCCCGTACGTGGCTAGGCTCCTAAAAAGTCCCACACATGTGGTATCCCCGTACTCAGGAGAAGCAGCAGAATGTATTTTGGGGTGTAATTTCACATATGCCCATGGCATGTGTGAGCAATATATCATTTAGTGACAACTTTGTGCAAAAAAAAAAAGTTTGTCATATTCCCGCAACTTGTGGCAAAATATAAAATATTCCATGGACTGAACATGCCTCTCAGTAAATAGCTTGGGGTGTCTACTTTCCAAAATGGGGTCATTTGGGGGGGTTTTGTGCTATTTTGGCATTTTATGGCCTTCGAAACTGTGATAGGTAGTGAGGAGTGAAATCAAAAATTTGCGCCCTTAGAAATCCTGAAGGCGGTGCTTGGTTTCCGGGGTCCCGTACGTGGCTAGGCTCCTAAAAAGTCCCACACATGTGGTATCCCCGTACTCAGGAGAAGCAGCAGAATGTATTTTGGGGTGCAATTCCACATATAACCATGGCATGTGTGAGCAATATATCATTTAGTGACAACTTTTTGTAATTTTTTTTTTTTTTTTTTTTGTCATTCAATCACTTGGGACAAAAAAAATAAATATTCAATGGGCTCAACATGCCTCTCAGCAATTTCCTTGGGGTGTCTACTTTCCAAAATGGGGTCATTTGGGGGGGTTTTCTACTGCCCTGCCATTTTAGCACCTCAAGAAATGAGATAGGCAGTCATAAATTTAAAGCTGTGTAAATTTCAGAAAATGTACCCTAGTTTGTAAACGCTATAACTTTTGCGCAAACCAATAAATATACGCTTATTGACATTTTTTTTACTAAAGACATGTGGCTGAATACATTTTGGCCTAAATGTATGACTAAAATTGAGTTTATTCGATTTTTCTTATAACAAAAAGTAGAAAATATCATTTTTTTTCAAAATTTTCGGTCTTTTTCTGTTTATATCGCAAAAAATAAAAATCGCAGAGGCAATCAAATACCATTAAAAGAAAGCTCTATTTGTGGGAAGAAAAGGACGCAAATTTCATTTGGGTACAACATTGCATGTCCGCACAATTTACAGTTAAAGCAGCGCAGTGCCGAATCCCAAAAACAGGCCTTGTGGGCAAAAAAATAAGAGCAAAAAATACACACACACACACACACACACACACTTTAATTTTGCCAGCAGAAACAAAATTATGTACATTCATTTACTAGCTTCAAAAAAATTTGGACAGGATACATGGTGCTACATTTAGCAATTGGATTTTAAGGGCCCTGCTCATAGGAGCTTGCAATCTAAAATTTGACAAAACCTTAGAGTGCACACAGCTTTACTTTTAGTGTATAACGGGAAACATCACATTTTTATCTGCAAGAATATAGAAACATACTCAAGTCATTATTCTTACAAAGCATTCCAACATAATAAAAAAGACACATGTTCAAAACACCCACCCCCACCCCACAATCCACATATACATACATTGGTGACCATGTTCTGCTGGAAGCTGTATTTCTGTGTACATGATTAAGCAATGAGATCCAAGAGTAGAAGGTCAGCAGATGCTTCCAAACGATTTTGCATGGTCAGACAGGAACAATACACACACAATTTTTGATTGAAAAAATGCACAAGAATTTCAGAAAAAAACACTAGTTAGAGGTTTGTCAATCTGCACAATATCATTCCTTCTTCTCCCCCCACAAATCACAGCAAAAAACCTGGCCTTCTCAGACCAAACGATCCCTGATACTGCAGGCCTTTATATAAGAGAGGTTGTATTGTTAGCAAACTGACACCCGCCCAATAGAAGTACACGCCCAATAGAAGTACACGCCCAATAGAAGTACACGCCCACCAGTATCTTTCAATCTGTCTCTTCATGTATGTCTAAAGTGATTGCACCTGATGGCCAGGAACAAATAATACTATTTACAACTGTTAGCCCTTGGCTATGTGCATCAAATCTCCAACTACAGGCCAAAGATCCAAGTCCATTTGCATGCACATAAACAAAGCAACAGTTTTCTAAGCATGTACCTGTGTAGTGTAAACCCTACAATTTTAAATGTCCAAGTCCCTGTGTCATAGAAATCCTGTCAGCTACAGGATTCCTGGACTTCCTGATTCCGAATCTCGGGTACGTCCACGCGCGCGGGCACGCGCGCGCGCGATGGCGAGCACGTGCGCGCGCATGCGCTTAGCGGGGGCGCGCGCACGCTCCACAAAGCGCGCCAGAAGAGCTATTTAAACATGCCTGTGACAGACAGTCCCTGCTGTCTGCTCTACAGCGTGTAGTACCCAAAGAGACCTGATTCGTGTATTTACCTGTATCCGACCCGGCTTGCCTTGACCCTTCCAGTTTCCTGCCTGCCTCTGACCCCCGGCTTTGTTTGACCAATCTTCTGCCTGATCCTCCAGTACCTTGCCGTCAGCCAATACTACCGACCCGGCTTGTCCGACCAATCTCTCCAGTTGCTGTGTCCTGGTTCCAGTCCAGTCAGCCTCATCAGTTCCAGTCCAGTTGCTTGTTCCTGGTTCCAGTCCAGTTGCTGTATCCTGGTTCCAGTCCAGCCAGTCTCTTCAGTTCCAGTCCAGTTGCTGTGTTCCTGGTTCCGGTTCAGCCTGCCATACTTCCTGGGTGCCTGGATCCGTCCCAGTCTTCAGACTCTACTCTACCTTGATCCATCCTGCCAGGCACTCGTACCCCTTCTACCTCCGTGCCTCCTGTCTTCAGTACCAGGGGCCGCCGGTGGAAGCCGTAAGAGAGGCCTCCCTCTGCAGATCCGGGCTCGTCACCGTCAGGTACGTGACAGTAGCAGACAGCCATGTCTGAGCCCGGGCAGGGAGCCTCACCTATGGAGGAACTCTGTCGGCACCTGGCAGGTTTGTCTGAAGCAGTCAAGAGTCTTCAACAAGGATACACCCGCTTGGAAGAACAAGTGCGGGTCCTCACCAATCCCTCTGCCATCCAAGAGGGGCCCCACGCCTCTGCTTCCACAGCCGGAACAAGTTCCTCACCCACAGTGGTCATGCTTCCTCCTGAACCTAAGGTTCCTACACCCGAAAGATTTTCCGGGGATCGGAGCAAGTTTAGGGCCTTCCGGAATTCGTGTGAACTGTATTTTGCCCTACAGCCCCGTACCTTTTCCCTAGAGGCCACCAAGGTGGGCTTTGTGGTCTCTTTGCTCGCTGGAGACCCTCAGAGCTGGGCCCACCGTCTCTTTGAACAGAAGGATGTATCACTAAACAACCTCGCTGCTTTTTTCGATGCCCTGGCCCAGCTATACGAAGATCCCCAACTCTCAGTAACCGCAGAAGCCGCCTTGCGTTCCCTTCAACAAGGACGCAGACCAGCGGAGGACTATGTGGCAGAATTCAGGCGGTGGAGTGCGGATACCAATTGGAATGATGCCGCCCTCCTCCATCAGTTTCGCTTAGGACTTTCCGATTCCTTGAAGGACGAGCTAGCTAGAGTTGGTGTACCACAGACACTCAACCTGTTGATTGATCTAACCATCCAGATTGACCGACGTCTGAGGGAACGGAGGGCTGAGAGGACCACTGGCTTCTCCCGCCCAACCTGGATGCTTCCTCGGGCTCCTAGTCACCTGTACTCGGCTCCTGCTACACCTCCAACTCCCACATCTGACACGCCTGAACCAATGCAGCTCGGGCTCCTTCGTCCATCCCTCGCTCCTGAGGAACGCCAGCGCCGCCGAATAAATAATCTGTGCCTGTACTGCGGGGACCCCGGACATTTCGTTAGAACCTGTCCCCTGAAGCTTCGTAAGTTTCTTTCAGTTTCTTCTAACATGACTAACCTACAAGCCAAAACCACATCTCACCTTGCCCTCTCTGTTTCATTACAGCTCCCAGGAAGGACTTTGCCAGTACCCGCCATTATTGATTCCGGAGCATGCAGCTGCTTTATGGACTCAGCCTTTGCCATTAAACACCAAATTCCCCTTCGTACCAAGACCCACGGACTTCGTGTCCATCTGGCTGATGGTTCCGTCATTAAGTCCGGACCTGTGACCCAGGAGACCACTCCTATACCCGCTACCATCTTTACCACCTCTGGAACCCACCAAGAATGCTTGTGTCTGGACATCATCTCTTCCCCGTTGTTTCCCTTGATCCTTGGTATGCCTTGGTTACAAGCCCACAATCCCACTATCAACTGGACTACGGGAATAGTTGCCTTTCCTTCTTCCTATTGCCAACAGTCCTGCGGCTCATATAAACCTCCTGGGCCGGCCTCGTTACTATGCATTGACACCGAAGATGGCACCCGTCAATCCATCCCAGAAGTTTACCACGACTTTCTTGACGTATTTAGTAAACAAAAGGCAGAGACTCTACCACCCCATCGGGCCTACGATTGCCCCATCGACCTACTTCCTGGAGCAAAGATTCCGTTCGGTAGAGTCTTCCCTTTAACGGAGGTAGAGTCTTCCCTTTAACGGAGGTGGAACAAGGGGCTTTAAAAAATTATGTTGATGAGAACTTGCAAAAAGGGTTCATCCGCCCTTCCACATCCCCAGCGGGCGCAGGCATCTTTTTTGTAGAGAAAAAGGACCACACCCTTCGACCTTGTGTGGATTACCGGGAATTGAATAAAATTACAGTAAAAAATCGCTACCCTCTCCCCCTGGTACCAGAGTTATTTCAGAGACTAGGTACTGCCACCATCTTTACCAAACTTGACCTCCGCGGAGCCTACAACTTGATCCGTATCAAAGAAGGTGACGAATGGAAGACCGCCTTCCGTACCCGGTATGGACATTTTGAGTACTTGGTAATGCCATTCGGGTTGTGTAACGCCCCTGCCACTTTCCAGTATTTTATCAACGATGTTCTACGGGACTTCCTAGACCTCTTTGTTATTGTTTATCTTGATGATATCTTAATTTTTTCTTCCTCCCTTGATTCTCATCGCAGACATGTCAAAAATGTGTTGGGTCGGCTCCGCCAGCATGGCCTGTATGCGAAGGCCGAAAAATGCGAGTTCGAGCAAGAGAGTATATCATTTCTGGGGTTAATCATTTCCAGCGAGGGCATCAAGATGGATCCTCAAAAAATTACCGCAATCCTGGACTGGCCAGAACCGGTGGACAAGAAGGGAATCCTTCGCCAACTTCTACCGCAAGTTCATCAGCGGGTTTTCAGCTATTATCGCACCCATTACTCAACTCACCAAGCAAGGAACACGTTTTCACTGGTCTCCTGAAGCCCAAGAAGCTTTTGAACGCCTGAAGGCCCTATTTACCTCAGCCTCTATCTTGAAACACCCAGACTCCTCACTATCATTCGTACTTGAGGTAGACGCCTCCGAAATAGCGGTAGGAGCAATACTGTCCCAAAGACAGGGAGTCAAAGCCTTGCTCCACCCAGTAGCCTTCTTCTCCCGCAAGCTTTCTGCAGCAGAGAGGAACTACGACGTGGGGGATCGGGAGCTACTAGCGATCAAGTCTGCACTAGAAGAATGGCGGTACCTGCTGGAGGGCGCGGCTCATCCGATCCTAATATTCACTGACCACAAGAACCTGGAGTACCTGAAAGCCGCGAGAAGATTGAATCCACGACAAGCCAGGTGGGCACTCTTCTTCTCCCGGTTCTCTTTTCATGTTACTTATCGTCCTGGAGCCAAGAATATTAAGCCTGACGCCCTGTCTCGGATGTTCCATAAGTCCAAGGAGACTTCTCCGCCTGATACCATCCTTGCCCCCGGAAATTTCCTTCTTCTACAGGAGAACCTGTTCACTCAAATCAAACAAGCTTCCACCGGGCAGAGACAGTTCTCCGAGCCGGAGTTGCAGGTTAAGGATGGACTATTGTGGTACCAAGACAGAATCTACGTACCTGAGAAACTAAGAGTAACCGCATTAGAACTCTGCCACGACCACGCCCTGGCCGGGCATTTTGGCGTTGCCAAGACCACTGACCTGGTACAGCGCACCTTCTGGTGGCCTCGAGTACGTGAAGACTGTAGGAGGTTTGTAGATTCTTGTACAACTTGTACCCGAAACAAGGGTTCCAGATCCAAGGCCTGGGGACTACTAAAACCCTTACCCGTTCCAGATAGGCCCTGGAGAATGTTGTCCATCGACTTCATTGTCGAGTTACCCCCGGCCGAGAACCATTCCACCATCTTCGTTATTGTGGACCGTCTGTCCAAGATGGCACACTTCATCCCTATGAAAGGGACTCCCTCCGCTCCTGAAACCGCACAGGTATTCATCAGAGAAATAGTCAGACTCCACGGGGTACCAGCCAATATTGTTTCCGATCGCGGGGTTCAATTTACCTCTCGATTCTGGAGATCCCTTTGCAAAACCTTGAAAATCGAATTATCGTTTTCCTCTGCTTACCATCCACAGACCAACGGACAGACGGAGAGAACGAATCAGACGCTCGAGCAATACCTGCGATGCTTCTCCTCTTTTGCTCAGGACAACTGGGTTTCCCTACTTCCGTTGGCCGAGTTTGCGTATAACAATTCCATCCACTCCGCTACCTGCCAGACTCCTTTCTTTGCAAACTATGGTTTTCATCCTACTTTTCTGCCTAACTCCCTTCCTGAGTGTCCTGTACCTGCAGTCCAGGAAAAGTTAAATTTTTTCTCGGTCAATAACCAGCTTTTACAAGAGACCATGACCAAGACTCAAGAACGCAACAAGACAATTTATGACAAGAAGAGACGGGGTGAATTAGTGTTGGTACCCGGCGACCAAGTATGGCTATCTACCACAAACCTAAGAATGGCATGCCCTTCTAAAAAACTGGGCCCCAAATTTTTAGGTCCATTCCCTGTTAAGAGGAAAATTAATGAAGTAGCTTATGAATTGGAACTTCCTGACTCTCTTAGAATCCATCCAGTTTTTCATGTCTCTCTCCTAAAACCCACAGTCTCTAATCCGTTTCCAGATCGGAAGCCGGATCACCCTGATCCGATCATTATTGACGGTGAGCAGGAATTCGAAGTAGAAGCTATCATGGACTTCAGGAGAAGAAATAACCAGAACCAATTCCTAATTAAATGGAAGGGCTACGGACCCGAGGAAAACTCATGGGAACCCGAGGAGAATATCCATGCCAGGAGTTTGATACAGGCTTTCAAAAGGACTCACCCTGGAAGGTTCACCCGGCTGGGCATCCGGAGGCTGCCCCTTGGGGGGGGGCAATGTCATAGAAATCCTGTCAGCTACAGGATTCCTGGACTTCCTGATTCCGAATCTCGGGTACGTCCACGCGCGCGGGCACGCGCGCGCGATGGCGCGCACGCTCCACAAAGCGCGCCAGAAGAGCTATTTAAACATGCCTGTGACAGACAGTCCCTGCTGTCTGCTCTACAGCGTGTAGTACCCAAAGAGACCTGATTCGTGTATTTACCTGTATCCGACCCGGCTTGCCTTGACCCTTCCAGTTTCCTGCCTGCCTCTGACCCCCGGCTTTGTTTGACCAATCTTCTGCCTGATCCTCCAGTACCTTGCCGTCAGCCAATACTACCGACCCGGCTTGTCCGACCAATCTCTCCAGTTGCTGTGTCCTGGTTCCAGTCCAGTCAGCCTCATCAGTTCCAGTCCAGTTGCTTGTTCCTGGTTCCAGTCCAGTTGCTGTATCCTGGTTCCAGTCCAGCCAGTCTCTTCAGTTCCAGTCCAGTTGCTGTGTTCCTGGTTCCGGTTCAGCCTGCCATACTTCCTGGGTGCCTGGATCCGTCCCAGTCTTCAGACTCTACTCTACCTTGATCCATCCTGCCAGGCACTCGTACCCCTTCTACCTCCGTGCCTCCTGTCTTCAGTACCAGGGGCCGCCGGTGGAAGCCGTAAGAGAGGCCTCCCTCTGCAGATCCGGGCTCGTCACCGTCAGGTACGTGACACCCTGGGTATGATTAGTGCTAACAAACATTAACATCAGTCCCTGGCTCCAATGAGCTTCCAATCTAAAGTCCAAAATAAACTTTTTTACATTAGAGACTATTTTGACAGGAGACAAATAAAATGCCAGCATGTCTTAGGATTGTGGTGAGAAACCCACACATGGAAAACATATAAACTTCAACATAAGCATTAGCATGTTGGGGAATTGAACCAGCAAACCCAGTGCTGCTAGATGGAATTGCTACCCACTTAGCCACCAGGCAGCCTCACACATGTTCTCTGCATCTCTGTGGTGTGAACCAGCCCTAAGTCAATAGCCAAGTTCCGTGTCTCCAAGCAATATACAATATATTGGCCTAAGTATTGGGATGCCTGCCTTTAAACGCACATGAACTGTAATCGCATCCCAGTCTTAGTCCGTAGGGTTCAATATTGGGTTGGCCCACCCTTTGCAGCTATAACAGCTTCAACTCTTCTGGGAAGGCTGTCCACAAGGTTTAGGAGTGTGTCTATGGGAATGTTTGACCATTCTTCCAAGTGCATTTGTGAGGTCAGGCACTGATGTTGGATGAGAAGGCCTGGCCTGCAGTCTCCGCTCTAATTCATCCCCAAGGTGTTCTGTTGTGTTGAGGTCAGGACTCTGTCCAGGCCAGTCAAGTTCCTCCACCCCGAACCCACTCATCTATGTCTTTATGGACCTTGCTTTGTGCACTGGTCCAAATCATTTGGTGGAGGGGGATTATGGTGTGGGGTTGTTTTTCAGGGATTGGGCTTGGCCCCTTAGTTCCAGTGAAGGGAACTCTTAAGGCATCAGCATACTGAGACATTTTGGACAATTTCATGCTCCCAACTTTGTGGGGACAGTTTGGGATGGCCCCTTCCTGTTTCAACATGACTGCACACCAGTGCATGAAGCAAGGTCCATAAAGACATGGATGAGGGAGTTTGGGGTGGAGAAACTTGACTTGCCTGCACAGAGTCCTGACCTCAACCCGATAGAACTCCCTTTGGCTGAATTAGAGCAGAGACTGCGAGCCAGGCCTTCTCATCCAACATCAGTGCCTGGCCTCACAAATGCACTTCTGGAAGAATGATCAAACATTCCCATAGACACACTAAACCTTGTGGACAACCTTCCCAGCCTTCCCAGAAGCTGTTCTAGCTGCAAAGGGTGGGCCAAATCAAATTTTAACCCTATGGAATATGACTGGGCTGCCATTAAAGTTCATGTGTGTGTAAAGGCAGGCGTCCCAATACTTTGGGCTAAATTGTGTATCTGGCAAGATTTACAGTGGTGGTGGAACCCTCCTACACATAAATACAACATTTAGACATAGTTTTAGGACCTGGGAGATGAGACAACTTCTCTACATGAAGCAGCATGTTTGGGATTTGAACCCAGACACTAAGGGATGCTAAGCAGAAGTTCTAACCTCTAAGCCACGGATAAACACACATATAAATACTGCATTTCTTTGGACATACAGGTGATAGAATTACATTACTCAAGAGTTATTCTTCTTGATTTATTCTGTGATATTTGGTGTTTTTTTGGGGGGTGAGTTTAGAATAGTGATATTACCCTCAAATTTGGGGGAATTACATTTTGATTTCTGATGTTGGACCACATATCACATTTTCCTGGTGCCTCCATGGCAGCATACCTGTGATAGAGCTCCGCCTCGACTCTTCCTTCAGGACTAGTGAATAGCATAAATTAAAGGCATAGTCCCTCCCCCAACATTGTCCTTTTTTTCCTCATACCTTCTTGTGCTGGTGAAGAGTAGCAGTATGTCCATACCTCTGCAGTCGGCAGCGTCCGCCGGGTTTAGCCTTTCCCGTGCGCAGTCCCTGTTCTTGGGCCGCTCACAGCGCTGATAAGACTGGGAACCCCTCTGTGGATCTGTTGGGGTCATTTTGCAGAGTTTCCTCACAGGAACGCTGTCTGCTATCACATCCATGATGAATGCAGTGGAAGTCGCAAAAGGATCAGCTCCATCTTCCCAGGCTGGTGGTTTCCATTTTTTATTACAGGCATTTGTGTTTTTCCCCTTTCTTTTCCTCTCTTCCCCTCCCCTCCCCTTTCCTTTGCTTGTTAGGCGCCTTTAAAATTATTATTGTCTTACTTTTTTGTTCCTTTAAAACTGTGCAACTGGATAGGGCAGGTGTCTCTCTGTGCAACAACATTGTGGTGCTTATTTCTGGGTTCAGGGGGGGCTACAGGTGCTCTGTACGTCCTGCCAGGTAGGAGAGTGTCATGGCGCGGTGCCCTTGCCGCCGTCTGCGCATGCGCGATTCGGGAGTGATACAGAGCCGTAGTTTCTCGGCTCTCTGTACTGGGCGACGCTGGATCTTCTGCGCGTGCGCATGCATGGTCGCTTGGTTCAGTGTCGGCCATCTTGGATTCTGGAAAGAAGGCTAGATTTGCCCTTTTTTTCAATCCATTCCAAATAGTGGTTTATGGGATTAGCCCACGCACCTTGAGCCTATTTAGGTTCAGATTCAGGGATTGCTGTCAGTCTCCTCAGCTGTGCCCTGCTAGGTCTCTCTGATGCTGCTTTGTGGTAGGTACTTTTTATTTTCTCAAAAAAAAAGTTGCCGATCAAAAATGTTTATGTTTAAAAAAATAAATAAAAATGTTTATGTTTAAAAAAAAAAAAAAAGATGACGATATAAAAATGTTTGTTTAAAAAAAAAAAAAAAAAGTGACGGACAAAAACTCCTGATTCTTTTCCCTTTCTTACTATATTTCCGGAGCTGATCCTTGTGCCCAACTCCGCAATGAGTCATTCATCTCACAGCAAAGATCCTCACACTTCTATTAGGTATGTGACCAACTATACGTGAGTATAAAAAAAGTGCTCTCACTGGTCTAGCGTGAGTTCCTTACATCGTAGCCCTACCCATTCCAAGGGGTCCCGCTCATCAGGGCGTAAGTCCCATTCTTCACATCGTAGATCAAAGAGGTCAAGATCCAGAGGACATGATCGGTCCCCCTCTCCTAGGACCTATAGCAAGAGAAATGCTGGACATGTGGGGCTACACCGCTACCAGACAGAGTGGTCTGTAAGGACTGTTTTACGGACTATGCGTCCAACCGCGAGCTAGAAAATCAGCACGCTGTAGATCTGCTCAAGCGAACAATGAAGGACTCCTTCTCTGAGCTTTTGACTTTGGTCCCCGCTCAACCACTTCAGCAGATATCCCAGGTTCAGGATATAGAACCTAATCTCCCTGGTCCGTCAGCAGTCAGTACACCTCTGCCACCGTCAGGCCGACCAGCTAGAGATTCACCACCTGAAGACTCTTCAGGGGACTCTTGAGAAGAGTCAGAAACTTCTGGCTTCAGTCTCTCCTTGGTAAAGCCATTCATCCAGGCAGTCAAAGCCGCAATCGCCTGGAAAGACGCAGATTAGCCTCCCCAAGAGTCTACAAGCTACTTCCCATTCCTCAAAAGAAAACAGGTTCTTTTCCCGTTGATGGGCAAGATTAGTCAAGTCATTCAGAAGGAATGGTCAAAGACTGATAAATAAAAAAATAAAAAATAATTTATTTTTTTGGGTCGGTTCAATAAACTATATACCCCTTACCAGAGTCGAGAACGCAGTCACTAAACTCCATGCCAGTGGTAGACGCGTTGGTGGTGCGACTCGCAAAAATGGATAAAGCTATCTCCAGGCTGTCAGGAGGGAAGTCTGGTATGCTTCCACAGGACAGAAGGATGCGAAGATTCAGAGGTGGCTCCTCTAGGTTCCGCCAGTCAAACCCAAGGGATTTTAGGCAGTCGAGACAGCCCAGGGACAACAAAAGACCTTGGAAAGGTACTCGGGGATCCTTTTTGTATAGGAAGATGAAAGCCCTTCCGGCTCCACAGGAGCAGAAGCAGTCTTTTTGACGCCAGAGGAACCCAGGCACTCCCGGTGGGAGCCAGGCTAAAGTCTTTTGTCCCAGTCTGGGCCACCTGCTGCCACGACCCCTGGGTTCTGTCAACAATTCAATGGGGGCACTTTTGGAATTTATCTTACCCCCCCCCCCACCTCGGAACTCTTTCAAAGAACAGAGAACTCTTTCAAAGAACATCCTCTCCACTGAAAGCTCAAGCTCTAAAAAAACTTCATAACGTCACTCCAGCTTCAGGGGGCGGCTGTTCCAGTTCCCTTGGCAGAGCGCTTGGCAGGCTTCTACTCCCCCCTATTTCTGGTCCCAAAGAGGACAGGTGGGTGGAGGCCTGTGATAAACCTAAAGAGGTTCAGCCGGTATATCTGCCCCGAAAGCTTCAAAATGGAGTCCCTGCAGACAATTATTCAGGCAGTCCAGCCATCAGATTGGATGATTTCGGTTGATCTGCAGGATGCGTACCTACACGTGCCAATTCTACCTGCATTTCAAAAATATCTGAGATTTGCAGTGGGACGGACCCACCTACAGTTTCAAGCCCTGCCTTTCAGTCTGTGCACCTCTCCCAGGGTGTTCACCAGGATACTAATCTGCTTTGGTTCCCCTGGGGGAGAGGGGCTTGAGGATATACCAATACCTGGATGACATCCTCCTCCTAGCAAGCAATCCGGATCAGTTGGTACGTCACCGGGAAATTCTTCTACAGACCCTAAAAGAGCTAGGGTGGCTGGTGAATTCCGTCAAGAGTCAACTAACGCCAACACAGCAGATAATCTATGCGCAACGTTCTACACTCAGGAGGGGACAGTGTCATTACCACCGCCGAAGGCAAGGATTGTCATCCAGAGAATGATCAAAGTCATCCGGAGCCCATATCTGACGGCTTCACAATGCCTGAGCCTCATTGGCACAATGTCTTCCTGTATACCCATGGTTCCTTCGGCACATTGGCACTTGAGGTATTTCCAGACTGGTTTCTTGGCGCAGTAGAAGAAACGACTATCTCAGACGATCCTGCTGACGGGAAAAAATGCGCAGGAGCCTTCACTGGTGGACAGTTCTGGAAAACCTCTCCAAGCCTCATCACCTGGGCTCCCTTCCTTGGATCACAATTGCGTCCGCTTGCAAGCAGACAGGGCTGGGGAGCCCATTGCGGGCAAACCAGAATACAGGGGAGATGGTCATACACCCCCCAGGGAGTGGTATCCAACATCTTTGGAGATGAGGGGAGCCTTCTTGGCACTGACCTCTTTGGCACCCCAAATCAGAGGCCAGAGAATACTCCTACGCCTAGACAACAGGGCAGCTGTCGCTTATCTGCAGAAGCAGGGAGGCACTCGCAGCAGGTCACTCCTCAAGGAGGTAGAGCCGATCATGCTCTGGGCGGAGCAGGACCTCAGAGCAATGTATCTGCCAGACAGGTTGAACACGGAAACGGACACGTTATCCAGAAACTTCCTGGACAACAACGAGTGGGCTCTCCACCCTCATGTCTTCCTTCAGATTGCCAACATATCGGATCCCCCTCAGGTAGATCTGTTCGCCTCCCCGAAGAACGCCAAGCTGGATAGGTTCTTCTCAAGGCTGCTGCACCCACAAGCCGAGGCAGTGGATGCCCTGTCATGTCCCTGGAGGTTCACCACGGCATATGCCTTTCCTCCCAGGCCATTAATATTCAAATTCCTCCTGAGGCTCCTCAGAGAGCCAGTCCAGGTGGTGGCAGTACTTCCGTATTGCGCCTCAGTGTGGGCTCTCCAATCAAGATCCCTCCTTTCCCTCAACTTCTGTCGCAGGGCAGTCTAGTTCATCTAAACCCTCAGAAGTTGAATCTTCAAATCTGGAGGTTGAGAGGCAAAGGTTCAAATCCCTAGGGTGCTCCCCAGGAGTCATAACAACCCTTATAAAAACCAGGAAGCCTGCAACTAATGCCATATATTCAAAAATCTGGGACAAGTTCTTGTCATTTGCTTCCGGAAATGGATTTGATCCAATCCTTCCCTCTACTTCCCATGTTCTAGGATTCCTTCAGACAGGACTTGATCTGGGACTTGGTCTGAGCTCCCTCAAAGTGCAGGTAGCAGCAATCTCTGCCGCAACAAATAAGAGATGGGACGGAGGATCCTTTAGTAGTCTCTTACCTCAGAGGTGTATTGAAGATTCACCCTCCCGTCAGACGATCATTTCCTAAGTGGGATCTGTCCCTAGTCCTGGAAGTTCTATCTGACCATCCCTTTGCTCCAGTGGAACAAGTAACAATATGGAACCTGACACTAAAGACGGCTTTCCTGCTAGCCATTACATCTGGCAAAAGGATCTTGGAACTTCACTCTTTAGGGATAGGTGACGACCACATCTCCTTCTTCCCCGACAGAGTGGAACTTCGCCCCCTTCGGGGGTTCACACCAAAGGTCACTACTCCAAGCCACCTGTTGGAACCCTGGGCACTACCAGTGTTTACAGACACGGATTCAGAGTCTTGTCACGAACTGGATGTATCCAGAGTTCTCAGGGCCTACCTAGAAGCCACCTGCCCCTTCAGAAATTCTGAGAGACTTTTCATCGTACCGTTCGGTAAATACAGGGGCAAAGAAGCTTCCATCAGAACTCTGGCATCTTGGGCTGTAAAGTTAATCTAGAAGGCCTACATGGTGAAGAATATGGAGCCTCCATCCCGAGTGAATGCTCATTCTACAAGGGCAGTCTCAGCTTCCTGGGCAGCAAGGGCTAATGTTTCGTTGGAGACGGTGTGCAGGGCTGCCACCTGGTCTTCTCACCATACGTTCCTCAGACACTACCATATTGATCCAGGAGCGCTCACGACTTGGAAGGAGGGCAGTTCAGGCTGCTATGTCCTCTTCTAATTAAACATATATTGTTAAGCAATTATCCCACCCATGTCAGCTAGTTATTTATCACAGGTATGCTGCCATGGAGGCACCAGGAAAATGGAAAATTGTATCATACTTACCAGTAATTTTCCTTTCCTGGTGCCTATCCATGGCAGCATACGCTCCCACCCTCGGTATTCTATATTACAGAGAATGTTGGGGGAGGGACTATGCCTTTAATTTATGCTATTCACTAGTCCTGAAGGAGGAGTCGAGGCGGAGCTCTATCACAGGTATGCTGCCATGGATAGGCACCAGGAAAGGAAAATTACTGGTAAGTATGATACAATTTTCCGTTTTTGGGGCTCAAATTATGATTATTTAGAAATAATAAAAAGCACAAAAAAAGTGACTAATTTTAAATTTGCATCAGCAATAGTATTGATTGTGCTTTGTAAAGACACCTGTGTGAGTTTGGGTAAACATTGGTGTGAGATGGAGAGTAACTAGTGAAAGTGACAGAGAAAAATATATTTTATCAAAACATTCCACATTCTAGCTTTCTTTAAAAACAAAATATTTTAATTAGAAGCAACATTGTTGCAAAGGAAAATTTATTTCAGAGAAAGATACATTTCATCTCAACATTAACCACTTAAGCCCCGGACCATTTGGTAGCTAAAGGACCAGAGGTGAATTCAGAATTTTGCACTGCGCTGCTTTACCTGTAAATTGTGCGGAAATGCAATGTTGTACCCAAACGAAATTTGCGTCCTTTTCTTCCCACAAATAGAGCTTTCTTTTAATGGTATTTGATTGCCTCTGCGATTTTTATTTTTTGCGATATAAACGGGAAAAGACCGAAAATTTTGAAAAAAAATGATATTTTCTACTTTTTGTTATAAGAGAAATCGAACAAACTCAATTTTAGTCATACATTTAGGCCAAAATGTATTCAGCCACATGTCTTTAGTAAAAAAAATGTCAATAAGTGTATATTTATTGGTTTGCGCAAAAGTTATAGCGTTTACAAACTAGGGTACATTTTCTGGAATTTACACAGCTTTAAATTTATGACTGCCTATCTCATTTCTTGAGGTGCTAAAATGGCAGGGCAGTACAAAACCCCCCCCAAATGACCCCATTTTGGAAAGTAGACACCCCAAGGAAATTGCTGAGAGGCATGTTAAGCCCATTGAATATTTTTTTTTTGTCCCAAGTGATTGAATAATGACAAAAAAAAAAAATTACAAAAAGTTGTCACTAAATGATATATTGCTCACACATGCCATGGTTATATGTGGAATTGCACCCCAAAATACATTTTGCTGCTTCTCCTGAGTACGGGGATACCACATGTGTGGGAATTTTTAGGAGCCTAGCCACGTACGGGACCCCGGAAACCAAGCACCGCCTTCAGGATTTCTCAGGGCGCAAATTTTTGATTTCACTCCTCACTACCTATCACAGTTTCGAAGGCCATAAAATGCCAAAATAGCACAAAACCCCCCCAAATGACCCCATTTTGGAAAGTAGACACCCCAAGCTATTTGCTGAGAGGCATGGTGAGTATTTTACAGCTTTCATTTGTTTTTGAAAATTAAGAAAGAAATTTTTTTTTTTTCAATTTTCAAAACTTTGTGACAAAAAGCGAGATCTGCAAAATACTCACAATACCTCTCAGCAAATAGCTTGGGGTGTCTACTTTCCAAAATGGGGTCATTTGGGGGGGTTTTGTGCCATCTGGGCATTCCATGGCCTCCGAAACTGTGATAGGCAGTGAGAAGTGAAATCTAAAATTTACACCCTTAGAAAGCCTGAAGGCGGTGATTGGTTTTTGGGGTCCCGTACGCGGCTAGGCTCCCAAAAAGTCTCACACATGTGGTAGCCCCGTACTCAGGAGAAGCAACAGAATGTATTTTGGGGTGTAATTCCACATATGCCCATGGCATGTTTGAGCAATATATCATTTAGTGACAACTTTGTGCAAAAAAATAAATAAATAAATAAATAAATTGTCTTTTTTCCGCAACTTGTGTCAACATATAAAATATTCCATGGACTCGACATGCCTCTCAGTATATAGCTTGGGGTGTCTACTTTCCAAAATGGGGTCATTTGGGGGGGTTTTGAACTGTTCTGGCATTTTATACACAACATTAGGAAGCTTACATCCACTCTTCTAACCACTTGAAGACAAAGCCCTTTTTGACACTTTTTGTTTACATGAAAACATATTTTTTTTGCAGGAAAATTATGTTGAACCCCCAAACATTATATATATATATTTTTAAAGCAAAGGCCCTACAGAATAAAATGGTGGGTGTTGCATTTTTTTTTTCTACACAGTATTTGCGCAGCGATTTTTCAAACGCATTTTTTGGGGGAAAAAATACACTTTTTTTAATTTTAATGCACTAAAACACACTATATTGCCCAAATGTTTGATGAAATAAAAAAGATGATCTTAGGCCGAGTACATAGATACCAAACACGACATGCTTTAAAATTTCGCACAAACGCGCATTGGCGACAAACTACATACATTTTTAAAAGCCTTTAAATGCCTTTACAGGTTACCCCGTTAGATTTACAGAGAAGGTCTACTGCTAAAATTACTGCCCTCAATCTGACCTTCGCGGTGATACCTCCCATGCATGGTGCAATTGCTGTTTACATATGACGCCAGACCGATGCTTGCGTTCGCCATTGGGCAAGAGCAGGGCAGGACAGGGGTGCTTTTTTTTTTTTTATTATTAATTTTGCTTTTTTATTTTATTTTTAAATTGTTCCTTCCATATTATTTTTTTTTTATATCATTTTTATTGTTATCTCAGGGAATGTAAATATCCCCTATGATAGTAATAGGTAGTGACAGGTACTCTTTTTTTTGAAAAAACTGGGGTCTAGACCCTAGATCTTTCCTCTGCCCTCAAAGCATCTGACCACACCAAGATCGGTGTGATAAAATGCTTTCCCAATGGCGCTTTTTTTATCCGGGGGGGGGACATTCCCTCCCACTGCTTGTAAAAGCAGTCCAGAGGCTAATTAGCCACTAGGATTGCTTTTACATTAAAGCCGGCCGCTGGCTGAAAAGAATTATACCAAGATGATACCTAAACCCGCAGGCATCAATCTGGTATAACCATTCAAAGTCCAGCAACATACCAGTACGCTGCTGGTCCTTGTTGGACATGTATTGTAATCTTTTTTTTTTTCATGCAGCCAGGTGGCTGAACGAAAAAAGAGATTGATCGGTGGGTATGCCCACCATTAGAATACCGCCCTTCATCCACCCACTTCTAATGATGGGCATACATGCACCATTTATATATGCTGAAGCATGGGGGCATCCTCCCGCAAAAAAGTTATGCCGCTGTGACAGCAGGAAGGTAAAGTCACCTGGTTGCATCCAGGGGGGTAGATATATTTCGCCCAGATTCAGGCTTTACGCCGATTTGTACAACTAGGTGGAGAGTTGTATAAGGCTAGTGTGCTCATGGATGACTCATACCTCTAGGGAGAGGGCTGGGCGTCGTGCAGACAGGGAGTTGATGAGACCAGCTGAACCTTGTCAGCTCATTTAGGCCTCTATAAGAAACTCCCAGCTTCATTAGATGTTAGCTCATGCCTGGAACCAGACCTGTGTGGACTGTCTAGGGAGAGTGAACCCCTGTGCGGTGAGGCAAAGCCTGTGTGGCTATTTGTTTGGACTTTTACTAAACCAGGGACTTAGGGACTAGGACAGCACTAGGCTGATCCCAGTTGTTAGTTTAGGAAACCTGCATGTTTAGTCAGAGGTCAAACTGACCAGGATTTATTTTGTTTGTTTCTTTTTGGCTTTGCTGTGTTTTTGTCACTGTACATAGAGAAATAAACCGCACCTTTTGATTTTGAAAACCACAACCTCCGTCTGCTGGCCCTGTTTTTGTGTGGGGAGCCCAACCAGGGGGTCACACACACCCGCTACCGAGTTAACCCCCTCACAGTTGGTGGAGAACCAGTGGCAGTTTTTTTAAGCCAGCATGGAGGAGATACTGAAACAGCTGGCTCTAGCAAATGCCAATCAACAGCAGACAAATGCAGGTTTGCAAAGGAGCCTTGCAGCCCAGCAGCAAGCTCATCAACAAGCCCAGCAGCAATCTGAGGCCCGCTTCATAGACCTGTTACAGAAGCAAGAGCAGAGACTACAACAAATGGAAGCAGTAATGCAGCAACGTCCGCAGACCAGTGAGGAAAGCCGTCCCACTAATACCGCGTCCTTTGGGGTGAGTCGTTTATTGACAAAAATGACTGGAGAGGATGATCCAGAGGTATTTTTGACCACATTTGAAAGGACTGCTGAAAGAGAAAAGTGGCCTGAGGAGCAGTGGGCTGGACTGGTGGCTCCTCTGTTAACTGGTGAATCGCAGAAGGCTTACTATGACCTAGAGCCTGACCAAGCAAAAGACTATGTGATGCTAAAAGCTGAAATATTGGCAAGGCTGGGTGTCACCCTGGCTGTCCGGGCTCAGCGTGTGCATAACTGGACTTTCCAGCTTGGAAAACCCCCCAGGTCTCAAATGTATGATCTCATTCACCTGAGCAGGAAGTGGCTACAGCCAGAGACTTTGTCCGCACCGGAGATTGTGGAACGTGTTGTGATGGATCGTTTCTTGAGAGCTCTTCCTACCGCCATTCAAAAGTGGGTAAGCCACGGAGACCCAGAAACGGCCGGTAAACTTGTGGATCGTGTAGAGAGATACTTGGCTACAGAGAACCTGACGGCCTCTTCCAGAGACTCTCGGACTTTCCACCCTAAGACCAGACCATCCCCAGGGGCGGATAAGAGGATTCCAAGGGGTGAGGGTGGAGAGAGTGAGAGGGTGGGAGCTCTACCCCAAGTTTGGCGAGAACAGCCTGGGAAATCAGCGGCTCAAGAGGCCGCAAGAAGGATCGTTTGCTACCGCTGCCGGCAAGCGGGACATATTGCAGCCAATTGCCCGGTTGTGGAGGAACCCATGCAGTGTGACTTTCTGACGGGCAGACGTCAGTCGCTGTGTGCGACAGTCGCATGCACTGCCATTCGAGGAACTGAGAAACATTTATGCAAAATGTGTGTTAATGGTAGAAATGTTGTGGTATTGTTGGATTCAGGTAGCCTTGTGACCCTAATAAAGGCACGGGAAAACGTAGTGGAAATAGATGGCGAGTTAGTGAACCCAGATAATACCTGCACTTACCCATACTTCAGCGTAGAGAAGGACCTACTGTATCGGGTGGCAAAAAGGGCAGAAGAAACCGTTGAGCAGCTGGTGGTGCCCAAACCTTACAGGAAGTTGGTGTTGGAGTTGGCCCATGGGCACATTCTTGGAGGTCATCTGGGGACAGAGAAAACCCGAGAGAGGGTATTACAGAGATTCTATTGGCCTGGGGTGATGAAGGACATAGAAAATTATTGTTCCTCCTGCCCTGTGTGTCAGAGGTCGGCCCCGATGCCACATTTCCGTAGCCCGCTGGTCCCTCTACCCATCATTGAGGTCCCGTTTGAGAGAATCGCAATGGATTTGGTAGGTCCTATAATCAAGTCCGCTAGGGGGCACCAGTACATATTGGTTATAATGGACTATGCCACCCGTTATCCAGAAGCGATCCCTCTCAGATATACCTCGGCCAAAACCATAGCCAAAGAGCTATCTCTTGTTTTTAGCCGGGTGGGTATTTGTAAAGAACTGCTTACGGACCAAGGTACACCCTTTATGTCCCGGGTTATGAAAGAGCTGTGTAAATTGTTCAAAGTGACGCAATTGCGTACATCTGTGTATCACCCCCAAACCGATGGGCTGGTTGAAAGATTCAACAAAACCCTAAAACAAATGTTGAAGAAAGTGGTGGATAGAGATGGAAAGGATTGGGACTGTCTACTTCCTTATTTGATGTTTGCTATTAGGGAGGTGCCCCAATCCTCTACGGGATTCTCCCCCTTTGAGTTACTGTATGGGAGACACCCAAGAGGGCTGTTGGATATTGCCAAGGAAACTTGGGAAAGTGAGAGTTCTCCCCACAGGAGTGTGATTGAGCATGTCGCCCTGATGCAAGATCGAATTGCACAGGTAATGCCCATCGTGAAGGAACATTTGGCCCAAGCGCAGTTGGCACAGCAGAGAGTGTACAACCGTGGAGCAAAGACCCGTACCTTTTCCCCGGGGGATAGGATATTGGTACTTGTCCCTACGGTTGAAAGTAAATTCCTTGCCAAATGGCAAGGCCCCTACGAGATAATGGAAAAAGTGAGCGAAGTGAATTACAAGGTCAGACAACCAGGAAGGCGAAAGCCCGAACAGATATATCACGTTAATCTGTTGAAAACCTGGAGGGATAGAGAGTCCCTAGTCGCAGAAACTTGGTCACCAGCTCAAACTGGTTGCGTGATTCCGGAGGTTGGAATAGCAGCCACCTTGTCACAACCCCAACAACAGGAGGTTAAGGAGTTTGTGCTTCGCAACAAGGAGGTGTTCTCTGAGCTGCCGGGACAAACATCTGGGGTAGAGCATGATATTATTACCCCGCCCGGTGAAAGGGTGAAGTTAAAACCCTATCGGATCCCAGAGGCCCGACGGGAGGCAATACGGGAGGAAGTACAGAAAATGCTGAACTTAGGGGTGATAGAGGAGTCCCAAAGTGATTGGTCTAGTCCCATTGTGTTGGTGCCTAAACCGGATGGGAGCTGGCGATTTTGTAACGATTTTCGTCAGTTGAACAAAGTTACAAAATTTGACACCTACCCCATGCCACGTATAGATGAGTTGATCGACCGGCTGGGAACAGCCCGATACATGACGACTCTTGACCTCACAAAAGGGTATTGGCAAATTCCCCTGGCCAAGTCGGCCAAAGAGAAAACCGCATTTGTAACCCCAGACGGGGCGTTCCAATATAAGAGAATGCCGTTCGGGTTACAGAATGCGCCGGCCACATTCCAGCGGAAAATGGACCAGATGCTGAGGCCCCATCGGAAGTATGCTGCGGCTTACCTGGATGACGTAATTGTCCATAGCACAGATTGGGCCTCACATCTGCCAAAAGTGCAAGCAGTCCTGGACTCTGTTCGGGAAGCGGGGTTTACGGCTAACCCCAAGAAGTGTACCATTGGGCAGGAGGAGGCCAAATATCTTGGGTACACCATTGGCAGGGGAGTAATAAAACCCCAACTCAACAAAGTCGAGGCCATCCAGAGTTGGCCACGTCCCAACAGCAAGAAGCAGGTACGAGCCTTTCTGGGAATCGCGGGTTATTATCGGCGCTTCATTCCCCACTTTGCTTCTAAGGCTGTGCCCCTAACCAACCTGACGAAAGGGAAAGGGTCGGTCATGATTAAATGGACCCCCGAGGCTGAGGCAGCATTCCAATTCTTGAAACAAGCCTTATGTAGCCAGCCAGTGTTGTACTCACCCGACTTCTCTAAAGACTTTGTCGTACAACGTGATGCGTCAGATGTGGGGTTAGGAGCAGTATTGTCCCAGGTCTGGAACGGGGAAGAGCACCCAGTCATTTACCTCAGCAGGAAGTTGAAGTCCCATGAGGTAAATTACGCCACGGTTGAAAAGGAGTGTTTAGCGGTGAAGTGGGCTCTAGATTCCCTTCGGTACTATCTGCTAGGTAGGCACTTTGACATGGTTACGGATCACGCTCCGTTAAAGTGGATGGCTCAAAACAAGGAAACAAATAGAAGAGTGAATAGGTGGTTCCTGGCCCTCCAGGAATTCAACTTCACAGTAAAGCATCGCCCTGGCGTTCAAATGGGGAATGTGGATGCTTTGTCTCGAGTACATGAATGCCTGATTGCTGGTGTTCCAACCCCGAGGTTAAAACAAGAGGGGGGGGTATGTGACAGCAGGAAGGTAAAGTCACCTGGTTGCATCCAGGGGGGTAGATATATTTCGCCCAGATTCAGGCTTTACGCCGATTTGTACAACTAGGTGGAGAGTTGTATAAGGCTAGTGTGCTCATGGATGACTCATACCTCTAGGGAGAGGGCTGGGCGTCGTGCAGACAGGGAGTTGATGAGACCAGCTGAACCTTGTCAGCTCATTTAGGCCTCTATAAGAAACTCCCAGCTTCATTAGATGTTAGCTCATGCCTGGAACCAGACCTGTGTGGACTGTCTAGGGAGAGTGAACCCCTGTGCGGTGAGGCAAAGCCTGTGTGGCTATTTGTTTGGACTTTTACTAAACCAGGGACTTAGGGACTAGGACAGCACTAGGCTGATCCCAGTTGTTAGTTTAGGAAACCTGCATGTTTAGTCAGAGGTCAAACTGACCAGGATTTATTTTGTTTGTTTCTTTTTGGCTTTGCTGTGTTTTTGTCACTGTACATAGAGAAATAAACCGCACCTTTTGATTTTGAAAACCACAACCTCCGTCTGCTGGCCCTGTTTTTGTGTGGGGAGCCCAACCAGGGGGTCACACACACCCGCTACCGAGTTAACCCCCTCACACCGCACACACATGGTCGGACTTTTCCACGGGCAAGCCTCCGTCGGAATTTCGACCGTATGTACGCGGCATTAGGAGCAAAATCGCTCCTCCGCTCCTGCTGCCCCAATGCTTCGGCATATTTGCTTTTTTTTTTTTTTAACTGTGGTGGTGAAATCACCTCCTACAGCACTGGAGTCACAGGGATCAGGCCTGTCTCTGCGAACGCTGCAGTTATGTGTGTTGTGTTTTGCAAGTGACAGTGATCGATCGATACTGCACTTGGGTGGCCTGGGCTGGACGGAGGGGCAAAACGCAGGTGCTAGCATGTATCTGGGCTGATCCCGCTAACACTGCGTTTTTGGGAACCCTAAACTGCTGGGGATGCTAGTATAGATCTGATCAGATCAGATATTGATCTGTTCAGATACTATATCACTAAGGGGGGTGTATGCTTCACGCGTGGGTGTTAGCGCTACTGGCACTAACCTGACGCTGCCTGGGGTGTGACGCAGACCCTCCCTGACGCTAAAACCTAATTGATATCACCCGCCGGGCGATCAGGGGGTTAAACCTTTATTGGGTTATATATACGGCGGGTGCCCTGACACTATAAAAAGCAAAAAAACTAACCAGCGTCACCCGTAACACTTATATGATGATTACTGGTGAAAGGGTTAACTAGGGGCAATTAGGGGGTTAAAACCTTTATTAGATAATATATGGGGGTACCTGACACTATAAAAACCTGCGGCGAACCTAAAAAAAAAAATACTGGCTACCGATCTGCATCACCGACGCTAAGACAGCGATCAGAAAAATGATCGCTTAGCGACGGCGGTGCTAGGGGGTGAAAGGGTTACCTGGGGGGCGATCAAGGGGGTTAAACCTTTATTAGATAATTTATGGGGGTACCCGACGCTATAAAAACCTGCGGCGAACCTAAAAAAAAATACTGGCTACCGATCTGCATCACCGACGCTAAGACATCGATCAGAAAAATGATCGCTTAGTGACAGTGGTGATAGGGGGTGAAAGGGTTACCTGGGGGGCGATCAAGGGGGTTAAACCTTTATTAGATAATTTATGGGGGTACCCGACGCTATAAAAACCTGCGGCGAACCTAAAAAAAATTACTGGGTACCGATCTGCATCACCGACGCCAAGACAGCGATCAGAAAAATGATCGCCAAGCGACTGCGGTGCTAGGGGGTGAAAGGGTTATCTGGGGGGTGATCAAGGGGTTAAACCTTTATTAGGGGGGGTTAGGGGGCTACACTGGACCTAAAACTAAATGTAGTGACACTTTTACAGTCACAAATGTCACTGTCACTATCAGTAAATAAATGGTCACTGCAATCAGTGACACTGTGACTGGGGGGTGATCTGGGGGGGCCTGGGGGGGCGATTTATGTGCCTATGTGTGCTGGTGTTAGTGTAGTGTTAGTGCACTGACCTGTGTGTCTTCTCTTGTACGACGCTCGGTATATGTGAGCGCCGCACAGGAGATGACATCACTTCCTCCTGCTTTCTCTGTCTGTGTAAACATTACACAGACAGAGGGGGCATTTCTATTCGCCGGGAGCGATCGCGGGGGGGTGGCCGGAATCGAACGGCCGCCCCCCCATCTCGGAACGCTCCCAGACGAATTCCGACCGCTCACTGTACAGAAGGGGGGTCCGATTGGACCCCCCAACTGTACAAAGGCAATCACGTACACTCTACGTGATTGTGCCTGTCGGTGCCATTGTGCCGACGTATATATACAGTGAGCGGTCGTTAAGTGGTTAAAAGAATTTATTTGTGAAAGTTACAATTGTATCATTAGAATCAATGGCTAAAACTTGCATTGGACTAAAATAGCTCAGATTTTCACTTCCAAAACATGCTGTTTAATTAGCTCTCATTTCGGTATTTACTATAACTCTTGTGAAAAAAGTCACTTGAGTTAAAATTTGAGTTATATTAGCTCTGGGCATGCTCAGTTTCGTTTGCAAATAGTTGTCCAAAAACGGGCATTTTTTTACTTCTCAGACTTTTAAAGATATTTCAGTGTAGAAATCACTTTTTCACACAGTTGAAAAGCAGATTATCTTTAAATAATATACCGCATATTTCAGTACCATTTAGGCAATTATATCACGCTCTAAACATTATTTCCATGTGCACAACTCCAGTTTTTAGTAAGTAAGGATTTGGGCGCTATTTGGATTCTGGGAGCTATAGTAAATTCGATTTTGGTAAGTATTTTTTCTCCAGCGCTATAGTGAATACCGTTTTCGCGCTAATTAGCGCAAATTGCAGCGATTTGCACGAATTCGCTGCAATTTGCGTTAATTAGCGCGAATTTGCGGCAATTTGCGCTAATTAGCGCCTTGGCGCTATAGTAAATTACCCCCATAGCCAAAAAATAGAGATCATGAGCCCTTAACTGAGCATGTGTAGAGCAGTGTATTACTGGCTTTTAAACAGTATAGGCTCTTATTTATAATGTTTTACACAGCTGTATATCTACAAAAGGGGCCAGCGTGAAGTGATCTAGCAGGACTTCATCTAACGTTCCACTTTAAGTCTTGCAGTGCGGGCACAGCACCATTACTTAAGAGAGATTTTAGGTTTCCTGGAGTTGGGATTCAAATGTTCACTTCTGACACAACAGACATTTCATTCAGACATTTATTTTAGAAATGTTTTACATAAAAGGCCATTTATCATTTGCTTTATTCAGCAAACATCCTTAGTAGTGTAGTCTTTCAGATATCTGCAGCTTTTTACAGAGAACATAATTATCTTTTTATTGGGAGTCTTATATGTTCATTGTAAAACTAGTCATTGGTTTGGGACAATATATTTTTAGACGATCTTTGCCTGCAGGCACTTATTGTTATATAACACAAGGATAATCGATTAGCGTTCTGCATACTAATAGATACACTGGTAATTGAAGGTTGGCAGAAGGAGGATGATATTTAGTGCATTGATAAATTAAGAACTGTAAAAAGTCAAAAAGTCAGTTTCTAAATGGCAAGAGGCTGATATGAATATCTGCCGATTTCCTTCAGACATCTAGGTGCATGAAAAAACATTTCGGATCTGTTAAATACAAAACGATATACAGTGCATGGATCGTCTATCATCTAATATCTAGGTCATCTTTAATCCCAACCATTGTACCAAGGCTTTTATCTCATAACTAATGACACACTAAAATAAAGGGGGATTGATATGATCCTACAGCTACCATGGCCATGGACATACTTTTGTAACACAAGCAAAGATATCTTGCTACTTCAGTATCCAAGAAGTAATTGAAACCAGGAGGTGATCTGAAAAAAAGGGCACCAACAAGCACTATTTTTCCTTACACTGGTAAAATAACATAACCCCTGGGTTATATAAACTGCATTATAATTACCATAAACACATTGTATAGTTCTGGCAGAGTGGCTGAGGCAGCAGCATGGAAGAGAAGGATCATCATGAGAGCAAGTACTGAAGAAAGTTTCCCTTGTACTGTAATATAAAAGATTATTTAGCACTTCTATTACCCAGTATAGTCCTTGGATGGGCTGATATTCACAAGCCATCTGACACATTAGGCGTCAATTACTGTACATCAGTAAGGTTGTGGGCAGGATGTAGGGTGATGTGGCAGTCAGTGAACACACAGAGTCCAAGTCAGGCAATAAAGTTATATTATAGAAAGTTTAAACACAACTCTTTCAGGCCCGGGGGGTAGTCACACCCATCTGGAGCCACTTACGAACTGTAACAGCGCTGAACACTTGAAGATGCTGACAGCGTCTGTAACGAGGAGCAGTATGCAGGCTGACCGGTCCACACTCAAAGGGGAGGCTTCCTGAAGAGAAGTTGACATAGCCCCAACACTTTCCCTACTCCTCTGGAACCTTTCCCTACCTCTAAGCGCTGTCCCTGCTAGAAGGAGATCCTGTCCCTACGCAAGCCAGTCACATAAAGTGCACCAAACCTGGGAGCCAGAGACTTAAAAAAAATCTACCTGATCCAAGATGGCTGCTGTAGTCACCTGGGGAGCCAGCATCCAATTGGACTGCTTTGTCCTTGTGACAGCAGGAAGTCATAGAGGAACCAAGTTCCTCACAACTTCCTTCCCCTTCTGCATTGCCGCTTTGAAGGAGCACCACCTGCAGTGGGGAGTACAGACTGCACCTTCCTACAATGTAGCTTTCAGGAGAATTTCTTATTATAGAAAAGAGTTTGATCAGCAGGTTGTACAATAAATGTCCCGTGATTGTTCATCTGCCCATAGAAAAAGAAACAGGCCTTTCAAAGCACTGTATAGGAGCATCAGCCAAAGCACGTGTTAATGTTTAGTTATGTCAAGTAGTATTACGAATTGGGAGTAGATTAGCTCATTACTTTTTTGAGCAACCCTCAAAATCATGAATATTACCAGCTTTTGTCCTGTCTATGACCAACCTTGCACTCTATCTTTCAAAACTCTTCAGTGTTGCATGATAAGTATTACTTCACCCCTCAGACTACAGTCAGAAATAATTTCCTATTTTCTTTTCTTTGAATTACAGTAAAACCTTGGTTTGAGAGTAACTTGGTTGGAGAGCATTTTGTAAGACAAGCTTATTTTTTTTATATATTTTGACTTGATATACAAGCGATGTCTTGATATACAAGTAGCGTCATGTCACAACTGAGTATAAAGGAGAAAAGAGGCGCCTCTAAGTGTAGCAATATGATTACATTTAATGAAGGTACAACATTTAGCAACTCACATGGTTGATGATTAAAACAGGCACATCTAAGTATGCAGGCATCTGGGGTAAAGCTATCCACATCACTATCAACTTCATCTCTTCCACGCTGCGCTCCACGAGCGCTTCAAGCCTCACTTTCAGATCGCTCTACTGGAGGGTAGCCTTCCCGGTCAATATTGCAGACTGACAGCAGTGAGAGCGGTGCGGAGGACAGGCTATGTGGACAGCTTTACCCCGGATGGCTACTTAGATGTGCCTCTTTTAATCATCAACCATGTGAGTTGCTAAATGTTGTACCTTCATTAAACGTAACCATATTGCTACACTTAGAGGCGCCTCTCTTCTCTTTTATACTCTGTAGCTCCTGCTGGATTTTGCTTCTAATCCCCTTGTGGAGGCTGCCATTTGTGGATGGAAATTTTATGGTTACACAACCTATCACATTGCTATAATCTTTTTATATGGACTATAAACTGAAAGACCTATAAATAAATGGTTTTGAAACGTATCATCAGAATTTCCATTATTTCTTATGGGGAAATTTGCTTTTATTTACAAGTGCTTTGGATTACAAGCATGTTTCCGGAATTAATTATGCTCGTAATCCAAGGTTTTACTGTATCTGCAAAATCGATGTGCTAAGCACTATGCTGGCACTATGCAAGAAAACACGCCCTGCCCCAAAGAGATTGCAGTGTGTCAGTTGTGGAACAAAGTTGATTCTATCGCAGCATACCTATTGTTGGTCTCTCCGCCCCCAACCAACCCACGAGACTACTTTAAACTATAAAAAAAGAGCTGGCCTCCCCATAAGGCATTCTTTTTTCTGTCCTCAAGCCTGCAGGATCGCGGAATCAGCCCCTGCCACACCATCATTTGGTGCAACCATTGCAGGTTCATGCTCTCCTGTAGATGGAGTCCCATCACTTGGGCTGCTAAAGGCACCAGATAAGTATGGGTACCCCGTTTTTTCTGTGGGTCTTTCTGTGGGCTTAAGGGGACTTTGGAGCCTTGATGATCTGTCCCTATTTTCTCCGACATTTAACATGGCTCACCTTGTAGCTGCTGTGAGCGAGTGTCTCTACCATTAAAAGCCTCCAGCGGCGTTCTCCACGTGGTAAGAGCTGAGTGTTTGCAGCGCGCCTTCTGACGCCGCCCTGAGGTCTCGTGGGCGGGGTCACTATATGACGTCACCGGCGCATGCGCAGTAGCCGAATGAAGCGGACGGCGATCATATTCATACACCCAAATTGGCTCAGATAGATATATAAGCCAAGAGCTCAGTATACTGACAGCTGCCACAGAGGAAACAGCTCCAGAAAGTGGAGAGTAGCCTCATACATAAATATATTTTTCCCCTGCGTTTGCTGCCTGATATTATGAATCATGGCCAAGGTAGGTGTTTTAAAAAATAAATAAAAATGTAATTTAACAAAAAAAAGCAAGTCATCCTGCAGAGATTCTCCAGACAGAAAATCAAGAGGTCATGGAAGCTCAAAACATACTCATTCATCCTCCCCTCATGCGTCTCGCAGTTCTCAGTGGTCACCTCGTCATACCTCTAGTAGACATGAACCCCCACGCAGTTTCTCCCGTCCAGGAAATTAAGCTTGTTGGAGGTGCGGAAAACAAGCTCTCCCTGAGAAATTGGTGTGTGAGGGTTTTTTCCAAGAAGCCATGGGAGACAGAGAGAAGGACAAACAAGAATCCATAGAGACAATGAAAAAGCTAATAAAGGATTCAATTCGAGAACTAGCTTTATCCCAGGACTGAGTAATCCCATCCACTAGTGAAAGCAGTAGAGACACAAATCCACCAGCCAGAGGGAGAATCCAACTCTGAAGATGATAGGAACACAGCTGAGGAAAACGATTCAGCCTTTGATTTCGCATTGATCGAGCCTTTCATTATCGCAGTTAAAGACGCAATTCAATGAGAAGAAGACCCTGAACCCCCAACCAAGTTCAGAAAAAATCGTCAGCCTTCCCACTTATGGAAGAAATTATAACCGTTTTCACAAGCTTTACTTGCTAGCAGAATCAGATGCCCAGCTTTTTGACTCCATGCCGGCGGTGGACGCTTCGATCATGAGATTAGACAGAAACACAACTTTACCATTGGAGGACGCATTCTCTTTTAGAGACGTTCTTGATCGGAGAATCAATGCAGACCTAAGAAAAAGCCTACCAGACAGCAGGGGGAGCCTGTAAGCCAGCAGTGGCTTTGACATCAGTTTCCAGAGCCACAAGGGTTTGGTCTGATAACATCGAGTTAGCCCTCAAACAAGGTGTGGATTCAGGTGAAATCATCAAAGTGAAGCGAGTGTCAGCATGGAAAAGAGGCGCGGGTGACGTCACATCTGCTCACGTATTCCGTACGCGTTGCGTCCTAGCACTGGGCGGGACTTCATCAGCGGTACAGAACAGCGTGAATCACCCGCTATAAATATCAATGGAACGTGGAGCCGGCCAATCACAGCACAATCAACAATCGATTGTCATGGAAACCCTGCCAGCAGGGAATAAGACGGAGGCCGGTAAGGACCAAAATGAAGAAGAAAGCAAAAATCCCTTTGAAAGGGAAAAACTTTACTGCACCACTTACGTGGAGTATGTAATTTTGCTCAATTGATTATCAAATCAAGAAACAAATAAACAGTATGTGAATCGTAGCCCACGTCTCCTGCTGACACTGGAAAATACATATAAATATATACATATATGCAAAATGAGCATAATAGAAATACCACAGAAATTCATTTTAAAATTCATTTCAAAATCAGGCAAAATAAAATAAAAATTAAATAAAATAAAATAAAATATAGCAAAAATTAACGATCAGAGATAAAACAATTTAAATCAAAGTCAACATTCAAGCCAGCAGGTACTAAAACTTGTGTCTCATGTATCCACTGAGATTCCCTGCGGCTTAACTGGCGTATAAAACTACCACCTCTCCAGTGTTTGATTACTCGTTCGATGCCCCAAAATTTCAAACCTCTAGGGTTTTGATTATGCATCAATTTAAAATGTCTAGACACATTATGTGTTTTAACTCCTCTTTTAATGTTGTTCACATGCTCCCCCAGACGAACGTGAAGTGGTCTAGAGGTTCTACCAATATACTGAAGACCACATTCGCATTCCAGCATGTAAACAACGCCTATAGTGGTGCACGTAATCAACTGACCTATCTTATATGATTTTTTGGTAGCAGTGGCGAGAAAATCTTTCCTCTTTTTTATATTGCACTTAGAATGCTTGCAGGCTGTGCATCGCCCACAAGCATAAAAACCAGCGAGGAAGGAAAAAAGTCTGTTTTCAGAGTGCACTGGAGGGTCAACAACTCCTGGTGCCAGACAATCTCGCAAAGACGGAGCTTTCTTATAGATAAATGCTGGGCGTGATGGCAACAGCGGGCCCAAAACCTTGTCTTGCTTTAGTATTGACCAGTTATTTGAAACTAGTTTTTCAAATTTCTTATATTGTACGTTATAATTGAGTACCATTTTGAAATTCGAGATACTAATATTGGTTTCTCTGACTTTATCAGCTACCAATGGTCCCCTATCCAAGGAACGTACATTCTCTATCTCTTTATCTAAAGAGTCCCTATTATACCCTTTCTGTTGGAATCTGGATGACAAAATCTGTGCCTGTGTGAGAAAGTCCTCCTCCCTTGTGCAATTTCACCTAAGCCTAATAAACTGACCTTTCGGTATATTGCATAGCCACGATTTGTGGTGGCAACTATCAAGTGGTATGTATGCATTACGATCAGTAGGCTTTAGATAATTACACAGGCGGAATTGCTCACTATCCTTCCAGATTTCCAAATCTAGGAACACAATATTTTTCATACTAATATTCCAGGTTAATTTTATATTCTTGGTATTCTCATTCATTGTCCCGATAAAGTAATCAAGACTGGGACGATCCCCCTCCCAGATTAGAATGAGATCGTCTATGTACCTTTTGTAACAGACTAACTGGGGGGGACGATTCTTGAAAACCACGTCCTCCTCCCAGTGGGCCATAAAGAGGTTGGCCACACTGGGAGCAAAACGGGCTCCCATCGCAACCCCCCTTGTCTGCAAAAAGAACTGACGATTGTACCAAAAATAATTTCTAGATAAACAAAAACCCAGACTGGTCAAAAGAAAATCCTTATGTTTAGTCGGAAGATCTGAAGATGCTAAAGCCCACTGCACAGAAGACAAGGCATCCTCATGTCCTATTATAGTGTACAGTGAGCCTACATCCGCAGTGACAAGGATACTGGATGGTGAACATGTAACAGCCTCCAATAATTGAATAATGTGTTTGGTGTCCCTAAGGTAGGCTCTAGTTTCTGACACCAGGGGTTGCAGGAATGAATCTATATACTGCCCCACTCTCGAGCTAATGGAGTCAATGCCATTAACGATAGGCCTCCCCGGAGGGTTGGCACTATCCTTATGGATTTTTGGAAGGCAGTATATGATTGGTGTTCTACAGAACAAAGGATCTAAATAAAGGGCCTCCTTTTTATTAAGGACACCCATAGTTTGTCCTGATTCTACTAACAGATGAAGCTCATCTTTATATGTCAGCATGGGATCCCTATTCAAAATACGGTAAGTGTCATGATCACTCAATAATCGATCCATTTCTGCTGTATAAACAGCTTTATCTAGAATAACCAATCCACCCCCTTTATCCGCCGGACGGATAATAATTTCTTTACGTTTTTCTAGAGATTCCATCCCCTTTTTAATGTACTGTGGGTCCATCACTTTCCTTATCCTCATTTTATCTAAGTCATTAAACATCATATGTTTAAACACCTCTAAGTATTTGTTATCAACATTCAGAGGGTTAAAAGTGGACTTATTACGCAGGTTGGAGTGGACACCTTCAGCTACTCTAGTTGATTTTATGGGGTTAGCCAAAAAATATTTTTTCATATTGAGGTTTCTAACAAATTTTTGAATGTTGACATAAGTTTGAAATTTATTGAGATTTTTTGTTGGGGCAAACTTCAAACCTCTATCCAACACTCGTAACTCGTCATCATCCAAAGTGCAACTACTCAAATTAAAGATCCCTGTGCCTATTGGCAAAACATAAACATATGTTGTACCATACGGAGAGCACTAGATCTATATATATTCTTTTGCATATTATCATACCCGGACCGGAGCTCTGATCCAGTGACCTGTGGATTTCCCCCTATCGTATTGCCTTCCTGAGTTTATCTACCTTGGAATATTTGTCCCATTAAAGGGAAACATGCTTGCATGACCTGACTGACTGGTTCAGGGGTCCATGCTCTGAGGTGAGCTGCAAACCTATTTTCGGTGGTGGAGGAATATCACATAAGTCACCATTTGATAATCTTTAGGAGTCACTTCATATGTGGACACTGTCTTGGGCTTCTATCCTTGCTAAGAGAAATTCTATGGACACATTGTTTTAATAATTTATTACCGTTCTCAGTATTGTTGTTTTTTATGATTTAATTTGGGTTTTGGTTTATTTTATATTTTTTATATTTTTTATTTTCTTGCTGCACTGCACTGCTTTTTTGCCAGTTTACTTGGGGATTTGATATTTTGACCCTCAGTGTTCAGCTGCAATTCTTTCTGTGTTACTTTTATTTGCGCTGGTTGATCTGCTTTAGTACTGCTTGTTTATCAATATATCACAATTCAGCTGCATTTATGGATGTATTTCAATATCTAGAGATACGTGAGGTTAAATTAGGGGATGTATTTTCCCGAACCCCACCCAATGAACAGATTAATGATGTGGCTCATTCGTTTAAAAAAAAAAAAAAAAAAAAAAATTGGGCCATTTATTTGAGAAAAAGGTAAAAATATGGTGGGACATTGCATCTTTTAGACAGTATTTGGCTGCTAAACTGGTTCCACGCCGTTTAAGATGGGATGTCCCACCTAATGATGGGCTCCTAGATGATGAGTCGATGAAAGAGTGGGGAGAATTTTTTGTCCTAAAAGGTTTAGAATTGCTAGAATTTTTACTTTTACGTAAAGAAAGAAAAATGATAGCGATAGAATCTCAGATTCGGGACATTAAAAATCTTATAGAACCCCTCAAAGAAAGTGAAGAGTTCCTGCGGTTATCAGCTGAACTCAAAAACAAATTGTCCAAATGGGATATAGAAATCCAAAATAAGAAAAAGAAAAAATACATCCGGGATTTTGATGATTTTAATAAAGGCAATATTTTTAAATGGCAAAATGTCAACATTCCCAACCCGCTTGTCTCAGATAATGCTCCTATTCAGGACATTATTCCATCATCTGCCACCACCCCTATTAGAGATACGATTCATAGATATGATTATCCTTTAGTAGGCCCCCCGCCCCAGAGGGGAGATCAGCCATATAGAGGTAATAACCTTAGGGGAAAGAGAGGTGGTGGTAGAGGTAAAAGAGGAAATTCATCCTCTTACCAATCTCCATCTAGAAATTACCCCCACCATCAATATCAATATGAATCACCCCATGGTTGGGAGAGTCATGGATATGATCAAGTCCCCTATTCTCATAATCAAAATAGAGGCAAACCCACATTCCCACGAGGTGGTCAGGCACCTATTATAAATAGATTCACCCCCCTCCAAAATCAGGCTATAAGGGAGGGAGGGGATTTTTCAGGGGCCCAGAGTGGGCCAGGGAGGGGTCCTCCGTACAATCAATCGAACCAAGGGTCGGGGAGGGGTCCCTCATACCAACCGAACCCAGGCGATTGGTGGAGGCACCCACCTCAACAGATTCCACAAGGAAATGGTCAATCTCAAAAAAGAAAGGCCAGAGAGGAAGGAGAGGGGGAAGGAGAATACAAAAGACCAAAACCCCAATAGGCACAGGGATCTATAATTTGAGTAGTTGCACTTTGGATGATGACGAGTTACGAGTGTTGGATAGAGGTTTGAAGTTTGCCCCAACAAAAAATCTCAATAAATTTCAAACTTATGTCAACATTCAAAAATTTGTTAGAAACCTCAATATGAAAAAATATTTTTTGGCTAACCCCATAAAATCAACTAGAGTAGCTGAAGGTGTCCACTCCAACCTGCGTAATAAGTCCACTTTTAACCCTCTGAATGTTGATAACAAATACTTAGAGGTGTTTAAACATATGATGTTTAATGACTTAGATAAAATGAGGATAAGGAAAGTGATGGACCCACAGTACATTAAAAAGGGGATGGAATCTCTAGAAAAACGTAAAGAAATTATTATCCGTCCGGCGGATAAAGGGGGTGGATTGGTTATTCTAGATAAAGCTGTTTATACAGCAGAAATGGATCGATTATTGAGTGATCATGACACTTACCGTATTTTGAATAGGGATCCCATGCTGACATATAAAGATGAGCTTCATCTGTTAGTAGAATCAGGACAAACTATGGGTGTCCTTAATAAAAAGGAGGCCCTTTATTTAGATCCTTTGTTCTGTAGAACACCAATCATATACTGCCTTCCAAAAATCCATAAGGATAGTGCCAACCCTCCGGGGAGGCCTATCGTTAATGGCATTGACTCCATTAGCTCGAGAGTGGGGCAGTATATAGATTCATTCCTGCAACCCCTGGTGTCAGAAACTAGAGCCTACCTTAGGGACACCAAACACATTATTCAATTATTGGAGGCTGTTACATGTTCACCATCCAGTATCCTTGTCACTGCGGATGTAGGCTCACTGTACACTATAATAGGACATGAGGATGCCTTGTCTTCTGTGCAGTGGGCTTTAGCATCTTCAGATCTTCCGACTAAACATAAGGATTTTCTTTTGACCAGTCTGGGTTTTTGTTTATCTAGAAATTATTTTTGGTACAATCGTCAGTTCTTTTTGCAGACAAGGGGGGTTGCGATGGGAGCCCGTTTTGCTCCCAGTGTGGCCAACCTCTTTATGGCCCACTGGGAGGAGGACGTGGTTTTCAAGAATCGTCCCCCCCCCAGTTAGTCTGTTACAAAAGGTACATAGACAATCTCATTCTAATCTGGGAGGGGGATCGTCCCAGTCTTGATTACTTTATCGGGACAATGAATGAGAATACCAAGAATATAAAATTAACCTGGAATATTAGTATGAAAAATATTGTGTTCCTAGATTTGGAAATCTGGAAGGATAGTGAGCAATTCCGCCTGTGTAATTATCTAAAGCCTACTGATCGTAATGCATACATACCACTTGATAGTTGCCACCACAAATCGTGGCTATGCAATATACCGAAAGGTCAGTTTATTAGGCTTAGGCGAAATTGCACAAGGGAGGAGGACTTTCTCACACAGGCACAGATTTTGTCATCCAGATTCCAACAGAAAGGGTATAATAGGGACTCTTTAGATAAAGAGATAGAGAATGTACGTTCCTTGGATAGGGGACCATTGGTAGTTGATAAAGTCAGAGAAACCAATATTAGTATCTCGAATTTCAAAATGGTACTCAATTATAACGTACAATATAAGAAATTTGAAAAACTAGTTTCAAATAACTGGTCAATACTAAAGCAAGACAAGGTTTTGGGCCCGCTGTTGCCATCACGCCCAGCATTTATCTATAAGAAAGCTCCGTCTTTGCGAGATTGTCTGGCACCAGGAGTTGTTGACCCTCCAGTGCACTCTGAAAACAGACTTTTTTCCTTCCTCGCTGGTTTTTATGCTTGTGGGCGATGCACAGCCTGCAAGCATTCTAAGTGCAATATAAAAAAGAGGAAAGATTTTCTCGCCACTGCTACCAAAAAATCATATAAGATAGGTCAGTTGATTACGTGCACCACTATAGGCGTTGTTTACATGCTGGAATGCGAATGTGGTCTTCAGTATATTGGTAGAACCTCTAGACCACTTCACGTTCGTCTGGGGGAGCATGTGAACAACATTAAAAGAGGAGTTAAAACACATAATGTGTCTAGACATTTTAAATTGATGCATAATCAAAACCCTAGAGGTTTGAAATTTTGGGGCATCGAACGAGTAATCAAACACTGGAGAGGTGGTAGTTTTATACGCCAGTTAAGCCGCAGGGAATCTCAGTGGATACATGAGACACAAGTTTTAGTACCTGCTGGCTTGAATGTTGACTTTGATTTAAATTGTTTTATCTCGGATCGTTAATTTTTGCTATATTTTATTTTATTTTATTTTATTTTTATTTTATTTTGCCTGATTTTGAAATGAATTTTAAAATGAATTTCTGTGGTATTTCTATTATGCTCATTTTGCATATATGTATATATTTATATGTATTTTCCAGTGTCAGCAGGAGACGTGGGCTACGATTCACATACTGTTTATTTGTTTCTTGATTTGATAATCAATTGAGCAAAATTACATACTCCACGTAAGTGGTGCAGTAAAGTTTTTCCCTTTCAAAGGGATTTTTGCTTTCTTCTTCTTTTTGGTCCTTACCGGCCTCCGTCTTATTCCCTGCTGGCAGGGTTTCCATGACAATCGATTGTTGATTGTGCTGTGATTGGCCGGCTCCACGTTCCATTGATATTTATAGCGGGTGATTCACGCTGTTCCGTACCGCTGATGAAGTCCCGCCCAGTGCTAGGACGCAACGCGTACGGAATACGTGAGCAGATGTGACGTCACCCGCGCCTCTTTTCCATTTCTGACACTCGCTTCACTACATGCTGGCATTCCCATGTACTGGGGTTTATACAGTGCTATGTATGTAAGTGCATCTTTACTTTTTTAAAATAAACATATGTTGTACCATACGGAGAGCACTAGATCTATATATATTCTTTTGCATATTATCATACCCGGACCGGAGCTCTTATCCAGTGACCTGTGGATTTCCCCCTATCGTATTGCCTTCCTGAGTTTATCTACCTTGGAATATTTGTCCCATTAAAGGGAAACATGCTTGCATGACCTGACTGACTGGTTCAGGGGTCCATGCTCTGAGGTGAGCTGCAAACCTATTTTCGGTGGTGGAGGAATATCACATAAGTCACCATTTGATAATCTTTAGGAGTCACTTCATATGTGGACACTGTCTTGGGCTTCTATCCTTGCTAAGAGAAATTCTATGGACACATTGTTTTAATAATTTATTACCGTTCTCAGTATTGTTGTTTTTTATGATTTAATTTGGGTTTTGGTTTATTTTATATTTTTTATATTTTTTATTTTCTTGCTGCGCTGCACTGCTTTTTTGCCAGTTTACTTGGGGATTTGATATTTTGACCCTCAGTGTTCAGCTGCAATTCTTTCTGTGTTACTTTTATTTGCGCTGGTTGATCTGCTTTAGTACGAAATCATCAAAGCCCTCAATGAGTTAAAACTGGCCTCAGATTTTATGGCGGAAGCAGCTATAGATACTCTGAAATGCTCTGCCAGAGACATGTTGTATTCCATCACTGCCAAGAGGGCACTGTGGCTAAAGCTGTGGTCAGCAGATGCATCGTCCAAGCAGACTTGGTGTCGCATACCATGCGACGATAAAGCTCTTTTTGGCGAGAAGCTGAATACGGCGATTAACAGAGTGACAGGGGGGAATAGTGGCCTGCTTCCCCAGGATAGGAACAGGAGGAAAAGGTTTGCAGCACGGCCGACGAGTTAAACAAAAAACGAAGGATTCCAGAGCATATCGTCCAGGAAGAGAATACAGGAGAGGCTGGAAAGGCTCTCAGGCTACCTTTCTCAAAATGGGGAAGCAAAAGACCACATCGGCAGGAGAGAATCAGAAGTCTTTTTGACTCCTTGCCCATCCAAGTTGGTCCAGTGGGGGCCTGACTCAGGTCGTTTGCTCAGGTTTGGGTAGAGAATTGTCTGGATCAGTGGGTCACTTCCACGGTCCTTCAAGGCCATTTTTGGAAGTTCAGTCACCGGTAGTGATGAGCCGAACACCCCCGGGTTCGGTTCGCACCAGAACCCGCGAACGGACCGAAAGTTCGCTGCGAACATTAGAACCCTATTAAATACAATGGATGCGAACGTTCGGATTCTAAAGTGCTAATTATAACGACTATTATCCATGTTATTGTCCGAAACAGAGTTTGGGAACCCGGCTTCTGCACCAGGGGACATGTATCAATGCAAAAAGAAGTTTTAAAACCGGACGTTTTCCGGGAGCAGTCATTTTAATGATGCATAAAGTGAAAAAAAAAGAGTCAAATATTCCTTTAAATATTGTACCTGGGGGGTGTCTAAAGTATGCCTGTGAAGTGCCACGTGTTTCCTGTGTTTAGAACTGTCCCTGCACAAAATAACATTTCTAAAGGGAAAAAAGTCATTTAAAACTGCTTGCGGCTTTAATGCAATGTCTGGTCCCGGTAATATGGATGAAAATCTTTAGGAAAAATGGCATAGCTACCCCATCAACCCCCCCCCTACCCCAGCTAATTACCAGCCCCTTTGGGTCTTGTATGGATATTAAGGGGAACCCCGCACACAAAATAAAAAAGGACCTATATACTCTGAACAGCCGTATACAGGCGGTGCATACAAGACAGGGACTGTAGGTTTGTTCTTATGTAGAATCTGTTTATAATTTTGAACAGCTGCATTGTTTAAGTGGAGCTCCATGGCAAATTCCTTTTTTTTAGTTTTTTGTAAAACATAGGGAACGGTTATCACCCCTGTCACATTTTTTTTGCTGTCTGTGCCCCTGTTCAGAACATTTCACCTCACTTTGCGTCCCAATGACAACTGTTTTTGAAATGTGGTGTTTTTATTGAAACAAGGATTGGTGATAAAGCATCAGTAGAGAGGAGACACCTTTCTCCCATATTAATTCTTACAGGAGAGAATTTTCCTTCCAAGGGGTAGATTTCCTCTCACTTCCTGTTGTCTTCTTCCGTTTGCAAGTAGTAGTAGTTTGTAAGTTGGATGTTTGAAAGTAGGGACCTTCCGTATATACTCTGCAGAAATTGGCCCCTTAGGTGTTGGTGTTGGCACAACTCTGAAAGCACTCACAGTTATTCTTGGTGGGTGCTGGAACGCCCTTCTGTCAAGTATAATATCAGGAATTGTAATAACATATAATTGTTGATCAGTGGTAGTAAAAATTGGCCCTTTGATGGTGGTGCTGGTGCCCCAACACTGTAAGGCCTGACAGTTACTCTTGGTGGGCGCAGCAATGGTCCCTGCTGTGAATTATTAGATCAATAATTATAATTGCATGCCCCTGTTGAACAGGGGCTGAAAAATTGGGCCTTTGGTGGTGGTGATGGTGGTGCTGGTGCCACAACACTGTAAGGCCTGACAGTTACTCTTGGTGGGCGCAGCAATGCTCCCTGCTGTGAATTATTAGATCAATAATTATAATTGCATGCCCCTGTTGAACAGGGGCTGAAAAATTGGGCCTTTGGTGGTGGTGGTGGTGGTGATGGTGGTGCTGGTGCCACAACACTGTAAGGCCTGACAGTTACTCTTGGTGGGCGCAGCAATGCTCCCTGCTGTGAATTATTAGATCAATAATTATAATTGCATGCCCCTGTTGAACAGGGGCTGAAAAATTGGGCCTTTGGTGGTGGTGGTGATGGTGGTGCTGGTGCCACAACACTGTAAGGCCTGACAGTTACTCTTGGTGGGCGCAGCAATGCTCCCTGCTGTGAATTATTAGATCAATAATTATAATTGCATGCCCCTGTTGAACAGGGGCTGAAAAATTGGGCCTTAGGCACTGGTGGCACAACACTGCAATCCCTCACAGATACTGTACTTGGAGCACAGCAATGAGGCCTGTTGCAAAGTATTGCATCAAAAATTTTAATTACACGCCCCTGTTAAACAGGGGCTGAAAAATTGGGCCTTAGCCACTGGTGGCGTCACCCATAAACCAAAATGATCTTCCAAGCTATCATCGTTAATCGTATCATTAAGGAGGAGGAGGAGGATAGCCAGTCAACATAACAGCACAGGCACTCAGCATCAGCATCAGTCTTGAAGGGATGTGACATTTTAAAATCAATTAGTCTGTTATATCAGCATCTGGTGTGTGGTAGCTGGTGGTGATCCAAGACTGGTTCATCTTGATGAAAGTCAGTCGATCAACCGAGTCGGTGGACAGGCGCACCCTGTGATCCGTGACAAATCCTCCAGCAGCACTGAATGTGCGTTCTGAAAGAACGCTGGATGCAGGACAGGCCAGTAGCTCAATTGCATACTGTGCAAGCTCTGGCCAGTGATCCATCCTCAAGACCCAGTAAGCCAGAGGATTTTCGGTAGGGAAGGTGTCCAAGTCTGACCTTGCCCCTAGGTATTCCTGCACCATGTATATCAGACGCTGGCGATGGTCGCTGGAACCGATCATACTTTGGGGCTGCGGACTAAAGAATTGTCTGAACGCTTCGGTCAGACGGCCACCTTCCCCACCGCTCCTTCTTTGACTGGCCGAAGCCTCAGCAACTCGTTGTCCAGGACCAGGAGTTTGTAACCTCCCAGTCTCTGGGAACGCGTTGCACAGACCTTTCTGCAAGGCCTCCCGGAGTTGTCTCATCCTCTGCTCCCTCTGCGACGGTACGATAAGGTCCGCAACCTTACCCTTGTACCGTGGATCAAGGAGAGTGGCCAGCCAGTAATGGTCCCTCTCCTTGATCCGAAGAATACGAGGATCCTTCCGCAGACTTTGCAGGATCAGGGAGGCCATGCAGCGTAGGTTAGCTGAGGCATTCAGTCCGGAGTCCTCTGGGTCACTAAGGACGACATGATCCGCAGCCACCTCCTCCCAGCCACGTACAAGTCCACTGGTTTCTTGGGACTGTAAATCATCCCTAAAAGACTGCTGCTGATGATGCTGAGTGCCAGCCTCCACCTCCATGCTGACACAATCCTCCTCCTCCTCCTCCTCCTCCTCCTCCTCTTCCTGTGCGATGGGTGGGACAGAAGGAACACTGTCTGGGTAAAGGGGGCCTTGAGAGGCAAGGAAGTCCTCCTCTTCCTGCCTCTGTTCTGCCTCAAGTGCCCTGTCCATTATTCCACGCAGCGTGTGCTCCAACAGGTGGACAAGAGGTACAGTGTCACTGATGCATGCACTGTCACTGCTCACCATCCTCGTGGCCTCCTCAAATGGTGCCAGGACAGTGCATGCATCCCTGATCATGCCCCACTGGCGTGGTGAAAAAAACCCGAGCTCCCCTGACCCTGTCCTGGTGCCGTAGTCGCACAGGTACTCATTGATGGCCCTCTGCTGCGTGTGCAGCCGCTGCAGCATGGCCAACGTTGAGTTCCACCTGGTGGGCATGTCACATATAAGGCGGTTCTTGGGCAGGTTCAACTCCTTTTGAAGCTCAGCCAGGCGAGCACTGGCATTATAAGATCTGCGGAAATGCACACAGACTTTCCTGGCCTGCCTCAGGACATCCTGTAAGCCCGGGTACCTGCCCAAGAACCGCTGCACCACCAGGTTAAGGACGTGAGCCATACAGGGCACATGGGTCAGTTGTCCCTGTCGGAGGGCGGAGAGGAGGCTGGTGCCATTGTCGCAAACCACCATTCCTGGCTTAAGCTGGCGTGGCGTCAACCACCTCTCGGCCTGCCCCTGCACAGCAGACAGGACCTCTGCCCCAGTGTGGCTCCTGTCCCCCAAACACACCAGCGCAAGCACGGCATGGCATCTTTTTGCCTGCGTACTTGCGTAGCCCCTTGAACGCCTACGGAGCACCGCTGGTTCCAAGGACAAACCACAGGAAGAGGCCATGGAGGAAGAAGAAGAGGAGGGGGTGGAGGAGAGAGGTGTGTCACAACCAGTAGTAGCATTTTGGAGACGTGGCGGTGGAACAACCTCCAACACTACTGCACCTTGTCCTGCATCCTTCCCAGCTGCCAAAAGAGTGACCCAATGGGCCGTGAAAGAAAGGTAACGTCCCTGTCCATGCCTGCTGGACCATGAGTCAGCGGTAATATGCACCTTACCGCTGACCGCCCTGTCCAGCGAGGCCAAGACATTGCCTTCCACATGCCTGTAGAGAGCCGGAATAGCCTTCCGTGCGAAAAAGTGTCGTTTGGGAACCTGCCACTGAGGAACCGCACATTGCACAAACTCACGGAAGGGGGCCGAGTCTACCAACTGAAAAGGCAGCAGTTGAAGTGCTAGCAATTTAGCCAAGCTAGCATTCAACCGCTGGGCATGTGGATGGCTGGGAGTGAACTTCTTTCGACGGTCCAGCAGCTGAGGCAGGGAAATTTGCCTGCTAGAATCGGACGTTGGTGTACTGCTAGCAGAGTGCCCGCAAATACTTGCCTGTGACACACCTAATTCTACACCTTCATTCCTTTCAGAGCAGGTTTCAGAGAGGAGTGAAGGTATAGTGGGGTTGGAGATCCCAGCTGATGCGGTGCAAGAAGAGGTCAGCTTTGTTCTTTGGTGTGGGTCTTTAAGGTAGGCTTGCCAACGAGCTGCATGGCAGGTCAACATATGTCTGATCAAGCATGTGGTGCCCAAGCGGCTGATGTTTTGGCCACGCGATATACGCTTGAGACATATGTTGCAAACAGCAGCTGTGCGATCTGATGCACTCGCCTCAAAAAAGGCCCACACCAAAGAACTTTTTGCATGACGGGCAGAGGCAGCGCCCTGCACAGGCGGAGCTCTGCGGTGTGATTCCGTCGGTGTGCTGCCCATACGCTGGCCACTCAAGGGCATCCTGCCTCGTTGGAGATGTGCCTCCTCCTCATCCTCCTCCTCCTCCTCTCTCCTATTAGGCACCCACGTGGAGTCAGTGACCTCATCATCCCCTCCCTCCTCATCACTGGAGCCAATCTGGCAATATGCTGCAGCTGCTGGAGCATGACTGCCAGATTGGTGTCCTTCTTGAGCATCCCCTCTCTCTGCTCTCACGCTGCTGCCTTCCTCTAGCTGGGTATCATCATCAGATCCTTCCAAACGCTGGGCATCCTCCTGGAGCATGTACCCAACACTGTGCTCAAACAGTTCGGGGGACTCCTCAGGAGGAGGGCATGGTGGGTCTAGGGAAGGATTGACTAATGAAGATAATGATACCAGAGAAGAGGACGCTTTGGCAGCTGCTTTGCCAGTACCCTGAGCCTGGGTGAGAGAGGATGAGGAGGATGAGGTGGGCTTGGTCATCCACTCTACCAAGTCTTCGGCATGATGTGGCTCAACATGTCCAGCTGCCGAAAACAAGGACAAGCGTGTCATATGGCCATGTGCTGATGACAATGCACCGTGTACACGACCAGCACTGTTGCCCCCAGACACAGAGCCTGCTTGCCCTCTTTTTTTGCCTCCTGACTGTCTGCCTCTCCTTGGTTGCCTTCCAGACATTTTAATGGATGGCCTGCAGGGAGATGGGAAAAACAGTAATAAGGGCTACCTTCAGGTGTATACTGTGCAGGAGGCTTAGCAACAATGACACTGACACTGTCCCCTGCCTATCCTTCTCTGTCCCTAAACACAAGGATTGAAAATATGGTTCAGCAAAATAGTTTTAGAACAGAATAGCACACTGACACTTTCCCTCACTGTACCTCTCTGTCCCTCAACTCAAGGATTGAAAATATGGAACAGCAAATTTGGTTTAGAACAGAACAGCACACTGTCAGTTTCACTCACTGTACCTCTCTGTCCCTCAACTCAAGGATTGAAAATATGGTTCAGCAAAATAGTTTTAGAACAGAATAGCACACTGACACTTTCCCTCACTGTACCTCTCTGTCCCTCAACTCAAGGATTGAAAATATGGAACAGCAAATTTGGTTTAGAACAGAACAGCACACTGTCAGTTTCACTCACTGTACCTCTCTGTCCCTCAACTCAAGGATTGAAAATATGGTTCAGCAAAATAATTTTAGAACAGAATAGCACACTGACACTTTCCCTCACTGTACCTCTCTGTCCCTCAACTCAAGGATTGAAAATATGGAACAGCAAATTTGGTTTAGAACAGAACAGCACACTGTCAGTTTCACTCACTGTACCTCTCTGTCCCTCAACTCAAGGATTGAAAATATGGAACAGCAAATTTGGTTTAGAACAGAACAGCACACTGTCAGTTTCACTCACTGTACCTCTCTGTCCCTCAACTCAAGGATTGAAAATATGGTTCAGCAAAATAATTTTAGAACAGAATAGCACACTGACACTTTCCCTCACTGTACCTCTCTGTCCCTCAACTCAAGGATTGAAAATATGGAACAGCAAATTTGGTTTAGAACAGAACAGCACACTGTCAGTTTCACTCACTTTACCTCTCTGTCCCTCAACTCAAGGATTGAAAATATGGTTCAGCAAAATAGTTTTAGAACAGAATAGCACACTGACACTTTCCCTCACTGTACCTCTCTGTCCCTCAACTCAAGGATTGAAAATATGGAACAGCAAATTTGGTTTAGAACAGAACAGCACACTGTCAGTTTCACTCACTTTACCTCTCTGTCCCTCAACTCAAGGATTGAAAATATGGTTCAGCAAAATAGTTTTAGAACAGAATAGCACACTGACACTTTCCCTCACTGTACCTCTCTGTCCCTCAACTCAAGGATTGAAAATATGGAACAGCAAATTTGGTTTAGAACAGAACAGCACACTGTCAGTTTCACTCACTGTACCTCTCTGTCCCTCAACTCAAGGATTGAAAATATGGTTCAGCAAAATAGTTTTAGAACAGAATAGCACACTGACACTTTCCCTCACTGTCCTACTCTGTCCCTCCCTACAAACAAGATTTAGCACAGAATAGCACACTGATAATTTCTACGAGTGTCCTTCCCTGTCCCTAAACTCAAGGATTGAAAATATGGAACAGCAAAATTGGTTTCGAACAGAATAGCACACTGACACTTTCCCTCACTGTACCTCTCTGTCCCTACAAACAAGATTTAGCACAAAATAGCACACTGGCACTTTCCCTCACTGTACCTCTCTGTCCCTACAAACAAGATTTAGCACAAAATAGCACACTGACACTTTCCCTCACTGTACCTCTCTGTCCCTAAACTCAAGGATTGAAAATATGGTTCAGCAAGATTGGTTTAGAACAGAATAGCACACTGACACTTTCCCTCACTGTACCTCTCTGTCCCTACAAACAAGGATTAGCACAGAATAGCACACTGTCACTGACACTCTCCCTACCTATCCTTATCTGTCCCTAAACACAAGGAATCCAGGATTATGTAAAGGAAAAATAATGACACTGTCCCTGCCTATGCTTCTCTTTCCCTACTCCGGCTCGGAACACACTACACAAGGCCGCCGCGCTGGCGGCCTTTTATAGTGTGGGGCGTGTACTAAACCCCCTCAGCAATAATTGGCCACAGGCATCCTGCCTGTGGCCAATCATTGCTCTCCTCGCTGCCGGCGCTGTGATTGGCCAAGCATGCGGGGTCACAGTGCATGCTTGGCCAATCACAGTGCCTGGATGACACTGCGATGGCGTAGTGCATTGTGGGCCGTTCGCGTCACTCGAATTTGGCGCGAACGGCCCAAATAGTTCGATCTTCGTCGAACGATCGAACAGCCGATGTTCGAGTCGAACGTATGTTCGAGTCGAACGTATGTTCGACTCGAACACGAAGCTCAGCCCTAGTCACCGGCCTCCACGTTATTCCTTCCTACCCGTCAAAATCCCAAGCTCCAAAGGAAAGAGGGAGATCTTATTCCAGTATGTCCAAATGCTACTGCATCAACAAGCAGTAGTACTAGTCCCAGATTCTGAGAAATTTTCAGGATTCTATTCCCCAGTCTTTTTAGTACCCAAAAGGTCAGGAGGATGGAGACCAGTGTTGGATCTGAAACAGTTAAACAAACTCAAATTCCTGGAACACTTCAAGATGGAGTCCCTAAATACGTGATATTGTTGGTACAGCCAGGGGATTGGATGGTCTCCATAGATCTCCAAGATGCGTACCCTCACATACATGTTCATCAAAATTTCCAATCTTTTCTGCGGTTTAAAGTAGGCAAACTTCACCTCCAGTTTTAAAGCCTTCCTTTCAGTATCTTAACAGCACCCAGGACCTTTACAAAGGTATTAGTGGCAATTCTGTCTCCCCTCTGAGAGAAAGGGATACGGGTCCTACAATATCTGGACGACATATTGATTCTTTCAGCACAGGAAAATTCCAAAAACACACTTACAAGAAGTGGTAAGCACATTGACCAGATTTGGGTGGCTGATCAACTATTCAAAAAGTCAACTCATCCCTACTTAAAGGATGACATACCTGGGGGCGTTATTCAACACCCCAGAGAGAGCGATGTCGCTTCCGCCGGAACCGATCCCTATGCTATTAGGGATAGTGAAGAGGGCAATGGCAAGCAGGTCCATGGCAGCATCGGACTGCCTAAATCTCCTGGGATCCCTTTCTTCATGCGTTCCGATGGTGAGGTGGGCCAGGTGGCATCCACGGGGATTCCAACTGGGGTTTCTATAGCAGTGGAGAAAGAAGCACCTAGACCAAGAGATACTGATCACACTAACAGTGAAGTCCAGTCTCTGGTGGTGGATGAGACCATCCAACCTTCTAGATCACTGTTTCCTTGGCCCATCTCATGGACCACTCTTACGTCAGACACAAGCCGGTTAAGTTGGGGTGCGCACTACTAAGATCAGTTAGTGTAAGGAAGATGGCAATTCAACACAGAGGCCGTAGTGTCAAACATCTTGGAACTGAGGGCAGCATGGATGGCAATATCACACCTAGCTCCTCTTCTCAGAGGCAAATCCATCCTGCTGCAGATGGACAACAAGGCGGCAGTAACCTACGTTCAGAATCAAGGGGGGACGCACAGCAAATCCCTATCCAACGAGGTAGCCCGATCTTAACATGGGCCGAGAAAAATCTAACCAATCTCTGGGCTTCCTATATATATTGAGCAGCCAATCCCAGACAACATCTTTTGATGACGAAACGCGTAGGTGTGGCTTGCAGATCTGACGTCATCACGCCTCTCCATACAGAGATACACGAGACACGGAGCATTTCCAGCAGCAGAAGCCTTGAGGAGACGCCGCGCTCCTATATGACCATTGATCGCGCAATTTTACCAGCTTTCCTGTAAGTGAATCACTTTTTGGTACATTAAATCTTTATCTACAGTATTACGCTATGGAGCTTTTTTTGCTTTTATCCCTTTGAGACATCAGTGTTGTTACACCTCCGCTACCCAGCCATCTACAGTGGGTCTATAGGGAGACCTAAAACCCCTGTGCCTAGATTGACCGCCGTGATAGCAGTCATTGAAATAGGGTAAGGAGACTACATTACCTTTCTTGGGTGCTCCAGCGGTGGATGGAATTCATTTGTCACTAATCCTCCTTTCTTGCACCACTATAGAATGGTCCCATAAGGATTGATCACTTATTTTAGGATTCATCTGTTAGCTTTCATCTGCTGCTATTTGGGACTATTTTTCTTCACTTCTTATCCCCTTGTTTGTTTGTTTTTGTCACAGATAAGAACCATTCTATGGGACTGTTTTTATGTTGTTTTTCATCATATGCGATTCAATTATATGTGATGGTGTGATACACATATATTTTGCAGTCACTAATTTATTTGGAGTTTTAGTTTGAAGGCATTCACATTAGCCTTTTCACATGTGTTTTTTATTTGCATATGTTTTTCATTTATTCCTTTGTCAGGATCTTACTCAATCACTTAGCGCTGTATCTTATTCTTCACACATTTTTTGAGTTTTGTATCTAAATTTTTGGTACTGGCGGCTTTGTATTCACTTTCACAGTGAAGTTCGCCATCTATTATCTAGGGCAGGGTTTGCCTTATTTGGGTTTTTCTAGCTCTTCCTATATTCCAGCTCCCGAAAATCAGTTAGCAGGTCACCTCTCAAGAAGGTTCAGCAACAACAATGAGTGGTCTCTGAATCCAAATGTCTTTCATTGGATATGTCAACAATGGGGTACCCCCCAACTAGATCTTTTTGCTTCTCCACGGAACACGAAGACACCTCAGTTTTTCACGAGGTTCACATCCCCGAGGTCAGCAGGAGTAGATGCCCTAGTCCAACCTTGGGACTTTCAGATGGAATATGGATTTCCTCCGATCCCTCTGATTCTGAGGTTCCTCCAGAGCCTAACGGAAGAGAAGGTCACCATTTTGGCAGTCATTCCATACTGGCCAAAAAGACTGTGGTTTACGCTTCTAACCAAACTGGCTCTTTGCAAACCGTTACTCCTTCCAAGCACAGACAACCTGCTGTCTCAAGAGAGCTTCATCCATCCACATCCAGAGATTCTGGTTTTGAGGGCTTTGAAATTGAGCGGAAAAGGTTGGGGGACTTAGGGTGTTCCCACAAAGTTATCCAAACATTATTACAAGCAAGGAAGTCATCCACCAATGCCACCTACTACAGGATATGGAAAAAATTCACGGAGTTGGCAGAAGACCCAGGGGTTCAGAATGTAATACTTGTCTTACAAAATGGATTAGATCTAGGGTTGGGACTCGATACCCTAAAAGTACAGGTGTCAGCATTGTCAGCCCTAACAGACACACAGACACAGACTAACAGACACACGGTGGGCATTGAATCCCCTCATAGAACGTTTTTTAACCAGAGCATTTTTTGCAATACAGCACTGCGTCGCTTTAACTGACAATTACGCGACGTTGCACCCAAACAAAATTGACGTCCTTTTTTCCTGTGAATAGAGCTTTCTTTTGGCGGTATTTGATCACCTCTGCAGTTTTAATTTTTTGTGCTACAACCAAAAAAAGAATGACAGTTTTGAAAAAAAAGCAATATTTTTTACTTTTTGCTATAATAAATATGCCCCAAAAATATATAAAAAAACCAATTTCTTCCACAGTTTAGACCAATATGTATTCTTCTACATATTTTTGGTAAAAAAAAATCACAAGGATAAATTGATTGGTTTGCGCAAAAGTTAGAGTGTCTACATAATAGGGGAGAGATTTATGGCATTTTTATTCTTTTTTTTTTTCTCAAACAAAGTTTTTATTGGAACATAAACAAAGAAAAACAGTACAGTGTACAAAAAAGTATCAGCAACTATCTGCAAGCAATTTACAAAAATATACCGACAACCGTCACAGATTCCGGACCCAGAATCTGGGTCAGCACAAACTTCGCTCAGTATTCTTCTGCAAAGGATACAAGTTACTGTTAGCCCCAAGCGCCTTTCACACATAGCACATCTAGTAAGTCTGCCCCCTGCGCCAATGTAGATATATCAATTGCCCCCCCTCCCAGCCCCAACTCCCTCACAATAGAACAAATTAAAGCAACAGCCTATCTAACACCAGGTCTACAGGAGAGAGACCAGGAGTATCCAGCCAGGGTGACCATAGTTTGTTAAATTTTCCTGGCGTCCCCTATGTTGATAGATATACTTTTCTAACCGAAGCGTGTCTCCCATTTGAGCCAACCACTCCTTCAGCGTTGGAGGGTCAATCGCCCTCCAGTGCCGAAGGATCAATCTGCGGGCTTGAAACAAAGCTCTGGCAATGGCCTGCTTCTGATTGTCCTCAGCGAGGATGTGATCCACAATCCCCAACAGACAGGGCTTTGGATCCAGCGGCACCGTGACCTGAAAGGCTCTATTTATCATGAATATGACCTCTGTCCAGAACCTATGCAACTTGGGGCAACGCCATAGCAGATGTATGAGATCTCCATGCTCTCTCAGACATCTAGGGCAGTGTGAGTCTGGCCTCCCCCCATTTTAAACAGTCTACCTGGGGTATAGTGAACTCTTAGGACAATGTATAACTGGGATAAACGTTGGGCCACGTTGAGGGAGCACAGCTGTACTGCCTGCAGTGCCTCCTCCCACTGTTCATCCTCGAAGGTGCCCACATCCCTCTCCCACTTGCTCGCCACCCCCAGAGGGAAGCTCTCCAGGTGGGTGTGGAGAAGCATGGAGAAGCATCTGGATATGAAGCCCCTAAACTGCGTTACCTCTGCCATGTAGCGGAAAACAGGGGTCGGACAAAGAACCAACAGAACCCCACCAGACTGCACCGCAACTGCATGACGCAGCTGCATGTAGTAAAAAAGCATTCATTGGGGAGGCAAAACTGTTCCCTCAAGGCAGAAAAAGGACGCAGCTTCCCATCAGCAACAATGTGCTTCAGGAGCGTGATCCCATGTCTCCTCCGCCGCCCCCCACCCCCTAGTAATTGTAGTTCCTCGTAATGCCCAAATAAAATAAACAAAACGCAGCGTTAATGAAATGATAGTGCACACACCACTATACAAAAAAGGAGGGTATGTGTCCCGTAAGTGATGTAGATATGTGCAATCAAATAGTACAGATAAATATATATAACAATTCAATTAAATCTGCATCACACTAAGGTGCCTAAGTGCATGTATAGTGCATGTATAGTGGTGTGTGCACTATCATTTCATTAGCGCTGCAAGAGCCTACAGAGCCTACAGACACTTGCTCGGTCACCATTGTGCGAGCAATGTGCTGCAGCTGTGCGGCCAGGTAATAAATCCAGGGGTTAGGGAGCGCTAGGCCGCCCCTCTCCTTGGACTTCTGCAGTTGTTCAAGTTTAATCCGTGGGGGCTTGTTGAGCCATATAAAGGCTCTAAAAATGGAGTTGATGATGCAAAACACCTTAAGGGGAATCACCATAGGGGTATTGTGGAGCATGTATAAGGGTTGAGGCATAAACACCATCTTAATAAGGTTTACCCAACCGACCAGGGACATTTTAAGGCGCGACCAGATTTCTATTAATAAGAGGGGACAGGTTGAGTGAGACAAAAGGTCAGGGGTGACCTGTACACCCAGATATTTAAAGCTGGATGCGACAGGCACCCCGTGAACCATATTCGTCTCGCTATCCGTATGTGCATCCAGCAGCATGAAAGAAGACTTGGACCAAATGATCACCAACCCCGAGTAAACCCTGAAGCGTCCGATCAAGGACATAGCCTCCCTGAGGGAGTCGGTCATGTCCCCAAGAAACAGCATGGTATCGTATGCGTATAGCATGAGTTTCTCATGAAGCTCACCATGTTGGAAGCCCCTGATACTCTGGTTAGCCCAAATTTGGGCCGCCATGGGCTCAATGGCAATGGCGAAGATGAGAGGGGATAATGGGCAGCCCTGCCGGGTACCCCTGTGGAGTTGAAACGGCAAGGATACATGCCCCGCCTCCCGTATCACGCCTGAGGTGAACAGTACAGCAGCTGGACCCAGGATAGGAACCTCTCGCCAAACCCAAATTTGCCCATGACTGCCCAAAGGTAACACCATTCTATACTGTCAAACGCTTTATGTGCATCTAACGACAGTAGTGCCCTATCGCCCTCATTGTCCGATCGCGTCTGTAAATTTAGGAAAAGTCTACGGAGGTTAATGGCCGTGGATTTTTGGGGCATAAAGCCTGACTGGTCTGAGTGTATAATATTGGAGATGACCCCATTAAGCCGTATAGCTAGGACCTTGGCCAGGCCCAGGAGCTTTATATCGCTCTGCAATAAGGATCTTGGTCTATAGGACCCCGAATCTAAAGGATCCTTGCCTGGTTTCAGAATAAGGACAATATTGGCCCTAGTCATGGAAGCAGGCAAGCGTTGGTTCTCCCTGGCCGCGTTAAACACCCTAAGTAAGTGTGGCAGAATGCTACCTCCATATTGCTTAAACAGTTCGATGGGAAGACCATCGTCCTCCGGGGCCTTAAAGTTAGGGAAAAGGCTAAGCGCCTCTTGTAGTTCCTCGATCTCGATAGGGGCATCTAAGAGTGACCTCTGACTGTCTGTGAGACTGGGTAACTCGATGCCCTGCAGATAGTCCAACAGGTCAGCCTGTGAATAGTCTGCCTGGGACCTATACAGGTCCGAGTAGAACCCAACCAGTGTCTGCATTATAAGACCGGGGGTATTCACCAGCCTCCTCCCCCTCGGCGCGCAAGGCACCAATGGATGGGGAGGTCTGGGAAGCCCACACTATTTTTGCCAGCAGCCTACCAGTCTGTTCCCCCTCATCTTCATAAAAAGCCAGCCTGTTGAAGAACCTTTTCCGGTCGGCCGCAGAGCCAGCAACCCTGTCTACTGCCTCCTGGGCCGCCAACCATGCCTCCCTAGAAACATCAGACAGGTCTGCTACGAACTCCGCCTCCAGTCGACTAGCCAGCCGGGCAGCCTGCTCGGCATTTTTATTATTCATTTTTTTTATTAGTAATGTCGGTGATTATCGGGACTGCGATATTGCGGCAGACAGATCGGACACTTTTGACACTATTTTGGGACCATTGACATTTATACAGCAATCAGAGCTAAAAATGGCCACTGATTACTGTATAAATATCACTGGCAGGGAAGGGGTTAAACACTAGGGGCGATCAAGGGGTTAAGTGTGTTCCCTCAGTGTGTTCTAACTGTAGGGGGGATGGCAGTGGCGTACTTAGTAGGGGGCGGGGGGCGTGCCGCACCGGGTGCCACACACTGGGGGGGTGTCAGGCCGGCGCCCCCCCTCCGTGACCGAAGAGGACTTAGCCACACACTGGGGGGGTGTCAGGCCGGCGCCCCCCCCTCCGCGACCGAAGAGGACTTAGCGGGCGGCATGGCGCGGTGACAGGTAGGCAGGGGGGGTACGAGCCGCACATGAGTGATACCCGTCGGCACACTCGGGACACGGCCGCAACGATCCCCTTCTCTCATGGCCGCGCCGCGGCTCTGATAAGTCTTGGCTGTGACTGTCTCACAGTCACAGCCGAGCAGAGTGAACGAAGCTGCCTCCCCGTCCTCTGTGTAGTCTACAAGTGCTGTGTGTGCAGCACGAGGCGCGCTGATCATTACAGGTCTGAAGGGGGGGTGTCTGCACTATTGTAGGGGGGGTGTCTGCACTATTGTGGGGGGGTTCTGTATTGTAGGGGGGCTGTCTGCACTATTGTAGGGGGGTCTGCACTATTGTAGGGGGGGTTCTGTATTGTAGGGGGGGTGTCTGCACTATTGTAGGGGGGTGTCTGCACCATTGTAGGGGGGGGTTCTGTATTGTAGGGGGGTGTCCGCACTATTGTAGGGGGGTGTTCGCACTATTGTAGGGGGGGTTCTGTATTGTGGGGGGTGTCTGCACTATTGTAGGGGGGGTTCTGTATTGTAGGGGGGGTTATGTATTGTAGGGGGTTCTGTATTGTAGGGGGGTTCTGTATTGTAGGGGGGTTCTGTATTGTAGGGGGGGTCTTTATTGTAGGGGGGTCTTCACTGTAGGGGGAGGGGTCTGCACTGTAGGGGGTCTGTGTAACATGCAAGGGGTCCAGAACTGTTAGGGGGGGTCTGTGTAACATACAGGTGTCTAGAGCTGTGGGGGGCTGTGTAATGTAAAGAGGTCCAGAGGTACAAGGGCTGTGTAATGTAAAGTGGTCCAGAGGTGCAGTCTAATGTAAAGGGGTGAAGTGTAATGTAAAGGGGTCAAGAGGTACAAGGGCTGTGTAATGTAAAGGGGTCCAGAGGTGCAGTCTAATGTAAAGGAGTGCAGTGTAATGTAAAGGGGTCCAGAGGTGTAGTATAATGTAAAGGGGTCCAGAGATGCAGGGTGCTGTGTAATGTAAAGGGGTCCAGTGATGCAGGGTGCTGTGTAATGTAAAGGGGTCCAATGATGCAGGGTGCTGTGTAATGTAAAGGGGTCCAGTGGTGCAGGGTGCTGTGTAATGTAAAGGGGTCTAGTGATGCAAGGTGCTGTGTAATGTAAAGGGGTGCAAGGTGATGTTTAATGTAAAGGGGTCCAGAGGTGCAGTGTAATGTAAAGAGGTGCAGTATAATGTATAGGGGTCCAGAGGTGCAGGTGCTGTGTAATGTAAAGGGGTCCAGAGGTGCAGGGTGCTGTGTAATGTAAAGGGGTCCAGTGGTGCAGGGTGCTAGGGGGTCTAGTGGGTAATGTAAAGGGGTCTAGTGATGCAGGGTGCTGTGTAATGTAAAGGGGTCCAGTGGTGCAGTGTGCTGTGTAATGTCTAGTGATGCAGGGTGCTGTGTAATGTAAAGGGGTCCAGTGGTGCAGTGTGCTGTGTAATGTAAAGGGGTGCAAGGTGCTGTGTAATGTAAAGGAGTCCAGTGGTGCAGGGTGCTGTGTAATGTAAAGGGGTCCAGTGGTGCAGGGTGCTGTGTAATGTAAAGGGGCCAGAGCTGTGGGGTGCTGTGTAATTTAAAGGGGTCCAGAGCTGTGGGGTGCTGTGTAATGTAAAGGGGTCCAGATGTGCAGGGTGCTGTGTAATGTAAAGGGGTCCAGAGGTGTAGTATCATGTAAAGGGGTCCAGAGATGCAGGGTGCTGTGTAATGTAAAGGGGTCCAGTGATGCAGGGTGCTGTGTAATGTAAAGGGGTCCAATGATGCAGGGTGCTGTGTAATGTAAAGGGGTCCAGTGGTGCAGGGTGCTGTGTAATGTAAAAGGGGCTAGTGATGCAAGGTGCTGTGTAATGTAAAGGGGTGCAAGGTGATGTTTAATGTAAAGGGGTCCAGAGGTGCAGTGTAATGTAAAGAGGTGCAGTATAATGTAAAGGGGTCCAGAGGTGCAGGTGCTGTGTAATGTAAAGGGGTCCAGAGGTGCAGGGTGCTGTGTAATGTAAAGGGGTCCAGTGGTGCAGGGTGCTAGGGGGTCTAGTGGGTAATGTAAAGGGGTCTAGTGATGCAGGGTGCTGTGTACTGTAAAGGGGTCCAGTGGTGCAGTGTGCTGTGTAATGTAAAGGGGTCCAGTGGTGCAGTGTGCTGTGTAATGTAAAGGGGTGCAAGGTGCTGTGTAATGTAAAGGAGTCCAGTGGTGCAGGGTGCTGTGTAATGTAAAGGGGTCCAGTGGTGCAAGGTGCTGTGTAATGTAAAGGGGCCAGAGCTGTGGGGTGCTGTGTAATTTAAAGGGGTCCAGTGATGCAGGGTGCTGTGTAATGTAAAAGGGGTCCAGTGATGCAGGGTGCTGTGTAATGTAAAGGGGTGCAAGGTGCTGTGTAATGTAAAGGGGTCCAGAGCTGTGGGGTGCTGTGTAATGTAAAGGGGTCCAGTGGTGCAGGGTGCTGTGTAATGTAAAGGGGTCCAGAGATGCAGGGTGCTGTGTAATGTAAAGGGGTCCAGAGATGCAGGGTGCTGTGTAAAGTAAAGGGGTTCAGTGGTGCAGGGTGCTGTGTAATGTAAAGGGGTGCAAGGTGTTGTGTAATGTAAAGGGGTCCAGAGCTGTGGGGTGCTGTGTAATGTAAAGGGGTCCAGGGGTGCAGTTGTGGAGAGGGGGTACACAGTAGTGACAAAGATATTGAAGGATGCAGGGGGCACAGTGGGGTGTTTTTACATTTTACCGTGGGGGGGTGCCAGATATTGGATCCGCCCCGGGTGCCAAATGCTCTAGGTACGCCCCTGGGGGATGGGCTCACTAGGACATGACGGAGATCACTGCACCCTATGACAGGAAGCAGTAAATACCTGTCATGTCACTAGGCAGAACGGGGAAATGCCTTGTGTACATAGGCACCTCCCCGTTATGCCTTTTCTTTGCCACAATCGTGGGCCACCAGTGGACATTGGCCATGGGAGTGTGCCCGCTAGCCTGCGATGACGGAGGGACGTACAGGTACGTTCATTTGCCCAACCATGCCGTTCTGCCAACGTACATCGTCGTGCAGTGGTCAGCAAATGGTTAAGAGCAGTCTTAAGGTTAAGACTTCCTAGAAAGTCTCTTTACCCGAAATGTGATCTATCTGTGGTTCTCAGTGCTCTAACAATTCCTCCTTTTGCACCCACTGAAGAATGTGTTCTGGAAGATATTACTTTAAAAACTACATTTTTAATTGCCATCACCTCAGGTCGAAGGGTGTCAGAAATCCAAGCACTAGGGGCGCAAGAGCCATACATTACCCTTTTTCCAGACAGGGTTGTTTTACAGCCTATTCACCAGTTCCTTCCGAAGAAAAAACATGGAAAGGGAGAATGGGGACTTTTCAAGCGCATACAAAGACAATATTTAGAAAAACAGAAAATGTATTAATTAAAAATTCATAGGTGAGAACATAAAAGTTCCACAATAGATCAATAACAAATACCAACAAAAGTGCATTTGTATCTCTACATGTTTAGCCTTTTACGGCTTCTTCAGGAGATTCTGTTACAATAGACTGTCAGGTCACCTACGGCCAGGTGACAGATGCACACCGTAGGGGGACAGGAGTGCACCGCAAGGTAGTGAACCCTATGGCTGACTGCTGCGGATAGGAAACTGGGGGGTTGTGGAAAGCGGGACCAGAGGAGCACAACCGGGATCCTATAGGAAGCTAGAGCCAAGATTCCCCAGGGCGCGGAGTCTAAGACCCAGCATGTCTTCTCCAGAGCCTCTAGTGGTGAGGATGTTATGCTGCAGGCTGGATCCAGGTCGCAGCCCCTAGAGTCTCCTAGCTCACGCCCCGTAGGATAAGGGGACAGGAGGGGAAGCAGCAGCACAAGATATAAGAGTAACGAATAACAAGCTGAAGGTCAAGGGCCACAAGCAGACAAGGATAACGAAAGACAAGCCGAAGGTCAAGGGTCACAAGCAGACAGGGATAGTCGGGGGACAAGCCAATAACGTAACAGAGAGACAGACGTAGCACACGGCAGGCAGGAACCCAAACACACAATGCCTAACAAACACGTTGATCAGCAAAGCAGGCTTGCAGTGCACATGTTAATATAGTGTTCTGTGATAGGGCCTGGGGTGGAGTCAGGCTGGGAGGAGATTATAAAGGAAGCCAGGTGAAAGGGTTCTGGCCTCTAAGATGAACACATGAGGAGGAATGGTAAGATGGCAGACAGACATTAATGCATATCCATGACACATACCCTCCCTCTTACGAGGCCTCCCCCTTCCCCGCCTGGGTCCAGGTTTAGAGGGAAACTTCAGATGAAACTCCTTTAACAGACGAGGTGCAAAGACCTCAGATGCAGTGATCCAAGACCTCTCCTCAGGACCAAACCCTTTCCAATGAACCAGGTACTGAAGAACGCCTTTACAGAGTCGGGAGTCCAGAATTTGACTGATCTCGTACTCCTGATTATCCTCAGAGACAGGCGCCACGGTAGGGAAAGGACGAGAGAATTTGTTGAGGACTAAAGGCTTTAGAAGAGCAACATGGAAGGAGTTAGTGATTTTAAGGCTCTTAGGAATCTGGAGTTTGAAACAAACCGGATTCAGCTTAGCAGTTACTGTGTATGGACCAATGAATCGTGGAGCAAACTTCAGAGAAGGAACTCGGAGCTTGATGTTCCTGGTAGAGAGCCAGACTTTGTCCCCTGCCTGAAGAGAAGGCGGTTTACGCCTGCGGCGGTCGGCAAATACTTTGAATTTTTCAGCAGCTGCCCGGAGGGAATCCTGAACGTCACCCCAAACGGAATTAAGAGACTCCTGAACCGAAGCCAAAGCTGGAATATCTGGAGAACAGATCATGGGAAGAGGAAGTTGAGGGTGTTTTCCATAAACTGTGAAAAAGGGTGTCTTCTGCGAACTGGTATTCACATGATTGTTATGGGAGAATTCTGCCCACGGGAGTAGAGAGGACCAATCGTCATAGTGAGAAGACACAAAGGTGCGAAGAAAGACCTCTAACTCCTGATTAATCCTCTCAGTCTGTCCATTGGATTGGGGATGGTAAGAAGAAGAAAAATCCAAGACAATATTGAGGGATTTGCAAAAGGCTCTCCAAAAACGAGACGTGAATTGGACTCTCCTGTCGGAAACAATGTGAGAAGGAACCCCATGAAGGCGGAGAATTTCTCGAATTAAAATGGGAACCAAGGCAGGGGCCGAAGGAAGACCAGGAAGAGGAACAAAATGAGCCATCTTGGAGAACCGATCGATTACCACCCAAATGACTGTATTATTCTCAGACAGTGGGAGGTCGGTGATAAAATCCATGGCAATATGAGCCCAGGGCTCCTTAGGAATGGGCAAGGGCATGAGGAGACCAGCAGAAGCTTGTGTGGAGGATTTGGACTGAGCGCAGACATGACAAGCTTTAACGTAGTCTTTGACGTCTGAGCGGAGCTTAGGCCACCAGTAGTGACGACTGATGAGTAGGAAGGATCGGAGGAATCCAGAATGACCTGCCACCTTGGAATCATGTCCCCAACGAAGGATCTTAGCTCTTAGATCAGTGGGGACAAAGGTCTTACCAGGCGGAATCTTTGACTTCAGGGTGGTAGAGTGGGCAGCAATCAGAAGTCTCTCTTTGGGGGCCACCTTGAGAAGACATGATGAGAAACATGAGGGACCCCAAGCCAGGACCTGCCCAGAGGCCCAGTCCACATGTGGAGAGTGGAGCTGCAGCCAAGGAAGGCCCAATACAATGGGGGTAGAGGCCTTTGGTAGAATGAGAAGGGATATCCACTCCTGGTGGAGAATCCCTACCGACATCCTAATGGGTAGCGTCTGGAAGCGAACAGGGCCCCCTGGGAGAACAGTGCCATCAATTGCCGAGACTACCAATGGGGTAGCGAGAGGTGAAAGGGTAAGCTTCATAGAATAAGCAGTTCACCAATCCATAAAATTGCCGGCTGCCCCTGAATCCAGATATGCAAGGGTTGATTGAGGAGAAGTGCCTACATGAAGGAACACCGGCAGGAGAAGGCGAGAAGGTGATGTTTCAGGGTCCAATACTCCACCTTCCAAATGTATTAGGCCCGAGCGTTTCCCGGACAGAAGCAAGCAAAAGTCACGAAAATGACCCTTGCCCCCACAATAGAGGCACAAGCCCAGAGTTCTGCGCCTAGCATGTTCTTCGGGGGTTAGTCTGGTCCGGCCCAGCTGCATAGGCTCCTCAGCAGGCAGAAGATGCTCCACGGGACGAAGGGAGGGGAGCTCAGACTGGCTAGGACCCAGAGAGTGCTGGCGTCTTTTTTCTAGCGACCTCTCCTGAAAACGAATGTCGATCTGGTTGCATAACGAAATTACATCGTCCAGACCGACGGGAATGGCTCTTCCCGCTAATTCGTCTTTCACTCGGTCAGAGAGGCCATGTAAAAAGGTAGCGACCAGGGCCTCATTATTCCAGCTCAATTCAGCTGTGTGGATACGGAACTGAAGAGCGTATTGTCCCACTGAACTAGATTCTTGGCGAAGACGTAAGACAGCACTAGCCGCTGAAGAAGCCCGAGCCGGCTCTTCGAAGGTATTACGAAAGAGCCTCAAGAAGTCGGACAGGCTGGAAACCACCGGATCATTCCTCTCCCACAGGGGGGCAGCCCAGGCCAAAGCTTCACCAGGGAGGAGGGAAATGATATAGGCTACCTTAGCCCGGTCAGACAGGAAGTTTTGAGGCTGAAGCTCAAAATGAATCGTGCATTGGCTGAGAAACCCCCTGCAGGCCTTGGAGTCCCCAGAGAAACGGAACGGAGCTGGTAGTGTTAGTGAGTGTGTGGCTGCGACTGGTGTAGCCGCTGGTTGTACTTGAGGTTGCGGATTCGGGGTTCCCAAGGAGGCCTGAAGCTGCTCGAATCGAGAAGCCATATCCTGGAGGAATCGCATCACCTGAGTCTGATTCGATTCCTGGGTTTCAAGTCTGCGAACTATGCCCTGCAATGGATCATCCGCGGGGAGCGGGATGTCAGCCGGGTTCATGGCTGATCAAACTGTCAGGTCACCTACGGCCAGGTGACAGATGCACACCGTAGGGGGATAGGAGTGCACCGCAAGGTAGTGAACCCTATGGCTGACTGCTGCGGATAGGAAACTGGGGGGTTGTGGAAAGCGGGACCAGAGGAGCACAACCGGGATCCTATAGGAAGCTAGAGCCAAGATTCCCCAGGGCGCGGAGTCTAAGACCCAGCAGGTCTTCTCCAGAGCCTCTAGTGGTGAGAATGTTATGCTGCAGGCTGGATCCAGGTCGTGGCCCCTAGAGTCTCCTAGCTCACGCCCCGTAGGATAAGGGGACAGGAGGGGAAGCAGCAGCACAAGATATAAGAGTAACGAATAACAAGCACAAGGATAACGAAAGACAAGCCGAAGGTCAAGGGTCACGAGCAGACAGGGATAGTCGGGGACAAGCCAATAACGTAACAGAGAGACAGACGTAGCACACGGCAGGCAGGAACCCAAACACACAATGCCTAACAAACACGTTGATCAACAAAGCAGGCTTGCAGTGCACAGGTTAATATAGTGTTCTGTGATAGGGCCTGGGGTGGAGTCAGGCTGGGAGGAGATTATAAAGGAAGCCAGGTGAAAGGGTTCTGGCCTCTAAGATGAACACATGAGGAGGAATGGTAAGATGGCAGACAGACATTAATGCATATCCATGACATAGACACTGTGTATGTAGACTGATCACTAAAATAGAAAAATATATATCAGAAAAAACAATTTGGGAAAAACAAACAAACAATAGAAAACATTTTCAAGAAAACAATTCTGTACAATTATATAGTGGACTGTAGACAATAAACAATAAGTATGTTCTGATCACGGTACCAACCTTTAAAGATTTAAAGTTACAATCATCAATAATTGTGGAGAAGCATATGGGACCATTTGGAAGCATCATAGAGAAGGGTAATAGACTGGGAAGATCTGAAAGTCCATCTAAATTGAAGGTAAGTAGGCAAAAAATCAATAGATATTTTACAAAAGCAAAGAGGCACAAAGGAAAAACTCACTACCAGTGAAAGCCTACCTCAGTAGTTTTTCAGGGCAAATCTAAATCTTGGAATCAGCAAAAGATTTCAAGGGCTCCGTTTGCAGACAGGGGGAAAATAAACTTTTGTACCAGAATTTTTTTTAAGGTATTCTGGACTTCCCTTAAAAAGAAAAACAAGAGCTATGCTTCAATACAAAAAGTCTTGAATGGAGATGAAGACAACCCGATCTATACTACTGATTACCTATTGTTCACTGGAGCGCTGCATAAGTTGCTTCCTTCTGTGGACCGAACCTGACAGTGAATGAAAGTTACTTCCTCTTATACCCCCCTCCAGACCTTTTGGCGCCAAAAATTTCCTGCCAAAAATGTTCTGAGGACACACAATTGGCTGGTGTGACAGCAGGAAGGTAAAGTCACCTGGTTGCATCCAGGGGGGTAGATATATTTCTCCCAGATTCAGGCTTTATGCCGACTTATACAACTAGGGAGTTGATGAAGCCCAGCTGAGGCTAGTGGGCTCATGGATGACTCATACCTCTAGAGAGAGGGCTGGGCGTCGTGCAGGCAGGGAGTTGATGAGACCAGCTGAAGCTTGTCAGCTCATTTAAGGCCTTTATAAAAACTCCCAGCTTCATTAGATGTTAGCTCATGCCTGGACCCAGACCTGTGTGGACTGTCTAGGGAGAGTGAACCCCTGTGCGGTGAGGCAAAGCCTGTGTGGCTATTTGTTTGGACTTTTACTAAACCAGGGACTTAGGGACTAGGACAGCACCAGGCTGATCCCAGTTGTTAGTTTAGGAAACCTGCATGTTTAGTCAGAGGTCAAACTGACCAGGATTTATTTTGTTTATGTTTCTTTTTGGCTTTGCTGTGTTTTTGTCACTGTACATAGAGAAATAAACCGCACCTTTTGATTTTGAAAACCACAACCTCCGTCTGCTGGCCCTGTTTTTGTGTGGGGAGCCCAACCAGGGGGTCACACACACCCGCTACCGAGTTAACCCCCTCACAGTTGGTGGAGAACCAGTGGCAGTTTTTTTTAAGCCAGCATGGAGGAGATACTGAAACAGCTGGCTCTAGCAAATGCCAATCAACAGCAGACAAATGCAGGTTTGCAAAGGAGCCTTGCAGCCCAGCAGCAAGCTCATCAACAAGCCCAGCAGCAATCTGAGGCCCGCTTCATAGACCTGTTACAGAAGCAAGAGCAGAGACTACAACAAATGGAAGCAGTAATGCAGCAACGTCCGCAGACCAGTGAGGAAAGCCGTCCCACTAATACCGCGTCCTTTGGGGTGAGTCGTTTATTGACAAAAATGACTGGAGAGGATGATCCAGAGGTATTTTTGACCACATTTGAAAGGACTGCTGAAAGAGAAAAGTGGCCTGAGGAGCAGTGGGCTGGACTGGTGGCTCCTCTGTTAACTGGTGAATCGCAGAAGGCTTACTATGACCTAGAGCCTGACCAAGCAAAAGACTATGTGATGCTAAAAGCTGAAATATTGGCAAGGCTGGGTGTCACCCTGGCTGTCCGGGCTCAGCGTGTGCATAACTGGACTTTCCAGCTTGGAAAACCCCCCAGGTCTCAAATGTATGATCTCATTCACCTGAGCAGGAAGTGGCTACAGCCAGAGACTTTGTCCGCACCGGAGATTGTGGAACGTGTTGTGATGGATCGTTTCTTGAGAGCTCTTCCTACCGCCATTCAAAAGTGGGTAAGCCATGGAGACCCAGAAACGGCCGGTAAACTTGTGGATCGTGTAGAGAGATACTTGGCTACAGAGAACCTGACGGCCTCTTCCAGAGACTCTCGGACTTTCCACCCTAAGACCAGACCATCCCCAGGGGCGGATAAGAGGATTCCAAGGGGTGAGGGTGGAGAGAGTGAGAGGGTGGGAGCTCTACCCAAAGTTTGGCGAGAACAGCCTGGGAAGTCAGGGGCTCAAGAGGCAGCCAAATGGATTGTTTGCTACCGCTGCCGGCAAGCGGGACATATTGCAGCAAATTGCCCGGTTGTGGAGGAACCCATGCAATGTGACTTTCTGATGGACAGACGTCAGTCGCTGTGTGCGACAGTCGCATGCACTGCCATTCGGGGAACTGAGAAACATTTATGCAAAATGTGTATTAATGGTAGAAATGTTGTGGTATTACTGGATTCAGGTAGCATTGTGACCCTGATAAAGGCTGAATTAGTTAAAACAGAGGTCTCTGGGAATAGCAAGGTAGCTGTTATTTGTGTGCATGGGGACACCCGAGAGTATCCAGTGACTATAGTGTGTTTCGAGACCCCCAAAGGTACCCTCTCTCATCCAGTGGGGTTAGTATCTCAATTACCGCATGATGCCATTGTGGGAAGGGATTTTCCGAAGTTCTGGGAACTGTGGGATGATCCTGAGCCCCCCACTGGTGCCCCTATGTACCAGGAATGTGATAGCCAGAACTCCTCTGAGAGTGGTGAGGACTCTCCAGAATTTCCCTTGTCAGTATTGGCAGGGGAGACTCAAGAAACTGGAGAGGAGCCCACCTCCTCAGACGAAAACCTACCGTCTGTGGAGTTTTCTGATCTGGAGGTTCACAGGGAAAATGTTGCCACAGAACAGTTAAAAGACCCCGCCCTAATAAAGGCACGGGAAAACGTAGTGGAAATAGATGGCGAGTTAGTGAACCCAGATAATACCTGCACTTACCCATACTTCAGCGTAGAGAAGGACCTACTGTATCGGGTGGCAAAAAGGGCAGAAGAAACCGTTGAGCAGCTTGTGGTGCCCAAACCTTACAGGAAGTTGGTGTTGGAGTTGGCCCATGGGCACATTCTTGGAGGTCATCTGGGGACAGAGAAAACCCGAGAGAGGGTATTACAGAGATTCTATTGGCCTGGGGTGATGAAGGACATAGAAAATTATTGTTCCTCCTGCCCTGTGTGTCAGAGGTCGGCCCCGATGCCACATTTCCGTAGCCCGCTGGTCCCTCTACCCATCATTGAGGTCCCGTTTGAGAGAATCGCAATGGATTTGGTAGGTCCTATAATCAAGTCCGCTAGGGGGCACCAGTACATATTGGTTATAATGGACTATGCCACCCGTTATCCAGAAGCGATCCCTCTCAGAAATACCTCGGCCAAAACCATAGCCAAAGAGCTATCTCTTGTTTTTAGCCGGGTGGGTATTTGTAAAGAACTGCTTACGGACCAAGGTACACCCTTTATGTCCCGGGTTATGAAAGAGCTGTGTAAATTGTTCAAAGTGACGCAATTGCGTACATCTGTGTATCACCCCCAAACCGATGGGCTGGTTGAAAGATTCAACAAAACCCTAAAACAAATGTTGAAGAAAGTGGTGGATAGAGATGGAAAGGATTGGGACTGTCTACTTCCTTATTTGATGTTTGCTATTAGGGAGGTGCCCCAATCCTCTACGGGATTCTCCCCCTTTGAGTTACTGTATGGGAGACACCCAAGAGGGCTGTTGGATATTGCCAAGGAAACTTGGGAAAGTGAGAGTTCTCCCCACAGGAGTGTGATTGAGCATGTCGCCCTGATGCAAGATCGAATTGCACAGGTAATGCCCATCGTGAAGGAACATTTGGCCCAAGCGCAGTTGGCACAGCAGAGAGTGTACAACCGTGGAGCAAAGACCCGTACCTTTTCCCCGGGGGATAGGATATTGGTACTTGTCCCTACGGTTGAAAGTAAATTCCTTGCCAAATGGCAAGGCCCCTACGAGATAATGGAAAAAGTGAGCGAAGTGAATTACAAGGTCAGACAACCAGGAAGGCGAAAGCCCGAACAGATATATCACGTTAATCTGTTGAAAGCCTGGAGGGATAGAGAGTCCCTAGTCGCAGAAACTTGGTCACCAGCTCAAACTGGTTGCGTGATTCCGGAGGTTGGAATAGCAGCCACCTTGTCACAACCCCAACAACAGGAGGTTAAGGAGTTTGTGCTTCGCAACAAGGAGGTGTTCTCTGAGCTGCCGGGACAAACATCTGGGGTAGAGCATGATATTATTACCCCGCCCGGTGAAAGGGTGAAGTTAAAACCCTATCGGATCCCAGAGGCCCGACGGGAGGCAATACGGGAGGAAGTACAGAAAATGCTGAACTTAGGGGTGATAGAGGAGTCCCAAAGTGATTGGTCTAGTCCCATTGTGTTGGTGCCTAAACCGGATGGGAGCTGGCGATTTTGTAACGATTTTCGTCAGTTGAACAAAGTTACAAAATTTGACACCTACCCCATGCCACGTATAGATGAGTTGATCGACCGGCTGGGAACAGCCCGATACATGACGACTCTTGACCTCACAAAAGGGTATTGGCAAATTCCCCTGGCCAAGTCGGCCAAAGAGAAAACCGCATTTGTAACCCCAGACGGGGCGTTCCAATATAAGAGAATGCCGTTCGGGTTACAGAATGCGCCGGCCACATTCCAGCGGAAAATGGACCAGATACTGAGGCCCCATCGGAAGTATGCTGCGGCTTACCTGGATGACGTAATTGTCCATAGCACAGATTGGGCCTCACATCTGCCAAAAGTGCAAGCAGTCCTAGACTCTATCCGGGAAGCGGGGTTTACGGCTAACCCCAAGAAGTGTACCATTGGGCAGGAGGAGGCCAAATATCTTGGGTACACCATTGGCAGGGGAGTGATAAAACCCCAACTCAACAAAGTCGAGGCCATCCAGAGTTGGCCACGTCCCAACAGCAAGAAGCAGGTACGGGCCTTTCTGGGAATCGCGGGTTATTATCGGCGCTTCATTCCCCACTTTGCTTCTAAGGCTGTGCCCCTAACCAACCTGACGAAAGGGAAAGGGTCGGTCATGATTAAATGGACCCCCGAGGCTGAGGCAGCATTCCAATTCTTGAAACAAGCCTTATGTAGCCAGCCAGTGTTGTACTCACCCGACTTCTCTAAAGACTTTGTCGTACAAAGTGATGCGTCAGATGTGGGGTTAGGAGCAGTATTGTCCCAGGTCTGGAACGGGGAAGAGCACCCAGTCATTTACCTCAGCAGGAAGTTGAAGTCCCATGAGGTAAATTACGCCACGGTTGAAAAGGAGTGTTTAGCGGTGAAGTGGGCTCTAGATTCCCTTCGGTACTATCTGCTAGGTAGGCACTTTGACATGGTTACGGATCACGCTCCGTTAAAGTGGATGGCTCAAAACAAGGAGACAAATAGAAGAGTGAATAGGTGGTTCCTGGCCCTACAGGAATTCAACTTCACAGTAAAGCATCGCCCTGGCGTTCAAATGGGGAATGTGGATGCTTTGTCTCGAGTACATGAATGCCTGATTGCTGGTGTTCCAGCCCCAAGGTTAAAACAAGAGGGGGGGGTATGTGACAGCAGGAAGGTAAAGTCACCTGGTTGCATCCAGGGGGGTAGATATATTTCTCCCAGATTCAGGCTTTATGCCGACTTATACAACTAGGGAGTTGATGAAGCCCAGCTGAGGCTAGTGGGCTCATGGATGACTCATACCTCTAGAGAGAGGGCTGGGCGTCGTGCAGGCAGGGAGTTGATGAGACCAGCTGAAGCTTGTCAGCTCATTTAAGGCCTTTATAAAAACTCCCAGCTTCATTAGATGTTAGCTCATGCCTGGACCCAGACCTGTGTGGACTGTCTAGGGAGAGTGAACCCCTGTGCGGTGAGGCAAAGCCTGTGTGGCTATTTGTTTGGACTTTTACTAAACCAGGGACTTAGGGACTAGGACAGCACCAGGCTGATCCCAGTTGTTAGTTTAGGAAACCTGCATGTTTAGTCAGAGGTCAAACTGACCAGGATTTATTTTGTTTATGTTTCTTTTTGGCTTTGCTGTGTTTTTGTCACTGTACATAGAGAAATAAACCGCACCTTTTGATTTTGAAAACCACAACCTCCGTCTGCTGGCCCTGTTTTTGTGTGGGGAGCCCAACCAGGGGGTCACACACACCCGCTACCGAGTTAACCCCCTCACACTGGATTATCAAGAAACCAGTCGCACAGGAAGTGACACCTTCCTCTATCCAAGCGCACCGGAAATGACATCACGGCGGCCACAGGAAGCAAAGGAGGAAGTGCGGGATCGCATAGAGTAATCCATCCACTTCCTCTAGAGCAGTATGGAAACCTATGGTAGCTGGAAAGGGGAGAAAGCCAAATGTTGCGAAGATGAAAAAAAAATATGAGCAAGAAAGCCCAATCACTTAAGAAAAACAAAAACATAAACAAAAACAGGGATCCAAGAAAAACCAGCTGGGTTGGCATTCACAAGAATGAGTAAACGCCTTGGGTGTCCATGTGATGCATCTAGTCCATAGCTAATCCACAAAAAACATTAAATTCCTCAATATACAATGGCTGAATCCCTACAGAAAAGGCTTCAAGCCTAGATGCACAGTAGCAGATAAGTTGTGTATCCATTTTGATTCACGTTGGAGAAGTGTTTTGTCTATATCCCCACCCCTACCAAAATCTGGTACATGTTCTAGTGCAAAAAATTGCATTTTCGAGGCATCAAAGGCATGGTAGAGCCCCATGTGCCTGCTAATTGGGGTTTCCATCTTTTTTTTATTCAACAACTTGACATGATCTCTTATTCTATGGAAAAAGGGCCTTTTGGTTTTACCCACATAAAATGCGTTACTCACACACTTCATGTAGTAGACCACACCCACCGTTTTGCAGTCAGCGAAAAAATTTGGTTTGTAAACTTGGCCATTAGGAAGAGTCACCTCTGCAGTATTACCAAGTAGATAACAGAAGTCACATCTTCCACAGGCGTAGGTTCTTTTACGTCTAGTTTTGATTCTAGAATTAAGATGGCTATGTACTAATTGATCTTTCAGGGATCTTGATTTACGGTAGGTAATTTGAGGGTTCTCCCCTACATATTTAGACAAAATTTCATTCGTAGCAAGTAAGTACCAATATCTTTGAACAATTCTACGAACCTTCTCGTGTTCCCCTGCAAATCTGGTAATAAGACGTACAGGTTGTCCACTCTTAGGATTTTTTTTAGAGTGGATCAAACTTTTTGATCCTTGTGTTTTACTCTCCGATAGGCTTTTTTAAGGCAAGTCTTCGTATATCCTCTATTTAGAAGACGAATTTGAAGTGCCTTCGCCTCCCGCTCATGGTCCTCATCCAAACTGCAATTTCTCCTCAGTCGCAAGTATTGACTGTAAGGTATGCTTTGAATTAGGGATTCAGGATGCGAGCTAGTGGCATGCAAAATGGTATTGCCTGCTAATGGTTTCCGATAGAGAGATGAACCAAGAGTGCCACCTGGGTTTGTATAGATTTTTCTAAATATTGTCTTCGTATGCGCTTGAAAAGTCCCAATTCTCCTTTTCCATGTTTTTTCTACTAAAAGGGATGTGGCGCCTTCAATGAGTCTTTCCAACAGACTAGCTCTACAATTATAATGTTCCTTCCTAAGGTTCCATTCATCTATCACCTCAATCAGAAATGGGTTCTCCCAACCTTCGAGGAGGATCCAACAACCTCAAAATTGCATGAGTAAGATGTAGCTAGGTCAGCTCGGTTAGGCAGCTTGGTTAGAGCTGACGCAGCAGTTCTGCAAGGATCAATGCCTATTCATTCTTCCTAAGGGTGTTAAAAGATGGATGGCAGTACCCAAGAAAACTTTGGCTAGCCCGATTGTTCGACTAATTCAAAAGACTTATGCCCCACACACACGGTCGGAAATTCCGACAAGAAAACCATGGCCTTGACAGCACACTATAGCTTAAATCCAGCCGTTCTTACTTCCCGTGATTTTGGGGGAAAAAAAACGTACAATTGTCGGTTCTGTAACCACATTAAAATTTCCTTTTTGCAGTAACCCTCCCTGTGAGCGAGTTATTTACCATAGCTATGCTGCCATGGAGGCACCAGAAAAACAGAAAATTGAATACTTACCTTACCTAATGCAGACTATGGCATTAGGGTGTGCACCCAAAGCTTAAACACACGTGTGTGTGTGTATGTGTGTGTGTGTGTGTATTATATATATATATATATATCTCAGTAGAGCAGTGGACGGTGTCAGTAGGGAAGAGAATGATGTCAGTTGTTTATTTTTCTTATTTTTTTATCATAACTTTTTTTTACAATTTTTCACAATTTTATTTAATAATATATTATTATTATTATTTATTTTTTATCATAACTTTTTTTTACAATTTTTCTATTTTTTACAGTTTTATTTAATAATAATATATTATTATTATTATTTATTTTTATCATAACTTTTTTTTTTTATTTTTTTTTTACAATTTTATTTAACCACTTAAGCCCCGGACCATTTTGTAGCTAAAGGACCAGAGGTGTTTTCAGAATTTGGCACTGCGCTGCTTTAACTGGAAATTGTGCGGACATGCAATGTTGTACCCAAACAAAATTAGCGTCCTTTTCTTCCCACAAATAGAGCTTTCTTTTAATGGTATTTGATTGCCTCTGCGAATTTTTTTTTTTTTTTTGCGATATAAACGGAAAAAGACTGAAAATTTTGAAAAAAAATGATATTTTCTACATTTTGTTATAAGAAAAATCGAATAAACTCAATTTTAGTCATACATTTAGGCCAAAATGTATTCAGCCACATGTCTTTAGTAAAAAAAAAAGTCAGTATTTTACAGCTCTCATTTGTTTTTGAAAATTAAGAAAGAACATTTTTTTTTTTTTTTCAATTTTCAAAACTTTGTGACAAAAAGCGAGATCTGCAAAATACTCAACATACCTCGCAGCAAATAGCTTGGGGTGTCTACTTTCCAAAATGGGGTCATTTGGGGGGGGGGGGTTGTGCCATCTGGGCATTCCATGGCCTCCAAAACTGTGATAGGCAGTGAGGAGTGAAATCAAAAATTTACACCCTTAGAAATCCTGAAGGCGGTGCTTGATTTTCGGGGTCCTGTACGCGGCTAGGCTCCCAAAATGTCTCACACATGTGGTATCCCCGTACTCAGGAGAAGCAACAGAATGTATTTTGGGGTGCAATTCCACATATAACCATGGCATGTTTGAGCAATATATCATTTAGTGACAACTTTTTGTACATTTTTTTTTTTTTCTTTTTGTCATTATTCAATCACTTGGGACAAAAAAAAAACAAATATTCAATGGGCTCAACATGCCTCTCAGCAAATAGCTTGGGGTGTCTACTTTCCAAAATGGGGTCATTTGGGGGGGGGGGGTTTGAACTGTCCTGACATTTTATGCACAACATTAGGAAGATTATGTCACGCATCATCCACTCTTCTAACCGCTTGAAGACAAAGCCCTTTCTGACACTTTTTGTTTACATGAAAACATTTTTTTTTTTGCAAGAAAATTACGTTGAACCCCCAAACATTATTTATTTTTTTAAATCAAAGGCCCTACAGATTAAAATAGTGGGTGTTGCATTTTTTTCCCCACACAGTATTTGCGCAGCGATTTTTCAAATGCATTTTTTGGGGAAAAAACACACTTTTTTATTTTTAATGCACTAAAACACACTATATTGCCCAAATGTTTGATGAAATAAAAAAGATGATCTTAGGCCGAGTACATGGATACCAAACACGACATGCTTTAAAATTGCGCACAAACGCGCAGCGGCGACAAACTACATACATTTTTAAAAGCCTTTAAAAGCCTTTACAGGTTACCACATTAGATTTATAGAAGAGGTTTACTGCTAAAAATTACTGCCCTCAATCTGACCTTCGCTGTGATACCTCACATGCATGGTGCAATTGCTGTTTACATATGACGCTAGACCGACGCTTGCGTTCACCTTTGCGCAAGAGCAGGGGGGGACAGGGGTGCCTTTTTTTTTTATTATTATTTATTTTGCTTTTTTTTTTTTTGTTAAACTGTTCCTTCCATTTTTTTTTCTTTTTTACCATTTTTATTGTTATCTTAGGGAATGTAAATATCCCCTATGATAGCAATAGGTAGTGACAGGTACTCTTTTTTTGAAAAAAAATGGGGGGTTAGACCCTAGATCTTTTCTCTGCCCTCAAAGCATCTGACCACACCAAGATCGGTGTGATAAAATGCTTTCCCAATTTCCCAATGGCGCCGTTTATATCCGGGGGGGGGGGCATTCCCTCCCACTGCTTGTAAAAGCAGTCTAGAGGCTAATTATCTGCTAGGATTGCTTTTACATGAAAGCCAGCCGCTGGCTGAAAAGAATGATACCAAGATGATACCTAAACCCGCAGGCATCAATCTGGTATAACCATTCAAAGTCCAGCAACATACCAGTACGTTGCTGGTCCTTGTTGGACATGTATTGTAATCTTTTTTTTCATACAGCCTATTGGCTGAACGAAAAAAAGAGATTGATTGGTGGGTATGCCCACCATTAGAATACCTCCCTTCATCCACCCACTTCTAATGATGGGCATATATGCCGAAGCATGGGGGCATCCTCCCGCAAAAAAGTTATGCCGCGTACACACGGTCAAGCCTTCGTCGGAATTTCGACCGTATGTACGCGGCATAAAAGGTTATGCCGCGTACACACGGTCGGACTTTTCCACGGGCAAGCCTCCGTTGGAATTTCGACCGTATATATGCGGCATTAGGAGCAAAATCGCTCCTCCGCCCCTGCTGCCCCCATGCTTCGGCATATATGCTCTTTTTTTTTTAACTGTGGTGGTGAAATCACCTCCTACAGCGTTGGAGTCACGGCTTTATGTATCTTGGGAGCAAACGCTGTTGCTGTCAAGATAAATAGATCCGCGCTGCAACTGAATGGCGTACCTGCTAAGCAAATGATGGTTAACATTAAAACAAAGTAACATTACAGTACAGCAGTAAGACCTTACCATACCATACCTGCAAAGCAAATACCAAAAAAAAAACCTAGTAAAAGATAAAACATTTTTTCAACGCAACCTGTGCCTAAAATATATATATGCCGAAGCATGGGGACATCCTCCCGCAAAAAAGTTATGCCGCGTACACACGGTCGGACTTTTCCACGGGCAAGCCTCTGTCGGAATTTCGACCGTATGTACGCGGCATAAAAGGTTATGCCACGTACACACGGTCTGACTTTTCCACGGGCAAGCCTCCGTCGGAATTTCGACCGTATGTACGCGGCATTAGGAGCAAAATCGCTCCTCCGCCCCTGCTGCCCCCATGCTTCGGCATATATGCTCTTTTTTTTAACTGTGGTGGTGAAATCACCTCCTACAGCACTGGAGTCACGGCTTTATGTATCGTGGGAGCAAACGCTGTTGCTGTAAAGATAAATAATTCCGCGCTGCAGCTGAATGGCGCACCTGAAAACAAAAAATTATATACCTGAAAAGCAAGCATGATAAAACATTGCAGAATAGAATACAGTAAAAAAGAGCAGAACAATAGAGAGAAAATAGAGAGAGAGAGAGAACAATAAAACAACAACTATTTTTTTTTTTTTTTTTTACACTTTTTTTTGTAACTTTAACAACTGTAATGGTTCGGGTCTCTCAAAATGCGATGGCATCTTGGGAGACCTTGTGTAAGTGTGTCCTAGTCTGTGAAATGCTGTACCCTACGCTAAAACGTCACTTTTGAGTGGAAGCGTTCAAAACATTCACCAATGCAAAGACCAGGATTGTCAGGACAGAGTGGACAAAAACAACGGGTGTCACGCCTAAATCCGCGCTTGCTACAGACACGAGATCTTTTTTGGGGGGTTCGTTGGGTAGGGGTACTCTGGAGGACATACGGATAATGCCTCTCATGCAGCCGGCTTACTGCATTTGGTTGGGGATGGTGAGGTGCAGAACCGCCTGGATACAGGAGTTCTGTAACTATCTCATTCTGGAATTTTAGAAGAGATAAAGTCCCGCCTGAAGCTCTGTATAGCACATGAGCGTTCAGCAAAGCCAATTGGAATAAGGATAGAGACACTTTTTTGTACCAGCGTCTCGCCTTACGGTCAATTAGATACGGCGCCAACAACTGGTCGTTGAGGTCCACCCCTCCCATATTTTTGTTATATTCGTGGACACAGAGGGGTTTCTCCACAACACAAGTCGCCGTACGAATTTGGACTGTCGTGTCTGCATGAAGGGAGGTAAGAAGGAAAACATTCTTATTTTCCCTCCACTTTATAGCGAGCAAGTTATTACACTTCAAGCAGGCTCTCTCCCCCAGCCTAAGACGGGAATCTACAAGCCTCTGGGGAAAGCCCCGGCGATTAGGTCGCACGGTGCCACATGCTCCAATCTGATGATCAAACAAGTGACTAAACAGTGGCACGCTCGTGTAATAATTGTCCACATACCAGTGGTACCCCTTTCTGAATAAGGGTGACACCAAGTTCCACACTATCTTGCCAGCGCTCCCTATGTAATCCGGGCAGTTGACCGGCTCAACCTGACTGTCTTTTCCCTCATAAACCATAAAGCTCCATACATTGCCCTGTCACAGAACTTATAGAGCTTGACCCCGTATCTGGCACGCTTGCTGGGAAGGTACTGCCTGAAAGACAAATTTAATCAGGGACTCATCAACGCAGACAACTTGATCGGGAATAAACAAGGCTGCAAAACGTTCGTTGAAGTGGTTTATGGGGGGCTGAATTTTGTAGAGCCGGTCGTATTCAGGGTCTCCACGTGGACGACAAAGTTCATTGTCGTTGAAGTGCATGAACCGCAAAACCTGCTCGTATCGTTTCCTGGGCATGGAGGCAGAGAACACGGGCATGTGGTCAATTGGGTGTGTGGACCAATAAGCACGCAATGACGGGAATTTATGTGTGCCCATGTTGAGGGAAAGGCCCAGAAAGGTCTTAAATTCGGAAACCGTAAATGGTTTCCAATCTTTGGCAATGAAAGGCAACTGGGGACTAGCGGCGATGAATTGACCAGCATATAAATTACTCTGGTCCACAATAGATCTATAGAGATCTTCCGTGAAAAACAGCGAATAAAAATCAATGGGCATAAAATCAGCTGTTTCCACCTGAATACCGGGTTGGGCAGTGAATGGGGGAAGTACGGGTTCTGCAGAAGTGGTGGGGACCCAATCAGGATAGGCGAATTCAGGAAGGGCACTATGGGCATGACGGGCCTGCCTTTGTCTTCTTGGTGGCAGCGGGACACTACTTGTGCTTGCCACCTCGCCAGCTTGAACTGCACTTATGGGACTCGCCACGTCACCACGTGATACTGCAGTGCTGGATGTATGCCCAGGCTGTACTAGGCCGCTGGTGCTTGCCAATTCACCAGAAGGAATAGCGGCGCTAGTACTACTCTGCTCCATGATACGAGAGACCTGCGGTTCTTGCTCCTCAACAATCTCAGAAGATCGGGATGTGGTACGCCTGACCTTAGCAGGGACCTCATCTTCGTCGTCAGAGCTATCTGACATGGAGCCGCTGACTTCACTGTCTTCTACGGGAAGATATTCTGAGCCTGAATCTGACAGATGCGTGACCTCCTCTTCACTATCTGTCATGCTCAGAATCTCGTAGGCCTCTTTACTAGTGTACCTTCGTCTTGCCATTTTGGGCTCTAAATTTAGTGGTACACTAGTAAGATTCACAGGTAAAAAAGCACCTGACTGTCAGCAAATGTATCAAACGCTTCAAAAAAAACTGTTAGCGATCGCAGGGATCAGGACTGTCTCTGCGAACGCTGCAGTTATGTGTGTTGTGTTTGGTAAGTGACAGTGATCGATCGATACTGCACTTGGGTGAGCTGGGCTGGGCTGGGCGGAGGGGCTAAACGCAGGTGCTAGCAGGTATCTGGGCTGATCCCGCTAACACTGCGTTTTTGGGAACCCTAAACTGCTGGGGACGCTAGTATAGATCAGATCAGATCAGATATTGATCTGTTCAGATACTATACCACTAAGGGAGGTGTATGCTTTGCGCGTGGATGTTAGCGTTACTGGTACTAACCTAACGCTGCCTGGGGCGACGCAGACCCTCTCTGGCGCTAAAACCTAATTGATATCAGCCGCCGGGCGATCAGGGGGTTCAACCTTTATTGGGTTATATACGGCGGGTGCCCTGATGCTATAAAAAGCAAACTAACCAACCAGCGTCACCCGTAAAACTTATATGGTGATCACTGGTGAAAGGGTTAACTAGGGGCAATCAGGGGGTTAAATTAGGTTATATATGGGGGTACCTGACGCTATATAAAAACCTGACGGGTAACCTAAATAACTAAATAACTAACTGGCTAACCAGTTTCACCAGTAAAACTTATACGGTGATCACTGGTGAAAGGGTTAACTCTAGGGGCAATCAGGGGGTTAAAATAATATATGGGGGTACCTGACGCTATAAAAGCCTGCGGCGAAACTAAAAATAAATAACTGGCTATCTAGGGCACCACCGGCACTAAATACAGCGATCGGAAATACGATTGCTTAGTGACGCTGGCGTTATGGGGGGAAAGGGTTACCTGGGGGGTGATCAAGGGGTTAAACCTTTATTAGGGGGGTTAGGGGGCTACCCTGGACCTAAAGGGGCCTAAACCTAACTGCCCTGCAACTTTTTACTGTCACAAATGACACTGATTGCAGTGATCAGTAAAAAAATGACCACTGCAAATGGTGCACTGTGACTGGGGGTACTGGGGGTGATCTGGGGGTGACTGGGGGGTGAAAAGTGTGCCTACATGTACTGGTGTCAGTGGGCTGTTGGTGCACTTACTGTGAGATGTCTTCTCTCCTCGCGCCGGATCGAAAAGACCGCCACGAGGAGAGATGACATCACTTCCTCTGCCTGTGTTTACATTACACAGGCAGAGGAAGGTTTTCATTCGCTGGGAGCGATCGCGAGGGGGTGGCCGGAATCGAACGGCCGTCCCCTCATCACGGATCGCTCCCGAACAAATAACCACCGCTCACTGTATAGAAGGGGGGTCCAGCAGGACCCCCCAACTATACGAAGGCAGTCACGTACCGGCACGTGATTGTGCCTGTCCGTGCCATTCTGCCGACGTATAATTACAGTGGGCGGTCGTTAAGTGGTTAATAATATATTATTACTATTTATTTATTTTTATACTATTTTTTAGGAGCTCCATGTGGGGGTTAGTGAGATTAGGGTGTGCCCAGGCACACCTGGCACACCCTGTGCGCACGCCTATGTTCCTGGCCATGGCAGCATATGCTCTCCCTGCTATAATCCTAAAGTTTTGAAGACTAGTTACAAGAATGCCTTATGGGGGGCCAGCTCTTTTTTTATAGAGTGGTCCTGTGGGTTGGTTGGGGGCGGAGCAACCATCCATAAGTATGCTGCCATTAATAGGCACAAGGAAAGGAAAATTACAGAAAGGTAAGTATTCAATTTTCCGTTGGACTATAAACTGAAAGACCTATTAATAAAATGGTTGTGGAACGTTACGTATCATCAGAGTTTCCATTATTTCTTATGGTGAAATTTGCTTTGATATACAAGTGCTTTGGATTACAAGCATGTTTCCGGAATGAATTATGCTTGTAATCCAAGGTTTTACTGTATCTGCAAAATCAATGTGCTAAGCACTATGCTGGCACTATGCAAGAAAACACGCCCTGCCCCAAAGAGATTACAGTGTGTCAATTGTGGAACAAAGTGGATTCTAATGCCCCATACACACGATCATTTTTAATGTCATTTTTAAAACTGACGTTTTTCTCGTCATTTTTTTTCTTGTTTCCTCTCAAGCCTGTCTTGCGTACACACCATCATTTTAAAAAATGTTCAAGCAAAGCGCGGTGACGTACACCACGTACGACGGCACTATAAAGGGGAAGTTCCGTTCGAATGGCGCCACCCTTCATGTTAGCAAAGTTTGGTGAGAGACGATTAGCTCTTTTCAGTCTAGTGCTTTTCAGTCCGTTACAGCGTGACGAATGTGCTATCTCCATTACGAACGCTAGTTTTACCAGAACGAGCGCTCCCGTCTCATACTTGATTCTGAGCATGCGCATTTTTTTTCACGTCGTTAAAGCATACACACTATCGTTTTTCACGTCGTTAAAAAAAACGACATGAAAAACGACGTGAAAAAAGAGAGCATGTTCGAAATTTTTAATGCCCGTTTTTCACGTCGTTAAAAATGCTCTGGAGCATACACACGATCATTTTTAATGGCCATTTTTTTTAATGGCATTTTTAACGGCATGAAAAATGATCGTGTGTATGGGGCATAAGGCACTTGCTGCATTAACACCTAGGTTTTTTGTTTTGTTTTTTGCTGTGCTGAAACCAGTCCTGGGCTATTTTGCTGCACCAAGACCAATCCTGGGGGTAATATGCTGCATTGACACTGATGTTGGCATTGTTATTGCAGTCACTGACAACAATGTGTAATGCCTTGTACACACGATCGAAATTTCCGATGAAAAAAGTCCGATGGAATTTTTTCATCGGAAATTCTGATCGTGTGTGGGCCCCATCGGACTTTTTTCCGTCTGAGTTTAGAAATAGAACATGTTTTATTTTTTTCTGATGGAAAAAAATCTGATAGGAAATTCCTGTTGTCTGTGTGGAACTCCGACGGAGAAAAAAAAACATGCATGCTCAGAATGATTTGAATCAAGATCTCCTATTTTTTTTTATGGGGTTTTAATATTTTCTTGTGATCTCCATTTTTATTTTCTGGTCAAGTTACCACAATAACATTATTATCTTGTATTTTGTTACCTCAAGGAGGTTGGTTGGTGTCCCTTGTTAATTTGACATTGTATTTATGAAATGTACCTGCCTACTCACAAACAAACTGTCCTTTTTAAGAAAAACACATAGGCTAGTATTTAAATTAAATCAAATATCCATTTATTCTGGTAAAAAAATAAAGAAGAACGGCAACAATGGAGAAATTGGTCGAATTTGCGCAGCCTTTGGACCCCAAGGCAGACATCAAGTGTGTTGAAATCCCAAAAAATATCTTGAGGAGTCCATAGAATAGGGAGCACAATCTGGTCCCCAAATCACAGAAATCAGGAGCAGCAGCAGATGTCATATATGTCCCCAAGCTGTGGTACTACAGCAGACTGTGTCTTCTGGCAGAGCAGACTGAAGCCAGGGAATCACTTTCTGGTCTCCCTTGCAGCCTTCCCTCCATGCCTCCCTGCAGCGTTCCTTCCACGGCTCCCTCCACGCCTCCTTGCAGGCTGTGGCTCTGGTGGTGGAATTGTGTCAGGAGGAGGAGAAGGAGGAGGAGAAGGATGGGCGAGATCACACAGATGGGTGGTCTCTGTCAGCTGGCCCCATAGAAAAAAAGCCCCTCAGAGAGGATACGCTGTCCCTCCTCCACTTTCTGTAGCCTATTGGCTAGATAACAGCCATAGGCCCCTTTAGGGTTGGGGGGGGGGGGGGGGCTCTCATGATCTCGGCTTCTCAGGGATTCCTCCTCCATCTGAGGCATTTTCCTGGGCCTTTTTGGTCTAACGTGGAGGGCATGCACCTGTGACTGGGTGCTGCCACTGGGCCCGGCCACCTGCTGGCTGCCACTGGGCCCGGCCACCTGCTGGCTGCCACTGGGCCCCGCCTCCCCCTGTCTGCCACACTCCAGAGCCTCGTCCTCCTGGCTGACCTCATCCTGTGTATAAAAAAGGGACATAGTTTTAGTTCTTGGTTCATCAATCACACACAATTTTCAGCTCATGACTGTTGCAAATTGAATGTTAATAAATAGAAAAGACTCTCATTCTGACCCCAGCATTTTTCATTCTTGTCCCAATCATTTCTGGCCACTACTGTCTATTGATATGTAAATTACTTCTTGTTTAATCCCTAATTTGGGAATAATAACATCTAGTTCCCAACAATAATTATAGGACAATAAATATGTTGAAAAATACTATACTTGGCTATAGATATTCAGATCCGGGTCTTCCAGGTCAGGTAGCTCCTCGTCACCCTCTGCAGGGGTGGAGGGAAGGGTGGAGGGAAGGCTGGGGGGAAGGGTGGAGGGAAGGCAAGGAGGGAAGGCTCGAAAGTGATTCCCTGACTTCAAGCTGGTCGTCCAGAAAACGCAAGTTTTTGTAGTACCACAAACTGGGGACATGCACTTTGTCTGCTGCTGCTCCTGATCTCCGGGAATTGAGGATTTTAGTGTGCTGCTTCTTGTACGTATTCCTCAAGTTATTGATTTTACTATTCACCATGTTATAGTCTGCCTCGCGGTTATGGTACAAATTGTGTTTTAGCTCCCACAAATTTCGCAGCTCCCTGTATTTGTCTATTAATGCTGTCATTATTTCTGGATTTTTACATTTTTGCATATTTTCTGCAAGATAAAACACAAGACAAAACACTAGGTCAGCCTAAACTGTCCTAATCTTATCCCAATATAGGCCTCAATCATGAAGCAGTATAGGCCACTGATGCCTCAAGTTTAAATTTTACCTTTGTTTATGACGTTCAGCGCTTCCAGTCCTCCTTACTCCGCACACAGAACATAGTTACAACACATGCGTGTTTTTATTATATACACTGCGCATGCGTGAAACTCCGCCCTCGTCGCCCGCCCCTGACGTTCTTTCTAGGATATTCCCCGCCCCTTCTCTTTCGGCGCACAGTGGGAGACGACATGGCGGAGTCACAACAGGTGCGTGTTGTTTTAAGTACCGACAAGGAAAGCCCGGAGCCAGAAACGTCCCGATCCAGGAGAATATAAAAGGCCAGTAATATGTCCTTTGCAGAAATGGCAAGGATGGTGGAGATCTTGCGGAGTAGAGATTATGATGGGAAGCATGGGCCGTACACCAATCCTAATCTCAGGAAGGCCAAAATAATGGGCCAAGTGGTGAGGAGTCTGTACCAGAGATTTGGGGTCCGGAGATCCAAAGAGCAGCTGAGAAAAAGGTGGTCTGATCTGAAGCTGAGGGAGCCGGAGCAGTACAGGAAGATCAAAAAAATGCTTGCAAAAAGTAAGTATTTCTCCTGTGTTATTAATAATTTGATTATTATGCTTGCATGTTGCTCCGTGTGCTTTGATTGACTGGTTGGACATTTGAAAATGGCAACTTTTAGGTTATAGTGGCCAAAGTATAATTGTTCGTAGTAAACATCCTTCGTCAACAAAATACGATGTTTTGCGCAGATACAGGTAAACCACATTTAGTCATGCCTATTTGTATTAAAACAACGTTTAGAAACATTGTTGTCTAGATGTGTTTGTAACTAGAATGTGAAATGCAAACTTGATTCAGTGTAAAGGAGAGGACACTCAGCAGCTGTTTACACATCTGGACTCTGGAGCACTAGTGATGGACAGTTGGACACCAGAACAACCTTTTTAGGGTGTCCCACACAGGTGCTTCAGTGGATACTTGGGGTGTCTCCATGTGTGAAACTTGGCCAAAAAAGGTCAGTATTCCAGCTTTGTAAAAATCAAAAAATCATGTCTTCATCTTGGAGCTCTGCCAAAACAGACAATTGTACACCACTTTCAAGCAATGTTTCATATTCCTATTTCTGCCCTCAAGTATCTGTGTGCTAAGTATACCTTTTGTTTCATTCTCATAGGGGAGCGAAGAATCGGAGGACACCACTCTGAGGAGCCCAGGAACCCCACACCTCAGAAAGAACAGAGGGAACCCCAGCCTCAGAAAGAAGGGGACCAGAGAGAACCCCAACCTCAGGATGTGGAGGAAGAAGAGGTGGAGGAAGGAGAGGTGGAGGAAGTGTGCAAGATTATTACCACAACAGGTCAGTGTCATACACCACAGATTCAGGGAATAGATGCATGCATGCATATTTATAAGACATGTTTTTTTTACTTTTTGTTTTTAGGTGATGTGCTGCTCGTTGAAGAACAATCTCCTCCTTTCTCAAGTGGTAGCGCACAAATCATAATCCAGGACCTCATGGTTATGAGTCGTGAAATCGACATTATAAGGCACAAACTGAATAGTTTTGACCAACAAATTAAGAACATGATTGATGTTTTGGGGAGAGTCTAAAGATCTTTGTAATGCCACCATTTAACGTTTTTGTGGCCTACTTTCCCAAATTTTTGTGTAATTTAACAAGCCAAATTTTGAGGATGCACACAGTGTGTCAACTTGTGCTATCTGCCATCAGGGGAAATCAATGTACAGGTTGACATTTGGCATGGGATCAGGAGGAAAATACCCATTTTGACGCACAAATTGTGTGCATCTTCAAAATTGGGCTTGTTCAGGGGTGACATCACCCCATCTCATGAAGGCAACAGCAACACATTTTTAAAACACTATATAATGTCTGATATTGCCTTCAGTTTTTCAAAGGTTGAACTTTGTAAGTTCCATAGTTTTATATGTTTTATTGTTTGAAACATGCCTGTTTATGCAAAACCAAAAAAAAAAAAATTATGAAAAGTTTTTGGAAAAAAATGGTTTGAATTTTTCAAGAATAGTTTTGTAATCAACAATGGGTGGCTTCTTCTTTCTATGCTTAATACCAGTTTTAAAATTAAGTTGGTGTTTACAGTGACAATGGTGGTTATTTACTAAAGAGTAGGGTTAAGCGAACCTGAACTGTAATATACTGTATGTTCGGGTTCAAGTTTGGTGTTTGGCAATGTAATGGCGCATTTTAAAAAGCTGCAGGGCAGCCAATCAACATTTGTTTAACTTGTTTGCCCTTAGAAGCCATCACAGCCATGCCTACTAATGGCATAGCTGTGATTGGCCAGTGCAGCATGTGACCCAGCCTCTATATAAGCTAGAGGCACATAGCACAGCACGTCACTCTGCTTTAGATAGTGTAGGGAAAGGTTGCTGCTGCTGCTTTGAGGGAGAGAATTAGATAGGAGTCCTGATTCAGAAATCAAATTACTCAGCAATCTACCTTGATTTTGTTGTGTGGGTGCAGTGCACAATCTTTTTACCCTGCCCTGAGCCCAGTGCCAGAGAAAAGATGACTTTTATCTGTCTGTTAGTTAGGTTGGCGTCGGCGGGCATTTTATGCAAGCTTAGTGCACCAGCACTGCATATGTTACTGTGAGATACACCCTTTAGATACTGTTGGTCTATTCTGCTATTCTAAAAACACCCATTTAGGGCAAAAAATATATATTTTGCTGCGTTTCCTGCATATCTGTATTTAGTGAGATACACGTGTAGCGATACCCCCAGACTAAGGGAGCCGCTGGTTTGCTTTTGGGCCCTGTACACGGCACAGCCAACCCCCGGCAATCTACTCAGCCCTTCTCTGGCACAGCTAGTCTAGGGGTGGTACTTCTACATAGCTCTATAACAGTTTATGCACAATCCCACAATACCTTTCTTCTAGTGATAACATATACAGGTCCTTCTCAAAAAATTTGCATATTGTGATAAAGTTCATTATTTTCTGTAATGTACTGATAAACATTAGACTTTCATATATTTTAGATTCATTACACACAACTGAAGTAGTTCAAGCCTTTTCTTGTTTTAATATTGATGATTTTGGCATACAGCTCATGACAACCCAAAATTCCTATCTCAAAAAATTAGCATATCATGAAAAGGTTCTCTAAACGAGCTATTAACCTAATCATCTGAATCAACTAATTAACTCTAAACACCTGCAAAAGATTCCTGAGGCTTTTAAAAACTCCCAGCCTGGTTCATTACTCAAAACCGCAATCATGGGTAAGACTGCCGACCTGACTGCTGTCCAGAAGGCCATCATTGACACCCTCAAGCAAGAGGGTAAGACACAGAAAAAAAATTCTGAAAAAAATTCTGAACGAATAGGCTGTTCCCAGAGTGCTGTATCAAGGCACCTCAGTGGGAAGTCTGTGGGAAGGAAAAAGTGTGGCAGAAAACGCTGCACAACGAGAAGAGGTGACCGGACCCTGAAGAAGATTGTGGAGAAGGACCGATTCCAGACCTTGGAGGACCTGCGGAAGCAGTGGACTGAGTCTGGAGTAGAAACATCCAGAGCCACCGTGAACAGGCGTGTGCAGGAAATGGGCTACAGGTGCCGCATTCCCCAGGTCAAGCCACTTTTGAACCAGAAACAGCGGCAGAAGCGCCTGACTTGGGCTACAGAGAAGCAGCACTGGACTGTTGCTCAGTGGTCCAAAGTACTTTTTTCGGATGAAAGCAAATTTTGCATGTCATTCGGAAATCAAGGTGCCAGAGTCTGGAGGAAGACTGGGGAGAGGGAAATGCCAAAATGCCTGAAGTCCAGTGTCAAGTACCCACAGTCAGTGATGGTCTGGGGTGCCATGTCAGCTGCTGGTGTTGGTCCACTGTGTTTTATCAAGGGCAGGGTCAATGCAGCTAGCTATCAGGAGATTTTGGAGCACTTCATGCTTCCATCTGCTGAAAAGCTTTATGGAGATGAAGATTTCATTTTTCAGCACGACCTGGCACCTGCTCACAGTGCCAAAACCACTGGTAAATGGTTTACTGACCATGGTATTACTGTGCTCAATTGGCCTGCCAACTCTCCTGACCTGAACCCCATAGAGAATCTGTGGGATATTGGGAAGAGAAAGTTGAGAGACGCAAGACCCAACACTCTGGATGAGCTTAAGGCCGCTATCGAAGCATCCTGGGCCTCCATAACACCTCAGCAGTGCCACAGGCTGGTTGCCTCCATGCCACGCCGCATTGAAGCAGTCATTTCTGCAAAAGGATTCCCGACCAAGTATTGAGTGCATAACTGAACATAATTATTTGAAGGTTGACTTTTTTTGTATTAAAAACACTTTTCTTTTATTGGTCGGATGAAATATGCTAATTTTTTGAGATAGGAATTTTGGGTTGTCATGAGCTGTATGCCAAAATCATCAATATTATTAAGTCTAATGTTTATCAGTACATTACAGAAAATAATGAACTTTATCACAATATGCTAATTTTTTGAGAAGGACCTGTGTATATATATATATATATATATATATATATATATATATATATATATAGACTCCAATACCAGATTTGAGAAAATGTAAAAGGTTTACTTTTGGATAAAAGGGGTTAACAATCAATATTACATATAACGCATGCATGCAGAGCCCTGCAGTAATACCAACAGTGGTGCACACACAGGAACTATATTTGTAATCCAACAAGGTACAAGGTAGTAGAACAACTCCCCGGAGACTATGTGACTCAGTCCTCCGGCTAGTTTCCTGACAGGAAAAGGGAAATATAACCCGATGGGCCAAGGCAGTCTATAGGCCTAATAAAGTACTCGATTATACCTGTGAGCAAGTGCTCTCTCACCACTCCAGACTCGATCCCAGTCCGGGACTCCCACCGCTGTGTCTTCACACACACAGGATCTGCCACCGCCTGATCTCCGGTTCACTGACGTCCCTGAAGCAGGTAGATTTCTGTCGCCGCACAGGCTCTGCAGCAAGGTGGAAGGCTCTCTGGAAGTGCGCAATGCCCAGGCCTCGGGCCTTGCACTCGCAGCAGGTCCGCACAGGAATTCCTCTTGCCAGCCGCGCGGTGTCCAAAGAGGCCGGGCTTAGCCTCGCCCTCCCCTTTTATACCCCACCCATGAATCTCTGCGGCAGCCCAATGCACCTTGGGTGCCAAACGGGGTTCTGGGTAACGTAGTCCATGGGGCCTCAACGGAGACCCGGCTACACACTCCCCCCACTTAAACTCTTTGGTCCCCAAAGATAACTGTCAACAAACACTACGCATAACATTTGACAAAGTTGCGTATGATGTCGGCAGAGAAAGTTCCCACCAAAAATGAGAGGGTGAACTTCCTCGCCCACAGGTCTCACTATCATAAGTGGCCTGCCTAACTGTGCCAGGGGGTGAGTTGGGGTTGCCCTCCACTAAATGAACAGTGGAGGGATCAGGGCTTTCTGCACTCCTCCTGGCAGTTGCCACCGTATCCTCCGAGCTCCTCCCCATTTGTGGGTAAGTCAGCCTTCTGGGGGGCCTTATGGCCCTTTTCCCCCTTCTCTCTCTTGGGGTTTCTGGCTCCAACACTGTAGGTTCCTCTTCCAGAACAGACATGTCAGCTTCCACTGTTTCTGAAACATTGAACTCAGGAACAGGAGGGTTCACAGAACATCTTGGATCCTCCTCTTGGAGCGAGTCAAGGGCATCTTCCCATGAGTCTGATAGAGGACTGGAGGGGATAAATTCAGTAGCTTCTGCATTCAGTGTACTGTCTATGGTGTCTTCCAAAGGTGGGAGAGCTATAGCAGAAGTCACTGGGGCCTGGGAAGGCCATAGCCATCCCAACTCTTCACTTTCATCCTCACTAGGCTCAGAGGCATCTGCTTCTTCAGACCGGGATGTCTGAGACCGGGTATTTGGCCTAGGAGTATCCAGGATGGACGTTGGCTCAGAGGAATCCTTCACAGGGGGTATCCAGACTGCTTCGGCAAGTGGAAGTATGTGGTTCCGGTGCCAGGTCTTCAAAGGCCCCACCTTTCCCTCTGGCTTCAGCTGATAGACTGGTAGGCCGGGTAACTTTTTACAAATAACATATGGCTCCGGTCTCCATCTGTCTGCAAGCTTGTGCTTCCCAGGGACTCCCAAGTTTCGTAACAACACTCTGTCCCCTGGTTGCAGATCCTGAATTCGGACCTTCAGGTCGAAGTTTCTCTTGTTGCGGGCTCCCCTTTGATCGGAAGCCGCTTGGGCCTGCTCATAGGCCAACTGTAAACTGTGTCTCAGACGGTCCACATAGCCCTTATGAGAAGTGGCCGAGGAATGGTCTATGGAGGTGCCAAAGGCCAGGTCTACGGGTAGTCTTGCTTCTCTACCAAACATGAGTCGGTAGGGAGAGTACCCTGTAGCATCACTTGTTGTGCTGTTGTAAGCATGCACAATTGCTGCTATGTGCCTGCTCCAATGCTGCTTCTTTTCACTTTCTAGAGTCCCCAGCATGTTGAGTAGGGTTCGGTTGAACCTTTCTGGCTGGGCATCCCCTTGCGGATGGTAGGTAGTGGTTCGGGTCTTCTTGATCCCTAAGGAGTCCAAGAGCTTCTGGATCAGTCGACTTTCAAAGTCTCTCCCTTGATCCGAGTGGAGTCGCTGTGGTAGCCCATAGTGCACAAAGTATTTCTCCATGAGTACCTTGGCCACTGTGGAAGCCTTCTGGTCTTTGGTTGGGAAGGCCTGGGCATACCGGGTGAAATGATCGGTTATCACCAGAACATTTCCTAGTCCACTCAAGTCGGGCTCGAGGCAGAGGAAATCAATGCATACCAAATCCATTGGGCCTTGACTCTGCAGGTGGCCCATTGGGGCAGCTTGATGGGGTAGAGTTTTCCGCTGGATGCAGCGTGCGCATGAATGGCAGTATTCCTCTACTTCAGCTCTCATACAGGGCCAATAGAACCGACTTCTGACAAGTTGGAAGGTCCTTTCAGCTCCTAAATGACCATGATGGTCGTGTAAGGCGGCCAAGACAGTCCCTCGGTGCTTCTCAGGCAAGAACAATTGCCATTTGTCTTCCAGGTCATCAGAGGGGCCCCTTCGATAGACCACCCCTTGATGCACTTGCAACCTGTCACACTCTTTCCGCAGCAGATGAGCTTCCTTTGAAGGGTGATGCAAGAGCCTATCTGGATCCTGACTCTCCAGGGCCTCGAGGGCCAACTTCCCCAAAGGGTCTTCCTTTTGATCACACCTCAACTCTTTTTTTTTGACAGCGTGGGTAAATCATCTTCCTCTATTTGAGTTACTCCACAGTATTGCTTGGGGACCCCCACTACTGTGACCCCTATCTCTTCCGCTCTGGACCCCCCACTGGCTTGGAGTTCAGCCCCTTGACAGAGGGCCCGTACCCCGTCCGGTGCCACCTGGGTCCAGTCTTCTGTGCAGCTAGTGGGAGCATGAGACCTCCTGGACAGGGCGTCCGCATCTCGATTTCCAGCCCCCGGTCTGTATTTCAGGCTGAAGTTGAATCCAGACAGGGCAGCCAGCCATCGATGGCCTGTGGAATCCAGTTTTGCTGTGGTGAAAAGATAAGTAAGGGGATTGTTGTCAGTTTTCACTGTGAATTCTGCCCCATACAGATAGTCCTTAAGCTTATCAACTACAGCCCACTTGAGAGCCAGGAACTCCAACTTGTGAGTGGGGTAGTTTTTTTCAGATGGGGTTAAACTTCTGCTCACATATGCGACAGGTCGCAGTTGCCCTTCATGCTCCTGGTAGAGCACTCCTCCCAGACCGTCATGACTGGCATCTACATGGAGCTCATAAGGTTTCCTTGGGTCTGCATAGGCCAAGACAGGGGCAGTGGTTAAGCTCTTCTTCAGCATGTGGAAGGCCTCTTCGCACTTTCCATTCCATTGGTCTTCGACTGACTCTCCCGGCTTCCTGGGACCAGAGTCATCCTCTTCCCCTTCTGTCTTCAAGAGTTCATTCAGGGGTCTGGCAATCCGTGCAAACCCCTCTACGAATCTCCTATAGCAGGAGCAGAACCCCAAAAAGGATCTGAGTTCTGTCACCGTGGTGGGCCAGGGCCAGGAGGTAACTGCCTCCAGCTTCCCGGGGTCTGTGGCAACCCCTTCTTCAGACACTATGTGCCCCAAATAGTTGACTGATGACTGGTAGAACTGACATTTCTCTGGCGAAAGCTTGAGTCCCTCTTCGCTAAGCCTTCTAAGGACTTTTTCCAGTCTTTCCTCATGTTCTTCTAGAGTCTTCCCAAAGACAATAATGTCATCCAAGTACACGAGAACTTCGATGAGGTTCATGTCTCCTACGGTTTTCTCCATGAGGCGTTGAAAGGTGGCAGGGGCTCCAGACAGGCCTTGGGGCATCCGTTCAAATTCAAAGAATCCCACAGGGGTTATGAAGGCTGTCTTCTCCTTATCTTCCGGATGCATAGGGATCTGATAGTATCCACTCTTCAGGTCCATAACACTGAACCACCTGGCTCCAGACAAACTCTGTAGGACATCCTCTATCCTCGGGTGGTATACTGGTCGGGTATCATCCTCCGGTTGAGAGTCCTGTAGTCTATACACAACCTCAACGACCCATTCTTCTTCCGGACCACCACTATTGGAGAGGCATAGGGGCTCCTAGATTCCCGGATAACACCAGTTCGCTTGAGCTCGGCGAGCCGTTCTCTCAGGTCTTCAAGGTCGGCTAGAGGAACTCGCCTGACCCTCTCCCTGAAAGGCTTGTCTTCCTGGAGGCGGATTCGATGGGTGGCACTCTTTGCACACCCTACGTCGAACTCATCTTTAGAGAAGATCTTCCTCCATCTGGTCAACTGGGCCTTTGCCCTCTCTTTCCAGGCCTTTGGCAGGTTCGGGTTCTTCGTGCAGAGCTTCTCCCAAACAGTCCTGTCTCCCTCTGTATTCTCCACATGTGATAAGACAATTGGGGCAGCAGGGCTCACCTGACCCAGCAGCATCCTGGCGGGGATCTCCATGGGAACACCCGTGGTATTCCTGACGCTCACCTGCACCTTACAGTGTGCCTTCTTCAGAGCTCTCAGCGGAACCATCTCTGGGATCACTTCTAAGCCTGAGTATTCTTCCCGAGGGTCTGGTTCCAACATGACAAAGGGGCCGGGTTGCTCCCAAGTAAGCTTCACAGTGGCCCTGAGACAGGTTAGCTCACCGGGCTGCAACACTATTCCCTTCTTCTCCAGTCTCCAGACTTTATCCACCCCCTCTTCTGGGGCCTTGTGTTCTAAGACCAGTCGCTGATAGGTGGTCTTCAACATCGGGTGTATTCTGGTGACCGTAGGGTTCTTTCCTCCTGCCAGAGGGGCCAGAAGCCTCCGGAGTAGGTCCGTATTTGTCCCTATTTTTAAGGAGCTCTTGCTGGCTCCAGGCGGTCGGGGGCACACCACTGCCAGGGTATCAAACACTTCAGCCTTCCCGGCTACTGAGGGGTCGAAGGTCAGTTTAATGGGCAAGTGACCATCGTAGGGGAAACTCTGTGTTCCGATTCCCCATATTTCCAGATCTTCAATTCTCTGGATGGGCAAGTGACTCAGATGTCTATCATAAAAGTCCCGGTATAACAGAGTCACCTGTGCTCCAGTGTCTAAGGTGGCTCTCGTGTAGACTCCCTCCACTTGAATAGGCACCACAGGGGAGGGGCCTATCAGTTCTTCTGGATAAGACTTCAAAGGGGTCTCTTTCTGTTGATCCCCATATTTAATTTTTTTGGTCCTCTCTTTCTTGTGTTTGGTTGTTGGCTTTAGTCCCTCTTGGGCTCGGTATGCATTGATCTCCCTCCTCTGTTTATGTGTATATTCCCGCTGAGGGACATTATTTCTCTTTTTAGGTGTGTATTCTCGCTGAGGAGCACTGTTCTTCTTCTGAGGGGGTCTACTCCTTTTTCTTCTGGGCTTCTCATTCAGTTTGGGTACACCGGGGCCCTCTGAATTTTTCCGCCGGCTTGCGATTATTCATCTTCTTTTTCTTGGGACTCGAACATACTTTCGCAATATGGCCAACTCCTCCACAGTTAAATCAGACCACATCCCCCCAGTCTTGTAGGGAAGTGGGTGCTGAGGTATCTGGGAACAACTCCTTCTTTGGTCCATTATTCTCTACGACCCTTGGATCCTTTGCCATCAAAGAGGTCAGCATCTCCAACACCTGAGACATTTGTGACTTCAGGGTATCTACTTCTGGGTCTCTTTCAGTGGTCATGGCTGATCTGACCATTACCGGTACAACAGGGGTATGTGCCTTGATTGCTTGCTGATCCTTCTGCAGGGCCTCCTCATCTCTGATGATCTTTACCAGATCAGGATAATTCAGCGACATACCTCCTCCAGAGGTTTTCAAGTGGAGCCAGACTGGATCCGAGCGTAGCGCTCTCTTTAATATCTGCTTCATCCTTGCCGCATCTATGGCTTGGAGTACCATCCCTTTTTTTAGCACGATTTGTCAAAGCATTTTGTTCAGTCTTCTTACATACCCTGACAGCTTTTCTCCTGGCTGCTGAAAGGTGTATTCGAACTAATACACCAGTTCCGTTACTTTTTCTAACTGACCGAACTCCTCCTGTAGCATGGCTAAACAGTCATAAGCCCTGCAGGCAGCATTCCCAAACCGGAGACTTTTTACAGCTTCCACAGCCGCGCCTTTCAGACTTTCCATCACGCGCTGCTTCTTCTGCGCTTCAGGCACCTCCCAAGCCTCTACTGCTGACAAGGCCTGTTCGATCCAGGTATCGAAGTCTTCCTCCCCTACAGGGACGGGCAGTTTCCCTGAAAATGTTCTCAGCTTCCGATAGCTGGCCTCTACGTGTACCGTATTTGTTTGCTGACACTTTGTGAGCAGATCTCCCAAAGCATTTAAAAGTTCTGGCCCTATGGCTGTAATGGGTGTCACCGGAGGTGTCATCCTTCTCTGCCTCTCTGATGTATGGGGTATCCCTGGCGGTGATCCCGTTGGGGATGGCGGAAGTGACTCAGTTTTCACAGTTATTGCGTGCACCAGACCATAAGTTTTGTTATCCAGCGACTGCACACTTTGTCCTTTAAGGTTCCCCGGTACTCCATCCATCCACTCTATAAGTGCATACTGAAACGAGGTGTCTGGGGCTGACTTCAGGTCTATCACCCTTGGTATATTATTTGGGGATAGCGACACTGCAAGTCGCTCTGCCGCGTTCACTGACCATTCTTCTCCCGGGAGACTAATGACCACTGACGTCTCTGGGTTTGTCCTGGCTGCTTCGCACCACGCTTTCACTTCTAGCGGGTCTATGCCGGTACTTTTGGCGTATCTGCTTGCCATATACAGGATCCCGGAAACGATGCCCCCACGTGTAGCGATACCCCCAGACTAAGGGAGCCGCTGGTTTGCTTTTGGGCCCTGTACACGGCACAGCCAACCCCCAGCAATCTACTCAGCCCTTCTCTGGCACAGCTAGTCTTGGGGTGGTACTTCTATATAGCTCTATAACAGTTTATGCACAATCCCACAATACCTTTCTTCTAGTGATAACATATATATTGTGAGGGGGTTAGCTCGGCAGCGGGTGTGGGTGACCCCCGAGATGGGCTCCCCACACAAAAACAGGCCCAGCAGACGGAGCTTGTGGTTTTCAAAATCAAAAAGGTGCGGTTTATTTTCTATTTACAGTGACAAAAACACAGCAAAGCAAAAGAAACATAAACAAAATAAATCCTGGTCAAGTTGACCTCTGACTAAACATACAGGTTTCCTAACTAACAACTGGGATCAGCCTAGTGCTGTCCTAGTCCCTAAGTCCCTGGTTTTAAATGTCCAAGCAAATAGCCACACAGGCTTGGTCTCACCGCACAGGGGTTCACTCTCCCTAGACAGTCCACACAGGTCTGGTTCCAGGCATGAGCTAACATCTAATGAAGCTGGGAGTTCTTATAGAGGCCTAAATGAGCTGACAAGCTTCAGCTGGTCTCATCAACTCCCTGTCTGCACGACGCCCAGCCCTCTCCCTAGAGGTATGAGTCATCCATGAGCCCACTAGCCTTATACAACTCTCCACCTAGTTGTATAAGTCGGCGTAAAGCCTGAATCTGGGCGAAATATATCTACCCCCCTGGATGCAACCAGGTGACTTTACCTTCCTGCTGTCACATACCCCCCCCTCTTGTTTTAACCTCGGGGTTGGAACACCAGCAATCAGGCATTCATGTACTCGAGACAAAGCATCCACATTCCCCATTTGAACGCCAGGGCGATGCTTTACTGTGAAGTTGAATTCCTGGAGGGCCAGGAACCACCTATTCACTCTTCTATTTGTTTCCTTGTTTTGAGCCATCCACTTTAACGGAGCGTGATCCGTAACCATGTCAAAGTGCCTACCTAGCAGGTAGTACCGAAGGGAATCTAGAGCCCACTTCACCGCTAAACACTCCTTTTCAACGGTGGCGTAATTTACCTCATGGGACTTCAACTTCCTGCTGAGGTAAATGACTGGGTGCTCTTCCCCGTTCCAGACCTGGGACAATACTGCTCCTAACCCCACATCTGACGCATCACTTTGTACGACAAAGTCTTTAGAGAAGTCGGGTGAGTACAACACTGGCTGGCTACATAAGGCTTGTTTCAAGAATTGGAATGCTGCCTCAGCCTCGGGGGTCCATTTAATCATGACCGACCCTTTCCCCTTCGTCAGGTTGGTTAGGGGCACAGCCTTAGAAGCAAAGTGGGGAATGAATCGCCGATAATACCCAGCGATTCCCAGAAAGGCTCGTACCTGCTTCTTGCTGTTGGGACGTGGCCAACTCTGGATGGCCTCGACTTTGTTGAGTTGGGGTTTTATTACTCCCCTCCCAATGGTGTACCCAAGATATTTGGCCTCCTCCTGCCCAATGGTACAATTCTTGGGGTTAGCCGTAAACCCCGCTTCCCGAACAGAGTCCAGGACTGCTTGCACTTTTGGCAGATGTGAGGCCCAATCTGTGCTATGGACAATTACGTCATCCAGGTAAGCCGCAGCATACTTCCGATGGGGCCTCAGCATCTGGTCCATTTTCCGCTGGAATGTGGCCGGCGCATTCTGTAACCCGAACGGCATTCTTTTATATTGGAACGCTCCGTCTGGGGTTACAAATGCGGTTTTCTCTTTGGCCGACTTGGCCAGGGGGATTTGCCAATACCCTTTTGTGAGGTCAAGAGTCGTCATGTATCGGGCTGTTCCCAGCCGGTCGATCAACTCATCTATACGTGGCATGGGGTAGGTGTCAAATTTTGTAACTTTGTTCAACTGACGAAAATCGTTACAAAATCGCCAGCTCCCATCCGGTTTAGGCACCAACACAATGGGACTAGACCAATCACTTTGGGACTCCTCTATCACCCCTAAGTTCAGCATTTTCTGTACTTCCTCCCGTATTGCCTCCCGTCGGGCCTCTGGGATCCGATAGGGTTTTAACTTCACCCTTTCACCGGGCGGGGTAATGATGTCATGCTCTACCCCAGATGTTTGTCCCGGCAGCTCAGAGAATACCTCCTTGTTGCGAAGCACAAACTCCTTAACCTCCTGTTGTTGGGGTTGTGACAAGGTGGCTGCTATTCCAACCTCAGGAATCACGCAACCAGTTTGAGCTGGTGACCAAGTGTCTGCGACTAGGGACTCTCTATCCCTCCAGGCTTTCAACAGATTAACGTGATAGATCTGTTCGGGCTTTCGCCTTCCTGGTTGTCTGACCTTGTAATTCACTTCGCTCACTTTTTCCATTATCTCGTAGGGGCCTTGCCATTTGGCAAGGAATTTACTTTCAACCGTAGGGACAAGTACCAGTATCCTATCCCCCGGGGAAAAGGTACGGGTCTTGGCTCCACGGTTGTACACTCTCTGCTGTGCTAACTGCGCTTGGGCCAAATGTTCCTTCACGATGGGCATTACCTGTGCAATTCGGTCTTGCATCAGGGCGACATGCTCAATCACACTCCTGTGGGGAGAACTCTCACTTTCCCAAGTTTCCTTGGCAATATCCAACAGCCCTCTTGGGTGTCTCCCATACAGTAACTCAAAGGGGGAGAATCCCGTAGAGGATTGGGGCACCTCCCTAATAGCAAACATCAGATAAGGAAGTAGACAGTCCCAATCCTTTCCATCTCTATCCACCACTTTCTTCAACATTTGTTTTAGGGTTTTGTTGAATCTTTCAACCAGCCCATCGGTTTGGGGGTGATACACAGATGTACGTAATTGCGTCACTTTGAACAATTTACATAGCTCCTTCATAACCCGGGACATAAAGGGTGTACCTTGGTCCGTAAGCAGTTCTTTACAAATACCCACCCGGCTAAACACAAGAGATAGCTCTTTGGCTATGGTTTTGGCCGAGGTATTTCGGAGAGGGATCGCTTCTGGATAACGGGTGGCATAGTCCATTATAACTAATATGTACTGGTGCCCCCTAGCGGACTTGATTATAGGACCTACCAAATCCATGGCGATCCTCTCAAACGGGACCTCAATGATGGGTAGAGGGACCAGCGGGCTACGGAAATGTGGCATCGGGGCCGACCTCTGACACACAGGGCAGGAGGAACAATAATTTTCTATGTCCTTCATCACCCCCGGCCAATAGAATCTCTGTAATACCCTCTCTCGGGTTTTCTCTGTCCCCAGATGACCTCCAAGAATGTGCCCATGGGCCAACTCCAACACCAACTTCCTGTAAGGTTTGGGCACCACAAGCTGCTCAACGGTTTCTTCTGCCCTTTTTGCCACCCGATAAAGTAGGTCCTTCTCTACGCTGAAGTATGGGTAAGTGCAGGTATTATCTGGGTTCACTAACTCGCCATCTATTTTCACTACGTTTTCCCGTGCCTTTATTAGGGCGGGGTCTTTCAACTGTTCTGTGGCAAAGTTTTCCCTGTGAACCTCAAGATCAGAAAACTCCACAGACGGTAGGTTTTCGTCTGAGGAGGTGGGCTCCTCTCCAGTTTCTTGAGTCTCCCCTGCCAATACTGACAAGGGAAATTCCGGAGAGTCCTCACCACTCTCAGGGGAGTTCTGGCTATCACATTCCTGGTACATAGGGGCACCAGTGGGGGGCTCAGGATCATCCCACAGTTCCCAGAACTTCGGAAAATCCCTTCCCACAATGGCGTCATGCGGTAACTGAGATACTAAGCCCACTGGATGAGAGAGGGTACCTTTGGGGGTCTCGAAACACACTGTAGTCACTGGATACTCTCGGGTGTCCCCATGCACACAAATAACAGCTACCTTGCTATTCCCAGAGACCTCTGTTTTAACTAATTCAGCCTTTATCAGGGTCACAAGGCTACCTGAATCCAGCAATACCACAACATTTCTACCATTAATACACATTTTGCATAAATGTTTCTCAGTTCCCCGAATGGCAGTGCATGCGACTGTCGCACACAGCGACTGACGTCTGCCCGTCAGAAAGTCACACTGCATGGGTTCCTCCACAACCGGGCAATTTGCTGCAATATGTCCCGCTTGCCGGCAGCGGTAGCAAACGATCCTTCTTGCCGCCTCTTGAGCCGCTGATTTCCCAGGCTGTTCTCGCCAAACTTGGGGTAGAGCTCCCACCCTCTCACTCTCTCCACCCTTACCCCTTGGAATCATCTTATCCGCCCCTGGGGATGGTCTGGTCTTAGGGTGGAAAGTCCGAGTGTCTCTGGAAGAGGCCGTCAGGTTCTCTGTAGCCAAGTATTTCTCCACACGATCCACAAGACCATCGGCCGTCTCTGGGTCTCCATGGCTTACCCACTTTTGGATGGCAGTAGGAAGAGCTCTCAAAAACCGATCCATTACAACACGTTCCACAATCTTTGGTGCGGACAAAGTCTCTGGCTGTAGCCACTTTCTGCTCAGGTGAATGAGATCATACATTTGAGACCTGGGGGGTTTTCCAAGCTGGAAAGTCCAGTTATGCACACGCTGAGCCCGGACAGCCAGGGTGACACCCAGCCTTGCCAATATTTCAGCTTTTAGCATCACATAGTCTTTTGCTTGGTCATGCTCTAGGTCATAGTAAGCCTTCTGCGATTCACCAGTTAACAGAGGAGCCACCAGTCCAGCCCACTGCTCCTCAGGCCACTTTTCTCTTTCAGCAGTCCTTTCAAATGTGGTCAAAAATACCTCTGGATCATCCTCTCCAGTCATTTTTGTCAATAAACGACTCACCCCAAAGGACGCGGTATTAGTGGGACGGCTTCCCTCACTGGTCTGCGGACGTTGCTGCACTACTGCTTCCATTTGTTGTAGTCTCTGCTCTTGCTTCTGTAACAGGTCTATGAAGCGGGCCTCAGATTGCTGCAGGGCTTGTTGCTGAGCTTCCAGACTCTGTTGGTGAGCTTGCTGCTGGGCTGCAAGGCTCTGTTGATGAGCTTGCTGCTGGGCTGCAAGGCTCCTTTGCAAACCTGCATTTGTCTGCTGTTGATTGGCATTTGCTAGAGCCAGCTGTTTCAGTATCTCCTCCATGCTGGCTTAAAAAAAACTGCCCGCATTCTCCACCAACTGTGAGGGGGTTAGCTCGGCAGCGGGTGTGGGTGACCCCCGAGATGGGCTCCCCACACAAAAACAGGCCCAGCAGACGGAGCTTGTGGTTTTCAAAATCAAAAAGGTGCAGTTTATTTTCTATTTACAGTGACAAAAACACAGCAAAGCAAAAGAAACATAAACAAAATAAATCCTGGTCAAGTTGACCTCTGACTAAACATACAGGTTTCCTAACTAACAACTGGGATCAGCCTAGTGCTGTCCTAGTCCCTAAGTCCCTGGTTTTAAATGTCCAAGCAAATAGCCACACAGGCTTGGTCTCACCGCACAGGGGTTCACTCTCCCTAGACAGTCCACACAGGTCTGGTTCCAGGCATAAGCTAACATCTAATGAAGCTGGGAGTTCTTATAGAGGCCTAAATGAGCTGACAAGCTTCAGCTGGTCTCATCAACTCCCTGTCTGCACGACGCCCAGCCCTCTCCCTAGAGGTATGAGTCATCCATGAGCCCACTAGCCTTATACAACTCTCCACCTAGTTGTATAAGTCGGCGTAAAGCCTGAATCTGGGCGAAATATATCTACCCCCCTGGATGCAACCAGGTGACTTTACCTTCCTGCTGTCACAATATATATATATATATATATATATATATAGACTCCAATACCAGATTTGAGAAAATGTAAAAGGTTTACTTTTGGATAAAAGGGGTTAACAATCAATATTACATATAACGCATGCATGCAGAGCCCTACAGTAATACCAACAGTAGTAAATTATAGTGCGCAATTTGTTCTAACACACACTAACATATAGCTTGAGTCCCCGTTAGCAATATGGCACTCCAGAGTACTATCAATTCCCAGTCAGGCCTGACTCAAGTAAAACTCAGTCTCTAGAAAAGGAATCTTCGCATGCCAGATGATCGATGGTGCACATACAGGAACTATATTTGTAATCCAACAAGGTACAAGGTAGTAGAACAACTCCCCGGAGACTATGTGACTCAGTCCTCCGGCTAGTCTCCTGACAGGAAAAGGGAAATATAACCCGATGGGCCAAGGCAGTCTATAGGCCTAATAAAGTACTTGATTATAGCTGTGAGCAAGTGCTCTCTCGCCACTCCGGACTTGATCCCAGTCCGGGACTCCCACCGCTCTGTCTTCACACACACAGGATCTGCCACCGCCTGATCTCCGGTTCACTGATGTCCCTGAAGCAGGTAGATGTCTGTCGCCGCACAGGCTCCGCAGCGAGGTGGAAGGCTCTCTGGAAGTGCGCAAGGCCCAGGCCTCGGGCCTGGCACTCGCAGCAAGTCAGCACAGGAAATCCTCTTGCCAGCCGTGCGGTGTCCAAAGAGGCCGGGGCCTCGCCCTCCCCTTTTATACCCCACCCATGAGTCTCCTTGGGTGCCAAACAGGGTTCTGGGTAACGTAGTCCATGGGGCCTCAACGGAGACCCCGCTACACACACTTTAGATACTGTTGTTTTATTCTGCTATTCAAAAAAAACACATTTAGGGGAAAAATCTTCAATTGCGGCCTAGTCTGTATCTGTACGTGTGAGCTATACCCTTTAGATACTGTTGATCTATTCTGGTATTCAAAAAAAACACATTTAGGGCAAAAAATAATATTTTGCAGTGTTTCCTGCATATCTGTATGTGTGAGATACACACTTTAGATACTGTTGTTTTATTCTGCTATTCAAAAAAAATGCAGTGGCGGCTGGGCCTGAGGCGGATAGCAGTTTGGCGCATGTCCTTCCACCACTGAGGATTGCAGGGCGCTTCAGTTTGCCTCGAGTGTTGACTACCTCGTCCTCCTCCACCGTCGCTTCCACCTACACCGCCACATCCACCGCCACCTCAACCTCCTACTCCATATAGACCTCGTCCTCCTAGGTCAAGATTATTATTTTTTATTTGTATGTATTTTATGTTATTTTAAGTTATTTCCCTATCCACATTTGTTTGCAGAGCACTTGCCATGCTCCTAACAACATTTTGCTGCCATTTGCAGCCCCCTAGCCCTTTCCATTACTTTTTTAGTCCTCAAAAGTTCGGGTCCCTATTGACTTCAATGGGGTTCGGGGTCAAGTTCGGGTCAAGTTTAGGTCCCGAACTCGAACTTTTTTGCGAAGTTTGGCCGAACCCGTCGAACCTGAACATCCAGGTGTCTGCTCAACTCTACTAAAGACAAATCCACTTGGCAGTTAAAGTGCACTAGGAGAACCTGGGAGATAGATAATAAAAAAAAAAAGCAATAATGAAAAAAACAAGCTTTTCACAGAAATCATTTTTTTTTTTTTTAAATCTAAGATTGTCTGGCATAGCAATGGCCCCCTGTCACGTACCTGATGGTAGTGAGCCCGAATTGCAGGGGACGGCCTCCCTTACGGCCCCCACTCCCAGCCCCCAGGTAAGGTGACAGTTGGCACAGGAGTAAGGAGTGGCACGGGTGCCTGGCAGGATCAACTGTAGTGAGGTGGTGATTCAAACACCCGGAAGCTTCCTTGCAGAATACCGGAACTGGAACGGCTAGCAGGCTGGATCGGAAGTAGCACAGCAGACTGGATCGGTCTCGCAGACTGGATCGGAAGAAGCACAGCAGACAGGATCAGCTAGCAGGCAGGTTCGGCTTAGCAGGTTGGATCTGGGACAGCTCAGCAGACTGGATCGGTCTCGCAGACTGGATCGGAAGAAGCACAGCAGACAGGATCAGCTAGCAGGCAGGTTCAGCTTAGCAGGCTGGATCTGAGACAGCTCAGCAGACTGGATCGGTTAAGCAAACTGGATCGGAACCAGGAACAGGGTAGTAAACAGGCCGGGTCAGATATCAGGCGGGCAGCAGAAGTACAGGGTGCAGGCAAAGGGTAGTCACAACAAGCCGGGGTCGGGTGCAGGCAGATAACAGGTTGGTCAAGGTAAGCCGGGTCTTTTAGCACAGGTATGGTCTCAGATCAGGGTTTAGCACACAATGCTGTAGAGCAGACAGCAGGGACTGTCTGTAACTGACAGGTTTAAATAGTCTCTCTGGCGCCACCCGCTGGACGCACGCGCGAACGGAGACCAGGAAGTCTGGGGCGCCTGTTTCTGGCAGGATCTCCATGACATTGCCCCCCCCAAGGGGCAGCCTCCGGATGCCCATCCGGGCGAACTTTTCAGGGTGAGACCTTTTAAAGGACTGTACCAGACTCTTAGCGTGGATGTTCCCCTCGGGCTCCCAAGAATTCTCTTCGGGTCCATACCCCTTCCACTTTATCAAAAACTGGTTCTGGTTCCTTCTCCTCCTGTAATCCAGGATAGCCTCTACTTCAAACTCCTCTTCCCCGTCTATAATAACAGGGTCAGGGGTAACAGAGCTTCGGCCAGGAAAGGGATTGGAAATAGATGGTTTCAACAGTGACACATGGAATACTGGGTGGATCTTCAGTGAATCCGGGAGTTCCAGTTCAAAAGCCACTTCATTGATTTTCATTTTAACCGGAAAAGGTCCTAGGAACTTGGGACCCAATTTCTTTGAAGGGCATGCCATCCTCAAGTTCACTGTAGACAGCCACACCAAGTCACCGGGTACCAGTACCAACTCACCCCGTCTCTTCTTGTCAAAAGTTAATTTGTTGTGTTCCTGGGTCCTGGTCATAGTTTCCTGCAAAAGTTGGTTATTGGTGGAAAATAAATTTATTTTCTCCTGTACTGCTGGCACCGCACATTCGGGAAGAGAATTGGGTAGGAATGAAGGGTGAAAACCAAAGTTGGCAAAGAACGGGGTCTGCTTGGTGGCGGAGTGGATGGAGTTGTTGTAGGCGAATTCGGCCAAAGGAAGCAGGGAAATCCAGTTATCTTGTGTAAAAGAGGAGAAGCAGCGCAGGTACTGCTCCAGAGTTTGGTTAGTCCTCTCAGTCTGTCCATTGGTCTGGGGGTGATAGGCGGAAGAGAATGACAGTTCTATATCCAAGGCCTTACAGAGGGACCTCCAGAAGCGGGAGGTGAACTGTACCCCTCGATCTGAAACAATGTTGGCTGGTACCCCGTGGAGTCTGACGATTTCCTTGATAAATGCCTGTGCTGTTTCAGGGGCAGAGGGAGTGCCTTTCATAGGAATAAAGTGTGCCATTTTGGACAGACGATCGACTATCACAAAGATAGTGGTATGATCTTCTGCTGGAGGTAACTCGACAATGAAGTCTATGGATAACATCCTCCATGGTCTGTCTGGAACAGGCAAAGGTCTTAATAAGCCCCAGGCCTTGGTTCTATGAGTCTTGTTCCTGATGCAGGTAGTGCAGGACTCCACAAATTCTTTACAATCTTCCCGTAATTGAGGCCACCAAAAGGTACGCTGTACCAAGTCGGTGGTCTTCGCTATGCCAAAGTGCCCGGCTAATGCATGGTCGTGGCAGAGTTCCAGGACAGATACTCGTAGATCCTCGGGGATATAGATCTTGTCCTTATGCCAGAGCAACCGGTCCTTAACCTGCAGTTCCAATTCAGGAGAGGGCAACTGCCCTGCGGAGGCTTGTTTAAGTCTGGAGAGCAAGTTTTCCTGAAGCAAGAGGAAATTCCCAGGGGCAAGGATGGTATCCGGAAGAGAAACTTCTTTGGGTTTGTGAAACATCCGAGACAAGGCGTCAGGCTTAGTGTTCTTGCAGCCTGGACGATACGTGACATGGAACGAAAACCTGGAGAAAAAGAGCGCCCATCTGGCTTGTCGTGGTTTCAGTCTCTTTGCGGATCTCAGATATTCCAGGTTCTTATGGTCAGTAAATATCAGAATTGGATGGGCAGCTCCCTCCAGCAGATAGCGCCATTCTTCTAGCGCAGACTTAATCGCCAGAAACTCCCGATCCCCCACATCGTAGTTCCTCTCTGCTGTTGACAACTTGAGTGAGAAGAAGGCCACTGGGTGAAGCAGGGCCTTGGCTCCTTGTCTCTGGGACAATATTGCCCCTACAGCGATTTCGGATGCGTCTACCTCGAGGACGAATGGTAAAGAGGAATCCGGATGCTTCAAGACGGAAGCAGAAGTAAAAAGTCCCTTAAGGGCCTCAAAGGCCTTTTGGGCCTCGGAGGACCAATGGAAGCGGTTCCCCTGTTGGGTTAATTGAGTGATTGGTGCAATGATGGCCGAGAATCCTCTGATGAACTTGCGGTAAAAATTGGCAAAACCGACAAAACGTTGGATTCCCTTCTTGTCTGTAGGGACTGGCCAGTCTAGGATTGCAGCAATCTTCTGGGGGTCCATTTCGATGCCCTCACTGGAGATGATTAATCCCAAGAATGGTATACTTCCCTGCTCGAACGCACATTTTTCGGCTTTCGCATATAGGCCATGTTGTCGAAGCAGGGCTAACACACTCTTGACATGCCTGCGATGGGATTCGAAGGAGGAAGAGAAAATTAATATGTCGTCTAGATAGACGATAACAAATAAGTCCAGAAAGTCCCGAAGGGCATCATTAATGAAGTATTGAAACGTGGCGGGGCATTGCACAACCCGAAAGGCATCACCAAATACTCGAAGTGCCCAAATCGAGTACGGAAAGCAGTCTTCCACTCATCTCCGTCCCTAATGCGGACCAAATTATAGGCTCCACGGAGATCAAGCTTGGTGAAGACATTGGCAGCCCCCAGTCTCTGGAATAACTCTGGCATCAAAGAAAGGGGATAACGGTTCTTCACCGTAATTTTATTTAATTTGCGGTAATCCACGCAAGGACGAAGGGTATGGTCCTTTTTCTCGACGAAAAAGATGCCCGCGCCTGCTGGAGACGTGGATGGGCGAATAAACCCCTTCTTCAGGTTCTCATCAACGTATTCCCTTAGTGCCCCCTGTTCAACCTCTGTCAACGGAAAAATCCTTCCAAATGGGATTTCAGCCCCAGGTAATAGTTCAATGGGGCAGTCGTAGGCTCAATGGGGTGGTAGAACCTCCGCCCGTTGTTTACTGAATACATCCAGGTACTCATGATAGACTTCTGGAATAGACTGACGTAATTCAGCTTCTGAATCCAGGCAGAGCAGGTTAGACGGCCCATGAGGGGCGTGAGAGCCACAGAACTGCTGGCAGTAAGGTGACGAAAAGGTGATTTCCCCTGTGGCCCAGTTGATGGCAGGGTTGTGAGCTTGCAGCCAGGGCATCCCGAGGATCACAGGAAATAATGGAGAAGAGATGATATCCATACGTAACAGTTCGTAGTGGGAGCTGGAAATGACAGCAGGAATAGGAGCAGTCTCTAGAACTACAGGGCCGGATTTAATAGCAGACCCATCAGCCAGGTGAACAGAGAGTCCATGGGTCTTGGAAAGGAGAGGAATCCGATGTTTAGCAGCGAATGAAGAGTCCATGAAACAACTGCAGGCCCCAGAATCAATAATGGCGGGGGTTGGTAGGGTCTTTCCTGAAAGCTGCAATGAGACTGAAAGGGCCAGATGAGATGCGGTCTTGGCTATAGGACCCGTGTATTCAGGAATCATAGAGAGACATTTACGGAGCTTCAGAGGGCAGTTCCTAACGTAATGTCCAGGCTCTCCGCAATACAGACACAGATTGTTCATCCGACGACGTTGTCGCTCCTCCGGGGTAAGGGAAGGACGAAGAACCCCAAGCTGCATGGGCTCAGGTGCGTTGGGTGCGGAAGCTGGTGATGCAGAGGGTACTGGGTGCAGATGACTTGGAGCCCTTGGGAGCATCCAGGTTGGGTGAGAGAACCCTGTAGCTCTCTCAGCTCTTCGTTCTCTTAGGCGTCGATCGATCTGTATGGTTAAATCGATCAACGCATTCAAGGTCTGTGGCACCCCAACTCTAGCCAGCTCATCTTTCAGAGAATCAGAGAGTCCCATGCGGAACTGGTGACGGAGAGCGGCATCGTTCCAGTCCGTATCTGCGCTCCACCGCCTAAACTCGGCCACGTTGTCCTCTGCTGCCCTGCGTCCCTGCTGAAGGGTACGCAAGGCCGCTTCTGCAGTTGCTGAAAGCTGGGGATCCTCGTATAGCTGAGCCATAGCGTCAAAGAAGGAGGCAAGGTTGGTCAGAACTATGTCCTTTCGTTCCAGGAGATGGTGGGCCCAGGCTTGGGGGTCCCCCGTAAGCAGGGAAACCACAAAGCCCACTTTAGTGATTTCCAGAGCGAAGGTTCGTGGCTGGAGGGTGAAGTATAGTTCGCAGGAGTTGCGAAAAGCCCTAAAGCTACTTCGATTTCCGGAAAATCTTTCGGGTGCAGGGACCCTAGGTTCTGGAGGAAGCATTACTATTGTTTGGGTTGGTTCAGTCCCAGCGTAAGAGGTGGAAGCATGGGGAAGTCCTTTGGTTCCGGTAGGGTTGGGAAGAACCAGTAACCGTTCTTCCAGCCGGGTGTAGTTTTGTTGAAGGTCCTTGACTGCTTCGGTTAGATCTGCCAGATGCTGACACAGATCTTCCATAGGGGAGGCTCCCTGCTCAGCCTCAGGCATGGCTGTCTGCTACTGTCACGTACCTGATGGTAGTGAGCCCGAATTGCAGGGGATGGCCTCCCTTACGGCCCCCACTCCCGGCCCCCTGGTAAGGTGACAGTTGGCACAGGAGTAAGGAGTGGCACGGGTGCCTGGCAGGATCAACTGTGGTGAGGTGGTGATTCAAACACCCGGAAGCTTCCTTGCAGAATACCGGAACTGGAACGGCTAGCAGGCTGGATCGGAAGTAGCACAGCAGACTGGATCGGTCTCGCAGACTGGATCGGAAGAAGCACAGCAGACAGGATCAGCTAGCAGGCAGGTTCGGCTTAGCAGTCTGGATCTGGGACAGCTCAGCAGACTGGATCGGTCTCGCAGACTGGATCGGAAGAAGCACAGCAGACAGGATCAGCTAGCAGGCAGGTTCAGCTTAGCAGGCTGGATCTGAGACAGCTCAGCAGACTGGATCGGTTAAGCAAACTGGATCGGAACCAGGAACAGGGTAGTAAACAGGCCAGGTCAGATATCAGGCGGGCAGCAGAAGTACAGGGTGCAGGCAAAGGGTAGTCACAACAAGCCGGGGTCGGGTGCAGGCAGATAACAGGTTGGTCAAGGTAAGCCGGGTCTTTTAGCACAGGTATGGTCTCAGATCAGGGTTTAGCACACAACGCTGTAGAGCAGACAGCAGGGACTGTCTGTAACTGACAGGTTTAAATAGTCTCTCTGGTGCAACCCGCTAGATGCACGCGCGAACGGAGACCAGGAAGTCCGGGGCGCCTGTTTCTGGCAGGATCTCCATGACAGCCCCCTACCCGTAAAATACTCAACGTATTTCTCCCGCACTTCACGGGCGCTTTGGGGGGCCAAGCCAGTACGGCCAGTATCCAGGCCCGTCATGGGATTGTTAGAAAGTCCGGCCTCAGGCCCAAATGTTGTTAGATAATTTGCGGAATTTTTCCTTAAATAGTTATGCAGGATGCAGCAGCTGAAAACAATATGATTGAGTTTGTAGTCCGCCATATGTATGGATATAAGGAACAGGCGGAACCGGCTGGCCATTATCCCGAAGGCATTCTCAACAACCCTTCGGGCTCTGGCCAGCCGGTAATTAAAAACCCTCCTCCCCGGGGTGAGGGTCCTCAGGGGGAATGGCCTCATCAGGTGTGGTCCCAGTTCGAAAGCTTCATCAGCGATAAAAACAAACAACGTTGTCTTCATCAGGTGGCAATGCCAGGCCACCACTCTGGAGACGTTAGGCAAATTCTATCTGTGCGAACACACCACCATCCGACATCCGGCCATTCTTCCCGACGTCCACATACTGAAATTCATACTGTGTCGACACCACCGCCTGTCACGGTCTGGAGTCAGGCTCAGAGGCCAGTAGCTATAGCAGCAGAGCAGGTATTCACACAGGTCACCCTGGCTGATGACACGGGTTCACCTGAGGTGCAGGGTCTAAGCACTGACCGGTATTCACCAGGGCTCCTAATGGTGGAGATGGGCTTCGCTGCGTGACAGTGCCAGGTCGCTGTCCTCAGGTTAGCCCCACCAGGAGGTGAGCAAGCCGGGGTCTGGAAGCAGATAATACAGGTAGGGATCAAGCAGAAGCATAGTCGGGGACGAGCCAAAAGTCGGTAGTGAGTAGTAGCAAAGATGCGGTCGGCAGCAGGAGACAGGAGCAAGATATTGGCTGGTGCAGACACAATATTCTGGCAACCAGGAAGTGCAGGGACATGGCTTAAATCAGGAAGTTCATGGGAGGAGCAAAGGGTTCAAGGTTCAAGGCAAACAAGATTCAAGACAAGATCATTTAAGGAATTGTCCAAGGAGCTGTCCAGCATTCCAGGTGGCTCAGCAAGTAGAGACACCACCAGACACACCAGAGGTCCCAGGTTTAAGTCCAGGTCCTAATAGTACTCCCCTCCTCCCAGGACGTCCCCTGGACGTCTTAGGGCCAGGTTTCTGAGGAAACCTCTGGTGGAATTCCCTTGTTAATCTAGGGGCATGAACATTCTTTTCAGGCTCCCAAGAATTTTCTTCTGGCCCATATCCTTCCCATTGAACCAAATATTGCAATTTGTTCCTAAAGATCCTGGAGTCAAGAATTTTTTCCACCACAAATTCTTCTTCACCCTGTACCTCAACAGGTGGAGGAGGAGGATGAATTATTCCAGAAAAGGTATTTTCATGAAACGGTTTGAGTAGCGATACATGAAAAACAGGGTGAATCTTCATATTGTCGGGAAGTTTTAGACGAAAGGTGACCGGGTTGATTTGAGCAGAAATCTCAAAAGGTCCCATAAACTTTTGACCCAACTTAGCACATGGAACCTGAACCTTTACATTTTTGGTAGATACCCAATATTTGTCACCTACCTGAAAGGTGGGAATAGACCTACGGTGTCTGTCAGCGGCCTTCTTGTAATATTCCTGCGCCTCCTTCAATGTATCAGTCAATTTCTCCTGGACCTCATGTAATGAAGTTAGTCTGTTGGTAACAGCAGGAATTGAAGTTGAGATAGGAAGATCAGGAATAAAAACTGGATGATACCCGGTGTTTAAGAAAAAAGGGCTTTGGGAAGTGGAGCTATGTTTCGAGTTATTATAAGCAAACTCTGCCGTAGGAAGGTAGTCCACCCAGTCATCCTGGAGATAACTCACAAAACATCAAAGGTATTGCTCCAGAGTTTGATTTGTCCTCTCGGTCTGACCATTAGACTGTGGATGAAAAGCTGAGGACAGATTAATTGTTACACCCAAAGTGTCAGGTCACCTGTGGCCAGATGACAGATGCACACCGATGGGGGTCAGGAGTGCACCACAAGGTAGTGAACCCTATGGCTGACTGCTGCGGATGGGACGCTGGATGGTTGTGGAAAGCGGGACCAGTGGAGCACAACAGGGATCCACAGGAAGCTAGAGTCAAGGTTCCCCAGGGCACGGAGTCTAAGACCCAGCAGGCTTTCACCAGAGCCTCTAGTGGTGAGGATGTTTTGCTGCAGCTAGGTCCAGGTCGCGACCCCTAGAGTCCCCTAGCTCACGCTCCGTAAGGTAAGGAGGATAGAGGGGAAGCAGCAGCACAGGATACAAGAATAGTGAGGGGAAAGGCCAAGGTCAGGGTAACAAGCAGACAAGGATAAACGAAGGACAAGACGAAGGTCAAGGTCACAAGCAGACAGGGATAGTCGGGAACAAGCCAATATCGGTAACAGAGAGACAGACGTAGCACACGGCAGGCAGGAACCCAAACACACAATGCTTAAACAAACACGTTGATCAGCAAAGCAGGCTTGCAGTGCACAGGTTATTATAGTGTTCTGTGATAGGACCTGGGGTGGAGTCAGGTTGGGAGGAGATTATAAAGGCAGCCAGGTGAGAGAGAGTCTGGCCTCTAAGATGAACACATGGAGGAAGGTAAGCTGACAGACAAACATTACTGCATATCCATGACAGTACCCTCCCTCTTATGGGCCCTCCCCCTCCCCCGCCTGGGCCCAGGCTTAAAGGGAAATATCAGATGAAACTTCCTCAACAGACGAGGTGCAGCGGCCTCAGATGCAGCGATCCAAGACGCCTCCTCGGGACCAAAACCTCTCCAATGCACAAGGTAGTGAAGAATGCCTCGGCAGAGCCGAGAATCCAGAACTTGTCTAACCTCGTACTTTAGATTATCCTTAGAGACCAAAACCGAGGTAACGAGATGACGAGAAGATTTATTGAGGACCAAAGACTCTCTAGGAATAAGCAAGGGCATGAGAGGATCAACAGGAATCTGAGAAGGGTCCCCCAGACCCTTAAAGATGAACTGGGCATCTAGCACAGGACCATCAGACTGGGCAGAGGTCAGTGGAACCCTGAAGTCAGGTTGATTAGAAGGTGACATGTTACAGGAGTCAAGCTGAATAGCTTAAAGACAAGCAGAATGTCCTGAATAAGAAAAAGTAGGAGGCTCACTGGGCATGGGCTGGACTGGCATAACTAGTACAGAGGCCGAGTGAATAGCAGAGTCAGGTGTAGCGACAAACTGAATCGCATTGCAAGGCGTAGCGACTGCAGAACTTGTAGACAAGCTAGCCTGGCTGTGCATCCAAGGGTGATTAGGGACAGACATATGTAAATGGTTATGCAAACTGGAGTGAATGATCGACTCAGGTTCACAGGGGGCAACCTTGGGTAGGCAGGACGAGGAACAGGAGGAACCCCAAGTCAGGATCTGTCCAGTAGTCCAGTCAACGTGTGGAGAATGGAGCCGTAACCATAGGAGACCCAAAATGATAGGAGTTGAGGCCTTAGGTAAGATAAGGAAGGATGTCCCTACCGACATCTTAACAGGGAGGGTCTGGAAGCGGATAGGACCCCCTGGGAGAACAGTGCCATCAATCGCCAAGACCACCAAGGGCGTGGTGAGTGGCAAAAGGGTAAGTCTCGTAGAAGATGCAATTTCCCAGTCCATGAAATTGCCAGCGGCTCTGGAATCCAGATATGCTGCGGTCGAATGAGAAGAAGCAGCAACATGAAGGAACACAGAAAGAAGAAGACGAGAAGGTGAGGGTGATATTTCTGGGTCCAATACTCCACTTTCCAGATGTATTGGACCCGAACGTTTTTCCGGACAAAGAGAGCAAGTGTTATACGTGATACAAAAGAATAAAAAAGAACAAGTGCGCTAATGTGAATTGACTAATAATCAAAAATTATGAATCCACACATATATTGAATAAATAAAGTCCAACAGTGATAACAATGAATGTGTCCTGTAAAAATGAATATATCCTAAATAAGTCCCATCAAAAATCAGCAATGAAGGGAAGCCGTGAAGAGGTGAACCGCAAAGAGTTTGAAATTCGGTGCATGCACACCCGTGTCCACCACCAACAATCAAGCTGCTTACCAGAGGTAAGAAACAAATAAGCCCATCAGCAATCCCAGGGGGAGATCCAGAGAAATCCAGATAAACTTCGCAGAGTTCCAACGTCACTCCTCTGCTGCCAGTTTCAACAATGTCTTCTCGGACCGAGCGGCGTGGTGACGTCATCCCCTTACTGCTCGATCTCCTAGGACGGGTTTACTCGTTGGTGTCCGGCCGGCGCTGCGAGTTTAAGGCTGTCTTTTTACAACATTGATGTAAGTGTTTTATTCTATTTTTAGCCAATAAATCCCTAAGATTTTACACCAGCGAGGTATCCCTTTCCTTTTTTACATGGGATCACTGTGATCATACTGCGGTGAAATCTCGTTTGAAGAGGTGGACGTAGGAGTCTATACCATCCAATTGGAAGTACTTATATGCGGTTTGAGGTCCTCCGTCATAGGGGACCAATATAATCTGGTAAACTGCTGACCTGTTTTTGGTGGTGGATCACTTTTCAGACAAGCACTGCGGAATTTTGGATTTGTTTTTCACGGGTGTCTACACTTCAATATTCTTTGGACTGATTTCATTTGTGTACACATAGATTGACTCCCTGTGCGTCTTTCTTATAATATGCTATTTGTATGGTTTACCAGTTTGTATCATGTATAACACAATTTATTGGTTATGTCAATTAAGTTTTAGGTTTGTTCATCATTAATTGACACGTCACTCATAAGGGTTTACGTACTACATATATGTGTTGATCAGCACGTTAAAAATAATGTTCTTAATATATTATTTTTTTCATTTATTTTTGGTTTAGCGCTACTATATATATTTTTCTTGTTTGTTTCACTGAGTATGTTTATCAGGTTAGTGGCAGCTTGAGACCACAATTGAGGCAATCTGGGTCATCCAGTAATTGCCATCTCTCAATCCTGAGCGCAATTTTTTCCTTTTTTTCTCAAAGAGAGCAAGTGACCTTTGCCCCCACAGTAGAGACACAGGCCTAGAGTTCTGCGCCTAGCACGTTCCTCTGGGGATAGCCTGGTCTGGCCCAGCTGCATGGGTTCCTCAGCTGGCAGGAGATGCTCCACGGGTCGAAGAGAGGGGAGCTCAGGCTGACTAAGGACAAAGGAGTGCTGGCGTCGCTTTTCTAGGGTCCTTTCCTGAAAGCGAATATCGATCTGGTTACACAAGGAGATAACCCCGTCCAGATCAGTGGGAATGGTTCTTCCTGCTAATTCATCCTTCACTCTATCAGAAAGGCCATGCAAAAAGGTTGCGACTAAGGCCTCATTGTTCCAGCTCAACTCAGCCATCAGAATGCAGAAATGAAGAGCATACTGTCCCACAGAAGCAGACTCTTGGCGGAGACGTAAAAGGGCGCTGGCCGCTGAAGAGACACGACCCGGTTCTTCGAAAGATATTCCGAAAAAGTTTCAAGAAGTCAGACAGGCTAGAAACCACTGGATCATTCAGTTCCCACAGAGGGGCTGCCCAGGCTAAAGCTTCACCGGAGAGGAGGGAAATGATATAGGCTACCTTAGCCCGATCAGACAGGAAGTTTTGAGGCTGAAGCTCAAAATGAATCCTGCATTGGCTAAGGAACCCCCTGCAGGCCTTGGAGTCCCCAGAGAAACGGAATGGAGCTGGCAGTTTTAGTGAGTGTGTGGCTGCAACTGGTGCGATAGGTGCAGCCGCTGGTTGTACTTGAGGTTGCGGATTCGGGGTTCCCAAGTAGGCCTGAAGCTGCTCGAAGCGGGAAGCCAGATCCTGGAGGAATCGCATGACCTGAGTCTGATTCGATTCCTGGGTCTCAAGTCTATTAACTATGCCCTGCAATGGATCATCTGCGGGGAGCGGCATGTCAGCCGGGTCCATGGCTGATCAAACTGTCAGGTCACCTGTGGCCAGATGACAGATGCACACCGTTGGGGGTCAGGAGTGCACCACCAGGTAGTGAACCCTATGGCTGACTGCTGCGGATGGGACGCTGGATGGTTGTGGAAAGCGGGACCAGTGGAGCACAACAGGGATCCACAGGAAGCTAGAGCCAAGGTTTTCCAGGGCGCGGAGTCTAAGACCCAGCAGGTTTTCACCAGAGCCTCTAGTGGTGAGGATGTTACGCTGCAGCTAAGTCCAGGTCGCGACCCCTAGAGTCCCCTAGCTCACGCTCCGTAGGGTAAGGAGGATAGAGGGGAAGCAGCAGCACAGGATACAAGAATAGTGAGGGGAAAGGCCAAGGTCAGGGCAACAAGCAGACAAGGATAAACGAAGGACAAGCCGAAGGTCAAGGTTACAAGCAGACAGGGATAGTCGGGAACAAGCCAATATCGGTAACAGAGAGACAGACGTAGCACACGGCAGGCAGGAACCCAAACACACAATGCTTAAACAAACACGTTGATCAGCGAAGCAGGCTTGCAGTGCACAGGTTAATATAGTGTTCTGTGATAGGACCTGGGGTGGAGTCAGGCTGGGAGGAGATTATAAAGGCAGCCAGGTGAGAGAGAGTCTGGCCTCTAAGATGAACACATGAAGGAAGGTAAGCTGACAGACAAACATTACTGCATATCCATGACACAAAGCTGAGCAAAAACTTCTCCAAATTTTTGAGGTAAACTGTACCCCTCTGTCAAACACCACATCATCAGGAATTCCATGAAGTTTAAAAACTTCTCTAACCATTACCTCAGCAGTATGTTCGGCGGACGGTACCCCCTTAACTGGAATAAAATGAGCCATCTTAGTGATAAGAGTTCTTCTGTCTTGGAAACCCCAAAGTGACCAGCAAGTTTAGAGTCGTGTACCAACCTGAGGGCTTCTACCCAAACTGATTCAGGTACATAGAGGCAATGCGCTTGAGTCCAAAAACCATTGTTGTACTTGAGGTTTATGTCTTTAGGAGGATTATTAAGAAGTGGGTCATTCTCATACCCCTACTTGAGGAGATTAAGAAATGTCTTCGAACTCGTGGCCCCTAGAAAGTTCCTTTGAGGCAGGATTGTACATTCAGAATTGCTTTCCTGGAGAGGCCCAGGCAACATCCGTGATAGGGCATCAGCCTTACCATTCCTTGACCCAGGGCGGTATGAGATAACAAAATTGAACCTGGAGAAGAAAAGAGTCCAACGTGCTTGTCTAGATGACAAGCTTTTAGCAGACCTATTAAATTCTAAATTTCTATGATCGGTGAGAACGGTTACAGGGTGCTTAGCCCCTTCCAGCAGATGCCTCCACTCAGAAAATGCTTCCTTAATTGCCAGCAGCTCCTTGTTTCCAATGTCATAATTCTTCTCGGCTGAAGACATCAGTCGAGAGAAATAAGCACAAGGATGAAGCTGCATCTTTTCTCCAATTCGCTGAGAAAGGATAGCTCCCACAGCAGAATTAGAAGCATCAACCTCTACGATGAAAGGTAGTTCTGGAGCTGGATGTACCAGTATTGGTGCAGAAGTGAAAAGAGTTTTCAGCCTCCAAAAAGCAGCCTGTGCCTCAGGTGACCACAAGAAGGGCATCCCTTTCTTTGTCAGCTGTGTAATTGGAGCAATTACCTTGGAGAAATTCCTTATAAATCTTCTGTATAACTTGGCAAATCCAACAAATCGCTGTATCTCCTTAACATTCCTAGGGACAGGCCAATCCACCACTGCTTGGATCTTATCAGTAGGGATGAGCTTCGAGTTCGAGTCAAACTCATGCTCATGTTCGACTCGAACATTGCCTGTTCGCCCGTTCGCCGAACAGCGAACAAATTGGGGTGTTCGCGGCAAATTCGAAAGGTCTATGGGAGAAATCTAAAGTGCTAATTATAAAGGCTTATATGCAAGTTATTGTCATAAAAAGTGTTTGGGGACCCGGGTCCTGCCCCAGGGGACATGCATCAATGCAAATTTTTTTTTTAAAAACTGACGTTTTTTTGGGAGCAGTGATTTTAATAATGCTTAAAGTGAAACAATAAAAGTGAAATATTCCTTTAAATTTCGTACCTAGGGGGTGTGTATGATATGCATGTAAAGTGGCGCATGTTTCCCGTGCTTAGAACTGTCCCTGCATAAAATGTCATTTTTGAAGGAAAAAAAGTCATTTAAAACTCACTCGCGGCTATTAATGAATTGTCGGCTCCCGGCAATACATAGAAAAGTCATTGATAAAAAAATAAAAAAAAAGCGTGGGGGTCCCCCAGAAAGGACTTTTCCAAGGAGTTTGTGTGGTTTTTTTTACATTTTTTGACACTTTCATTATGAAATGGTAGGGGTACAATGTACCCCTTACCAATTCACATGGGGGGGTGGGATCTGGGGGTCCCCTTTGTTAAAGGGGTCTTCCAGATTCCGATAAGCCCCCCGCCCACAGACCCCCACAACCACCAGGCAAGGGTTGTGGGGATGAGGCCCTTGTCCCCATCAACATGGGGACATCCTCCCCATGTTGAGGGCATGTGGCCTGGTACAGTTCAGGAGGGAGGGGGGGCGCTCTCTCGTCCCCCCCCCCTCTTTTCCTGCGGCCTGCCAGGTTGCGTGCTCGGATAAGGGTCTGGTATCGATTTTTGGGGGGACTCCACGCCATTTTTTTTAAAATTTGGGGTGGAGTTCCCCTTAAAATCCATGCCAGATCTGAAGGGCCTGGTATGGATATTTGGGGGAACCGCACGCATTTTTAAAAAAAAATTGCGGCAGGGTTCCCCTTAATATCTATACCAGACCTGAAGGGCCTGGTAATTGAATTCTGAGGGACCCCCACACTTTTTTTTTATTTTTTATCAATGACTTTTCTATGTATTGCCGGGAGCCGACAATTCATTAATAGCCGCGAGTGAGTTTTAAATGACTTTTTTTTCCTTCAAAAATGACATTTTATGCAGGGACAGTTCTAAGCATGGGAAACATGCGCCACTTTACATGCATATCATACACACCCCCTAGATACAAAATTTAAAGGAATATTTCACTTTTATTTTTCATTTAAAGCATTATTAAAATCACTGCTCCCGAAAAAACGGCCATTTTTAAAACTTCTTTTTGCATTGATACATGTCCCCTGGGGCAGGACCCGGGTCCCCAAACACTTTTTATGACAATAACTTGCATATAAGCCTTTATAATTAGCACTTTAGATTTTGAACGTTCGAGTCCATTGTATTTAATAGGGTTCTAAAGTTTACGCGAACATTCTGTCTGTTCGCAGGTTCTGGTGCGAACCGAACAGGGGGGGTGTTCGGCTCATCCCTGCTTATCAGGATCCATGCTTATCCCTTCAGAAGAAATTATGTATCCTAAGAACTGGATCTGAGTCAGTTCAAACTCGCATTTCTCTAGTTTGATGTAAAGTTGATTCCGCCTTAGTCTCTCAAAAACAATACAGACATGCTTGCGGTGTTCTTCCAAAGTATCAGAGAAAATGAGAATGTCATCCAAATATGCTATTACAAACTGATCAAGCAAATCTCGAAAAGCATCATTAATAAAATGTTGAAAAGTTGCAGGAGCATTGCAGAGCCCAAAGGGCATGACCAAAGTCTCAAAATGTCCTTATCTGGTTCTGAAAGCAGTTTTCCATTCATCCCTGGGACGAATGCGGACAAGGTTGTATGCCCCCCGTAAATCTAATTTGGTAAAGAGCTTGGCGGAGCGGAGTCTCTCAAGCATTTCTGGAATCAGTGGGTGTGGATAGTGATTCTTAATTGTGATCCTATTTAAATCTCTGTAGTCAATACACGGACGCAGGGTGGAGTCCTTTTTTACTACGAAGAATAAGGCTGCCCCAGCAGGAGAGGTTGAGTGTCTGATAAAACCCTTCTCAAGATTCTCATTAATCCACTCTCTAAGCACCTTACGTTCAGGTTCTGATAAAGAATAAAGGCGCCCAAATGGTATTTCTGCCCTGGAAGCAATTCAATGGGACAATCATAAGAGCGATGAGGAGGCAGCTGATCTGAGTTCTTTTTATCACAAACGTCCCGAAACTCAAGATATTGTGGAGGTAGCTTGTCGTATGGCTTGGTAGTTGCCAAAACTGCTTGTAAATCTTGGGTTGGTGGAGGGCTTATTTGATAAGATTCTTTGCAATGTCTTTTGCAATGGTCAGATGTAAATCTTAAAGAACGTGTTTCCCAGTTGATGGAGGGATTATGGATAGAGAACCAAGGAATGCCCAGGATAATAGGGAACTTGGGTGATGTGATCAGCTCAAAGCTGATAGTCTCCTGATGGTCAGTCTCGATTAGGAGTTTAAGCGGGATGGTCTCGTGGGTAACTGGACCTGAAAACAAAGGTGAGCCATCCACAGTTTCCATATCAATAGGGGCAAGCTTATTTTTTATTTGAAGGTTATTACTTTGGGCAAATTCGATGTCCATGAAGTTTCCCCCGGCTCCTGAGTCCAGCATAGCAGCGCAAGATATTTCATTGCTTTCCACAAAAAGCCTTATTGGGATAACAAAGTGAGTTGATAAAGAATTAACTTTATTTGCTTCCTGAATCAAAGGAGAGACGCACTGAGAAATTGAGTTTATTCGTTCAGATACTGTAACATCCGCTGCTGCAACTGTTCTTTTAAATTTATTGGGACAATTAACTGCATAATGTCCGGAATCTCCACAATAAAGGCATAAGTTCTCTGAACGTCGTCTTTCTTTCTCCTAAGTAGTAATAGATCTTTTAATAGCATCCACCTGCATAGGTTCAGGAGTATCAGAATCAGGAAAAACTCTTGGACCCCTAAGAGGATACTGAGTAGTAGAAAAACGCATGCCAGCATTACTGCCTAGTATTCCCAGTCTCTCCTTTCTCCTTTCAGTAAGTCTCTGATCAATTTGAATACATAATTTAATAAAAGCCTCAAGGTCGTCAGGACTTTCTACTCTGGCAAGCTCATCTTTTACTTGTTCCGAGAGTCCTTGACAGGACTGGCTCTTTTGTGCTGCTGGATTCCAATTGGTATCTGAGATCCAACGTCGGAATTCAGTTGTGTACTCTGCAACGGAGCGTCTACCCTGCGGTAAATTGTGCAATTTTGCCTCAGCGGTAGCGCAGCGATTAGGATCATCGAAAACTTGGTTAATCGCAGCCACAAAAGAATCTAAATCATCCAGGACGACATCATCTTTCTCCACATAAGGGGAGGCCCAGGCTAAAGCTTCCTCAGTCAGGAGGTTGATAATAAACAGTACCTTTTTCCTGTCAGAAATAAATGCAGCAGGTTGCATCTGAAAGTATATATGACATTGATTAAGGAACCCTCTATAATGGCGGCGGTTTCTGTTAAACTTAAGTGGTAGGAGCATTCGTGCATTAGTATCTACGGCAGCAGTATCTCGGGCACGAAAGTCCCGCAATAGTTTATTCAGATCATGGATTTCATCTTGTAGTGCTTTCACTTCAATTTGTAACTCAGCAAATTTCTCCTGGTAATCAACACCAAACGTCTGCAACTGTCATGGAGATCCTGGCAGTAACAGGCGCCCTGGACTTTCTGGTTCCAGATTGCGCGTGCGATCGTGCGTGCGCCCTGCGGGTGGCGCCAGAAGGGCTATTTAAATCCATCAACTACAGACAGTCCCTGCTGTCTGCTCTACAGCGTTAGTGCCTGAGAAACCTGATCTGTGTTCCCACCTGTATCTGACCCGGCTTGCCTGTGACCTTCCAGCTATCCGCCTGCATCCGACCTCCGGCCCGTTGTGACCTCTGCTCTGCCTTGTCCCTCTGTACCTTGCTGCCTGCCAGTTTACCGACCCGGCTTGTCTGACTACCCCGCTGATCCCAGGCCCCAGCCCTGGTCTGCTGAGCTGTTCCAGTCCTGCTTCCTGAAGGGCCATCTGCTGTGTTCCAGAGTTCCTGGTTCCTGTCCATCTGCTGTGTTCCAGAGTTCCTGGCTCCTGTCTACCTGCTGTGTGCCAGAGTTCCTGGTTCCTGTCTACCTGCTGTGTGCCTGAGTTCCTGGATCCTGTCCATCTGCTGTGTTCCAGAGTTCCTGGTTCCTGTCCATCTGCTGTGTTCCAGAGTTCCTGGTTCCTGTCTACCTGCTGTGCGCCTGAGTTCCTGGACCCTGTCCATCTGCTGTGTTCCAGAGTTCCTGGTTCCTGTCCATCTGCTGTGTTCCTGAGTTCCTGGTTCCGGTCTACCTGCCATACCTCCGTGCACCTGGACCCAGCCCAGACTATCCAGCCACCTGCTCCATGGTTGATCCTGCCAGGCACTCGTACCCCTTCTACCTCCGTGCCTCCTGTTACACTACCAGGGGCCGCTGGTGGAAGCCGTAAGGGAGGCCTCCCTTTGCTAAACCGGGCTCGTCACCGTCAGGTACGTGACAGTAGCAGACAGCCATGTCTGAGCCCGAGCAGGGAGCCTCACCTATGGAGGAACTTTGCCGGCACCTGGAGGGATTGACTGAAGCGGTCAAGAACCTTCAACAAGGCTACACCCACCTGGAAGGACAAGTGCGGGCTCTCTCCAACCCTTCTGGAGCCCAAGGGGGTCCTCCTGCCTCCACCTCTTCAGCCGGGATAGGGTCCACACCCACAGTGGTCATGTTTCCCCCTGAACGCAGGGTCCCTACACCCGAAAAATTCTCCGGGGATCGGAGCAAGTTCAGGGCTTTCCGCAACTCCTGCGAATTGTACTTCGCCCTACAACCCCGCACCTTCTCTTTGGAAGCCACCAAGGTGGGTTTTGTGATCTCCCTACTCTCAGGAGACCCTCAGAGCTGGGCCCACCATCTGCTGGAACGGAAGGATGTGGCTTTGGACAGTCTTACCGCATTCTTTGATGCCATGGCCCAGCTGTATGAGGACAGCCAGCTCTCAGTTACCGCAGAAACCGCCTTGCGTACCCTTCAGCAGGGGCGCAGAGCGGCAGAGGACTATGTAGCAGAATTTAGGCGATGGAGCGCGGATACCAATTGGAATGACGCCGCTCTCCGCCATCAGTTCCGCATAGGACTCTCTGATCCTTTGAAAGATGAGCTGGCTAGAGTCGGTATACCACAGACTCTGAATCTATTAATTGATTTGACTATTCAGATTGACCGACGTTTGAGGGAACGGAGGGCTGAGAGGGCCTCGGGCTTCTACCGTCCGACCTGGATGCTCCCCCGAGCTCCCAGCCATCTGCACCCAGCTCCTGCTGCACCTCTGGCCCCCACACCTGATGTACCTGAGCCCATGCAGCTCGGAGTCCTTCGTCCTTCCCTCACTCAGGAGGAACGCCAGCATCGACGAACGCATAACTTGTGCCTGTACTGTGGGGAACCTGGACACTACGTCAGAAACTGTCCCCTGACGTTTCGTAAGTGTTTCTCAGTATCTCCTGACTTAACCAGCTCCCAGGCCAAGTCTATATCTCACCTTGCCCTTTCCGTCTCCTTACAGCTCCCAGGAAGAACTCTGCAAGTGTCCGCCATTATTTGCCCGCACACATCTAATTCCCCTTCTTACCAAGACCCATGGACTTTGTGTTCACCTGGCTGACGGGTCCATTATCAAGTCTGGACCCGTGGTTCAAGAAACGGCCCCTATACCCGTCACCGTCTCCACCACTACCGGGATTCACCGAGAGTACCTCCGTCTGGACATTATCTCTTCTCCCTTGTTCCCTCTGATCCTCGGTATGCCCTGGTTGCAGGCCCACAATCCCACCATCAACTGGGCCACGGGGATAGTTACCTTTCCTTCCCCCTATTGTCAACAGTCCTGCGGCTCACATGAGCTCCCTGGGCCGGCCCCCTAATGTGTACCAATACTGAGGCTGGAATACGTCAGGCCATCCCTGACGTTTACTTGGACTTCCTCGATGTATTCAGCAAGCAAGGGGCCGAGACACTACCACCCCATCGGGCCTATTATTGCACCCATCGACCTACTTCCTGGAGCAGCGATTCCGTTCGGCAGGATCTTCCCGCTAACTGAGGTGGAACAGGGAGCATTAAAGAACTATATTGATGAAAATTTACAAAAGGGGTTCATCCGCCCCTCTACGTCGCCAGCAGGCGCAGGCATCTTCTTCGTAGAGAAGAAGGACCACACCCTCCGACCCTGTGTGGATTACCGTGAACTGAATAAGATCACAATTAAAAATTGCTACCCTCTCCCCCTGGTACCAGAGCTATTTCAGAGATTGGGAGCTGCTACCATTTTTACCAAGCTTGATCTCCGCGGAGCCTACAACCTGGTTTGCATCAAGGAGGGGGATGAATGGAAGACCGCCTTCCGCACCCGATTCGGACACTTTGAGTACTTGGTAATGCCCTTCGGGTTGTAAAATGCCCCTGCCACCTTCCAGTACTTTATTAATGATGTTCTTCAGGACTTCCTAGATCTTTTTGTCATTGTCTATCTGGACGATATACTAATCTTTTCTTCCTCCCTTGATTCTCACCGCAGGCATGTCAGAAGTGTGTTGGGTCGGCTTCGCCAGCATAGCTTGTATGCGAAGGCCGAAAAATGTGAGTTCGAGCTGGAAAGTATAGCATTCCTGGGGTTAATCATCTCCAGTGAAGGCATCAGGATGGACCCAAAGAAGATTACCGCTATCCTGGACTGGCCAGTGCCGGCGGATAAAAAGGGAATCCAACGGTTCGTTGGATTCGCCAATTTTTATCGCAAATTCATCCGGGGGTTCTCGACCATCATTGCCCCTATGTCACGTACCTGACGGTGACGAGCCCGGTTAGCAGAGGGAGGCCTCCCTTACGGCTCCCACCGGCGGCCCCTGGTGGTATAACAGGAAGCACGGAGGTGGAAGGGGTACGAGTGCCTGGCAGGATCAAGAACTACCGCAGGTGATCAGGAACCAGCAGGTGAGGAGGCAGGAACCAGGAACTACAGCAGGTGAGTGGACAGGAACCAGGAACTACAGCAGGTGAGTAGACAGGAACCAGGAACTCAGAAGATGACCCGGACCGGGAGGCACAGCAGGTAGACTGGAACCACTGGGCAGCAGCAGATGAACAGGAACCAGCAGATGAGCAGACAGGAACCAGCAGATGAGCAGACAGGAACCAGGAACTGCAGCAGGTGAGTAGACAGGAACCAGGAACTCAGCAGATGACCCGGATCGGGAGGCACAGCAGGTAGACTGGAACCACTGGGCAGCAGCAGGTGAACAGGAACCAGCAGATGAGCAGACAGGAACCAGCAGATGAGCAGACAGGAACCAGCAGATGAGCAGACAGGAACCAGGAACTCAGCAGATGACCCGGACCGGGAGGCACAGCAGGTAAACTGGAACCACTAGGCAGCAGCAGGTGAACAGGAACCAGCAGATGAGCAGACAGGAACCAGCAGATGAGCAGACAGGAACCAGGAACTCAGCAGATGACCCGGACCGGGAGGCACAGCAGGTAAACTGGAACCACTAGGCAGCAGCAGGTGAACAGGAACCAGCAGATGAGCAGACAGGAACCAGCAGATGAGCAGACAGGAACCAGGAACTCAGCAGATGACCCGGACCGGGAGGCACAGCAGGTAAACTGGAACCACTAGGCAGCAGCAGGTGAACAAGAGCCAAGGTCAGGCAGGATCGTCAGACAAGCCGGGGTCGGGTAAACTGGCAGGCAGCGAGGCACAAAAGGATCAGGCAATACCGAAGTCAGAAAACAGGCCGATGGTCAGGTACAGGCAGATAGCAGGAGGGTCACAGGAAGCCGGGTCAGATACAGGTAAACAAGGCAGATCAGGTCACTTGGGATAAACGCTGTAGAGCAGACAGCAGGGACTGTCTGCAAGTGAGGAGTTTAAATAGCCCTTCGGGCGTCACCTGCGGGGGCGGGAACCAGGAAGTCCAGGGCGTCTGTTCCTGACAGGGTTTCCATGACATTGCCCCCCCCCCAAGGGGCAGCCTCCGAATGCCCCAAGGAGCAAACTTCTCAGGGTGAGACCTCCTGAATGCTTGTATCAGGTCTTTGGCGTGAATGTTCTCTTCGGGTTCCCAGGAGTTCTCCTCTGGTCCGTAACCCTTCCATTTTATTAAAAATTGACTCTGGCTATTTCTTCTTCGTGCGTCTAAAATAGCTTCTACCTCGAATTCCTGTTCCCCGTCTATGATGACGGGATCAGGGCGAGTCGGGGTCCGACCTCGGAATGGGTTGGAGACTGACGGTTTCAATAGAGAAACATGAAAAACAGGGTGGACCCTCAGGGAGTCGGGGAGCTCCAGCTCGTAGGCCACCTCGTTGATTTTCCTTTTGATAGGAAAAGGCCCTAGAAACTTGGGGCCCAATTTCTTGGACGGGCAAGCCAATCTTAGATTGATGGTGGAAAGCCATACTTGGTCGCCCGGTGCCAGCGCTAATTCACCCCGTCTCCTCCTGTCGTAGACCGTCTTGTTATACTCCTGAGTTCTTGCCATGGCTTCGCGTAGAAGCTGGTTGTTAGAGGAGAAGAAATTCACTTTTTCCAGAACTGCGGGCACTGAGCACTCAGGGAGAGAGTTGGGCAGAAATGTGGGGTGAAACCCGAAGTTCGCAAAAAATGGGGTCTGGTTAGTTGCGGAGTGGATGGAGTTATTGTAGGAGAACTCCGCTAGCGGAAGCAGGGAGAGCCAGTCATTCTGAGCAAAGGAGGAGAAACAACGCAAATATTGCTCGAGGGTCTGATTTGTTCTCTCAGTCTGTCCGTTGGTTTGAGGGTGGTAAGCCGAAGAGAATGATAGCTCTATTCCCAGAGTCTTGCAGAGGGACCTCCAGAACCGGGAGGTAAATTGTACCCCCCGATCGGAGACTATATTAGCAGGTACCCCGTGGAGCCTGACGACTTCTTTAATGAACATTTGTGCAGTTTCCGCGGCCGAGGGGGTCCCTCTCATAGGAACAAAATGTGCCATCTTGGACAGACGGTCCACAATCACAAAGATGGTGGTGTGATTCTCAGCCGGGGGGAGTTCAACTATGAAGTCGATAGAAAGCATTTTCCACGGTCTCTCTGGAACGGGTAAGGGCTTCAGTAGTCCCCAGGCTTTGGATCTGGACCCTTTATTCTGGGTACATGTAGTACAGGACTCCACGAACCTCCTGCAATCCTCGCGTAGTCGAGGCCACCAGGAGGTACGTTGTACCAACTCAGTGGTCTTAGCCACGCCAAAGTGCCCAGCAAGGGCATGATCGTGGCAGAGCTCTAGCACGGTTATCTTTAGTTCTTCTGGTATGAATATCCTGTCTTGGTGCCAGAGTAATCCATCCTTGGTTTGCAGATCCAGTTCAGGAGAGGGTTCCTGTCTAGTGGTGGCTTGTCTGATCCGGGAGAGTAGGTCCTCCTGAAGTAGGAGAAAATTCCCAGGAGCGAGGATTGTATCGGGTGAGGAGAGTTCTTTGGATCCATGAAACATTCGGGACAAGGCGTCAGGTTTAGTGTTCTTGGCACCGGGGCGGTATGTCACATGGAAGGAGAACCGGGAAAAAAACAGGGCCCATCTGGCTTGTCGTGGTTTTAGTCTTTTTGCAGTTTTCAGGTACTCTAAGTTCTTATGGTCGGTGAATACTAAGATCGGGTGAGCAGCACCTTCAAGTAAGTACCTCCATTCTTCCAGGGCGGACTTAATCGCCAAGAGTTCCCGGTCTCCCACGTCATAGTTCTTTTCTGCCGCAGATAATTTGCGAGAAAAGAAAGCCACCGGATGAAGCAAAGCCTTGGTTCCTTGCCTCTGTGACAATATTGCCCCTACTGCAACCTCAGAAGCATCTACCTCAAGTACAAATGGTAGGGAGGAATCTGGGTGTTTTAAGATGGATGCAGAGGTGAAGAGCCCTTTGAGATCCTCAAAGGCCTTTTGGGCCTCAGGGGACCAGTGGAAGCGGGTACCTTGCTTGGTTAGCTGAGTAATGGGTGCAATGATGGCGGAGAACCCCCGGATGAATTTACGATAAAAGTTGGCGAATCCAACGAACAGTTGGATTCCCTTCTTATCCACTGGCGCTGGCCAGTCCAAGATTGCGGTGATCTTCTGTGGGTCCATCCTGATGCCTTCGCCAGAGATGATTAATCCCAGAAATGCTATGCTCTCCCGCTCAAACTCGCATTTCTCAGCCTTCGCATATAGTTTATGCTGCCGAAGCCGGTCTAACACACTTCTGACATGCCTGCGATGAGAGTCAAGGGAGGAAGAGAAGATTAGTATGTCATCTAAATAAGCAATCACAAAGAGATCTAAAAAGTCCCGAAGAACATCATTAATTAAATACTGGAAGGTGGCAGGGGCATTGCACAGCCCGAAGGGCATCACTAAATATTCGAAATGTCCGAACCGGGAGCGGAAGGCGGTTTTCCACTCATCGCCCTCCTTGATTCGGACCAGGTTATAGGCTCCCCGGAGGTCAAGCTTAGTAAAAATAACGGCAGCTCCCAATCTTTGGAACAACTCTGGTACCAGAGGAAGAGGATAACGATTTTTAATGGTGACCTTATTTAGTTCACGGTAGTCCACACATGGCCTGAGGGTATGGTCCTTCTTTTCTACAAAGAAAATGCCTGCGCCTGCTGGCGACGTAGAGGGGCGAATGAACCCCTTTAAAAGGTTCTCATCGATGTAGTCCTTCAGGGCCCCCTGTTCCACCTCCGTTAAAGGGAAAATCCTACCGAAAGGAATAGCTGCTCCGGGAAGTAGATCAATGGGGCAGTCGTAGGCTCGGTGGGGTGGTAGTGTCTCTGCCCCCTGTTTACTAAACACATCGAGAAAGTCCAGGTAAGCGTCAGGGATGGCCTGACGTATTCCGGCCTCAGTGTCGGTACACATTAAGGTGGCAGGCCCAGGGGGTTTGTGTGAGCCACAGGACCGTTGGCAGTAGGAGGAAGGAAACGTGATCACCCCCGTGACCCAGTTAATGGTAGGATTATGGGCTTGTAGCCAGGGCATACCGAGAATTATGGGGAACAGTGGAGAGGAGATAATATCCAGCCGTAGATATTCTCGGTGCACCCCGGTAGAGGAGAAGACAGTGACAGGTAGGGGAGCCGTCTCTTCGACCACGGGCCCCGACTTGATAAGGGACCCATCAGCCAGGTGAACCCGTAGTCCATGGGTCTTGGGAAGTAGAGGAATAAGTTGAGTACGGGCAAAAGTTGAGTCCATGAAGCAACTACAAGCCCCAGAGTCAATTATTGCGACGACTTGCAGGGTCCTTCCTGGGAGCTGCAGGGAGATAGAAAGAGCGAAGTGAGAGGAGGATTTAGTCTGAGGGTTGATCACAGCAGGGAATACTGACAAGCACTTACGGAACTTCAGGGGACAGTTCCTAACGAAGTGACCGGGCTCCCCGCAGTACAGGCACAGGTTGTGCGCGCGTCGGCGTTGACGTTCCTCCGGAGTAAGGGAAGGGCGGAGGACCCCAAGCTGCATGGGTTCAGGAGCATCGTACGAGGGGGTCAAGGGTGCTGCAGAAGCTGGGTGCGGATGACTGGGGACCCGGGGAAGCATCCAGGTCGGCCGGGTGAAGCCCGTGGCCCTCTCAACCCTCCGTTCCCTCAGGCGTCGGTCGATCTGAATTGTCAGATCGATCAGTAGGTTCAAATTTTCTGGTATTCCTACCCTAGCCAGTTCGTCCTTCAATGGGTCAGAAAGGCCTATGCGAAACTGGTGACGGAGGGCAGCGTCATTCCAGCTGGTGTCTGCGCTCCAGCGCCTGAATTCAGCTACATAATCTTCCGCTGCTCTGCGTCCCTGCTGAAGGGTCCGCAGGGCGTTCTCTGCAGTGACCGAGAGCTGAGGGTCCTCGTACAATTGGGCAATGGCGTCAAAAAAAAGTGTAAGGCTGTCCAAGGACGCATCTTTGCGTTCTAGCAGGCGGTGGGCCCAGTTCTGTGGGTCTCCGGAAAGCAGCGAAATTACAAAGCCCACCTTGGTAGCTTCTAAGGAAAAGGTGCGGGGCTGTAAGGCAAAGTACAACTCACAAGAGTTCCGGAAAGCCCTGAACTTGCTCCGGTCCCCGGAGAATCTTTCGGGTGTAGGGACCCTGGGTTCAGGGGGAAGCATGACCACCGTGGGCGCAGCTCCTGCCCCGGCGGAAGAAGTGGAGGCACGTGGACCCCCTTGAGCTCCATCGGGGTTGGTGAGGGCCCACACTTGTCCTTCCAGGTGAGTGTAGCCTTGCTGGAGGCTCTTAACGGCCTCGGTCAGTCCCGCCAGGTGTCAGCATAGTTCCTCCATAGGTGAGGCTCCCTGCTCGGGCTCAGACATGGCTGTCTGCTACTGTCACGTACCTGACGGTGACGAGCCCGGTTAGCAGAGGGAGGCCTCCCTTACGGCTCCCACCGGCGGCCCCTGGTGGTATAACAGGAAGCACGGAGGTGGAAGGGGTACGAGTGCCTGGCAGGATCAAGAACTACCGCAGGTGATCAGGAACCAGCAGGTGAGGAGGCAGGAACCAGGAACTACAGCAGGTGAGTGGACAGGAACCAGGAACTACAGCAGGTGAGTAGACAGGAACCAGGAACTCAGAAGATGACCCGGACCGGGAGGCACAGCAGGTAGACTGGAACCACTGGGCAGCAGCAGATGAACAGGAACCAGCAGATGAGCAGACAGGAACCAGCAGATGAGCAGACAGGAACCAGGAACTGCAGCAGGTGAGTAGACAGGAACCAGGAACTCAGCAGATGACCCGGATCGGGAGGCACAGCAGGTAGACTGGAACCACTGGGCAGCAGCAGGTGAACAGGAACCAGCAGATGAGCAGACAGGAACCAGCAGATGAGCAGACAGGAACCAGCAGATGAGCAGACAGGAACCAGGAACTCAGCAGATGACCCGGACCGGGAGGCACAGCAGGTAAACTGGAACCACTAGGCAGCAGCAGGTGAACAGGAACCAGCAGATGAGCAGACAGGAACCAGCAGATGAGCAGACAGGAACCAGGAACTCAGCATATGACCCGGACCGGGAGGCACAGCAGGTAAACTGGAACCACTAGGCAGCAGCAGGTGAACAAGAGCCAAGGTCAGGCAGGATCGTCAGACAAGCCGGGGTCAGGTAAACTGGCAGGCAGCGAGGCACAAAAGGATCAGGCAATACCGAAGTCAGAAAACAGGCCGATGGTCAGGTACAGGCAGATAGCAGGAGGGTTACAGGAAACCGGGTCAGATACAGGTAAACAAGGCAGATCAGGTCACTTGGGATAAACGCTGTAGAGCAGACAGAAGGGACTGTCTGCAAGTGAGGAGTTTAAATAGCCCTTCGGGCGTCACCTGCGGGGGCGGGAACCAGGAAGTCCAGGGCGTCTGTTCCTGACAGGGTTTCCATGACACCCTATCACCCAGTTGACCAAGCAAGGAACCCGCTTCCACTGGTCCCCTGAGGCCCAAAAAGCCTTCGAGGTCCTGAAAGGGCTCTTTACCTCCGCCTCGATCCTGAAGCACCCGGATTCATCGCTGCCATTCATACTTGAGGTAGATGCCTCCGAAGTCGCAGTAGGAGCAATACTGTCTCAAAGACAAGGAACCAGGGCCTTGCTTCACCCGGTAGCCTTCTTTTCTCGCAAGCTATCTGCGGCAGAGAGGAACTACGACGTGGGGGACCGGGAACTACTGGCGATCAAGTCTGCGTTGGAAGAATGGCGATATCTACTTGAGGGAGCTGCCCACCCGATTCTGATATTTACTGACCATAAGAATCTGGAATATCTGAAGGCCGCAAAGAGACTGAAACCGCGACAAGCCAGATGGGCACTTTTCTTTTCCCGGTTCTCTTTTCACGTCACTTACCGTCCTGGTGCCAAGAACACTAAACCTGATGCCTTGTCTCGGATGTTCCATGAATCTAAGGAAACCTCTTCTCCCGATACCATCCTCGCCCCTGGAAATTTCCTTCTTCTTCAAGAAGATCTACTTACCCGGATCAGACAAGCCACCACTGGGCAGAGACCCTCCTCTGAGTCAGAATTGCAGGCAAAAGATGGGCTGTTGTGGCATCAGAACAGGATCTACGTACCGGAGCAACTAAGGGTAACCGTGTTGGAACTCTGCCACGACCATGTCCTTGCCGGACACTTTGGCATTGCCAAGACCATTGACCTGGTACAGCGCACCTTCTGGCCTCGATTACGCGAGGATTGCAGGAGGTTAGTGGAGTCCTGTACTACTTGCACCCGAAACAAGGGGTCCAGATCCAAGGCCTGGGGACTACTGAGACCCTTACCTGTTCCAGACAGGCCTTGGAAAATGCTGTCCATTGACTTTATTGTTGAGTTGCCCCCGGCGGAGAATCACACCACAATCTTTGTGATAGTGGACCGCCTGTCCAAGATGGCACATTTCGTTCCCATGAAAGGGACTCCCTCAGCCCCTGAAACCGCACAGGTGTTCATCAGAGAGGTCATCAGACTCCATGGGGTGCCCACCAATATTGTTTCTGATCGGGGGGTACAATTTACCTCCCGATTCTGGAGATCCCTCTGCAAGACTCTGGAGATAGAGTTATCGTTTTCTTCTGCCTACCATCCCCAGACCAACGGACAGACGGAGAGGACAAATCAGACCCTCGAGCAATACCTGCGCTGCTTCTCCTCTTTTGTTTAGAACGATTGGCTCTCCCTGCTTCCGTTGGCCGAGTTTGCCTATAACAACTCTATCCATTCTGCTACCAGCCAGACTCCATTTTTCGCAAACTACGGTTTTCACCCTACATTTCTGCCCAACTCCCTCCCTGAGTGTTCGGTGCCTGCAGTCCAGGAAAAATTTTACTTTTTCTCGTCTAATAATCAACTCCTGCGTGAAACCATGGCAAGGACCCAGGAACACAACAAGACGGTCTACGACAGGAAGAGACGGGGTGAATTAGTGCTGGTTCCCGGCGACCAAGTATGGCTTTCTACCTTAAACCTGAGGATGGCATGCCCCTCCAAAAAATTGGGCCCAAATTCTTAGGGCCATTTCCTGTCAAAAGGAAGATTAATGAAGTAGCCTACGAGCTGGAGCTTCCCGACTCTCTTAGAGTCCATCCGATCTTTCATGTCTCTCTGCTGAAACCTTCAGTCTCCAACCCATTCCATGGTCGAAGTCCGGCTCACCCTGATCCCGTCATCATAGACGGGGAGCAGGAATTTGAGGTGGAAGCTATTATGGACTTTAGGAGGAGAAATAACCAGAACCAATTTCTAGTTTAATGGAAAGGTTACGGACCCGAAGAGAACTCTTGGGAACCTGAGGAGAACATTCATGCTAGGAGGCTGATACAAGCTTTCAGGAGATCTCACCCCGAAAAGTTTACCAGGATGGGCATCCGGAGGCTGCCCCTTGGGGGGGGGGGCAATGTCATGGAGATCATGCCAGTAACAGGCGCCCTGGACTTCCTGGTTCCCGTTTGCGCGTGCGCGCGCGCCCTGCGGGTGGCGCCAGAAGGGCTATTTAAATCCATCAACTACAGACAGTCCCTGCTGTCTGCTCTACAGCGTTAGTGCCTGAGAAACCTGATCTGTGTTCCCACCTGTATCTGACCCGGCTTGCCTGTGACCTTCCAGCTATCCGCCTGCACCCGACCTCCGGCCCGTTGTGACCTCTGTTCTGCCTTGTCCCTCTGTACCTTGCTGCCTGCCAGTTTACCGACCCGGCTTGTCTGACTACCCCGCTGATCCCAGGCCCCAGCCCTGGTCTGCTGAGCTGTTCCAGTCCTGCTTCCTGAAGGGCCATCTGCTGTGTTCCAGAGTTCCTGGTTCCTGTCCATCTGCTATGTTCCAGAGTTCCTGGTTCCTGTCCATCTGCTGTGTTCCTGAGTTCCTGGTTCCGGTCTACCTGCCATACCTCCGTGCACCTGGACCCAGCCCAGACTATCCAGCCACCTGCTCCGTGGTTGATCCTGCCAGGCACTCGTACCACTTCTACCTCCGTGCCTCCTGTTACACTACCAGGGGCCGCTGGTGGAAGCCGTAAGGGAGGCCTCCCTCTGCTAAACCGGGCTCGTCACCGGCAGGTACGTGACAGCAACTCAGCGATTTGCACCCTGAGAGGAGCTATGGCAGCTGCTATAGCGGCCTCCATGTTTTGGGCCAGAATATTCTGTCACGGTCTGGAGTCAGGCTCAGAGGCCAGTAGCTATAGCAGCAGAGCAGGTATTCACACAGGTCACCCTGGCTGATGACACAGGTTAACCTGAGGTGCAGGGTCTAAGCACTGACCGGTATTCACCAGGGCTCCTAATGGTGGAGATGGGCTTCGCTGCGTGTCAGTGCCAGATCACGGTCCTCAGGTTAGCCCCACCAGGAGGTGAGCAAGCCGGGGTCCGGAAGCAGATAATACAGGTAGGGATCAAGCAGAAGCATAGTCGGGAACGAGCCAAAAGTCGGTAGTGAGTGGTAGCAAAGATGCGGTCGGCAGCAGGAGACAGGAGCAAGATATTGGCTAGTGAAGACACAATATTCTGGCAACCAAGAAGTGCAGGGACATGGCTTAAATCAGGAAGTTCATGGGAGGAGCAAAGGGTTCAAGGTTCAAGGCAAACAAGATTCAAGACAAGATAATTTAAGGAATTGTCCAAGGAGCTGTCCAGCATTCCAGGTGGCTCAGCAAGTAGAGACACCACCAGACACACCAGAGGTCCCTGGCTCAAGCCCAGGTCTTAACACAGCCATTAACACAATGCTATTAAAACCTTTATAGTTATAATAATATGACCCCGAATGGGGGGGTGGCACTATGCGGACGTGCTTCCCTCCGCAGTTCGGGAAGTCCCACTGCTGGGCAAACTGGGATGCCACAGTCTGCCATTCGTGTGGCGTTGAAGTCAAACCAGAAAAATAAATTAGTACTTTTGCACATAACATTGCAAGCAGATTACACAAAAACATTCTTGGCCAACATCAGTATAACATTTATTTAAAAGAGTATTTAAAGACAAAAATAGAAGGCCCAATTATCAGATTCCTCACCCCCTCTGATGGGCCATTGGAAAATTTTTAGGGGGGGAGGGGTTCTAGATGAGTTTGGGGCCTCCAAAAAAAGCCTCTGCCACCCTGCCTGAATTTAATGAGAACAAAAACATTTGTACACATTTTAGATGGGGGGGGGGGGGGGGTTCTAGCTGAGTTTGGGGCCCTCCAAAAAAAGCCTCTGCCACTCTGCCTGAATTTAATGAGAACAAAAACATTTGTACACATTTTAGGGGGGGGGGGGGTTCTAGCTGAGTTTGAGGCCCTCCAAAAAAAGCCTCTGCCACTCTGCCTGAATTTAATGAGAACAAAAACATTTGTGCACATTTTAGGGGGGGGGAAGCACTACAATTGAGCTGACAAAATACATTGGTAAGTGACTTGGCTAGGTGTGTTTGGGCCCAGGATAGCATGCTGGAGAGGTAAGTGAAGGCAAATATGCATGTAGGCCAAAAAACAAGCATTAAAAGCTTACAGCATGCACAAGGACAAAGGGGACATTCACAGCATATTACAATCATGGTAATTAGGGAATGATGAAAGAAATACAAACATTAGCATACATGAATTACATAGAATGTGATGTTAGAGGAGAAAACTTAACTTAATATAGTCCTTCTGCAGAACTTGAATTATGGTAGAACAGGTTTCTGGGATGATGATCCCCAGAGCCTGGGGGGAGATGCTGGTCATGAACTTGAGGTCCTGCAGGCTTCTCCCTGTCGCCAGGTATCGCAATGTGGCAACTAGCCTCTGCTCGGCAGTGATGGCTTGGCGCTGCCTCGTGATATAGGGGGACAGCAAATCCAACAGACGGTGAAAAACAGGGTCCGTCATCTGGAGATAATTCCTGGAGTCATCAGGATTATTCTCCTGGATTTCCCGCAGCAGAGGCATATGAGAGAATTGGTCTCGCTGGAGCAACCAATTCTTGGTCCATGAACTCCTCCTCACCCTGTTCATGGACTGAGCTTGGGTCAAAGTATTAACCCCAAAACCAAGCCCATAGGCAGCACAAGCTCTACGATGAGAACGTACTTTAAACATGGCTAGAAACCGGTCGGCTGGTCAGAACGAACTAAACAGAACGCACTGAGGAACAGAGAGTCCTATGAAGAACGACCTGAAAACCAGAAACGAGCAGACAAGAACGCACTGAAAAACAGATACGATCTGACTACACGCACTGAAAGCCAGGTACAAACCCACAAGCACCAACTGAACAACAGAAAATTATCTGAAAAGCACGGAGACAGAAAAGCGCGAATCGGCTAACACCAAACTTTTACTAACGCGCGGTAACACGAAATCAGCAAAAGCAGCCCAGAGGGTGGCGCCGTTGTATTTGAACTTCCCCTTTATAGTGCCGTCGTACGTGTTGTACGTCACCGCGTTTTGGACGGTCGGAATTTGGTCTGACAGTGTGTATGCAAGACAGCTTGAACGGAATTCCGAGGAAAATTCCATCGGATTTTAGGCCATCGGAAATTCCGATCGTGTGTACAGGGTATTAGGCTCCATTCACACCAATGCATTATTTTTAACATGGGTTCTTATGGAACACGTTCACATCAATGCATTTTTGTGCCTTTGTGTTTTTGGAAAGGGTCATGGACTTTTTTAAACGCAAAACTGTGCTTTTTTGGGTCAATTGACTTCTGCGTTTTTTTTTTGTTTTTTTTTAAAGTTTTATTTATAGCTTTTGACAAAACAAACAGACCCAATGGGCCAAACACAAACACAAACTAAATTTAAATCTTCAGCATTGGCTCCCTCTCCCTCCCTCCAGACCCCCACCCATCAACAGGAATAATACAGTTATAAAGTCACTTTAACTCAATCACAGTCATATGTTGTTTGGAAATGTCACATAATCACAACGATAATCAACTCTTACTGCAAGTGCATTTATAATGGGTGCCACTCAATCCGCCACCGTAAGTTCACTATTCATCCAACCACCCCATACTTTATCAAATTTCTGAGGTGCGCCCCTACTAGCATACGTATCTTTGTACAGCGGTACAGCTCTATTCACCACCCCCTTCCATGCTGATACAGTGGGCGGATTGGGCTTTTTCCATGATAACACTATCAGTTTCCTGGCGTAATATATGAGAATCGTCAACAGAGCCCGAGTCGCTCTCCTTGGGGCTAGATTGTCTTCCAGACCCAAGAGGCATACCTCAATTGAAGGCTGTAACTGGATGGTGGTCACCCCAGCTATGCAGTCGGCAACCCCTCTCCAGAACCCTTGGATGAATGAGCAATTCCAAAAGACATGCATGAAATCGGCCGTGGGGGAACTGCACCACCAGCAACAAGGAGACTGTGTAGGGAATATCTTGGCCAGTCTAGCCGGCGTAAGATAGATGCGATGCAGGAATTTAAATTGGATGAGATGGTCCCTGGCAGAGACCAATCTGGTAAAATTAATGTCCCATACATCATCCCAGTCATCCCTGTCCATCTGGGGGAACACCTCACCCCACGCCGCCCTACACTTTGCCAGGAGATCACCTCCCTCACTGAACAGCTGTTTATATATTGTAGACAAGGCCTTGTCTAAAGTGTCCTCTCTCAGTAAAGACTCCATATCACTAGTTTGCATGGTGATACCAATATCTCCAAATTGGGCCTTAAATGCATGTCTGAGCTGAAGAAAACGAAACAAGTGCGTATTGGGCAGATCAAACTTGGCTTTAAGGGCGTCAAACTGTAAGAGTTTCCCACCCCCCACTATGTCCCTCAGAGTCTTAATGCTATACTTAGTCCAGGTGACTGGATCGGGGTACTCACAAAAGTGTGGTAGCTGAGGATTCTTCCAAAGTGGTGTGTAAGGAGAAATTTCAGAGGCGCCACCCACCTTATTCACTGCCACCCATGCCCTACAGGCGGCACGCATGGATATCGTGAGCCTATACGGAGCCCTGATTCCCCGAAGCCGGAGATGCTTCAGTGCCTCATACGAACCCACAACAGCCGCCTCCAGCGTATTAGCAGTGTCGTCCTCAGGTAGAGTGAACCACCTGTGGACAAATACCAGCTGACCAGCTAAGAAATACCTGTGGAAGTCCGGGACCGCCAGTCCCCCTTGTTTCCACGGCAGTTGTAACACCCGGAATTTAATTTGAGGGCGTCGTCCCTGCCATAAGAAAGTTGTTATGAGACTATCTATTTTCTTAAAAACATATCTCGGTATCCAAACAGGGGAATTCCGAAATATATACAAAAACAAAGGTAAAAATTTCATTTTCACTAAATTCACCCTACCAATGAGCGTCAAAGGTAAGTTTTGCCATGCCTGTAGCCTGGCTTTCAGTTTAGTCAAAAGTGGATCGACATTTAAGGCAATAAAATCGGACACGGAATTAGAAATGTTTAACCCCAGAAATTTGAGCACCTCCACCCGCTGTAAAGGACAATCAACAGGAATCTCGCACCTGGGGGATGGCGTCCTGAGTGATAGAATTTGGGATTTTCCCCAGTTGACTTTCAGACCCGAAAAACGTGCAAAAGAATTCAGGATATCTAGTGCTGCCGACAAGGAATTTCCGGAGTCCCGCAGAAAAAGAACCATGTCGTCCGCATAAAGTGCCGTCTTTTCGTTCAAGTCACCCACCATGATCCCCCGCACCTCCTCAGAGGCCCGCAAGGCCGCAGCCACGGGTTCAATCATGATGAAAAATAGACCCGGGGACAAAGGGCAACCCTGGCGAGTGCCCCTCCGCACTGAAAAAAATTCCGACAACATATTGTTTAACTTAATGGCCGCTGTAGGGGAATGATATAGAATGTCGATCCACTTCCTGAAATGAGGCCCGAAACCGAATACCTCCAGCACCACCCTCATGTAATTCCAGTCAACGGAATCAAAGGCCTTCTCCAAATCCAAAAAGACCAGTATCCCGCCGCTGGAACTGTCCGGACCCAACTGCGTGTGGGTGAAAACCCTACGCAGATTGATATCCGTGGCTTTTCTGGGCATGAAACCTGTCTGGTCAGGGGAAATAACATGGTGCAAGACCGACATAAGTCTAGTAGCCAACATCTTAGTAAGTATTTTGAAGTCCATATTCAGTAAATAAATGGGCCTATACGAAGAACATAGCATTGGGTCCTTGTCCGGCTTGGCCAACAGTAACATGAGCCAACATGAGCCTCATAAAAGGAAGGGGGGAGGCCCCCCTTCTGAAAACAGTCGGCATACAATTGCAGTAGTCTAGGCACCAGGATCTCCGAGTAACGACGGTACCAGTCAATAGGCAGACCATCAGGACCCGGAGCCCTGCCACCAGGAAACGACCCAACTGCGGAGACCACCTCCTCCTCCCCGAACTCGGCATCAAGAAAATTACGAGATTCCTCTGGCAGCTCAGGCAACCGCAGGGCCCCCAATGTGACCCCAAGGTCACCCGTGTCATAGGGATCTATAGGCGAGTACAGAGACTTATAGAACGATACAAACTACGTCCTCCCTGTCTCTCAACAGGTGTCCAGACTGGGACATTACGCAAGGCACTACCGTTGGGGACGTGTCCCCAACCGTCAAAAAAGCCAATAGTTTACCGTTTTTATCCCCCTGTTCAAAAACACGCGCCACACTCCTTTGCAGATGACAAGTAGTCACCTCTCGGTAATGGAGAGAAACATTCCTCCTTGCAAACCGCAACTGAGCCAACGTGTGAGGAGAAGGTGAGTCCGCATGAGCCTTAGCGCACTCCCGCTCCCTGTCATGGAGTTGTTTTTCTACACTATTCCGCTCAATTCTCAGGGCTTTTATGGCTGATATGTATTCCCCCCTAGTAGTGGCCTTGAAGGCCTCCCATTCCATATGTAACGTGGCCGATCCCTCGTTAACCTGCCAAAATGTGTCAATGTGTGGTTGCAGCATCTCCTCCACAGAGGGCTCCCCCACCCAACTAGGTGATAAACGCCAGACTCTCCTTGAATTCTGGGAACCCACTTGCAAAGTGATCTGGAGAGGAGTGTGATCCGAGACACCCCCCGGAAGGTAGGACGTCTCAGCCACCAGAGGCAACATTGCTCCATTAGCAAACGCCAGGTCGATTCTGGAGGACGAAGCATGTACCGAGGACAGATAAGAATAGCATCTGTCCGTAGGATGCTTCCACCGCCAGATTTCAGTAAGACCCGCAGCATCCGCCCACTGTGACAATTCACGGTTTGGAGCCCTATGTGGGTTGGACGTGTCCAACGTATAATTGAGAACATTATTAAAATCACCAGCCATCAATAACTGAAATGGAGCGTGAGGTGCCAATTTCTCCAACACCTCATACAGGATATTGCCTGTAAAAGGAGGGGGAATATATACATTTACCAGGGCCAACTTCCTAGAGTAAACTTCAATTATGACCACTAAATACCTTCCTCCAGGATCAGTGATCACTGTATTTATGGAGCAAGGTAAGGACTTGTTTAACAAAATAGATACACCCCTAGCATATGACGAATAGGTGGCATGTATGGCTCTGTGCATCCAGGGACGCTTCATGGCCAGAATTTTGTTGCCTAATAAATGCGTCTCCTGTAAAAACATTATGTGAGGATGTTGGGCCTGCAAAAATTTCAACACCAAAGCTCTCTTGTATTTAGAATTCAATCCCCTGACATTCCAAGAGATGATTTTAACTTTTAAAGACATGACTGTAATTCCGAAATTTGCCACAAGATGGGGGCCTAGGAGCACAGGAGAGGTCCAGAAGTACACAGAGCCACACAACAAGCTGAAGAATAACTATAACATCTCTACAGACAGTACTTTGTGCCTGAACCCGTTTCTGAGTGTCCCTTGGCCCACCAATTGTGGAACACCAAGGATGACACCACAAACCAGCAGCCCCAAATAAAATGGAGCAGAGACAAACAGACAAAACATAAAAAAAAACCAAGACCAAAACATTTGCTCATAAACAGTCCCATCTTGGTAATCCCCTGTCTAGCCAGCAAACAAAAAAACACACAAAAAAAAAAAAAAAAGGAAACAACTAGCGCCAGCAGACTTATTTCCCAAAACCAAAAACAAAAAATGGAAAAGTGTTCTATAGAGTTATTCCATATGCCCCTTTGGAGGGGACTAAAGTGTCAACCAGGTGAGTGCTGACACCGTACGCCTTTTACGACTACTCAGCGCAGCAGAGAGAGCATCCGGCTCCATGGTCATGCAGCACTAAGCAGCCAAATGCACCCCGCAGCCTCCTGAAAGTAACATTTTGTACAGGAAAAAACAAGGCCAGTCCAGATCACTTCCACCATCCAGGCACACCAATACTAAGCTCACTGGAGGGGGTAACATGGGGTAGGATGAAAGTCAAAGTATATGTGACTACCAGCGTGCACTCAAGCAGAAGCAGATGTAAGGGTGGCCAAACAGAGTATGCCAAAAATAGAAAAATAAATCAAAGTAAAATAAATGCTGTACATTAAGCCAGAGTCTCCAACCAATCCGAGACATCCGAGGGGACCTCAAAAAAATTCACAGAGCCCTGGTATTCAACACGGAGCTTGCTGGGGTATAGCATGCTGTATTTGAGGCCCTTGTCCCGGAGCCTCTTCCGAACATCCACGAACGTGCGACGGCGCCTCTGCAACTCTGGGGAGAAATCCGGGAAGAAGTGCACATTGGTATTTTCAAACCGGAGCTGTGGTGACTTCCGGGCTTCCGCCAGAATGAGATCTCTGTCGCGGTAATTTAGAAACCGCACGAGGAATGGTCTGGGCAATGCGCCTCGTGGTCTCGGGCCTGTGGGGACCCTATGAGCCCGCTCCACAATATATGCAGAGGAGACATGCTGTAACGCCAGGATATCCTTGAAAAAGGTTTCAGCAAAGCTGGCTGGCTGCGAGCCCTCCGCACCCTCAGGCAGGCCCACCATGCGCACATTATTGCGGCGCAGCCTATTTTTGGCGTCCTCAGACCGCGCCATCAAGGTTTTAACCGTGCGTTGCAGATCAGCGACATTCTGGGATGTTATAGCCGCGGTATCCTCAATATCTGAGATACGAGTCTCAGCAGCAGCTACACGGCCTCTAAACTTGTCCATATCTTGCCTGATGAGGCCACACTCCATGGCCAGTGTGTCTATTTTCCCCATAACCAGGGTTTTGCTCTCCTCAATGGCCGCCAAAATGACTGCCGTGGAGGCAGTACACTCAGATTTCTCCATACCTTGGGGCTGCTGCGGGTCACCATCCACCTGCTCCATGTCCCTCAAAAGCTGCAGGGCTGTCTGTATGGCTACTGCACGCTCCGCTCCGGAGGGCAAGATGGCCGCCGCACGTGTCACCGCTGGGGAGCCCTGCGTCTTAGGAGGCGGCTGTTTCTTGGTCGATTTCCTCCTGGATGGCATCGGTGTACTCCGGAGGTGACCCCGAGCACGGAGCAGCTGTCCACCGGCCCGGATGCCGCTCAGCGCAGGAGAAATTCACAGGATTCTTAACCCAGGAGCCGGAGCTCTCTCACACACGTCCTCTCTTCCTCACATCCGGACCCGCCCCCGACTTCTGCGTTTTTGGAAATGCTTTTTTTGACACGTTTTTGATGCATTTTGCGTTTTAATGACTTTTTTCTTTTTATTTGACCAATTTGCTGTTGGACAGATTAAATAGTGCAAAACGTGTAAAAAAACGCACTACATGTTTTTGCACCATTGAAGTCTTTTGAACCAAAAAAGCAAAAAAAAGCAGCATTTTGCATTTAAAATAGTCTTCCAAAAATGCAGATGCACAAAAATACATTAATGTGAACGTGCCCCATAGGAACCCATGTTAAAAAGCATGCCCTGCGTTTCTGCAAAAAGCATGAAAAAACTAATTGGTGTGAATGGAGCCTTAGGGGGTGTTAAGCTGGGTACACATGGGACAAAAATCGGTTAAAAATGGTCAGTTCAGCAGGAGTCGCGATCAGCAATCAAAGCCAATGGCTGCAAGAGCTGATCAGTGTGTTCTGGCGGGGGGCAGTTCCAGCAGAGGAGATCAACGCATCTGAAGAGGAGGGTTTTTAGGGATCCTCTAAAAGCTAACAGAGAAGGAGATAGATGGACAGATTGGGGTAAGGAGTTCCATAGGCTTGGAGAGGCTCTGGAAAAGTCCTGGAGACGAGCATGGGAGCAGGTGATGAGAGAGCTAGAGAGCAGGACTAACAGAATAACCTTATTAATTTTATTACTATTAGTCTAGTTTATAGCATGTCAATTTAATTACTCCATATTCCTTGTCGTAATTGAGACTGAGAGGTATACAGGGCCGGATTCCTGACAAGCCCACCAAGGCCAGGCCTCCCCCCAAGACCCGAAATCTCCCCCTGCACCTCTGGCTGGCCGTTTAGAGTGCAGTGGGGAGATGTGGGAGGAGGTGGAAGGTGGCGATCAGCAGCTCTATGGTGCCTGTGTGGGCGGCGGGATCTCCCTGGGGCTTGTAGTACTCTCTAAGTGTATACAGTGGAGAGGAGAGGGGAGGGGCCTCTGACCCGGGCAGGTATCAGTTTCACTTTCACTCTGCTTGTACACTGTTGCTGATGCCTGGGTCAGAGGCCCCTCCCCCTCTGCTGTATACATTCGGAGATAGAACTACAAGCCCCAGCGAGATCACTCTGCCTGTGGACACCATAGAGCTGCCGATCGCTGCCTCCCACCTCCACCAGCTAGGTACAGGGGAACCTCTGCAGGGAGGGGTCAGCTGTTTGGGGACCCTGATGTAAGTGGGGAGGCTTTCTGGGGACACTAATGTAAGAGGGGGGCTCTCTGGGGACCCTGATGTAAGGGGGGGTCTCTGGTAGGGTTGCCACCTCATCCCTTTAAACCCGAACACATATGAATTACACAGGTTCTGAGGCTAATTTAATGCAGGTAAGGCACCAAGTGAGATTAATTACCACCTTAATCAGCCACAGAACCTGTGTAATTAATACGTGTTCGGTTTTAAAGGGATGAGGTGGCAACTCTAGTCTCTGGGGATCCTGGTGTAAGGAGGGGCTCTCTGGGGACCCTGATGTAAGGAGAGGCTCTCTGGGGACCCTGGTGTAAGTGGGGGGCTCTCTGGGGATCCTGGTGTAAGGGGGGGCTTTCTGGGGATCCTGGTGTAAGGGGAGGCTCTCTGGGGATCCTGGTGTAAGGGGGGGGCTCTCTGGGGACCCTGATGTAAGGAGGGTCTCTCTGGGGATCCTGGTGTAAGGGTGGGTCTCTCTGGGGATCCTGGTGTAAGGGGGGGCTCTCTGGGGATCCTGGTGTAAGGAGGGGCTCTCTGGGGACCCTGATGTAAGGAGGGGCTCTCTGGGGACCCTGATGTAAGGAGGGTCTCTCTGGGGATCCTGGTGTAAGGGGGGGCTCTCTGGGGATCCAGGTGTAAGGGGGGGCTCTCTGGGGACCCTGATGTAAGGGGGGCTCTCTGGGGACCCTGATGTAAGGAGAGGCTCTCTGGGGACCCTGATGTAAGGAGGGGCTCTTTGGGGACCCTGATGTAAGGAGGGGCTCTCTGGGGACCCTGATGTAATGAGGGGGGCTCTGAGGACCCTAATATAAAATAATTAGGGAGGCTCTCTGGGGACCCTAATGTAGGGAGAGGCTCTCTAGGGACCCTAATGTACGGAGGGGCTCTCTGGGGACCCTGATGTAAGGAGGGGCTCTCTGGGGACACTGATGTAATGAGGGGGGCTCTGAGGACCCTAAAATAAGTAGAGAGGCTCTCTGGGGACCCTAATGTAGGGGGAGGCTCTCTGTGGACCCTGACGTAAGGGGGGGCTCTCTGGGGACCCTGATGTAAGTAGGGTCTCTCTGGGGATCCTGGTGTAAGGAGGGTCTCTCTGGGGATCCTGGTGTAAGGGGGGGCTCTCTGGGGATCCTGGTGTAAGGGGGGGCTCTCTGGGGACCCTGGTGTAAGGAGGGGCTCTCTGGGGACCCTGATGTAAGAAGGGGCTCTCTGGGGACCCTGATGTAAGGAGGGGCTCTTTGGGGACCCCAATATAAGGAGGGGCTCTCTGAGGACCTTGATTAAGGGGGGGCTCTCTGAAGACCCTGATGTAATAAGGGGGGCTCTGAGGTCCATAATATAAGTAGGGAGGCTCTCTGGGGACCCTGAGGTAAGGGGAGCTCTCTGGGGACCCTGATGTAAGGAGGGGCTCTCTGGGGACCCTGATGTAAGGAGGGGCTCTTTGGGGACCCTGATGTAAGGAGGGGCTCTCTGGGGACCCTGATGTAATGAGGGGGGCTCTGAGGACCCTAATATAAAATAAGTAGGGAGGCTCTCTGGGGACCCTAATGTAGGGAGAGGCTCTCTAGGGACCCTGATGTAAGGAGGAGTTTTCTGGAGACCATGATGTAAGGAGGGGCTCTCTGGGGACACTGATGTAATGAGGGGGGCTCTGAGGACCCTAAAATAAGTAGAGAGGCTCTCTGGGGACCCTAATGTAGGGGGAGGCTCTCTGTGAGCCCTGATGTAAGGAGGGGCTCTCTGGGGACCCTGATGTAATGAGCGGCTCTCTGGGGACCCTGATGTAAGGAGGGGCTCTTTGGGGACCCTGATGTAAGGAGCGGCTCTCTGGGGACTCTGACGTAATGAGGGGGCTCTGAGGACCCTAATAAAAAGTAGGGAGGCTCTCTGGAGACCCTAATGTAGGGGGAGGCTCTCTAGGGACCCTGATGTAAGTAGGGAGGCTCTCTGTGGACCCTGATGTAAGGAGGGGCTCTCTGGGGACCCTGATGTAAGGGGGGCTCTCTGGGGAGTCCCCCTATGTGATGGTGTGTGTGTGTGTGTGGGGGGGGGGGTGGCATTAAAGGACCCTGCCTTGGGGCGGCATAGGGAGTAAATCCGGGCCTGAAGGTAAACATCTTGTTTTAGACATATGCTATTCAGAACAGTATTACAGATGTAGTTTAAAGCGGCTGTATAGTTAAAATTTTGACTTTACAGTTATTTATGCATGCCATTATTTTAAATCGTTTGCTATGAGCCTTTTTTTATTTACCTGTGTATTTCTGAAGTTATTGCTGCATTACCGAGTGTGGACGTTTACCGCGTAAAGCGCTGGATCCCCGTCCACTCCGGCAAACAGAGCCTCCGCTGGATAAATTTATTGTTTATGTCGGGGCTGCGTCATTTCCTCATGTAGACGTCAGCCCCGACATCCCGCGATGGTTCGTCAACATCCAAGAGCACGTGACCTACACGTCACAGATGACAAGAGAGAAAGAAGGTGCGCAAGTTTAACTGAGGGACGGAAGCGAAGAAGAGGCTTGAATATAGTGACCTTACTGCGCACGCGCGGGATTACATGCACATCAGAAGAAACTGTGGGCGGAAATACAAATCGAAATTAAATGTGGAAGACCACAACTGTGATGGCGCGGACTTACCACACAAATTACTCTTCACAAGATCTCCAATATCACAGTAAGACAAACATTGTGGATATGCACATAACGCTCAATCGATGTATAACTGTATGGTCTTTAAAAACATGTAAATTGTTACGATAGTACCGGAGGGTATACAACCGCTTTAACTAACCAGCAGGCACCAGAAATAAAGGTTTTATATCAGGACAGAAATCAGATTGTCATTACAGGCACCGATGCTTTGGTTTGAACACTCTGTTTTTCTTAGGTTTTGTTTAGTTTTATTTGTTCCATATGTAGCGGGGTCTCCTTTCAGGCCCCTGGACTACGTTACACAGAACCGTGTTCGGCACCCAGGGTGCATTGGGCCACCGCAGAGACTCATGTGTGGGGCTATAAGAGGAGGGGGCGAGGGGAAGCTCGGCCTCTTTGGACATCGCGCTGCAAGCAACAGGACTCCCTGTGCGGATCCGCTGCTGTGTAAGGTCTGAAGCCTGGGCCTTGCATACCTACCAAAGAGCCTTCCACCCCACTGCAGAGCCTGGGTGGCACCTGTTCCTGCTCGAGTTGCTGACATCCGCTGGACCGGGGACCCGGCCGTTGGAGACACTGTGTGCGGATACACAGTTACATAGTTACATAGTTACATAGTTACATAGTTAGTCAGGTTGAAAAAAGACACAAGTCCATCCAGTTCAACCGTAAAAAATAAATAAACATATATCGTACAATCCCATATACCCAATTCTACAGTATACCCACAGTTGATCCAGAGGAAGGCAAAAAAAAACCAGAAGAGCATGATCCAATTTGCTACAGCAGGGGAAAAAATTCCTTCCTGATCCCCCGAAAGGCAATCGGATATTCCCTGGATCAACTTTACCTATAAATGTCAGTACCCAGTTATATTATGTACATTTAAGAAAGAATCCAGGCCCTTCTTAAAGCAATCTACTGAGCTGGCCAGAACCACCTCTGCAGGGAGTCTATTCCACATTTTCACAGCTCTTAGTGTGAAAAAACCTTTCCGTATTTGGAGGTGAAATCTCTTTTCCTCTAGACGCAAAGAGTGCCCCCTTGTCCTTTGTGTTGACCGTAAAGTGAATAACTGAACACCAAGTTCACTATATGGACCCCTTATATATTTGTACATGTTGATCATATCCCCCCTTAATCTCCTCTTCTCAAGAGAGAATAAATTCAGTTCCTCTAATCTCTCCTCATAGCTGAGCTCCTCCATGCCTCTTATCAGTTTGGTTGCCCTTCTCTGCACTTTCTCCAGTTCCCCAATATCCTTTTTGAGAACTGGGGCCCAAAACTGAACTGCATATTCCAGATGAGGTCTTACTAATGATTTGAACAGGGGCAAAATGATATCTCTCTCTCTGGAGACCATACCTCTCTTAATACAAGAAAGGACTTTGCTCGCTTTGGAAACCGCAGCTTGGCATTGCATGCCATTATTGAGCTTATGATCTACCAAAACCCCCAGATCCTTCTCCACTACGGATCCCCCCAGTTGTACTCCCCCTAGTATGTATGATGCATTCATATTATTAGCCCCAAGTGCATAACTTTACATTTATCAACATTAAACCTCATCTGCCACATAGTCGCCCAATTAGACAGAGCATTGAGGTCGGCTTGTAAATTGGCGACATCCTGTAAGGACGTTATTCCACTGCATAGCTTGGTGTCATCTGCAAAGACAGAAATGTTACTTTTGATCTCAGACCCAATATCATTTATAAACATATTAAAAAGTAAGGGTCCCAGCACTGAACCTTGGGGTACCCCACTGATAACCTTGGACCATTCAGAGTAAGAATCATTAACCACTACTCTCTGAATTCTGTCTTTTAGCCAGTTTTCTATCCATTTACAAACTGATATTTCCAATCCTGTAGACTTTACCTTACACATGAGCCGTGTGTGGGGAACTGTATCGAACGCTTTTGCAAAATCCAAGTATACCACGTCCACTGCCACCCCTCTGTCCAAGGTCTTACTTACCTCTTCATAAAAAGAAATCAGGTTTGTTTGACAACTTCTGTCTTTCATGAATCCATGCTGTCTGTTGCTTAAATAGTTTTTTTCCAGCAAGAACTCATCTATGTGGTCTTTTATTAATCTCTCCAGTATTTTCCCAACTATAGAAGTTAAACTAACAGGTATATAGTTACTTGGTAAAGACTTAATTCCCTTTTTAAATATAGGCACCACATTGGCCCTGCGCCAATCCAGTGGTACTATTCCTGTCATTAATGAGTCCCTAAAAATTAAATACAATGGCTTTGAAATTACAGAGCTCAATTCTTTTAGGATCCGTGGGTGTATGCCATCTCGTCCAGGTGCTTTATCCACCTTTATTCCATCTAAATATTTCTGGACCATATCACTTTTGAGCCATTGTGGATTTGGGGCTGTGTCACTACCACCCCCATTTTGGACATGAGCTCCCCCATGCTCCTTTGTATACACAGAACTGAAGAAAGTATTTAATAAATTAGCCTTCTCTTTGTCCCCAGTCACCCACTCTAGATTATTTTGTAAAGGGCCTACATGCTCAGACTTGACCTTTTTACTATTAATATATTTGAAGAATTTTTTGGGGTTTGTCCTACTATCTTTTGCAATCTGTCGTTCATTTTGAATTTTTGCATCCTTGATTTCCTTTTTACATATCCTGTTATATTCTTTGTAACATTTAAATGACACTAGTGTTCCCTCATTTTTATATTTTTTAAAAGCTCTTTTCTTATAGTTTATAGCTTTTTTAACTTTGGCAGTGAGCCACATAGGTTTTATTTTTAGCCTTTTAAACTTATTGCCCATGGGAATATACTTTGCAGTGAGTTCACAAACAGTCTTTTTGAAGAATTCCCATTTCTGTTCTGTGCCCATTGATGCCAATATTCCTTCCCAGTCTAAGTCCTGGAGAGCAGCGCTCATCCTTGGAAAATTTGCTCTCTTGAAATTAAGTGTTTTTATCTTTCCTGTATGTGATTTTTGCTTACAACTAACATCAAATGAAATCATGTTATGGTCACTGCTACCCAGGTGTTCCTTTATCTGAACATTAGTAATACGCTCTGCATGGTTTGAGATTACCAGGTCCAACAGAGCATCATTCCTAGTTGGGGCCTCAATAAACTGGACCATAAAATTGTCCTGCAATAGGTTTATAAATTTTTGCCCTTTAACTGTCCCAGCAGTTCCACAGTGGTGGAAGCCCGGACTGGGATCGCGTCCGGAGTGGTGAGCGAGCACTTGCTCACTTCATTAACCTTTACTTTGTTGGGCCTAGTGACTGCCTTGGCCCACCTTTTTCATTTACTACCATTGGATTACAAATATTGTTTCCTGAAAGTGCACCACCGTTCCAGTTGCATGCGAAGAATTGTTCTCATAAGGGACTGAGTTTAATCTGAGTCAGGCCTGACCTGGGGGGTTAAATCCTTGTTTGCTGCGCCATATTGCGCATAAGGAAAGAAGATAGTTGCACGTGGCGGGTGATCACTCTGTACTATCACTGATGAATATGTTTATCGCTGCAGGGCTCTGCATGTATGCTATGTGATGTGTTTAACCTTGAACCTTTATATCAAAGTAAATCCAGTTATATTTTATTACCTTGGTATCAGTGTTATCCTTGCAGATAGTAGTTATCTATCAATACTGCCAGATTGTGTATAATCAGGTATAGACCGTTACGAGGTAACATTCCCTAGACTAACTGTGCCAGTGTGGGTTGAGTAGATTGCCGGGGGTTGGTGGTGCTGTATACAGGGCCCGAAACAAAACCCAGCGGCTCTCTTAACTGGGGGTAGCGCTACACATATACTGTATTTATTGGCGTATAACACTCACTTTTTTACCCTGAAGATAGAGGGTAAACTGTGCCTGCGTGTTATACGCGGGGGGCTGTGGAAAGTTTTTTTCCTGAAACTTCCCTCTTAAAGTTAGGGTGTGTGTTATACGCCTGTGCGTGTTATACGCTGATAAATACGGTACTAATAATCTCTTTTGGCATAGTGCATTAGTATAGTTCTTGTTTTATTACTGTTCCTTCTCAATGGTTTTGTAGATATTGAATTCAGTTCCATATTATAATGCTCTGGGGTTCAGTTCCATTCTTAGATTGCCTTGTTTTATGCCTTCTACCTGAGACCTGTGAGGTTATTTTTAAAGTCTATGGGACACGAACATGAAAAATCAAAGTGCTCATTTTAAAGACTTACAGTGGGTACGGAAAGTATTCAGACCCCCTTAAATTTTTCACTCTTTGTTATATTGCAGCCATTTGCTAAAATCATTTAAGTTAATTTTTTTTCCTCATTAATGTACACACAGCACCTCATATTGACAGAAAAACACAGAATTGTTGACATTTTTGCAGATTTATTAAAAAAGAAAAACTGAAATATCACCTGGTCCTAAGTATTCAGACCCTTTGCTGTGACACTCATATATTTAACTCAGGTGCTGTCCATTTCTTCTGAACATCCTTGAGATGGTTCTACACCTTCATTTGAGTCCAGCTGTGTTTGATTATGCTGATTGGACTTGATTAGGAAAGCCACACACCTGTCTATATAAGACCTTACAGCTCACAGTGCATGTCAGAGCAAATGAGAATCATGAGGTCAAAGGAACTGCCTGAAGAACTCAGACAGAATTGTGGCAAGGCACAGATCTAGCCAAGGTTAGAAAAAAAAATTCTGCTGCACTTAAGGTTCCTAAGAGCACAGTGGCCTCCATAATCCTTAAATGGAAGACGTTTGGGACGACCAGAACCCTTCCTAGAGCTGGCCATCCAGCCAAACTGAGCTATCGGGGGAGAAGAGCCTTGGTGAGAGAGGTAAAGAAGAACCCAAAGATCACTGTGGCTGAGCTCCAGAGATGCAGTCGGGAGATGGGAGAAAGTTGTAGAAAGTCAACCATCACTGCAGCCCTCCACCAGTCGGGGCTTTATGGCAGAGTGGCCCGACGGAAGCCTCTCCTCAGTGCAAGACACATGAAAGCCCGCATGGAGTTTGCTAAAAAACACCTGAAGGACTCCAAGATGGTGAGAAATAAGATTCTCTGGTCTGATAAGACCAAGATAGAACTTTTTGGCCTTAATTCTAAGCGGTATGTGTGGAGAAAACCAGGCACTGCTCATCACCTGTCCAATACAGTCCCAACAGTGAAGCATAGTGGTGGCAGCATCATGCTGTGGGGGTGTTTTTCATGTATCAATGCAAATGCAAAAAAAGTATCAATGCAAAAAAAGTTTTTAAAACAACCGTAAAGTAATCAATAAAAATTAAATATTCCTTTAATTATTGTGCCTGGGGGGTCCCCTTAGTCTGCCTGTAAAGTGGCGCATCTGTGTAATTAAAGTGTCAAAAAGAAAAATTGAGCTTTTTCGGGTTTTTTTCTCCACTTTTCGGGTCCGTCAGGCGGCGTGATTGAAAATGAATGTACATCGCGGGACACTTTTATTTTTTAATAAAGGAATTGACAAAAACTGTCTGTTGTGGTTTTTCACTTTTTTGGGTGAATGGGTAGGGGTACAAGGTACCGATATCCATTTACATAGGGGGGGCCAGGATCTGGGGGTCACCTTGTTGAAGGGGGCTTCCAGATTCCGATGAGCCCTCTCCGCCTGCAGACCACGACAATCAATGGCCAGGTTGTCGGGAAGAGCCTCTTGTCCCCATCAACATGGGGACAAGGTGCTTTGGGGGGCACCCCAAAGCACCCTCCCCATGTTGAGGGCAAGCGGCCTGGTATGGTTTGGGGGGATGCTCGCTCATCCCCCTCCTTTCCTGGCATGCCAGTCTACTTGCTCGGATAAGGTTTTGGTATGGATTTTGGGGGGGTCCCACACAAATTTTTTTTTTACATCTTGGCATGGAGTTCCTCTTAAAATCTATGCCAGACCCTAGGGGCCTAGTATAGATTGGGGGTGGGGGGGCACACTGTTTTTTTTCTTAATTCTGTCATAGGGTTCCCCTTAACCACTTCAATACACTGTATTATATACTCTGCACTGCACTATATACCCTGCACTGTATCATATATACTACACCAGTGTTTCTCAACTCCAGCCCTCAAGGCGCCCCAACAGGTCATGTTTTCAGGTTTTCCATTATTTTGCACAGGGGATTTGATCAGTTTCACTGCCTTAGTAATTACCACAGAAGTTTCATCTGAAGGAAATCCTGAAAACATGACCTGTTGGGGCGCCTTGAGAACTGGAGTTGAGAAACACTGTAATACACTGACTGCACTATATATTCTCCACTGTATTATATATGCTACACTGACTGCACTATATATTCTCCACTGTATTATATATACTACACTGACTGCACTATATACTCTGCAATGTTTTTTATATATACTATACGGACTGCACAATATACTCTGCAATGTATTATATATACTATATGGACTGCACTATATACTCTGAACTCTATTATATAAACCAGGGGTACTGAATTAAAATTCACGGGGGTCCGGTCGGAAAAATTTTGTTCCAGCGGAGGTCCGAATGCCATATTGGTGCTATGACTCCACATGATGTCCTCCACTTCACAGCGCCTCCCACCACCACACACATGCACACACCATTACGATCCACACACATCACAATTTGTGCTTTTTTTCCTTTCAACTTTATTGAAATGTCAAAATACATTTAATTCATTTTTATGCACCACAGCTCAGTTGCGGTGCATAGAAACAGTGTGCATTTTGCACCACACTGCTCAGTACGCAGGGGCGCTGTTTCTGTGTGAACAGGACACATAGAAAACAATTGTTTTCTATTGCCCTTGCAGAGACGTGTTTTGCTAGTGCAGAAATTAGACCTCCTTTTACATTAGTGTCTTCAGTCCCCCACTTCACATCACAGCCCCCCCTTTACATCAGTGTCCTCAGCCCCCACTTACGTCACATCTCCCCTGCCTCATCACAAACCCCCCATCACAGACTGACCGCCCAAATCACAGACTGACCCCCCATCACAGACCTCTCATCACAGACTGACCCCCCATCACAGACCTCTCATCACAGACTGACCCCCCATCACAGACCCCTCATCACAGACTGACCCCCCATTACAGACTGGCCCCCCATCACAGACCCCTTATTACAGACTGACCCCCCATCACAGACCCCTCATCACAGACTGACCCCCCCATCACAGACCCCTCATCACAGACTGACCCCCCCCATCACAGACCCCTCATCACAGACTGACCCCCCATCACAGACCCCTCATCACAGACTGACCCCCCATCACAGACCCCTCATCACAGACTGACCCCCCCATCACAGACCCCTCATCACAGACTGACCCCCCATCACAGACCCCTCATCACAGACTGACCCCCCCCATCACAGACCCCTCATCACAGACTGACCCCCCATCACAGACTGACCCCCCATCACAGACCCCTCATCACAGACTGACCCCCCATCACAGACCCCTCATCACAGACTGACCCCCCCCATCACAGACCCCTCATCACAGACTGACCCCCCATCACAGACCCCTCATCACAGACTGACCCCCCCCATCACAGACCCCTCATCACAGACTGACCCCCCATCACAGACCCCTCATCACAGACTGACCCCCCATCACAGACCCCTCATCACAGACTGACCCCCCCATCACAGACCCCTCATCACAGACTGACCCCCCATCACAGACCCCTCATCACAGACTGACCCCCCATCACAGACCCCTTATTACAGACTGACCCCCCCATCACAGTCCCCTCATCACAGACTGACCCCCCCATCACAGACCCCTCATCACAGACTGACCCCCCCATCACAGACCCCTCATCACAGACTGACCCCCCATCACAGACCCCTCATCACAGACTGACCCCCCCCATCACAGACCCCTCATCACAGACTGACCCCCCATCACAGACTGACCCCCCATCACAGACCCCTCATCACAGACTGACCCCCCATCACAGACCCCTCATCACAGACTGACCCCCCCCATCACAGACCCCTCATCACAGACTGACCCCCCATCACAGACCCCTCATCACAGACTGACCCCCCCATCACAGACCCCTCATCACAGACTGACCCCCCATCACAGACCCCTCATCACAGACTGACCCCCCATCACAGACCCCTCATCACAGACTGACCCCCCCCATCACAGACCCCTCATCACAGACTGACCCCCCATCACAGACCCCTCATCACAGACTGACCCCCCATCACAGACCCCTTATTACAGACTGACCCCCCCATCACAGTCCCCTCATCACAGACTGACCCCCCCATCACAGACCCCTCATCACAGACTGACCCCCCCATCACAGACCCCTCATCACAGACTGACCCCCCATCACAGACCCCTCATCACAGACTGACCCCCCATCACAGACCCCTCATCACAGACTGACCCCCCATCACAGACCCCTCATCACAGACTGACCCCCCATCACAGACCCCTTATTACAGACTGACCCCCCCATCACAGTCCCCTCATCACAGACTGACCCCCCCATCACAGACCCCTCATCGCAGACTGACCCCCCATCACAGACCCCTCATCACAGACTGACCCCCCATCACAGACCCCTCATCACAGACTGACCCCCCATCACAGACCTCTCTCGATATCAAAAAACACTGTCCTTTACAGCACAGCACAGCACTTCTCCCCTCCCCACAAAACCCTACCTTTTTCACACAGGACATGAAGCGTGGGCGCTCTGGACCATGGGCGGGACTTTTCACGTTAAAAGTGAGTGATTTATTGCTGGGACCGCCCCGCTGCCTAGCAACCAATCACCCACTTTTTAACTTAAAAGTCCCGCCCTTTGTCCAGAGCGGCCGCGCCTCATGTTTTGTGTGATTTTAGACAGGCAGTGTGGGGAGGGGCAGTGCAGAGATATTAGAGAAGGCACGGACCCGCCGCGCCTGCCATGCTGTGTATATAGCAGCATCGGCAGCGGCAGGCGGGCGAGCCAGGTGAGCCGGCGACAGGGAGAGGACGCTACTTGGCGAGGCTGCGGTCCGGACAGAATGGCCACTGGGGCCGGATCCGGCCCGCGGTCCGCCATTTAGTGACGCCCGATATAAACTATACGGACTGCGCTATATACTCTGAACTGCATTAAATATACTATACGGACTGCACTATATACTCTGAACTGCATTATATATACTATACGGCCTAAACTACATACTCTGAACTGCATTAAATATACTATACAGACTGCACTATATACTCTGAACTGCATTATATATAAATATTATAAGGACTGCGCTATATACTCTGAACTCTATTATATATACTATACGGACTGCACTATATACACTGAACTGTATTATATATATACCAGGGCTCAAAATTTCAAATCCTGAACTACTAGCCAGACCTCAAGGGTTACTCGCCACCAGTTGCTGGGCCTCAACCCCTACCATGCCCCGCCCCTAATCCCGCCCATAAACACGCCCTCAAATTATCTCATGAAATTACACTTAAATTGTTTATGCAGAATTAAGTTATAAAAATAAATAATAACAACAACTTTATCCATGTCCAAAACTGCAGCCTGCCCGTGTCCGCCAATGCAGTCTGTCCGTGTCCACCAATACAGCCTGTGTCCGCCAGTGCAGCCTGTGACCGCCAATGCAGCCTGTGTTCCCAAATGCAGCCATCTGTCCCCAAATGCAGCCATCTGTCCCCAGTGCAGCCTTGTGTCCCCAAATGCAGCCTTGTGTAGCCTTGTTTCCCCAAATGCAGCCTTGTGTCCCCAAATGAAGCCTTGTGTAGCCTTGTGTCCCCAAATGCAGCCTTGTGTCCCCAAATGCAGCAATGTGTCCCCAAATGCAGCCATGTGTCCCTAAATGCAGCCATGTCTCCCTAAATGCAGCCTTGTGTCCCCAAATGCAGCCATGTGTAGGTCCCCAGTGGCCTACCTGTGTAGGGAAAGAGAGAGCCCCCCCTGCCACTGCTGTCTTGTTGATTAGCGTGCGGGGAACAAAACAGCTTTCATTTCAATAGCTGTGTTCGCCGCCGCACGCGCCGTCATATATAGCCCCTCCCCCTTGTCCGGGCACTTTGATAGACAGATCACCTGCCCAATCTTGGGGCGGGTGATCTGTCTATCAAAGTCCCCGGACAAGGGGGAGGGGCTATATATGAAGAGGCGCAGCGGGGAACACAGCTAATGAAATGAAAGCTGTTATGTTCCCCGTGCGCTGATCAATGTGGCGGCGGCGGCGGCAGCGGCAGCAGCAGCTCTCCTCTCCTCTCTCTTGCCCCACGATCGCCTCCCCGCTCCCAGGCAGCCCACACTCGCCCAGCCCTCAAAATCCACTCGCAAAATGCGAGCAGGCAAGTGGAATTTTTAGGGCTGATATATACTATAAAGACTGTATTATTTATACTATACGGACTGCACTATATACTCTGAACTGCATTATATATATATATATATATATATATATATATATATATATTTGGACTGTCTATACAGTCGGAATGCCATCTTAAATACATTCAACTGAATTTGGTGTAAATTGGCCCCTAATGCAGGGAATGCATTAAGGTAAAAAACCTTAAAGAAGAAGTAGGGCCAAAGCTCTTTTCCACTGCTGGCTGACGTCACTCAGACAGCCAAGGCTCTGGAGAGATCCCAACTTTAATGTCGAGATGCAACTAGATGCCTGAGCAACAGTGCACTGTTGGGAGCCTGAGCTAGCTGCTCCCACTCCCTCCACAGCCTGGTGCTCCACAGCCTGGTGCCTCTGGAGGGGCAGAGCAGAGAACCAGTGACTGACAATCACCAGCTCTTTGCTCACTGAAGACTGAGAACAGAGCAACCAGCGGTCTTTTATCGCTCAGTTCTTGGTCCTAGAGGTGGTAGTGGACAGATGCAGCATCGTACCAATGCTGCATCCATCTAGCTGAGTATTAATGGGTTTTTTTTAATTTCCATACTTTAGCAGTTTAGAACCACTTTAAGCATGTAATACAGTCACTGAACACAATCTTTTTAAAACTACAGCCATTTTGTGATACAAGTGTTTCTTATGTTGAATCTGTTTTTATTAAGTTTTGAAACAGTACAAAGCATAAACAAGAGAGTGCTAGAACATTTCCAGAGGATGTAAAAGTATACATTAACCTCCCTGGCGGTATGATTCTGTCAGATTTTAGGTGCTGAAAGCGGTACCATTATTCTGCATGGAAATTTAGCGTTTTATATTGTAGGCCTGCAATTCTTAGGAATAACTCACTTAAATCTGTCCAAACCAGAGTCTAGTAGACATCCCCGGTATGATAAAGTTCAAAAAACGAAATCATAAATTATAATATAATAAATAACTATAAAATAATTATAACAAATAATATAATAATAATAAAATATTTTTTTTAGTGTTGGATGACGAATTTCCCCACAAATCGCTATCGCTCAATTCTGCAAGTGATTCTTATTTATTATCGCTGTTTTCTAGCTGGTCTAAAACCACTTTTGATGTAAAGGGACACTTTTTGGTTGCTATGGACAATCTCCAGTTTCCAGGCAGAAAGAACAGTTTTTATAATATAAAAGTGCATGCAGGAAACTGGACAGACCACTAGGGACGATGGGGGTGTGTAATTATTGTATACAGTGCTGTAATCTGTAAGATTACAGTATACTGTATGTGTATTGTGTGTTTCACTTTTTGAATTTGGCGCCGAACTCCGCCCCCCTGTGCCGCAACATCGCAGGGAATGGAGCTCGGCGGCACTCGGCAGTGTGGATCGAGCAAGATGACAGCTTGCTCACACAGCGGGGACACATTGCAGGATCCAGGGAACAAGGTAAGTAACTTCCCCTGTATCCTGCGATGCGATCCTGAGTCTGGCTTGGGGTTACCGCTTTACGTACTGAAATCTTACCCCGAGCCAGACTCGGGAATACCGCTAGGCGGGTTAACGAGTGATAAAAAAACAAATATCACGGGGTTATGGTAACATAAAGGACCCTAAGGTACAATGAACATAAGATCTGTAAGTGAGCTCTATGCATTATTAATAATGTTATGTTAGAGAACATGATAGATTTACCTTGAGTGTATGGTGGTGTTGCAGGTTATAAAACCATAGAAATATATTAATATATTGCAAAGCACCACAAATAAGAGAAACCCAAGAGAAAAATAAAGGGTAGCAGAAAGCAAAGTAGATACAGAAGAGAGGGGAGAGAAAAGAAAATGTAGAGAGGAGAAGAGAAAAAAAAAGTGGGGGGGGGGGATAAAGGGAGCTTATACACTGAATGTCTCAGGAGAAGCACTGTCAACTTTTTGACCCCTTTCATACTGAAGGCGCTTTACAGGGGTTTTAGCGCTAAAAGCCGGTGCCTGTAAACTGCCTCCCCAGTGTGAAAGCCTGAGTGCTTTCACACTGGGGCGGTGTGCTTGCAGGACAGAAATATAAGTCCTTCAAGCAGCATTTCTGGGGAGGTGCAAGAGTGGTGCATACACCACTCCTAAACCACCCCTGCCATTGAAATCAATGGGTAGCGCTGCCGAAGCGCCTGCAAAGCGATTCAGCAGTGGCGCTTTTAACCCCTTCTTTGGGATTAAAAGCCCCCTGCTCCCGCCCGCACAGCGCCGGTTAAGTGCCGCTAAAACGAGCAGCGCTTTACCACTAGCGTGGGGTGGTCTTCAGTGTGAAAGGGGTCTTACTGTTATAAAGAGTTCAAAATTGGGGGAAAAACGGAAATGTAGCCACACAGTCCACATAATGGTATGGGTATGGGATTCATTCTTCTCAGCATCCAATCCCAAAAAGGGATAATGCGTGGGCATGTGCCCCATATATAAGTCATGGTGCCAGGGGCCTGTGAACATCTTCAGCATGTATCTGGTATGGCAGAATACATTTTATGCAGGATAGTAGGGCAGCGATACCACCTAGACCAGTGGTTCTCAACCCTTCTAGTGCCGTGACCCCTTGATAAAATTTCCCAAGTTGTAGGGACCACTAACAGTAAAATGATTGTTGTAGCGTGGGTTGTCAGCACCCAAAAAGCAAGACAAGTAATTTGAGCCCCTAACTCACAGACATTTAGCGCTCCCTGAGTCCCTTCCACTCATACAGTATTAAAAACCCTTATGGTACATTTTGGGATGTACCATGTTCCGTCTCAAGGACATTCAGCTAAACCATTCTTTTCCCATAAACATGATACCTTATTTCTTCGATCGCAGTTTATTGGAACAAGCTAGGTGAAATTTTTAAGTTCTCTAAGGGTTGATGGTAAGAGATTGAAATAAGACATATCTGCCTCCTGCAGTGTCTTGGAAAAGCATGGTGAGTGTGTCTCTTCCTGTAGAGATTTACCCAGAATACTTTGCTTTCTAATCACTTCCTAGGTTACACATTAATGCATTTAATAATGATTCTACTGAAACAATACCAAAAAGGGATGCTAGATGGCGCCTATGCTCTGCAAATGATTTCTATAGAAATTACAAACTTAAATGTCATTTTAATCAACACAAATGCAGATAATCAGAATATAGACATCTGATGGACAGAACACTCCCCGCCTGATGTCAAGTGACGTCACTAACAGAGTCCTCCGTAGAAAGTCTTGACCTCGACCTTACGGACAAGATTATCTTTGCTTGGCAGTACTTTGGTGACTAGACCTAAAGGCTACATATTCCTTAGTGTCTGGCAATCTTTCATGAGCACAACATCACCAAGTTTAAGATTAGGTTTTTTAGTGTGCCACTTCCTCCTTAGTTGTAGAGTAGATGTGTATTGCTCCTTCCACCGACTCAAGAAGGTATTGGCAAGGGTTTGAACTTGTCTCCATTGACGTTTGTAAAGGTCTTTCTCACAAAACTCTCCAGCTGGAGCACCGGCTAGACCAGTCTTTTGCGTGAGCAACATGGTAGGTGGGAGAACCATTGGATCAAGTTTCTTTAAAACATTGTCTTTAGGAACAGGTTTGTGGTTGAGAATACAATCAATATATTTGGCAAAGACTTCTCTCTGGAAAACAGATATTAACCAATTTTTAGATTGTTCTAGGTCAGTTGCTGAGTAGACTTTCCTACAGTGGTGCCAACCTCTGCAATCGTCATGAGTTGGTGGTTGTTTTTTGTAAGACTGGGCTATGTGGATTAAGCAAGTGATAGCTCTAACTAGTGACCTCCAGGTGTAGAACCTGCTGAAACGGTGAGTTTTAAACTGGTTGAGAGAAGTTGTTGTGACTGCAGTAGAAACCTGAGGGCGAATTTCCTGATCCTTGTCTGCATCTATTAGGTCAAATGTGGTGAGGTCATTAGTGTTACAGTCAGGACTGCGTAGAAAGGTGGGACCTGTGAACCACAAAGTACTTTCGAGGCGACTGGCCGCTACAGATCTGGTCGCTAGGTCTGCAGGATTATAGTCTGTAGGCACAAAATGCCATTGCTCTGGGCGGGTGGACCTCCTTATTCTCAGCACTCTGTTATTGACATAGACATAGAAACGCCTAGTTTCATTATGGATGTAACCCAGAACTACTTTACTGTCTGTGTAGAACTCAGCTTCCTGGATTTCTAAGTTTGTCTCTGTTGCTATTAGTTCAGCTAGCTCTGAAGCCAATACTGCAGCACAAAATTCCAGCCCGGGTATGGTGTGTTCAGGCAGTGGTGCAAGTTTTGCTTTTCCCATTACAAACCCTATGTGGCATTGTCCTTTAATGTCTATGGTTTTCAGGTAAGCTACAGCAGCAATTGCTTTAACAGAAGCATCCGCAAACACACAAAGTCTTTGCATCTGAACGTCTGCAGATGACAGAGGAGCATATGGGCGTGGAATTTTAAGATTGGATAGCGCTGTTAGTGAGTCCTTCCACTCTAGCCATAGGTTCTTCCTGTCAGTGGGAAGAGGGTGGTCCCAATCTAGCGACTCACATGTCAAGTCTCTATGTAGTGCCTTACCCTGGATGGTGACAGGTGCTGCAAAGCCTAAAGGATCGTACAGACTGTTTCTGGTAGACCGGACACCTCTACGGGTAAAAGGTTTTTCTTCTGTGTTTACTTGGAATGTAAAGGTGTCAGATCTTAAGTCCCAAAGCAAACCAAGGCTGCGTTGCAGGGGAAGTGAGTCTGTGCCTAAATCTAAGTCCTTTAACTCGTTGGAATAATCCTGGACAGGAAAGGCTTCTAAAACTTCTCTACTGTTGGAAGCAATCTTGTGGAGCCTTAAGTTGGAACACGCAAGCATTGCCTGAGACCACATAGAAATCCTTGTCCACAAATTGTCTGACATCTGACCTATACTCTGACTCTCCCACTCTAGCAGAGTGTCTGAGGCCATATATAGCAACTGCAGGGGAAGGGCTGTTGCCAAATATGTGCACCCTCATGCGGTATTCTGTGATGTCTCCAGAGGGGTTGTTGTCCCTGAACCAGAGAAACCTCAGAAAGTTTCAGTGTTTTTCTTTAACAAGAAAACAATAGAACATTTGTTGTATGTCTGCCATGAATGCGACCGAATTCTTGCGGAAGCGGAGAAGTACTCCTAATGGTCTGTTGTTGAGGTCAGGGCCAGAAAGAAGGACATCATTTAGATAGACACCCTCATGCTTGGCGCTGGAATCAAACACCACTCTAATCTGCCCTGGCTTCTTAGGGTGATAGACCCCAAATATGGGTAAGTACCAACATTCTTCTGAGTCTTTGAGGTTTGGGGCTATCTCAGCATGACCATTCTGGAATATTTTGTCCATGAAGGAAAGGAAATGTTCTCTCATCTCTGGTTTCCTTTGAAGATTGTGTTTTAGGGAAGTGAGGCGTTTATATGCTAGTTCTCTGTTGTTAGGCAAACGCCGTCTCTGTGGCCTAAAGGGAAGAGGTGCTACCCAGCTATTAGTCACGTCTTTCTCCATACTGCTTTCCATAACCTCTAGGAAGATCCTATCCTCAATGGACATTGCTACCTGGTTGTCCTCCTTTGTTCTCCTGAACACTGAGTGTCCTAAGTTGCTTTGGTCATCGTCATAGGTATTGCTGTCACAGAGGGGACTTAGGAAAGGAAGAGGTACAGGGTTGTTGTGAGGTAGCTCCTTTATGATGATGTGATTTTGACAGGGTTGGAAAAGAGAAGGACGACCATTCTCGAGGGTACTATAGTGAGCAGATTATTAACAGATGCCGGTTTGTGTGCCCCTCCCAGGCAAACATCACCTATAATGACCCACCCAAGATCCAGTTTTTGGGCATATGGAGCATTTTTAGGACCGTTGATCAGTTTCCTTACTTTGTGGACTTGCAAGATATCTCTCCCTAGGAGTAAGATTATCTGAGCCTGATCATCAAGTTCTGGTATGAGATGTGCTATGTGCTTCAAGTGGGTCTGGTGGGCTGCTGCGTCTGGTGTGGGAATCTCTTTTCTGTTATCTGGCATCTGGTTGCACTCTATTATGGTCGGTAAGGGTAGGCATGTCTTACCATCCATAGATTCAATTTGTAGGCCGTCAGCTCTTCTCTCCGCCGTTTCCACTGTACCTGCACAAGTCCTAAGGGAGTAAGGGCTGCTGGGGCCTTTAAGGTTTAGAATGTCAAAAAACACAGGTCTAGCTAGTGACCTATTACTCTGATCATCCAAGATGACGTAGAGCTTGACTGCTTTGTCCCTGCGTCCCTTTGGGTAAACTTTCACTAGACAGATTTTAGAGCAGGATTTGCCACCTTTACTTCCTTTGCAGACTTCAGTGCACTGTGAAGTGATTGCTGTGGCATCTGTACTAGAGTCTTTGGTCTCCCTGCCTTGCTCCTTGTCACCATAGACAGGTGGGTAGGTTCTTGTAGTAGGCCTTGGGTGTAAAGCTGTGTTGTGTTCTGTGCTGTCACACTCTGTACATTTGACACTGATCTTACAGTCCTTGGCGAAGTGTGTGGATGAATAGCAGCACTTGTAACAGATGTTGTTCTCTTTGAGGAAAGCTTTGCGATCCTGGATGGTCTTTGTCCTGAAGGCTCTGCAGAAGAGGATGTGGCATCTTATGTAGAGGACAGAACTTAGTAGGGTCATTGTCTTGATCCTCTGGCTGAGACTCTGCAAATCTGTGGGAAGAAATGTTAGTTTTGTGCACTGCTACTGGAGCTCTGAGTTGCTTAGGGCCAGAAGAAGTGGTGAAAGACACTGGAAAAATAAAGCTGGGGTCATCTTTCGTTCCTGCTTGTCTGCCTACAAAGTCCACAAACTCACTAAAGGGTGGAAAGGGCACATTGTGTTTCCGTTTGTAGTTACAGTCATGAGCAATCCATCTTTCGTGTAACTCATAAGGAAGTTTTTGTGCTAAGGAGTTAATACCTCTAGCAGAGTCAAGATAAGAAAGGCCAGGTAAGTCTCCTTCTGCTTTAGCAACTTGTAACTCCATACATAGGTCACTGAATTCTCTGAGTCTTTGGTAACCTCTGCTAGGTATTTTTGGGAAGTCTTCTATCCTTTTAACCACTTAACGACCGCCCACCGCCGATTTACGTCGGCAGAATGGCACGGACAGGCAGAATCACGTAGATCTACGTGATCGCCTTTGTGCAGTTGGGGGGTCCATCCGGACCCCCCTTCACTGCAGTGAGCGGCCGTTAAGTGTTCGGGAGCGATCAGGCATGAGGGGGGGGGGCGCTCGATTCCGCCCCCCCCTCGCGATCGCTCCCGGCCAATGAAAATGCTTCCTCCGCCATGTGATGTAAACAAGGCTGGAGGAAGTGATGTCATCTCCCTCGCCGCGGTCTTTCCGTTCCCGGCGCCGAGCAGAGAGGAAGCAGGTTAGTGCACTAACAGTCCACTGACACGTAGGTACACATAGGCACACAAATCACCCCCCAGTCACCCCCAGATCACCCCCCAGGTCACCCCAAAGCCCCCAATCACAGTGTCACTGATTGCAGTGATCATTTATTTTACTGATCACTGCATTTAGTGTCATCTGTGATTGTAAAAAGTTGCAGGGCAGTTAGGATTAGGCCCCTTTAGGTCCAGGGTAGCCCCCTAACCCCCCCTAATAAAGGTTTAACCCCTTGATCACCCCCCAGGTAACCCTTTCACCCCCTAACTTCAGCGTCACTAAGCGATTGTTTTTCCGATCGCTGTATTCGTGTCGCTGGTGTTTTAGATAGGCAGTTATTTTTTTTTAGGTTCGCCGCAGGTTTTTATTAGTGTCAGGTACCCCCATATATTATTTTAACCCCCTGATTGCCCCTAGAGTTAACCCTTTCACCAGTGATCGCCGTATAAGCGTCACTGGTGTCACTGGTTAGCCAGTAAGTTATTTAGTTATTTAGGTTACCCGTCAGGTTTTTATATAGTGTCAGGTACCCCCATATTTAACCTAATAAAGATTTTAACCCCCTGATTGCCCCTAGTTAACCCTTTCACCAGTGATCACCATATAAAGGTTACGGGTGACGCTGGTTGATTAGTTTGCTTTTTATAGCATCAGGGCACCCGCCGTATATAACCCAATAAAGGTTTAACCCCCCTGATCGCCCGGCGGGTGAGATCAATTAGGTTTTAGCGCCAGAGAGGGTCTGCGTCGCCCCAGGCAGTGTTAGGTTAGTGACAGTAACGCTAACACCCACGCGCAAAGCATACACCCCCCTTAGTGGTATAGTATCTGATCAGATCTGATCAGATCTATACTAGCATCCCCAGCGGTTTAGGGTTCCCAAAAACGCAGTGTTAGCGGGATCAGCCCAGATACCTGCTAGCGCCTGCGTTTAGCCCCTCCGCCCAGCCCAGCCCAGCCCAGCCCACCCAAGTGCAGTATCGATCGATCACTGTCACTTACCAAACACAACACACATAACTGCAGCGTTCGCAGTGCTTGGTTTTGGGGCCCTGTACGCGGCTAGGCTCCCAAAAAGTCCCACACATGTGGTATCCCCGTACTCAGGAAAAGCAGCAGAATGTATTTTGGGGTGCAATTCCACATATAACCATGGCATGTGTGAGCAATATATCATTTAGTGACAACTTTTTGTACATTTTTTTTTTCTTTTTGTCATTATTCAATCATTTGGGACAAAAAAAAAATATTCAATGGGGTCAACATGCCTCTCAGCAAATAGCTTGGGGTGTCTACTTTCCAAAATGGGGTCATTTGGGGGGGTTTTGTGCCATCTTGGCATTTTATGGCCTTCAAAACTGTGATAGGTAGTGAGGAGTGAAATCAAAAATTTATGCCCTTAGAAACCTTGAAGGCGGTGCTTGGTTTTTGGGGTCCCGTACGCGGCTAGGCTCCCAATAAGTCCCACACATGTGGTATCCCCGTACTCAGGAGAGGCAGCAGAATGTATTTTGGGGTGTAATTTCACATATGCCCATGGCATGTGTGAGCAATATATCATTTAGTGACAACTTTGTGCAAAAAAAAAAAAGTTTGTCATATTCCCGCAACTTGTGGCAAAATATAAAATATTCCATGGACTGAACATGCCTCTCAGTAAATAGCTTGGGGTGTCTACTTTCCAAAATGGGGTCATTTGGGGGGGTTTTGTGCTATTTTGGCATTTTATGGCCTTCGAAACTGTGATAGGTAGTGAGGAGTGAAATCAAAAATTTGCGCCCTTAGAAATCCTGAAGGCGGTGCTTGGTTTCCGGGGTCCCGTACGTGGCTAGGCTCCTAAAAAGTCCCACACATGTGGTATCCCCGTACTCAGGAGAAGCAGCAGAATGTATTTTGGGGTGCAATTCCACATATAACCATGGCATGTGTGAGCAATATATCATTTAGTGACAACTTTTTGTAATTTTTTTTTTTTTTGTCATTATTCAATCACTTGGGACAAAAAAAAAAATATTCAATGGGCTCAACATGCCTCTCAGCAATTTCCCTGGGGTGTCTACTTTCCAAAATGGGGTCATTTGGGGGGGTTTTGTACTGCCCTGCCATTTTAGCACCTCAAGAAATGAGATAGGCAGTCATAAATTTAAAGCTGTGTAAATTTCAGAAAATGTACCCTAGTTTGTAAACGCTATAACTTTTGCGCAAACCAATAAATATACGCTTATTGTCATTTTTTTTACTAAAGACATGTGGCTGAATACATTTTGGCCTAAATGTATGACTAAAATTGAGTTTATTCGATTTTTCTTATAACAAAAAGTAGAAAATATCTTTTTTTTTCAAAATTTTCGTTCTTTTTCCATTTATATCGCAAAAAATAAAAATCGCAGAGGCAATCAAATACCATTAAAAGAAAGCTCTATTTGTGGGAAGAAAAGGACGCAAATTTCATTTGAGTACAACATTGCATGTCCGCACAATTTACAGTTAAAGCAGCGCAGTGCCGAATCCCAAAAACAGGCTTGGTCCTAATGGCCCGAAATGGTCCGGGGCTTAAGTGGTTAAACAGTGTACTCTCTATAGCCTCTGGTGAGCCATAACATCTATCCAGTCTGTTCCAGATGTTTGTAAGGCCTATCTCAGGGTGGTTTATATAAATGTCTTTGATCCTTTTGGCGTGTTCAGCAGAATCATTGCCAAGCCACTTTACGAGGAGATCTATCTGTTGCCTGCAGGATAGATCTAGACCTTGAATGACACCCTGGAAAGAGGATCTCGACGCCCTGTAGTGTTGAGGGCGATCACAAAATTTGACAAGTCCTTGGGTAACTAACTCACGTTTGGCCAGGAACTTGGCAAAGTCTACAGTAGCCTGATTGGCATTGGGGTAGGCTGCTGGTGTATTGTGGTGCGGTGTATAGGCGTACCTGGTAGAATACTCCTTCTTTAGGCTCTCTGGGTTCAAACTTGCATAAGGTTGGCAGTTCGTACCGGCTCGTTGCATACACCTTTGGAGTGAAGACAGGTGTTTGATGTTTGTATGAAGGCTGGGTACCTTGTGGAGTAGAAAGTTTGGTTGGGACTGGAACGTCTGGAACTCTGTCAGATTTTTCTTGCTTGTAGCACTGGGGTCCAAGGTCGGCTTGTTGCTGCTTTATTTGATGTCACTCACTGATGTCATGTTTATTTCTTGTTGTAGGATGCTGCTTGGGTGACAGTGTTGTGAGGAATCTTGTTGGTCCTCTTCTAGGCCTGGTATGCTGCTACCTGTTCTTGGCTCATCGTAGACGGCTGCTTCTAAAGCTTCTGCTCCTACAATGGCGGCGGCAGCGTCTCGGTCTACTGCCAGCTTCTCCATGTTATCTTCTAAGACAGCTTGCTGCAATTTCAGTGATGCTTCCTGCTGGGCTAGCTCGTCCTCCAGGCGTACTCTTTATTTCTCTCTCTCTTGTTCCTGTCTCACCCTTTCTGCTTCAAGATGTACTCTTTCTTTCTCTCTCGCTTGTTCCTGTCGTACCCTTTCTGCATCAAGGTGGGCCTTTTTTTTTATTTTTCATCTGCAGCTCTTGGTCTGCGAATGCGGCCCTGGCTCTTTCTGCTTCAGTTTTTGAACAGGCGATAGCTGCTGCATTTGCGAGAGATGACCTAGATGAGCTTGCTCGTGAACGTGTTTTGTAAGAAGATGTTCCACTGTGAGACATGGCTGCGGGGAAGAAGCTGTCTTGCTGTATAGAGACCGTTAGTGTCGGTGCTGCTTGACAGAGCGTGTCTCTGTGTAGCGTGGCTGCTTGCTTTGCCTCCCACAGGCCTGTTTCTTTAAAGCTTCTGACTGTATGGTAACTGCGTAGCCCCGGGCTGTACAGACTTCCGAAGTCAGCTTATCTTCCCTTCAGAGGTCAGCTTGAAAGTTTCACTGTTCTGTCTGAAGGACATTCAGCTAAACCATTCTTATCCCATAAACATGATACCATATTTCTTCGATCGCAGTTTATTGGAACAAGCTAGGTGAAATTTTTAAGTTCTCTAAGAAAAAGCATGGTGAATGTGGCTGTTCCTGTAGAGATTTACCCAGAATACTTTGCTTTCTAATCACTTCCACATCATATATACTACACCAGTGTTTCTCAACTCCAGTCCTCAAGGCGCCCCAACAGGTCATGTCTTCAGGTTTTCCATTATTTTGCACAGGGGATTTGATCAGTTTCACTGCCTTAGTAATTACCACAGAAGTTTCATCTGAGGGAAATCCTGAAAACATGACCTGTTGGGGCGCCTTGAGAACTGGAGTTGAGAAACACTGTACTACACTGACTGCACTATATATTCTCCACTGTATTATATATGCTACACTGACCGCACTATATATTCTCCACTGTATTATATATACTACACTGACTGCACTATATACTCTGCAATGTTTTTTATATATACTATACGGACTGCACTATATATTCTGCAATGTATTATATATACTATATGGACTGCACTATATACTCTGAAATCTATTATATAAACTATACAGACTGCGCTATATACTCTGAACTCATTAAATATACTATAGGGACTGCGCTATATACTCTGAACTGCATTATATATACTGTATGGACTGCACTATATACTCTGAACTGCATTATATATACTATACGACCTGCACTACATACTCTGAACTGCATTATATATACTGTACGGACTGCACTATATACTCTGAACTGCATTATATATAAATATTATAAGGACTGCGCTATATACTCTGAACTCTATTATATATACTATACGGACTGCACTATATACGCTGAACTGTATTATATATACCAGGGCTCAAAATTTCAAATCCTGAACTACTAGCCAGACCTCAAGGGTTACTCGCCACCAGTTGCTGGGCCTCAACCCCTACCATGCCCCGCCCCTAATCCCACCCATAAACACGCCCTCAAATTATCTCATGAAATTACACTTAAATTGTTTATGCAGAATTAAGTTATGAAAATAAATATTAACAACAACTTTATCCATGTCCAAAACTGCAGCCTGCCCGTGTCCGCCAATGCAGTCTGTCCGTGTCCACCAATACAGCCCTTGTCCGCCAGTGCAGCCTGTGACCGCCAATGCAGCCTGTGTTCCCAAATGCAGCCATCTGTCCCCAAATGCAGCCATCTGTCCCCAATTCAGCCTTGTGTCCCCAAATGCAGCCTTGTGTAGCCTTGTTTCCCCAAATGCAGCCTTGTTTCCCCAAATGCAGCCTTGTGTCCCCAAATGCAGCCTTGTGTAGCCTTGTGTCCCCAAATGCAGCCTTGTGTCCCCAAATGCATCCTTGTGTCCCCAAATGCAGCCTTGTGTCCCAAAATGCAGCCTTGTGTCCCCAAATGCAGCCTTGTGTCCCCAAATGCAGCAATGTGTCCTCAAATGAAGCCTTGTGTGCCCAAATGCAGCCATGTGTCCCTAAATGCAGCCATGTGACCCCAAATGCAGCCATGTCTCCCTAAATGCAGCCTTGTGTCCCCAAATGCAGCCATGTGTAGGTCCCCAGTGGCCTACCTGTGTAGGGAAAGAGAGAGCCCCCCCTGCCACTGCTGTCTTGTTGATCAGCGTGCGGGGAACAAAACAGCTTTCATTTCAATAGCTGTGTTCGCCGCCGCGCGCGCCGTCATATATAGCCCCTCCCCCTTGTCCGGGCACTTTGATAGACAGATCACCTGCCCAATCTTGGGGCGGGTGATCTGTCTATCAAAGTCCCCGGACAAGGGGGAGGGGCTAAATATGAAGAGGCGCAGCGGGGAACACAGCTATTGAAATGAAAGCTGTTATGTTCCCCGTGCGCTGATCAATGTGGCGGCGGCGGCGGCAGCGGCAGCAGCAGCTCTCCTCTCCTCTCTCTTGCCCCACGATCGCCTCCCCGCTCCCAGGCAGCCCACACTCGCCCAGCCCTCAAAATCCACTCGCAAAATGCGAGCAGGCAAGTGGCTCTGGAGAGATCCCAACTTTAATGTCGAGATGCAACTAGATGACTGAGCAACAGTGCACTGTTGAGAGCCTGAGCTAGCTGCTCCCACCCCCTCCACAGCCTGGTGCTCCACAGCCTGGTGCCTCTGGAGGGGCAGAGCAGAGAACCAGTGACTGACAATCACCAGCTCTTTGCTCACTGAAGACTGAGAACAGAGCAACCAGCGGTCTTTTATCGCTCAGTTCTTGGTCCTAGAGGTGGTAGTGGACAGATGCAGCATCGTACCAATGCTGCATCCATCTAGCTGAGTATTAATGTTTTTTTTTTAATTTCCATACTTTATTAGTTTAGAACCACTTTAGGCATGTAATACAGTCACTGAACACAATCTTTTTAAAACTACAGCCATTTTGTGATACAAGTGTTTCTTATGTTGAATCTGTTTTTATTAAGTTTTGAAACAGTACAAAGCATAAACAAGAGAGTGCTAGAACATTTCCAGAGGATGTAAAAGTATACATTAATCTCCCTGGCGGTATGATTCTGTCAGATTTTAGGTGCTGAAAGCGGTACCATTATTCTGCATGGAAATTTAGCGTTTTATATTGTAGGCCTGCAATTCTTAGGAATAACTCACTTAAATCTGTCCAAACCAGAGTCTAGTAGACATCCCCGGTATGATAAAGTTCAAAAAACGAAATCATAAATTATAATATAATAAATAACTATAAAATAATTATAACAAATAATATAATAATAATAAAATATTTTTTTTAGTGTTGGATGACGAATTTCCCCACAAATCGCTATCGCTCAATTCTGCAAGTGATTCTTATTTATTATCGCTGTTTTCTAGCTGGTCTAAAACCACTTTTGATGTAAAGGGACACTTTTTGGTTGCTATGGACAATCTCCAGTTTCCAGGCAGAAAGAACAGTTTTTATAATATAAAAGTGCATGCAGGAAACTGGACAGACCACTAGGGACGATGGGGGTGTGTAATTATTGTATACAGTGCTGTAATCTGTAAGATTACAGTATACTGTATGTGTATTGTGTGTTTCACTTTTTGAATTTGGCGCCGAACTCCGCCCCCCTGTGCCGCAACATCGCAGGGAACGGAGCTCGGTGGCACTCGGCAGTGTGGATCGAGCAAGATGACAGCTCGCTCACACAGCGGGGACACATCGCAGGATCCAGGGAACAAGGTAAGTAACTTCCCCTGTATCCTGCGATGCGATCCTGAGTCTGGCTTGGGGTTACCGCTTTAGGTACTGAAATCTTACCCCGAGCCAGACTCGGGAATACCGCTAGGCGGGTTAACGAGTGATAAAAAAACAAATATCACGGGGTTATGGTAACATAAAGGACCCTAAGGTACAATGAACATAAGATCTGTAAGTGAGCTCTATGCATTATTAATAATGTTATGTTAGAGAACATGATAGATTTACCTTGAGTGTATGGTGGTGTTGCAGGTTATAAAACCATAGAAATATATTAATATATTGCAAAGCACCACAAATAAGAGAAACCCAAGAGAAAAATAAAGGGTAGCAGAAAGCAAAGTAGATACAGAAGAGAGGGGAGAGAAAAGAAAATGTAGAGAGGAGAAGAGAAAAAAAAAGTGGGGGGGGGGGATAAAGGGAGCTTATACACTGAATGTCTCAGGAGAAGCACTGTCAACTTTTTGACCCCTTTCATACTGAAGGCGCTTTACAGGGGTTTTAGCGCTAAAAACCGGCGCCTGTAAACTGCCTCCCCAGTGTGAAAGCCTGAGTGCTTTCACACTGGGGCGGTGCGCTTGCAGGACAGAAATATAAGTCCTTCAAGCAGCATTTCTGGGGAGGTGCAAGAGTGGTGCATACACCACTCCTAAACCACCCCTGCCATTGAAATCAATGGGTAGCGCTGCCGAAGCGCCTGCAAAGCGATTCAGCAGTGGCGCTTTTAACCCCTTCTTTGGGGTTAAAAGCCCCCTGCTCCCGCCCGCACAGCGCCGGTTAAGTGCCGCTAAAACGAGCAGCGCTTTACCACTAGCGTGGGGTGGTCTTCAGTGTGAAAGGGGTCTTACTGTTATAAAGAGTTCAAAATTGGGGGAAAAACGGAAATGTAGCCACACAGTCCACATAATGGTATGGGTATGGGATTCATTCTTCTCAGCATCCAATGCTACCATACTTTCAATGTGTTCAATCTTGTCCACTTCACAAGCCCAATCAACTAAAGAGGGGATTGCCTGTTGGCGCCAAAATCTATCAATAATAGATCGGCAGCCATAAGAAAATGGCGAATTAAGCTTTTTTTTATTTGTCTATAGGAGCCCGACAACTTAGAATGTATGGTTACGCGAGGCTCGTTTGGGAGTTTTTCCCTAACAAGTTTATCATATAGGTGTAGTATTTTATCCCAAAAAGGGATAATGCGTGGGCATGTGCCCCATATATAAGTCATGGTGCCAGGGGCCTGTGAACATCTTCAGCATGTATCTGGTATGGCAGAATACATTTTATGCAGGATAGTAGGGCAGCGATACCACCTAGACCAGTGGTTCTCAACCCTTCTAGTGCCGTGACCCCTTGATAAAATTTCCCAAGTTGTAGGGACCACTAACAGTAAAATGATTGTTGTAGCGTGGGTTGTCAGCACCCAAAAAGCAAGACAAGTAATTTGAGCCCCTAACCCACAGACATTTAGCGCTCCCTGAGTCCCTTCCACTCGTACAGTATTAAAAACCCTTATGGTACATTTTGGGATGTACCATGTTCCGTCTCAAGGACATTCAGCTAAACCATTCTTTTCCCATAAACATGATACCTTATTTCTTCGATCGCAGTTTATTGGAACAAGCTAGGTGAAATTTTTAAGTTCTCTAAGGGTTGATGGTAAGAGATTGAAATAAGACATATCTGCCTCCTGCAGTGTCTTGAAAAAGCATGGTGAGTGTGTCTCTTCCTGTAGAGATTTACCCAGAATACTTTGCTTTCTAATCACTTCCTAGGTTACACATTAATGCATTTAATAATGATTCTGCTGAAACAATACCAAAAAGGGACGCTAGATGGCGCCTACGCTCTGCAAATGATTTCTATAGAAATTTCAACTTTAAATGTCATTTTAATCCACACAAATGCAGATAATCAGAATATAGACATCTGATGGACAGAACATATCACTCTTTCTTTTTGTTCTCCTTTCTTTCCCTTTTATCTCTCTCTATGCTACTTTCTTGTTTTTTTTCCCCCATCCCTCTCTCTAGCTATATTTCTTGTTCTTTCTCTTATTCTTTCTCTCCCCTTTTATTTGTTCCTACCCCTCTTTTCCTCTCCCTTCCATGTGTAGCGGCCTCCACTCTCTCACTCCGCTGTTGGATGGTTTCTGCTTGTCTAGGGGTACCTTGGAGGAGAGAGTGCGGGGTCACCATGCCAAGCCTTCACCACAGATGTTTATGTGGTGTAAGCAAAGTTCCTTTACCTTTGGGTCGGTGTTCTGAGTTTGAAGCCTCCGCCTCTTCTGTGGAACAGTGTCTGCCAGTAAATGAGCCCCACACCAATAAAAGTCCAACACTCCTTTATTCTTCAATGTCAGGATGAAACACAATCAGTTGGACTCCCTCAACGAACAGACAGTGGGTGTGGATACGAGTAGGCCCAGGCACAATAAACTCTCCTATTCCTCTACCAGCGAATAGGTTTTTTGCTTGTGGTCTCTACCACCTGTTTAGAATCTTGGTCGCTGCTACCGACCGGGTGAACGGTGAACCTTCCTCCTGACTGCACTTGGCCCCTGTTTGGGAAGACATCCCTCCGGGCGGTCTCCTGAGGCTCACCCGGCACCAGCAATCTGCTGCACCAGGTCTTCGGGTGAATAACTCCTCCAGTCCCTTTACGCCTCTGGATTCGGGCACCCCACTCCCGGGGTCTCCTAGGAAATCCTTCCCTCGCGGAGCCCAGCGGAGGACACTGGGCCCCAGGCCTCCAACCGAGTACCTCACCCCAGGCTGAAGGTGCCCGGGGTGGAACACGAGCTCCGGGTGTCCAGGCCTAGGCCGCCTGGACACCGACCACGAACCACAGCCCTTAGGCTAAAGGTGCCCAGGACTCTCCCCGTGACCAAAAATGGCCGACCCCTTTATACCCTCCTCCAGCAAGCCCAGCGGAGCCCCCGCCCCGCTGTACTCATGCCGCGAGAGGCCAAAAAACTGTAGTGGGGACTTTTAATGGCAACTCTAATCACAGGTAGTGTTACTCACTGTGTCTCTGACTGTGTGGTGTCTCATAGCAGTGACACCTATGCCGAAATCAGGAGATGGGGTTTCCTCCAACCCCTCCGACTTCACATTCCTCACCAGTCAGCTGACCTTTAGTCTCTGTCCCCCAGCCATGCTGTGAACTGAATGGGCGGCTGCGAAAAGGCTGAGTGGGCGTCCGCGGGCTCCAGGAACAGCCCAGCTGGGCAGCCACAGGCTCCAGGGACAGCCCTGCTGAGCGGCCGCAAAAAGACTGGGAGAGCAGCGTGGGCTTCAGGAAAAGCCCAGGATTTGGTGACCCCTGGCAAATTATCATTTGACCCCCGAGGGGGTCCCGACCCCAGGTTGAGAACCACTGAGCTAGACACAATTCGATCATTCCTTTCTTGGGCATGGGATGATGTAGACAGTTTAAAAGAAAGTGTTTTGCCCCATTCCAAATCATCAGGGGATACATTTAGCTCTTGATCCCATTTTGAAATGCATGGTGATGGCTTTGGACAGGAGGCCTGTAATAAAATCTGGTAAATGTGGGATAGTGAGTGTTCCGGCTGGGATAACAACAACTCAAAGGCAGTTTGTGATCTAGTCAAATCGTCAGTGTTAGACATGCCGTCTAGAAAGTGTGTCAATTGAGTATGTTCAAGCCATGCTCCCACAGGATTATATACAAGTGTTTCTTAGATCCCAAATAGTTCTTACTGCCACCCACATGCCATGTAATGTACGATAGTAATAAAACAAGGGCTTGCACTCAAATTGAGCTACCAGAATAGCTTGGAGAACAATAAACATGTAGCACTGCAAAACTAATGCCCCATACACATGATCGGTTTTCCTCTCAAGCCTGCCTTGCATACACACGGTCACACAAAAGTTCCGTGAACTTTTAACTGCCAAGAACGCGGTGACGTAAAAGACTATGACGAGCCGAGAAAATTAAGTTCTATGCTTCCGAGCATGTGTTGATTTGTTTCCGAGCATGCGTCGGAATTTAGCGCGATGGGATTTGTACACACGATCAGAGATTCCGATCAGTTTTTTTTCTGACGGGAAAATAGAGAACCTGCTCTCTATCTTTTTCCAGCAGTTTTTTTGTTGGAAAAAGTCTGATGGAGCATACTGTGAGGGGGTTAGCTCGGCAGCGGGTGTGTGTGACCCCCGGGATGGGCTCCCCACACAAAACAGGCCCAGCAAACGGAGGTTGTGGTTTTCAAAATCAAAAAGGTGCGGTTTATTTTCTATTTACAGTGACAAAACACAGCAAAGCAAAAGAAACATAAACAAAATAAATCCTGGTCAAGTTGACCTCTGACTAAACATACAGGTTTCCTAACTAACAACTGGGATCAGCCTAGGGCTGTCCTAGTCCCTAAGTCCCTGGTTTTAAATGTCCAAGCAAATAGCCACACAGGCTTTGTCTCACCGCACAGGGGTTCACTCTCCCTAGACAGTCCACACAGGTCTGGTTCCAGGCATGAGCTAACACCTAATGAATCTGGGAGTTTTTATAGAGGCCTAAATGAGCTGACAAGCTTCAGCTGGTCTCATCAAATCCCTGTCTGCACGACGCCCCACACTCTCCCTAGAGGTATGAGTCATCCATGAGCCCACTAGCCTCAGCTGGGCTTATACAACACTCCACCTAGTTGTATAAGTCGGCGTAAAGCCTGAATCTGGGCGAAATATATCTACCCCCCTGGATGCAACCAGGTGACTTTACCTTCCTGCTGTCACATACCCCCCCTCTTGTTTTAACCTCGGGGTTGGAACACCAGCAATCAGGCATTCATGTACTCGAGACAAAGCATCCACATTCCCCATTTGAACGCCAGGGCGATGCTTTACTGTGAAGTTGAATTCCTGGAGGGCCAGGAACCACCTATTCACTCTTCTATTTGTTTCCTTGTTTTGAGCCATCCACTTTAACGGAGCGTGATCCGTAACCATGTCAAAGTGCCTACCTAGCAGGTAGTACCGAAGGGAATCTAGAGCCCACTTCACCGCTAAACACTCCTTTTCAACGGTGGCGTAATTTACCTCATGGGACTTCAACTTCCTGCTGAGGTAAATGACTGGGTGTTCTTCCCCGTTCCAGACCTGGGACAATACTGCTCCTAACCCCACATCTGACGCATCACTTTGTACGACAAAGTCTTTAGAGAAGTCGGGTGAGTACAACACTGGCTGGCTACATAAGGCTTGTTTCAAGAATTGGAATGCTGCCTCAGCCTCGGGGGTCCATTTAATCATGACCGACCCTTTCCCCTTCGTCAGGTTGGTTAGGGGCACAGCCTTAGAAGCAAAGTGGGGAATGAATCGCCGATAATACCCAGCGATTCCCAGAAAGGCTCGTACCTGCTTCTTGCTGTTGGGACGTGGCCAACTCTGGATGGCCTCGACTTTGTTGAGTTGGGGTTTTATTACTCCCCTCCCAATGGTGTACCCAAGATATTTGGCCTCCTCCTGCCCAATGGTACACTTCTTGGGGTTAGCCGTAAACCCCGCTTCCCGAACAGAGTCCAGGACTGCTTGCACTTTTGGCAGATGTGAGGCCCAATCTGTGCTATGGACAATTACGTCATCCAGGTAAGCCGCAGCATACTTCCGATGGGGCCTCAGCATCTGGTCCATTTTCCGCTGGAATGTGGCCGGCGCATTCTGTAACCCGAACGGCATTCTTTTATATTGGAACGCCCCGTCTGGGGTTACAAATGCGGTTTTCTCTTTGGCCGACTTGGCCAGGGGGATTTGCCAATACCCTTTTGTGAGGTCAAGAGTCGTCATGTATCGGGCTGTTCCCAGCCGGTCGATCAACTCATCTATACGTGGCATGGGGTAGGTGTCAAATTTTGTAACTTTGTTCAACTGACGAAAATCGTTACAAAATCGCCAGCTCCCATCCGGTTTAGGCACCAACACGATGGGACTAGACCAATCACTTTGGGACTCCTCTATCACCCCTAAGTTCAGCATTTTCTGTACTTCCTCCCGTATTGCCTCCCGTCGGGCCTCTGGGATCCGATAGGGTTTTAACTTCACCCTTTCACCGGGCGGGGTAATGATGTCATGCTCTACCCCAGATGTTTGTCCCGGCAGCTCAGAGAATACCTCCTTGTTGCGAAGCACAAACTCCTTAACCTCCTGTTGTTGGGGTTGTGACAAGGTGGCTGCTATTCCAACCTCAGGAATCACGCAACCAGTTTGAGCTGGTGACCAAGTGTCTGCGACTAGGGACTCTCTATCCCTCCAGGCTTTCAACAGATTAACGTGATAGATCTGTTCGGGCTTTCGCCTTCCTGGTTGTCTGACCTTGTAATTCACTTCGCTCACTTTTTCCATTATCTCGTAGGGGCCTTGCCATTTGGCAAGGAATTTACTTTCAACCGTAGGGACAAGTACCAGTATCCTATCCCCCGGGGAAAAGGTACGGGTCTTGGCTCCACGGTTGTACACTCTCTGCTGTGCTAACTGCGCTTGGGCCAAATGTTCCTTCACGATGGGCATTACCTGTGCAATTCGGTCTTGCATCAGGGCGACATGCTCAATCACACTCCTGTGGGGAGAACTCTCACTTTCCCAAGTTTCCTTGGCAATATCCAACAGCCCTCTTGGGTGTCTCCCATACAGTAACTCAAAGGGGGAGAATCCCGTAGAGGATTGGGGCACCTCCCTAATAGCAAACATCAGATAAGGAAGTAGACAGTCCCAATCCTTTCCATCTCTATCCACCACTTTCTTCAACATTTGTTTTAGGGTTTTGTTGAATCTTTCAACCAGCCCATCGGTTTGGGGGTGATACACAGATGTACGTAATTGCGTCACTTTGAATAATTTACACAGCTCCTTCATAACCCGGGACATAAAGGGTGTACCTTGGTCCGTAAGCAGTTCTTTACAAATACCCACCCGGCTAAACACAAGAGATAGCTCTTTGGCTATGGTTTTGGCCGAGGTATTTCGGAGAGGGATCGCTTCTGGATAACGGGTGGCATAGTCCATTATAACTAATATGTACTGGTGCCCCCTAGCGGACTTGATTATAGGACCTACCAAATCCATGGCGATCCTCTCAAACGGGACCTCAATGATGGGTAGAGGGACCAGCGGGCTACGGAAATGTGGCATCGGGGCCGACCTCTGACACACAGGGTAGGAGGAACAATAATTTTCTACGTCCTTCATCACCCCCGGCCAATAGAATCTCTGTAATACCCTCTCTCGGGTTTTCTCTGTCCCCAGATGACCTCCAAGAATGTGCCCATGGGCCAACTCCAACACCAACTTCCTGTAAGGTTTGGGCACCACAAGCTGCTCAACGGTTTCTTCTGCCCTTTTTGCCACCCGATACAGTAGGTCCTTCTCTACGCTGAAGTATGGGTAAGTGCAGGTATTATCTGGGTTCACTAACTCGCCATCTATTTTCACTACGTTTTCCCGTGCCTTTATTAGGGCGGGGTCTTTCAACTGTTCTGTGGCAAAGTTTTCCCTGTGAACCTCAAGATCAGAAAACTCCACAGACGGTAGGGTTTCGTCTGAGGAGGTGGGCTCCTCTCCAGTTTCTTGAGTCTCCCCTGCCAATACTGATAAGGGAAATTCCGGAGAGTCCTCACCACTCTCAGGGGAGTTTTGGCTATCACATTCCTGGTACATAGGGGCACCAGTGAGGGGCTCAGGATCATCCCACAGTTCCCAGAACTTCGGAAAATCCCTTCCCACAATGGCGTCATGCGGTAACTGAGATACTAAGCCCACTGGATGAGAGAGGGTACCTTTGGGGGTCTCGAAACACACTGTAGTCACTGGATACTCTCGGGTGTCCCCATGCACACAAATAACAGCTACCTTGCTATTCCCAGAGACCTCTGTTTTAACTAACTCAGCCTTTATCAGGGTCACAAGGCTACCTGAATCCAGCAATACCACAACATTTCTACCATTAACACACATTTTGCATAAATGTTTCTCAGTTCCTCGAATGGCAGTGCATGCGACTGTCGCACACAGCGACTGACGTCTGCCCGTCAGAAAGTCACACTGCATGGGTTCCTCCACAACCGGGCAATTGGCTGCAATATGTCCCGCTTGCCGGCAGCGGTAGCAAACGATCCTTCTTGCCGCCTCTTGAGCCGCTGATTTCCCAGGCTGTTCTCGCCAAACTTGGGGTAGAGCTCCCACCCTCTCACTCTCTCCACCCTCACCCCTTGGAATCCTCTTATCCGCCCCTGGGGATGGTCTGGTCTTAGGGTGGAAAGTCCGAGTGTCTCTGGAAGAGGCCGTCAGGTTCTCTGTAGCCAAGTATTTCTCCACACGATCCACAAGACCATCGGCCGTCTCTGGGTCTCCATGGCTTACCCACTTTTGGATGGCATTAGGAAGAGCTCTCAAAAACCGATCCATTACAACACGTTCCACAATCTTTGGTGCGGACAAAGTCTCTGGCTGTAGCCACTTTCTGCTCAGGTGAATGAGATCATACATTTGAGACCTGGGGGGTTTTCCAAGCTGGAAAGTCCAGTTATGCACACGCTGAGCCCGGACAGCCTGGGTGACACCCAGCCTTGCCAATATTTCAGCTTTTAGCATCACATAGTCTTTTGCTTGGTTAGGCTCTAGGTCATAGTAAGCTTTCTGCGATTCACCAGTTAACAGAGGAGCCACCAGTCCAGCCCACTGCTCCTCAGGCCACTTTTCTCTTTCAGCGGTCCTTTCAAATGTGGTCAAAAATACCTCTGGATCATCCTCTCCAGTCATTTTTGTCAATAAACGACTCACCCCAAAGGACGCGGTATTAGTGGGACGGCTTTCCTCACTGGTCTGCGGACGTTGCTGCATTACTGCTTCCATCTGTTGTTGTAGTCTCTGCTCTTGCTTCTGCAACAGGTCTATGAAGCGGGCCTCAGATTGCTGCTGGGCTCGTTGCTGAGCCTCCAGACTCTGTTGCAAAGTTGCGTTTGTCTGCTGCTGGGCTGCAAGGCTCTGTTGATGAGCTTGCTGCTGGGCTGCGAAGTTCTGTTGTTGAGCTGCAAGGCTCTGTTGATGAGCTGCAAGGCTCTTTTGCAAACCTGCATTTGTCTGCTGTTGATTGGCATTTGCTAGAGCCAGCTGCTTCAGTATCTCCTCCATGCTGGCTTAAAAAAAACTGCCACTGGTTCTCCACCAACTGTGAGGGGGTTAGCTCGGCAGCGGGTGTGTGTGACCCCCGGGATGGGCTCCCCACACAAAACAGGCCCAGCAAACGGAGGTTGTGGTTTTCAAAATCAAAAAGGTGCGGTTTATTTTCTATTTACAGTGACAAAACACAGCAAAGCAAAAGAAACATAAACAAAATAAATCCTGGTCAAGTTGACCTCTGACTAAACATACAGGTTTCCTAACTAACAACTGGGATCAGCCTAGGGCTGTCCTAGTCCCTAAGTCCCTGGTTTTAAATGTCCAAGCAAATAGCCACACAGGCTTTGTCTCACCGCACAGGGGTTCACTCTCCCTAGACAGTCCACACAGGTCTGGTTCCAGGCATGAGCTAACACCTAATGAATCTGGGAGTTTTTATAGAGGCCTAAATGAGCTGACAAGCTTCAGCTGGTCTCATCAACTCCCTGTCTGCACGACGCCCCACACTCTCCCTAGAGGTATGAGTCATCCATGAGCCCACTAGCCTCAGCTGGGCTTATACAACACTCCACCTAGTTGTATAAGTCGGCGTAAAGCCTGAATCTGGGCGAAATATATCTACCCCCCTGGATGCAACCAGGTGACTTTACCTTCCTGCTGTCACAATACACACGGTCGGGATTCCCGACCAAAGGCTCTCATCAGACTTTTTCCAACAGGAAAACCGATCGTGTGTACGGGGCATAACAGTTTAACATCTAGTGCACAGGAACAACATCCTTAAAGGATTAGCTCATCTTTACCAAAAAAATGCTTCTGCGGATCAGGGTCACCTGTAGATATAAACAAACTGTGCAGCTTTGAATAAAGTTGAATAATGCACTTGGTATAGGTGTAGGCCAATTATGTACCTCCTGAAGCCTGACTGGAAACTCTCAGGTCGCGTTGAACTGATCCCAGTGCCGATACTAAGAATTTTCCCGAGTACTGGGGGGGGGGGGAATCCACACCAGACCCTTATTCGAGCATGAGCATGCAGCCTGGCAGGCTAGGAAAGGGAGGGGGGAGCAAGCACCCCCCCAAACCATAGCAGACCACATGCCCTCAACATGGGGGAGCTGCTTTTTGGTAGAGAGGGCTTCCCCCCAAAGCACCTTATCCCCACGGTGGTTATGACTAAGGCCTTATAGGCTGAAACGCGTCATCCTTTCCTATTTGAGTTTGTCTACTGTGGCTTGTCAATAAATACGTCAATTGTTTAAGAGCAACGACCGGAGTGCGGGTCAACTTTTCCTACTTATTCTACGCAGCCAGTGACTGTGGATCGAGCACCCGGGAGCTCTGCTTTCCATGTGATGTATGGGTAGTAGCACTGACTTTTTTGTTTATATGATGGGGACAAGGGCCTCTTCCCCAAAATCCTGGCCGGGGGCAATCTGATGCTGGCTCCCACCTTCTGATAGCTCCGCTTCTTAGCTGCCACTAAATAAATGAAGGGGCGGTGGCCACCCGGTGATGTCACCGGGTGACCCCGCCCCTTGTGACATCATCAACCGGGGCATGCTGGGTGGATGATGTCTCAAGAGGGAGGGCAAGCACCCCCCTCATGTTGAGGACATGTGGCCTGGTAGGGTTCACAAGAGGGGTGGTCACTCATACCACCCCTTTTCTGCCCTGCCAGGCTGCATGCTCGGATAAGGGTCTGGTATTATTTTTTTGAAATTTTGAAGTGAGGTTCCCCTCAAAATCCTTAGGTCTGGTATGGATTTTGGGGGGACCACATACCACATGCCATTTTTTTTTTTAAATGGACATTTTGGTGTGGGGTTCCCCTTAAGATCTGTACCAGACCTGAAGGGCCTGATTGGGATTTGGGGTAGACCCCCATACTGTTTCTTTCCTGAATTTATTTTCTTTACATTATTCTGATAGCTGATGAGTCATCTGTTATTAAGGCCGCTCTTTAACAACTGGCTTGGGCATAGCTGCGATTTCTTAAAGATTGCATTGGAATCACACCTGACAAACAGAAATCCGTTGTGAATTCGCACCTAAATCGCATTCAAACATGGATAGAATTTCTACCGCAGAAGTGTGAACTGAGGCTCAAGACCGCAGACTGTTCCACCTTAAGGGCTCATTTACACTTGCTTTGGCTTCAACACAGATTAACGGCTAGTTTACACTTGCTTCAAAACAAGGCATCGGTCAGGCTTTGTTAAAGCTCTCTGAACGCTAGTCAAAGCTCCTGTTACTAAATAAAATGGTTAGCTTACAGTCCTGATTTAAATGAAGCCTGCGCCAATTAATATACTAAATATTTGCTATATATAAGCTGCACCTCAAATTACAGTGAAATACTGAAATCAATAATGAAAATAGTGAGAGAGGAGGGCGCTAATATGTAAAAGTAAATCTAAATTCATTAAAAAACGGTAGACATATATAGAAAAAACAATATGCTCTCCCCACTTAAATAAATACTGTGTATAAAAATCAACCAGTGTATACAAAAAAATACCAAATAAATTTGTGAACAACAAAGATTGACTATCATATAAATCAATACGAACAATGTAAAAATTCAGTTGAAACTTATTGCAAATAAAGTCCAAACCAATAAACCCCCAAACAAGGGTTAATAAATGCAAATAAATGTCCCACAAAAAAGTATTGTATAAACACCAATTAAATCCACTTCAAACAACGTATTGTGAAAAAATCCAATGTGATTCTTGAAAGAAATGAAGATCCACCTTCACCAATAATAATATTGACACCCGATAGTGCGCTTTAAGTAAGGATGGCAGCTTACCGCAGCAAATGGACCCTTTTAATTAAAAAAGAAGTCAAACAGGCTTTCAGCAAGTTCCAATTGCTAAGGATCAGCGAAATGATGTCCACCATGCAGGTAACGATAACGCTTGGATTCAGTGGTATATAATCAGAAAAAGGAGAAGCGAGCAATAGCGTGATACCGTTTTATTGCATATAAAATTTCTAAAAAGCAAAAAACATGCTTACATGGTTATGTGCCCCGACCCGGCACTGAGGCTGTAAAGGCGTAGGGATATCGAATGAGAGTCCTGTGGATACTGGCGTGCGTTCCACCACTATGGAGCAGACAACCAGCTGGACCGGAAGTGACGTCAATTGCGTGACCTGTATTGCGCTTCGACGTACGTTTCGGGTTCCGTCATCAGGAAGCGCTTACAGTCCTGTTTACACCTTGCTTTTGCTTTGCTTTGCTTTGCTTCAGCTTTGCTTTAAAAATTATACCCCATGTAGCTTTAGTGGTGTTTCAAAGCGTCTTCAAAGCCTCCATAGAAGTCTATAGCAAAGCTCTCTTGAAGCCCCACCAGAGCCTCATCGCAGCCCCACGAAGCCTCGCCAAAGCCTCATCAAAAGCCCCACCAAAGCGCCACCAAAGCCAATGATGTCCCTAGGGGGGACAAGAGGGGGTCCTGCCCCCCCAACATTTTGCTGTGCCCCACCATGTGCCCCCCAAAAAAAATGTTTTTCTTTTTTTTGCCATTTTTTGTATTTTGCTCAGGCCGCCGGTGGAGTAACACAGTCTCTCCTGAGAGGGAGAGCGTCCACAGTCAGCTCCTGTGGGGGATTCCTCCCCCCTCCATCTCCTCTCTGACACTGCATAATGCGAGCGCTCACACAACCACATCCGCCCGATCTGCTCCTTCCCCTGCATCCTCATTGGCACAGAGAAGAGCGAGTTGCAGGAAGGACTCCACGAGCATTGTGGGGGGGGGGCCCAAGCCTTCATCTCAGTTACTGAAAAAACTGACTGATTTCTCCCGTCCTTAGGACAGGAGAACCAGCCTGTAAATTCCGAGAGTGGTGACTGCAAGCTGAGCCGAGTGTCAGTCTATGACACTCTTTCACAGCCCAGCGAGTCCAGCCACCCCTCCCCTTACTCTCCTCACATACGAGCAGGGAGGAATACAGCTCCTCCTCCTCCTTCCAGTCCCGCCCACACTATCCCGACGCGCTGTATCTGAAGAGAGGGTATGTGTGGGCGGGAAATATGAAAATCAGCAGCATTCCTGGCTGTGTGATGCCTGAGATTCTAGCCTGGACCGTGGGTAAGTGTGTGCACTGCAGACTGCGGTACACTGTAATAACTGAACTGCATTATCTCCATCCCTTCTCTCCCCCATCTGTCTCCCTCCCCCTATCCTGTTCTTTCAAGACATTCACAATTTACTTTCATCTTCAGTTAGGCGGGTAATATACGGTGCAAATTTCTTTCCTGCATCCACAGATTGCAGGAAAGAAACTTGCATGATTCCCCCATCAACACAGACAGTGCTGACAGGGGAATATCCCCCCTGCCCAGCAATTGTATTCTCCCGACAAACAGTGATTATCACTAGTGGCTATAGCAACCACTAGTGATAATCAACGAGAATCTGCTCATTAATGGTTCAAATCTCAGCCAGTTCCTGCTGAACCAGCTGAGTTTTAAACTGTCTATGGCTGGTCTTAGCTCTTAGACAGCCCATACATTGATCGCTTTTTTTCATTCAACTATTAGGTTGAATGAAAAAAAAAGAAATGATCCAATTCCCCCATCTACACATTACAGGTGGATGGGGGAATGTTCCCAGTGTGGACCAGTGCTGGAACAACCAGAGTTGCTGTCCTGTCCCGACTATTCACAGCGCTGGTCTCTGTCTCCATGGCAGCGGCGGCAGCACATTGGAACCCAGTGCTGGTTACTTTATGGGGCTGATGTACAGGAGGGCCAGCACAATTTGTTGTTAGAGATGGGCTGGGCATGTTCAAAATTCCACATGCCAGAGCCTGCCAGGAAGCCCACACTGCAAAGCGCTAATCACAGGCAGTGAGACATTTCCCGGTCCGCAGCTACACAGATCAGGAAATGTCTCACTGGCTGTGATTAGCACTTTGGAGTGTCGGCTTCCTAGCGGGATCGGGCATGTGGGATTTCAAACACACCCCCGAGCCCATCTCTATTGGTTGTAGACAGTTGAGCTCCCTGCAGGTTGCTTAGCAGCAGTGGGGCCTTCTCTGACATGCTGATCGTGATGCAATCCAGGTGATGCTCCTAGTCAAATCCTAGTGTTAAATATCAGTTATTTTATTGATCAAAGCCCACACTTTACAGGCATAGAGCCCACATGGCTGCTGAACATACGGTTGATTATATATATATGTGGTTGTATTCTTGATGCTAATAAATACTGTGTTTATTAGATTTGACTGGGAGCATCACCAGGATCACATCCCGATCAGCATGTCAACAGAGAAGGTTATACAGCATTACTGCTGCTAGGTGACCAGCTGGGGGCTTGGCTCTCTATAACCAATAGTGCTAGCCTTCCCCTGCATGCACCCATAATGTCACCAGCACTAGGTCCTAATAGACTGCCGCCGCTGCCAAGGAGACAGATGCCAGACCAGTGCTGTCAATAGCAGGGACAGGACAGCTGGGGAACCCCACAGTGGCAGAACACTAGGGCCCGGTGGCAAGACAACCTTTGCAACCCTGATAGTTCTCCCACTGCTATGGACCCTTATATTTTCTTGGTGTGCTGGTGACATGTATCTCTTGTTTTCTGCCACCCTGGGGGGCCCCAGTATAGTAGGAAGGGAGCTCACTGCAGAACATGTGAAAGGGCCCATTGTGAGATCATAGTAAAGGGCCCCAGGATATATATATATATATATATTGTGAGGGGGTTAACTCGGTAGCGGGTGTGTGTGACCCCCTGGTTGGGCTCCCCACACAAAAACAGGGCCAGCAGACGGAGGTTGTGGTTTTCAAAATCAAAAGGTGCGGTTTATTTCTCTATGTACAGTGACAAAAACACAGCAAAGCCAAAAAGAAACATAAACAAAATAAATCCTGGTCAGTTTGACCTCTGACTAAACATGCAGGTTTCCTAAACTAACAACTGGGATCAGCCTGGTGCTGTCCTAGTCCCTAAGTCCCTGGTTTAGTAAAAGTCCAAACAAATAGCCACACAGGCTTTGCCTCACCGCACAGGGGTTCACTCTCCCTAGACAGTCCACACAGGTCTGGTTCCAGGCATGAGCAAACATCTAATGAAGCTGGGAGTTCTTATAGAGGCCTAAATGAGCTGACAAGCTTCAGCTGGTCTCATCAACTCCCTGCCTGCACGACGCCCAGCCCTCTCCCTAGAGGTATGAGTCATCCATGAGCCCACTAGCCTCAGCTGGGCTTCATCAACTCCCTAGTTGTATAAGTCGGCATAAAGCCTGAATCTGGGAGAAATATATCTACCCCCCTGGATGCAACCAGGTGACTTTACCTTCCTGCTGTCACATACCCCCCCCTCTTGTTTTAACCTTGGGGTTGGAACACCAGCAATCAGGCATTCATGTACTCGAGACAAAGCATCCACATTCCCCATTTGAACGCCAGGGCGATGCTTTACTGTGAAGTTGAATTCCTGTAGGGCCAGGAACCACCTATTCACTCTTCTATTTGTCTCCTTGTTTTGAGCCATCCACTTTAACGGAGCGTGATCCGTAACCATGTCAAAGTGCCTACCTAGCAGATAGTACCGAAGGGAATCTAGAGCCCACTTCACCGCTAAACACTCCTTTTCAACCGTGGCGTAATTTACCTCATGGGACTTCAACTTCCTGCTGAGGTAAATGACTGGGTGCTCTTCCCCGTTCCAGACCTGGGACAATACTGCTCCTAACCCCACATCTGACGCATCACTTTGTACGACAAAGTCTTTAGAGAAGTCGGGTGAGTACAACACTGGCTGGCTACATAAGGCTTGTTTCAAGAATTGGAATGCTGCCTCCGCCTCGGGGGTCCATTTAATCATGACCGACCCTTTCCCTTTCGTCAGGTTGGTTAGGGGCACAGCCTTAGAAGCAAAGTGGGGAATGAAGCGCCGATAATAACCCGCGATTCCCAGAAAGGCCCGTACCTGCTTCTTGCTGTTGGGACGTGGCCAACTCTGGATGGCCTCGACTTTGTTGAGTTGGGGTTTTATCACTCCCCTGCCAATGGTGTACCCAAGATATTTGGCCTCCTCCTGCCCAATGGTACACTTCTTGTGGTTAGCCGTAAACCCCGCTTCCCGGATAGAGTCTAGGACTGCTTGCACTTTTGGCAGATGTGAGGCCCAATCTGTGCTATGGACAATTACGTCATCCAGGTAAGCCGCAGCATACTTCCGATGGGGCCTCAGTATCTGGTCCATTTTCCGCTGGAATGTGGCCGGCGCATTCTGTAACCCGAACGGCATTCTCTTATATTGGAACGCCCCGTCTGGGGTTACAAATGCGGTTTTCTCTTTGGCCGACTTGGCCAGGGGAATTTGCCAATACCCTTTTGTGAGGTCAAGAGTCGTCATGTATCGGGCTGTTCCCAGCCGGTCGATCAACTCATCTATACGTGGCATGGGGTAGGTGTCAAATTTTGTAACTTTGTTCAACTGACGAAAATCGTTACAAAATCGCCAGCTCCCATCCGGTTTAGGCACCAACACAATGGGACTAGACCAATCACTTTGGGACTCCTCTATCACCCCTAAGTTCAGCATTTTCTGTACTTCCTCCCGTATTGCCTCCCGTCGGGCCTCTGGGATCCGATAGGGTTTTAACTTCACCCTTTCACCGGGCGGGGTAATAATATCATGCTCTACCCCAGATGTTTGTCCCGGCAGCTCAGAGAACACCTCCTTGTTGCGAAGCACAAACTCCTTAACCTCCTGTTGTTGGGGTTGTGACAAGGTGGCTGCTATTCCAACCTCCGGAATCACGCAACCAGTTTGAGCTGGTGACCAAGTTTCTGCGACTAGGGACTCTCTATCCCTCCAGGCTTTCAACAGATTAACGTGATATATCTGTTCGGGCTTTCGCCTTCCTGGTTGTCTGACCTTGTAATTCACTTCGCTCACTTTTTCCATTATCTCGTAGGGGCCTTGCCATTTGGCAAGGAATTTACTTTCAACCGTAGGGACAAGTACCAATATCCTATCCCCCGGGGAAAAGGTACGGGTCTTTGCTCCACGGTTGTACACTCTCTGCTGTGCCAACTGCGCTTGGGCCAAATGTTCCTTCACGATGGGCATTACCTGTGCAATTCGATCTTGCATCAGGGCGACATGCTCAATCACACTCCTGTGGGGAGAACTCTCACTTTCCCAAGTTTCCTTGGCAATATCCAACAGCCCTCTTGGGTGTCTCCCATACAGTAACTCAAAGGGGGAGAATCCCGTAGAGGATTGGGGCACCTCCCTAATAGCAAACATCAAATAAGGAAGTAGACAGTCCCAATCCTTTCCATCTCTATCCACCACTTTCTTCAACATTTGTTTTAGGGTTTTGTTGAATCTTTCAACCAGCCCATCGGTTTGGGGGTGATACACAGATGTACGCAATTGTGTCACTTTGAGCAATTTACACAGCTCTTTCATAACCCGGGACATAAAGGGTGTACCTTGGTCCGTAAGCAGTTCTTTACAAATACCCACCCGGCTAAAAACAAGAGATAGCTCTTTGGCTATGGTTTTGGCCGAGGTATTTCTGAGAGGGATCGCTTCTGGATAACGGGTGGCATAGTCCATTATAACCAATATGTACTGGTGCCCCCTAGCGGACTTGATTATAGGACCTACCAAATCCATTGCGATTCTCTCAAACGGGACCTCAATGATGGGTAGAGGGACCAGCGGGCTACGGAAATGTGGCATCGGGGCCGACCTCTGACACACAGGGCAGGAGGAACAATAATTTTCTATGTCCTTCATCACCCCAGGCCAATAGAATCTCTGTAATACCCTCTCTCGGGTTTTCTCTGTCCCCAGATGACCTCCAAGAATGTGCCCATGGGCCAACTCCAACACCAACTTCCTGTAAGGTTTGGGCACCACAAGCTGCTCAACGGTTTCTTCTGCCCTTTTTGCCACCCGATACAGTAGGTCCTTCTCTACGCTGAAGTATGGGTAAGTGCAGGTATTATCTGGGTTCACTAACTCACCATCTATTTCCACTACGTTTTCCCGTGCCTTTATTAGGGCGGGGTCTTTTAACTGTTCTGTGGCAAAATTTTCCCTGTGAACCTCCAGATCAGAAAACTCCACAGACGGTAGGTTTTCGTCTGAGGAGGTGGGCTCCTCTCCAGTTTCTTGAGTCTCCCCTGCCAATACTGACAAGGGAAATTCTGGAGAGTCCTCACCACTCTCAGAGGAGTTCTGGCTATCACATTCCTGGTGCATAGGGGCACCAGTGGGGGGCTCAGGATCATCCCACAGTTCCCAGAACTTCGGAAAATCCCTTCCCACAATGGCATCATGCGGTAATTGAGATACTAACCCCACTGGATGAGAGAGGGTACCTTTGGGGGTCTCGAAACACACTGTAGTCACTGGATACTCTCGGGTGTCCCCATGCACACAAATAACAGCTACCTTGCTATTCCCAGAGACCTCTGTTTTAACTAATTCAGCCTTTATCAGGGTCACAAGGCTACCTGAATCCAGTAATACCACAACATTTCTACCATTAATACACATTTTGCATAAATGTTTCTCAGTTCCCCGAATGGCAGTGCATGCGACTGTCGCACACAGCGACTGACGTCTGTCCATCAGAAAGTCACATTGCATGGGTTCCTCCACAACCGGGCAATTTGCTGCAATATGTCCCGCTTGCCGGCAGCGGTAGCAAACAATCCATTTGGCTGCCTCTTGAGCCCCTGACTTCCCAGGCTGTTCTCGCCAAACTTTGGGTAGAGCTCCCACCCTCTCACTCTCTCCACCCTCACCCCTTGGAATCCTCTTATCCGCCCCTGGGGATGGTCTGGTCTTAGGGTGGAAAGTCCGAGAGTCTCTGGAAGAGGCCGTCAGGTTCTCTGTAGCCAAGTATCTCTCTACACGATCCACAAGTTTACCGGCCGTTTCTGGGTCTCCATGGCTTACCCACTTTTGAATGGCGGTAGGAAGAGCTCTCAAGAAACGATCCATCACAACACGTTCCACAATCTCCGGTGCGGACAAAGTCTCTGGCTGTAGCCACTTCCTGCTCAGGTGAATGAGATCATACATTTGAGACCTGGGGGGTTTTCCAAGCTGGAAAGTCCAGTTATGCACACGCTGAGCCCGGACAGCCAGGGTGACACCCAGCCTTGCCAATATTTCAGCTTTTAGCATCACATAGTCTTTTGCTTGGTCAGGCTCTAGGTCATAGTAAGCCTTCTGCGATTCACCAGTTAACAGAGGAGCCACCAGTCCAGCCCACTGCTCCTCAGGCCACTTTTCTCTTTCAGCAGTCCTTTCAAATGTGGTCAAAAATACCTCTGGATCATCCTCTCCAGTCATTTTTGTCAATAAACGACTCACCCCAAAGGACGCGGTATTAGTGGGACGGCTTTCCTCACTGGTCTGCGGACGTTGCTGCATTACTGCTTCCATTTGTTGTAGTCTCTGCTCTTGCTTCTGTAACAGGTCTATGAAGCGGGCCTCAGATTGCTGCTGGGCTTGTTGATGAGCTTGCTGCTGGGCTGCAAGGCTCCTTTGCAAACCTGCATTTGTCTGCTGTTGATTGGCATTTGCTAGAGCCAGCTGTTTCAGTATCTCCTCCATGCTGGCTTAAAAAAAACTGCCACTGGTTCTCCACCAACTGTGAGGGGGTTAACTCGGTAGCGGGTGTGTGTGACCCCCTGGTTGGGCTCCCCACACAAAAACAGGGCCAGCAGACGGAGGTTGTGGTTTTCAAAATCAAAAGGTGCGGTTTATTTCTCTATGTACAGTGACAAAAACACAGCAAAGCCAAAAAGAAACATAAACAAAATAAATCCTGGTCAGTTTGACCTCTGACTAAACATGCAGGTTTCCTAAACTAACAACTGGGATCAGCCTGGTGCTGTCCTAGTCCCTAAGTCCCTGGTTTAGTAAAAGTCCAAACAAATAGCCACACAGGCTTTGCCTCACCGCACAGGGGTTCACTCTCCCTAGACAGTCCACACAGGTCTGGTTCCAGGCATGAGCAAACATCTAATGAAGCTGGGAGTTCTTATAGAGGCCTAAATGAGCTGACAAGCTTCAGCTGGTCTCATCAACTCCCTGCCTGCACGACGCCCAGCCCTCTCCCTAGAGGTATGAGTCATCCATGAGCCCACTAGCCTCAGCTGGGCTTCATCAACTCCCTAGTTGTATAAGTCGGCATAAAGCCTGAATCTGGGAGAAATATATCTACCCCCCTGGATGCAACCAGGTGACTTTACCTTCCTGCTGTCACAATATATATATATATATATATATATATATATATATATATTGTGAGGGGGTTAACTCAGTAGCGGGTGTGTGTGACCCCCTGGTTGGGCTCCCCACACAAAAACAGGGCCAGCAGACGGAGGTTGTGGTTTTCAAAATCAAAAGGTGCGGTTTATTTCTCTATGTACAGTGACAAAAACACAGCAAAGCCAAAAAGAAACATAAACAAAATAAATCCTGGTCAGTTTGACCTCTGACTAAACATGCAGGTTTCCTAAACTAACAACTGGGATCAGCCTGGTGCTGTCCTAGTCCCTAAGTCCCTGGTTTAGTAAAAGTCCAAACAAATAGCCACACAGGCTTTGCCTCACCGCACAGGGGTTCACTCTCCCTAGACAGTCCACACAGGTCTGGGTCCAGGCATGAGCTAACACCTAATGAATCTGGGAGTTCTTATAGAGGCCTAAATGAGCTGACAAGCTTCAGCTGGCCTCATCAACTCCCTGTCTGTACGACGCCCCACACTCTCCCTAGAGGTATGAGTCATCCATGAGCCTACTAGCCTCAGCTGGGCTTATACAACTCTCCACCCTAGTTGTATAAGTCAGCATAAAGCCTGAATCTGGGAGAAATATATCTACCCCCCTGGATGCAACCAGGTGACTTTACCTTCCTGCTGTCACAATATATATATACTGTATTTATTGGTTTATAACACTCACTTTTTTACCCTAAAAATGGAGGGTAAACTTTGCCTGTGTGTTATACGCAGGGGGCTGTGGAAAGTTTTTTTCCTGAAACTTCCCTCTTAAAGTTAGGGTGCATGTTATACGCCTGTGTGTGTTATACGCCGATAAATACGGTATATACAGTGGGTACGGAAAGTATTCAGACCCCCTTAAATTTTTCACTCTTTGTTATATTGCAGCCATTTGCTAAAATCATTTAAGTTCATTTTTTTCCTCATTAATGTACACACGGCGCCCCATATTGACAGAAAAACAAATTTTTGCAGATTTATTAAAAAAGAAAAACTGAAATATCACATGGTCCTAAGTATTCAGACCCTTTGCTGTGACACTCATATATTTAACTCAGGTGCTGTCCATTTCTTCTGATCATCCCTGAGATGGTTCTACACCTTCATTTGAGTCCAGCTGTGTTTGATTATACTGATTGGACTTGATTAGGAAAGCCACACACCTGTCTATAGGCACAGATCTGGCCAAGGTTAGAAAAAAAATTCTGCTGCACTTAAGGTTCCTAAGAGCACAGTGGCCTCCATAATCCTTAAATGCAAGACTTTTGGGATGACCAGAACCCTTCCTAGAGCTAGCCGTCCGGCCAAACTGAGCTATCGGGGGAGAAGAGCCTTGGTGAGAGAGGTAAAGAAGAACCCAAAGATCACTGTGGCTGAGCTCCAGAGATGAAGTCGGGAGATGGGAGAAGGTTGTAGAAAGTCAACCATCACTGCAGCCCTCCACCAGTCAGGGATTTATGGCAGAGTGGCCCAATGGAAGCCTCTCCTCAGTGCAAGACACATGAAAGCCCGCATGGAGTTTGCTAAAAAACACCTGAAGGACTCCAAGATGGTGAGAAATAAGATTCTCTGGTCTGATGAGACCAAGATAGAACTTTTTGGCCTTAATTCTAAGCGGTATGTGTGGAGAAAACCAGGCACTGCTCATCACCTGTCCAATACAGTCCCAACAGTGAAGCATGGTGGTGGCAGCATCAAACTGTGGGGGTGTTTTTCAACTGCAGGGACAGGACGACTGGTTGCAATCGAGGGAAAGATGAATGCGGCAAAGTACAGGGATATGCTGGACGAAAACCTTCCCCAGAGTGCTCAAGATCTCAGACTGGGCCAAAGGTTTACCTTCCAACAAGACAATGACCCTAAGCACACAGCTAAAATAACAAATGAGTGGCTTTACAACAACTCCGTGACTGTTCTTGAATGGCCCAGCCAGAGCCCTGACTTAAACCCAATTGAGCATCTCTGAAGAGACCTAAAAATGTCTGTCCACCAACGTTTACCATCCAACCTGACAGAACTGGAGAGGATCTGCAAGGAATAATGGCAGAGGATCCCCAAATCCAGGTCTGAAAAACTTGTTGCATCTTTCCCAAAAAGACTCATGGCTGTATTAGATCAAACGGGTGCTTCTACTAAATACTGAGCAAAGGATCTGAATACTTAGGACCATGTGATATTTCAGTTTTTCTTTTTTAATAAATCTACAAAAATGTCAACAATTCTGTGTTTTTCTGTCAATATGGGGTGCTGTGTGTACATTAATGAGGAAAAAAAAAGAACTTAAATGATTTTAGCAAATGGCTGCAATATAACAAAGAGTGCAAAATTTAAGGGGGTCTGAATACTTTCCGTACCCACTGTATATATAATTGCATTTTATAGTTGGCCCCCCTACTTTTGTCCCTGTCCCCCCATGTCCCCCCCCTAAATATGAAATCTGGAGATGCCACTGACCAAAGCCCCATTGAAGCCCCACCAAAGCACCAAGCAAAAGCAAGATGTAAACAGGACTGTAAGCTAACCATTTTATTTAGTGAAGAAACTTTGACTGGCATTCAGAGAGCTTTAAAAAAGTGTGTCCAAAGCCATGTTTTGAAGCAAGCGTAAACTAGCCCTAAGTAATAATTTTTTATTAGTCACATGACACTAAAAATAGATTGGTATTTGGTATCGGCGAGTACTTGAGAAAACTATTGATATTCGTACTCAGTCTTAACAAACTTGTATCAGTGCATCCTTACTCTCAGGACATAGCTAAGTGTATTGCTAAGAGAAGCTTGCTGAAGGTGTCCTGCGTGGCTCCAAAACGTTGCACTCCTACACTGTGATGGGATCTTTCTTCAATTAAAATCTTTGGGCACTATTTGAAGATCCATGGTAGTGATGAGCCGAACACCCCCGGGTTCGGTTCGCACCAGAACCCGCGAACGGACCGAAAGTTCGCACGAACATTAGAACCCTATTAAATACAATGGATGCGAACGTTCGGATTCTAAAGTGCTAATTATAACGACTATTATCCATGTTATTGTCCGAAACAGAGTTTGGGAACCCGGCTTCTGCACCAGGGGACATGTATCAATGCAAAAAGAAGTTTTAAAAACGGACGTTTTCCGGGAGCAGTCATTTTAATGATGCATAAAGTGAAAAAAAAAAAGTCAAATATTCCTTTAAATATTGTACCTGGGGGGTGTCTAAAGTATGCCTGTGAAGTGCCACGTGTTTCCCGTGTTTAGAACTGTCCCTGCACAAAATAACATTTCTAAAGGGAAAAAAGTCATTTAAAACTGCTTGCGGCTTTAATGCAATGTGTGGTCCCGGTAATATGGATGAAAATCTTTAGGAAAAATGGCATAGCTCCCCCTACCCCAGCCCATTACCAGCCCCTTTGGGTCTTGTATGGATATTAAGGGGAACCCCGCACACAAAATAAAAAAGGACCTATATACTCTGAACAGCCGTATACAGGCGGTGTATACAAGACAGGGACTGTAGGTTTGTTCTTATGTAGAATCTGTTTATAATTTTGAACAGCTGCATTGTTTAAGTGGAGCTCCATGGCAAATTCCTTTTTTTTAGTTTTTTGTAAAACATAGGGAACGGTTATCACCCCTGTCACATTTTTTTTGCTGTCTGTGCCCCTGTTCAGAACATTTCACCTCACTTTGCATCCCAATGACAACTGTTTTTGAAATGTGGTGTTTTTATTGAAACAAGGATTGGTGATAAAGCATCAGTAGAGAGGAGACACCTTTCTCCCATATTAATTCTTACAGGAGAGAATTTTCCTTCCAAGGGGTAGATTTCCTCTCACTTCCTGTTGTCTTCTTCCGTTTGCAAGTAGTAGTCGTTTGTAAGTTGGATGTTTGAAAGTAGGGACCTGCCGTATATACTCTGCAGAAATTGGCCCCTTAGGTGTTGGTGTTGGCACAACACTGTAAGCACTCACAGTTACTCTTGGTGGGTGCTGGAACGCCCTGCTGTCAACTATTATATCAGGAATTGTAATAACATATAATTGTTGATCAGTGGTAGTAAAAATTGGGCCTTTGATGGTGGTGCTGGTGCCACAACACTGTAAGGCCTGACAGTTACTCTTGGTGGGCGCAGCAATGGGCCCTGCTGTGAATTATTAGATCAAGAATTGTAATTGCATGCCCCTGTTGAACAGGGGCTGAAAAATTAGGCCTTTGGTGGTGGTGGTGGTGGTGATGGTGGTGCTGGTGCCACAACACTGTAAGGCCTGACAGTTACTCTTGGTGGGCGCAGCAATGGTCCCTGCTGTGAATTATTAGATCAATAATTATAATTGCATGCCCCTGTTGAACAGGGGCTTAAAAATTGGGCCTTTGGTGGTGGTGGTGGTGGTGATGGTGGTGCTGGTGCCACAACACTGTAAGGCCTGACAGTTACTCTTGGTGGGCGCAGCAATGGGCCCTGCTGTGAATTATTAGATCAATAATTATAATTGCATGCCCCTGTTGAACAGGGGCTGAAAAATTGGGCCTTAGGCACTGGTGGCACAACACTGCAACCCCTCACAGATACTGTACTTGGAGCACAGCAATGAGGCCTGTTGCAAAGTATTGCATCAAAAATTTTAATTACACGCCCCTGTTAAACAGGGGCTGAAAAATTGGGCCTTAGCCACTGGTGGCGTCACCCATAAACCAAAATGATCTTCCAAGCTATCATCGTTAATCGTATCATTGAGGAGGAGGAGGAGGATAGCCAGTCAACATAACAGCACAGGCACTCAGCATCAGCATCAGTCTTGAAGGGATGTGACATTTTAAAATCAATTAGTCTGTTATATCAGCATCTGGTGTGTGGTAGCTGGTGGTGATCCAAGACTGGTTCATCTTGATGAAAGTCAGTCGATCAACCGAGTCGGTGGACAGGCGCACCCTGTGATCCGTGACAAATCATCCAGCAGCACTGAATGTGCGTTCTGAAAGAACGCTGGATGCAGGACAGGCCAGTAGCTCAATTGCATACTGTGCAAGCTCTGGCCAGTGATCCATCCTCAAGACCCAGTAAGCCAGAGGATTTTCGGTGGGGAAGGTGTCCAAGTCTGACCTTGCCCCTAGGTATTCCTGCACCATGTATATCAGACGCTGGCGATGGTTGCTGGAACCGATCATACTTTGGGGCTGCGGACTAAAGAATTGTCTGAACGCATCGGTCAGACGGCCACCTTCCCCACCGCTCCTTCTTTGACTGCCCGAAGCCTCAGCAACTCGTTGTCCAGGACCAGGAGTTTGTAACCTCCCAGTCTCTGGGAACGCGTTGCACAGACCTTTCTGCAAGGCCTCCCGGAGTTGTCTCATCCTCTGCTCCCTCTGCGACGGCACGATAAGGTCCGCAACCTTACCCTTGTACCGTGGATCAAGGAGAGTGGCCAGCCAGTAATGGTCCCTCTCCTTGATCCGAAGAATACGAGGATCCTTCCGCAGACTTTGCAGGATCAGGGAGGCCATGCAGCGTAGGTTAGCTGAGGCATTCAGTCCGGAGTCCTCTGGGTCACTAAGGATGACATGATCCGCAGCCACCTCCTCCCAGCCACGTACAAGTCCACTGGTTTCTTGGGACTGTAAATCATCCCTAAAAGACTGCTGCTGATGATGCTGAGTGCCAGCCTCCACCTCCATGCTGACACAATCCTCCTCCTCCTCCTCCTCCTCCTCCTCCTCCTCTTCCTGTGCGATGGGTGGGACAGAAGGAACACTGTCTGGGTAAAGGGGGCCTTGAGAGGCAAGGAAGTCCTCCTCTTCCTGCCTCTGTTCTGCCTCAAGTGCTCTGTCCATTATTCCACGCAGCGTGTGCTCCAACAGGTGGACAAGAGGTACAGTGTCACTGATGCATGCACTGTCACTGCTCACCATCCTCGTGGCCTCCTCAAATGGTGCCAGGACAGTGCATGCATCCCTGATCATGCCCCACTGGCGTGGTGAAAAAAACCCAAGCTCCCCTGACCCTGTCCTGGTGCCGTAGTCGCACAGGTACTCATTGATGGCCCTCTGCTGCGTGTGCAGCCGCTGCAGCATGGCCAACGTTGAGTTCCACCTGGTGGGCATGTCACATATAAGGCGGTTCTTGGGCAGGTTCAACTCCTTTTGAAGCTCAGCCAGGCGAGCACTGGCATTATAAAATCTGTGGAAATGCACACAGACTTTCCTGGCCTGCCTCAGGACATCCTGTAAGCCCGGGTACCTGCCCAAGAACCGCTGCACCACCAGGTTAAGGATGTGAGCCATACAGGGCACATGGGTCAGTTGTCCCTGTCGGAGGGCGGAGAGGAGGTTGGTGCCATTGTCGCAAACCACCATTCCTGGCTTAAGCTGGCGTGGCGTCAACCACCTCTCGGCCTGCCCCTGCAGAGCAGACAGGACCTCTGCCCCAGTGTGGCTCCTGTCCCCCAAACACACCAGCGCAAGCACGGCATGGCATCTTTTTGCCTGCGTACTTGCGTAGCCCCTTGAACGCCTACGGAGCACCGCTGGTTCCAAGGACAAACCACAGGAAGATGCCATGGAGGAAGAAGAAGAGGAGGGGTGGAGGAGAGAGGTGTGTCACAACCAGTAGTAGCATTTTGGAGGCGTGGCGGTGGAACAACCTCCAACACTACTGCACCTTGTCCTGCATCCTTCCCAGCTGCCAAAAGAGTGACCCAATGGGCCGTGAAAGAAAGGTAACGTCCCTGTCCATGCCTGCTGGACCATGAGTCAGCGGTAATATGCACCTTACCGCTGACCGCCCTGTCCAGCGAGGCCAAGACATTGCCTTCCACATGCCTGTAGAGAGCCGGAATAGCCTTCCGTGCGAAAAAGTGTCGTTTGGGAACCTGCCACTGAGGAACCGCACATTGCACAAACTCACGGAAGGGGGCCGAGTCTACCAACTGAAAAGGCAGCAGTTGAAGCGCTAGCAATTTAGCCAAGCTAGCATTCAACCGCTGGGCATGTGGATGGCTGGGAGTGAACTTCTTTCGACGGTCCAGCAGCTGGGGCAGGGAAATTTGCCTGCTAGAATCGGACGTTGGTGTACTGCTAGCAGAGTGCCCGCAAGTACTTGCCTGTGACACACCTAATTCTACACCTTCATTCCTCTCAGAGCAGGTTTCAGAGAGGAGTGAAGGTATAGTGGGGTTGGAGATCCCAGCTGATGCGGTGCAAGAAGAGGTCAGCTTTGTTCTTTGGTGTGGGTCTTTAAGGTAGGCTTGCCAACGAGCTGCATGGCAGGTCAACATATGTCTGATCAAGCATGTGGTGCCCAAGCGGCTGATGTTTTGGCCACGCGATATACGCTTGAGACATATGTTGCAAACAGCAGCTGTGCGATCTGATGCACTCACCTCAAAAAAGGCCCACACCAAAGAACTTTTTGCATGACGGGCAGAGGCAGCGCCCTGCACAGGCGGAGCTCTGCGGTGTGATTCCGTCGGTGTGCTGCCCATACGCTGGCCACTCAAGGGCATCCTGCCTCGTTGGAGATGTGCCTCCTCCTCATCCTCCTCCTCCTCCTCTCTCCTATTAGGCACCCACGTGGAGTCAGTGACCTCATCATCCCCTCCCTCCTCATCACTAGAGCCAATCTGGCAATATGCTGCAGCTGCTGGAGCATGACTGCCAGATTGGTGTCCTTCTTGAGCATCCCCTCTCTCTGCTCTCATGCTGCTGCCTTCCTCTAGCTGGGTATCATCATCAGATCCTTCCAAACGCTGGGCATCCTCCTGGAGCATGTACCCAACACTGTGCTCAAACAGTTCGGGGGACTCCTCAGGAGGAGGGCATGGTGGGTCTAGGGAAGGATTGACTAATGAAGATAATGATACCAGAGAAGAGGACGCTTTGGCAGCTGCTTTGCCAGTACCCTGAGCCTGGGTGAGAGAGGATGAGGAGGATGAGGTGGGCTTGGTCATCCACTCTACCAAGTCTTCGGCATGATGTGGCTCAACATGTCCAGCTGCCGAAAACAAGGACAAGCGTGTCCCATGGCCATGTGCTGATGACAATGCACCGCGTACACGACCAGCACTGTTGCCCCCAGACACAGAGCCTGCTTGCCCTCTTTTTTGCCTCCTGACTGTCTGCCTCTTCTTGGTTGCCTTCCAGACATTTTAATGGATGGCCTGCAGGGAGATGGGAAAAACAGCAATAAGGGCTACCTTCAGGTGTATACTGTGCAGGAGGCTTAGCAACAATGACACTGACACTGTCCCCTGCCTATCCTTCTCTGTCCCTAAACACAAGGAATGAAAATATGGTTCAGCAAAATAGTTTTAGAACAGAATAGCACACTGACACTTTCCCTCACTATCCTACTCTGTCCCTCCCTACAAACAAGATTTAGCACAGAATAGCACACTGATAATTTCTACGAGTGTCCTTCTCTGTCCCTAAACTCAAGGATTGAAAATATGGAACAGCAAATTTGGTTTAGAACAGAACAGCACACTGTCAGTTTCACTCACTGTACCTCTCTGTCCCTCAACTCAAGGATTGAAAATATGGAACAGCAAAATTGGTTTAGAACAGAATAGCACACTGTCAGTTTCACTCACTGTACCTCTCTGTCCCTCAACTCAAGGATTGAAAATATGGTTCAGCAAAATAGTTTTAGAACAGAATAGCACACTGACACTTTCCCTCACTGTACCTCTCTGTCCCTCAACTCAAGGATTGAAAATATGGAACAGCAAATTTGGTTTAGAACAGAACAGCACACTGTCAGTTTCACTCACTGTACCTCTCTGTCCCTCAACTCAAGGATTGAAAATATGGTTCAGCAAAATAGTTTTAGAACAGAATAGCACACTGACACTTTCCCTCACTGTACCTCTCTGTCCCTCAACTCAAGGATTGAAAATATGGAACAGCAAATTTGGTTTAGAACAGAACAGCACACTGTCAGTTTCACTCACTGTACCTCTCTGTCCCTCAACTCAAGGATTGAAAATATGGTTCAGCAAAATAGTTTTAGAACAGAACAGCACACTGACACTTTCCCTCACTGTACCTCTCTGTCCCTCAACTCAAGGATTGAAAATATGGAAGAGCAAAATTGGTTTAGAACAGAATAGCACACTGTCAGTTTCACTCACTGTACCTCTCTGTCCCTCAACTCAAGGATTGAAAATATGGAACAGCAAATTTGGTTTAGAACAGAACAGCACACTGTCAGTTTCACTCACTGTACCTCTCTGTCCCTCAACTCAAGGATTGAAAATATGGTTCAGCAAAATAGTTTTAGAACAGAATAGCACACTGACACTTTCCCTCACTGTACCTCTCTGTCCCTCAACTCAAGGATTGAAAATATGGAACAGCAAATTTGGTTTAGAACAGAACAGCACACTGTCAGTTTCACTCACTGTACCTCTCTGTCCCTCAACTCAAGGATTGAAAATATGGTTCAGCAAAATAGTTTTAGAACAGAATAGCACACTGACACTTTCCCTCACTGTACCTCTCTGTCCCTCAACTCAAGGATTGAAAATATGGAACAGCAAATTTGGTTTAGAACAGAACAGCATACTGTCAGTTTCACTCACTGTACCTCTCTGTCCCTCAACTCAAGGATTGAAAATATGGTTCAGCAAAATAGTTTTAGAACAGAATAGCACACTGACACTTTCCCTCACTGTACCTCTCTGTCCCTCAACTCAAGGATTGAAAATATGGAAGAGCAACATTGGTTTAGAACAGAATAGCACACTGTCAGTTTCACTCACTGTACCTCTCTGTCCCTCAACTCAAGGATTGAAAATATGGAACAGCAAATTTGGTTTAGAACAGAACAGCACACTGTCAGTTTCACTCACTGTACCTCTCTGTCCCTCAACTCAAGGATTGAAAATATGGTTCAGCAAAATAGTTTTAGAACAGAATAGCACACTGACACTTTCCCTCACTGTACCTCTCTGTCCCTCAACTCAAGGATTGAAAATATGGAACAGCAAATTTGGTTTAGAACAGAACAGCACACTGTCAGTTTCACTCACTGTACCTCTCTGTCCCTCAACTCAAGGATTGAAAATATGGTTCAGCAAAGTAGTTTTAGAACAGAATAGCACACTGACACTTTCCCTCACTGTACCTCTCTGTCCCTCAACTCAAGGATTGAAAATATGGAAGAGCAAAATTGGTTTAGAACAGAATAGCACACTGTCAGTTTCACTCACTGTACCTCTCTGTCCCTCAACTCAAGGATTGAAAATATGGAACAGCAAAATTGGTTTAGAACAGAATAGCACACTGTCAGTTTCACTCACTGTACCTCTCTGTCCCTCAACTCAAGGATTGAAAATATGGAACAGCAAAATTGGTTTAGAACAGAATAGCACACTGTCAGTTTCACTCACTGTACCTCTCTGTTCCTCAACTCAAGGATTGAAAATATGGTTCAGCAAAATAGTTTTAGAACAGAATAGCACACTGACACTTTCCCTCACTGTACCTCTCTGTCCCTCAACTCAAGGATTGAAAATATGGAACAGCAAATTTGGTTTAGAACAGAACAGCACACTGTCAGTTTCACTCACTGTACCTCTCTGTCCCTCAACTCAAGGATTGAAAATATGGTTCAGCAAAATAGTTTTAGAACAGAATAGCACACTGACACTTTCCCTCACTGTACCTCTCTGTCCCTCAACTCAAGGATTGAAAATATGGTTCAGCAAAATAGTTTTAGAACAGAATACCACACTGACACTTTCCCTCACTGTCCTACTCTGTCCCTCCCTACAAACAAGATTTAGCACAGAATAGCACACTGATAATTTCTACGAGTGTCCTTCTCTGTCCCTAAACTCAAGGATTGAAAATATGGAACAGTAAAATTGGTTTCGAACAGAATAGCACACTGACACTTTCCCTCACTGTACCTCTCTGTCCCTACAAACAAGATTTTGCACAAAATAGCACACTGACACTTTCCCTCACTGTACCTCTCTGTCCCTACAAACAAGATTTAGCACAAAATAGCACACTGACACTTTCCCTCACTGTACCTCTCTGTCCCTAAACTCAAGGATTGAAAATATGGTTCAGCAAGATTGGTTTAGAACAGAATAGCACACTGACACTTTCCCTCACTGTACCTCTCTGTCCCTACAAACAAGGATTAGCACAGAATAGCACACTGTCACTGACACTCTCCCTACCTATCCTTATCTGTCCCTAAACACAAGGAATCCAGGATTATGTAAAGGAAAAATAATGACACTGTCCCTGCCTATGCTTCTCTTTCCCTACTCCGGAACACACTACACAAGGCCGCCGCGCTGGCGGCCTTTTATAGTGTGGGGCGTGTACTAAACCCCCTCAGCAATAATTGGCCACAGGCATCCTGCCTGTGGCCAATCATTGCTCTCCTCGCTGCCGGCGCTGTGATTGGCCAAGCATGCGGGGTCACAGTGCATGCTTGGCCAATCACAGCTCCTGGATGACACTGCGATGGCGTAGTGCATTGTGGGCCGTTCGCGTCACTCGAATTTGGCGCGAACGGCCCAAATCGTTCGATCTTCGTCGAACGATCGAACAGCCGATGTTCGAGTCGAACGTATGTTCGACTCGAACACGAAGCTCATCCCTAATCCATGGTGTGCTGGCAAATATGTAATCAGATCTGTGACCTGTTTCCAGCCCTCAGCAGGCTGTTGCTGCAGCACCCGGTACTACTAAGCTCTTTCCAGGAACCTGTGTGATGGGAAAATTGACAGTTTCCTCCATCTGCCTATCTCCTTCATACACCTCAACACTCTTTCCTGCCCTCCCTCTGCTCTTTTCTACCTCAGCCTAATTCCCTCCTGTCCCTTTCTCTCCCCTTCTCTCACAATTTTTTGGCACTCTGGACAGCCCTCTCCTATAACCTGGCCCACTAGTAAAATTGATCCTACGTTTCTCCTTCACACCCCTGTGTTTCCTACCTGTTTCCCCATCCACAGTAGCAGCTCCCAACTTTTATTCTCACCCACTCATTGGCACACCTCTGTCTCTGTGGACATGGTAACCTAGCCTGGCTTACACTGCTGACACCAATGCTTTTGTTCAGATTAATCCTGGAATGTCTCTGTACCACTAGGAGATACTAAAAAAGTATCATTTGTATCACAGTTACCTCTAGAATGTACACATTGTAGTGTATCCTGATATTATTCATCCTTCTCTAAAATAAAGAATGCATTGAACGTACTTACTATTTAAAGTGTATATAAACTTAGAGTAGAACTATGGCAAAACTTTTTTCAATTTGAGTAAGGAAGGGTTATAACTAACACCCCTGTCAGTTTTTTATTTTTATTTTTGCCATTTATGTCCCATTGGGGAGATTTCTCTTCACTTCCTGTCCATTAGCCAAACAGGAAGTGAGAGGAAATCCCTGCAAATTAGGGGAATCCCTTGGGCCCCTCTCCCACGTCACCAGAACTAGTGCCCGACTGGAAGATTTCCCCTCTATCACTTTTCTGGGGCTAACCCAAAACTTAGGATAATAATGTTATTATACAGGACTTATAGATTTATATAGCGCCAACAGTTTGAGCAACTCCTTACAACATGGGATATCCTTTTATTTTCACTTTCAATGATAATGGTAAACAGGACAAATAGAGAAGATGAAACTCCCCAACTGGGATACAGGCAGCAATAAAAGCTGATAGGGTGTTATAATCTCTGTCTTCTCTATCCAAAGATAAAAACATTATTGCCTTTAGTTATACTTTAAGCACTTAAACCAAATACAGTAGCTCTTCTTATCACTTTGCTGTGTCAATACTTCTTACAGAAAATAAAGGCTGGAGGAAAATCAGTATCACCGAGTAAACTTGTTTGCACAGCTGTGTTATGGTGAATGCAGCAAACAAAATTTTACATACATTTGTTAGACAGATTTGTACGATGGAATTGTCTTTAGAATATGGATTCAAAGAAATGTATGGTTTTGTTTATCTTTTCTCTATATTTTATGTTCAGGAGTAGTACATATTAAAAAATATAAGTCTGGTAAATCTAGAATATTGGAAAGTCTGCCATTTGTAGGGGAGAAACACACTGGGCAGTTGTCATTCTGCTAGTGACCTGTGACCTTGCGGCACAATGCATTGAAGATTCTGAGGGAGCTCCTCATCACTTCCCCACATGGCCTACATACCGTCACTTCCTACTGGCTACCCTCCATAATTATACCGAGTATTTTGGGTGTTACTTTCTCTTACTTCCACCTCAAGTCACTGCTCCGTTTGTATTTCTTACACCCCTTTGGTCTCTTTTATACACCTTTGAGCTGTTGGATGTCAATGACTTTTTCATCAAAATCAATAATGCAACCATCAATCCCTCCCACCATGCCAGGGTACTAGGGGTAATCCTAGACTCTGACCTGTCCTTTCTGCCCCAAATCCAGTCATAGTTAAAAGCTTGTAGATTTCACCTCTGTAACATCTCTACAATTCACCCCTTTTTATCTAATGAGATCACCAAGCTACTTACTTACTCCCTCGTTATCTCTCGCCTTGACTATTGCAACTCCCTTCTTATAGGTCTACCTCTCTATAGGCTATCCCCTCTTCAGTATATCATGAATGCTGCTGCCAGACTCATCTACCTTACCAACCGCTCAGTGTCTGCCACCCCTCTCTGCCAATCCCTACACTGGCTTTCGATCCCCCAGCGGATTATATTCAAAATACTTACAACAACATACAAAGCCATTCACAACTCTGCCCTGAGTTACATCACCAAACTTGTCTCCAAATATCAGCCATACTGTCCTTTTCGCTCCTCTTAAGACCTCAAGCTCCCTTATCTGCTCCTCCCATGCTCATCTCCAGGACTTCTCTAGAGCCTCTCCCATCCTCTGGAGCTCTCTACCTCGATCTGTCCGGCTATCTCCTACTCTGGCTGCCTTTAGGCGAACCCTGAAAACTCTTCTCTTCAGGGAAGCCTATCACGCCTCCAACTAATCCTTTATCACTTCCATCTGCTTATTTCCCACAGTTACAAACTTTTGTACCACCTGCTCCACCCTATTAGATTGTCAGCTTTTCTGAGCAGGGCCCTCTTAACCCTCTTGTATTTTTTATTGTATTGTAACTGTTTTGTCTCCCTTTTAAATTGTAAAGCGCTGCGTAAACTGTTGGCGCTATATAAATCCTGTATAATAATAAAGTATTATCAGGAGATTTCATTAACATACATTCTCCATCTGGAGTATTATTGGACAGATATCACATATGCACCAAATTTCACTTTTGTTGTTCATCTTAGACTGCAATATTTTTTTTCCCCTTTATGATATTATTAGAATATGGGGTTGATGTACTAAAACTGGAGAGTGCAAAATCTGGTGCAGCTCTGCATAGAAAACAAGCAGCTTCCAGCTGTAAGGCCTCGTACACACGACCGATTTTCTCGTCGTAAACAGTCAAGAAAAGTGCCGCGAGAGTTTTTTTGTCTAGAAAAACGTTCGTGTGTATGGTTTTACGACGAGAAACTTGACGAGAATCTCGACGAGAAAATAGAGAACCTGCTCTCTATTTTCTCGTCAGGAGTCCAGATTTCCTCGTCGTGTTTCTCGTCGGCCTGTTTTGTGACGAGAAAATGGTTCGTGTGTATGCTTTTACGACTCTTCCAAAAGTGCGCATGCTCACAAGCAACTATGAGACGGGAGCGCATCTTCTGGTAAAACAAGCCTTCATAATGGAGAGAGCACATTCGTCACGCTCATAAATATTTCATCGTTTAAATGTTCTGCATTGAATTCTTCGTTAGAATGTTACATTAATCAAAACGAGAGACCTTCTTTTGCTGCTGATATTCACACAGAGTTATGCCTTATTTTTAACCTTTTTCATGCTGCTCTTTATAAGATTTATGTGTATTATATCGTGCAAGTTTTTAGGAATAATTTAAATGGTTAGATTTTTCAAAATGATGTTAATTATAATTTCTCAATGTTTTGATAGCGATCTCCCATTTAATTTTCTAATCTATATTTTTAAAATGTCACACCATGTTTTTGAGCTAATCAGATTTAGTTATTCTTTTGGGGGGGTGATATCTGTGCCTTTTATTGTCAGTCAAATGTATCTGCTTACTCCAAAGCTTGTTTTTTTTTATTTAAAAATACACATAGTCAAGTATGAACTTAAACAAAAAACACATTTATTCATGTTTATAAATTAAATAAAGAGAAGGCAGCGCTGGAGAAGCTGCTGCCATTTGTGCATCCCAGGGACCCCAGAGCACACAGCAACCCTGTGTGGACACTAAAATTGGGAGCTTGAGAAGGCCCACATTTCAGAACACAATCTGATGCTGGCCTCCCAGAGGTCAGGAACAGCAGCAGGTGAGATATATGTCCCAAGTGTGTGGTACTACAACAGGCTGCCTTCTGTCCGACCAGTGCGACCACAATGAAGCAAGGCCATCACTTCCTCTTCTTCCTGGCAACCTTCCCTGCAGCCTTTACTGAAGCCTTCCTTCTTCGTTTAGCTGGAGGCTGGCCCACTGGAGGGGTACTCCTGTCAGGAGGAGGAGGTGGAGGTGTAGCAGAAGGGGGTGGGACAGAAGAAGAAGGTGGAGGTGTAGCAGAAGGGGGTGGGGCAGAAGGTGGAGGTGTAGCAGAAGGGGGTGGGGCAGAAGAAGAAGGTGGAGGTGTAGCAGAAGGGGGTGGGGCAGAAGGTGGAGGGGTAGCAGAAGGGGGTGGGGCAGAAGGTGGAGGGGTAGCAGAAGGGGGTGGGGCAGAAGAGGAAGGTGGAGGTGGAGGTTGAGGTTGGGTCAGTTGGGCCACCTCACATATGGCGGTATTGGGGGTAATTTGCTCCATCACCCCCTTGTTGAGCAAGGTGATGAGCAGGGGTTCGCATAGGAGGCGTTGCTCCATGCTCATCACCTTGAACTTAGCCTCCACTAGGCCGGCAATGGCCTCTTCAGGGGATGTGGGCTCCTTGAGGGTGGCATGGGCCTCTTTAATAAGGGCCATTGCTGCCTCACTGGTGGTCCTGTCCCTCCTGCCTCTTTTGTGAAGCCTGATGGGAGGCACCTGGGATCTGGTCCTTCTCCTTTGCCCTGCCACCTCCTGTCTGCCACTGGGCCCTGCCACCTCCTGGCTGCCACTGGGCCCTGCCACCTCCTGTCTGCCACTGGGCCCTGCCACCTCCTGGCTGCCACTGGGCCCTGCCACCTCCTGGCTGCCACTGGGCCCTGCCACCTCCTGGCTGCCACTGGGCCCTGCCACCTCCTGGCTGCCACTGGGCCCTTCCTCCTCCTGCCTGACAGTTTCCAGACCCTCCTCCTGGCTGATTTCATCCTGTGTATGAAAACGAAACATAGTTTAATATGTTGGTTTAATCTTTGCATCAAACTTTGTAATCCTGATGGAAGCAATTAGAATGTAAATGCATAAATCCTTGCTTTAAATTTACCACTACATCAGCTTGACTATTTACCACACAATTAAGTGCAGAATAATGTCTACAGATCATGATTTCACTTGTTGAATACAAAATAATGTATGTTTCTCATCCTGACCCTGACATATTTGGGAAACATTAATTTTATCCCACTACATTTTCAGTTAATACTATACCTGGCTCCAGATGGCCAAATCAGGATCATCCAGGATGGCTGCCTCCTCTTGCTCCAGAGAAGGCTCAGGTTGGCTGCAGGGAAGTCTGGGGGGAAGAGTGGAGAGTGATGGCCTTGGCTCAATGTGGTCATCCAGGAAGGACATCCTGCTGTAGTACCACAAAACCGGGACATAAACATCATCTGCTGCTGCTCCTGACCTCTGAGAAGCCAGCACCTTAGAGCGTTCAGTCCTGTAGGTACCTCTCAAGCTCCCAATTTTAGTGTCCACTTGTTTTGCTGTGGCTGTGGGCACCTTGGTATGCACAAATGGGAGCAGCTTCTCCAGCGCTGCTTTTCTCACCCCTTTTTTTTTATGGATGGGGTTTTTGGTCTCCCACAGAGCCGGCAGCTCCCTTACCCGGTCAATAAATTCCGCCAGGAACTCTTTGTCGCTAATAAATACATTCATATTGTATCTGCAAGTAAAATAAATTATATTTAAATAATGTGAGGCAAACAGTCTAACCTCCTTCACATCCTAGTCACCATATATATCCTCCAACAATCTCAAGACAGTATAGGCCAACAATTTTAACAAGTCTCACAAAATCACATACCTTCGTTCGCACGTCCGTCACTTGAACTCCTCTCTCCGCACACCGAACGTACTATAGTCACATGTGTGTTTGCTATATACACACCACGCATGCGTCCAAATTCGAACACGTCGCTCCGCACACGTCGCCCGCCCATGACGTTCTAACTAACATCTTTTCCCCGCCCCTTCTCTTTCGGCGCGCAGACAGATATGGCGGAGTTACAGCAGGTGTCTGATAATTCCGCAACTAGCGAGGAGACAAGCCCGGAGACCGAGGACACGTCACGATCAAGGAGGAGATTCAAGGCATCGAATATGTCTTTGGCGGAGATGGCGGAGATGGTGGACATCTTGGTCAAGGCTGATTATGATGCCAAGCATGGGCCGTATAGCAAACCAAATAGAAGGAAGGCCAAAATCCTCACTAAAGTTGTGAAGAGTCTGAGGGCGAAGTTCGGGGTGAAACGCTCAAATGAGCAGCTCAGAAAGAGGTGGTCAGACCTCAAACTGAGGGAGCCAGACCAGTTGAGGAGCATAAAGAGGATGCTCGCTAAAAGTAAGTAAAATGACGACCTTTCTGCTATTAATCTTTTTAGAAACTGACTTTTTTTTTTTTTAAAGCATATTGGACTCCCTTCCAAAATGTATTATTTTGAACTAGGTTGGGCACAGTAATCGTTCGTTACGTTACCGACACTTCGTTCGGCCACTATCCGTGGTTTTGGCTTATTTAAGACCCCCAAAAGTAATTAGACATCTGCCATTTTTGATCAAGTATTGTGGATAATTTTTAAGTCTAGATGATGTGTTTGTAAGGAGAATGAAATGCAAACTTTAATCAGTGTAAAGGAGAGGACACTCAGCAGCTGCTTCCACATCTGTACTTTGGAGCACTATAGTGTGGGCCACCAGACCCGCCTTTTTTGGGTGTCCCACACAGGTGCATCAGAGTTTATTTGTGGTGCCTCCATGTCCAAAAAATTACATCCAAATGTGAATAATAAACATATTTGGGGTCATAAAGAATGCATTTTTCTTTAAATTCCGCACAAACACACACTTGTACCCCACTTCCAAACAATTTAGCCTGTTTTAAGTTTAAAAATGAGATTTTTACAGTGTGATAAATAGACCTTTGGTTTTATTCTCATAGGGGAGAGAAGACTGGGAGGAGGATACTCCAGGGAGCACATGCACCCCACAACTTCCAAGCAACCCCAAACTCCCAAAGATCCACAACCGAAAGATGTGCAGGAAGTTGAGGTGGAGGAAGGAGAAGTGCAGGAAGGAGAGGTGGATGACGTTGTGGATCTGGTCACCACAACAGGTCAGTATCTGACACCACAGCTTAAGGTAAGCGAGGTAGGCCTGCAGAGTTTTATTCATTTTTTTTTATGGTTTTTAGGGGATGGAAATGTTGTGAAGGATAGCACACCGTTCTCTGCTGACAGTGCCCTCCGCCTCATCCAGCAAGTGATGGAATGTAGCACGGAACTGGACCTAATTAAACAAAGAATCCATGTGATGGAACAAACATTTAAAGACATTCTCGATGTTTTGGGGAGAATTCAATAAGCCATCCAAACACATTTGTTTTTACATGTTTGTTTTTATATTTTTACTAATTTTTTGAGTAACAAAGCAGCCAAAAATTGAATATGCACACAGTGTGTGAACATGTGCTATCTGCCATCAGGGGATATCCATGTACGTCTTTTGTGGGTGCAACCCCTTCCTCGTATCAAAAGTCGGTGAACTGAGGAAGGGGATGCACCCCCAAAACACATCCATTGATCACCCCTGATGGCAGATAGCACATGTTGACAATAGGGATCAGGATTGTAAACTTCCTATTTGCAAAAAAGTAAAAATGTGTGCATATTGAATTTTTGGCTGGGCAAGGGGTGGCAGGACCCCATATTAGGACGGGCACATAGAGACATAGTTTGTGTAACTGAATGTCTCAGATTGCTCAGAGGTATCCAATGTTGTCATTTTAGAAATGCAAGTGGTATTTTTGTATTTTCATAAGCCAAAATTTGACGGGTTGTGGTCAGGCCAACCCCAAAGTAAAACAAAAAAAAATGTGCAGAGAGTAAAATATTTGACCACAAACAACGTGTAGCTTCTTTTTATAATACACTCTAAGCTTATTTGGTTCTTTTGTAAGGTAACATAGTGAAATTGGTTGTTATTTACTAAAGTAAAATACACTTGCCACTACAAATGCACAAAGACAAACTAGGAGACAGGAAAGAACAAATAATTAAAGGTTTAAACAAGATTTTTATTGGGATACTTAGACATAGGCTGGCATAGGAATTGCCCCCCTACCCGTGAAATACTCCATGTATTTGTCCCGAACCACACGGGCATTTTGGGGGGGCAAGCCAAGACGGGCAGATTCCAGGCCCGGAAGGGGATTTGCAGGGGAAAGTCCAGCCTCTGGCAAAACTGAGGCCATATATGAATTCGCTTTGCGGCAAAGAAAATTGTGTAGCACACAGCAGCATAACACTACATAGTTTATTTTGTAGTCCGCCAAGTGGATGGAAGTCATAAAAAGGCGGAACCGGCTGGCCATTATGCCGAAGGCATTTTCAACGACTCTTCGGGCCCTGGCCAGCCGGTAATTGAACACACTCTTCTCTGGGGTCAGGGTCCTCTGTGGAAATGGCCTCATAAGATGCCGTCCGAGTCCGAAGGCTTCATCAGCCAAGAAAACAAAGGGGAGTCCTTCAATATTCCCTGCATCCGGTGGCAATGCAAGGTCGTCACTCTGGAGACGGAGGGCAAACTCCGTCTGGATGAAGGATCCCCCATCGGACATCCGGCCATTCTTCCCTACATCAACATAGAGGAATTCATACCGTGCTGACACCACCGCCATCAGCCCAATGCTATGAAACCCCTTGTAGTTGTAGTAGTAGGATCCAGAACGGGGTGGCGGCACGATGCGGACGTGCTTCCCGTCTATGGCACCACCGCAGTTGGGGAAGTCCCACCGCGTGGCAAACTCTGATGCCACAGTCTGCCATTCCTGTGGCGTTGAAGGAAGCTGTGGAGTGAAACAAGATGAAATAATATTAGAAAAACAAAGGCATACATTACAAGCAAATTCAAGACCAAAAAATTAGAGACCAACATCAATCTAATTATACGTTTATTAAGGTGTGTAAAAAAAGTATAATGGAAGGCTCATTTATCATATTCATCACCCCCTCTGATGGGCCATTACTAAATTATTTTGGGGGGGGGAGATGTGTTTGGCCACAGGATAGCATTGCAGTGGCGGTGCGTCCAGAGTGGGCGCTGGAGCACTGTCCCCTCTCTCCTGTGCCCATCACTCAGAACAATACATAGGTTCATGCGTTGCATGAACCTATGTATTGTCTATGCCGCACACTATTCAGGTGGATGGCCTCTTGTAAAGCGACCGACATATGATTAATTGCGTCATTTAGGGGGTTAAAATTGCAGAGCAGAAACAGGTATTAAAAAAGTCTTGCAAATTACAACCTGAGGGATGTAATTGGCTTCCTCAAAGAAAAATCGGGGACGCAAGGAGGGGGCATTCCTTGTGTAAACACTGACAGGCAGCTCTGGCAATCATGTTCACCAAGTCTGTTTAATGGTAACATGATTGGCTGATGCAACATGAAGGGAAGGAGAAGACATCAAGGACAGAAGAAGGATGGCGCTGACCACAAGAAGGTAAGTGCAGGGCTGGGGGGAAACTGGCTGCAATAGAGGGGACTAAATGGCTGCATTGGAGGGGACAACTGGGGGCGTTTATTAGGCAACAGAGCAAAAAAGGAGGAAGTTTATTTCCGAAATTGGGGTTGTAACCCCCCAACATTTGGAGCAACAGGCGCCCCTGCTGGAAAAGTTAGTGAGGGGAAATATTTAGGGAGGATAAAAAAGGGGCATTTAAAAACTTCCAGCATGCATGGGGACAAAGGGGACATTCTCAGCATATTACAATCATGGTAATTAGGAAAGGATGAAAGAAATACAATACATTAGCATACATGTAATACATAAAATGTGATGTGAAGGGAGAAAACTTACCCTAATATAGTCCTCCTGCAGGACTTGTATAATAGCAGAACAGGTGTCTGGGATTATGAGGCCCAGAGCCTGGGGGGAGATGCCTGTGGTGAACTTCAAGTCCTGAAGACTTCTCCCTGTCGCCAGGTAACGCAACGTGGCGATGAGCCTCTGCTCAGCACTGATGGCTTCCCGCATAACGGTGTCCTTCCTGGTAATATAGGGGGACACCAAAGCCAACAGTTCCTGAAAAACGGGGTCAGACATCCTCAGAAAATTCCTGTAGTCCTCAGGATTATTCTCGACGATCTCCCGCAGCAGAGGCATGTGGCAGAATTGGTCCCGCTGGAGCAACCAATTCTTGGTCCATGAACTCCTCCTCACACCATTCATGGACTGGTCTTGGTCCAAAACAAGCAGACCAACACCAAGCGCACGCACAGCACGAACTCGACGACGAGAACGTCCAGGCGACATGGCTAGGAAACGGTCGTCTAATCAGAACGTACAGAACAGAACGCACTTTAGAACAGCAAGGCCTATGAATAACGAACTGAAATTCAGAAACGAACAGGCAAGAACGCACTGTAAAACAGATACGACCTGCCTAGACGCCCTGAAAGTCAAGATACGAACCCACAAGCACAAACTGAACGGCAGAAAACGATCTGAAAAGTACGAAGAAGCGCGAATCGTCTCTTCCCAAACTTTTACTTCACACGCGGTAACACGAGATCAGCAAAAGCAGCCCAAGGGGTGGCGCCAAGAAAAAAGATCTTCCCCTTTATAGTGCCGTCGTACGTGCTGGACGTGAGCGCAGAGAACCACAAGGAAATTGGGAAATGACAGTGTGTACGCATAGAAAGCTTGACGAGAAAATCGACAAGCTTAACAAGAATCTCGTCGAAAAAAACGACGTGTTTTTTACGACGAGAAAATCGGTCGTGTGTACGAGGCCTAAATCTCTCCCTAAATGAATAAGGCCATACACATTATGGCTTATGGGTTATGGGTTTCTGTTGTTCTCTATTTATTAAATGTTTTTATCTGAGTGTTAATTTTGAGGATTTTTAATCTTTTATATTGTGCTTTTATTTATCTTTGTATGAACAAATATCCAAGAAAAATTAGAACAGGATCTCCAAGTTTTGCACTAAAGTATCTTACTTCTAATGTACATCTTCATACAAAAAATAGCAAGACTGCGCAGTTTCCATATCATTGCTCTTCATTAAGCTGCAGTTTGTATGAGTAAATATGTTTGTTTTCTATGGGCACATATGTGTAAAAGATCAAATTTCTTCATGTTATTTACTGTAGCTTTGCTTTATGACATCTTGGCACCTCTTTTTCTGTGTTCACATATATGACCTGGTAATAATTAAGAGTATAAGCTTAAGGTGTGTATGAGCATTGATTTTGTAAGTGGTCCTTTATACTAATAAGCTACTTAAAGTGGATGTAAACCCGATTCATGAAATTTGAGCTGGGCACATCTATCTGTAGTGTTGTCCTATCTCTCTCCAAAGCATACTTTCTCCTGCTTTGTAGCCCTGTTATCATCCTGATAACTTCTGAGAAGTTCTCAGACACAGGAGATGAAAGCAGCCTGAAATTTGTGTTGTGGGAGGTTGCTATAAATAGATTAGCAGACAGCTTGCCTTCTCACAGCAGAGCTCTGCACATTACTTCCTTCCTTTGCCAATGGGGGGGAGGGGGTGTGTCTTTCCTCCAATCAGCTGTCTTGGCTGTATGCCCAGACTGGTGAACAGGAAGAGAAAAATCTGTAACAAGATGTGAACTTTCTAAAGAATATATAAAGCTGAAGACAGCAGATATGCATGTAAAACGTATGTAGGGAGATTTGTTTAATCTCTGTGTATCATCAGAGGCTGTTCACTTCACTGGTTATAGGAGAGGGTTTACATCGACTTTGAGTATGTTTTGTATGACACATTAGTAAGAGTGCCCAATACTCATTACCATGTTACATAAATTGAATACTGCAAAACCACTATATTGTTTCCTATAGGATTATTAGTGCACAGTTACTATATTTTTCATCACACTACAAAACAGCTATAAAGTCGAATATAACATTGTCAACCGGGGTATGTTTACTCATCCATCTTGTAATTTCTATCAAGTCAACCCATAAACATTTTTTTTAACTACATGGGATATCTAGTGTACTGCATTTGCTGTTTATCAGCGTTAGTACAGCTAAGAATAATGAATACACCGCTTGTAGGTTTCCCCGTAAAGAATTTCTTTCACAGGCTAAGGTAATAGATGGTTTGATAGTTGTCTAATAGCATTACCTCTCCAACCAGATCAGACTTTATTGTGTAAAGTAGAAGATGAAACCAATAATGAGCCAGCAATTGACAGATGCATGACATGAAGACACAAGGTCAGGCTACAATTACCTTTTCTTACTGAAGCTGAGAATTGAGATGAAACAAAAATATCCTTGGAAATTTCCAGCTCAAGCATGACCCATTGTTACCCCTTTCAGTTAAAAATAGGCCTATAAAACATATATTTTATTTGTAGGGACTTTTCTCTCAGCAATTTCACAAGCTAATGCTTGGTTTGTACCATTTGTACCAGGAAATTTAGTTTTCCTTTTCTAGAATTCCTGTAAAGATATACATATATAATTATAAGTCCATGAACCTTTACAACACAATTGGGGAGATTTACTAAAGCTGGTGCACTCAGAATACTGTGCAGCTGTACATGGTATCCAATCAGCTTCTAATTTCAGCTTGAGCAAATAAGCTTTGGCAATAAAACCTGGAAGCTGATTGGTTTCTATGCAGAGTTGCACTAGATTTTGCGCTCTTCAGCTTTGGTAAATCAACCCCACTATAGTTCAAGAATTAAGATATAATAATCTATAAGCGTGAAAACTATAATTTACCACCAACAGGGCCACAGGAAGATGAGAGGGGCATGAGAATTAGCAATTTGTAAATCTCTAATTTGAAGAAAAAAATAACCATATACCTTAGAGGAACAATTCAAAAATGAAAGTAGTATAAAACACAAAATCAAAAGTGATATATATGATGCAGAGTCCACTCTGTTACTTCTTTTAGCTGTTGATCCTTCCAGTAAAGTTGGCCATAGACGGATAGAAATTCACTCGGTTTAGCAGGAACTGGTGAATTCCAATTGGTGTGAGGCCATCCCTGTTTGACAGAAGTTGATCAATTGATCGACTTCTGTCAAAAGAATAAGCTGATAAACTTTTCGACTGCAGCCGCTGATCAGTTTATTCTGACAGCAGAGATTGCAGATTTGTCAGAATACAATGTCCTGGCAGTTGGGATTCATCCATGTACCTCATTTGTGTAGATGGAGCCAATGCATACAAGCACATTATGACTTTAACTGCCCGGTGCTCTTTTTTTTTATGTCGTTTACTACCACTTTAAAGTAGGGCTGTTGCTGATTAAAATTTTCGTGTTCGATTAATCGATTTTTTTTTAATCGATTAATCGACTAATTTTGATTAATTATAACGCACATAGATATCCAACTACTTTTAGCTGATCTCCTTGCAGGTGGATTCTTAGTGCAGCTACCAACCACTGGAAAAATCGATAGCAGGATACAAAAAACACACCAAGGCAGCGCTCGATGGGAATAGCATTAAAACTTTTATAGTCTTCAAGTAGGTAACAAAATAAATATTGCACTGGAGATAAAATCTATGGTAGCAAAAGCAGTCATAAAAACATGTATCTAAGTATGATACTGGTATAAAAATGTGTACAATGATACCACTGCTGAATCCAGATGAGAAGGGGCTAACATCAGTCCGTCGGCATGTAGATGTCCTGTGAAGGGAACTATCACAACTCCCAGTGGATGGCTGTAGAATCCCAGGTTGATAGAGGAAAATGTAACAGCCCTTGCGTGTGGCAGATAGTAAGGTCCTGCCGGCATGCAGATATGAAGGCACAGCAAAGGAGCCATTCAGATGGACACGGCAAGCCCAAAGAATTTTGATCGATCAAAATAATTTTGATCGATCAAAGCAATTAATCGATTAATCGAGGAATTCATAGTTAATTTCCACAGCCCTACTTTAAAGTGATATTAAAGTGTCACTAAACCCACAACAGTAAAATCAGTCTGTATATGCAGTAAAGCATGTTTGTTATACTCACTGTGGAACCTAATACCCTGTACACATGATCAGAATTTCCTATGGGATAAAATCTGATGGAATTTTCCATAGGAATTCCGTTCAAGCTGACTTGCATACATACCGTCAGACCAAATTCCGACCGTCCAAAACGTGGTGACGTAAAACACTACGACGAGCCGAGAAAAATGAAGTTCAATGCTTCCGAGCTTGATTCTGAGCATGCGTGTTTTTTTCTCTGTCGGAGTTCCACACAGACGATCGGAATTTACAATAGGATTTTTTTCCATAGGAAAAAAATAAAACATGTTCTATTTCTAAACTCCTATGGAAAAAAGTCTGATGAGGCCCACACATGGTTGGAATATCCGATGAAAAAATTCCGTCAGACTTTTTTCATAGGAAATTCTGATCGTGTGTACAAGGCATAAGGGGGTCAATCCTCTGCATTGTGTAAAAAGTCTGTTTGATCCTATCTTCTCTGATCCTCCCCTTCTTCCACTGACTCCAGACCTTTTCCTGATAGAACAGAGCCTTAGGGGGCAAGCTGCACATGCTCAGTTTGGTGTGTATTGCTGGAGACTTTTTTTCTTGGAAGAGTGATGTGATCGGCACAGGGCCAATCAGCACTTTTCAGACAGAAGGTCAGGGAGAAATGAAAACTCCTCCTACAAGCTTTAACTATACATTGATACAAGTCACAAGACTGCTACAGTTGTGTAAAAAAAGTAATTGCCCCCTAAACCTAATAACTGGTTTTGCCATCCTTGGCGACAACAACTGCAATCAAGCGTTTGCGATAACTGGCAATGGGTCTTTTACATTGCTGTGGAGCAATTTTGGCCCACTCTTCTTTGCAGAATTGTTTTAATTCAGCCACAGTGGAGGGTTTTCCAACATGAACGGCCTGTGTAAGGTCATGATACAGCATGTTAATCTGGGCTTTGACTAGGCCACTCCAAAACCTAAATTTTGCTTTGTTTGAACCATGTGGAGGTGGACTTGCTGTTTTGGATCATTGCCCTGCTGCATAACCCAAGTGCACTTGAGGTCAAGAACTAATGGCCGGACATTCTCCTTTAGGATTTTCTGGTAGAGCTCAGAATTCATGGTTCCATCAATTATGGTTAGTCGTTCAGGTCCTGAAGCTGCAAAGCAGCCCCAGACCATCACGCTACCACCACCATGTCTGACTGTTGGTATGATGTTCTTGTTATGAAATGCTGTATTCGTTTTATGCCAGATGTAACGGGACGCACACCTTCAATAAAGTTACATTTTTGTCTCATCAGTCCACAGAATAATTGCCTAAAAGTCTTGAGGATAATCAAGATGTTTTTTGGTAAATGTGAGATGAGCCTTTGTGTTCTTTTTGGTCAGCAGTGGCTTTGGCCTTGGAACTCTGCCATGGATGCCATTTTTGCCCAGTCTCTTTCTTATTGTTGAATCATGAACACTGATCTTACCTGAGGCAAGTGAGGCCTGCAGTTCTTTAGATGTTGTTCTGGGTTCTTTTATGACCTCCTGGATGAGTCGTTGTCATGCTCTTGGAGTAAATTTTGTAGGCCACCCACTCCTGGGAAGGTTCACCACTGTTCCAAGTTATCTCCAAGTTATCTCCATTTGTGAATAATGGCTCTCCCCATGGTTCACTGGAGTTCCAAGGCCTTAGAAATGGCTTTGAAGCCCTTCCTAGACCGATATATGTACATTACTTTATTTCTAATCTGTTCTTGAATTGTTTTAGATTGTGGCATAATGTGTGGCTTTTTGTGATCTGTTAGCATGCTTCACTTTGTCAGACAGCTTCTATTTATGTGATTTCTTGATTCAACAGGTCTGGCAGTAATCAGGCCTGGGTGGGGCAAGTGAAATTTAACTCATCTTTCCAAACAATTGTGGTTAATCTCATTTCATTCAGGATTCAGCATGGGAGGGGGCAATTACTTTTTCACATAGGGCCAGGCAGGTTTTAACAGTTTTTTTCTCTTAATAAATTAAATAATAATTTGGAAACTGCATCTTGTATTTACTCGGGTTATCTTTGTGTAATATTAAAATTTGTTTGATGATCTGAATCATTTAAGTGTGAGAAATATGCAAAAAAAAAAAATCAGGAAGGGGGCAAATACTTTTTCACAACTGTATATACTGCTGATGAGAAACTGTATTTAGCATTTTAGTTTTACTAAAACTATTGCATTTCCGTGTTCTGTGTACTGTGGGAGACCAGATATAGTGAATGCAGGCACCTTGTTTTAGTAACACTTTAGGCCACACTGATACGACAAACGCTCCGACATTGGGAGCTCATGTCGCATGACGTGTGAAAATCAATGTTTCCCTATGGGATCCGTCTTAACTGGTCTGACCAGAGGCGTAGCTTGAAGCTTGTGGGCCCCGATGCAAAAGTTGACCTGGGCCCCCCTCCCCCCCCACTACCACCTGCCGCCTCCACCAAGCGCCAAGATACTCCAAGTGGCTAAACAGTTATTTCAGATTTTTATATACATATTGAGAGGGTAATTGAAAAGAATTGGAGAGGTATGTCAAAATGTGGACAGTTTCTCCAAAATCTTTTGAATACCATAGAGCAGGGGTAGACAATCTTTGAGAGGTGCAGATCTACCTGCACATGAAAGAGATCAAAGATTACCGTGGTTCAGCGCCTTTTTTTACTAAACAGTAAGGAAAACTTTAAAAAATGCCACTGTAAAATTTTGTGTCAGTCAGTAGAGCAGTGGATGGTGTCAGTCAGTAGAGCAGTGGATGGTGTCAGTCAGTCGAGCAGTGGATGGTGTCAGTCAGTTGAGCAGTGGAAAGTGACAGTAGAGCAGTGGATGGTGGCAGTCAGTAGAGCAGTGAATGGTGTCAGTCAGTAGAGCAGTGGATAGTGTCAGTAGGGCAGTGGATGGTGTCAGTCAGTCTGTTATGTACAGAACGTACCTGGTCGTAGAGCCTGACTTTGTAGGAGGAGACCTCTCTTACAGCCCTGGCTCAGGAGCCACTGGAGTGGGAACAGTGAACTCGAGAGCGCAGTGAGGTATGAGTGCCTGGGGTAAGTGTAGTGGTAGGCACCGTGGCAAGGTGGTGGTGATCCTCCAGGGATGGCTGGATCTGTAGGCAGCAGAGCAGGTGGATGCAGGTCAGCGACCCGGGAGCTGGCGGATACTGGAACAGCGGAAGCTGGAGCAAGGTGAGATAAGCTTGGTTAGGTGCACACAACAGCAGACAGCAGGAGGGTCAGACAAGCCGGGTCAGAGTAGGTAGTCAGATGTATGGATCAGCAGGCTTAGAAGTAGTCAGGAACACAGGCAAGGTTTGGCAGCAGGTAGGCAGGTGAGAGACAGAGCAGGGTCAAGGCGAGCCGAGGTCAGGGTTGGAGATATATCGGGTGGTCGAGCAAGCCGTGTTGGTACTGGTAACAGGTAGCAGGTATGCAGGTATTCAGGTTTAGAAAGCTGCAGATCAGACAGCAATGCACTGTTGTAACTGCTGGCCTTTTAAAGGCCTAATGGCGCCATATCGTTTAGCGCGCGCGCACACGGCGCGCACGCATGCGCGCAATTAGCGCATGCGCGTGCGCGCACCCGGCGCGCGCCGACACACAGGTACCGAGGGAAGCAAGAATTGTCTTTGATTTCTGGCAGGTCCCTGACACAGTCGAGCAGTGGATGGTGTCAATCAGTCGAGCAGTGGAAAGTGGCAGTAGAGCAGTGGATGGTGGCAGTAGGGCAGTGGAAGGTGGCAGTCAGTAGAGCAGTGAATGGTGTCAGTCAGTAGAGCAGTGGATAGTGGCAGTAGGGCAGTGGATAGTGTCAGTCAGTTCTATCATAGGCTGCAAGAGAGGTACAGAGCATGCTGACACTTGTAGTTCTATCACAGGCTGCAAGAGAGGTGCAGAGCAAGCTGGGACTTGTAGTTCTATCATAGGCCGCAAGAGAGGTGCAGAGCAAGCTGACACTTGTAGTTCTATCACAGGCTGCAAGAGAGGTACAGAGCATGCTGACACTTGTAGTTCTATCACAGGCTGCAAGAGAGGTGCAGAGCATGCTGACACTTGTAGTTCTATCACAAGCTGCAAGAGAGGTGCAGAGCATGCTGACACTTGTAGTTCTATCATAGGCTGCAAGAGAGGTGCAGAGCATGCTGACACTTGTAGTTATATCACAGGCTGCAAGAGAGGTGCAGAGCATGCTGACACTTGTAGTTCTATCATAGGCTGCAAGAGAGGTGCAGAGCATGCTGACACTTGTAGTTATATCACAAGCTGCAAAAGAGGTGCAGAGCATGCTGACACTTGTAGTTCTATCATAGGCTGCAAGAGAGGTGCAGAGCATGCTGACACTTGTAGTTATATCACAGGCTGCAAGAGAGGTGCAGAGCAAGCTGGGACTTGTAGTTCTATCATAGGCTGCAAGAGAGGTGCAGAGCAAGCTGGGACTTGTAGTTCTATCACAGGCTGCAAGAGAGGTGCAGAGCAAGCTGACACTTGTAGTTCTATAACAGGCTGAAAGATTGGTGCAGAGCAAGCTGGGACTTGTAGTTCTATCATAGGCTGCAAGAGAGGCTAGTGCAAGAAGGGGGGGGTTGGAAATGTGCTGGGGGGAGAGGGAGGCTAGTGCTGGAAGGGAGGAGGTTGGAAATGTGCTGGGGAGAGGGGGGCTAGTGCTGGAATGGAGGGGGTTGGAAATGTGCTGGGGGAGAGGAGGGCTAGTGCTGGAAGGGGCTGTCAGGTTTCAAATTAATCCCACACTGACTTCTGGCAATCACTCCACCAAGTGTACATTGTTTTACCTTCCCAATCCCAGCCACTCTCACCCCTTCTCCCTGTCTATCTACAAAGCATAGAAACGTTTGTACAGACCTGAAATCAGCGTGTGTTCCTCCTCCCCCTCCTCTTGTGTATACAGAGCTGAAGGAGAAGGAGGAGGGGGAGGAGACAGCTTCGTTCTGCTGTGTGTGTGAGACAGGCTGCAGGAACGAGAGACATGCATCTGCATCTGAAGCGTTTAAGGTGATGTGAAGGCGGGCCAATGGCGAGGCGCGGTGGGCGGGCGCTAGCCTCGGTGTGTGTGAGAACAAGTTAGAAGAGCAGTAGAACACTGCCAATTTGCGCCCCCCCCCCCCCTCGGCTTACGCCTCTGTCTGTCACATATTATTCCTCACGTATTGGCCCCTCCAGTAACCCCGCCGCCCACACACAGGCACAGCAACATAAAACTTCATGTGACAGGGAGGCCGCGCGGGCCCCCTGAAGCAGGGGCCGGGTTGCCATGGCGACCCCAGGTACACATGATGCTACGCCACTGGGTCTGACACAATTCGGTACGACTTTCAAAATGCTCCCTGTACTACTTTGGTCCGACTTTGACCCTACTTCAGCCCATTGAATATCACTGAAGTCGGATCAAAGTTGGATCAAAGTCTTGACTGATCCGACTTTGGCATGCGACTTGTGCACTACAGACATGTTTTAAAGCACATGTGAGTAGGTTGTGTGATCAGGTTGCAACAGGATACAGAAAATATTGCATAAAACGCTGATTAAAGAGAACCAGTCCGTTTCACGTTACAATCTAATGTATACAGTTATGTCATGCAACCTCTGCCAGAAAAAATTTAGCTGCAGAATGAGATGAGCTCATTGCTGCGCTTCTTCACTTTTCATTGTCCAGTGTCCAGTAACAGATGGGGGGACAAGGCAACCTGGCCTCAGAGGAAGTGGGTTGTATGATGCTAACCATCAGAATGATAATTCTCTGGGCCGAAGCTGAATATTGTAAAAGTACATTTTTAACGTTATGATTTTAACATTCAATATGCATTTTATTTTTTGTTGAAGTTCTACTTTAAGGAATTCTTTCAAATGTGACTTACAGTGGGTATAGAAGAGAATCAACAACCCCCAATGCTCATCATCGATGTCTTGGTTCCCCTCTAGCCATAGCTCCCAACTGTCCCTGATTTCGAGGGAATGTCCCTGATTTGGAGCAATGTCCCGCTGTCCCTCGTTCCTCCTCATTTGTCCCTCATTTTGGTCTGATCTATATGTTGTATACTTAATGCACTTTTTATCTTTCAAAAAGTGTTTCCCAGTGCTAAACCTTTCATCCAAAATCTAAATTGCTGCATTTGTAAATTTCAAAGGCCAATATAAAGGAATAGTAGTGGTAAAAAAAAGCCCTTGTGGGTTTAACCAATCATTTTTTTAGCTTAATTCTCCTTTAAGGGGGCGTGGCAGTGGGGCATGTCCTATGCCTACATGCTTTTGCTAGTAGGTGTCCCATCTCAAAAAGTTGGGAGGTATGCTCTAGCTGCAGAGGGCTAACATTCATTACACAGACTGCCATTTGATGGGTCTCCAGACAGCACCTGAACTTTTTAGTAATATATTTGTAGCGGGTGCCTATTTGTAGAGTGTTATAAAGGACTATGGTTATATTAAGAATATCTTCAGCTCCCTCCGGAGTCTCTTTAGGAGATTGGAGCAACTGTTGTCTACCTTATTGAACAATGCATTGTGGGACCTATGGTACAGGGAGAAAGGGACTCCATTGCCATGATGTATCTAATACAGGTCCTTCTCAGTGGCTCTGGATGTTTCTACTCCAGACTCAGGTCCGCAGGTCCTCCAAGGTCTGGAATCGGTCCTTCTCCACAATCTTCTTCAGGGTCCGGTCACCTCTTCTCGTTGTGCAGCGTTTTCTGCCACACTTTTTCCTTCCCACAGACTTCCCACTGAGGTGCCTTGATACAGCACTCTGGGAACAGCCTATTCGTTCAGAAATTTCTTTCTGTGTCTTACCCTCTTGCTTGAGGGTGTCAATGATGGCCTTCTGGACAGCAGTCAGGTCGGCAGTCTTACCCATGATTGCGGTTTTGAGTAATGAACCAGGCTGGGAGTTTTTAAAAGCCTCAGGAATCTTTTGCAGGTGTTTAGAGTTAATTAGTTGATTCAGATGATTAGGTTAATAGCTCGTTTAGAGAACCTTTTCATGATATGCTAATTTTTTGAGATAGGATTTTTGGGTTGTCATGAGCTGTATGCCAAAATCATCAATATTAAAACAAGAAAAGCCTTGAACTACTTCAGTTGTGTGTAATGAATCTAAAATATATGAAAGTCTAATGTTTATCAGTACATTACAGAAAATAATGAACTTTATCACAATATGCTAATTTTTTGAGAAGGACCTGTAGACTATGGTACCCACAGTGCAGCTGTACTCCCAAAGTGCATTGCATTCTCGCACAGCTTTCTGGGGGAGGTTACTTAAAGAAAGGGAGGGGCTACGCTAGCTCTCTCTGGACTATGCCCTCAATCAAGCAGGAAGTCTGTGTGAGGCCTGCTGCTGGAGCAACTAGGTCTAAAGCCTGGGCCTACAGCTTTTGCGGAGGATCATCCAGCTAAAAGAGGAATCCTTTTCTGTGTGACCAGCTCGCGCTTCTCAGAGACTGGAGTCATCCTTCAACCGACATCCACTGCGGCGGTGAGAGGAACCGGAGACTGCAAGTTGCGGAAGGGTCGCGGATCAGGGTACCGACAGCAGGACGTACCGGAGGGACGAGGTCTACTTTGGTGAGAGGGCACCTGCCCGGATTTCATTAACTGTTTATATAGGCCTGTGATTTTGTAAGGCCCACCATTATTGAAAGTGCGCCACACGCCAGGACATAGCGCATCTCACGGAGGCCGCATGGCTTAAGGTTGGCGTTTGCACCGCTATAGAGTTTTAATTCACAAACACTGTGGAAGTTTAGTTTGCTTTCCTTTAAATACCCATTTGGATTACAAATGTTATGTGCACCAACGTTTGCTAGCGAAGACTCCTACCACTGAAGGAACTGGACATTGAATTCAGTCAGGCCTGACTAGGATTGATAGTGACGGGACACGGGCACAGTATTGCCCATTAGGGGGAGCTCGCGAGCATAGGCCTTTTCACTTATTTAGAAAGTAGACATGTGCACAACAAAAGAAATTGTTTTGTTTTGTTCGTTTCTTCTCATTTCGTAGATTCATAATTTCGTAAGATGCGAGTTTTCATATTCTGACTCGTTCGTACTTTTGTAACAGTTTAATTTTCGTTGATACTGAATGATTCGTAATTCTGTTTAATTTATTTTGGTTGATTCTAAATTCGTAATTTTGTTAGATAATAATTTTTGTTTATTCGGTACACTACTTGCCTTTTACGTCGATTTGTAACATTGTTTTGTTTTCGTTGATTCGTGTCTACTACCGTGCTTCGAATGGATTCGTACTTTCGTAAATACATTGTGGTCATTCGCAATCTCGTATTTTAGTTTAGTTTTCAACACGCCGCTTCTAATAAGTCCTGTATTTACTCCCAGTCCACTCCCTCAGTCACGAGACCTGACTCAGTCTTCTCCTCAACTGAATTTAAAAAGATTCAGGAATGCATTGTGACACAAAAGAGATAAGCTGATTGGCTAAGATATTATGTAAGATACATCACTCACTACACTGCCCATTCGAAAGAACGATTCGAGAACATGAAATTACGAACAAACAAAGAAACTAATTTACGAACACACAAATGAAATACGAACATACGAAATTATGAACAGATGTTCGAATTGGTCCGAATGTACGAATACTAACAAATTCATACGAAAATCCATTCGTTACGAAACAAATCGCACATGTCTATTAGAAAGTGCGCATTTAGATTGTGTTATAATATTGCCATATATCATTGACTCTGCAGGGCCTTGCACAAGTCAACTGTACAGTTGTTTAACTCTGCTATTCTTATAACTAAGTAAACGTAATTTTTGGTTAAGCAGACTACTGTGTGGAGTTCTCTATATTATCCTGCCGGACCAGTGGCTATACAAGGTAACAGTTTTATGTACCATTATACTGTTGTGTAGTATTATTGTGAATCCCATTGCCATTGGGTTTCACAACCTAATTGCAGACCAGTTGTGCCAAGGGAGGGTTCGAGCCAGATTCTTCGGGTTGATAGCTAGGGTACAAACCCAAAACAAACCAGCAGCTCTCTTAACTGGGGGTAGTGCTACTTATTTATAGAAAAGAATCACCCCCCTTTTAAAGTCACCCCCCTTCCAAAATCACATTTTGTTGCTTTGCAGCCAGAAATAAAGACAAACACAGGTTTTGTTTTATCCAGCTTTAATTATTAGTGCAACTTATAACATTCAAGTGAAAGATATAATACCAACATGTGATAAAATAAATAAAAAAAATAAAAAACAGAATTACTAAGTTGGAAAAGGGATCACCCCCTTATGTCAGTATTTTTTTGGACCACATTTTGCTTCAATTGCAGCCTTTAGTCTGTTGGGATATGTCTCTACTAACCTTGCACATCTAGACTTTACATTATTTGACCACTCTTCTTTGCAGAACTGCTCAAGTTTAGTTAAATTTGATGGTGACCCTTTCTGGACTGCAGTCTTCAAGTATTGGATTTCCGCCAGACATATCGTTTGGTGTTGAGGCCAAATAATTTAATTTTAGTCTCATCTGAGGCCACCTTGATAGAATCCCTAGAGAATAAAATGTCAGTCATTGCAATACTTTATGTCACTCCATATTTACGCAGCGGTCTTACAAGCGCAATTATTTTGAAAAAAATACACTTTTTTAAATAAAAAAAAAAGAGGTTTAAACATTTCTACAGGTTAAGATTTTGAGTTACAAATGAGGTCTTTTGCTGGAATTATTGCTCTCGCTCTAACGATCACGACGATACCTCACATGTGTGGTTTGAACACCCTTTTTATATGCGATCGTGTCTTACGTATGCATTTGCTTCTCCGTGCGAGCTCCCCGCGGGACGGGGCGTTTTAATTTTTAATTTTTTTTCCTTAATTATTTTACTTTTGATTTTTTATTTTTACACTGTCCTTTTTTTAAAAACAAATTGGGTCACTTTTATTCCTGTTACAAGGAATGTAAACATCCTTTGTAATAGAAAAAAAGCATGACACAACCTCTTTAATGTGAGATCTGTGGTCAAAAAGACCTCAGATCTCACATTTACACCTGCAATAAAGATAAAGGAGAATTTTTTTAAGACCATTTGGTGGAAGTGACTTTTGACGTTGCTTCCGTCATCCAATGTTATGGAGCCGAGTGGGGGCCATCTTTCTCTCACTCGGCTTCATGCTACTGAGGGGACATCATTGAATCATCTCCGCCGCTACCGGCAGGTCCGGTAAGCAGCGGAGACACCTGGAACGTGGTGGGAGGGGGGGCACCTCTCCTGCTGCCGATAAAAGTGATCTTGAAGCCAATACACTGCATAGACCACTTTTATCTTAAAGAGGACCGACCGCCCGTTATTCTACGTCAAAGTACCAACGTACAGCTATGGCGGTTTGCTGTAAGTGGTTGAATTATACATGTCATAAATGACCTAAATGTTCACTGAGCTGGGTATGCATGGGCAAGGAGAAGCATTTTTGACCAATAGGGTCTCTTCTGTCATAAAAAACCCACTTGTCAGCACGTGGTTTATACATTTTTGAGCCCAATTCCACTTTAAAGCTGTAGTAAACAGCACCTAAGAAAAAAATTAAAACCTTGCAAGACATAATGTGCTAGTATGCATTGCATACTGGCACATTATGAAATACTTACCTTAGAACAGGGGTGTCCAAACTTTTTTGAAAGAGGGCCAGATTTGATAAAGTGAACGTGCGTGAGGGCCGGCCATTTTTTTTTATATTCTCTCTGGCCCCCACTTGTAATTTGCCCTTATTTGCCCTTATCTCTTCTGTGGCCCCCAAGCTCTGATCAGGGCAAGGATGAGCTCCTTTTTTTAAATTCTTATATATATTGAAGTATTCGCTTTATATCCGTTACAGTAGTAAACTTATTCTATCCCCTGAGAAATCCTCGATGACCTCTGGCGAGCCTGCTAGGACGCTGACAGCATGCAGCGTCGTAGCCAATCACAGGCACTGAGACACAGAGCTCTGCAGCTGTGGACCGGGAAATTACTCAGTGTCTGTTATTGGCGATGCGCGCTTTCCAATGGGCTTTAGAACATGCCCCAGCAACACCCAGCAACACGCCCAGCTTATCAGTGAGAGGCGCTCAGGGATTAGAGAAAAAAATATATATATATATTTTTTTTAAATCAAGCTCATCCTTACCCTGTGCGGAGCTTGGGGGGCCACAAAAGTGACAAAAACAAATTGAAAGTGGGGGCCGTATAAAACCGGCCCGCGGGCCGCAATTGGCCCACGGGCCGGACTTTGGACATGCCTGCCTTAGAAGAAGCCCTCCAGTGGCACGCTGTCACCACTGACAGGGCTTCCACCTTCGCCCGGTCTTCTTTCCAAGTTTAAGTGCTTCGGCCGCCTGATTGGTCGAGCTGCAGTGACATCACGGGTGCCGCAATCTCTGTCATATCTTCAGGGTCTTTCTAACTTTAGCAAGTTTGCACTGGTTCTGCAGGACCCAAAATTTGTGAACACCGCTTAACCTCTTCAAACAGGAGGGTACGAGCATATAGTACGGTGTGCCTTGACTTGCAAGTGAGCCAGGCAGGAAAAAGGTCCGTGTGCTACACAGGTATTTAGTAATGCTTGGAGAAGCAGTGTAATTAGTTCCAGCTTACTAGGCCCTCTTGTGTTTAGTAAGGAATAGTGCAGTATTAATTTAATCTTACAACAAACAAGCTGTTCTCCTTTATTAACCAGTTCATGTTAAAAGTAAAACAAATCTTAAGGCTATCTCCACTTTTAGCAGCAAGTTACATGATACACCTGTATTTAGGGTGTACCTGTAGATTACCTTTTTTAGATCGGCATTTGACCTGCTTTAAATGGGATTTACACTACCATAGACTTGTGTGGGAATGCAAAATCTGTATACACACACTGTGATATTTGAGGTAATTAGCTCAGTGGTAGAGGCGTTTTTTTAGTGAGTTCATGCCAGTCTGAACTGTAGTTCAGACTGCCCATATTTATTAACCACTTGCCGACTGCCGCACGAACATTTACATCGGCAGAATGGCACAGAAAGGCAAATGGGCGTATATATACGTCCCTTTAAACGTGTGGGCGCGCGCCCGCCCCTGCCGCAAGCTCCGTGCACGTGCCCGCGGGACCCGCAGACTCGATGTCCACTGGTGTCCCGCGATCTTGTGTCACGGAACTGCAGAACGGGGGATGCCTGTGTAAACAAGCATCTCCCTGTTCTGCCTAGTGACAGGACACTGATCGTCTGCTCCCTCTTATCGGGAGCCGTGATCAGTGTCGTGTCACAGTAAGCCCCACCCCCACACAGTTAGAACACATCCCTAGGACACACTTAACCCCTTCCTAGCCCCCTAGTGGTTAACCCCTTCACTGCCAGTCACATTTACACAGTAATCAGTGCATTTTTATAGCACTGATCGCTGTATAAATGTGAATGGTCCCAAAAGTGTCCGATGTGTCCGCCATAATGTCGCAGTTACGATAAAAATCGCTGATCGCCGCCATTACTAGTAATTTTTTTTTATAAAAATGCCATAAAACGGCGCATGCGCGGTGCGATGCGGGAAGGACGAGTCTGAGCACAGCTCCGCCAGACTTGGTCTCTCTAGGCAAGATTCCCAGGGCTATTCTGCACCAAAACCGAGGATTACACCCAGCACCCCTGTGGGACACTACCGTGCATGCCATCAAGCAAGAAAGGGCGAAAACGCCGCTCCAGGACACTTTAACCAACTTTCTCCTGGACGCCGTGGAAAGAAGGCACAAGAATTCCCAAAATGGCGCCGGCTCCCCTGCGGTGTCAGGGAAGTCCACACCTGATCTCCTTTCTTCTCAAAAAGACAGTGAGTACAATCTACCTCTATCTAAGGCTGACCTGGACGCTAGTCTTACAGCCATATATGAAAAATGTGTGGATAAGATTGAGATGAAAGTTCACAAATCCACCACAGCTCTTTCACAAGACAAGACACCGCACTGACATATTGAAGACCAAACATGACAAGCTCTCTCTGGCACATACTGACCTAGGGAAAGACTATGAGACTTTAGCTGACAGTTTTGCATTTATGCAAGCACAGGTTGAAGACCTGGACAATAGAAATCGCCGCCACAATATTAGAGTGCGCGATGTCCCTGAATACGTCACAGATCTTATGCCCATGATCTCCAAAATATTTCATAACCTTCTGCCTGACAAGCCACTGTCTGCATTCACATGCAATAGAATTCATAGAGCTCTTCGCCCTAAACCCACCCCAGACAAACCACCCAGGGATATCATCATGTGCATGAAGGATTTTCTTGTTAAAGAAGATATCATCCCTAACATTGAGCTAGATGGCAAGAGACTGCAGATCTATCCGGATATATCCCCTGCCACACTTGACAGGAGGCACAGAATGAAAGTGGTAAGCAACATTTTGAAAACTGTACGAGTAAACTACCGCTGGGGCTTTCCTTTTAAGCTTTCAGTACCACATAATGGATCTACCTACACTGTGTACAATGTAATAGAGGGCAAAGATTTATTGGTCAAGCTGTGCCTACTGGAACCAGAACCCTCCAACCGTCCTCCATCCACCCCCAGGTCTTCTCCAATATGGTCCACCCCCTCCACTCGTCGTAACCAGAGAGACCAAAGAAGATGGCGCCAATCTTTTCAGGATCAAGCGCCATAACCAGCTATATTGGTCCCCACCATGGTTGTATTATCTTTATCTCTTGACTGTCAATAACTTTTCTTTTAGCAGGATATTGACTACACAAGTGAGCTTTCTTTTCTATTTTTGGCACTCCGGAGAACTTTGGGTCCTGGCCTTCGGATGAATCTCTGACATAAACTATACAGACATCATCCGGTATGGATCAGAGAAGAACTTCACCAGGATCTCACACCTCTGATTGCCCTTATAAACAGGTATCTGCAAAACTACCTTGTGACAATAGAGGAATGCTACTGGAGGAATCTCCTACCATATTTTACACCTTATAAGCATCATATTTAGATGCACTTATGTGACTTTACACAGGTCCTCCTAAATCTAAACCTAATTTCAATTTTATGGTCTTTCTTTTTGTTATTTTTAGTTTATTTTAATACCTATTCTGGTATTATCCCCCCTTTTTTATATATTCCCATGCACTGCAAATTCTATCACTACTAATCTGCCTGGCACATCCGCCGTCCCTAGTTTGACCCCCAACCTGCTTTCGCGGTTAACTGATGCATCCTCATTTTTGGGGGTGACGCACCTGACCCCGTCTGCAGGATTAGGACATATTTGTCCTCTAGATTCACTTCTTAAGCCTCGTACACACGACAAATTTTCTCGGCAAGAACCAGCAAGAAACTTGCTGGCAGAGATGTCATGCCGAGTAAATCGGTCGTGTGTACGCGGCTATCGGGTTTCTCGTCGAGAAAACCGACAAGTAACCTCGACGAGAAAATAGAGAACCTGCTCTCTATTTTCTCGTCAAGATTCTCGTCAGCCTGTTTCTCAACGAGAAAAGTGAGTGTGTGTACACTTACCTGTCCGCCGGGAAGCCCGCGCATGTTCGAAATGAATTTGACGCATGCGCGGTAGCTTCCTAGGCATACGTAGGGTATACCAAGATGGCGGCGACGGCATCGAATGTGACGAGCGCATGCTCGTCGTAGTCGATGACGTCACCGCGTACGCTCCATTCAAAGAACCGTGGGTTCTTTGAAACAAGCGTGTGTACACTCGGCCGGGACAATTTTCTTGTCCAGGAATCTCGTCGAAAAAAACGACATGTTTTTTTCGACGAGAATCTCGGCCGTGTGTACGAGGCCTGAGATTAAGTGACAAGAAACGTCTTGTCCCCATGTTTCTAATCTACTTTATATGTTCATTTGTTATGACAGCCCTTATGGCTCTTTATATCATTAATTTAAAAATTGGAAGTCATTGTATCTTACTCCAGTTACAGACAAGCTGGACATTCCGTACAATGCATTGTTGCTTTGTTCTGTTCATACGGTATGGTTCACATACACAATTTTTTCTGCAGCATGGTTCACTAGTTATATTTTTGGACATAGAGGTATACTACAAAGATCACGGGTATAATAAGTGCATGATTATCATTTTTTGTACAATTCAAGTAATTATGGTTGAATTTATTCATAATAGCTATTATCTCACATTTACCAATGGGTCTCAAAAACTTCAACTCACCCCACAAACGCAAAAAAGCATTTCATCACTATAAGAGACTGGGTGCTGACATCATTCTACTGCAAGAAACATATTTCTCATCCACCAACCACCCCAGCTACTTTGATAAATCTTATAACAAATTTTACTATAATACCTTTACAAACAAAACTCGTGGTGTTGCTGTATTTATCCGCAACTCCATTATTTTTGACATTCAGAATGTATATAAAGACGTTGAAGAATGCTTTATTATCCTTAAGGGGTCTATAAACAACTGCGCAATTACTATTACGTCATCTTTTTTCACATTTTTTTTTAAAATCCTGGACCGTTACAACTCTCCCCATATAGTTCTAGGTGGTGACATCAATCTATTGGCCCACCCTGCCCTTGATAGAAGCAGAGTAGTCCCCTCCTCCAAGGCATTTTCCAAGTCTATTAACCGTTCTATTAGCAAATTACTCATGGAGGGCTCATAATGTGGGAATAAAGGCATATACTCATTACTCTCACCCCCATGATTGTTATGCTAGACTGGACTATATGTTCTGTACACCAATACTGTTAGCTAACTCATCTAAAGCACATATCCACCCATGCCCATGGTCAGATCACAACATAGCTTCATTTGAAACTTTGTACATAGAACTCGCCTTCTCCCTTTAATTGGCGTCACAATGAGTCTTTTCTGACTGACACCTCAAACATCCAATCTATTTCCTCACACATAGAGAACAATTTCACAGACAATACAAATAAACCCCCCCCCCCCCACAACACTTTGGGTCAGGGCTGGACTGGGACACAAATGTGGCCCTGGACTTCATCCAGACCGGCCCAGGGCACAACACATCAGGGCACAGTACAGAGCTCAGCACATCATGGCACAGCACAAAGCACATCAGGACAGGGGGCACATAGCACATCAGGGCACATAGCATATCAGGGCACATAGCACATCAGGGCATGGGGCACATCGGGGCATGGGGCACATAGCACATCAGGGCACATCAGGGCATGGGGCACATAGCACATCAGGGCGCACAGCACATCAGGGCACATAGCACATCAGAGCACATGGCACATAGCACATCAGGGCACGGGCCACATAGCACATCAGGGCACATAGCACATTAGGGCATGGGGCACATAGCACATCAGGGCATGGGGCACATAGCACATCAGGGCATGGGGCACATAGCACATCAGGGCGCACAGCACATCAGGGCACATAGCACATCAGGGCACATAGCAAATCATGGCATATCAGGGCATGGGGCACGGGGCACATAGCACATCAGGACATGGGGCACATAGCACATCAGGACATGGGGCACATAGCACATCAGGGCACATAGCACATCAGGGCATGGGGCACATAGCACATCAGGGCATGGGGCACATAGCACATCAGGGCACATAGCACATCAGGGCTGTTGCAAAGTACAATTGATAGGTGCAGCGGAGTCAGTTCAGATCAGACATTGTGTAGTAACAGGAACTGGCTTCTTTATTGGAACATAACCACACTAGCAAAGATGTCACTTCACATTGTAAGAAGAATCACAGACAGGAAAAAGAAACCAACAAGTACCTCACAGTATACAGGAAATACAACACATCATAGAGAAATACATAGCATAGCATATCATTGAGCATTAGCGACATCTTGTGTCCTTTTTCTATACTGCAGTCAAATACAGTAAACTAAGCTGAAAGTTTGTTGTATCTCCAACACCCCTTCTCAACAACTAAGGCTTATGCCCCGTACACACGATCGTTTTTAATGTCATTTTTTAAACCGACGTTTTTCTCCTCGTTTTTTTTCATGTTTCCTCTCAAGCCTGCCTTGCGTACACACCATCATTAAAAAAAACGATCAAGCAAAGCGCAGTGACGTTCAACACGTACGACGGCACTATAAAGGGGAAGTTCCATTCGAATGACGCCACCCTTTGGGACGCTTTTGCTAATTCCGTGTTTCTGCGTGTTAGTAAAAGTTTGGTGAGAGACGATTCGCGCTTTTCAGTCTTCGTGCTTTGAAGATCGTTTTCGGGAGTTCAGATTGCGCCTGTGGGTTCGTATCTGTTTAGCACTGCTTGTAGTCAGTTCGTATCTGTTTATTCAGTGCGGCCTGCTCTGCACGTTCGTGTTTTTCAGCTTGTTCTTCATAGGCCTTGCTGTTCTTCCGTGCGTTCTTCTAGTACGTTCTGTTCAGCCGACCGTTATCTAGCCATGTTGCGGCTACGTACTCGTCGTAGAGTTCGTGCTGTAGTTGGTGCAGGGGTTCATGCTGTATCCCGACTCCATGCCATGAGCAGGGTCAGGAGGAGTTCATGGACCAAGAATTGGTTGCTCCAGCGGCACCAATTCTGTCACATGCCTTTGTTGCGGGAGATCAGGGAGAATAATCCTGATGATTTCAGGAATTTTCTCAGGATGTCTGACCCCGTATTTCAGCAGCTGTTGGCTTTGGTGTCCCCCTATATTACCAGGCAGGACACCGTTATGCGGGAAGCCATCAGTGCTGAGCAGAGGCTCATCGCCACGTTGCGATACCTGGCTACTGGGAGAAGCCTGCAGGACCTTAAGTTCTCCACAGGCATCTCCCCCCAGGCTCTGGGGATTATTATACCAGAGACTTGTTCTGCCATCCTTCAAGTTTTGCAGGAGGACTATATTATGGTAAGTGTTCTTCTTCAAAAATTCACATTGTATGGTTTTTATTTTGGGATATTTTTAATTTGCTTTATTTGCAGCCCCTAATTCACATGATTCTTAGCTGCAGGGAATGTCCCCTTTCTCCCCATGTTTTATTATTTAAAGTTTGGTGTTTGAGGCCTACCTGTAAATTTGGCTTACCTAACCTCTCCAGCATGCTATCCTGGGGCCATACCTACCTTGCCTAGTCATTTCCATGTTTTTTATTATATGTTCCATCGTAGTGCTTTACCCAAAACGCACTCTAAATTTTGCCTCGGAATGTTTCATTGTTGTTAACTTCAATACAGAGTGCTACAGCCTTCATGTGTGATATTCCCAACTCATCTTCAACCCTTCCCCCCCCCCCCCATAATTTTTTTTTTTTTTCTTGCTTCCAAATTTTTATGTTTTTAACAGTTTCTACCAATGTTGGCCATGAATGTGTGTATGAAATCAGCTTTCAATGTTTCTGGCTCCAAGTATTAATTTGTTATTTCTTTAATTCCACAGTTCCCTTCTTCGCCACATGAATGGCAGAATGTGGCTTCCGAGTTTGCCCAGCGATGGAACTTTCCGAACTGTGGAGGAGCCATCGACGGCAAACATGTTCGGGTCGTCCCACCACCCCATTCGGGATCCTTTTATTATAATTATAAGGGGTTCCACAGCGTCGTGATGATGGCAGTGGTGTCGGCCACCTACGAGTTCCTCTATGTGGACGTTGGCAAGAATGGCAGGATGTCTGATGGAGGAGTTTTTGCCCAGACGGGGTTTGGAGAACGGCTCCTTTTGGATCTGCTGGCCTTGCCACCCGCGGAGCAGAATGTGGAGGGACTACCTTTTGTGTTTGTGGCAGATGAGGCGTTTGGCCTGGGACCCCATTTGATGAGGCCATTCCCGCAACGCACCCTCACCCCTGAGAGGAGGGTTTTCAATTATCGGCTGGCCAGAGCCAGAAGGGTGGTGGAAAATGCGTTTGGGATCATGGCCAGCCGATTTCGCCTCTTCCTTACCTCCATCCACCTTGCCCCATACAAATGGAACCATGTGGTTATGACGTGCTGTGTGCTGCATAATTTCCTAAGGGTGCATTCAACGAGTTATATATCTTTGAGTGGGCCTGAGGCCTCTTTAATCAATGCAGAAACTTTGGTGGCCCTGGAACCTGGCCGTCCTGGCTTGGCCCCCCCAACCGGACGTGAGGTTCGTAACCAATATGTGGACTATTTTATGGGTAGGGGGGCCATTGAAATGCCAGACAATCTCTAATAATTTTAGACCAAAAAAATAAAACTTTTTTAAAAAGTAAAGATTGGTTTGTCATTTTTATTGTATAATGTTTGATGTTTCTGGTAGGTTTACCTAGTGCATTTGTTTTGCCATGTGGATTAAAAAATCTTTTAATTAGCCTTCATTGTCAGTGTAAACACCAAACATTGATTAGTTCACTCAGCACCACATTTACATAATGAAGCCACAATGATTTGTTATGTAAAAATACCTTTATTTTTTTTGTTTAGGTGGGCAACTTCCATAGAAATGTGGATGTTCCCTTAATGTCAGGTGTATTAAAACGCATGACCAGCCATGCATAAACAAACTATAGTTCTCCAAATTTTGTAAAAGCTAAACATGTGCTAGTCATTAAAGGGTAAAATAACCAAAAAAAATAGAAATCTCTGCAAGTAAAACGTTATTTGGTGTAAAAACATTAGACACGCCCAAGCACAGCCATGATATTTTGGAGCCTTTCCTCCACCCGCTTTGTATTTGCCCTGATCTCTCGCAAATCTCCCTTAATTTTTTCGAGGTCACGACAGCAGACCATCAGGTATTGGATCAGGATCTGGGCACTGTGATGTGACAACTTATTGGGGTCTTCGGCCAGAACTGCACCTAAATGTAAAAAGAAATATGTAGGATAGAATATGTAGGCCTACATCTATTTAACATGCATGTGTCTGGTTTCTCTCTGACCTGTGGCGGTGCCACTTTCAACTTCCACAACATCACATTCCTCTCCATCCTGGGGTTCTGGGGGTATTGTTGTAGGTATTGCAATTCTCGTCTCATCTGAGGTAGCTTTTCGAATCCCTAGGGAGATTGAAATAAAAGGAATAGTTTCATTAGTAGCGACTCAATTTTGCTAAAATAAGAAACATGGAAAAAAACTTTTTAATCATTCTTTTGAAGCATGCTCCATTTTAATTTTTAACCCCTGTGCCAACCGGGACAAATGATTGGATACATAGGCCAAAACAGAGCATATACATTTTGTGAACAAATTTGAAACATTGTAACACCCCAAAGTATCTACACTGGATCACCTGTGTGTGACTCCCTCAAGCTTTTTGGCTTTAGGCCCACACTTGTACTACTGCGTTCAGATGTTTCATCAGCTGCTGAGCATTCACTCCCTTTAACATTACCATGCATATCGTTTTTCAAAATGAACAAATCTCCTTTGGATTAGCACACCAAAAATAAGTGTGGCCCAAATGTACTCCCCCAAATAATCAAAAAAACATGGGTGTTCACACTGGATGATCCGAAAACATCGTTTGAGTAACTGTACGGAGAAAGAGGTAAAATACGTCCGTTTACTATGCGGACGAACCTAAAAAAGATGGTATCTTTCAGTGTACTATATGAAAGTTAAAAATACACGACAGAATACAAGAAAATAATATGTACCATGGAAACTCAAAAAAAAACAACTTACTTTTTAATATAACTTTCTTGATTCTTTTATATTGGTCGGCCTCCCGCAACTTCAGATCTGACCATCGTTTTCGGAGCTGTTCCTTCGTTCTGCACACCCCAAATTTTTGGTGGAGACTTTTGACCACTTTGCCCATAATTCTGGACTTGACCAGATTAGGCCTTTTATACGGACCATGCTTGGCATCATAATCCTCCTTCTTTAAAATGGCGACCTTCTCCACCATTTCCTCGAATGACATGTTGGATGCCTTATATCTCTTGGGTCTTGATTTGGGCTCCTCTGTAATTTCATCCTCTGTAGAGGTAATCTCAGCCACCTGTGTCTCCGCCATGTTTTGTTCAGCACTACGAGCGAGAAGGGGCGGGGAAAGTACAATATCGAACGTCAGGGGCGGGGAAAGCGTGCGGAGTTTCACGCATGCGCTGTGTATATCAAGTGAAGATCCATGTCTGGGAAATACGTTCATTTTTCGGGAGAGGGAGTTAGCAACGAACGTCGTGACCAAGGTACCTAACAATTTTACTTTTTGAGGTTCATCAGACGAGGAGATTTGTGTGCTCAAAATATGTAGACAATGCACAGTTGAGGAATGTTGCCTGAAATATATTTTTATTTTGGTTTCTCGCTTTTACAGATATCATGAATACTTTTAAAAACCCAGACTTCATGGGGGAGTTCATCGACAAATGGCAAGAGCTCCCTATATTATGGCAAACCAAAAGTGGCGGAAATAAAAATAAAGACGCCAGGAAAGCAGCACTGGAGAGCCTGCTTGCATTTGTGCAAACAAAGATACCCACAACAACTCTCCAAGATGTCAAAAACAAAATTGGGACCATCAGAGGGACATACAGGACCCAGAGGACTATGGTCCTGAGGTCCCAGAGGTCAGGTGCTCCAGCAGATAAGGTTTATAAACCCAGTCTGTGGTACTACAGTAAGCTTGCTTTTCTGGATGACCAGCTGGAAGTGCGCGAATCTCCTTCCACCCTTCCCCCCAGAGGTCAATCCAGCCTTCCTTGTACCCAACCCTCCAGCCTTCCCTGCAGCCAGTCCTCCAGCCTTCCTGTCAACCCTGCTCTGGCTTCCTCTGAGGATCAAGATCAGGGCCTTGAGGAGGCAGATTTGGAGATATGGAGCCAGGTAAAGTTTTGCTATCTATATTTCTATCGTACAAAATTATAGATTTTAAATAGATGTTAGTATTGTTAAAGGTATGTACACTTCTACCAATAAAGTTTGTGAAGAGCAAGATACAGTAGTGGCCTAATTTTATGTGTCCAAGACAACAAAACCAGGATGCGTAATCAATGAAAAGGACATTACTTTTGGCATTGATTTCAACAATGTCTAGAGGTGAACAATGTCTGTGAATGATGATGTGGCAAAAAAAATAATGTCCCTTTCTTTTTTTACAGCCAGAGCAGAGCCAGGAAGAGGGTGATGTTGGGGATCAGGAGGAGGCTGGGCCCAGTGGCACCCAGGAGGAGGCAGGGCCCAGGGGCACCCAGGAGGAGGCTGGGCCCAGTGGCACCCAGGAAGAGGCTGGGCCCAGAACAAGAGCCCAGATGCCTCCCCTGGTAGTTAAACCACGAGGGCCAAGGAGAGGTAGGCAGGTGGAGGAGGAAACCAGGGCCTTCCTCAGAGAGGCAACAGCGGCCCTCAGAGAGGCACCCTCTGTTGAAGAGGGATTTGCCGCAGTCCTCGCCCACAAACTAGGGCAAATGGAGTTGCAGCAAAAAATTTACAGTGAGACCCTGCTATTGAAAGTCATCAATAAGGGCGTGCTGGGTGAACTCACTAGGTACACGGACATAACGGAGGTTGTCCCTACTCCTCCACCTCCTCCTCCTCCTCCTACTACTCCTCCTGCCACAACCTCTCCTCCTGATCCCCAGCCTCCAAGGAAGAAACCAACCAAGGCTGCAGAGAAGGCTGGAGAGAAGGCTACAAGGAAGAGAAGAAAATAATGCCTGCTGTAGTACCACAGACTGGGGACATATAGGACTTATCTGCTGTGGCTCCTGACCTCTGGGAGCTCAAGACAAGATTGGGCTCATTTTTGGGGGGGATCTAATCTCTATTTTGGTTTGGACATCTTGTATGGTTGTTGTGGGGTGAAAGGGATGCACAAATGCAAGCAGGCTCTCCAGTGCTGCCTTCCACTTTAATTTGTTAATGTTCTGAAATAAAAAAAAAATGAGTGCCCTTTAAATACTTGACTATGTGATTTGTATTTCAAAAGAGAGCTTGCTAGGAAGCAGGCAGGGACATCTCAAATTATATTATTGTTATTATCAGGGGACACAAACCTCCCTGAGGCCAAATGAGACACATTTGGAAGGTTGTTGTGGTAACTTTACACAAGAATAATGTAAGCCAAAAAACTTAAAAAAAGGCCAAAAAAAAATAACCAAAAAGAATATAAAATTTAAAGAAAAAAGGAGAATTAACTTATTTTATTATTATTAGTATTATTTAGGAGGGAGGTGCGGCTTAAAAATAATATTTTATAATCATTAGAGCAATTTGGAATTACTTTAGAAACAAGTTGGGCATAAAACTCTCAATGTCAAAAGAAGAACGGAATGCGCTGCATTAAAACGATGCTATTAATTCCACCGTGACGAATGTGCCATCTCCATTTCCAACATTAGCTTTACCAAAACGAGCGCTCCCGTCTCATAGTTGCTTCTGAGCATGTGCGTTTTTTTTCACGTCGTGAAAGCATACACACTATCGTTTTTCACGTCGTTAAAAAAAACGACATGAAAAACGACGTGAAAAAAGAGAGCATGTCCGGAATTTTTAATGGCCGTTTTTCACGTCGTTAAAAATGCTCTGGAGCCTACACACGATCATTTTTAATGGCCATTTTTAAAAATGGCATTTTTAACGGCATGAAAAACGATCGTGTGTACGCGGCATTAGTCTGTTAAACCCATCTTCTTTGTAAGCCTTGAATGTCTTTCAGCAGTCAGGGTCTTTGTAAGGATATCTGCTGTCATATCCTCGGTTGGGCAATAAAGTAACTCAAGAATAGTGATGAGCCGAACACCCCCGGGTTCGGTTCGCACCAGAACCCGCGAACGGACCGAAAGTTCGTACGAACATTAGAACCCTATTAAATACAATGGATGCGAACGTTCGAATTCTAAAGTGCTAATTATAACGACTATTATGCATGTTATTGTCCTAAAAAGGGTTTGGGAACCCGGGTTCTGCACCAGGGGACATGTATCAATGCAAAAAGAAGTTTTAAAAACGGTCGTTTTTTCGGGAGCAGTCATTTTAATGATGCATAAAGTGAAAAAAAAAAAGTCAAATATTCCTTTAAATATCGTACCTGGGGGGTGTCTAAAGTATGCCTGTGAAATGCCACGTGTTTCCCGTGTTTAGAACTGTCCCTGCACAAAATGACACTTCTAAAGGAAAAAAAAGCCATTTAAAACTGCTTGCGGCTTTAATGTAATGTCTGGTCCCGGTAATATGGATGAAAATCTTTAAGAAAAATGGCATAGCTACCCCATGACCCCCCCCCCCCCTACCCCAGCCCATTACCAGCCCCTTTGGGTCTTGTATGGATATTAAGGGGAACACCGCACACAAAATAAATAAGGCCCTATATACTCTGAACAGCCGTATACAGGCGGTGCATACAAGACAGGGACTGTAGGTTTGTTCTTATGTAGAATGTGTTTGTAATTTTGAACAGGTACATTGTTTAAGTGTAGCTCCAGCCCAAAAATCTATTTTTAAACTTTTTGGAAAACATAGGTAAGGGTTATCACCCCTGTAACATTTGTTTTGCTGTCTGTGCCCCTGTTCAGAACATTTCACCTCACTTTCCGTCCCAATGACAACTGTTTTTGAAATGTGGTGTTTTTCTTGAAACAAGGATTGGTGATAAAGCATCAGTACAGAGGAGACACCTTTCTCCCATATTAATTCTTACAGGAGAGAATTTTCCTTCCTAGGGGTAGATTTCCTCTCACTTCCTGTTGTCTTCTTGCGTTTGCAAGTAGGAGTCGTTTGTAAGTTGGATGTTTGAAAGTAGGGACCTGCCGTATATACTCTGCAGAAATAGGCCCCTTAGTTGTTGGTGTTGGCACAACACTGTAAGCACTCACAGTTACTCTTGGTTGGTGCTGGAACGCCCTGCTGTCAACTATTATATCAGGAATTGTAATTACATATAATTGTTGAACAGTGGTAGTAAAAATTGGGCCTTTGATGGTGGTGCTGGTGCCACAACACTGTAAGCCCTGACAGTTACTCTTGGTGGGTGCAGCAATGGGCCCTGCTGTGAATTATTAGATCAAGAATTGTAATTGCATGCCCCTGTTGAACAGGGGCTGAAAAATTGGGCCTTTCGTGGTGGTGGTGGTGTTGCCACAACACTGTAAGCCCTCAGAGTTACTCTTGGTGGGTGCAGGAATGGGCCCTGCTGTGAATTATTAGATCAAGAATTGTAATTACATGCCCCTTTTGAACAGGGGCTGAAAAATTGGGCCTTTCGTGGTGGTGGTGGTGGTGGCGTTGCCACAACACTGTAAGCCCTCAGAGTTACTCTTGGTGGGTGCAGCAATGGGCCCTGCTGTGAATTATTAGATCAAGAATTGTAATTACATGCCCCTGTTGAACAGGGGCTGAAAAATTGGGCCTTAGGCACTGGTGGCACAACACTACAACCCCTCACAGATACTGTACTTGGAGCACAGCAATGAGCCCTGTTGCAAAGTATTGCTTCAAAAATTGTAATGACACGCCCCTGTTAAACAGGGGCTGAAAAATTGGGCCTTAGGCACTGATGGCACAACACTCCAACCCCTCACAGATACTGTACTTGGAGCACAGCAATGAGCCCTGTTGCAAAGTATTGCTTCAAAAATTGTAATGACACGCCCCTGTTAAACAGGGGCTGAAAAATTGGGCCTTAGGCACTGGTGGCACAACACTCCAACCCCTCACAGATACTGTACTTGGAGCACAGCAATGAGCCCTGTTGCAAAGTATTGCTTCAAAAATTGTAATTACACGCCCCTGTTAAACAGGGGCTGAAAAATTGGGCCTTAGCCACTGGTGGCGGCACCCATAAACAAAAATGATCTTCCAAGCTATCATCATCAATCGTATCATTGAGGACTCGGAGGAGGAGGATAGCCAGTCAACATAACAGCACAGGCACTCAGCATCAGCATCAGTCTTGAAGGGATGTGACATGTTAAAATCAATTAGTCTGTTATATCAGCATCAGGTGTGTGGTAGCTGGTGGTGATCCAAGACTGGTTCATCTTGATGAAAGTCAGTCGATCAACCGAGTCGGTGGACAGGCGCACCCTGTGATCCGTGACAAATCCTCCAGCAGCACTGAATGTGCGTTCCGAAAGAACGCTGGATGCAGGACAGGCCAGTAGCTCAATTGCATACTGTGCAAGCTCTGGCCAGTGATCCATCCTCAAGACCCAGTAAGCCAGAGGATTTTCGGTGGGGAAGGTGTCCAAGTCTGACCTTGCCCCTAGATATTCCTGCACCATGTTTATCAGACGCTGGCGATGGTTGCTGGAACCGATCATACTTTGGGGCTGCGGACTAAAGAATTGTCTGAACGCATCGGTCAGACGGCCACCTTCCCCACCGCTCCTTCTTTGACTGGCCGAAGCCTCAGCAACTCGTTGTCCAGGACCAGGAGTTTGTAACCTCCCAGTCTCTGGGAACGCGTTGCACAGACCTTTCTGCAAGGCCTCCCGGAGTTGTCTCATCCTCTGCTCCCTCTGCGACGGTAACATAAGGTCCGCAACCTTACCCTTGTACCGTGGATCAAGGAGAGTGGACAGCCAGTAATGGTCCCTCTCCTTGATCCGAAGAATACGAGGATCCTTCCGCAGACTTTGCAGGATCAGGGAGGTCATGCAGCGTAGGTTTGCTGAGGCATTCGGTCCGGAGTCCTCTGGGTCACTAAGGACGACATGATCCGCAGCCACCTCCTCCCAGCCACGTACAAGTCCACTGGTTTCTTGGGACTGTAAATCATCCCTAAAAGACTGCTGCTGATGATGCTGAGTGCCAGCCTCCACCTCCATGCTGACACAATCCTCCTCCTCCTCCTCCTCCTCCTCCTCCTCTTCCTGTGCGATGGGTGGGACAGAAGGAACACTGTCTGGGTAAAGGGGGCCTTGAGAGGCAAGGAAGTCCTCCTCTTCCTGCCTCTGTTCTGCCTCAAGTGCCCTGTCCATTATTCCACGCAGCGTGTGCTCCAACAGGTGGATAAGAGGTACAGTGTCACTGATGCATGCACTGTCACTGCTCACCATCCTCGTGGCCTCCTCAAATGGTGCCAGGACAGTGCATGCATCCCTGATCATGCCCCACTGGCGTGGAGAAAAAAACCAAGCTCCCCTGAGCCTGTCCTGGTGCCGTAGTCGCACAGGTACTCATTGATGGCCCTCTGCTGCGTGTGCAGCCGCTGCAGCATGGCCAACGTTGAGTTCCACCTGGTGGGCATGTCACATATAAGGCGGTTCTTGGGCAGGTTCAACTCCTTTTGCAGCTCAGCCAGGCGAGCACTGGCATTATAAGATCTGCGGAAATGCACACAGACTTTCCTGGCCTGCCTCAGGACATCCTGTAAGCCCTGGTACCTGCCCAAGAACCGCTGCACCACCAGGTTAAGGACGTGAGCCACACAGGGCACATGGGTCAGTTGTCCCTGTCGGAGGGCGGAGAGGAGGTTGGTGCCATTGTCGCAAACCACCATTCCTGGCTTAAGCTGGCGTGGCGTCAACCACCTCTCGGCCTGGCCCTGCAGAGCAGACAGGACCTCTGCCCCAGTGTGGCTTCTGTCCCCCAAACACACCAGCGCAAGCACGGCATGGCATCTTTTTGCCTGCGTACTTGCGTAGCCCCTTGAACGGCTACGGAGCACCGCTGGTTCAGAGGACAAAGCACAGGAAGAGGCCATGGAGGAAGAAGAAGAGGAGGGGGTGGAGGAGAGAGGTGTGTCACAACCAGTAGTAGCATTTTGGAGGCGTGGCGGTGGAACAACCTCCAACACTACTGCACCTTGTCCTGCATCCTTCCCAGCTGCCAAAAGAGTGACCCAATGGGCCGTGAAAGAAAGGTAACGTCCCTGTCCATGCCTGCTGGACCATGAGTCAGCGGTAATATGCACCTTACCGCTGACCGCCCTGTCCAGCGAGGCCAAGACATTGCCTTCCACATGCCGGTAGAGAGCCGGAATAGCCTTCCGTGAGAAAAAATGGCGTTTGGGAACCTGCCACTGAGGAACCGCACATTGCACAAACTCACGGAAGGGGGCCGAGTCTACCAACTGAAAAGGCAGCAGTTGAAGCGCTAGCAATTTAGCCAAGCTAGCATTCAACCGCTGGGCATGTGGATGGCTGGGAGTGAACTTCTTTCGACGGTCCAGCAGCTGGGTCAGGGAAATTTGCCTGCTAGAATCGGACGTCGGTGTACTGCTAGCAGAGTGGCCGCAAGTACTTGGCTGTGACACACCTAATTCTACACCTTCATTCCTCTCAGTGCATGTTTCAGAGAGGACTGAAGTTATAGTGGGGTTGGAGATCCCAGCTGATGCGGTGCAAGGAGAGGTCCGCTTTGTTCTTTGGTGTGGGTCTTTGAGGTAGGCTTGCCAACGAGCTGCATGGCAGGTCAACATATGTCTGGTCAGGCATGTGGTACCCAAGCGGCTGATGTTTTGGCCACGCGATATACGCTTGAGACATATGTTGCAAACAGCAGCTGTGCGATCTGATGCACTAGCCTCAAAAAAGGCCCACACCAAAGAACTTTTTGAATGACGGGCAGAGGCAGCGCCCTGCACAGGCGGAGCTCTGCGGTGTGATTCCGTCGGTGTACTGCCCTTACGCTGGCCACCAAAGGGCATCCTGCCTCGTTGGAGATGTGCCTCCTCCTCATCCTCCTCCTCCTCCTCTCTCCTATTAGGCACCCACGTGGAGTCAGTGACCTCATCATCCCCTCCCTCCTCATCACTGGAGCCAATCTGGCAGTATGCTGCAGCTGCTGGAACATGACTGCCAGATTGGTGTCCTTCTTGAGCATCCCCTCTGTCTGCTCTCACGCTACTGCCTTCCTGTAGCTGGGTTTCATCATCAGACCCTTCGAAACGCTGGGCATCCTCCTGGAGCATGTACCCAACACTGTGCTCAAACAGTTCGGGGGACTCCTCAGGAGGAGGACATGGTGGGTCTAGGGAAGGAGTGACTGATGATGAGTCTGACATTGATACCAGGGAAGAGGACGCTTTGGCAGCTGCTTTGCCAGTACCCTGAGCCTGGGTGAGAGAGGATGAGGAGGAGGAGGAGGGCTTGGTCATCCACTCTACCAAGTCTTCGGCATGATGTGGCTCAACATGTCCAGCTGCCGAAAAGAAGGACAAGCGTGTCCCATGGCCATGTGCTGATGACAATGCACCGCGTCCACGACCAGCACTGTTGCCCCCAGACACAGAGCCTGCTTGCCCTCTTTTATTGCCTCCTGACTGTCTGCCTCTCCTTGTTTGCCTTCCAGACATTCTAATAGATGGCCTGCAGGGAGATGGGAAAAAAGCAATAAGGGCTACCTTCAGGTGTCCTTCTCTGTCCCTTTACTTAAGGATTTCTAAATATGGTTGAGGATGATTGCTTTCGCACAGAATAGCACAACGACAATTTCCCTGACTGTCCAAAAAACAAGGATTTCAAAGATGGTTGATGAGGAATGCTTTAGCACAGTATAGCACAAGGAGAATTTCCCTCACTGTCCTTCCCTGTCCCTAGAAACAAGGATTAGCACAGTGAAAGAAACTGACACTCTCCCTACCTATAGTTTTCTGTCCCTAGAAAATTTTTTTTTTTAAAGATGGTTGATGATCAATGCTTTAGCACAGTATAGCACAAGGAGAATTTCCCTCACTGTCCTTCCCTGTCCCTAGAAACAAGGATTAGCACAGTGAAAGAAACTGACACTCTCCCTACCTATAGTTTTCTGTCCCTAGAAAAAATGTTTTTTTAAAGATGGTTGATGATAAATGCTTTAGCACAGTATAGCACAAGGAGAATTTCCCTCACTGTCCTTCCCTGTCCCTAGAAACAAGGATTAGCACAGTGAAAGAAACTGACACTCTCCCTACCTATAGTTTTCTGTCCCTAGAAAAAATGTTTTTTTAAAGATGGTTGATGATGAATGCTTTAGCACAGTATAGCACAAGGAGAATTTCCCTCACTGTCCTTCCCTGTCCCTAGAAACAAGGATTAGCACAGTGAAAGAAACTGACACTCTCCCTACCTATAGTTTTCTGTCCCTAGAAAAAATGTTTTTTTAAAGATGGTTGATGATCAATGCTTTAGCACAGTATAGCACAAGGAGAATTTCCCTCACTGTCCATCCCTGTCCCTAGAAACAAGGATTAGCACAGTGAAACACACTGACACTCTCCCTACCTATAGTTTTCTGTCCCTAGAAAAAATGTTTTTTTAAAGATGGTTGATGATCAATGCTTTAGCACAGTATAGCACAAGGAGAATTTCCCTCACTGTCCTTCCCTGTCCCTAGAAACAAGGATTAGCACAGTGAAAGAAACTGACACTCTCCCTACCTATAGTTTTCTGTCCCTAGAAAAAATGTTTTTTTAAAGATGGTTGATGATCAATGCTTTAGCACAGTATAGCACAAGGAGAATTTCCCTCACTGTCCTTCCCTGTCCCTAGAAACAAGGATTAGCACAGTAAAACACACTGACACTCTCCCTACCTATAGTTTTCTGTCCCTAGAAAAAATGTTTTTTTAAAGATGGTTGATGATCAATGCTTTAGCACAGTATAGCACAAGGAGAATTTCCCTCACTGTCCTTCCCTGTCCCTAGAAACAAGGATTAGCACAGTAAAACACACTGACACTCTCCCTACCTATAGTTTTCTGTCCCTAGAAAAAATGTTTTTTTAAAGATGGTTGATGATCAATGCTTTAGCACAGTATAGCACAAGGAGAATTTCCCTCACTGTCCTTCCCTGTCCCTAGAAACAAGGATTAGCACAGTAAAACACACTGACACTCTCCCTACCTATCCTTCTCTTTCCCTAAACTAAAGGAATCCAGGTTAAGCAAGAAAAAAAAATGTCACTGTCCCTGCCTATGCTTCTCTTTCCCTGCTCCGGAACACACTACACTAGGCCGCCGTGCTGGCGGCCTTTTATAGTGTGGGGCGTGTACTAAACACCCTCAGCAATAATTGGCCACAGGCATCCTGCCTGTGGCCAATCATTGCTCTCCTCGCTGCCGGCGCTGTGATTGGCCAAGCATGCGGGGTCACAGTGCATGCTTGGCCAATCACAGCGCCTGGATGACACTGCGATGGCGTAGTGCATTGTGGGCCGTTCGCGTCACTCGAATTAGGCGCGAACGGCCCAAATCGTTCGATCTTCGTCGAACGATCGAACAGCCGATGTTCGAGTCGAACGTATGTTCGACTCGAACACCGAGCTCATCCCTACTCAAGAAGACCTTGCTCTTGAAGATCCCTAAGAAAGTGGAACTTCACATCAATGTGCTTGGTTCTTGAATTAACTCCTTCCATGTGTGCAAGTACAATGCATCCTTGATTGTCCTCATAGATTTCAGTTGGTCCCAACTGTGGTTGACCTAAGTCTGTTAATAGCTGTCTCAGCCATATAACTTCTTGGCTTGCCTGCGCTGCAGCAATGTATTCTGCTTCAGTAGACGACAGTGAAACAGAGAGTTGCTTTGCTTTTTACTAGTCCAACTGATGGCACCTCCTGACAGAAAAAATAAGTAGCCAATGGTAGATTTTCTGTCACTGGTGTCTCCTGCCCAGTCAGCATCCACATATACTGTTAAGGTGCTTTCATCACTTGGTGGTAACTTTGGCTTGTAGTGCGAAGTCCCTTTAAGATAGCGAATGATTCGCTTTACAGCATTCCAGTCCTTTTGAGTTGGCATCGAAACCTTTCTGCATAGGATTCCGACAGTTGCTGCAATGTCCGGCCTTGTAGCGGTGGTAAGGTACAGCAATTTCCCTATTGCTTTCCTGTATTGAGTATTAGTAGGTAATGGGTTATCTTGACAATTCATCTCCTTTAGGTAGTTGGTTTCCATGGGAGATTTTACTGGTTTGGTGTCCTCCATTCCAAATGTTTCAATTATTTCTTGTATTTTGTGTCTTTGGTTCAGAAGAAAGCTGCCATCTTCCTCTCTCTCGATCTGGATGCCGAGGTAATTCTTTATGTTGCCAAGATCTTTGGTGTCAAAGTGCTGATTTAGTTTTTCCAGTATTTCTGCTTCATCCCCTTCTTGCTCAAAGCAAATCAGGATATCATCCACATAGATAAGCATATAGACCCATCTGTTTGCCAATTTCTTTGTGTATAAGCAGGGGTCTGCTTTACTCCTTTGAAAGTTTTGATGTGTAAGCACTTCATTTATTTTTATATTCCACGCTCTGGCTGCTTGCTTTAGACCATATATACTCCTGTGAAGTTTGCACACTAGGTCTGACCTTTGTTAATCTTTGAATCCTGGCAGTTGTTCCATGTAAATTTCTTCTCTTAAATCGCCATGTAGAAACGCGGTTTTCACATCAAAATTATTCACTTGCATTTTCCTTGTGACGGCTACTGTCAGTAAAGTCCGTATTGTAGTGTACTTGACTACTGGTGCAAACGTCTCATCATAGTCCTCTCCATAATTTTGAGAATAGCCCTTGGCTACTAGTCTTGCTTTGTACCGTTCAACTGTGCCATCTGCATTGTATTTCACTTTAAAAGTCCATTTACAGCCTATGGCTTTCCTTCCGGGTGGTAGTTCTGTAAGTGTCCATGTTTTAGTGTCATGCATGGATTTTATCTCTTCCTCAGCAGCCTTTATCCATTTAGTTGCTTCTTGTTCTGAAAGTTGAGATGTCTTCCCAGTTTGCAGGTTCATTGATACTGGCAGTACTTGCTTTGTATGAAAGACGTATAGGTGGTTTACCTTTGTTTTCTCTTGTTGAACGTCTCGTTTTTGTGTCTGAGCCTTCTTGTGTCTGCTCTTCAGTACTGGTTGAGTCTACACTCACTTCAACTGTTTGTTCGGAAGTTACAGAGATAGGCTTAGTTTTCAGTTTTCTCTTCTATTCTTGCTTCTACTGTTGTCATTACATTGTCTCTTAAATCTTCAACAAAAGTTATGCTGTTGCTAATGGTAACCTTGTCTGTTTTGGGATTTAGGATTCTGTAACCCTTGACATTTTCATTGTATCCAACAAAGATACCTTCAAACGCTCTGTTTTGGAGTTTAGTGCGTTTTTCTTCAGGTATTGTGAGGGGGTTAGCTCGGCAGCGGGTGTGTGTGACCCCCGGGATGGGCTCCCCACACAAAAACAGGCCCAGCAAACGGAGGTTGTGGTTTTCAAAATCAAAAAGGTGCGGTTTATTTTCTATTTACAGTGACAAAACACAGCAAAGCAAAAGAAACATAAACAAAATAAATCCTGGTCAACTTGACCTCTGACTAAACATACAGGTTTCCTAACTAACAACTGGGATCAGCCTAGTGCTGTCCTAGTCCCTAAGTCCCTGGTTTTAAATGTCCAAGCAAATAGCCACACAGGCTTTGTCTCACCGCACAGGGGTTCACTCTCCCTAGACAGTCCACACAGGTCTGGGTCCAGGCATGAGCTAACACCTAATGAATCTGGGAGTTCTTATAGAGGCCTTAAACGAGCTGACAAGCTTCAGCTGGTCTCATCAACTCCCTGTCTGCACGACGCCCCACACTCTCCCTAGAGGTATGAGTCATCCATGAGCCCACTAGCCCCAGCTGGGCTTATACAACTCTCCACCTAGTTGTATAAGTTGGCGTAAAGCCTGAATCTGGGCGAAATATATCTACCCCCCTGGATGCAACCAGGTGACTTTACCTTCCTGCTGTCACATACCCCCCCCCCTCTTGTTTTAACCTCGGGGTTGGAACACCAGCAATCAGGCATTCATGTACTCGAGACAAAGCATCCACATTCCCCATTTGAACGCCAGGGCGATGCTTTACTGTGAAGTTGAATTCCTGGAGGGCCAGGAACCACCTATTCACTCTTCTATTTGTTTCCTTGTTTTGAGCCATCCACTTTAACGGAGCGTGATCCGTAACCAAGTCAAAGTGCCTACCTAGCAGGTAGTACCGAAGGGAATCTAGAGCCCACTTCACCGCTAAACACTCCTTTTCAACGGTGGCGTAATTTACCTCATGGGACTTCAACTTCCTGCTGAGGTAAATGACTGGGTGCTCTTCCCCGTTCCAGACCTGGGACAATACTGCTCCTAACCCCACATCTGACGCATCACTTTGTACGACAAAGTCTTTAGAGAAGTCGGGTGAGTACAACACTGGCTGGCTACATAAGGCTTGTTTCAAGAATTGGAATGCTGCCTCAGCCTCGGGGGTCCATTTAATCATGACCGACCCTTTCCCCTTCGTCAGGTTGGTTAGGGGCACAGCCTTAGAAGCAAAGTGGGGAATGAATCGCCGATAATACCCAGCGATTCCCAGAAAGGCTCGTACCTCCTTCTTGCTGTTGGGACGTGGCCAACTCTGGATGGCCTCGACTTTGTTGAGTTGGGGTTTTATTACTCCCCTCCCAATGGTGTACCCAAGATATTTGGCCTCTTCCTGCCCAATGGTACACTTCTTGGGGTTAGCCGTAAACCCCGCTTCCCGAACAGAGTCCAGGACTGCTTGCACTTTTGGCAGATGTGAGGCCCAATCTGTGCTATGGACAATTACGTCATCCAGGTAAGCCGCAGCATACTTCCAATGGGGCCTCAGCATCTGGTCCATTTTCCGCTGGAATGTGGCCGGCGCATTCTGTAACCCGAACGGCATTCTTTTATATTGGAACGCCCCGTCTGGGGTTACAAATGCGGTTTTCTCTTTGGCCGACTTGGCCAGGGGGATTTGCCAATACCCTTTTGTGAGGTCAAGAGTCGTCATGTATCGGGCTGTTCCCAGCCGGTCGATCAACTCATCTATACGTGGCATGGGGTAGGTGTCAAATTTTGTAACTTTGTTCAACTGACGAAAATCGTTACAAAATCGCCAGCTCCCATCCGGTTTAGGCACCAACACAATGGGACTAGACCAATCACTTTGGGACTCCTCTATCACCCCTAAGTTCAGCATTTTCTGTACTTCCTCCCGTATTGCCTCCCGTCGGGCCTCTGGGATCCGATAGGGTTTTAACTTCACCCTTTCACCGGGCGGGTTAATGATGTCATGCTCTACCCCAGATGTTTGTCCCGGCAGCTCAGAGAATACCTCCTTGTTGCGAAGCACAAACTCCTTAACCTCCTGTTGTTGGGGTTGTGACAAGGTGGCTGCTATTCCAACCTCAGGAATCACGCAACCAGTTTGAGCTGGTGACCAAGTGTCTGCGACTAGGGACTCTCTATCCCTCCAGGCTTTCAACAGATTAACGTGATAGATCTGTTCGGGCTTTCGCCTTCCTGGTTGTCTGACCTTGTAATTCACTTCGCTCACTTTTTCCATTATCTCGTAGGGGCCTTGCCATTTGGCAAGGAATTTACTTTCAACCGTAGGGACAAGTACCAGTATCCTATCCCCCGGGGAAAAGGTACGGGTCTTGGCTCCACGGTTGTACACTCTCTGCTGTGCTAACTGCGCTTGGGCCAAATGTTCCTTCACGATGGGCATTACCTGTGCAATTCGGTCTTGCATCAGGGCGACATGCTCAATCACACTCCTGTGGGGAGAACTCTCACTTTCCCAAGTTTCCTTGGCAATATCCAACAGCCCTCTTGGGTGTCTCCCATACAGTAACTCAAAGGGGGAGAATCCCGTAGAGGATTGGGGCACCTCCCTAATAGCAAACATCAGATAAGGAAGTAGACAGTCCCAATCCTTTCCATCTCTATCCACCACTTTCTTCAACATTTGTTTTAGGGTTTTGTTGAATCTTTCAACCAGCCCATCGGTTTGGGGGTGATACACAGATGTACGTAATTGCGTCACTTTGAACAATTTACACAGCTCCTTCATAACCCGGGACATAAAGGGTGTACCTTGGTCCGTAAGCAGTTCTTTACAAATACCCACCCGGCTAAACACAAGAGATAGCTCTTTGGCTATGGTTTTGGCCGAGGTATTTCGGAGAGGGATCGCTTCTGGATAACGGGTGGCATAGTCCATTATAACTAATATGTACTGGTGCCCCCTAGCGGACTTGATTATAGGACCTACCAAATCAATGGCGATCCTCTCAAACGGGACCTCAATGATGGGTAGAGGGACCAGCGGGCTACGGAAATGTGGCATCGGGGCCGACCTCTGACACACAGGGCAGGAGGAACAATAATTTTCTATGTCCTTCATCACCCCCGGCCAATAGAATCTCTGTAATACCCTCTCTCGGGTTTTCTCTGTCCCCAGATGACCTCCAAGAATGTGCCCATGGGCCAACTCCAACACCAACTTCCTGTAAGGTTTGGGCACCACAAGCTGCTCAACGGTTTCTTCTGCCCTTTTTGCCACCCGATACAGTAGGTCCTTCTCTACGCTGAAGTATGGGTAAGTGCAGGTATTATCTGGGTTCACTAACTCGCCATCTATTTTCACTACGTTTTCCCGTGCCTTTATTAGGGCGGGGTCTTTCAACTGTTCTGTGGCAAAGTTTTCCCTGTGAACCTCAAGATCAGAAAACTCCACAGACGGTAGGTTTTCGTCTGAGGAGGTGGGCTCCTCTCCAGTTTCTTGAGTCTCCCCTGCCAATACTGATAAGGGAAATTCCAGAGAGTCCTCACCACTCTCAGGGGAGTTCTGGCTATCACATTCCTGGTACATAGGGGCACCAGTGGGGGGCTCAGGATCATCCCACAGTTCCCAGAACTTCGGAAAATCCCTTCCCACAATGGCGTCATGCGGTAACTGAGATACTAAGCCCACTGGATGAAAGAGGGTACCTTTGGGGGTCTCGAAACACACTGTAGTCACTGGATACTCTCGGGTGTCCCCATGCACACAAATAACAGCTACCTTGCTATTCCCAGAGACCTCTGTTTTAACTAACTCAGCCTTTATCAGGGTCACAAGGCTACCTGAATCCAGCAATACCACAACATTTCTACCATTAACACACATTTTGCATAAATGTTTCTCAGTTCCTCGAATGGCAGTGCATGCGACTGTCGCACACAGCGACTGACGTCTGCCCGTCAGAAAGTCACACTGCATGGGTTCCTCCACAACCGGGCAATTGGCTGCAATATGTCCCGCTTGCCGGCAGCGGTAGCAAACGATCCTTCTTGCCGCCTCTTGAGCCGCTGATTTCCCAGGCTGTTCTCGCCAAACTTGGGGTAGAGCTCCCACCCTCTCACTCTCTCCACCCTCACCCCTTGGAATCCTCTTATCCGCCCCTGGGGATGGTCTGGTCTTAGGGTGGAAAGTCCGAGTGTCTCTGGAAGAGGCCGTCAGGTTCTCTGTAGCCAAGTATTTCTCCACACGATCCACAAGACCATCGGCCGTCTCTGGGTCTCCATGGCTTACCCACTTTTGGATGGCAGTAGGAAGAGCTCTCAAAAACCGATCCATTACAACACGTTCCACAATCTTTGGTGCGGACAAAGTCTCTGGCTGTAGCCACTTTCTGCTCAGGTGAATGAGATCATACATTTGAGACCTGGGGGGTTTTCCAAGCTGGAAAGTCCAGTTATGCACACGCTGAGCCCGGACAGCCAGGGTGACACCCAGCCTTGCCAATATTTCAGCTTTTAGCATCACATAGTCTTTTGCTTGGTTAGGCTCTAGGTCATAGTAAGCTTTCTGCGATTCACCAGTTAACAGAGGAGCCACCAGTCCAGCCCACTGCTCCTCAGGCCACTTTTCTCTTTCAGCGGTCCTTTCAAATGTGGTCAAAAATACCTCTGGATCATCCTCTCCAGTCATTTTTGTCAATAAACGACTCACCCCAAAGGACGCGGTATTAGTGGGACGGCTTTCCTCACTGGTCTGCGGACGTTGCTGCATTACAGCTTCCATCTGTTGTTGTAGTCTCTGCTCTTGCTTCTGCAACAGGTCTATGAAGCGGGCCTCAGATTGCTGCTGGGCTTGTTGCTGAGCCTCCAGACTCTGTTGCAAAGTTGCGTTTGTCTGCTGCTGGGCTGCAAGGCTCTGTTGATGAGCTTGCTGCTGGGCTGCAAGGCTCTGTTGATGAGCTTGCTGCTGGGCTGCGAAGTTCTGTTGTTGAGCTGCAAGGCTCTGTTGATGAGCTGCAAGGCTCTTTTGCAAACCTGCATTTGTCTGCTGTTGATTGGCATTTGCTAGAGCCAGCTGTTTCAGTATCTCCTCCATGCTGGCTTAAAAAAAAACTGCCACTGGTTCTCCACCAACTGTGAGGGGGTTAGCTCGGCAGCGGGTGTGTGTGACTCCCGGGATGGGCTCCCCACACAAAAACAGGCCCAGCAAACGGAGGTTGTGGTTTTCAAAATCAAAAAGGTGCGGTTTATTTTCTATTTACAGTGACAAAACACAGCAAAGCAAAAGAAACATAAACAAAATAAATCCTGGTCAACTTGACCTCTGACTAAACATACAGGTTTCCTAACTAACAACTGGGATCAGCCTAGTGCTGTCCTAGTCCCTAAGTCCCTGGTTTTAAATGTCCAAGCAAATAGCCACACAGGCTTTGTCTCACCGCACAGGGGTTCACTCTCCCTAGACAGTCCACACAGGTCTGGGTCCAGGCATGAGCTAACACCTAATGAATCTGGGAGTTCTTATAGAGGCCTTAAACGAGCTGACAAGCTTCAGCTGGTCTCATCAACTCCCTGTCTGCACGACGCCCCACACTCTCCCTAGAGGTATGAGTCATCCATGAGCCCACTAGCCCCAGCTGGGCTTATACAACTCTCCACCTAGTTGTATAAGTTGGCGTAAAGCCTGAATCTGGGCGAAATATATCTACCCCCCTGGATGCAACCAGGTGACTTTACCTTCCTGCTGTCACAGTATGTAGATGAATGCTTTGCATCCAAAAACTCTTAGGTGTTTTACACTTGGCTTCTCATTGTGCCATAGTTCATATGGGGTTTTCTCCACTGTTCTGGAAAAAAGTCTGTTCTGCAAATATGTAGCTGTCATAGCTGCCTCACCCCAGTATTTTTGTGGTAGTCCAGAGTCTGTCAGCATACATCTGATCATTTCAGTCAGAGTTCTATTCTTTCTTTCAGCTACTCCATTTTGTTCTGGTGTATACGGGACTGTCTTTTGATGTTCTATTCCATTCTGTTTTAGGTACTCTTGTATCTTACCTCCTGTAAATTCACCTCCATTATCGCTCCGAAGTATGAGAGGCTTCCTCTGGAACTTGTTACTTGTCTTTATTATATAGTCTTTTAATTTGTCAAAAACGTCACTCTTGTGTTGCATTAGGTAGGTGACTGTGTATCTTGAATAGTCGTCTATGAAAGTCACTATGTACCTGTTGCCTCCAGGTGTTGGTGGGTTTAGGGGACCACACACGTCACTGTGAACTAAGTCAAGTGGTGTTGAAGCTCTCTTCTGACTGACTTTGGGAAGTGTTGCTCTTGTGGCTTTGGATTTAATGCAACATTCACATTTAACGGTGATTGGACAAGGGGATACTATCAGATCCCTTGTCAGCTTCCTCCTCTGTAGTTCCTGTATGCATTCTGGGTGTCTGTGACCTAGACGTCTGTGCCATATATGTATACAGTCATTGTGCTTGTGTGTACATAGTCTCACCTTTTCCTTCACTGTGTCGAGGTGATATAGATGATCATCCAGCTTGGCACTTGCTATTGTCTGTTTGCCGTTTAGAATGGAACACTTGTCACCTTGGAATTTTACAGTGATTCCTCTGGCTGTTAGACGCTTCACAGATAAGAGTCCTCCTTCTAGATTAGGAACATAAAGCACATCTTTCACTGGTATGGCTAAATTGTGTCCCGCATCATCAGGGCATACAAGGGTTCCATGCCCATATCCTTCTGCATGTATTTTACTTCCATCTGCAAGATAAATAGTTTCTTTGTTGCTCAGATCAAGTTCTGTGAAGAAACTTCTATCACTCGTCATGTGACTGGTTTCCCCCAAATCGATGCACCAGCCTTGGCATTTATTGTTGCCTGTCGCTTTAAATGTGGCATTTCAGTTACCTTCCCTTGGATCATTGATTGTGGTTTTGACCTTTTGTTTAGTATAAGAGGGACGCTGTCTCATTTGCTCTGCTTTCCATATAGTACAGTCTTTCTTTATGTGTCCCTGTTTGTGGCATCTGAAACACACTCTGGTCTCTTTCCTGTGTAATCTTGCGTCTGTAGCTTTAGGAGCGGTGCTGGTGTCGGTTTCTGTGGAGTCATGCACTAATTCCTTTCTTCTCTGATACTCATCTATGAGCCTGGTTTTTACAAATGCTAGCGTCAGATCTGCCTCAGGTCGTGTCTCCAGTGCATTGATTAGTGCAGTATATGTATCGGGCAAACTGCATAACAACATGGCTGCAATGTGACTGTCTGTTATATTCTCCCCGATCGATCTGAGTTGCACAATCACTTCCAGCATTGCGTTTATATGCTCCTGCATGTCCTGTTCTCTGCAAAGTCTCATTTTGTAAAGTTTCCGCAGCAGAAAGAGCTTGCTGTTTAAACTGGATCTTTCATGCAGTCTTTTCAGTACATCCCACATGCCTTTCGCTGTGTCCTCATTGCGTATATGAATGAGCTGATCATCCTCCACTAGTAGGCTTATGGTGGCCCGTGCCTGTCTGTTTTTCTTGTCCCAGTCCTGATTATTATCCTGTAGCCTCTCTGTAGTGGTAACCTCCCACAAGTCATCTTTGGATAATAGCATTTCCACTTTAAACTTCCATAGCTGATAATTGTCATTGTTCAGCTTGGCCACTGAGAGTTTAAGCTCAGAGTTTCCGGCCATTTTATCCCTCCTTTATATATAAACAGTCTTACTTGTCTATAGGAGATGTCTCTGGAAAGCTTCCTTATGTCGATCTCCGCATCAGCCACACAGTCTTCTGTTCGAGGCTTTGTTCTGCCTGGGCTGCACCTGGTCATAAGTCTTTATCCGGATACTGGGCCCATAACCTGTTGCAAAGTACGATTGATAGGTGCAGCGGAGTCAGTTCAGATCAGACATTGTGTAGTAACAGGAACTGGCTTCTTTATTGGAACATAACCACACTAGCAAAGATGTCACTTCACATTGTAAGAAGAATCACAGACAGGAAAAAGCAACCAACAAGTACATCACAGTATACAGGAAATACAACACATCATAGAGAAATACATAGCATAGCATATCACTGAGCATTAGCGACATCTTGTGTCCTTTTTCTAAACTGCAGTCAAATACAGTAAACTAAGCTGAAAGTTTGTTGTATCTCCAACAAGGGCATGGGGCACATAGCACATCAGGGCATGTGGCACATAGCACAACAGGGCATGGGGCACATAGCACATCAGGGCGCACAGCACATCAGGGCACATAGAACATCAGAGCACATAGCACATAGCACATCAGGGCACATCAGGGCACATAGCACATAGCACATCAGGGCACATAGCACATCAGGACATGGGGCACATAGCACATCAGGGCATGGGGCACATAGCACATCAGGGCACATAGCACATCAGGGCATGGGACACATAGCACATCAGGGCACATAGCAAATCAGAACATGGGGCACATAGCACATCAGGGCACATAGCACATCAGGGCATGGGGCACATAGCACATCAGGGCACATAGCACATCAGGGCATGGGACACATAGCACATCAGGGCACATAGCACATCAGAACATGGGGCACATAGCACATCAGGGCACATAGCACATCAGGGCATGGGGCACATAGCACATCAGGGCACATAGCACATCAGGGCATGGGGCACATAGCACATCAGGGCACATAGCACATCGGGGCATAGGGCACATAACACATAGCACATGAGAGCACATCAGGACATGGGACACATAGCACACCAGGGCAGGGCACATAGCACATTAGGGCATGGGGCACATAGCACATCAGGGCACAAGGCACATAGCACATAGCACATGAGGGCACATCAGGACATGTGGCACATAGCACATCAGGGCAGGGCACATAGCACATTGTTTACCAGCCAACATGCAGAGTAGCGCAGGAAGCGTGTGTAATAAGTTCTCTCTCATGTCACCGCACTGATAGCAGTCACGCTGCTCCCCGGCGGCCCCTCAACTACAAGCAAATGGGGATGGACGAGAAAAGAGGAGGCGCCGCGGGGAGCAGCGTGACTGCCGTCAGTGCCGTGACATGAGAGAGAACTTATTACACACACTTCCTACTCTGCATGCTATCTAAATCTCGATCTACCCGTCAGGCGCCAGCTGTCGGCGATTGACGGGTAGATCACCGCGGACCTCCGACCAGCCCACTGAGCCATCGGCCCACCGAGAATCTCCCGGTAGTCCCGATGGCCAGTCCATCACTGCTTTGGGTTGTTCACAAAGCGGTCCTGCGTGGACATTTAATCAATCTAGCCACAGCTAAAAATAAGGAAAGACTCACAGACATTAGGTGCCTTACTAAGGATCTAGACCAGGGATATGCAATTAGCGAACCTCCAGCTGTTGCAAAACTACAAGTCCCATCATGCCTCTGCCTCTGGGTGTCATGCTTGTTGCTGCCAGAGTCTTGCTATGCCTCATGGGACTTGCAGTTCTGCAACAACTGGAGGTCCGTTAATTGCATATCCCTGATCTAGACTATCTTTATCTAACAAATTACAACACACCCCACCCCAAGAACTTACACAACAGATACAAGCCAAATGCCAAGCCGTAGACCTCATTCTCTCAGCTAACACAGAAAGATCTCTCAGATTCTCAAAGGCTAAATTTATGCTTCATAGCAATTCCTCCTCTGCTATGTTTGCAAGAAAGCTTAATCAAGAACATAAACCTCCCCATGTCTACAAACTCAGAGATCAATCTGGCAACCTTGTCACACACCCACAAGAGGTACTAGAGATATTCTCTTCTTTTTACAAAGATCTCCTCTCTGGAACACAGTCTCATCCCCGCCCTTCTTCAAAGACCTGGTTAGACAACTTACATTTGTAGTCAGAGTCTTCGAGTAAGTAATGTGTTAACCCTAACAACCAAGGCCTGCTGAGGTGTGCCTTGGCCTAGCTGATCGGTATGCCTGAGAAGAGGGCATACCCTGAATGTAAGAATAAGAAAAATGTAGAAAGAGTGTGTATGAAGGCTGGGGGAAACGGGTGGGTGGGAACCCTGAAAAGACGCCGACGCAGGACCTGACAAGGAAGGAGGCTTAAGTAGTCCTCTCAGCCTCCTCCCACAAATACAGGCTAGCCTACGGCCAGCCTTACACTTGTAGCCAGAGTCTTTGAGTAAGTAATGCGTTAACCCTAACAACCAAGGCCTGAGGTGTGCCTTGGCCTAGCTGGTCGGTATGCCTGAGAAGAGGGCAAAAGACACATGTTTAGGTGAAGAAGGGAAGGTAACCAACCGACAAGTAAGGCAGCGCGTGCCCCGAAGGCAAGAATATATGTATCGGGTGAGTATCCGCAATGACTTGAGAAACCCATCGACTCAAGGTAGGGGGTTCCTTCTATCGAACCTGCGAAGCAGCCCAGAAGTCGACTGAACATCCCGAGAAGGTTGGATTGAGCCTGACACCCGAGATAACCCAGACATGAGACTGAAGTGCTTGCGATGAGAGGATACGAGAGGGAAGTTGAAGCAAGGCTGGCCCGAGGAGCCCCTGCAACAAGGCCAAGCAGAATGAAATGCCTCAACGGACACCAGTGAAGTGCTCTGTGAAGAAACCCCCCAAACCCCTGGCCTACCCACCCTTGGTATGGGAAGTGAGAGGGTGAGTTGCAAATGTACAACCTGGCAGGAGTCTGAAGTGCTGGATACCTGGAGGAGCAGGTAGATAAGGCCAATGCGCTGAGGCAACCAGCATAGTTGAACATGGAACAATGCCAGACACACAGAAACACCGGTCCCACCTGATGGACTTGGTTGGCAGATCACAGGCAGAAGCATGACCCGATCATGAGTCCTGAATGCACAAATAGTCCAACCCTATCAACAGCAGGACTGATGGAATGAGCGCAAAGATAATTGACATCGGTGTGGAAGCCAATACAAACCTCCCCCAACAGTGCAAGTGCTGGACTGCCAGACCACGGACAAGTACCTAACGGAAAAATCTAGCAGGAAAGAGCAGCCCAAAAGTACCAACACTACAGGAACTCGCCACTAGGTACCTAGGAGGCCCGCCCCCCCCCCCCACCTTCAGAATGAAGTCAAAGAAACCAGACCAAGCACCCCGTGGTTGAAGGGATGCACATGAACTAGTCCAACAGAGACGGGCAGCGAGCCCAAACTAAGGAAACACAAACTAAACATGACAACAGAACCAGACACAACACAACGCCCCCCCTGTGCCTACCTAAGAACGAAAATGAACAAACGTCAAGACCACTGCGCGTGAAAGAACATGATAACAGCCCCCCCACCCTAATGTGAGTGGTAAGTGAGCCCGTGTAACCTGCAGCGCAGAGACAGGCAGTAGAACTGAACACTCAGGGCTAGTGCACCCACAGACCATGGTGGGTAAACGTACAGGTGTAATGAATGAACGTGCATCGTATGAAGTATGGTATACGGGCAAGAAGATTGTGGTCATCAATCATTAAAAACTAAACCTCAGCCCGTATGGATCTGTAGAGGTGACAGATCCCGAGATGTGAGCACTAGCTAATCAACCCAGGTTGCAACATAGACAAGGACGATGAGACATGGTAACCACAAAGAAGACAACGCTATGACAAACACTATGACAGGAAATCGAGGGGCAGAACGCCACGGCCAAAATCGTGGGGCAGAAACACAATGACCGAAAAAACGTGGGGCAGACGAAATGACAGAAATTGCAGGGCAGACGAAATGACAGAAATCGCGGGGCAGACGAAATGACAGAAATCGCGAGGCCGACAAAATGACAGAAATCGCGGGGCAGAAACGCCAGACAGAAATCGCGGGGCAGAAACGCCAGACAGAAATCGTGGGCAGAAACACCAGACAGAAATCGTGGGGCAGAAACACCAGACAGAAATCGTGGGGGCAGCAACGCTATAACAGAACCCTAGGGCAGAAACGCTGAGACTAAAACGCAATGACAGAAATCGTGGGGCAGAGACGAAATGACAGAAATCGTGGAGCAGAAACGCAATGACAGAAATCGTGGGGGAGAAACGCAATGGCAGAAATCGTGGGGAAGAAACGCAAATGACAGAAATCGTGGGGCAGAAACGCAATGACAGAAATCGTGGGGCAGAAACGCAAAGACAGAAATCGTGGGGCAGAAACGCAAAGACAGAAATCGTGGGGCAGAAACGCTATGACAGAAATCGTGGGGCAGAAACGCTATGACAGAAATCGTGGGGCAGAAACGCTATGACAGAAATCGTGGGGCAGAAACGCTATGACAGAAATTCAACGACAGAAAAACCAGGGGCAGAAATGGTATGAGAGAAACGCTGAGCCTGACATGCTGAGGCAGACGTGCCATGACAGAAAAACCTGGGGCAGAAAATATATGAGAGAAATGCTGAACCTGAACGCAGAGCCTGAAAGGCTGAGGCAGAAATGCAATGACAGAACACCTGGAGCAGAAACGCTGAGACTGAAATGCTACGGCAAAAGCAATGACAGAACCCTGGGGCAGAAAATGCAATGAGTGAAACACTGCGCCTGAAACGCTGAGGCAGGAAGATAAATCCTGGACAGACAAACGCTAAGACAGGAAAGCTGAGACTGAAACACTGAGGCAGAACATGCAACGACAGAAAAAACCTGGGGCAGAAACTCAGAGACTGAAACGCAATGACAGAAACCTGGGGCAGACAATGCCGAGACTGAACCGCTGAGGCAGAAAAAATGGAATGACAGAAAAAACCCTGGGGTAGAACCACTATGATAGAAATGCTGTGACAGAATGCAGAGACTGAAAATCCAACGACAGAAACCTGGGCCAGAACGCTACGACAGAACGTGACTGAAAAATGCAATGACAGAAACCTGGGGTAAAACGCTATGACAGAACGTGACTGAAAAATGCAATGACAGAAACCTGGGGCAGAAAGCTATGACAGAACGTGAGACTGAAAATGCAATGACAGAAACCTGGGGCAGAAACGCTATGACAGAATGTGACTGAAAAATGCAATGACAGAAACCTGGGGCAGAACGCTATGACAGAACGTGACTGAAAAAATGCAATGACAGAAACCTGGGGCACAACGCTATGACAGAACGTGAGACTGAAAATGCAATGACAGAAACCTGGGGCAGAAACGCTGAGACTGAAAGCCATGGCAGAATGCAATGCCAGAACCCCTGGGGCAGAAATGCTATGAGCGAAACTCTGCGCCTGAAACACTGAGGCAGAAACGCAAAGACAGAAAAACCTGGGCAGAAAGAAACGCTATGACAGAACGCTGAGAGTGAACCGCTGCGGTGGAAAAAAGCAATGACAGAGAAACCTGGGGCAGAAACGCTGAGACTGAACTGCTGAGATAGAAAAAGTAATGACAGAACAGCCCTGGGGCAGAAATGCGATGACAGAAACCCAGAGACCGAAATGCAAAGATGCCGGGACAGAAACGCCAAAACAAAAACATCTGGCGCATGAACGCTATGACAGAAAAAACACTGAGACTGAAAATGCTGAACAGGAAGCTATGACAAATGCATGTAACGCAAGGAAACTGCCAGCGTGACCCGTGGGTGCACTGCCCCCCCCCCTCATACTGCTAGCGTGACTACAGAGAAAAAAGGTGGACTGCCCCCCCCCCCGCATACTGCCAGCATGACCACTGGAGATGCAGGTGGACAGCACCCCCCCAACTGCCTGCGTGTGACCCCCTGCAGCGGTGAGCTGAACAAACAACCCCCCCCCTCTAGCTGCCAGCGTGGTCCGGGAGGAGTGAATGGACATCCCCTTACATGATTACATGATACCAACAAAGGCCCGGGAGAAGTGGATAGATGGATGGACGGGTGCAGCGCAGCCCCCCCCCGAGAACCAGCGTAAGCACCGGAAGGAGGAGTGAGTGGACGAGCAGGCGGCCCTTCCGAGCGGCCGGCGTGCGCCCGGAGGAGATGGGTGAGTGCCCCCCCCATGGTGCTCGGCGTGCACCTGGAAGACGGCGAGCGCCCCCCTTCCCTGCATGGGACCCGAAGAAGGAAGGGAGGCGTGCGGGAGTCCACCATGTGAAGCCGGAGGTGAGTAACCCACGAAGATGACTGCCAGCACGCGTCTCCCTACCCCCAGACCTCCAGCGACAGCCCAGGCTCCTCCGTCCCCCTCTCCCTCAGCAAGGCTTCCCCCCCGGAATGAAGGCATGCTGTGAGGGCATGAAACCCCCCCCCCCCCCCGGCCCGAGCATGAAAAAACTGGCCTCCGATGCGGACCCCCTGTTGAAGCCCTCTGCCCCCATACCAGAACCGCGAGCCCCGGGAGATGTGAAGAAGAGGAGCCTCCTGCCGTGAACCATGCCGCCGCGAACCATGCTGCCGCTCCGCTGGAACGAAAAAACGGAAGTGACGCGAATTTTCTGTGAACCAGGAAGTGACATCAGCAACAACCCTAAAAAGACGCCGACGCAGGACCTTACAAGGGAGGAGGCTTAAGTAGTCCTCTCAGCCTCCTCCCACAAATACAGGCTAGCCTACGGCCAGCCTTACACCTACCCTCCCTTAACATACAACAAATCAACTCTCTTAACGAACCCTGCTCTGACACCGAAATAATCAAAATAATTAAATCCCTTAAAACTTCTACGGCCCCAGGCCCGGATGGATACACCTCTTCTTACTATTAAAAAATTACCACTGTATTAGCCCCCAACCTAACTAAACTATTCAATCACATCCTTGATGGCAATCACTTCCCAGAATAAATGCTCCTGGCCAACCTCTCCCTAATTCCTAAGCCACTTAAGAATCACTCCCTCCCCCAAAACTTTTGCCCCATTTCTGTCCTTAACAACGACCTAAAAAATTTTGTCAGGCTGCTTGCAGACAGACTGGCAGCAGTTATCACAACCTTAATACATACAGATCAAACTGGTTTTATTCCAGGAAGACAGATAGTCGACAACATTAGGTTGGTCACCAACATCATTCAAGATGCCAACTTACACTCTCGCCAGATATGCCTCTTTAGCTTAGATATTCACAAAGCGTTTGACAGTGTAAACTGGTCTTATCTTAACCTCCCTGGTGGTATGATTCTGTCTGGAATTATGTACCAAAAGCGGTACAATTATTTTGCATGGAAATTTGGTGTTATGTATTGTAGGCCTGCAATTCTTAGTAATTACTTACTTAAACCTGACCAAACAAGAGTCTAGTAGACATCCCGGGTATGATAAAGTTTGAAACACAAAATCATAAATTATAATGTAGCGGGCTGTGACAGCAGGAAGGTAAAGTCACCTGGTTGCATCCAGGGGGGTAGATATATTTCGCCCAGATTCAGGCTTTACGCCGATTTATACAGCTAGGTGGAGAGTTGTATAAGGCTAGTGGGCTCATGGATGACTCATACCTCTAGGGAGAGGGCTGGGCGTCGTGCAGACAGGGAGTTGATGAGACCAGCTGAACCTTGTCAGCTCATTTAGGCCTCTATAAGAACTCTCAGATTCATTAGGTGTTAGCTCATGCCTGGAACCAGACCTGTGTGGACTGTCTAGGGAGAGTGAACCCCTGTGCGGTGAGAAAAAGCCTGTGTGGCTATTTGCTTGGACATTTAAAACCAGGGACTTAGGGACTAGGACAGCACTAGGCTGATCCCAGTTGTTAGTTAGGAAACCTGTATGTTTAGTCAGAGGTCAACTTGACCAGGATTTATTTTGGTTATGTTTCTTTTGCTTTGCTGTGTTTTGTCACTGTAAATAGAAAATAAACCGCACCTTTTTTGATTTTGAAAACCACAACCTCCGTTTGCTGGGCCTGTTTTGTGTGGGGAGCCCATCCCGGGGGTCACTCACACCCGCTGCCGAGCTAACCCCCTCACAGTTGGTGGAGAACCAGTGGCAGTTTTTTTTTAAGCCAGCATGGAGGAGATACTGAAGCAGCTGGCTCTAGCAAATGCCAATCAACAGAAGACAAATGCAGGTTTGCAAAGGAGCCTTGCAGCCCAGCAGCAGACAAACGCAACTTTGCAACAGAGTCTGGAGGCTCAGCAACGAGCCCAGCAGCAATCTGAGGCCCGCTTCATAGACCTGTTGCAGAAGCAAGAGCAGAGACTACAACAACAGATGGAAGCAGTAATGCAGCAACGTCCGCAGACCAGTGAGGAAAGCCGTCCCACTAATACCGCGTCCTTTGGGGTGAGTCGTTTATTGACAAAAATGACTGGAGAGGATGATCCAGAGGTATTTTTGACCACATTTGAAAGGACCGCTGAAAGAGAAAAGTGGCCTGAGGAGCAGTGGGCTGGACTGGTGGCTCCTCTGTTAACTGGTGAATCGCAGAAAGCGTACTATGACCTAGAGCCTAACCAAGCAAAAGACTATGTGATGCTAAAAGCTGAAATATTGGCAAGGCTGGGTGTCACCCAGGCTGTCCGGGCTCAGCGTGTGCATAACTGGACTTTCGAGCTTGGAAAACCCCCCAGGTCTCAAATGTATGATCTCATTCACCTGAGCAGAAAGTGGCTACAGCCAGAGACTTTGTCCGCACCAAAGATTGTGGAACGTGTTGTAATGGATCGGTTTTTGAGAGCTCTTCCTACTGCCATCCAAAAGTGGGTAAGCCATGGAGACCCAGAGACGGCCGATGGTCTTGTGGATCGTGTGGAGAAATACTTGGCTACAGAGACCCTGACGGCCTCTTCCAGAGACACTCGGACTTTCCACCCTAAGACCAGACCATCCCCAGGGGCGGATAAGAGGATTCCAAGGGGTGAGGGTGGAGAGAGTGAGAGGGTGAGAGCTCTACCCCAAGTTTGGCGAGAACAGCCTGGGAAATCAGCGGCTCAAGAGGCGGCAAGAAGGATCGTTTGCTACCGCTGCCGGCAAGCGGGACATATTGCAGCCAATTGCCCGGTTATGGAGGAACCCATGCAGTGTGACTTTCTGACGGGCAGACGTCAGTCGCTGTGTGCGACAGTCGCATGCACTGCCATTCGAGGAACTGAGAAACATTTATGCAAAATGTGTGTTAATGGTAGAAATGTTGTGGTATTGCTGGATTCAGGTAGCCTTGTGACCCTGATAAAGGCTGAGTTAGTTAAAACAGAGGTCTCTGGGAATAGCAAGGTAGCTGTTATTTGTGTGCATGGGGACACCCGAGAGTATCCAGTGACTACAGTGTGTTTCGAGACCCCCAAAGGTACCCTCTCTCATCCAGTGGGCTTAGTATCTCAGTTACCGCATGACGCCATTGTGGGAAGGGATTTTCCGAAGTTCTGGGAACTGTGGGATGATCCTGAGCCCCTCACTGGTGCCCCTATGTACCAGGAATGTGATAGCCAGAACTCCCCTGAGAGTGGTGAGGACTCTCCGGAATTTCCCTTATCAGTATTGGCAGGGGAGACTCAAGAAACTGGAGAGGAGCCCACCTCCTCAGACGAAAACCTACCGTCTGTGGAGTTTTCTGATCTTGAGGTTCACAGGGAAAACTTTGCCACAGAACAGTTGAAAGACCCCGCCCTAATAAAGGCACGGGAAAACGTAGTGAAAATAGATGGCGAGTTAGTGAACCCAGATAATACCTGCACTTACCCATACTTCAGCGTAGAGAAGGACCTACTGTATCGGGTGGCAAAAAGGGCAGAAGAAACCGTTGAGCAGCTTGTGGTGCCCAAACCTTACAGGAAGTTGGTGTTGGAGTTGGCCCATGGGCACATTCTTGGAGGTCATCTGGGGACAGAGAAAACCCGAGAGAGGGTATTACAGAGATTCTATTGGCCGGGGGTGATGAAGGACGTAGAAAATTATTGTTCCTCCTGCCCTGTGTGTCAGAGGTTGGCCCCGATGCCGCATTTCCGTAGCCCGCTGGTCCCTCTACCCATCATTGAGGTCCCGTTTGAGAGGATCGCCATGGATTTGGTAGGTCCTATAATCAAGTCCGCTAGGGGGCACCAGTACATATTAGTTATAATGGACTATGCCACCCGTTATCCAGAAGCGATCCCTCTCCGAAATACCTCGGCCAAAACCATAGCCAAAGAGCTATCTCTTGTTTTTAGCCGGGTGGGTATTTGTAAAGAACTGCTTACGGACCAAGGTACACCCTTTATGTCCCGGGTTATGAAAGAGCTGTGTAAATTGTTCAAAGTGACGCAATTGCGTACGTCTGTGTATCACCCCCAAACCGATGGGCTGGTTGAAAGATTCAACAAAACCCTAAAACAAATGTTGAAGAAAGTGGTGGATAGAGATGGAAAGGATTGGGACTGTTTACTTCCTTATTTGATGTTTGCTATTAGGGAGGTGCCCCAATCCTCTACGGGATTCTCCCCCTTTGAGTTACTGTATGGGAGACACCCAAGAGGGCTGTTGGATATTGCCAAGGAAACTTGGGAAAGTGAGAGTTCTCCCCACAGGAGTGTGATTGAGCATGTCGCCCTGATGCAAGATCGAATTGCACAGGTAATGCCCATCGTGAAGGAACATTTGGCCCAAGCGCAGTTGGCACAGCAGAGAGTGTACAACCGTGGAGCCAAGACCCGTACCTTTTCCCCGGGGGATAGGATATTGGTACTTGTCCCTACGGTTGAAAGTAAATTCCTTGCCAAATGGCAAGGCCCCTACGAGATAATGGAAAAAGTGAGCGAAGTGAATTACAAGGTCAGACAACCAGGAAGGCGAAAGCCCGAACAGATCTATCACGTTAATCTGTTGAAAGCCTGGAGGGATAGAGAGTCCCTAGTCGCAGACACTTGGTCACCAGCTCAAACTGGGTGCGTGATTCCTGAGGTTGGAATAGCAGCCACCTTGTCACAACCCCAACAACAGGAGGTTAAGGAGTTTGTGCTTCGCAACAAGGAGGTATTCTCTGAGCTGCCGGGACAAACATCTGGGGTAGAGCATGACATCATTACCCCGCCCGGTGAAAGGGTGAAGTTAAAACCCTATCGGATCCCAGAGGCTCGACGGGAGGCAATACGGGAGGAAGTACAGAAAATGCTGAACTTAGGGGTGATAGAAGAGTCCCAAAGTGATTGGTCTAGTCCCATCGTGTTGGTGCCTAAACCGGATGGGAGCTGGCGATTTTGTAACGATTTTCGTCAGTTGAACAAAGTTACAAAATTTGACACCTACCCCATGCCACGTATAGATGAGTTGATCGACCGGCTGGGAACAGCCCGATACATGACGACTCTTGACCTCACAAAAGGGTATTGGCAAATCCCCCTGGCCAAGTCGGCCAAAGAGAAAACCGCATTTGTAACCCCAGACGGGGCGTTCCAATATAAAAGAATGCCGTTCGGGTTACAGAATGCGCCGGCCACATTCCAGCGGAAAATGGACCAGATGCTGAGGCCCCATCGGAAGTATGCTGCGGCTTACCTGGATGACGTAATTGTCCATAGCACAGATTGGGCCTCACATCTGCCAAAAGTGCAAGCAGTCCTGGACTCTGTTCGGGAAGCGGGGTTTACGGCTAACCCCAAGAAGTGTACCATTGGGCAGGAGGAGGCCAAATATCTTGGGTACACCATTGGGAGGGGAGTAATAAAACCCCAACTCAACAAAGTCGAGGCCATCCAGAGTTGGCCACGTCCCAACAGCAAGAAGCAGGTACGAGCCTTTCTGGGAATCGCTGGGTATTATCGGCGATTCATTCCCCACTTTGCTTCTAAGGCTGTGCCCCTAACCAACCTGACGAAGGGGAAAGGGTCGGTCATGATTAAATGGACCCCCGAGGCTGAGGCAGCATTCCAATTCTTGAAACAAGCCTTATGTAGCCAGCCAGTGTTGTACTCACCCGACTTCTCTAAAGACTTTGTCGTACAAAGTGATGCGTCAGATGTGGGGTTAGGAGCAGTATTGTCCCAGGTCTGGAACGGGGAAGAGCACCCAGTCATTTACCTCAGCAGGAAGTTGAAGTCCCATGAGGTAAATTACGCCACCGTTGAAAAGGAGTGTTTAGCGGTGAAGTGGGCTCTAGATTCCCTTCGGTACTACCTGCTAGGTAGGCACTTTGACATGGTTACGGATCACGCTCCGTTAAAGTGGATGGCTCAAAACAAGGAAACAAATAGAAGAGTGAATAGGTGGTTCCTGGCCCTCCAGGAATTCAACTTCACAGTAAAGCATCGCCCTGGCGTTCAAATGGGGAATGTGGATGCTTTGTCTCGAGTACATGAATGCCTGATTGCTGGTGTTCCAACCCCGAGGTTAAAACAAGAGGGGGGGGTATGTGACAGCAGGAAGGTAAAGTCACCTGGTTGCATCCAGGGGGGTAGATATATTTCGCCCAGATTCAGGCTTTACGCCGATTTATACAGCTAGGTGGAGAGTTGTATAAGGCTAGTGGGCTCATGGATGACTCATACCTCTAGGGAGAGGGCTGGGCGTCGTGCAGACAGGGAGTTGATGAGACCAGCTGAACCTTGTCAGCTCATTTAGGCCTCTATAAGAACTCTCAGATTCATTAGGTGTTAGCTCATGCCTGGAACCAGACCTGTGTGGACTGTCTAGGGAGAGTGAACCCCTGTGCGGTGAGAAAAAGCCTGTGTGGCTATTTGCTTGGACATTTAAAACCAGGGACTTAGGGACTAGGACAGCACTAGGCTGATCCCAGTTGTTAGTTAGGAAACCTGTATGTTTAGTCAGAGGTCAACTTGACCAGGATTTATTTTGGTTATGTTTCTTTTGCTTTGCTGTGTTTTGTCACTGTAAATAGAAAATAAACCGCACCTTTTTTGATTTTGAAAACCACAACCTCCGTTTGCTGGGCCTGTTTTGTGTGGGGAGCCCATCCCGGGGGTCACTCACACCCGCTGCCGAGCTAACCCCCTCACACGGGCATTTAAATTTAGGGGGGAGCATCTGGGTTATTTAACCCAGATGTACTAATTGTTAGGGAATCTGAGAATACCTTTTGTGGTTCTTGGAGGACTCTGGTGGTGCAAGGTTCCCTGTGGCCTGCAGGTGGCGGTGTTGCCCTGGGTCGGAGCTGAACCTGCACCGCAAGACTGTTCCTTTTTGTCCTATCCTGGCGCTGGTACAGCGGGGCGGGGAACCCGCTGTGATGCAAAGGGAGAGGAGATAAAAGGGGCGGACGTCCTGACCTTGGGGTTCAGAGTTGGAGGACGTGGCCGCGCCCAGGCACCTTCAGCCTAGGTGCTGGCGTTCCAGAGTTCCGGGCCCAGGTGCCCTTGACCTGGCCGGAGCGAGGGATGGAGTCCATCTCAGGCACCTTAAGCCTGGGGTGAGGTACTATGGCCAAGGCCTGGAGCCCAGTGCTTCGACTGGGTTCCGCGAGGGTGGAGGAGTCCGAGGGGCCTTAAGGTGTTGGGACCCGTATCTGAGGTGAGGAGGCCGGGGAGTGTAATCCTTCCGAATAGCCCGGTACAACATTAATCCGGTGATGGCGGGGCCTCTGGTAACTCCCTTGGAGGGATGTCTTCCCCCTGACAGGGGCTGCAACGTAGCGAAGGTAACTCCAGTTCCTGTTCACTAGAGTCGCTGGAAGAGACTCTGAAACCAAAAGTCCATTTAATAGCCACTGTGCTTAGCAACCGTTGGTGAAACCTCAACGGTTTAGTTTCTTTGAGGATTGTGCCTTGACCTACTCCCCACCAATACTGGACTGTTCTATGGGTCTCAAACTGTCTGCTCGCAAAGGACTATTTGTTTGCCGTTATGGAATAAATACGTGTTGGACCTTTTTCAGTGTGTGGTACTCCAATTACTGGGAGCAAAGGGGGTTATCAGCAGAACAGACTTGGCTCTGAACGTATACACAGCCCGAAAGTAATCTGATGCTGGCCTTCACCTCTACATGCTGTAATCTAGAGGACATGGGCCGTGGCGCACCTCGCTCTCCCCTTCATTGTACCCCTAGACCGAAGCCAAAGTAACCGATAAAGAAGAGAGAGAGGGTGAGGCCGCTACAATAATATAATAGATAACTGTAAATAATTATAACAAATAGTAATGTAATTATAATAAAAATTATTCAGTAATCAAATCAAAAACACTCAAATTTGCTCAGTTGCAGAATTGTCGCTGTCATTAGATTTAGTGTTTGATGACGAATTTCCCCACAAATCGCTATCGCTCAATTCTGCAAGTGATTCTAATTTATTATCGCTGTTTTTTGACATAAAGGGACACTTTTTGGTTGCTATGGATAATCTCCAGTTTCCAGGCAGAAAGAACAGTTTTTATAAAATAAAAGTGCATGCAGGACACTGGACAGACCACTAGGGACAAAGGGGGTGTGTAATTATTTCATACAGTACTGTAATCAGTAAGATTACAGTATACTGTATGTATTGTGTGTTTTTCACTTTTTGAATTTGTCGCCGAACTCCGCCCCCGTGCGCCGCAACGTCGCAGGGAACGGAGCTCGGCACCTGGCAGTGTGAAACGAGTGAGCAGGGAAACATCGCAGGATCCAGGGAACAATGTAAGTAACTTCCCCTGGATACTGCGATGCAGCCTGAGTCTGGCTCTGGGTTACTGCTCTTAGCATGAAAAACTCACCCCGAGCCAGACTCGGGAATACCGCTAAGGGGGTTAATCACCTTCTCCCCAAATTCGGAATCTTAGACAAATTTCTACAAGGTTTTAATGCACTATATCACTCCCCTCAAACCCGAATTAAAATCCCCGGAAACAACTCAGAGTTCTTTCCACTTAGCAGAGGAACTAGACAAGGCTGTCCCTTATCCCCACTTCTATTTGCGTTAGCAATAGAGCCCTTAGCCCAAGCAATTAGAAACAATATACTGTAGATATTAAGGGATACTCCAAAGGGCATAGTGAGTTTAAACTCTCACCTCTATCCCTACTCTCCTCAAAGAACTTAACACCTTCCATAACATTTCTGGCCTTAAGATTAACATAAATAAATGTTCAGCTTTACCGATTAATTTCCCCTAGAATACGCAGAATTTACTGCAAAAAAATTCTCATTTATATGGTGCTCACAATCATTTAAATATTTAGGCATTCAAGTCACATCTTCTCATAATTTATTATATAAAACTAATTACCTGCCTCTTTTCACTCATATTAGCTCTCTTCTTAAAACTTGGTCGTCTTACCACATCTCCTTCCTAGGCAGGATATGTGCCATTAAGATGACTATCATCCCCAAACTTCTATATTACTTCCGTGCCCTCCCAATTAACATCCCAAAATCCAAAATGTAATCTCTCCATCTCCAAAGAGAATTTAACAAATTTATATGGGCAGATAAAAAACCCAGGTGTAGCTACGCACTTATGCATAGACCACAATCCATGGGTGGATTGGTCTTCCAAATCTCTGGCACTATTTCCTGGCAGCCAGACTCACACAATTATATCAATGGTTAACCCCAAAACAGGACATACCTTGTAAACAGTTTGAATCCACCTCTATCTCTCCAATACACCTACAAGGTATCCTGTGGTCTAACCTAACCTTCTATCGTACTCTCCTTAAATATAACATAATAGTGGCACAATTCTATCAATTATGGCTCAAGATCAAAAGTACCTTCAATCTCTCTTCAAATATCCCTCCATTAGCCTCCTTTCTAGGCGATCCTAGATTTAACCTGGCCTATAGTAATAGTTCCCTTTTTTCCCTTTGGATATAAAATAATATAACCACACTGAGATCTTTACAAACTAAGTGGGAATTCACCCCATTCTCTGCACTACAATCTAAATACAATCTCCCATCATCTGAACACATGCACTACTTATTGATTAGATCCTTTTATGCTGAACATTTCTCGCTATCTACTCACCCTCCTAACACAATTTTTGAACAAATATGTATTTCCTCATCAAGAGACAGAGGACTGATCTCACGGCTTTACTGCTACCTCAACAATTTCACATTGCAAGATAAGTCTGGACCAATGATTCACTGGGAATCTGAGTTAGACTGAGTTAGACTGTTCCCTCTCAACGGAGGTGTGGCACTCCATGTCGGAAAACCTCCGCAAATGTAACAGAGCTATATCTTTTAGGGAAACCCCGGTGAAATTGTTCTCCAGATGGTATCTGACTCCCTGCAAAATTCACACTTTCCACCCCTCTGCTTCCCCAAATTGTTTTAGGGGTTGCCGGAACCAGGCACATTTCTGCACACGTTCTGGAGCTGTAAATATCTTGATCAGATTTGGCGCGCTGCAGTAGACGGATTTGAAAAGACATTTAAACAAAAAATCATCCCCACTCCACAAATCTGTCTTCTATATGCCAATATACCTAATACACCTACACCCTGTATTAGACTATCCCACTCACTATGCAGTTCCATTCAATGGATGATTGCCTTCAACTGGAGATCTAATAACCTATTATGGCCGCAGGTTCGTGTAGATCATTTTATATGTGCTATAAAGTTCTTTGTTATCACTTTGCTGCAAAAACTGCTAAAAATGATTCATCCCCTCTTCATTAAAATACACTATCTCTTATTATAATCATTGCTCATGTTCCACTTGTGACCTATACCATTTTGTTATAACACTTCATGTTACCAGATGTTATATATGTACAACCTCAGATTTATTGTTGATTCCTTCTATTAACAATGTACTGTAATTTCACTTTTGAACTTCCAAATAAAACTTTTGTAAACAAAAAAATGCCATAAAACTATCCCCTATATTGTAAACGCTATAACTTTTGCGCAAACCAATCAATGAATGCTTATTGTGATTTTTGTTACTAAAAATATGTAGAAGAATACGTATCGGCCTGAACTGAGGAAAAAATTAGTTTTTTTATATATTTTTTGGGAATATTTATTATAGCAAAAAGTACAAAATATTGACTTTTTTTCAAAATTGAAGCTCTATTTTTGTTTATAGCGCAAAGAATGAATAAAGGGGTCACATTATGGGGCCACTTTCCTGAGATTGCGGCCTCCCTAGCCCAAATTAATAAAAAATTATGTTAGATTGGCAGCAGTAGTTTAGTTTAGTCAGGAGCCTGCCCCTTTAAGGGGCTAGATTACAGCTAGTCAGGAAGAGCCAATGGGGGTTCAGGGAATTTTCTGGAATTATAGGGATTGGTTATAAAAGGGCCAGCAGGTGCAGGTTTCTTCCTCTTTCCGGCGGACAGCAAAGAAGATTTGAGCTCGAGCTGTGAAGATGTTTCTCTTACCTGATGGAAGCTCTGGTGATGCAGCTGTTGGAAAATGCAGGCAGCTCAGGAGGAGAGGCATGGCTGAGACATTGCATGGCGTCAGCTCCGGAGGAGGAGGCACTGCTTATGGAGCAAGAGGGAGGAGGCTTGGCAGTGGGCGGCGAGCTGATGGAGGACACAGATACAGGGCGGGGTGTTCCTGTGCCCGCACCGCCTGCAAGAGCAAGGAGAAGCGCGCCTCCAGAACGAGAAAGACGGGCTGCGGAAGAAGCTGAAGAGACTCGTGTACCTCAAGGGAAGCCAAGGGAAGATGGCGGCGGCGTGACATCACGGTGCCGCCGCGGAGGTCAGAAGAGGCGGACTTGTTCGCAATCGCCAGCAGGAAGAAGCGGACGGCGTGGCCAGCTCCAGCAGGCTGCACAGGACACAAGGGGGAGACAGCTTGTGCAGCAGTCTCCCAGGCAGCAGCGCGTATCATCGCAGCAAGGCACTCAGCATGCAGAGATGCCCCAACAGGTGCTAGGTGTGCAGACTCCACAGGTTGCAGGTGTTACAGGCTCCAGCTGGTGGTGAGTTGACTCAATTACATGTGTATCTGGTTTGGTAGGTTCACTGTCTTCTTTAATTCATTCACTGTCCAAAGTGTCAGCTCCTGCTGTGTCTTCAGCTTCCCTGGTCTCTCTGTCTGTTAACCCTTCTGTTTCCTCTCATACTCCTGTGTTGTCTAATCTTCCTGTCAGTTTATCCTCTCAACAAGAAAAAAGTACTGTTAGTGTTTTACAGTCAGTCAGGTTAGCCCCTCATTACAGACAGCTGTGCATGCTAAAATCCATGTACCTGAGACATATATGAAAGATGTCATGCCTTGTGAGATGTCCCCTTTAGGATATCATTTAAATGCAAATATTAAAGCCAAAATTTATGTGGACATTCTCTCCCTTCTGCCTGCTCATAAGGATTTCATGGTCAGAGCTGACAAGAGGGGTGAGGAGAGAAGTGAGGAGGAAAGGCGCAGGGTGATCCCTAGGTCATTTAAACAATTGGCTGCAAGCCTTTTTGTATTTATTCTGGTATAATGGCGGAAAAGCACCCAAAGCGGTGTGGGGGACTTTTCCAACATTTGTTCATATCCTAGAAGCATACAAAAATTTTGGTGGCCTGGTTGGTTCTATTATGACGAATCCTTTTGTCAGAAATTGTCCATTCACCCGTCACTTAGGTGGGGTATGGAAGATGTGGGACTGTGGCTCAATTTGATATTTCCGCAGAAGCAGGTAGCACCTAGGCAACTCACTGTTAACACTTCCACGGCGGCCTTTAGAAAAGGCTGCTGTTTTGCATTTAATGATAGTCAATGCCGCTGGAATAATTCTTGCAAATACAGAAATGAATGTTCCATCTGTGCGGGGACGCACCCAGCGGCAAAAATGTTTTAAGAGAAATGCAGCTGCAGGTTCTAGCCAGGCGCAGCATATTTTGGTAAGGGATAAGTTATGTAAGGAACTAAGGATTGCGGGGCCCTTTTGAGCACCCCCCTTTTTTGTAATTTTCGGATTTCCCCATTGGGAGTAGTGCCCAAACGGGAACCTAATGAATTTCGTATTATACACCATCTATCCTTTCCTAAAGATGATTCATTGATTGATGATGTTGATAGGAACCTATGTTCCATGTCTTATGCTATGTTTGAGGAAGCGATTGGTAAGACCAGGTTGTTTGGCCCGGGGGCGTTGTTGGCGAAGGCTGACATAAAATCAGCTTTTCGGCTCTTGCCCGTTTCCCCGGAGGCCTTTAATTCCTTGGGTTTTTATTTTGAGGGATAGTACTTTTTTGACATGTATCTCCCAATGGGGTGTTCGTTGTCTTGCTCATACTTTGAAACATTTTCCACATTCCTTCACTGGGTACTTGGCATTCGGTCCGGGTTTGATAGTACAGTGCACTATTTAGATTTCTTATTTGTTGGTCCAGCAGACTCTAGTTTATGTTCGGACTTGTTGCTATAATTTCAAGCTTTGTCTCTTGAATTTGGCGTCCCGTTGGCGGAGGAAAAAACTTGCTGGCCCAGCACTTTGTTGGAATTTTTGGGCATTGAGATAGATACCCGCAGTATGGAATTCCGTTTGCCAGCGGAAAAATTGAATAAAATAAAATGGTTGATCGCGACGGTGTTGCAAAAGAAGATACTTTTGAAAGAAATGTAGTCACTCTTGGGTGTTCTGGCATTTGCATGCAGAATCATGCCTGTTGGCAGGAATTTTTCACGTCGGCTTTACCTGGTTATTTCGGGCTCGAAATCTCCCTTGGATCATGTTAGGATAGCTACCCCTATTAAAGAGGATTTGATGGTTTGGGCTAGCTTTCTTGATTGTTATAATGGTAAGTCCTTGTTTCAGGCCGAATTTGTTGTGACATGGGATTTTTGTCTGTTTACAGATGCGGCTGGCTCCAAAGGTTTTGGAGCCATTTGGAGATCGCATTGGTGCTGTGCGGCTTGGCCGGAGTCCTGGGTGAGATCAGGAGCTACCAAGAATGTGGTATTGCTAGAGTTGTTTCCAATTTTAGTGGCACTGGAGTTGTGGGGCTCAGAGTTTGCTAATAGGCTCATCTTGGTGGAAACTGATAACAAAGGTGTTTTATATGCAGTGAATTGTCTCTCGTCTAGTTCTTGGTTGGTAATCAAAATCTTGCATCAGGTGGTCTTCAGATGCCTCAAATTTAACATCTGGTTGAAGGCTAGGTATACTCCGGGGATATTGAAAAACATTCTCTATCTCGTTTTCAGGTGGAGCGTTTTCGTAGTTTGCTCCTGGAGGCGGACGCAGTTGGCATCCTGTGCCCGGCCTATTTGTGGGAGATGATCTGAGTGCTGTGACAGATGCTATTAGGGGCTCCTTAGCTCCTAAGACTTGGTCAAGTTACTCTGCAGCTTGGAGCAGCTGGATAGCCTTTGCCAGTACTGAAGGTTTTCAGTTTAATTGACCTTCTGAGGGTGCTATTTTGGCTTTTCTGTCCAGCTTAATGTGGCAGCAATTTTCACATAGTCATGTGACAAAAATGTTGGCTGGCATGTCATTTTTCTTCCGTTTCTTAAGTCTGAGACCTTGTACTTCTTATTTTTCTGTAAAACAGGCGCTGAAGGGGTACAAGAGATTGACTTTCGTCACAGATGACAGAAGACCGATCTCTCTTGACATTCTCAGTGGCTTTTGCAGAATTACTTCAGTTGTCTGTTTTTCCTCTTACTTTACTTTATTTACTTTATTATTTAGGACAGCCTTTGTTCTTGCCTTTTTTGGGGCGTTCCGTATCTCGGAATTAGTTCCGGGAAGCAAGCAGGGTGGTTCTGGAATTCGATTTGATCGGGTGTTCATGTGTGGCTGCAGCATTCCAAAACGGATCAATGTGGCAAGGGCAGATAGGTTCATCTAAGGGAGCACGATGATGTTTTCATGTGCCCAGTAGCCTTAGTTAAGCAATTCATGGGACTTAGGCCTCCCGGGGGGGGGGGGATTTTTTCTCACTCACGTTAATTTGTTGCCCCTGACGAAGTACCAATTCGATGCAGTCCTAGAGAAGAGTTTGGGTAGCATGGGATTAAGTAATTTCAGGTTTTCCTCCCACTCCTTTCGGATTGGCGCAGCCTCGGAGGCGGCTCGATCGGGTGTCCCGGAATCGGATATTAAAGCAATGGGGAAGTGGAAGTCGAAATGTTTTAAGTTATATGTTTGTCCTAATTTGTTTGTTTAATTTTAGGTACCCAACACACAGTTTGGATTATGGGGCACTCATTTATTTATTGGGCTCAAAAAAGAGCGGCTCAACGCAGCTATTCATCAAATTTGTCTCTGCACCCGGACTATTTTTGGTTGTTTTGGAAAGGTATAAGAGGCCTTCAGTGGTTTCAACTGAGCTTTCATTTATCTAGGTTGTGTCACCTATGGCCGTTGCCATCTATTCTGATAATTCACTTTGGAGGTAATGATTTGAGAAACGTTAAAACATTAGACTTGCTGTTCATGATCAAGCAAGACTTGCATCGCTTCAGTACGACGTTCCCAGGTACAACGTTAGTTTTTTCTGAGGTGGTTCCTCGTCTTTCATGGCTCTCCTCTGCACAGAGGAGGGTTATGGAAAAAATTAGGAAAAGAGTCAATAGGGCTCTTGAAAAGTTCATGCCCCAGGTGGGGGGATAGTCGTATCGGCATGTGGACTTGGAAGGGGATTATCCAGGTCTATACAGACTGGATGGCGTTCACTTATCCAAAATGGGTAATGATATCTTTAATGTGGGTTTGCAGAACATGATTGAGAAGGCCGCGACGCTTGGGGTGGGCCGGTCTTGACCGGCGTGTGGGGACTGTTATTTATATTTGAAGTTGTGCTACTGCTCGAGTTCTAATAACTGAGCAGGTAGAAATGTTATTTGAATATTTATGAAGTTTTGATTGGTAATAAAGATTTATGGAAAATTATTTGTGAAAAACCAATAAAGGTGTCGCGGCCAAGTTTTTGCCAAATAAAATGTTTCAGGTGTTTATTTAAGTAGTTGTATCTGGGGAAGTTTTGGTCTGGGCGGGTGTGGCCTGCAATCTCATGAATAAAGGGGTCACATTATGGGGCCACTTTCCTGAGATTGCGGCCTCCCTAGCCCAAATTAATAAAAAATTAGGTTAGATTGGCAGCAGTAGTTTAGTTTAGTCAGGAGCCTGCCCCTTTAAGGGGCTAGATTACAGCTAGTCAGGAAGAGCCAATGGGGGTTCAGGGAATTTTCTGGAATTATAGGGATTGGTTATAAAAGGGCCAGCAGGTGCAGGTTTCTTCCTCTTTCCGGCGGACAGCAAAGAAGATTTGAGCTTCCTCCCTCCCGCCCCAGTCGCGATCACTTTTATGTGGTGGGTCACCCTGGATCCAGGGGGGACTGTTATTTATATTTGAAGTTGTGCTACTGCTCGAGTTCTAATAACTGAGCAGGTAGAAATGTTATTTGAATATTTATGAAGTTTTGATTGGTAATAAAGATTTATGGAAAATTATTTGTGAAAAACCAATAAAGGTGTCGCGGCCAAGTTTTTGCCAAATAAAATGTTTCAGGTGTTTATTTAAGTAGTTGTATCTGGGGAAGTTTTGGTCTGGGCGGGTGTGGCCTGCAATCTCATAAAAACTGCAAAGGTGATAACATACCACCAAAAGAAAGCTCTATTTGTAGGATATAAAGGACGTCAATTTTGTTTGGGAGCCACATGCAATTGTCAGTTAAAGCGATGCAGTGCCGAATCGCAAAAAGTGCTCTGGTCTTTGAGCAGCCAAATGGTCCCGGGCTGAAGTGGTCAAACTCTCCTTGCTCTCTTGACAAAGGATCTCCTGACACTCCGGGCTCTCTCATTCCTCTGAGGCCTCCCGATTTCCTTAGTCCCCTGGACTCGCCTAGTTATCTCAACTCTCTCAGTCCTCCAGACTTACTTAGCCGTCTTAACTCTCTCAGCTCTGTGGACAAGGAATCTCTCTTTTTCAGCATGGAGTACTGTCTCTTGAGTAAAGCATACCTGTGTCCTAATGGCAGCTGAAAGCTATGGTCAGGTCCATCATTATAACAGACCTGCACACTCTCAGCCTACTGTCTTCTACAAGACCTGGACCATGGGTTGGAGACTTCTTCCCACCCAAAACTCTTCAAAGTAGCAGCTGCCCTTGACCATTACAACCTGGAGCCTGTGACCTGCTTATCACACCACCTTTCCACTTTAAAGGGATATTTTCACCCATCAAGGCAGCTCCACAGTTATCCTGGGAAACCCCAAGCTCTGATGCTGTGGGGTCCTGGGAGGTTTCCAGGTACACCTCTGTCACACCCGACATTGGGCTTCATTCACAATGTGGTATATTACCGCATCCCAGTATGCAGTAAGATACCACACAGCGTTTTTCAAAAAGTTTTTTGGCATTCACTAGAAAACGCTACTAAAATATGGCATGAGTTAATTTATTTCAGTCATGCACTATTTCAGTAGTGAAAGCCTTAACAACCCATGAGTCATCAGCAGTCAGTGGGCGGCATGCTGGGTCAGTGATATCACATGGGGGTGACACCTGGTAACATCACCGGGTGGCTCAACCCCTTTGTTCATTTAGCGGCAGGAGGTGGTGGAGCTGGCATAGCGTGGAGGTTCTCCTCAAAAACCATAAAAGACCCAAAAGGCCTGGTATGGATTGGGGGGGGGCACACAGTTTTTTTATTAATTTTTCATTGCATTTGCCCGCTGACAGCTGATGACTCATCGGTTGTTAAGGACATGGTGGCCGCCCGCTCCTTAACAATCATGTTGTTTACTGGTTGTTAAGGGTGACGGCGCCTGCCGGGACCTCTACTTATTTATCGCATTCATTTTTTTTTTTCTTTTGTGAATTCACTTTCACTCTTGTTTTATGCGGTTTTTACATTATGCGGTAAATACTGCATAAAGCAATAGTGACCTGACATTTTCATTATCGCATGCAGTATTTGGGAAAACACCTAAATACCGCATGCGGTCTGGTTCTGTGAATGATTCCCATTGTCACAAGGGGTTATGGCAAACATACTTCCATGGTCAGCCCTAGTATATCTGTCCAAGCACTCTGCTGGTTTAGCGCAGATACATACAGAGAACACATGCCCTTACTAGTCCTCAACATCACCTTGGGTTTAGCTTTTACTTGTGCTTCCGAATTACACAGGGTACTACACAGCAGCAAGTCTCTCCCTGCAAAAAAAATGGATCACCCAACTAGGTTCAGTCTCACCTCACAAGGGATAGTGCCACAGTCAGTCTTTTGCACATTTATAAGGCAACAGTCTTACCCTTTCCTAGGGCAGGTGTTGTGATCTTTATTTGAGAGCGTTACCACTTCTCTGCTGCACCTTCACAGACTAACTCACCCATGGAGCCACAGGGCAAACTTACAGCCTTCCTGGACTCTCCAACACCCTGCAGGCCAAACAGGTTTTCTGTTCCCAGAAATACCACCAGACCCAAGTACTTTGTCATACCCTTTGCTGGATGCTGAGCCACCACTCCTTATTAGCTCCTAAATGGCATGCTTTCCTCCGTTTCACAGGATTCCACTCTCTCTCAGACAAAACCTGCTGGCTTTTCTTGACTGTTTAATCCCCCTCTCAACAACGCAACCTGCCATGACTCTCAGAAGGCAGGCTCCATGGGTCAGCAGGACTGGTTTCACATTTTTATGCTGCTTTGGCAAACTCATTCCACTTTTGCTGCCAGTCAGCCTCTCACGCTCCCTTGACACTTGGAATAGGTTTTCCAAATGCTGACCTAGATTTCTGAGAGGCTGTGCTACTTTTTGCGGTTTCAGGGACAAAGGCAGTTGATGAAAGTATACCCAGACTCACTGCACCACAGGCAATGTGCAGGCCTCCCTGCCTCTTCCAGGCTTCCTATATCAGTTTGTTTCACTTGCTGTGGCACCCTTGGACCAGTGGTGCCAGGGACAACACTCTGTACATCTTCTTTAGCCAGGGTTAATGCGCCAGATGCCACATGCATCGATATTCAGCATCCTCACATACTGGTTAACTCTCTGTCCTGGCCATCACAGAGAGAGACATCCTCTCAGTCATAAAGTAGATATTTGCCAGCACACCATGGATCGACACAAAAGTATGGTCCAAGTGGATTTATTTATTGCATGATCACAACACATCACACACACTGACTCGGTCACACACACTGACTCAGTCACACACACTGAGTTTTTATACACTTTAAAAAGGAGCCCTGTCTCCTTGGGGCTTAGCCCTTCTCTCTGGTACACCCAGTGGTGTATTTAGGTTTTGTGCGGCCCTAAGCCTGACTAAACTCATGCACCCCCTAATTTAGATACGACCCACCGCTTCCTGTCAAGGCCACACCCCTTCCTGTTTAAGACCGACCCTATCATCTGTAAACCTTATCAGTGAAACCCTATAAGTGCAGCTTACGAGTGCCGCCTCAGCTATGCCCAACAGTGCAGCCTCATCAGGGGCCACCAGTGCAACCTATCAGTGGCCATCAGTGCAGCCTCACCAGGGGCCATCAGTGCAGCCACATCAGGGGCCAGCAGTGCAGCATATCAGTGGCCATCAAATACAGCCTTACCAGGAGCCACCAGTGCAGCCTATCAGTAACCATCAGTGCAGTTCATAATATAACAGCTTATTAGTGTATAGTTATGTTTTGATTAGAGCATGGAGCACTTTGCACATGCTGAAATCAATGAAAACAGTCCACATTCAGTGAAAGTTCATGTACTGCAAAGTTTGCATTGATTTCAGCATGCATGGAGCACTTTGCAGTATATGAACTTTCACTGAATATAAACTGTTTAATGAGTTTGTTGCACGCATGGAACACTTAATTGCAATATGATTTTTATATAATATCCATGTTGAGCACTTTTGTATTCTGCTTGGCACATGCACAAAAGTAAGAGTAATTGTTGTACCTGCTGTCCTGGCCGCCGCCTGGGTGTTCCCGTCTTCGTCCTCCTCTCTCTCTCTCTCCTTCTATCGTCACAGAGAGACCAGGACCAGGCAGAAGATGTAATGTAAGGATGCTGAGCATTAGGCTCCACCTCCACCAGTTCAATTACATGCAGCTGGTCTGGTCAGTCACCGGCCGCTTTATGGGGGTGTCAGTCGCTCCCAATCCCCGGCCCCATACTCAGGGATAGGCACAGACCAAGGCTGTGGCAGACATTTTCAAAAATACAGACCTTAGTGAAGGACTCAGGGAGGCACTGGTGTGGGACTGGGGGTCAGTGGAGCGGGGCCCCCCAGCGAGGGGAGAAAAAGGAGGAGGAAAGAAGGTGCTGCTGGTCTGGGCAGGGGCGGATCCAGGGGGGCAACAGGGCAATTGCCCCCCCCCCCAGACCATCTGTCACACTCACTTGCTTGCTTTGTTTGTTTTTTTTTGCGCCTGATCTCCCGGAATTTGGGGACCCGGTCCTGGCCAGCTATAGGTCCCCTGGACCCAAAACGTGGCACACATGTAGCCACATGTCTCCTCTACAAGTGTGCAAAGTTTGGTGTCTGGGAGACCTATGGCCGGGGAGCACTGATTTTTTAAATCCGGGCACCCCTTCTATAGACTCCAATGTTAAACGGTAATTTCACCGGTGATATTTGCAGACCCAGTACCAGTGAGGCATGCAGATGGACACCCTAGGCTTATACTCGAGTCAATACGTTTTTCCAGATTTTGGGGTAAAATTAGGTGCCTCGGCTTATATTCGGGTCGGCTTATACTCGAGTATATACAGTACTTGTTCTGCGGCTGCCGCTGCCTCTCTGAGTCTCTCTCTCAGTTTCTCACATCAGCCGATCAGTGGCGCAGAGAGAGAGACTCGTCTAATGAAGTTACGCGGCGCACTGACACGATACTAGGAGTGGAGGAGGAGGTGGGTGGAGCCTCTTCCCTGCACTCGTTGCTAACGCCTGGGCCGCTTGGCGTCTACCAACGAGTGACGTCAGGCCGCTCTGCGGGCAGGTGCGATAGCGTGCGGCTCCACAGAGGGGTAAGAAAGTGGGCGGCTCAGCTTGCGGCGCAGTTTGTGGGCGGGCGGCGCGGTTCGTGGGCAGACCGTGCTGCTCAGTGTGTTGGCAGCGCAGGTGAGAGTGAGAGAGCAGGCTCAGTGTGGCAGCTGGCCAATCAGCTAGCCGGGAGCGGGGGAGCAGAGAGATGAGATCAACTCTCACCGCCCGTGCCTGCCCTGTATTCCTGCAGTGACTTCTGCCCTCACTGTGCAGGCAGCAGAGAGATTACATTATCTCTCTGCTGCCTGACTCTGGGAGTCTGGGACACAGCAAGAGACAACCAAAACTACACCTTAGCAGGCAAGTTAGTGACAATCCGCAAGGTGTGGCAGGCGACGTGGCAAGTGACAATCCGCAAATTGTGTCAGGTGACGTGGCAAATGACAATCTGCATTTGGTGGCAGGCAAGTGACAATCAGCAAGGTGTACATACAGGGTGAATGGTGCACTATTGTAGCATGCGATGTGGATCACAACAAGTTTGACCAGAAAGAGAAATCCCTCCACCGCACACAGAGTGGCCTCTCACCTCAGCAATTCGACCTACAAGAGGTCACAGGGCATAGAATGATAATAAAGTGGTCCTCCAATCATTAAGCCTCCAATCTCCAAACGACCAGTAACAGTATGACACAGAGCAGCCACCTCATTTGCTCCACTGATATCCAATGAGGAAGTAGAGAGGAGACACTGCTGGAAGTGGCAGCAGAAGAGAGAGCACTAGGAAGTCTCCCTCTTGTTTATTTTGCATAACTGGATATCGGTGGAGCAAATGACCTCTTGTAGGTCGAATTGCTGAGGTGAGAGGCCACTCTGTGTGCGGTGGAGGGATTTCTCTTTCTGGTCAAACTTGTTGTGATCCACATCGCATGCTACAATAGTGCACCATTCACCCTGTATGGACTTCTGCCTTTTTATGGACTTTATCAATTTATTTAATTTCCTTGCGCTGCACTTTTCTAGTTATATGTTCTCTGTGAGGGATTTTTCATGAATTACCCTAAAGTGCTGGCTGCATTATACATTTTTATTTTTAATTTGTTTTGGATTTCAGCGCTGAATACTTTTATTGTCAATCAGCAAGGTGTGGCAGGTGACGTGGCAAGTGACAATCCGCAAGGTGTGGCAGGTGATGTGGCAAGTGACAATCCACAAGGTGTGGCAAGTGACAATCCACAAGATGTGGCAGGTGACGTGGCAAGTGACAATCCGCAATGTGTGGCAAGTGACACGCTCAGGGCTCCCACTGATTCTGCATTGAACTATTTAATTTTATATTACAATGTAATAATAGAAAAAATGCGCTTCAATCATCCTGACACCATAACAACCATGGTACCGGGATGATTGAAGCGCCGACACCAGCCATTTCCCCCGATAAATTTCCCACAAAAAAAAAACATATTTTTTGGCAGTGCCCCTCCAGAGAAAAGACTCTGGATCTGCCCCTGGGTCTGGGTACCTACCTAGGCGTTTTAGCATGTACCGTGATAATAATGATTGCATCTGCAATCATATCTGCATTCTGCAATCATTAGTACAGGCCAGGGCCCTGCTAGTGTAACTGGTGATGAACGAATTCAGGAAAACATGGGCTGCTGCATCACTAGTGCAGATTTGCAGAAGCTGCAAGTCTGTTTGATGCAGTGCCAAGCAATGCAAATGCTTCCATGAAAACATTTTTAGGGAAGCATTTGCTTTGCTTAGCTTTTTCTCCTGCACTGGGGTGATCCCTGTACTGCCCCCCAGTCCCAGACCAGTCCCTCCCTGAGTCCTGTGACTGTCCCTGCTCCAGTGCTCCCTCGGTCAGAAGAACAACAAGACAACAGTGCACACTGCACATAACTTACTCTCTGTCTGCTCCACTCCACTTAGAGTCAGTCAGATCAGCCTCAGGCTCAGACAGTTGGCTCCTTGGGCAGCTTGAGCTGCCTTCCAGGTCCTTCCTCCCCAGCCGTGAGACCCATGACCCACGCTGCTGGCAATGCACAGAATCCCAGCCCCTCCCTCAGAGATCACTCCGCAGCAGGAGTCAGGAGGAGTGGGCGGCCGGAGCACAGACTTGTACAGCCTAGGAGGAGAGACTGAGAGCAGAACAGTGAGTCATCATCAAATAAAAAAAAAGTCAGCGGCGGCCACGGACACTACAAGCACCGCTTGCAGACAACTTCCCGGCTGCTGTCGGGGGCTGTATTTGTGCGGGAGGTGGCCACGGGAGCCGGGACTCGGAGAAAGCTTTTTTCGTGTGGGGGCGGCTCTTTTATGGCTCTTGCGCACAGAGCATCAGCATCTCTTAACACACCCAAGGGTTAATTTACTAAAACTCAAGTGCAAAATCTGGTGCAGCTCTGCATAGAAACCAATCACCTTCCAGATTTCTTTGTCAAAGCTTTATTGAACAAGCTGAAGATAGAAAGTGATTAGCTACCATGCACAGCTCCACCAGATTCTGCATTCTCTAGTTTTAGTAAATCAACCCTTGAATGTGTTAGGAGCTGCTGGTGCTCTGTGCGGAGGAGCCATAAAACGGCATTGTGTGCAGCAGGTGGTGTACCAGAGAGAAGGGAGACGCCCCTAAGGAGACTGTATAAAGTGCTGTCTCTTGAGTCAAGAACACCTGTCTCCTAATGGGAGCTCTGAACTATGATCAGGTCCTTCATTATAACAGGAGTGCACACCTGCACACTCAGCCTGCTGGTCTTCCACAAGACCTGGACGCTGAGTTGGAGACTTCTTCCCACCCAAAACTCTTTGAAGTCTCCAAACTCCAGAATTCAAACCAGGAATACCAAAACCTGGAGAAAGCTGTATGCTATAATTGATACTCGGGAGCCACTCAAACTGCCAACATGTGAACCCTGTGGCATTTCTATTTTAATTCTCACAGTGGCAAGGCCTCGCACTGTCACAAAACTATATGCAAAAATAGCAAAGAACACAGCATAGTATCTTTGTTACAATGGTCCTAACTGTATGAGTTTTCTGTAAACTTTCATAGCTGGTCCATCTACAACACGCTGTTCACTGGGCCATGCCACCCCTCCACTCCTCTGTTTTGGAGAGACTCCTCCACTGCCACAGTTTTATGGTCAGAAGGTCCATAGGTAGGTATGCTAGTCTATACAAAAAAATCCAGAGGTGCCACTGACCACCGGGGAGTTCCACTGGGCCATAAACAGGGTAAGTGTGCCTCACATTGCACTAATGGCTTAGTCCTGTTACAGTACCACCAGGGTCTGCTCTCGTTCATCCGGGGGCCTGGTCCATACTGTTTATGGTCAGCGTGCTGCCAAAGTGCTGGGTTGTGTCCTTTTGGCTAAGTTGTGTCCATAAGCATGAGCGTGTGCATGTTGGCATGTGTGGTAGCATGCACTGGCATGTGCCCCTAAAGCTTGGTGTACACACAAGCATGAGCGTCCACAGGTGTCTGCACTAGGACGCGCCCAGGCAGTAGCGTCGCTATGGGAGGGCGGGGTGCGGCCCACACCCGGGTGACAATCGATTCCAATCTTGCTGCTACTCCGGCTCTTTTCCCCACTCAGTCTGCCAGTGAACACAAGCGGCCGTGCTGTGACAGGAGGCGGGCTGCGGGCTATAAGCGTATCTCTCCCGCTCACCCCCCACTCTTTCTCCTGTCAGCAGTGAAGAAGAGGGAGGGACTCTCATCTGGTTTGACGCTCAGCTTGGTGCCCGGTTTGCTTTCCTCCCCATTGGCCACAGTGGAAGGCCAATCAGAAGAGGCAAGGGGAGCATCATGGGTCATGTAGTCCCGGAAGATTGGCAGCCCCATTGTTGTCCACGGGCAGCAGACTTCAGCCCTCAGCATTTACTCTGCTGGGGGGAAAAATTGAGAGCCTGGAACCCAGGAAGAAGCTGAGTGATTGCTACAGGAAAAATAGAGGACTGTTCTGGGGTTGCTGGGGGGAAAGATTGAGAGTATGGCTGCCAGCACCACCTGAGAGTGACACTGCTGCCCTGCACCACCAGAGAGAGAGCCACACTGCGCAGCACCACCAGAGAGACAGCCACGCTGCTGCCCAGCACCACCAGAGAGAGAGAGCCACACTGCCCATCACCACCAGAAAGAGAGCCACGCTGCTGCCCAGAACCATCAGAGAGAGCCACACTGCCCAGCACCACCAGAGAGAGAGCCATGCTTCTCCCCATCACCACCATAGAGAGAGCCACACTCTACCCGCACCACCACAGAGAGAGCCACATTGCTGCCAGCACCACCAGAGAGAGAGCCATGCTGTTGCCCAGAACCACCAGAGAGAGAGAAAGAGAGACACGTTGCTGCTCAGCACCACCAGAGAGAGCCACGCTCATGCCCAGCACCACCAGAGAGAGCCACGCTGCTGCCCAGCACCCCTCAGAGAGAGAGCCACACTGCCGAGCACCACCAGAGAAGAAGCCACACTGCCCAGCACCACCAAAAAAAGCCTGGAACCCAGGAAGAAGCTGAGTGATTGCTACAGGAAAAAGAGAGGACTGTTCTGGGGGTGCTGGGGGGAAAGATTGAGAGCATGGCTGCCAGCACCACCTGAGAGTGACACTGCTGTCCAGCACCACCAGAAAGAGAGCCACACTGCGCAGCACCACCAAAGAGAGAGCCAAGCTGCTGCCCAGCACCACCAGGGAGAGGGCCATGCTACTGCCAGCACCAACAGAGAGAGAAAGCCATGCTGCTGCCCAGCACCACCAGAAAGAGGGCCATGCTGCTGCCCAGCACCACCAGAGAGAGAGACTAAGCCACTGCAAGGGTACAGACATTCTACACTACTGAGCAGAGTCAGCCTGGGCAACCCAGAGTTAGCGAATGTCCAGAAGGAGGGATCACTGCTGTTGTTTTACTGGGTCTGGTAAGAGGGCCTGTCGGCCATTCGGTCATTATCCATTACTGCTCCTAGGGACTGAGCCATTGGAAAGTGCCTAACATACTATCCTCTAGGCCTTATTTACAACACGTGCCAATGAGCTCCAATGCTGGGCTGCTGGCCCAAAAATAGGAGGGGGGTGACACCATGTACTGCACCAGGTGACACCAACCCTAGTGATGCCACTGCGCCCAGGCGCTGCAAGCTGTCGCAAAGGGGGGGCGTTGAAGCTGTGGCAGTCACTTACTGTTACATTCAGCAGCAGCGGGGCCTCCCTCATTTCTTAGACTCTCTTATTGCACCACACCACCTGCTGGCCTCTCTGCTGCCTGCTGCACTGGTTGCTAAACTCGACTGGCGTCTAGCAACCAGTGACGTCATGTCATGAGGCCGAGGCGAGGCCTCAGCATTCAGAGCGGAGGAGGAACTTCTACCTCCTTCACTCCTGGTCAATTTTTGCCCCACCCACCTCCTCCATTTTCTCCAGGCAGCATGGCTCAGAGCCTGTGGGAAGGAAGGGAGCATGCCTGAAGAGCTGACTGTGAGCTATCCACCTGCACCAGCACCTGCCTGAGGTGAAGCAGCCTGTGTACATGTTCTGGAGCTCATCTAACAGCACTACTTGTATAATTTCAGTCAAGGTGTTAAATTAATTGTTTTATAATAGATATGTAGCGATGGTGGACTATACATGTAACATTATGTGCCTTCCCCGTCATTCATCATCTATAGTTGTGTCCCTTTAATGCTGTACACCAATGACTGTCATCATATTTTTGAGCCAACCCACAGAATTGTGGGACTAGTGGTCTTTGTGACCGGTGGTTTCATTGCATAACTATACACCAGGACTACATATCCCAGGGATTTTTGCTACCATCCAGGGGACTTCTGGGAGAGAGTATAAAAGGAGATAGGAGTTATGTCTCAGTCTCTCTTCTTCCTGGGCCTTGTTTAATGCATACCTGTCCATGATGGGGAGAGAGAGGTTGTGGGACTACCACGATGTGTCAAGAAACTTCAGCACGGCCTCGTAGGGCCCATCTCTGCAGCTGTTTGCCTGTTCACAACTGGTGGGTCCATCGACGGACGTCTCTTCCCGGGTCGCTGACTTCAAGGCCCCTAGTTCGGACCAGTCGTTGGTGAGAGGGCAACCGCCCACCTTCTGCGTTTGGAACACTTTACTGCACTTCTATATGAACACTGTACATAGCCCCCTTTACCTGCAACCACCTCAAGGAATACCATTAGCCTGTTTAAGCCAGTCAGTCTGTTCATTCATCACTGTGCCTTATTTGATATATATAATCTAATGAGCTCCAACTGCCAGTGAAGACTATCAGACCTGCACCACGGACATTGCTGTTGTTACTAATTAAAGGGCCCTACACTATGCTCATTCTGTCTGATCCTTCATTAGGATTTTAAGGTGGAATAAGCCAGCCTGGGGTTCCCCTAAGGCCCCTTTCACACTGGCACGTTTTTCAGGAAGTTTAGCGCTAATATTAGCGCTGTTATACCGCCTGAAAAAATCGTGCTCTGTATTCTTCAATGTGAAAGCCCGAAGGCTTTCACACTGAAGCGGTGCGCTAATAGGACCGCTCCAAAAGTCCTGCTAGCCGCATCTTCACAGCGGTGAAGGAGCGGTGTGTTCACCGCACCTTTACCGCGGCTGCCCATTAAAATCAATGGGACACCGCGGTAATACCGCCCGCAAACCGCGGCAATAGCCGCGGTTTGCGGGCGGTATTAACCCTTTTCCGGCCGCTAGCGGGGGTTAAATTTACCCCGCTAGCGGCCGCATACCGCGGTGATAACGACGGTATAGCGGCGCTGAAAATCGCGCCGCTATACCGCCACAGCATCTGCCCGCTCCAGTGTAAAAGGGGCCTTAGAGTGTAACTACTTGCATTAAACACTTAACCATTTATTGTCCTTCAGGTCATGCTACAGGTGGTATACCATTGTAGATATATGTATATTCCTGCTGTTAAACTGTTCTTAAGCTGTCTTTGGGGGAATTCCTCTACTGAGTCTGTGCTGTTATTCGGAACTCGGTTGAGTTTTTGCCCTCCTTTACAAACTAATACTACTTTGCTACTTTAGTAAAAGTTGAGATACCATAAATATATTGACTTGTGTGACATGTTATTTAAAGGTGCTTGTGAAAAGATGTCGGGAACCCAGAGTGTCAGGTGGGTTGGAAGGTTCACAGGGTCATAGTGATGCAGATGAGCAGGTAGATCCAAACAGTCCTCAAGGGGACCGTGCTACAGATATGCAGGATATATCATTGCTAACCTTTTAAAAATGCTCTTTTCCTGGCTGTAATGCTGACCCATGGGTCTGAATGCTTTCTAAGCCAGAGCCATCATAAATGTTTAAGGAAAGTTAAAAATTCTTATCTGCATACCTCCTCCGGGTTAATGAATATAAATATTGGAACAACAGAGCCATGGTGCTGGCATTTTTAGAAAGAAAAGTCAGTAGTGGAAACCTCTGTAACATAAAAATGCATTGCCTTATGGTGATCCCATGCTGTGTCTTCTTGCCTATTTTCCACTATCGTTATCTTGTATGCACAGCATAGCCATCCAAATCCTACAGCTCCTTGGTGGGGTGATCCTGGTGGTTTTTAGAGGGTGTTCTGGTGAAGACCAAGTTGTCACTTAGACTCTGTGACTTGGGTGAGCACACATCACCTGCCAAGGGTCTCAGTTTCAAAACTTGGGCTCTATAGCAATTAATACTTTTAAGCCTCGTACACACGACCGAGTTTCTCGTCGTTAAAATCACGTGGTTTTTTTCTACGAGATTCTTGTTATCCTTGACGAGTTTCTCGTCAAGCTTTCTATGCGTACACACTGACATTTCCCAATTTCCTCGTTGTTCTCCGCGCTCACGTCCAGCACGTACGACGGCACTATAAAGGGGAAGATCGATTTTCTTGGCGCCACCCCTTGGGCTGCTTTTGCTGATCTCGTGTTACCGCGTGTGAAGTAAAAGTTTGGGAAGAGACGATTCGCGCTTTTCAGTCTTCGTGCTTTTCAGTTCGTTTTCTGAGGTTCAGTTTGTGCTTGTGGGTTCGTATCTTGACTTTCAGGGCGTCTAGGCAGGTCGTATCTGTTTTACAGTGCGTTCTTGCCCGTTCGTTTCTGATTTTCAGTTCGTTATTCATAGGCCTTGCTGTTCTAAAGTGCGTTCTGTTCTGTACGTTCTGATCAGACGACCGTTTCCTAGCCATGTCGCCTGGCCGTTCTCATCGTCATGTTCGTGCTGTGCGTGCGCTTGGTGTTGGTCTGCTTGTTTTGGACCAAGACCAGTCCATGAATGGTGTGAGGAGGAGTTCATGGACCAAGAATTGGTTGCTCCAGCGGGACCAATTCTGCCACATGCCTCTGCTGTGGGAGATAGTCGAGAATAATCCTGAGGACTACAGGAATTTTCTGCGGATGTCTGACCCCGTTTTTCAGGAACTGTTGGCTTTGGTGTCCCCCTATATTACCAGGCAGGACACCGTTATGCGGGAAGCCATCAGTGCTGAGCAGAGGCTCATCGCCACGTTACGTTATCTGGCGACAGGGAGAAGTCTTCAGGACTTGAAGTTTACGACAGGCATCTCCCCCCAGGCTCTGGGCCTCATAATCCCAGACACCTGTTCTGCCATTATACAAGTCCTGCAGGAGGACTATATTAGGGTAAGTTTTCTCCTTTATCATCACATTTTATGTATTCCATGCATAGGCGTGTGCACAGGGTGTGCCAGGTGTGCCCAGGCACACCCTAATCACACTGTGCAGCACAGATTCCCCCTACTGCCCTGGCTCCCCCCTTCCTTCCCCTTGCAGCGCTTCCAGCTTCCATACTCTCCTCTCCCACCGGCTGTTGCTGTTGGGGATGTTTTAGGATGAGTGGGGGAAGGGGCAGGTAAGTATCTAACTTACCGGCCCCTTCCCTTTCATCGTGAGTGATCGGTAGTATGTGTTGAGCTTTGGGGTGCACACCCTAATGCAATAGGCTGCGCACGCCTATGATTCCATGTATGCTAATGTCTTGTATTTCTTTCATCCTTCCCTAATTACCATGATTGTAATATGCTGAGAATGTCCCCTTTGTCCCCATGCATGCTGGAAGCTTTAGATTGCCCCTTTTTTATCCTCCATGCATATTTCCCTTCACTAACCTTTCCAGCAGGGGCGCCTGTTGCAACAAATGTTTGGGGGTCCAACCCCAATTTAGGAAATAAACTTCCTCCATTTTTGCAAAGGTGCCTATTAAACGCCCCCAGTTGTCCCCTCCAATGCAGCCGGTTTGTTCCCTCCAATGCAGCCATTTTGTTCCCTCCAATGCAGCCATTTTGTTCCCTCCAATGCAGCCATTTCTTTTTCGTACATCACGGGACACAGAGCGACTTAGTCATTACTAATGGGTTATATAGTTTACCTTCAGGTGCTGGCACTGGCAACTTCCAAACCGGAAGTACCCTCCCCTATATAAGCCCCTCCCATCCGGGAGCACCTCAGTTTTTTGCCAGTGTCTAAGGTGTTGGCCAAAGAGTAACATGTGTTTTCACTGGGCTTGCGTACAGGTTCTTTTGGGCCTTAGTAAGTTGTTCCGGATCCCACCAAAAAAGCTTCATAGCTAAACGGTCGGTACCCGGGCCTTGCAGCAGAAGAGCAAGGTTTTGCCTGTAATGCCTCTCTTAGGAGGGCTGGACCCTGGGATCCAGAGCTCTGGTCATACCCACGACCAAGATGTTGTCTGTGCAGGGTGCTATACAGGTCCAGGGGAGTGGAATCCTTGGGAACCCGGTCCCTGAAGGTTTAATTACAATGCCTGCCGTGATAGGTGAAGTTTGGGCTTCTGTGGACCAAACAGAGTCCTGCGGCGGGGAACAGGTAAGTGGGGGCCCCCAGGAACTTGGTTCTATTGGGGGACCCCAAGCCTAATTTGTCTTTCTGTCTGTTACCTAACGGTATTCCCGCTAATATCTGTGTATGCCTGTAACTACTGAAAATGTAAAGTTTTAATAGTAGTCAAGAAAAAAAAAAAAAAAGGACCGCGGTACCTGTGTTAAACCACTAGAGGCCGCTGTGGTCCATTTTTCTTGTCATGTGGATCTTTGGTTTTCTCAAGTCAAAAGATCCAGGCAGTTGGTAAGTTTCTCTGTTTCCTCTGCCCTGTTGCTGCGCTCATCCACCGCACAGGCCCTCCGGCAAAAAGGGCCCTGGCTCCTAGTCCCTGTTTGATTTTCGAAAAGGGCGCCAATGGCGCACGGGCGTGCGCGCGGGCGCGTGCACGCGCCTCCTATGAAAAAAAAGGGGCGGGGCGGGTGGATGACGCTCGATGCGCGCCACGGCGCTTCTGCGCATGTGCAGGCGTCCCAGCTTGTATAAAGACACAGTACAAGTGTCAGCTGGATGCAAACAGAGCTAGCAACAAACAGTGGCACACAGAGGCGGTTGATGCAGGCATCCCCATAGAAAGGCACTTTAGTGGACACCAGCTGGTATATAGCAGCAACTGTGTTAGACTATTACCAGCAAAATTGGTGTATGACGACGGGAATACCTCAGCTTTGTGCTTATAGGATATGTCGTCCAGACGCTCTGGAAATAGATCTTCCAAGAAGCGAAAGGGGTCTCCGTCGGGCTCTGAGGATTTTGGGCATGCTGTACTGCGCCAATCTCCCCTGAAATTTCAGAGGTCAGTAGCCGTAGGAACCCCGCAGGAGTACCTGGTACTGCGGCTGTCCCCAGTCCACCTGCTCCTGTATATATAACAGAGGAGGTTTTATCCTCAACTCTGGGAGGATTAGAAGAGAGATTAACAGCATTGATCGCTGCTTCCCTGTCACAGGAAAAGCGCGTCCGATCTCCGTCTCCTCCTGCAGAGTGCCTGTTAGTGGAGGAACAGTCCCAGAGATCGACCTACCTGAAGGGAATCAGGTGAGGTTGATAAAGTTTTATAGAGGAATCAACAGTGGAAGAACCTTTCTCAGCATCTCAGGCTGAAAGATTATGGGTTCAGTCTCTGACTAACATGGTCCGAGCAGCGATTGGAGTCTGCCAAGCAATGAAAGATCAGTTGAAACAAGTCTTAAGGGACTTACCAGATCAGCAGGCTCTTGCCCTAGCTGACCTACCTAGAGCCTTGTGTTGCGGTGGACGCCATAAAGGATACAATCCAACAGGCATCCCGCTTTACGCTGTCTGTAGACATATGCGTAGGCTTCTATGGCTCAAAAACTGGTCTGCTGAAGCTCCCTGTAAGAAATTGCTGATTGGCTTCCCATTTCATGGAGAACGCTTATCTGGAGATGATCTGGACAAATATATCCAGAAAACTTCTGCCGGTAAAAGTACACTCTTGCCGGTTAAGAACAAGGGTAGAAGTCCTTCTTTTAAGAGGCCTACTTCTCCAGTCCCTGGCACATCGGCTGTGAAACAGTTCCGACGGCCTCCGCGGTCAAATCCAGGGGGCAGAAATCAGGGACAATCACAGGGTAACAAGAAACCCTGGGTCAGGAGAGGTACAAAACCTCCCCCCAAGTCATGAAGGGTTGCCCCCACTCAATCGGGTGAGGGGAAGACTTCAGTTGTTCACAGAGACCTGGCGGGACACCATCAGAGATGGGTGATCTCCGCAGTAAGTCTGGGATACAGGCTGGAGTTAAAAGACATTCCTCCTGCCCATTTTATAAGGTCAAACGTGCCAAGCGATCCCCAGAAGAGTGGATCCCTCCTTCTGGCACTAGAGCAACTATTGCCCCAAGGGTAATCATGAAGGTTCCCTTGGAAGAAAACGGGTTCGGGTTTTACTCGAACCTTGTCACAGTCCCCAAACCAAATGGGGACATGAGGCCCATATTAAATATAAAAGGGCTAAACAAGTTCCTACATATCAGGACTTTTTCGGATGGAGTCGATCCGATCGGTGGCCACCGCCCTACAAGGGCAGGAATGGTTAGCCTCGATCGACATAAGGGATGCTTATTTGCATATTCCCATCTGTCCGGCCCACCAGAAATTTCTACGCTTTGCAGTAGAAGGGCGCCATTTTCAGTTCAGAGCCTTACCCTTCGGTCTGGCCACAGCACCACTAGTGTTCACAAAAATTCTGGCCCTACGATTGGCCAAACTAGGAACACAAGGTGTAACGATAATGGCATATCTAGACGACTTGTTGCTGATAGACCACTCAGTGAAAAAAAACTAGAAGTGGTCGTTCACAAGATAATCAAGTATCTGGAATCTCACGGTTGCATTATCAACCGAGACAAGTCAGCCCTAAAACCAGTCAAAAGCCTGGAATACTTGGGGGCTAAGACTGGATTCAAATCAGAGAAAAATTTTCTTACCTCCAGAGAAGGTGTCGTCTTTGAAAGATTTGACCCACTTAGTGGGTACAAAAAAGAAAAACCATCCATACGCCTGTGTATAAGGCTGCTGGGAAAAATGGTGGCTTCATTCGAAGCAGTACCCTACGGTCAATTCCATTCAAGGAACTTGCAGAGGGCCATACTGTCAGCCTGGAACAAAAAAGTTCAGGCTTTAGACTTACCAATGTCCCTGTCTCCTTCCGTTCGCAAGAGCCTCCATTGGTGGTTGGTGCCAGAATCTGGAAAAAGGGAAACCCTTCAGTCCGGTTTCTTGGAAGGTGGTCACTACAGATGCCAGCCTCATAGGCTGGGGGGCAGTACTGGAGCAATGGTCTCTCCAGGGCAAGTGGTCAGAAGCAGAGAAGGCCCTGCCCACCAATCTCTTAGAGATACGAGCAGCCCGGTATGCCCTAGTAGCATGGACATCCAAACTCCAAGGGTCACCTGTCAGAATTCAATCAGACAATGCCACAGCAGTGGCATATATCAATCACCAGGGTGGCACCAGGAGTCGTGCAGCCCAGAGGGAAGCGAATTGCATCCTGGAATGGGCAGAAAGATATGTCCCAGCCATATCCGCGGTTTTCATCCCAGGAGTGGAAAATTGGAGAGCGGACTTTTTAAGTCGCCAGCAATTATGCCCGGGGAATGGTCTCTTCACCCCGAGGTTTTCCAGGCAATATGCCAGCGGTGGGGAACACCGGATGTAGATCTGCTAGCATCCAGATTCAACGCAAAGGTGGACAGATTTGTGTCTCGCACAAAGGATCCCCTAGCTTGCGGTTCGGATGCCCTAGTGTTCCCTTGGGATCAGTTCAAGCTGATATATGCATTCCCACCGCGATTAATCCGCAGAATCAGGGTAGAAAAGAAACCAGTGATTCTGGTGGCTCCAGCGTGGCCCCGAAGGGCATGGTACGCGGAGATTGTAAAAATGTCAGTGGGAAGTCCTTGGACCCTCCCACATCGTCCGGACCTGCTTTCGCAAGGACCGATATACTACCCTACCTTACCAGCCCTAGGTTTGACGGCCTGGCTATTGAAGCCCACATTCTAAAAAAGAGAGGGCTCTCTAATCCTGTGGTATCTACCATGATCAATGCCAGGAAGCCGGTATCCAGGCAGATCTATTATAGGATCTAGAAGGCGTACATCACGTGGTGTGAGGCCAGGAAATGGCATCCACGTAAGTACGTAATAGGTAGGATTCTGGACTTCCTACAGTGGGCTGTACATAGGAAGCTTGCCTTGAGTACTATCAAGGGTCAGACGGCCTTGTCAATATTTTTTTCAAAGGCCCTTGGCTTTGCATTCATTAGTCAAAGCTTTCATACAAGGAGTGATGCGTATTAGCCCTCCGGTTAGTATTCCCATATGTCCATGGGACTTAAACCTGGTTCTGTCGGTTCTACAGAAACAACCATTTGAACCATTGCGGCACATTTCCTTGGTTCTTTTCACCAGGAAATTGATTTTCTTAGTAGCCATTTGTTCGGCTAAAAGAGTATCGGAATTAGCCCCCTTGTCCTGTAAGGAGCCATATCTGGTTATCCATAAGGACAGAGTAGTATTACGTCCTCATCCAGTCTTCTTCCTAAGGTGGTATTGAGGTTCCATTTGAACCAAGATGTGGTTCTTCCTTCCTTTTTCCCCAAACCTAGTTCGGTAGAGGAAAAGTTATTGCATTCTTTGGATGTAGTAAGAGCAGTTAAAGCTTATCTTAAAGCCACTGCTCAGATTCGTAGAACGGATACTTTGTTTGTTCTGCCGGAAGGCCCCAGAAAGGGTCAGGCAGCATCAAAAATCTACTTTAGCCAAGTGGATTCGACAGGTCATAATACAAGCCTATGGCTTGAAAAGGAGACTGCCTCCGTTCAAAGTTAGGGCGTACTCCACAAGAGCAGTTGGAACTTCATGGGCAGTGCATCACCAAGCCTCCCTGGCTCAAGTCTGTAAGGCCACAACATGGTCCTTAGTACACACATTTACTAGATTCTACCAGGTAGACGTCAGAAGTCAGGAGGATGTCGCCTTTGGGCGCAGTGTGTTGCAGGCCGCAAAAGAGCCTCATGCCTGATGGCGCCCAGCTTATGTATGGTGTATCCCCCCCCTCATTTGGCATTGCTTTGGGACGTCCCATTAGTAATGACTAAGTCGCTCTGTGTCCCGTGATGTACGAAAAAGAAAAAGGGATTTTTATAACAACTTACCTGTAAAATCCTTTTCTTGGAGTACATCACGGGACACAGAGCTCCCACCCCTCTTTTTGGGACACTTATTGCTTTGCTACAAAACTGAGGTGCTCCCGGATGGGAGGGGCTTATATAGGGGAGGGTACTTCCGGTTTGGAAGTTGCCAGTGCCAGCACCTGAAGGTAAACTATATAACCCATTAGTAATGACTAAGTCGCTCTGTGTCCCGTGATGTACTCCAAGAAAAGGATTTTACAGGTAAGCTGTTATAAAAATCCCTTTTTTGTTCCCTCCAATGCAGCCATTTTGTTCCCTCCAATGCTGCCATTTTGTTCCCCCCACCCCTGCACATACCTTCTTGTGGTCAGCGCCATCCTTCTTCTGTCCTTGATGTCTTCTCCTTCCCTTGATGTTGCATCAGCCAATCATGTTACCATTAAACAGACTTGGTGAACATGATTGGCAGAGCAGCCTGTCAGTGTTTACCCAAGGAATGCTCCCCCCCCCCTGCGTCCCCTATTTACCTTTTTACCTTTTATGAAGCCAATTACATCCCTCAGGCTGTAATGTGCAAGCCTATTTGCCTCCCTGTTTCTGATATGCAATTTTCACCCCATAAATGCCGCAGTTATTCATATGTTGGTCGCTTAACAGGGGGCCATCCACCTGAATAGTGGGCGGCATTGACAATACATAGGTTAATGCAAGGCAAGAACCTATGTATTGTTCTGAGTGACGGGCACAGGAGAGAGGGGGCAGTGTTCCACTCTGGACGCACCGCCACTGCACTGCTATCCTGTGGCCAAACACATCTACCCCCCCCCCCAAAATCATGTATTAATGGACCATCAGAGGGGGTGATGAATATGAAACATGAGCCTTCCATTATACTTATTGAAAACACCTTAATAAACGTAGAATTTGATTGATGTTGGCCTCTAATGTTTTTTATTATAATCTCCTTGTAATGTAATATTTTTAATTTCTAATTTTCTTTCATCTTGTTTGACTCCCCAGCTTCCTTCCACGCCACAGGAATGGCAGACTGTGGCATCGGAGTTTGCCACGCGGTGGGACTTCCCCAACTGCGGTGGTGCCATAGACGGGAAGCACGTCCGCATCGTGCCGCCACCCCGTTCTGGGTCCTACTACTTCAATTACAAGGGGTTTCATAGCATTGTGCTGATGGCGGTGGTGTCAGCAGGGTATGAATTCCTATATGTTGATGTAGGGAAGAATAGCCGGATGTCCGATGGGGGATCCTTCATCCAGACGGAGTTTGCCCTCCGTCTCCAGAGTGACGACCTTGCATTGCCACCGGATGCAGGGAATATTGAAGGACTCCCCTTTGTTTTCTTGGCTGATGAAGCCTTTGGACTCGGACCGCATCTTATGAGGCCATTTCCTAACAGGACCCTGACCCCAGAGAAGAGGGTGTTCAATTACCGGCTGGCCAGGGGCCGAAGAGTCGTTGAAAATGCCTTCGGCATAATGGCCAGCCGGTTCCGCATTTTTATGACTTCAATCCACTTGGCGGACTACAAAATAAACTATGTCGTTTTATGCTGCTGTGTGCTACACAATTTTCTCAGCAGAAAATCAAATTCATATATGGCCTCAGTATTGCCTGAGGCTGGACTTTCACCTGCTAATCCCCTGCCGGGCCTGGAATCTGCCCGTCCTGGCTTGCCCCCCCCCAAAATGCCCGTGAGGTTCGGGACAAATATATGGAATATTTCACGGGTAGGGGGGCAATTCCTATGCCAGGCTATGGCTAAAGATTCCTGGAGAATGATTAAAATAAAAATCTGTTTTCTAATTTTAACTTAGGTTTGTTTCCTGTCTCCTAGTTTGTCTTAGTGCATTTGTAGTGCCAAGTGTATTTTCCTTTAGTAAATAACAACCATTTCACTATGTAACCTTCAAAAAAATACTAATCAGGTTAGAGCGTATTGAAAAAAGAAGCTACACGTTGTTTGTGTTCAAACATTTTACTCTGTGCACATTCACACACATGTTTTTTTTTTTTTCCTGGCCACAAACCGCCAATTATTTTCTTAGGAAAATACAAAAACAGTTGCATTCCAAAAATTACAACATTGGATACCTCTGAGCAATCTGACACATTCACTTACACAAACTATATGTCTCTATGTTCCCGTCCTAATATGGGGTCTTGCCACCCCTTGCCCAGCCAAAAATTAAATATGCACACATTTTGTATTAATTTCCACTAGGGATTTGAGACTCCTGATCCCTATTGTCAACATGTGCTATCTGCCATCAGGGGTGATCAATGGACGTGTTTTGGGGGTGCAACCCCTTCCTCAGTTCACCTACTTTAGATACGAGGAAGGGGTTGCACCCCCAAAAGACGTACATGGATATCCCCTGATGGCAGATAGCACATGTTGACACACTGTGTGCATATTCAATTTTTGGCTGGTTGCATTGTCAAAAACAGTATAAAAGGTTGAAGAACAGTCATTCCTGAAAAAAAATGGGGGTTTGGTTGACTTATTCGATTCTCCCCAAAACATCTAGAATGTCTTTAAATGTTTGATCCATCACATGAATTATTTGTTTTATTCTGTCCAGTTCCGTGCTACATTCCATCACTTGCTGTATTATTCGGAGGGCACTGTCAGCAGAGAAACGTGTACTATCCTTCACCACAACATTTACATCCCCTAAAAACAAAATAAAAAGGTATTATAACTCTGCAGGCCTACATCTCTTACCTGAAGCTGTGGTGCCAGATACTGACCTGTTGTGGTGACCAGTTCCACAACGTCATCCACCTCTCCTTCTGCACTTCTCCTTCCTCCACCTCAACTTCCTCAACATCCTTCGGTTGTGGGTCTTTGGGAGTTTGGGGTTGTTGTGAAGCTGTGGGGTTCCTGTGCTCCCTGGAGTGTTCTCCTCCCAGTCTTCTCTCCCCTATGAGAATCAAACAAAAGGTCTATTTATCACACTGAAATTCTCTATGAAAAATAAAAACAGGCTAAATTGTTTGGAAGTGGGGTACAAGTGTATCTTTGTGCGGAATTTAAAGATGAATGCATTATTTCTGACCAATAATATGTTTAGTATTCACCTTTGGCTGTCAGTTTTTAGACATGGAGGCACCACAAAATATCACTAATGCACCTGTGTGGGACACCCAAAAAAGGCGGGTCTGGTGGCCCACACTATAGTGCTCCAAAGTACAGATGTGGTACCAGCTGCTGAGTGTCCTCTCCTTTACACTGACTAAAGTTTGCATTTCATTCTCTTTACAAACACATCATCTAGCCTAAAAATTTTGAACACAAATGTTAAAAAAACACGCAGATGTCTAATTACTTTTGTGGCTATAAAATAAGCCAAAACAGCGGATAGTGGCCGAACGAAGTGTCTGTAACGTAACGAACGATTACTGTGCCAAACCAAGTTCAAATTATTAAATTATGGAAGGGAGTCCAATATGATAAAATCACAAAAAGGAGCAACATGTAAGTTGAGAAAAACATTAATAGCAGAAAAGTGTACATTTTACTTACTTTTTGCTAGCATTCTCTTAATGCTCCTTAACTGCTCTGGCTCCCTCAGTTTGAGGTCTAACCACCTCTTTCTGAGCTGCTCATTTGAGCGTTTCACCCCGAAATTCGTCATCAGACTCTTCACGACTTTAGTGAGGATTTTGGCCTTCCTTCTATTTGGTTTGCTATACGGCCCATGCTTTGCGTCATAATCAGACTTGAGCAATATATCCACCATCTCCACCATCTCCGCAAAAGACATATTAGATGCCTTGAATCTCCTCCTTGATCGTGACGTTTCCTCGGTCTCCGGGCTTGTCTCCTCCTCGTTAGTGGCGGAATTATCAGACACCTGCTGTAACTCCGCCATATCTGTCTGCGCGCCGAAAGAGAAGGGGCGGGGAAAAGATGTTAGTTAGAACGTCATGGGCGGGCGACGTGTGCGGAGCGACGTGTTCGTAGTTTAACGCATGCGTGGTGTATATATAGCAAACACACATGTGACTATACTACGTTCGGTGTGCGGAGAGAGGAGTTCAAGTTACGGGCGTGCGAACGAAGGTATGTGATTTTGTGACTTGGACAAATAGTTGGCCTATACTGTCTTGAGAATGTTGTAGAATATATATGTTGACTACGATGTTAAGGAGGTTAGACTGTGTGCCTCACATTAGTTATATATTATTTATTTTACTTGCAGACCCAAAATGAATGTCTTTATAAGTGACAAGGAATTCCTTGCGGAATTTATAGACCGGGTAAGGGAGCTGCCCGCTCTGTGGGAGACGAAAAACCTCATCCACAAAAAAAGAGGGGTGAGAAAAGCAGCGCTGGAGACCCTGCTCCCATTTGTGCATACCAAGGTGCCCACAGCCACAGCAAAACAGGTGGACACTAAAATTGGGAGCTTGAGAGGCACCTACAGGACTGAACGCTCTAAGGTCCTGGCTTCTCAGAGGTCAGGAGCAGCAGCAGATGATGTGTATGTCCCGAATTTGTGGTACTACAGCAGGATGTCCTTCCTGGATGACCACATTGAGGCAAGGCCATCACTCTCCACTCTTCCCCCCAGACTTCCCTGCAGCCAACCTGAGCCTTCTCTGGAGCAAGAGGAGGCAGCCATCCTGGATGATCCTGATTTGGCCATCTGGAGCCAGGTATAGTATTAAATGAAAATGTATTGGGATAAAATTAATGTTTGACAAATATGTCAAGATGACAAACATAAACTATTTAGAGTTCCACAAGTGAAATCAAGATCTCTAGACATTAGTCTGCACTTAATTGGGTGGTAAATAGTCAATCTGATGTAGTTGTAAATTTTAGAAACTGATTTCAGGATTTACATTCTAATTGGTTCAATCATGATTATAAATTTGGAGGCAAAGATTAAAGCAACATATTAAACTATGTCCCTTTTTCATACACAGGATGAAATTAGCCAGGAGGAGGGTCTGGAAACTGTCAGGCAGGAGGAGGAAGGACCCAGTGGCAGCCAGGAGGTGGCAGGGCCCAGTGGAAGGCAGGAGGTGGCAGAGCCCAGTGGCAGCCAGGAGGTGGCAGGGCCCAGTGGCAGGCAGGAGGTGGCAGGGCAAAGGAGAAGCACCAGATCCCAGGTGCCTCCCATCCGATTTCCTTAAAGAGGCAGGAGGGACAGGACCACCAGTGAGGCAGCAATGGCCCTTATTAAAGAGGCCCATGCCACCCTCAAAGAGCCCACATCCCCTGAAGAGGCCATTGCCGGCCTAGTGGAGGCAAAGTTTAAGGTGATGAGCATGGAGCAACGCCTCCTATGCGAGCCCCTGCTCATCACCTTGCTCAACAAGGGGGTGATGGGAAAAATTACCCCCAATACTGCAATTTGTGAGGTGGCACAACTGTCCCAACCTCAACATCCTCCTCCTCCTCCACCTTGTTCTTCTGCCCCACCCCCTTCTCCACCTTCTTCTTCTGCCCCACCCCCTTCTGCCCCACCTCCACCTTCTTCTTCTGCCCCACCCCCTTCTCCTCCACCTCCACCTTGTTCTTCTGCCCCACCCCCTTCTCCTCCACCTCCTCCTCCACCTTGTTCTTCTGCCCCACCCCCTTCTCCTCCACCTCCACCTTCTTCTTCTGCCCCACCCCCTTCTCCTTCACCTCCACCTTCTTCTTCTGCCCCACCCCCTTCTCCTCCACCTCCACCTTCTTCTTCTGCCCCACCCCCTTCTCCTCCACCTCCTCCTCCTCCTGACAGGAGTACCCCTCCAGTGGCCCAGCCTCCAGCCAAACGAAGAAGGAAGGCTGCAGGGAAGGCTTCAGGAAAGGTTGCAGGGAAGGTTGCCAGGAAGACGAGGAAGTGATGGCCTTGCTTCATTGTGGTTAGGCAGAAGGCAGCCTGTTGTAGTACCACACACTTGGGACATATATCTCACCTGCTGCTGTTCCTGACCTCTGGGAGGCCAGCATCAGATTGTGCTCAGAAATGTTGGCCTTCTCAAGCTCCCAATTTTAGTGTCCACACAGGGTTGATGTGTGGTCTGGGGTCCCTGGGATGCACAAATGGCAGCAGGTTCTCCAGCGCTGCCTTCTCTTTATTTTATTTGAAACATGAATAAATGTTATTTTTGTTTAAGTTCATACTTGACTATGTGTATTTGTAAAAAATTAAAATTTAGCTTGGGAGTAAGCAGAGACATTTGACTGACAAAAAAGGGACAGATAACAACCCCCCTAAAAAATAAAATAATCTGATTTCCCAAAAAGAGGGTGTTACATTTTACAACTATATATTAAAATATTCAATGGGAGATCACTATCAAAACATTGCGAAATTAAAATTACCATCAGTTTGAAAAATATAAAAATGTAAAATATTCATAAAAACTTGCACGATATAATACACATAAATCTTCTTAAGAGCAGCATGAAAAAGGTTAAAAAAAGATAGTCATAACTCTGTGTGAATATCAGCAGCAAAAGAAGTTCTTTCGTTTTGATTAATGTAACATTCTAAAGAAGATTTCAATGCACAACATTTAAACGATGCAATAATTTCGAGCGTGACGAATGTGCTATCTCCATTACGAAGGCTTGTTTTTCCAGAAGATGCGCTCCCGTCTCATACTTGCTTCTGAGCATGCGCGCTTTTGAAAGACTCGTTAAAGCATACACACAAACCATTTTCTCGTCACAAAAGAGGCCGACGAGAAACACGACGAGGAAATCTGGAATCCTGACGATAAAATAGAGAGCAGGTTCTCTATTTTCTCGTCAAGATTCACGGCAATTTTCTCGTCGTAAAACCATACACAGGAACGGTTTTCTCGAGAAAAAACCTCTTGCGGCACTTTTCTTGCCTGTTTTGGACGAGAAAATCGGTCGTGTGTACGAGGCTTTACTTTAGTTTATTTTTACTGCACAGAAAGATCTGTTAGTGCGTGAAATAAGGCTCATAGTTGCAAAATCCTTACGTACTGTACCACAGGGATGTCCTCAGTTTTCAGAACACTCAAAATGACTTTAAACTGCTTTGGTCTTGGACACTTTTAGTTTTCTCATGTCATGATTAATGCAAACATAATGAGGCCAATGTACGAGAAAATGAAAAATCAATTGTTGTCCATAGAAACCAGTCAGAATCCATGTTCTATATTTAAACCTGAACTGTACAAATATTGAGTGAAAGCAAAACATTGTCTTCTTATGCCGCGTACACACGATCGGACATTCCGACAACAAAACCGTGGATATTTTTCCGACGGATTTGCACTCAAACTTGCCTTGCATACACACGGTCACACAAATGTTGTCGGAAATCAAGAACGCGGTGACGTACAACACTACAATGAGCCGAGAAAAATTAAGTTCAATGATTCCGAGGATGCGTCAAATTGATTCCGAGCATGCGTAGGATTTTTGTGTGTCGGAATTGGATACACACGATCGGAATTTCCGACCACAACTTTTGTAGTCGGAAAAATTGAGAACCAGCTCTCAATCATTTGTTGTCGGAAATTCCGACAACAAATGTCCGATGGAGCCTACACACGGTCAGAATTTCCGACAACAAGCTCCAATCGAACATTGGTTATCGGAAATTCCGATCGTGTGTACGCGGCATAAGCGTACACTGGCCTCAAAACGAATCCCCAGCTCCTCATAAAAATAGTCAAATTGGGAGTCATTTGCTCATACCTCCGTACCATGGGACTGTCCCTGTTTTAGAGCCAAATCCCTCTGGTCCTCTTTCCTCCTTAGTTGTCCCGTATTTTGGTCTTGTGTACAGATATCTATGAAAATGTACTCTATAACTACTGTGAGGGGGTTAGCTCGGTAGCGGGTGTGTGTGACCCCCTGGATGGGCTCCCCACACAAAAACAGGCCCAGCAGACGGAGGTTGTGGTTTTCAAGATCAAAAGGTGCGGTTTATTTCTCTATTTACAGTGACAAAAACACAGCAAAGCAAAAAGAAACATAAACAAAATAAATCCTGGTCAGCTTGACCTCTGACTAAACATGCAGGTTTCCCTAACTAACAACTGGGATCAGCCTGGTGCTGTCCTAGTCCCTAAGTCCCTGGTTTAGTAAATGTCCAAACAAATAGCCACACAGGCTTTGTCTCACCGCACAGGGGTTCACTCTCCCTAGACAGTCCACACAGGTCTGGTTCCAGGCATGAGCAAACACCTAATGAAGCTGGGAGTTTTTATAGAGGCCTTAAACGAGCTGACAAGCTTCAGCTGGTCTCATCAACTCCCTGCCTGCACGACGCCCAGCACTCTCCCTAGAGGTATGAATCATCCATGAGCCCACTAGCCTCAGCTGGGCTTCATCAACTCTCTCCCTAGTTGTATAAGTCGGCATAAAGCCTGAATCTGGGAGAAATATACCTACCCCCCTGGATGCAACCAGGTGACTTTACCTTCCTGCTGTCACATACCCCCCCTCTTGTTTTAACCTTGGGGTTGGAACACCAGCAATCAGGCATTCATGTACTCGAGACAAAGCATCCACATTCCCCATTTGAACGCCAGGGCGATGCTTTACTGTGAAGTTGAATTCCTGTAGGGCCAGGAACCACCTATTTACTCTTCTATTTGTCTCCTTGTTTTGAGCCATCCACTTTAACGGAGCGTGATCCGTAACCATGTCAAAGTGCCTACCTAGCAGATAGTACCGAAGGGAATCTAGAGCCCACTTCACCGCTAAACACTCCTTTTCAACCGTGGCGTAATTTACCTCATGGGACTTCAACTTCCTGCTGAGGTAAATGACTGGGTGCTCTTCCCCGTTCCAGACCTGGGACAATACTGCTCCTAACCCCACATCTGACGCATCACTTTGTACGACAAAGTCTTTAGAGAAGTCGGGTGAGTACAACACTGGCTGGCTACATAAGGCTTGTTTCAAGAATTGGAATGCTGCCTCAGCCTCGGGGGTCCATTTAATCATGACCGACCCTTTCCCTTTCGTCAGGTTGGTTAGGGGCACAGCCTTAGAAGCAAAGTGGGGAATGAAGCGCCGATAATAACCCGCGATTCCCAGAAAGGCTCGTACCTGCTTCTTGCTGTTGGGACGTGGCCAACTCTGGATGGCCTCGACTTTGTTGAGTTGGGGTTTTATTACTCCCCTGCCAATGGTGTACCCAAGATATTTGGCCTCCTCCTGCCCAATGGTACACTTCTTGGGGTTAGCCGTAAACCCCGCTTCCCGGATAGAGTCTAGGACTGCTTGCACTTTTGGCAGATGTGAGGCCCAATCTGTGCTATGGACAATTACGTCATCCAGGTAAGCCGCAGCATACTTCCGATGGGGCCTCAGTATCTGGTCCATTTTCCGCTGGAATGTGGCCGGCGCATTCTGTAACCCGAACGGCATTCTCTTATATTGGAACGCCCCGTCTGGGGTTACAAATGCGGTTTTCTCTTTGGCCGACTTGGCCAGGGGAATTTGCCAATACCCTTTTGTGAGGTCAAGAGTCGTCATGTATCGGGCTGTTCCCAGCCGGTCGATCAACTCATCTATACGTGGCATGGGGTAGGTGTCAAATTTTGTAACTTTGTTCAACTGACGAAAATCGTTACAAAATCGCCAGCTCCCATCCGGTTTAGGCACCAACACAATGGGACTAGACCAATCACTTTGGGACTCCTCTATCACCCCTAAGTTCAGCATTTTCTGTACTTCCTCCCGTATTGCCTCCCGTCGGGCCTCTGGGATCCGATAGGGTTTTAACTTCACCCTTTCACCGGGCGGGGTAATAATATCATGCTCTACCCCAGATGTTTGTCCCGGCAGCTCAGAGAACACCTCCTTGTTGCGAAGCACAAACTCCTTAACCTCCTGTTGTTGGGGTTGTGACAATGTGGCTGCTATTCCAACCTCCGGAATCACGCAACCAGTTTGAGCTGGTGACCAAGTTTCTGCGACTAGGGACTCTCTATCCCTCCAGGCTTTCAACAGATTAACGTGATAGATCTGTTCGGGCTTTCGCCTTCCTGGTTGTCTGACCTTGTAATTCACTTTTCTCACTTTTTCCATTATCTCGTAGGGGCCTTGCCATTTGGCAAGGAATTTACTTTCAACCGTAGGGACAAGTACCAATATCCTATCCCCCGGGGAAAAGGTACGGGTCTTGGCTCCACGGTTGTACACTCTCTGCTGTGCCAACTGCGCTTGGGCCAAATGTTCCTTCACGATGGGCATTACCTGTGCAATTCGATCTTGCATCAGGGCGACATGCTCAATCACACTCCTGTGGGGAGAACTCTCACTTTCCCAAGTTTCCTTGGCAATATCCAACAGCCCTCTTGGGTGTCTCCCATACAGTAACTCAAAGGGGGAGAATCCCGTAGAGGATTGGGGCACCTCCCTAATAGCAAACATCAAATAAGGAAGTAGACAGTCCCAATCCTTTCCATCTCTATCCACCACTTTCTTCAACATTTGTTTTAGGGTTTTGTTGAATCTTTCAACCAGCCCATCGGTTTGGGGGTGATACACAGATGTACGCAATTGCGTCACTTTGAACAATTTACACAGCTCTTTCATAACCCGGGACATAAAGGGTGTACCTTGGTCCGTAAGCAGTTCTTTACAAATACCCACCCGGCTAAAAACAAGAGATAGCTCTTTGGCTATGGTTTTGGCCGAGGTATTTCGGAGAGGGATCGCTTCTGGATAACGGGTGGCATAGTCCATTATAACTAATATGTACTGGTGCCCCCTAGCGGACTTGATTATAGGACCTACCAAATCCATTGCGATCCTCTCAAACGGGACCTCAATGATGGGTAGAGGGACCAGCGGGCTACGGAAATGTGGCATCGGGGCCGACCTCTGACACACAGGGCAGGAGGAACAATAATTTTCTATGTCCTTCATCGCCCCAGGCCAATAGAATCTCTGTAATACCCTCTCTCGGGTTTTCTCTGTCCCCAGATGACCTCCAAGAATGTGCCCATGGGCCAACTCCAACACCAACTTCCTGTAAGGTTTGGGCACCACAAGCTGCTCAACGGTTTCTTCTGCCCTTTTTGCCACCCGATACAGTAGGTCCTTCTCTACGCTGAAGTATGGGTAAGTGCAGGTATTATCTGGGTTCACTAACTCGCCATCTATTTCCACTACGTTTTCCCGTGCCTTTATTAGGGCGGGGTCTTTTAACTGTTCTGTGGCAAAATTTTCCCTGTGAACCTCAAGATCAGAAAACTCCACAGACGGTAGGTTTTCGTCTGAGGAGGTGGGCTCCTCTCCAGTTTCTTGAGTCTCGCCTGCCAATACTGACAAGGGAAATTCTGGAGAGTCCTCACCACTCTCAGAGGAGTTCTGGCTATCACCTTCCTGGTACATAGGGGCACCAGTGGGGGGCTCAGGATCATCCCACAGTTCCCAGAACTTCGGAAAATCCCTTCCCACAATGGCATCATGCGGTAATTGAGATACTAACCCCACTGGATGAGAGAGGGTACCTTTGGGGGTCTTGAAACACACTGTAGTCACTGGATACTCTCGGGTGTCCCCATGCACACAAATAACAGCTACCTTGCTATTCCCAGAGACCTCTGTTTTAACTAATTCAGCCTTTATCAGGGTCACAAGGCTACCTGAATCCAGTAATACCACAACATTTCTACCATTAATACACATTTTGCATAAATGTTTCTCAGTTCCCCGAATGGCAGTGCATGCGACTGTCGCACACAGCGACTGACGTCTGTCCGTCAGAAAGTCACATTGCATGGGTTCCTCCACAACCGGGCAATTTGCTGCAATATGTCCCGCTTGCCGGCAGCGGTAGCAAACAATCCTTTTGGCTGCCTCTTGAGCCCCCGACTTCCCAGGCTGTTCTCGCCAAACCCTGGGCAGAGCTCCCACCCTCTCACTCTCTCCACCCTCACCCCTTGGAATCATCTTATCCGCCCCTGGGGATGGTCTGGTCTTAGGGTGGAAAGTCCGAGAGTCTCTGGAAGAGGCCGTCAGGTTCTCTGCAGCCAAGTATCTCTCTACACGATCCACAAGTTTACCGGCCGTTTCTGGGTCTCCATGGCTTACCCACTTTTGAATGGCGGTAGGAAGAGCTCTCAAGAAACGATCCATCACAACACGTTCCACAATCTCCGGTGCGGACAAAGTCTCTGGCTGTAGCCACTTCCTGCTCAGGTGAATGAGATCATACATTTGAGACCTGGGGGGTTTTCCAAGCTGGAAAGTCCAGTTATGCACACGCTGAGCCCGGACAGCCAGGGTGACACCCAGCCTTGCCAATATTTCAGCTTTTAGCATCACATAGTCTTTTGCTTGGTCAGGCTCTAGGTCATAGTAAGCTTTCTGCGATTCACCAGTTAACAGAGGAGCCACCAGTCCAGCCCACTGCTCCTCAGGCCACTTTTCTCTTTCAGCAGTCCTTTCAAATGTGGTCAAAAATACCTCTGGATCATCCTCTCCAGTCATTTTTGTCAATAAACGACTCACCCCAAAGGACGCGGTATTAGTGGGACGGCTTTCCTCACTGGTCTGCGGACGTTGCTGCATTACTGCTTCCATCTGTTGTTGTAGTCTCTGCTCTTGCTTCTGCAACAGGTCTATGAAGCGGGCCTCAGATTGCTGCTGGGCTTGTTGCTGGGCTGCGAAGCTCTGTTGTTGAGCTGCAAGGCTCTTTTGCAAACCTGCATTTGTCTGCTGTTGATTGGCATTTGCTAGAGCCAGCTGTTTCAGTATCTCCTCCATGCTGGCTTAAAAAAAAAACTGCCACTGGTTCTCCACCAACTGTGAGGGGGTTAGCTCGGTAGCGGGTGTGTGTGACCCCCTGGATGGGCTCCCCACACAAAAACAGGCCCAGCAGACGGAGGTTGTGGTTTTCAAGATCAAAAGGTGCGGTTTATTTCTCTATTTACAGTGACAAAAACACAGCAAAGCAAAAAGAAACATAAACAAAATAAATCCTGGTCAGCTTGACCTCTGACTAAACATGCAGGTTTCCCTAACTAACAACTGGGATCAGCCTGGTGCTGTCCTAGTCCCTAAGTCCCTGGTTTAGTAAATGTCCAAACAAATAGCCACACAGGCTTTGTCTCACCGCACAGGGGTTCACTCTCCCTAGACAGTCCACACAGGTCTGGTTCCAGGCATGAGCAAACACCTAATGAAGCTGGGAGTTTTTATAGAGGCCTTAAACGAGCTGACAAGCTTCAGCTGGTCTCATCAACTCCCTGCCTGCACGACACCCAGCACTCTCCCTAGAGGTATGAATCATCCATGAGCCCACTAGCCTCAGCTGGGCTTCATCAACTCTCTCCCTAGTTGTATAAGTCGGCATAAAGCCTGAATCTGGGAGAAATATACCTACCCCCCTGGATGCAACCAGGTGACTTTACCTTCCTGCTGTCACACTACCAAAACTAATATTCTGCACTAAAACCTTCCTCCATCCAGTATAAAGGAAGAGTGAGGTGGTAGAAAATAAATATTCTGGGTTTAACCATTAATGTTTGGCATATACAGTATATATTCCTAATGGTGTGTGCAAGTGAAGTTGTGTACCAGGAAATGTTCTTGAAGGTGTCCCTCTCATCTCAGAAAGTTGGGAGGTATGAATGCTACATGCAAAAAACTATATGTATTTCATTTTTCTTAAGATTAAACTGCCTGGTTGAACAGTCTTTCAGCTATAAGTGATGTTAAAAGTGTCATCTGGTAAATAGCTGCAAGAATTACAGGGAAAATATAGATGACAGAATCGAATTGGGATGTAATGTTTAATTTGATGTAATTATCTAGTCTAAATGTTTCCAGCAGAGGGCGCTAACACTGTACTTTAGTTAATAAGGTTATAAAAGGAAGACAAAAACACAAGTTACAGCTGTATGTTTGCCAGCAGAAAATGATGTTACATAAAATGTATAACTGTAATAATAATAATAATAATAATAATAATTAAAATTAAATTAAAAGTTTATAAAGTGAAAGATGAAGAGGTGGTCAACTTTTTGAATTTTTTTGCTGTATAGCATTATGGAATGACCCGATGAAACATATACTGTAATTTGTTTATTGTGATAGAAAACAATGAATAAAATAAAAGTAGCTTACAGTAATAAGTCAGTATTAATTAATTTTTAAAAGTGATAAGAGCACACTGTCAAAACAGTAACCAAGCAGTTTAATTCCGTTATTTTATTAGAAAAAATATATATGGTGGATTCCATATGTTATCACCTTCCAACATTGAAAATACATTACATACAAGAACATTTAATTAAAAAGACAATACGGATTGTTAACCCCTGTGCTGAAAATTTTCTGATAATCAGGTAAAAAAGAAGCTGAATGTAAAAATAAAAACATGTCCCGGGCTGATGTTGGTGATTAAGCAGACTCTGATGAATACACTAGGACTATAGGGAATGAAATGTTGGCAAACCCCCCCACAAAAAATAAAAATAAAAATTGTTACTCACTGCCCTAAAAATATGAACGTCAAGTTATGGCTACTGTAAATAACTGTTCAGTGTATATCTTCTTTGCATGCTCCATCCCTAAAGAAAACCATTGAGCCTAGGGCAGCCACCCCTCACGCTCACCCCTTGTCCCGACCCTGGCCTCCAGACTAACACTTGAGGAATTGGTCTGGACTACAATTTTTTTATTGAAGTCTGGTGCAAGTAGAAGTCTGGCTCAACTTCAGCTGTATACACAAAGCTTTAAACTTCAAACTGTAATGCTCCATTGACACCATGGCGTTCCGTTTTGCGAGCAAAATCCCTGCTATTCTGCCCGCGATTCGGAAACGCCGCAAATCATGGGACGCCCTTGTGATCCCCATTATGCTGAGCGTAGGTTCACACTTGTGCGATTCCAGCGCCTGTTGCCGCATCACATCTCTCCGGCAGGCAGTTGACACTGCCCTCTGCGAACCACTGCGGGTGTCAATGCACTGTTAATGACACCCCCAGATCAGTTTAAAGATCGCAGTGCGAACTGTGAACTCACACAGGAATCGAATCGCATGGGTGACAACACCCATGCGATTCGATTTCAGTGCGGGAAAAAAAGGTCCCTACACCTTTTTAGTGCGAATTCAATGCAAATTCAGCCATACAACTGTATGGCTGAACTCGCATTGCACAGACATTGCATGCGATCAGCCCCGCAGTGCGGGTGCGAATAACATGCAATGTCTGTGTTCGCACAAATGTGAACCTAGGCTGAATGGCACCAAATCGTGGCACGATTTTACCACGATTCGTCGGGCGACAATTGTGGCAGAATCACGCTACGATTTGGTGCCAAAGTAATGGGGACCACAAGGGTGTCCTGCGATTTGCAGCGTTTCCAAATTGCAGGCAGAATCGCGGCAATTCTGCCAGCGACACGGAACTCCATGGTGTGAATGGAGCCTCAAAAACTCTGTCAGCTTTAGCACCCTACTTGATTGCTGAAATATTCTTGCCTCTGGTTAGGCCAGTTAAAGGTGCTGTTAAAGTGGCCAAATTTAGGATGAATTTTTGATAGTACCTGGAAAAACCCTGACTTGCCTTTTAGTAACCAGAGCAGACTAATTTCTAACACTTTTTTACATTATGTATTTGAGGTTTTATTAGCTCTGACTCACCCTATGTTGTATTCAATATATCACACCTACTCAAATATTCCTGATAAATCTACAATTGTGCTAAAATCTGAATGTTCACTACATTTACTTGAATTTTTTGTAATCTACTGCAACGATCCCCAACCTTTTTTGGCATCAGATACTAGTTGTGTGGAAGACAATTTTTCCTATGTGTGTGCTGCAGCGTGCTGCGATAAAATGCAGACATGCACCATTTAATCGCAACGCACTATGCAAATAGCATGGCAACGTACAGGAGTGCAGCATGCACTCCTGTAGATTGTCATGAATGAAGTGTACGCTTCAAATAAAGTTTGTACAAAAAAAAAGGAGCCATGTGATGTGCTGAATCGTGCACCATACTGCCCCCCTACTGCAGCCAGGAATGGACAGCTGCTGGAGCAGTAAAGCATTCTGGCAGCTCTCCGTTCCCATGTGCCTCAGGTCATGGACCAGTACCGGTTCACGGTTCAGGGGGTGGGGACCTCTGATCTACTGCATCCACACCACCTTACAAGGTCGGTAGGAGGTCACTATAAGCGTACTTAATAGAGCCTCTTTACTTGAGCTTTTCTGTATGTGAAAAACAAAAAAGCAGCTGCTGAACTGAGTTCCAGCATCACAAGCAGGGTTGTATCAGAATATGAAACAATATATAATCAGTGCAATATTTGATACAAAAATAATGTGAATGAATTAAACTGATCAATGTATTACTACTACTATTAGGCTTGACGTGATTGCTGCCGACACCACTTAGAGTAAGGTGACCAGATTTTTAAAATAAAATCCGGGGACATTTTTTTTTTTTACTAGTAATGGCTGCGATCAGCGACTCTCTGCCCGTCGCTGCCGCCGCTCGCCTCACAGCCTGTCAAGTCTTACTCTCCAGTCCCGGCTACTACTGGGTGGGGAGCGGAGGAAGATCACTCTGCCAGGGAAGGCAAGGAGATAAGCAGGCAGGCGGCTGGCCGGGACTTGAGCCAAGGCAGAAGAACATGCGAGCAGAGCCGAACGGGCATGCACCCGAAACTGAAGAAATATTTCCTCCGCTCTGACGAGCACATGATCATCAGAAAGTGGCACAGATAATGGAAAAAAATACACCCCCCCCCCCTAAGCCTAGTAGTAGCGGCAGAGTGGGGGTGTGTAATTCAAATTTTTTTTTTTAAATTTTGCACTGACTGTCTTTGAAATTGCTCCAGTCCCTGTTCAAATCCAATACGGGGACAAAACCGGGGACAGACTTGGTCCGGGGACAGTGTCCTCAATTCGGGGACTGTCCCCGGAAACTGGGGATGTCTGGTCACCCTAACTTAGAGCGTATCAGAATGTGACTTTCAATATACTTACAAACAAAATATAGTTTAGAGCAACCAAAAACCAATAATCAATAAATCAAGTCCACATATTATCAAATTCCACCGTTGTGCAACTTTCAGTTACAGTTCATTATAATATCCAGTGACTTCGGTGACTACCACCTCTATCTGGAATGCCTGCTCACCTCCAAAAAAAAAAACATGGAAGTGCAGTGGACTGGAGCAACTACAACAATGCCTAGATAAAAAAACTTAGATTAATGAGCAGGTAGGCTGTGCTCTCTTCTGCATTACATTTTTGGGTGGAATATCTCTGTGGCAGCTTTTTTCACAACCACATATACATTGCAATGCTTTGGTCTGTCACTTTAAAGGAGTAGTAAAGTTACATGTTTTTTCACCTTAATGCATCCTATGCATTAAGGTGAAAAAACATTCGACAATACCGCCCCCCCCGAGCCCCCGTTTTTCTTACCTGGCCCCTCGAAAGTCCCATGCTCGTCCCCGTCATCCTCTTCGTTTTTCTGCCTGGCCGCCGATTGGCTACACTGGATAGATTGAAAGCAGCGCAGCCATTGGCTGGCGCTGCTGTCAATCACATCCAATGACGCGGCACGCCGGGGGGCGGGGCCGAGTGATACAGTCGGCGGCTATGGCCGCCGCTGTATCACGGGAGCGCGCCCGCAATCACTCCACACCATGCGAGCTCACTCGCATTAAGGTGTGGAGTCCTTGCGGGGAGGAGCCAAGACAGCCGCCGAGGGACCCCAGAAGACCAGGATCGGGGCCACTGTGTGCAAAACGAGCTGCACAGTGGAGGTAAGTATAACATGTTTGTTATTTTTAAGCAAAAAAAAAAAAAGGTTTAGTGCTCCTTTAATGTCTTTCAGGAGGGCTTCCAGGTAAGGCTTCTAGATGACAGTGGTACTGGATTTACTGCCTATCACTACAAGAAAATGTTATTTGTGTTATTTGCTACTTCAGATAAATTAAAAATGTTACTAAACATACCTATTGCAAGTGTTCATGCTGTATGGCCTTGGTGATTGGGGTCTCTGAAAAACCCAGTGGTGCCCACCTGTTAATGAATCTACTACTACTGAAAGTAGCTACTGTGTTAGGCTGGGTTCATACTAGGGTTGAACCAATACCAATTTTTTAAGACCAAATACAAGTACCGATACTTTTTTTCAAGTACTCACCGATCCTTTTTTTTTATATCATGTGACAGTGACACTAATATGCAGCACTGATAGTCACTGATAGGTGGCACTGATGAGGCGTGGACTGTGTCAGTCGTTTTTGTTTTTTTTTACAATTTACTGTTATTATTTTTTTTCAATTTTTTATTCTTAATTTTTTTTATTTTTTATTTTACAATGCCTTCTTTTTTGGGGGGGTGTCAGTGTTTTTGTTTTGTTTTTATTCAATTTTACAATTTAACCTTTTAAATATTTTTTTATTACAATTCTTTATTTTTTTTATCAGCCCTGTTGGGGGGGGTTGGTGAGATATCTAGGGTCTTAATAAACCCCCGACATCTCCCCTTTTAGACAGGGAAAGGGACTGAGGACACAGATTTCCCAGTCCCTTTTTCTGTAGCTTCAGCTGCATTGAAGATGAATGCTCCATTCATAAACTGAGACATCGTAAACACAGTTTATGATGCTCAGTTATGAATGCACAGAGTCAGTGAGAAGGAAGGAGCCCATAAATTACAGAATTACCAGCTCCTTCCTGCGCTCTCCATCCTGACAGATCCAGGAGGAGGGGGGACAGGAGGAGCACAGATGGAAACCAGAGCCGGCGGAGGACCAGGAGGAGGACCCGGGGAGCCGCAGGAGGACACAGGGGACAGTCGGGATGATCGGTGCGGGCAGTTACAAGCACCAATCTCCCTGTATACATTTTAATAAAGCAGCTAAAAGCTGCGGGACAGGGATGAGGAGAAGATGCTGTCAGCTACTTTGTTAAAAGGTATACAGGGAGATCGGTGCTTGTAATTACCCGCACTGATCATCAGTAAGGCTGCCTGCCCCCCGCTACGCTGAGAACGCAGGTATCGGGTCAAGTATCGGAGGATTTGCACGAGTACAAGTACTTGTGCAAATGTATGGTATCAGCACCGATATCAATACTAGTATCGGTGCAACTCTAGTTCATACTATAGCACTGCGTGCGCTCGTTGCTACACATGTCCATGTGGTTACATTAAAGCAGCCCATTTATTTGAAATGGGTGTTGAGTATAAACAGTCATCTTGCTTGGAGATTTGTTTGTATTGTTTGTATTATTTATTTGAACAAAAATATCATATACAGCCAACACGCTTCAGGGGAACTGAACTCCCCCTTACTCAGGGCTTGAGCAATAGTGTGTAATGATATCGGGGGAAAATGGTCATTCTAAGTTTGTAGAGCTGAGTTAGGGTTGTGTGTCAGTGTGACCTGATTGCAGTAAGAGAGGCTGACTTGTTTTGGGCGCAGAACAAGTCATCCCCTCTCTCTGCAATCAGGTCATTCTGACACTCCCTAAAGATGGCCATAGATGGTTTGAATCTCGGCCAGTTCAGCAGGGACCTGGCGAGATTCAAACCATGTATGGGCAGCCTGAGTGTACCCAAGTTGATTGATTGAGCAACTTGGGTTCAACCAGCCTGTCAGATTTTACATGTTATTATTGCTAACAGCTATTATAGCCGCTAGCAGTAATCACTGTGTTCTCCCGGCGGGGAAAGCTCCCTATGACCCCCCCTCCCCTGCCGGTAGAACACAATTACTCAGAGGGAGGGATTCCCGCATCAACACTGACTGTGTTGATGGGGAAATCAAGCAATTTTCTTTCCTGCAATCTGTGGTTGCAGGAAAGAAAAACGCTCCGTCTATGGCTGGCTTAATCAAGGCTGCAAAGATCTTCCCTTACCAATACCATTGCACTTTATTGCTCAAGCCCTGAATAAGGGGAGTTTAGTTCCCCTAAAATGTGTTGGCTGTATCTGACATTTTTTTTTATTTTTTTAAATAAACAACACAAACGTACCTCCAAGTGAGATGGCTGTTTTGCACTAGGTGTCCTAATCACATATGCAGGGTTTTACTTTCCAATGAGCAATCTTCTTATCGCAACTAGAGAGGCAGCAGCCAAGGACTCCAACCAGGTCCCTACACACACACATTGCTGTTTTAACAGGTTTACCATCCCCAAGGAGGACTCATCTCCTCACCTAGTTGGATTTACATGAAATTGATTTTGTACGTTACCAGTCCAACACTACCCCAAATCTACCAATACATTTACTTAAATAGGTCAGACTAACACACCAAACAAACAAGAAAGGTGCATGCGCCATTGTCAGAATAACAGGAATAAATTACACTGCATTGTACTAAGGTGTGCAACACTGCACAGTGTTATAAATGGGGCCTTAGGCTTCATGCCCACGGACGTTTTTACAGCTTAAAAACGCCTGTCCATGTTATTGTAATTTATTTATTTTTTGGCGAAAAAAACCCAAAACGTCGGAGCTAAAAAACGCGCCCGCACGTTAGTGCGCGTTAGTGCGCGGTTTTTGACGGTTCGCGTTTTTTTCGGCCTAACTCCGATGCTGAGGAACGCAAAAAAAAAAAACGTCAGAGCTAAAAACGCGACTGCGCGGTTTTGCGCGTTAGTGCACGTTAGTGCGCGTTTTTTGACGCTCGCGTTTTTTTCTGCCTAATTCTGATGCTGAGAAACGCACTGGTCCTGGGTTTTTTTTACAGCTTAAAAACGTCTATGCTATTTGCAGCTCAAAAACGTCTAGGTGGGCATGAAGCTATAGACTAACATGGACAGGCGTTTTTAAGCTGTAAAAAACGCTCAAAAACGCGGCTGTAAAAACGTCCGTGGGCATGAGGCCTTAAAGTTGAAGTCTAGGTTAATATAAAAAAAAATTAAAGTGTTTCGTTAGAATGGGGAAGGATCAAAAACCCTAACAGGTTTTACTACCTTCTGATCACTATGACAGTATAACACCTTTTCGTGAGACAAAAATCAAACACACACAAATAAAAATGCTTTCTTTAGTTAAATACGGAAACACTAGAAACCCTGACAGCCTCGCTTCCATTCTAGAAAAATGTTGATCGTAGAGAAGAAAATGAAGGAATTTCTCATTCTAAAGGGCCATAGGGGTTGATTTACTAAAGGGAAATAGACTGTGCTTTCTGCAAGTGCAGTTAATCCAGATCTTAGTAAATGAAGGGAATCCCTGCTGACTTCCATCATCCAATCATGTCCAAGCAAAAATGCATTTTTTTTTTAATTTTCCATGTATGTAATTGGGTATTTTTTGTTAAGTGAATTTTACTTAATTTATTGGGGTAGGGCTGTAGGGCTGAAAAACCCCAGGCCAGCGGGCTTGATGGGAGTCTTGGGGCTGGATTTGCCACTGTCCGCCATGCTGCTGTGGTGGGTGGGGTTGCTGTGGTGGGTAGGGTTGATGTGGTGGCTGTGGAGGTGGTGGATGTGGGTCATCCAAATCACAGATGTGTGTTTTGTATGAAATTTGTCCCTTCCTCCCCTTCTTGAGGAGCTTCAGGATTAGTTCCTCGCACATACTCGTTTGCTCCTCCTCCATATCCCGTAGCTTATTAGCTGTCATACAGCCAAATGCCTCAGCTGCATCTGGGGCCATACTGATGGCGGTTGTTGCAGTGCTGAGGAAGGCAGCCGTGGCCTTGTCCAGGTTCCTGGTCTTCCTGGCCCTTTTAGTAGGAGGGCGTAGGGGAGGGATCTGTGACTCTGTCTGGCTGCTGGGCACGGGTTCCTCCTGACTCACACTTTCCTGTGTATGAAAATGGGACATACATTTTTTTTTGGTCATTAATCACAAACAATTTTAAACTCATGACTGTTGCAAATTGAACGTGGGAACCATATTGGGAAGAGGAGAACAAAACAACACTTCTTGGTGCAGTAACTTTGGTAAAAAAAGTACCCTTTATTCAAATCACTGGGTATACATTGATTCTAAACATCAAAGAGGGTTACATTAGAACATGGATATGCAATTAGCGGACCTCCAGCTGTTGCAAAACTACAAGTCCCATCATGCCTCTGCCTCTGGGTGTCATGCTTTCTGCTGTCAGAGTCTCGCTATGCCTCATGGGACTTGTAGTTTGGCAACAGCTGGAGGTCCGCTAATTGCATATCCCTGCATTAGAACCTTAACAAATAATATGTAAAAATTCATGTTTTAATAACGGAAAAAATATTTTTAAAATATTTAAAATGATTAAAAAGAATTAAAAAAACAACAAGGATGTGACTCAGTACGTAGGATTCACTGTGTACACAAATTCATTATACCAGTAATCCTGCATGCCGCCCAAATGTCCGCAAATTTTAGCGGGCATCTCAGGGGCATAGCTATCACATACATATATCTAAACATTCCACAGAGTAATCATGACCAATACAATAAAGGAATGGAAAGAATGTGTGTACCTCACAGGTGTCTTCCTAGGATGCTTGGTCATAAAAGAGGCCCCCATCCCATAGCATGTCGGTAAGAATAGTAAAAATATTTAAGGATTACCAGTTAAAAAGAAACAATGAAAACAAATGGGAATATTGTAAAAAGAAAGGCTTAAAGGAGGTACAATAGAGAAGAGTGGAGAGACAAGGCATTAACAGGGAAAAATTATTTTTTGTTGAAATGTGCAGATTTTAGCTGTTATTAATGTAGCAATTTATGTCCCACTCTATATTTAAGCCTAGTGGGCGGTAACACTGTATATCAAAAATCCACTGCGTTTCTCTGCAAGATATGTGGCGTTTCAGGTCACTTCCTCTCCAGTGTGGAGAATTAGGCCTCATGCCCACGGACGTTTTTACAGCCGCGTTTTTGAGCGTTTTTTACAGCTTAAAAACGCCTGTCCATGTTAGTCTATAGCTTCATGCCCACCTAGACGTTTTTGAGCTGCAAATAGCATAGACGTTTTTAAGCTGTAAAAAAAAAACAGGACCAGTGCGTTCCTCAGCGTCAGAATTAGGCAGAAAAAAACGCGAGCGTCAAAAAACAAGCACTAACGCGCGGTCGCGTTTTTAGCTCCGATGTTTTTTTAAAAATAAAAAAATAAAATATTTACAATAACATGGACAGGCGTTTTTAAGCTGCAAAAAACGCAGCTGTAAAAACGTCAGTGGGCATGAGGCCTAACACTCAATGCCTATAATTTCCAATAAGGATGTATCTCGGTTGTGGCATTGGCCTTCAAATAACTGATGTCTGCCATGGGGTACAGAGGCTTGACCAATTCCAAGAGTTTCTCCATCACTGCCTTCCTCTTGATTTTATTAGAGTAATTCCTATTCTTTACCTTCCATCGACACGACAGCTCCCGGTACTGCTCTATAAATTCAGGCAAAAAGTCTGGCGCAGTGAATTTATCCACTATTTTGTCAATTAAATTAACAGATGCCTGCAAGACAGAACACAAGACAAACCATAATGTCAGGCTTAACTCATAATCTGGTCCCAAAATAGGCCTAAATCTATACAGTATAGGCCACTAACCACCAATGCCCCAATTTACAATCGTACCTTTGTTTTATGTCTCCTTTTTCAATCGCAGATCGTTATGGCTTTATATACCCTGTGCATGCTTGAAACTCCGCTCTCAGTGCGTCATGACGCTGGGGCGTGACCATCTCTCTTCTGCATGCGACACACATGGCGTAACATTCGGTAGGGACAACATGTTGGATTTTGCCAATTCTATGCAGCCCAGTGGTGGTGGAGCTTATAGGAGGCACAAAGCCACCCCCATGAGCAAGGGTGAGATGGTAGAGATGGTGCGCATCCTTGAGAAGCATGACTATGATTGCAAGCTACGCAACTACGAAAGGCCTCTCATTTTGGAGAAGGTCATCGCTGTTTTGGAGGGGGAATTTTCGGTGCAACGAACGAAGGACCAAATCCGAAAGCGATGGTCTGATTTAAAGCACCACGAGCAAGAGCAGATGGAGTCCATCCCTCACATAATCAAAAAAAGTAAGCAATATTTGTATGTAACCAATATGTATATGTGTAAATTAGCTGTATATGTGCTTTCTCCAAGTAGGTCTTGAAAAATCGAGATAATGTTTTCTCTAATCTTTGTCTGAATTTGTTTTTTAAAGATGAAGTTAAATATAAAGCAGATATGAACATTCTTTTTATTTTATTATTGTTTTGCCCTTTTTTTTGCTTTTGAGCTATTTTTTTACTCTTCTTTCAATAGGGAAGCACAAAAAAATTAGGGTACAGACAAGCCACCAGAGGGGACAAAGGGAGGCTACCCTTGCCCGGGCCCCAACAGGGGAGACAACAAGGCCATCTTCCACCCAAAATCTTAAGTTACAACTTCAAACACACTCATTTAGCCACGACAGGGGTGATTCTAGGTGAGCCAAAGGCAATGGGCTTAGGGCGGAACTTAAGGGGTAAAGAACACTTTCTGGTTGCTGCCTGGCTCATCAGTGCCCATTAATGAAGCCTTGCCAGGGTAGACATGAGTAGAGAAGAAGAGGCCCCGGGGGTCACAGTCACACAGAGTCACGCCTGCTAGAATGATCCTCATATATCCCCTATTCCAAAGGAGACAAGAGGGGTGGGGGGGCAACTGCTTGAATTTTTCAATGTTGGCACTTGTCCAGTGTTTTTCCTCTGTAAAATTACATCACCTTTCCTTTTCGATGCTTTTTTCTATTATAAAAAAACACAGTGCAGCATGGTGGAGTCCACTAGTCAGGAGCAAACATTGTCCCAAGTGCAAGGTTGGTCAACTAATGCAGCAAAATGGATGCTAGAAACAGATGTGACTTGGGGTGGCTTAATGAATGGTGTATTGTTTCTTTTTAGAGGCAAGTAAATGTGGTCAGCTCCAGAAGGATGTTGCTTTTGAGGCGTGGGATGTGACACCTGGACCCAGCACAGACCTTCCACTTGTTGATGTAACATCCCCTGACGAAAGTCAAACAGAGGGCCAAAGAGACCTAGAAGTGGAAGAAACTACTCGTGAGCCTCTTGTTTGCGCAAGTAAGTATTCTTTGAATCTGGCTTCAAATGTGTATACATGTCAAGTGTTTAGATGTCCAAACCAAAAACCCAATCCACACATTAGCAAAGTATGTAGTGCCTTAACATTAGCATGGAGAAGGAAGAGGTGAAAGGAGCTGGCAGTGTTGCTAGGTACCTGAGTTTTGTAGACCCAGGCACCAGGGCCAATATTACAGGGTAGTTGCACTGTGTACATTCCTAGTAGTGTAGGTGTCTGAAGGGCAAGCAGGTTGCAAGCAACAATAGACTGGGTAGGTAAGTATTTCCCCAATTTGACTAGTAACTTGACCATAATTCACTATGTATGGCCTCAGACACTTGACCATTGTTCCCTTTAGCCCAGGTTCACACTGGGCTGCGGGAGTGAAGCCGTGCAAGTTCAGCTGAACTCGCACGATTTCACTCCCGCTGGCAGTCCCGATTATGACCACGATTACAGCGACATCTTTGCATGTTTCTGCACAGATGTCAATGTAAATCATGGGCCAAAATTGCAAAAAGTAGTACAGAAACTACTTTTTGAAATCAGTGCAGCGCCGCACCGATTAGGGTGGTGTCATTTCCGGCAAATGCCACCGATTTGAAATGTGATTTGACATGTCAAATCGCATGTCAAAACGCAGCAGTGTAAACCAGGGCTAATAATTTTTTCTCTTCTTACAAGGACACAAACTTCCAAGATGCACAATTGGCCGTATGAGTGCAGATATGATGCGGGCTCTGACTGATCTAGAGCAAATAAAGGAGGCTGCCACTGCTTTACAGAGAAGAATACGCGATTATGTCGACATGCTAGCCAAATTTTAAGTTCATCTGGCCTGAAGTTTTCTTCGAATTTATGGCTCCTGTTTGTACTTTTCATATTTCACATGTTTTTTGTTATGTCCCTTAGACACGGGGTGCTAGCAATGCTGCCAGTATCTGCTCAGCAAGTTACACACACACACTCTCTCTACTTCCTGGTACAGCCCCTCCCCCAGCATGCATAAGGAAAAAGGGTGAAGAGTCACAGTGTTCCAGCACAAACATCACATCTCCTCTTTTTCCCATAAAAAAATTATAAATAAATAAAAAATAAACATAACAAGAGAACAAAATACTCAACACATCAAATAACAAGGCAAGCAGGATCAGTTCAGCAAGTAGTATCTCCAACTTAGTTCTGTGGCTCCCGCATCATGTTATGAGCCCTTTGTCTCTGTTTCCTGACCTCCAAAGTGTCCTGTAAGATTTCAGTGCTTTGCCAACGGGGAGTTTGATGTCTTTGGTGGGCAGACTTACGAAGTGGCACAGCACCAGGAGGGGTAGAGGCTGTCAAAGGTTCTTGAGATGTCAGTGGTTGTCCAACAGACAAATCAGTCTCTGCAACTCCAGGCACATGTCCGGGCTCCTCAGGAATATGGTGACCAACTGCTTCAGGGGTTGGTTGTAAACTTGTGGGATCATGCCAGACACCATGCCATATGTCACCAGTAGAGCCCTGAGTAGACTCTGGTGGTTGGGTAGAAAGAGAGGTCGGGTTTGTTTCTACTGGCAGGCAAATGCGCTTTCTCAATTGCGAAGGTGTCTTCGAACACAAACGCCATTCTCCAGGCGAACAAGGTACATTTGTTGTCCAAAAGGTCCATCAATAATGCCAGGAAGCCAATGAGGCAAAACTCTGTAATTCTGAAACCATACAAGATCACCGGCACGGAATCCAAGACGGCCTGGCGGATGAGGTGTTGGTGACTGTTCCTGTGGACAAACTAAATCCAGTTTGGTGGGGAGTTGCCTGCCAAACATAAGAAAAGCTGGGGACAGCCCAGTAGTAGCGTGTTTTGTGTTTCGGTACATGGTCAAGGACTCCAGCAGCTTCTCCTCTGACAGTCCGACCTGGTCCAGAGTGGACAGTAAGTGCTTCTTAAACGTCTGCACAAACCGTTCTGCCAGCCCATTTGAGGCTGGATGATAAGGAGCTATTTTGTAGTGTTGGATGCCCAAGCCACTGAGGAAGGATTGAAACTCATGCGATGTAAATTGAGTCCCATTGTCTGAGACTATGGTTGTTGGCAAGCCATATTGAGCAAAGAGTTTCCTTAAGACTAGAATGGTAGCAGCTGAGGTAACAGAAGGCATTTGAAAAACCTCCGGCCATTTTGAATGTGCATCTACAACGATCAAATACATTTTACCTGGATTGGGCCAGCAAAATCAAGATGGAGTCTTGACCACGGTTCTGTCGGCCATGGCCAAGGTAGCAGGGTTCCTTTCTTTTAGCGTCGCTGAGCTTGACAGCACCCAGGATATTGAGCCACATAATCTTCAATTGCTGTGTCCATTTGTGGCCACCAAACATAACTCCGGGCTCGCTGCTTCATGCGCACCACGCCAGGATGGCCCTCATGCAGTATCCTTAGCATGGTTGGTTGCAAATACTGAGGTATAATCACTCTGTTGCCCCACTGTAGGCAACCACCATTAGTCACAAGCTCACATTTTCTGGCAAAGTACGGACGAAATTCACCTGGGACTTTCTCTGGCCATCCAGCCTGAACATATGAGAATATCTGAGACAGGATGGGATCTGTGACTGTATGTCTGGCAATTAAGGAGGTGGACATGTAGGATTTCGGCCTGTGTATTTCCACTATGCGTACGTCTCTTGGTGAGGGGTCTCCAATTGGCAATCTGGAAAATGCACCTGCATTGCCATGGGCATCACGGGAGCGGTATCTGATAGAATAAGTATAAGCTCCCAAGAATAAATTAGAATATACCTTTGTAAGCGAGATGCGGTTGTTGTAGAAATTCCTTTCTGAGGGTTCAGTATTGACAACAGAGTTTTGTGGTCAGTGATAAGTGTGAACTCCCGACCATATTTGTACGTATGAATTTTTTTTGTGGCCCACACAATGGCCAAAGCTTCCTTGTCTATCTGGGAGTAGTTTTGCTCTGCTGAGGTTAAAGACCTGGAGGCAAAAGAAATGGGGCGCTCTGTGCCATCTGGCATGACATGGAAAAGCACAGCACCCAGTCCATAAGGCGAGGTGTCACAAGCCAAGGTGACGTGTTTCTTTAAATCATAGTGGACCAGAACTCGAGAAGACAGAATGAGTTCTTTAGAAAGCCGAAAAGCTTCTTCACATTTGGCTGTCCATATCCATTTAGCCCTTGCATCCAGTGAGCGATGTAATTGGTAAAGCTGGTGTGCTAGGTTCGGCAAGAAACGGTGGTAGAAATTTAGGAGGCCAAGGTAGGACCTGAGCTGTGTGACATTCTGGGGAGTAGGGGCATGGGTAAGGGCTTTAACCTTTTCTTCAGTAGTGTGTAACCCATGTCGGTCCACAGTGTGGGCACAAAATTCCAGTCGAAACTTTAGAAATTCGCATTTTGAAAGATTGACACGTAAACCATACCTTTGGAGTCTCTCTAGCACAGTTTCAACATTCTTTCTGTGTTCTTCATCAGTGGGACCCGTGATGAGCATGTCATCTAGTAGACATTGAGTGAAAGGTATGCCTGCCAGGACCTCATCCATGATTCGCTGCCAGATGGCTGGAGCTGGGGCTATGCCAAAAACCATGCAGTTATATTGGAATAATCCTTTATGGGTGTTAATAGTCAACAGATGGCGTGAATCTGGGTGTACTTGCAGTTGCAGGTAAGCTTGCTTTAAGTCTATTTTTGTAAACTTTTGCCCCCCAGCCAATGAGCCAAATAGATCTTCAAGTCGAGGCAATGGGTATTGATCCACAAGAAGTTGGTTGTTCAGGGCAACCCTGAAATCTCCACAAATTCTAATGTCTCCATTCTTTTTCTTGACAGGCACAATTGGCGATGCCCATTCACTTCTATCAACGTTAGTTATGATCTTTTCAGCCAATAGGTGGTCCAGCTCTGCTTCCACTTTCTTTCTCAAGGCAAAAGGTACTGATCTTGCCTTACAAAAACGAGGTGTAGCACCAGGCTTCAAGAGGAGGTGGGCCATTTTTCCTTTTACTGTGCCCAAAGAGTCCTCAAAAACCCCCTTAAAGCGTGACTTCAGGGATTCCACCCAATGGTCTACCTCAGAAAGCAATGTACATTGGGCAATGGCAAGAGGAGGCATGCCCAGGGCTTTGATCCAGTCCCTAAAGTACAGCGGAGGACCTCCTTTATTGACAACATAAAGGCGTAGAGTTTGACTGCGGTTGCCTAATGTAACAAGGGGTTTCACATAACCCAAGGGCTGTAGTAGTTCCTTGCTGTAGGTTTGTAGTGTGAGATTTGTAGGTTGGAGCGGTAGGGACAGACCCGATGCCTTTAAATCAGTCCATGAAATGACAGACACAGCCACCCCTGTATCAACATCCATGGAGACAGGACAGCCATTGAGTGTGACATCCACTTTTATCACAGGAGTACTCCCAGCTACCCGAAACAGTCCAACATGCTGGACACAGGTTTCTTCATCAGAGCTGGAGCGGTTATTGTCAGTATCCATATAAAATGTCTGTTTACGTTTAACTTTTGTGGTAGTGTTCGGGGAGCGTGAGCTGCGGCAAACACGCCCAATATGGCCAGTCTTTCCACAAAGAAAACAAATGACATCCTTGAACTTGCAAGCAGGTGCACTGTGAGTAGTGTTACCACAACGGTAGCAAGTTGGTGTCCTAGAGACAGAAGAATTAGGGTGGCAAGGTTTGGGCAGATTTGGAGACGGCTGTCTTTGGTGTCGGGTGATAGCAGGAGTTTCAGGTGGTGCCTTCAGTAGGGTGGTGTCCCGTGTAGCCAACTCCATGACCGTAGCAAGGTCAGTGGCTTTCGTCAGAGTCAAGTCGGGTTCTGTGAGTAAACGTTTCTGTATGGCTGGGTCGCAGAGTCCCATGACAAACATGTCACGGAGAGCCGTCTGCAGGTAGTCTCCAAACTGACAAGTGGCAGCTAGTTTACATAAAGCAATGATATAAGTCTTTATGTCCTCCCCAGCATGCTGCCTTCTACTGTAGAATTAATTTAAACCGCTCTGCAATCTCTAATGGCTTTGGGTTGTAGTTGCTCATGTAGCTTCTGAATTAACTCAGGCAGGGGCTTAGAGGCCGGCTTGTCTGGAGAAATGAGGTGTCTAAAGGTGCCATATGCAGCTTGACCCAATGTTGTGAGGAAAACTGCAACTTTCTTTTCTGCAGCCACACTATTTGCTTCCATATACTGTTCCAGCCTCTCCACCCAGGAGCTCCATGATTCAGCAGCAGGATCAAATGGTTGAATAAACCCTATGAAGGCCATGTGTACTAAAATCCACAATCCTCGTCGCCACTGTTATGTCCCTTAGACACGAGGTGCTAGCAATGCTGCCAGTATCTGCTCAGCAAGTTACACACACCCTCTCTACTTTCTGGTACAGCCCCTCCCCCAGCATGCATAAGGAAAAAGGGTGAAGGGTCACAGTGTTCCAGCACAAACATCACATTTTTATTACTTTTAAGCCCTGGTTCAAATTGATGCTACTTTGAAATTGCGCTACTTCTAAGTAGCAGGGTCAGCGCAATTTCAAGTGCTACTTGATAGACATTTGTGTGGCTTCATGCCCAGATGTCTATTGAAGTCGCACCTGAAATTGTAAAAAGTAGTGCAGGAACTACTTTTACAAATTGGTGTGGTGCCGCTAAATTGGTGTCACACCGATTGGAACAGTGCCATTGCCTCCAATAGGCTGCGACTTGTCATGCGATTTTATCTCTCAAATCACATGACAAATCGCTCCAATGTGAACCTAGGCTTTAGTGTCTGAGGTCAGTGTTTCTCCACTCCACTTCTCTAGGTGCACCACCAGGTCCTGTTTTCTTTATTTTCCGCAGTATAAAAACGACTGTGTGAATTACTAACCTAGAAAATGACTTCATCACCAGTACAAAAATCAAAAAAATTGGAAAACATGAGCTGGGAACGCATCTGGAGAAGGAGAGTTGGAAAACACTGCCCTAAGTAATGTTAATTATAATCTTTATGCCAAAAATTAAAGATGCGCACACAAATTGATCCCTTGTCTAAAATGTCTTTCCCTACATCTAGTTTGCGAAAGCTATAAAACACACAGTGGGGGTTATTTACGAAAGGCCAATCCACTTTGCACTGCAAGTGCACTTGAATGTGCACTTGAAAGTGCAGTCGCTGTAAATCTGAGGGGGACATGCAAGGAAAATCAAAAACATAATTTTAGCTTGCACATGATGAGATGATAAAATCAGCAGAGCTTCCCCTCATTTCAGATCTTCCCCTCAGATCTACAGCGACTGCACTTACAAGTGCACTTGCAGTGCAAAGTTGATTTGCCTTTCGTAAATAACCCCCAGTGTGTCAACATTTGCTAGCTCCCATCATGGGGTATCAATGGACGTATTTCGGGGTGCAGCCCCTTCCTCTCACCTACATTAGTTTTGAGTAGACATGTGCAATTCGTTTACGAATTCATTATTCGTCAAAATTCGTTATATTCGTTGATTCGTAAACATACGAATAAACGAACAGTTTGATAAAATTACAAACGAACAACAAATTATCGAAAAGAACGAATATGGAAAACAACGAAAATACGAATTTAGTAAATTTGAAACAGCCAAAATACGAAAAATTAAAAAACGAAAACATAAAAACAACGAAAATACCGAACAAAGATCAAAAAATAACGAAAATCAAAATGAACGAAATGCGAAATTACAAATATTCGGAAAACGTAAAACAAAACAACGAAAAGTAACGAACAAAGATCCATATTAACGAAAATCAAAATGAACAGAAAAAAAAATTACGAATCTTCGGAAAACGGAAATCAAAACAACGAAAATTAGAAAAAACGTAAATTCTATTTCGTTAGTTCTGAATTAGTTCTGGACGTTGGCCAATGGCCAATAAGCTTGTCCCTTCCCCTGAAGAGGTTGTCTCTTCCCCCAATGAGCTTGTTTCTTATTACATTGTGTGTTTTTCTGTGTTAGACTGCAGTGCATTCCATCCACAGTCCAGATAAGTTGTGGTTGGGTAGGTTGCACTGTTCTGTTGGATTTGTGAGTAAAGATGTGACTTGTGAGAGAGAAATTCTTTGTTTCTTAACCACTTCAATACCATGCACTTATACACCTTCCTGCCCAAGCCAATTTTGAGCTTTCAGCGCTGTCGCAATTTGAATGACAATTGCGCGGTCATGCAACACTGTACCCAAACAATTATTTTATCATTTTGTTCCCACAAATAGAGCTCTCTTTCGGTGGTATTTGATCGCCTCTGCGATTTTTATTTTTTGCATAACAAATAAAAAAGAGTGAAAATTTTGAAAAAAAATAAGTTTTTCTTTGTTTCTGTTAATTTTTTTGTAAATAAGTACCTTTTCTACTTCAATGACGGGCACTGATAAGGCGGCACTAACGGGCACTGATAAGGCAACACTGATGGGCACCGATGAGGTGGCACCAATGAGGTGGCACTGATGATGGGCACTGATATGTGGCACTGGTATGCGGCACTGATGGGCACTCATAGGCGGCACTGATGGGCACTCATAGGCGGCACTGATGGGCACTCATAGGCGGCACTGATGGATACTTATGGGTGGCACTGATGGCTGGCACGGACGGGCACTGATAGGTGGGCACAGATGGGCACAGATGGGCACGGATGGGTGGCACTGATGGACACTGGTAGGTGGCACTGATGACTGGTGGCTGGCATTGCTGGGCATCATGCATTTTTGGTTGTGCCATGATGGTGCCAATCAGTGCCCATTTGTGGGCACTGATTGGCATATCTTTTTTATCTATTTGTGCATGTGGATGGCCATGGGGGACTTACCTGGCCATCCACATGCTTGGGGCTTCCCTGGTGGTCCTGGGGGGCTTCCCTGGTGGTCCAGTGTGGGTATCCGAGGGGGGGCTGCGCTGATAAACAATCAGCGTGAACCCCCCCTGTCAGGAGAGCCGCCGATCGGCTCTCCTCTACTCGCGTCTGTCAGACGCGAGTGAGGAAGAGCCGATCAACGGCTCTTCCTGTTTACATCGTGATCAACCGTGATTGGACACGGCTGATCACGTGGTAAAAAGCCTCCGCCAGAGACACACCGCTCCACCGATCGCCGCGATGCGCGCCCCTCCGGGCGCGCGGCGGCTGTTATCCTGCAGGACTTCATATGACGTCCAGTGTGGATAACACAACCACTTTCCGGATGTCAATCTGCTATTGACTGGGCGGGAAGTGGTTAAGCATACTCTGTCTAGATTCTAATTTCTATATTTGTATTTTGTAATATCTCTGACATATTTTTGTTTTCTCCTATTCTGACACATTATGTAAAATTACGAATTATGCCCCGATTACTAATCTACGAAAACAATGTTACGAAAGTATGAATAAATGAGCCAGTCAATCTCACGAAAGTATGAATTACAAAATTAGGACGAGTAGTGTTTTGAATAAACGGAAAATGTATTCTAACGAAAGTACGAATGTAATTAAATCTACAAAAGTACGATTTTCCAATCAACGGAAATTAGACGCGAAAATACGAATCATTGCAAATCAACGAAAATATAGTTCTTACGAAAATACGAACGCGGCCGAATATAAAATATAACGTAAATACGAATTTCGAATCAACGAAAATTAGACTAACGGAAAAACGAATCAACAGAAAAATAACCCTTACGGAAATACGAAAGAGTCCGAATACGATAACACACGTCTTACGAAATTACGAATCGTTACGAATCAACGGAAATGCACAGAAACGAAACGAAACTAAACAAATTTTTATGTTGTGCACATGTCTAGTTTTGAGGAAGGGGTTGCACCCCCAAAATGCGTACATTGATATACCGTGATGGGAGATAGCACATGTTGACACACTGTATGTTTTGGGGCTTTAGAAACTAACTTGTTTGTACCTACACACGTTTTAGGCAGGGGATCATAAGGGACATTTAACAATTATGCCTCTACGTGTACGTGGCTTCAAATTTTGCCTTCACCCCATCTGAAGAAGGAAATATCAACACAGTCTTGGGACACTAATGTCTCATATGGCCTTCATTTTACCAAGGTCGAACCTAGTAAGTTCCTGAGTTGGGGATGTGTATCTTATGTTTTCAAACATGCCTGTTTAGCCCCAAAAAAGGCAAAATAATGGCAAACATACATGTTATACACCAAGATGTTGGTTTGTTCAAAAACCTTAAAACACACATGTGAATGTGCTTGGAGTAAAATGTTTTTTACTAAACAATGTGTGGCTTCTTATTTCAATGCTCAATACCAATGTATTTGTTAAGTTGGTGTAATTACAGTGACAAGGTGCTCTAAAATGTTGCCAACTCAGGCATTTTTACCTAGTATACAGAGAAGAAACACAGACAACAGTAGTTTAAATGAAATAGGCATTTATGATCAAATCCAAAATTTATTCGGGGTCAGCTACAGTTTGCTGTCAAGCCACTGCCCCTCTACCCACAAAATAGTCCATGTATTTTTGCCTGATATCTCTGGCATTTTGGGAGGGCAAAAGAGCTTTCAAGAGCCGTCATCACGCCGACTGACGGATGAGTTGCAGCCTCTTCAGCAGGGCCTGACACTGCAGGGTTCATATCAGTTGGCACTGAGGCAAGGTAGCTGCTAGCATTCCTCCGTAAAACATTGTGGAGAATGCAGCAGCACAATACAACATGGTTTATTTTATATTGTGCCAGGTTAATCGAAGTTAAAAACAGCCTAAAGCGACTGGAGAGGGTGCCAAAGGTGTTTTCAACCACCCTTCTGGCACGAGAGAGCCTATAATTAAATATGCTCTGCTCTGGGGTGAGGTTCCTCATAGGAAAGGGCTTCAAAAGATGTTCCCCCAGAGCAAATGCCTCATCTGCCACAAAAACAAAATTGAGACCCTCAACATTGTCCTCAGCAGGTGGCAAATTTAAGGTGCTATTCTGGAGCCAATGGTAGAACTCTGTCTGCATGCATAATGACACCTCCATCTGAGTTGCGGCCTTTCTTCCCAACATCCAAAAACAGGAACTCATATGTTGCATACACTACAGCTAGCAGGACTATGCTGCAAAAGCCCTTATAGTTAAATAAATATGAGCCTGAGTTGGGCGGTGGGACAATCCTGATACGTTTTTGCCATCAATGGCACCACCACAGTTGGGAAATTCCCACTGGAATTGGGCTGCAACATCTTGCCATTGCTGTGGGTTGGAAGGAAACTATGGAGTCAAAAAAGAAAACAAAATTTACTACTTCTGCACATAACATTGCAAGCAGACTTGAAACAAACATTCTTGGCCAACAGCGGGTACCCGGAAGTGCAGGATCCTGTATATATATATATGGGATCCTGCACACAGCGTCCGCCCTGTAGCAGTAAAACTGCTATAGGGCAGTCGCTAAGTGGTTAACAATCCTATACTTGAACTAAAGTTCGAGTAAGGGCCCATTAAAACTTGTGCATCGCTGTAATGAACGTTACTGAAACAGTTAGCAGTGGTGCATTGTGAATAGCACTCCAACACATTCTGCACTAGTGGCCAATGCAAATGCTTGGTAGCACATCACAATATACATGCTAAAAAAAGGTGTCTTATGCGTTTTTGGTCCACTGCAGATGGTGGCAAAATAAATTGGCTGCCCTAGTACAACATACTGCAACAGTAATAGTCATTAGGGATGAGCTTTGAGTTCGAGTCGATCTTATGTTCGACTCGAACATTGCCTGTTCACCCGTTCGCCGAACAGCGAACAATTTGGGGTGTTCGCGGCAAATTCGAAAAGGCTATGGAAGAAATCTAAAGTGCTAATTATAAAGGCTTATATGCAAGTTATTGTCATAAAAAGTGTTTGGGGACCCGGGTCCTGCCCCAGGGGACATGTATCAATCCAAAAAAAAGTTTTAAAAACGGCTGTTTTTTTCGGGAGCAGTGATTTTAATAATGCTTAAAGTGAAACAATAAAAGTGAAATATTCCTTTAAATTTCGTACCTAGGGTGTGTGTATAGTATGCATGTAAAGTCACGCTTGTTTTCCGTGCTTAGAACTGTCCCTGCACAAAGTGTAATTTCTGAAGGAAAAAAAGTCATTTAATGAATACATAGAAAAGTCATTGATAAAAAAAAAAAAAGCATGGGGGTCCCCCCAAATTCAATTACCAGGCCCTTCAGGTCTGGTATGGATATTAAGGGGAACCCCGCTGCAAATTAAAAAAAAATTGCGTGGAGTTCCCCCAAAAATCCATACCAGACCCTTTATCCGAGCACGCAACCTGGCAGGCTGCAGGAAAAGAGGGGGGAAGAGAGAGCGCCCCCCCCTCCTGAACCGTATCAGGCCACAGCCCTCCTCTGGTCCTCCTCCAGACCCTGTACTTTGTGCTTTCAAGCAATGCATCCATCTTCTTTCCAGCAGCAGCATAAGGTAAGGGGGGGTGCACTGTGATGTAAGTGAGGGTGGGGGACTCAACTTCTGATGGTGGGGTGGCTCTTGACATCTAATGTAAGGGGAGGGGGATGAGCTGGACATCTAATCTTACAGATAACACCGGCCCTTTTGAGGGCAATCATAATGCTGATGCGGCCCATGATGAAATTGAGTTTGACACCCCTGGTGTACAGTGTTGCACGGCTGGGCAATTGCCAGTTAAAGTAACACAGTGCTACTCCCTGTCCACCACTCTGTTCTTCTTTCCCTCTTTTTGCCCCCTGCTTTAATTAACAATCCCCATCCCTTTTATTTATTTATTTATTTTAATATTTTGTTTCGGTTACCCCATTTTTGGTGGACTTGTCCACTCCCTTTGCTTACCTTAGCCCCTGAGTCTTACGGCTCAGGCATTATGCATTGGTCCCCGACCTGGGTTGGTGGATCATGGTTCGTTAATAGTCTGTACTTTATGGCACATCTTTTTCTGTGTTTTCATGCAAATTTTGCATTATGTCTAATGTTCATATCCCCTGCGTGGGAATTTTATATCTGTTCTTTCTTTATAAGCTAATGAAAATTATTGTATAGTTTGTTCTCAAAAAAAGTGGAGCTACGCTTCATATTGGCCAGAGTCGGGCTTTATGGATTCTGACGTTAAAAAAAAAGAAAAAAAAGAGTTGTGAAAAGCTGCTCTACACACTACCCTTTAACAAGCTAAAGCCCATGTGAACTAAGACCCCTTTCACACAGGGGCCGTCCGTGCATTCCTCGGTAAAGTGCCACTCAATTTAGCGGCGCTTTACCGCTGTTTAAGCAATGCTTTTGTGACGTTTTTCACCCCAAAAAAGAGGTTAAAAACTCCCATGTTGCGGCGCTTGTGAAGTGCTTTTCAGGCTGCCCATTTATCTCCCCAAAGATGCTGCTTTCAGGACTTTTTCTAACGTCCCGCAAACGCACCGCCTGGGTGTGAAAGCACCCATTCCAATGAATGGGAGGCAGTTTTCAGGAGCTTTACAGGTGCTATTTCTAGCGCTAAAATGCCTGAAAACTGCCCAATGTGAAAAGGGTCTAACTGATGGAGACGCTAAAAGATTATCTTTATAAAACAGTGAGCCCAGGTTCACACTGAGCTGCGGGAATGAAGCCATGCGAGTTCAGCTGATTTCACGCCTGTATGTCAGGTTTCTGCACAGATGTCAATGTAAATCGCAAAAAATAGTACAGAAACTACTTTTTGAAATGAGGACGGTGCCATTGCCGCCGATTTGACATGTCAAATCGCACGAATGTGAACCAGGGCTAAATGTAACATTGACTGCAGGTGCATGTGTTTTAAATTACAGCAATGAATTCACCTGCAGTGAATGAAGTATGTAATTTTACATCTGAACACTAGATGGTGCTAGATCACACACACCTGCTGCTCCTGTCAGCGGCAGCTGGTAATAAGCTGGGCGTAGCAGGCAGTCCCCCTCCCTCGGGACGCCTGGGAGAGATCTGTTTCCATGGCGACAAGAACTCACGCTTTAGTATTCCTGCTTCTAACAATGAGCCTAACTGAAGCAGGAAAGTTTAGTTGTTAGCTTGCTCCTGTCCTTTTACTGGGGCTGATCGGCGATGGTGTGCACATGGTGCTTAGGATCAGCCAGGTTGAACAATTTGAATACAATTTAGAACAATTTTAATACAATGTTTTACAGACGTTCTTTACCCTACCTGACCCCCAAAAAACATAAAAATCCCAAATGCCCTGTACACACGACCGGTTTTCCTGTCAGAAAAAAGAAGGATGGTTTTTCCGACGGAATTCCTCTCAAGCCTGCCTTGCATACACACGGTCACACAAAAGTCTGGTGAACTTTTGACTGCCAAGAACGCAGTGACGTAAAAGACTACGACAAGCCGACAAAATTAAGTTCTTTGCTTCCGAGCATGCGTACACATGATCGGAAATTCCGAACAGTTTTTTTCCTGACAGGAAAAAAAGAGAACCAGCTCTCTTTTTTTTTTCCAGCAGTTTTCCTGTTTGAAAAAGTCTGATGGAGCATGGTCGGGATTCCCGACCAAAAGCTCTCATCAGACTTTTTCCAACAGGAAAACCGGTCGGGCATTACACTTATCACTGTCACAAAATTTTTTTTATATATATATATATATATATATATATATTGATTACACCATGGAGTTCAGTCTTGTCTTGCTCTTTGCTGCACTTTTTCAGTGCCACCATCTCTAATAGACTTGCAGTACATGTGCATCCTGCGAATCTCTGCCAGGTCTGTGGGACCTGGAGAGATCACCGTGGTGTGTCTGCGCATGAGGCACAATGATCGTTTTAGAACCTACAGCCTGTGCGTACATACTGTATATGAGATCCAGTAGACTCCTGGGATGTGGGGTGTCTGGGTCACACATCCCAGGAGGCAGTTTGCTAGATCTTGTGCACATGCGCACACAGGTTGCAAGGACTGGAAGAGCCTCGTGGTGGGTTTGCACCTGCGCAGATGTCACCCTCGCCTAGGCAAAAATTTGGCAAGTAAAAAAATTTAAAAAGATCAACCCAAAAAGTTTTGCATTTCTTTAAAAAAAAAACTTTGCAAGTGTGTGTGTATGGGGGGGGGGGGGGGGTGATAAAATAGATGACGTTCTGCTTTAACTAGATCTTTAGTGGATCGATGAGAAGTTTATTAACCTTCTAAAGCGTATTCTATCAAATTATAGATTGGGTTGGGCCGACTGTGAAGGTAAAGATGTTAATCATGAATAATAAGAATAATTTTAAAAGCCTTTCTAGTACACCTAAAGAGTGGTGACAAGGTGTGACAGTCCCCTGTGTGTATAGAGAAGTGGGAATGTTGTCAATGGCCCATGAACAGAAACTCCCTGCCCCCAGCCCTCACCCAACCTGCTCTCTAGGAATGTATGATATACAGGAAGCTCCTCTCCCCCGTTCATTCACCTCACCATGCATGACCTAAACCCTTGTAGGATGGACAGAGCCATACCAATGTCAGGTCATAGTGGTGGAGTCTCCCCCCCTCCATAGAGATTTCAGCCAGAGGAACAGGTGGAGACAGCAGCGGGGGGGTGGGAGAATGGGGCCGACATACCAAAAATAACCCTAGGAGTGACCTGGATGGAGCACAGAATGTGACACCACAGGGGACACGTGTCAAACAAGTCTAACAATCTCCCAGTCTGTGCTACAAAATCTTGGATTTGTTCATGATGTTTTATTTACTAAGAAAAAAAAAAACTTTGCTAACAGTTATATAAGAGACTCCATGATTAAGGCCTTGGAGCCGGTTCACATATCTCTGCAGCAGCTCTGGTGCGATTTGCGTCTTTTCGTCTATTTCAGGTCCGAATTCAGCCAAAAATTGTGAATGAGGACACACCGGACTCATGCTGTGAGCCGCTGCATTTTCATATGTGAACCCAGCCTAAAGGAGACATCCATCTATGTGTAAAGGAGAGAGGAGAACCCTGCGATCCGGCCACAGAGGGGGGCAGCTTGGCACCATGTTACACCCCAAATATGGATCTGATTGTGACATGGTAAGAAAGGTGAAGTTAGCATTTAGGTTATTTTTAAAAGTCCTAATTGCCTGGGATAAGTTTAGAGTCAATGAGATTGGTAAAATGAAGGAGTTGGGGGCTCATTTGACAAAGTGAATGTCTACAAAGCCTCATCTTACTTCCTAAGCTTAGTAAAGACTAGAGCAGTATACAGGCAGGACACATGTATCCGGGCAGTGTACAGGCAGGATGTGTAGTATACAAGCAGGACACATGTATCTGGGCAGTGTACAGGCAGGATATGTAGTATACAGGCAGGACACATGTATCCGGGCAGTGTACAGGCAGGATGTGTAGTATACAAGCAGGACACATGTATCTGGGCAGTGTACAGGCAGGACACATGTATCCGGGCAGTGTACAGGCAGGACATGTAGTGTACAGGCAGGACACATGTATCCGGGCAGTGTACAGGCAGGACATGTAGTGTACAGGCAGGACACATGTATCCGGGCCGTGTACAGGCAGGATATGTAGTGTACAGGCAGGACACATGTATCCGGGCAGTGTACAGGCAGGACATGTAGTGTACAAGCAGGACACATGTATCCGGGCAGTATACAGGCAGGACATATGTATCTGGGCAGTGTACAGGCAGGATATGTAGTGTACAGGCAGGACACATGTATCCGGGCAGTGTACAGGCAGGACATGTAGTGTACAGGCAGGACACATGTATCCGGGCAGTATACAGGCAGGACATATGTATCTGGGCAGTGTACAGGCAGGACACATGTATCCGGGCAGTGTACAGGCAGGATGTGTAGTATACAAGCAGGACACATGTATCTGGGCAGTGTACAGGCAGGACATGTAGTGTACAGGCAGGACATATGTATCTGGGCAGTGTACAGGCAGGATATGTAGTGTAGAGGCAGGACACATGTATCCGGGCAGTGTACAGGCAGGACATGTAGTGTACAGGCAGGACACATGTATCCGGACCGTGTACAGGCAGGATATGTAGTGTACAGGCAGGACACATGTATCCGGGCAGTGTACAGGCAGGACATGTAGTGTACAGGCAGGACACATGTATCCGGGCCGTGTACAGGCAGGATATGTAGTGTACAGGCAGGACATGTAGTGTACAAGCAGGACACATGTATCCGGGCAGTGTACAGGCAGGACATGTAGTGGACATGCAGGACACATGTATCCGGGCAGTGTACAGGCAGGACATGTAGTGTACAGGCAGGACACATGTATCCAGGCAGTGTACAGGCAGGACATGTAGTGTACAGGCAGGACACATGTATCCGGGCAGTGTACAGGCAGGACATGTAGTGTACATGCAGGACACATGTATCCGGGCAGTGTACAGGCAGGACACATGTATCCGGGCAGTATACAGGCAGGACACATGTATCCGGGCAGTGAATAGGCAGGACATGTAGTGTACAGGCAGGACATATGTATCCGGGCAGTGTACAGGCAGGACATGTAGTGTACAGGCAGGACACATGTATCCGGGCAGTGTACAGGCAGGACATGTAGTGTACAGGCAGGACACATGTATCCGGGCAGTGTACAGGCAGGACATGTAGTGTACATGCAGGACACATGTATCCGGGCAGTGTACAGGCAGGACACATGTATCCGGGCAGTATACAGGCAGGACATATGTATCCGGGCAGTGAATAGGCAGGACATGTAGTGTACAGGCAGGACATATGTATCCGGGCAGTGTACAGGCAGGACATGTAGTGTACAGGCAGGACACATGTATCCGGGCAGTGTACAGGCAGGACATGTAGTGTACAGGCAGGACACATGTATCCGGGCAGTGTACAGGCAGGACATGTAGTGTACATGCAGGACACATGTATCCAGGCAGTGTACAGGCAGGACATGTAGTGTACAGGCAGGACACATGTATCCGGGCAGTATACAGGCAGGACACATGTATCCGGGCAGTGTACAGGAAGGACATGTAGTGTACAGGCAGGACACATGTATCCGGGCAGTGTACAGGCAGAATGTGTAGTGTACAGAATGTGTAGCAGCCCACTGCTCCAAAAATTTGTAGTATACTCATTTTGGTATGTAGTGTCGATTTGTTTTTTTATTTTTTCATGTTTATCAGTAGTTATCTCTAGACAACACCCCCTTATTTATAGGGCGAGTACTACTCCTTTCTACCAGTGGGATGCCCCCAGTTTTCATTTTTTGTGTAGTGTACAGACGGGACACATGTATCTGGGGCAGTGTACAGGCAGGATACATGTATTAGGCATGGTGTACAGGCAGGACACATGTATCCGGGCAGTGTACAGGCAGGATATGTAGTGTACAAGCAGGACACATGTATCGGGCAGTGTACAGGCAGGACATGTAGTGTACAGGCAGGACACATGTATCCGGGCAGTGTACAGGCAGGACACATGTATTTCAGGTGCAGGATGGTTTCTCTTAGAACATTAATAGTGAGGGATTCCTGTAAAGGGGAGATCTGTTCCAGTGACAACTGCCCAAGAGGAGATTTCCTCTCACTTCCTGTTGCACCTAGAGGACAGGAAGTAAATTTTCTTGTACAGGATACTATGGCAGAAAAAGGAAAAACTGGCAGTTTGAATTATTCCTACACCAGTGTTTCTCAGCCTTTTGTCATTCAAGGCACCCTTTAAAATGATACACAATTATGAGGCACCCCAATCCACAAGTCCATAAAAAATAAAAAACACATATTGCAGTAACATCCACACAGGTAGGACAAAGAACATTAAAGGAGATATAGTTTTACAAAGCAAAAGCAAGTAGCCCTGTGCACACTGTATACCAATATTTCTCTCTATCATACAGCCAACCTGAGGGAACTGGGGTAAACAAGGACGTCCTCAGGTGCCCCATGTCCTCTTTATCACCCAATGACATTATGAATTGGAAGGTTCCCCAGGTTGTAATGCCCCATAATAACCCCTGACCCACAGGTGTAACATAAAAAGGAGGGCTTCCGCCTCCTGCCAGCTTGTTGGCAAAGTTTGGGCGATTTTAATTTGCCAAGGTACCCGTGAAGAACTCAGAAGGTTCCCCACTATGCCCAACTGACTCAACTAAACCATCCGACATGGACTTCAGATATTCTTCTAGGCAGGGTGTGGGGTGACAGGGCTAGAGGGCAGGCGAGGGCACTGAGGAGAGGTGACCGGACAGGTGGCGGGCAGAGGACACGGTGTGAGGAGGTAGGTACACGCTGTGAGAACTTGAAGTATATATACTATATAATAGGGGAGTAGTGACTGGGGGTAGTGTGAGGAGCGCAGTCCGGAGTCGGTGTGAGGAGAGGCGCCCAGGCGATATATACGGGGAGGGGACCAATGTCCGGGCGGTGTACACAGTGACCGGGCAGTGTGAGGAGGGGTGTCCGGACGGTACATTTGGTATGAGAAGGGGTGTTGGGGGGTATGAGAAGAGAGGTGTCCATGCAGTATATACGGGGAGGGTAGCAATGGCTAGGCGGTGTACAGGTAACAGTGAGTGGGGCTTGTGTAACGTGTGAGAAGCGGTATGTAGGTGTTGTATGAGGCTCTGTCCAGTCGGTAGGTGTTGTATGAGTCGGTGTCCAGGCGATATATGAAGGTCGGTGTGCCTGGTGCGCTCCTCCCCCGGCTCGGTGAAGAGGGGAGTGTGGAAAGCTCCCAGCAGGGTGTCAGACAGAGAGCAGGTTTATGTTAATGATGTGGGCGGGTCTGTGCTGAGGGTGTTGAAGCCATTTTGAAGTGAGTTAGTGAAGTTGCGGGTGGCGGAGGAGAGTTCGGTGTAGCCGGGATGCCGCCCCCCTAGCCCGCGCTGAGGGTTCCGTGATGGAGGCGGAGATGTGGGCTCTATGTTGGTGGCTGAGTGTGCTGCTGGGGGTCCTGCCGGTCGGCGGGAGGACAGTAAAGGTGTACGGAGGATCGGAGTGGACGTACGGCTGGAGAGGTCCTCCTCCGGTGATCGGGGATGTGGAGCGGACAGAGAGCGGGGAGCTCCGTCTACAGAGCAGGACTGGCTGTGATCGGAGGTCGGGCGATCCGGTGTTCATCCAGCTCCGGTCCCGGACAGTGTCGGTGTGGATGAGGACGGAGGTGGACAGGCACGGAGCAGACTGTTACTTCAAGTATCGGAGGAAGAGCCCCGCCTGGCCGGCTGAGCCCGATGTGGATGTAACTTATGGGGATCGGTCGGGCTGTGTTCCGGGGCTCGGGATCCGTAGCCGGGATCTGTTGGGATCGGTGCTGGGACTATCAGACTGTCAGGTGCGGGGACCATCCCGCTGCATCGCCCCGCTGTACCTATTGTGCAGGGCCACTGATGATGATGATGGAGGCTCCCGAAGTCTTGTAGTGCGGGTCAGGACTGAGCAGAGGGGCCCCAGGAGGCTGAGGAGGAACGTGAACACTAGTCCCCAGTTCCAGCTTCACAGCTACCAGGCTTCAGTGCCAGAGAATGAGCCAGCGGGGACCCGGGTAATCTCTGTGAAAGCCACCGACCAGGACTCGAGGGAGGCAGGTCGGCTGGAGTACTTCATGGAGGCTTTGTTTGACAGCCGCTCCAACGATTACTTCTACATGGACTCAGAGACCGGTACCGTTACCACCAGCCAAGCCCTGGACCGGGAGACCAAAGATACACATGTGTTTAAGGTGACGGCCACCGACTTCGGTTCCCCCCGGAGATCGGCCATCACCTACCTGACCGTCACCGTCAGTGACACCAACGACCACATCCCACAGTTCGAGCAGTCTGAGTACAAGGAGAACATCCGGGAGAACATCGAGGTGGGCTATGAGGTGATGACTATTCGGGCCACCGATGGGGATGCCCCCTCCAATGCTAATATGGTCTACCGGCTGGTCAACACTGACGGGGAGAGTTCCGTGTTCGAGATAGACTCTCGGTCAGGGGTGGTGCGGACTAGGGCCCAGGTGGACCGGGAGGCTGTCACCTCCTACCTACTAATAGTGGAGGCCAATGACCAGGGCAAGGACCCCGGGCCCCGGAGTGCCACCGCCACTGTCCACATCAACGTGGAGGACGAAAACGACAACTACCCGCAGTTCACTGAGAAGCGCTATGTTGTGCAGGTGCTGGAGAACATCCAACCCAACACCAAGATCTTAACGGTGCAGGCCACCGACCGCGACACAGGCACAAATGCCAACATCCACTATGGCATCATCAGCGGCAACATCAGGGGTCAGTTCATCATCCACACCTTCAACGGGGACATTGAAGTCAACTACCCGTTGGACTATGAGGTGGTGAGGGAGTACAACCTGAGGATCAAAGCCCAGGACGGCGGCCGACCCCCTCTCATCAACACTACCGGCATGGTGTCAGTGCAGGTGGTGGACGTCAATGACAATGCCCCCATCTTCGTCAGCACCCCGTTCCAGGCCACTGTGCTGGAGAGCGTCCCCATAGGGTACTCGGTGGTCCACATCCAAGCCAACGATGCTGACTCTGGGGAAAATGCCCGCATACAATACAGCCTGACCGATCTACCCCCCAAATTCCCCTTCATCATCAACAACAACACTGGCTGGATTACCGTGGCCTCCGAGCTGGACCGGGAGACTGTGGAGTTCTACACCTTCGGGGTGGAGGCCAGAGACAACGGAGAGCCCGTGATGACCTCCTCAGCCAGTGTCACCATCACCTTGCTGGATGTTAATGACAACAACCCCACCTTCACCGAGAAGGTCTACCAGCTGAGGCTGAACGAGGACGCGGCGGTGGGGAGCAGTGTCCTTACCATGACCGCCGTGGACAGGGATGTCAACAGTGTGGTGACTTACCAGATCACCAGCGGCAACACCAGGAACCGCTTTGCCATCAGCAGTCAGAGTGGAGGGGGGCTCATCACCCTGGCCCTTCCCCTGGACTACAAGCAGGAGAGGCAGTATGTCCTCACCGTCACTGCCTCCGATGGCACCCGCTCTGACACCGTGCAGGTCTTCATCAATGTCACCGATGCTAATACCCACAGACCCGTCTTCCAGAGCAGCCACTACACGGTGAGTGTAAGTGAGGACAAGCCCATAGGCACCTCCATAGTCACCATTAGTGCTACTGATGAGGACACGGGAGAGAATTCCAGAATAACCTACATTTTGGAAGACAGCATTTCTCAGTTCAAGATCGATCCTGATACAGGGACTATTACCTCATTGGTAGAGCTGGACTATGAAGACAAGGCATTCTACTCACTGGCTGTCACTGCTAAGGACAATGGCATTCCGCAGAAGTCTGACACCACCTATGTGGAGATACTGGTTTTGGATGCCAATGACAATATGCCTCAGTTTCAGAGGGACAGATATCAGGGTGTTGTCTTTGAGGATGTCCCAGAGTCCACTAGTGTCCTTCAAATATCTGCTACAGACAGGGACTCTGGGTTGAATGGTTGGGTCACCTACACATTCCAGGGAGGGGATGATGGAGATGGAGACTTTAAGATAGAACCCTCTGGCATAATCAGGACCAACAGAAGACTGGATAGAGAAAATGTACATGTGTACAACCTCAAAGCCTTTGCTGTGGACAGGGGAACCCCACCACTGAAAACTCCTGTGGACATCCAGGTGACTGTCCTAGACATCAATGACAACCCTCCAGTATTTGAAAAAGATGAGCTGGATATTTTTGTGGAGGAGAATAGCCCTGTAGGGACAGTTGTTGCCAAGATAATTGCTACTGATCCTGATGAAGGAACTAATGCCCAAATAATGTACCAAATTGTGGAAGGGAACAACCCAGAGGTTTTCCAGTTGGATCTCTTTAATGGTGACCTAACTGCATTAGTTGATCTGGATTATGAGGTGAAAACAGAATATGTCATTGTGGTCCAGGCCACCTCAGCCCCCTTGGTCAGCAGAGCCACAGTCCATGTGAAATTACTGGACAAGAATGACAATTATCCAGTCCTGCAGGATTTTGAAATCCTTTTTAACAACTATGTGACCAACAAGTCCAACAGTTTTCCATCAGGGGTCATTGGGAAAATCCCTGCCTATGATCCTGATGTCTCTGACACCTTACACTACAGCTTTGTACAGGGGAATGAGCTGAATCTACTTCTCCTCAATCCTTCCACTGGAGAGCTCAAGTTAAGCCGAGACTTGGACAACAACCGACCTCTGGAAGCTCTCTTGAGAGTCTCTGTTTCAGGTAATTTCTTTTTATTTAGTTATTTTATAGCTAACCGCATAATCGTTGTGTAAACCACTTGTTTATAGATGGGCAAGATAGGGTGAAAAGAGAATGTATTATAATTGGAATGTTGCTGAAAGTTTAGCATTCTCTAGTGTAGCAGATAAAGTAGGTGTGCCTGCAATAGAGCTTGGCCTGAAGAGGTCTGGACACTTATGGAAGGCTGGAGGTTACCAGTGACACAGAACAGAGTCTCCTAAAGCTCCAAACCTTTTCAGAGCTCCGATCTTATCTTTTTAGACCTCTCCAGTATGTGCCATTTGCCTATGATCACCTACCGGTATATTTTTGTCCAATGCTTAAATTATAATAACCAACCTTTTAGTAAACGGAGTGCTGTTACAGTGTTTTAAATATTGTGTACGTTGGTGTTACTTGTTGTAGAATGTTCTATAGACCCATGAGTCTTATCTGCTATGGTTTCCTATGGTTGAGCAAACATTGTCACTTTTCTTGGTGCTATCAGGGTTTTTGAAAGTTTGGCCAATGTTGTTTGATTGTAAATCCTTTAATCCTTTTAAAACAAGTAGTATCAATCCTATATGTGTGTAATCTTTTATATGTTCTTAGTATTTAGCTGTCGTCCTACTACTAGTGCAGGCTCATACATCTGTGAGTATAACAATTTATAGTAGTTAGAGCTGTCAAAAGCACAGGATGATACATATAAAAGTAATGTGAAGTAAAACATGTTGTGAAAAATTGTGTAAAATAACTGCCAGGGAATGAGCAATGACAGCCAGGTCTCCAAGGTGATTGCTCTGGATTACATCTCTATATTAATATCCGGCTTAATATGAGAATTAGACATTCACACATAATGTATGTTTTTAGATGATCATACTAATTCTAAGTCATGTAAGAAAACCTTAAAGCAGAACTCCGTCCCATTTGTATATGGTATTGATAATCCTTGCACGCATCCCCCATGTGTACAGTTTAGCACACTACTTCATAAATGGTGGGAATGTTACTTGCCCATCAGGTGGCTGACTGTAGGAAAGATGGCTCCTGAATTAGTTCTTACTAGTCACATCCTTGCCTTCAGTCTGCTGAGTGGACAATGAGGGAGCACCAGTGCACCAATGAGGTCTCCTGTATTAGAGTGTTACAGTGATGACCTATCAGAGTCTGACAGGCTCAAACTGATGACCTCTATGTGTGATTCTGGGTGTACAAAATGTTGTTAAAGTAGAACTATAGCCAACCCCCCCCCCCCCATTTTGGATAGAGTAAAAGAGGGTTATGACCCCTGTAAGGTTTATTTTTGTCCTACTTAGTCTCCCATTGGGGAGATTTCCCTTCACTTCCTGTCCTATAGCCAAAACGTGAAGTGACAGGGAATCTCTTAGGCCCCTTTCACACTGGGGCGGGAGGTGCAGTGGCGGTAAAGCGCTGCTATTTTTAGCAGCGTTTTACCATCGGATTTGCGGCGGTATTCGGCCACTAGCGGTGCGGTTTTACCCCCCCCCCCCTTGCTAGCGGCCGAAAAAGTGCGTTGAAAACCCCCGCAAAGCGCCTCTGCCGGCAGTATAGAGAAAAAGGTGTACCGCTCTAAGGTTCCAGGTTCCTTCAATTGCTCCCGCCCTGTTCCACTCACAGGTGCTGGCTGTGCTCTAATCCATAGAGAGAAAAAGTTGTCTGGACTGCCGCACACTGGTCAAGCGTTTTATTTAACAAAGAAAATTAAAATTCCAAAAACTCCAAAGAAAAATTTACAAAATCCATCAAAAAGCAATTAAACATGTAAGGGGCATGCAGGGCAAAGGCTAACGCGTTTCACATCAGGACATGATGCTTACTTGTAGCAGGCAGTATAGCCGCGGTGTCCCATTGCTTTCAATGGGCAGGAGCGGTGGAGGAGCAGTAAACACACCGCTCCGTCACCGCTCCAAAGATGCATCTAGCAGGACTTTTTTTTCCCGCCCTGCTAGCGCACCGCTCCAGTGGGGCTTTCACACAGGAGAAACAGCAGCTGCTGTTTAGGGTAAGTTTGCACCTGCAAACCGCCCCAGTGTGAAAGGGGTCTTATGGACCCCCAGGTCACCAGAACTAGTGTCTCCATTGGAAAATGTCCTTTCTATTACTTTTCAGGGGACAACCCAAAATGTGGGATTTTCTTTTACTTTCACTATCAGGCTGGATTCACACTGCCGTACGGAACGACTCACAGCAGGGGTCCAGTCCATCCCTGTTCATCGTTCCAGGTCTGATTTCTGGTCCAAACTTTTGGCTATAATTCGGACCTGAAACGGACCAGAGGATGCACAGGTCTCCTGTGCAATTTGCTCCGGAGATGTGTGAACTGGCTCCATTGAGAGCCGGTCACAATCTCCTGACATGCGAATTGGATGCATCCAATTTGCAATGGTGTGAACCGAGCCTCAATGATAATGGTAAACGGGACAAATAGTGAGAGTGAATTTCCCTAATGGGGACACAGACCGCAATACAATCTGACAGGTGTTCTCTCCATTCTTTCCAAAACCCCTCAAAGTTTTGCCTTTAGTTATACTTTAATCTAAAGTAGATAATGGTTTTAAGCAAACCTACTAGTAGTATTTAAAACATATTTAGGGTTTATAAATATAGAAATAACTGGAACTCGGTTTTCTATCATTCTTATAGCATGTTTGTCTCAGGCAGACCCTGAATTGCTATGTCTAGGCACAATCACTAAACTACTTTTTTTTTTTTTTAATGGTAAAATGTTGCTATAAGCCCACGTTCACATTGGGCCGGTTTGGCATGCGATTTGACATGTCAAATCAGAGCCTATTGCTAGCAAGCGCCGTACCGATTCCCAAAAGTAGTTTTTGGCACCTTCGGGGGCAATTTCAATAGACCACTGTGCATGAACCCGCACAGATGTCTGTCAAATTGCCCCTGAAGTTGGACTGAAATGCCTGTTTGAAATCGTGCAAGTTCAGCTAAACTCGCACAATTTCAAACCCGCCCTCAGTGTGAACGTGGGCTCAATTATCTGAAATGTATCAAACCTTGCTGTGCTTTCACTATGGCCCTTCTATATACTGTGTGTGTGTGTGTGTGTGTGTGTGTGTGTGTGTGTGTGTGTGTGTGTGTGTGTCTCGGCACACCCTAATCACTATGTGCAGTGCTGTTTCCCCCAGTGTTGCGCCTTCCCCTCCCCCTACTGTGCTGCTGGCTTCCCTCCTCTCCCCCAGCTGCTGCAGGGGATGTTTCAGGATTGAGAGCAAGGAAAGGAGCTAGTCAATATGTAATTTACCAGCCCCATCCCTTTCTAAATGAACACTCTCTCACGGCATTCATTCATAATTGAAGCATAGTAAACTGTGTTTACTGTGCTTCAATTGTGAATGATCAGGAAGCCGCTCAGCACAGAGCACTTCCCATTCATTCACTGTCCAGTGCAGCTGAGACTGCAGGGAAAGCTTTGGGGTGCACACCCTAATGCAATGGGCTGCGCACACGTATGTATGTATGTTTGTGTGTTTAACCATGTTAGTTGTCTTCTCTGCCTACTGCTTCTGAATGCTTGTGTACAAAGCTAGAAATATTTATTTATATGGAGGAGAGATTTCTTATTGATTCATATATTCTGATTTCTGCTGCCTTTTTGATTTTAATTTTCATAGGGCGGTTGTCGGTTAGGCTAGCCATACATTATACAATTTTCCTTTTTAGATTTACCAAATTTATATAATAAGAGGTCAAACTTACACTTTCAATTTGTATGCAATCAGGCAGACCATTACACTACATAGTTGAAGGAAAATCTAAAAAAAAATGAATAAGAAAATTGTAGATTGTATGGCCAGTTTAAGATTGTGGCATGAAACTGAAGAAGTCGTTTAACTATGGTGTGCTGAACTGGTGAAACCCATATATAAATGTTATTTAACCTGTTCCAGACCACAGGAGTTTAATGGTTTTAGCTTTGAGCGACGTTAAAGTGGAGTTCCACCCTGACATTTTTTTTTCAAGAAAAATCCCCCAAAAAATTGAAAAAAAAAAATGTTTTTACTTAACAGAAATAGCGGTTGCTATGCGCGCATGCGCAGTAGGAAACGGGTGGTGAAGCCGCACGGCTTCACTGCCTGTTTCCCTTACTGAGGATGGCGGCGCCGGGAGCTGCCAGGATCGAGGAATCGGCCAGGGGGGGGGGCTGACATTGCGGGCGAGTAGGACAGGTAAGTGCCCTTAAAAGTCAGCAGCTACAGTGTAGCTGCTGAATTAAAAATATAAATAAAAAAATCGTGGGTGGAATCCCTCTTTAAGCAAGCCATAGATTATGCAATTTTCTTTCCTTAAACCACAGGTTGCTTGATTTTATTTTTACAATTTTTTTTTTTTTTTTTTTTTTTCCACGATAAGCCAGTAATTGTTTTTTCAATTTTTATTTTTATTTTTTTTTCATTTTGCAGTATAACAGTCACCTGGGTAAATAAGAAATCTGGCCAAATTCACTTTTGATATTTGATGTCTGCACCCACCCAGTGCTTGAAAGCCGAAACATATATAATATAATATATATATATATATTATAATATAATATATATAATATAAATAATATGAATTTTTTTTTTTTTAAATGTAGGGGGGTTTTTATTCCCATCTGTTCACTGGTTGGTTGATTTATTCTCTTAGTAAACATTGTTACAGAAACTCATGAGGGCTAATCCAGAATGTTTAGCTGTTTCCGAAACAGGAATACAGGGGAAATGTTTCAGTGAGGACAGATGTTGTGGTGGTAACTGTCCTCTGGAGGTGTTTTTTTTTTTTTTGGAGTGATTTTCTTTCACTTCCCATTGTAGCTATGGCACAGGAAGTAAACAGAAATCTTCTCTAGTGGGGAAAAAAAAACCTGACAACTCTCTTACCTGCTCTATCCAATACATAAAGGAGATCTATAGAAACCTCAGTAGCTTTAATTTTATAACACTGGCATAGTAATAGCAATGCAAACAATAGTTAAATAGTTATTGTTGACAATACAACTCCTCCTTTCATTTTGCGATTGCTGCCTGTCCGCTGGCCATCCCTTTCCACAGTTTCCTGGATTATTTGCATGCTTTGCTAGGGCAGGCTCTGTGAATTCTGTGACACAGCAATGACTACTTACAGGACATGACAAGTATATATCCAACTTCAAGGAAGTAAATGTTTGGGGTTCTTAAAGTGTTACTAAACCCAGTAATATCAAAATTGTCCACAGCTTATAAATCTTCTTTTTTCATTAAAATACTGCCACTATATACCTTTTTGGATGATCTGTATACCACAGTCAGTGATGAACTGCACAGTTTCTCCAGGGCTGAGAGTCCAGGAAGGAGGAGATTTTCACTACATGCGAGATGCCAATATTATGTGACCTGGCTAGCTCTGAGAACAAGAAACTGTTCTCTCCAGCATAAAAGGCACAACTGAGCATGTGCAGGTTGGCTACTCTGCCTGTGTTAGCTGACCTTCCTCTGACAGTGCAGGGAGGGGTGTATCTAAGCATACAGGATAAAACTGACTTTTTACACAATGCAGAGGATTAACCCCTTAAGTTTCACAGTGAGTATAACAAGCATGCTATACTGCATATACAGACGGATTTTACTGTTGTGGGTTTGTTAACACTTTAAAGTAAGTTTACAAACTCCAAGATTGCTCAGAATAATCGTATTAGGGCTCTTTCACACGGACGTGTCCGTGTACGGACTCTGCTTTGCTCAGCAGGGATCGCTCCGTTGATCAGGCTATCATTTGCTGAGCAGGCAAATGATAGCTCCGTCTCCGCACACTGTGCAGGGACCGACCTGTCAGAGCGTTGCGCTCCTCTATGGGGGATCGGATGAAGACAGACCGTCTGTCTGTTTTCATCCGATCCGATCTGCCAGACGGTTGGAAAATAGGGTTTCCATCCGTCTGAATTTAGCGGATCAGATGTCAGCGGACACGTCACCGCTGACATCCATCGCTCCATAGACCTGCATGGAGCGTCCGTTCAGGTCCGCCTAAAAAAACTGACCGATGGACCTGAATGGTCCGCCCGTGTGAAAGGGGCCTTAGGCTGGAAATAATTCAAATTCTATATGGAAATCTATGATTTTACATTTTGACCATAGATCGACTTTGAAAACATATTGGTTAAAGCTATGCTATAAAGAAAAGTGGCCAGCCTGATAGACCCCACCCCCTTCAGCATCACATAATTGCTAACCCTACTGATGAGATATTAAGCCAGAGCTGATCTTCTTCACAGTTCAGCAAGCAGGTTTAGGGTAATCCTCTACTCCAGGGGTAGGCAACCTCGGCACTCCAGCTGCAGTGAAACTACAAATCCCATCTTGCCTCTGCCTCTAGGAGTCATGCCTGTGATTGTCTGGGTTTTGCAATGTCTCATGGGACTTGTAGTTTCACCACAGCTGGAGGGCCGAAGTTGCCTACCCCTGCTCTACTCACTACTAAGAATTTTTCTCTGCAGCCCAGGCATGCTTTTGTAGGTGTGTTCAAGTGTTAATGAAGTGTGCTGGAAATACTTAAATTTTTTGATACAAGTTTAATTTTTCCAAAGTAAATTTTTTAAGTGTACTACAGGCAAAACATCTTTGTAATCCTGTCCAGGGCACTTACGTAGTTTTTTCCTTTTAATGCCTATCTCTACATTCAATGTTCTTACGTTTTGGGTCAAGCTTGCTAGGCACGCTGTATTAATTGTATGGATCCTTGGCTACGTACAGTATACAGCGCTGTATTCCAGCAGTGGGGTGGGAACGTCACATCCCACTCCTGAAACTTAAAGTGTTTGTTATCCCCCAAAAAAATAAAAATAAAAATCCTGCTCGTTTTTTAAAGCATGTTATATGACACAGTGATTGTCTTGTGTCATTTGGCCATCTGTAACACTTAAAAAAAAAAATACCTGGCTGATCCTGCCAGTTTCTGCCCTCCCCTATGTAAACCGACCACGGTGTATCATGGCTGCTGAGCCCTCACACCGTGGTGAGTTTACGTGCCTCCGTCATCCGCAGCCTGCTGTCCTGTGTTTCCTCTGTGTCCTCCTCCCCTCCGTGCCTGTCAACTCATGACAGTGTTGCCCCCTCCACTCCTGTTGCTCAAATAACTAATTTTAGATGGGCCATCTGTGCTGTCTCCTTATGTAGTGTCCCCCTCAGGTGTGTTATTTATAAATATAAATATATTTGCTATTAATTAACTCACGTAAGAGCCGAGATCGCGATCACATGACTGGCCGGGTCTCTCCTTCTCCCCTCCCGAGTGACGTCAGCGGGGAAATCTCTGCCCCTTCTGCTGCATCTGACAGAGGAGGAAAGGAGAGACCCGGCTGGTCATGTGATCGTGGATATCGGCTCTTACATGAGTTATTTACAGCATTTATTTTTATTATATCACACACCGATGATGGTGCATACTTGTTAGAGTGGCTTAACAACCACTATATTAAAGCGGAGGTCCCGCGAAAAAAAAAATACTAAAAGCCAGCAGCTACAAATACAGCAGCTGCTGACTTTTAATAAATGGACACTTAACTGTCCTGGAGTCCAGCAATGTCGGCAGCCATAGACGAGCAATCGCTCGCCTCTCGGCTCCCCCCGCTGCCATCCTAGGTGAGGGAATCAGGAAGGGAAGCATTGCGGCTTCACTACCCTGTTCCCTACTGCTTATACGCGAGTAGCGCGGCGCGTTCCCAGTGGTCCCTGCTGTCTCCTGGGACCAGTGTGTTTCCCAGAAGGCAATGGGGGGGGGGGGTGGAGTGACTCGGAAGTAGGTGCAAATACCTTTTATTATACAGGGGTTCCGAAAAGAGGAAGTTCCATTTTTGGGTGGAACTCCGCTTTAAAGTCTGCCTGGATGCTCTTTAGCCATTCAGGGGAAGCTTTGTAGGGCTATGAATACAAAGCTTCCTCTGGCTGAGGCAGAGATCATAACGTCATCCTCCTGCCTCTCCACCTCAGGCAATCGGAGAAATCTCCCCTTCTGGCTTTTGTATTCAGACAGCTACAACACCCAGGGCTATATAACTACCCAAACTGTGACTTCATCTGACAGAATGCTGTCACTGTTCGGCAAACAGCTTTTTGCCTGGCTCAGTTGATCCTAAATACACTTTTTTTTTTGCACCAGATGGCAATAAGGCCACATGCAAGGGAGAAAAGGGGCCAGAGCCAGCATAAGACAGCTAAGGCGGCTGCCTAAGGGCACCAGGAGGAGGAGGAGGGCACTAAAGCCGAAGGTCCCTTAAGTGTTTATGCTGGAGCTTCCCTGCTCACACCTGCTCAGCACAGCAGATCCCTGACAAGCAGCACAGCACCGGACGGAGTGAACTTCAGCTGCTTCCTCCACACTAACATTTACCTTCTCTCGCGGCCCCCCTCCTCCTCCTCTATCCCTGATAAAGGGAAATGATAGCCTTTCATTTCTGCACATCGATTCCACGCTGCTTTCTCCAAGAGAATCCCCTCCCATGTGGGCGATAACAGAACGGCCTCCAGTCCAGCTAACTCGTCAGTGAACTGACGGTGAGTGAGAGGAGGACCCAAGTGAGACTAGGAGGAGGGGCTTGCAGGCACAGTAGCAGAAATGGAATGGATCCTCAGTGAAAGGTATACACAAGGTACTTTTATCATGTCTGACTGTCTGTCCGGCTGTGAGAGTACATGGGGACAGACAGTGCAAAGGAGATGGGTCAAAACAAGACTGCAACAATAAGGCCCTTTCACATGTCACAGACTCTGCTGTGCTCAGCAGGCATCTGTCTGCTTTATTCTTTGCATATATGGGGTTGCCTGTGGTTGATACCGGACCAAGCTACTATACCTGCAGTGTTGCTTTTTCAGCAAAGTGGTTGTAAATATCCGGCAGATGACAAGAGTGCATGTGACCTCATAAGTTTAAGGCGTCACATTTTTTGGTAAGCAAATGGTATGTGCTTTGTCTTGGTGATGGTACACTGAAGTTGGTGCAAACAGCTTGCACTGAATCTGCACAAATTTATCACAGCTCAGTTTTATTGGATTATTTTTTTTTAATTATTTGTTTTATGCTTATTTATTGTACTAGCACTTTGGAATGTACATATATTATTCTCAATATCTATCACGTTATAGCACTTTATTGTGGTACACACTAATGTAGACAGGAGAAGAGCTTCCATACATTTTCCTGCTTCACCCCGGCTCTGTTCTGCATATGTGTAGTCCCAAAGCCAGACGATTATTAGACAGCTAAGCTCCACCTGACTTGGGCAACATGGTGAATACTGAAGGGTGCATGTGACATGCATTGTGCTTGGCGCCTGTTTCCAGTAGTTTGAAGAAGACAAGAGGGAGGGGGAGGAAGGACTAACAGCCTGCCTGAGTACCAGCCAGCCTGCAGTGCCCTTCAGCCCACCTTTCCACAGTGCCCTTCAGCCCACCTTTCCACAGTGCCCTTCAGCCCACCTTTCCACAGTGCCCTTCAGCCCACAGTGCCCTATAGCCTACATGCATGGAATGGACAGTGATGTAAGTGTGACTGGGGACCCTAGGGTAAGGGGGGAGTGAAGAGGACATTTATCTAAGGGGGAACTTTGCAAACTCTGGTGTAAAGAAGAACTCTTATGTAAGGGGACTCAGAGCCCTCTTTCATCATAGTTACCCCTTACAGTGTAAAGGGGAACTGTACGGATTCTGATGAAAGGACTCATTCATACAGGCACTGATTCCTGTCCTCCAAGCAGAGCTGCTGTCTGCTGTGTGTCCATCCACCTTGGAGCTGCGTGAAGGCAGTCTATAGAAGTGCATGCAGATGCAGCAGCTGCTTTTAGATATGTGCATCTGTTTCTGCCCACATGTCAAATTTTGACATGCAATTTTGTCTGTGCAGACACTGTCGGTATCCATTTCTTTAGGCTGCCTGCACGCAGCTCCAAAGTGGCTGTATATACAGCACTCAGTGGCTCAGTATAGGGAACTGATCCGAATGTGCCCTAAGGGGGAACTTTGCAAACTCTAATGTATGTTTAACTCTGCAGACTCTGATGTAAAGGGGGCTGTGGGAACCTTGATTGTAAGGCGGGAATGTTGGGGACTTGGATGTAAATGGAATTCTGATGTAAGGGGGGCTCTGGGAACCTTGATTGTAAGGAAAGAATGCAGGGGAACTCTTTTGTAAGGAGGGACTTCTGGGGACTTTGATTTAGGGAAAAATAGGTGCACTCTAATGTAAAGGGGGACAGGAATGTACAGAGGGAATGCTGGGGACATCAATTTAGGGGCAACTCTGTGGATTCTGATGTGAAAGGGGTCAAACTGGAGACTCTGAGGTAAGGGAGCACTCTGGGGATGCTGATGTAAGGAGGGAATCTGGGCACCCTGATGTATCGAGTAATGGTGGGGACTCTGACGTAAGAAGAGATTCTGATGTGCAATATGAGGAAGGGGAGGGAGGGGGTGGAGGAAGGATGGTGGTTGTACAATTTGCATAGCTTTGTTCAGTATCTTCCATCAATGTCATGGAAATGATTTGTCCACATCTGGGATAACAAATATAGAAAATATCCCATAAAATGTATTTACATGTGTATGTTTGTTTGTTTTTTTATAGTACATTTGTTTTGCTTTTGAACTAGTCACTTTAAATCCCCTGCATGTCAGAATGTAGATGGAGAAGGGGCAACAGTGTTAGTCAATCAGGTTCTACAGCATTGCAGTCCAAATACATTTAACAAATAGTTTGTTGGTTTGAGTGGAGAGCTCTGATATAACCTTATCAGTAAGCTATGGTTCTCTCACTATCCAATCACAGTCAAATTGAATAGTTTCAGGCACGGATAGATGGATGAGAAAAATAACTAAACACCATTAGGTTTTTTTTTTAGCTAATACTGTGTAAGTATTTTTAGCAATGCTTTTAACCATTTGCTTACATGTACACGTTACATCTACCAGGAAAAATGGTCACAATTGGAGTCTTTGCCTCCATGGAAGGCAAAATTATCATGGGCCTGAATTTTTGCCAAACACTGATGCTAACTGCAACCCTTACCCTTCTCTTATAAACCAAGTGACCGCTCTGTCATGATGATCACTGCATACTTCTACCTGAAAGGAGAACTTTGTTTCTAGAGTTTTTTTTTTTTTTTTGCCTTGCAGCAACTTATGGTGAAATTGGAGGCACATTTTTAGAAACTTTCTGAGAAACCAGATTTGCTATTTTCTCAGCAAAATAATAGTTCAGCAAATTTGCCTCCTTAGGCTGGGTTCACATATAAGCAAATTGGATGCGTTTTTATCCGCATCTAATTCACCTAACATGTGAGTGCGCCTGGCTTTCAATGGGGCCGGTTCACACACATCTGGGGGGCGATTGCGGTGTGGCTTTGAAAAGAGTCCTGTGCATTTTTAGGTCCTGTTCAGGTGTGAATTTGGGGAAAAATGTGTACCTGAGCCTAGGTTCACATTGCAGCGATTTGGAATGCGACTTGACATGTCAAATCGGCGGCTATTGCCGGCAATGGCACCGTTCAAAGCGGTGCAACGCTGACTTTCCCAAAAGTCATTTTCTGTTTTACTTTTGGCGACTTCGGGGTGCGATTTGTAAAGACCTCTTTTCAGCAACCCACACAGATGTCTCTGAAATCGCCCCCGAAGTCAGACTGACATGCGGAAATTAGATCGTAAGATTTCAATCCCGCTGTCGGCGTGAACCTGGGCTGAATCGGTGAACAGAAACGCAAAGGACACCGGATTGCAAACCGCACCACAGATATGTGAACCCAGCCTTATGGAAAAGTCTCCTGCATATCCAAGACTAGCATTCTTCCTTTTAGAATCCGGAATTGGAATGATTTCTAGAACTATAATGGTTATTAAATCTATACTCGATATGCAAATGTTGATCATGTCTACAGCACAGATGGCGTTGTTAGTAGCAATTTGTAAACTGGCATAGGACTCAGAATATTATAAATGAATCAGGATTAGTACTTTTTGGACTAGTTGGAACTTTGATGGGAAATTTGGTCTCTGGTAGCCCTAATGTTTTAAAAATTGAAAAAGTGCAGTGTGGCAAGTTTGTCCATTGTCATGAGCTGATGTGTTTTATATTTACATTTTAAACTGAGCAATTGAATTTAGTGTTTAAAAAAAAAAAGAAAAAAAAAAGTTTTTCATGAAGGCAAGTAATGATTCTTTAAGCACTGTATTGATTACAGCATACCTATCCTAGTCTCCCCATAAACACCAGCTCCTTATCTTCAGACAGTGGACAAACAGACTAAACAGAGCTTCTGTAAGACTTCTGGAGGAGGCTGAAGAGCTCTGTGAGAGCCGGGATTGACATGTTAGGACAGATCGTTTAGAACTAGTCTTTTGTATAATTGGATAAGGAAATTCTGTATCACTTTACAAACGTATCCGTCAAAACGATGTGAATCACGAAATGCAATGCCGACAAGCTGTTTTTTTTTTTTTTTTTTTTTTCTTCCTCTTCACACAATTGAGCATATTTTTCATGGGAAAGGAAGCTTTTGGCAGCACATATCTCCTTATGTTGAGGGTTTCCCATTTGTATAAAACTAAGCAGAGCTACAGTTCAGCTGCTGACTGCACTTTTCTATAGAGTGCCTATGAGGAGCTCTGTGATACACAAACAACCTTTTTATTGATTCTTCTTTTAAAATGTAGTTAACATTTTCTTTATACACGTACTCAGAACATTTACATATTTATTGTTGTATTATTAAAAATATAATTGTGTTGCATACAACAAAATTGAGCAAAAAATGTTAACCAATAAATGTGATTATCATTTTTGAATCCTGTTTTGTAGGTCTCTGGCCTTTAATATTGAATGCCCAATGGTCAAGGCGGCTGTGACTGACTGATTTCTCTCTTAAAAAAATAAAAATAATTGAGAAAGATGATTAATACTGGTTGGCACTGTAGAAGGACTTCTCATCCCTTATTTTCTGAAACAAATTTTTGCTGATTGCTTCCCTTTCCAGCCCTTCTATGTCCTATCTATGAATCAATGAATCTATTACCATCTAAGGCTTGGTTCATACCTATGCACGTGGCTTTTGGGCATCGCAGCGATTCCCACACCTGCAGTGAAAACGCTTTGTTCTGAGAAAATGCGCCGTGCTGCCATTCATTCTGAATGGCACCCCCCCCCCCCCCACATATGTAAAATCACAACGTGAGTGCAAGAACCGCAGGAAAACTGCATGGTCAAAATGACCATGCAATTTCCCTGTGGCTCGCATTTAAAAAAAGGTGCATGCAGAAACGCTGAGCCATGCCCCTAGGATAAGGGCCTTTTCACACTGATCGTTTTTTTCCATAAAAAAAAAAAAAGGTGGAAGAAAATTGCAATGAACATGTATCTCTTTATATCCTATCAACTCTACACACCAGCTGGTGGCATTTCAGTTGCGTTTTTGGCTGATTTCACACTTCTCCACTGCTTGTTTCAACTGAAAAACGGATTTTAAAAAAAGCTAATCATTGTGAAAGAGCCCTAAGAGTAATATACAGTATAATAAAAAATAACATAAACAATTTTTATACATGGTCTGTTAGCCCAAAAGTAAGAGCCTTATAGTGTTACTAAACCCACAACAGTAAAATCAGTCTTTATATGCAGTAAAGCATTCTTGTATTACTTACTGTGGACTTTACATGGGTAAACCCTCTGTATCTGTTTGATCCTGTCATCTCTGATCCTCCCCTTCTTCCACAGTCCCCAATCAATCTCCTGATAGAACAGAGCCTTGGGGGCACGCTGCACATGCTCAATTTGGTGTGTATTGCTAGAGAGGTTTTTTGTTTTTTTGGGAGGGTGCATGTGATCAGCACTGTCCTGACAGAGGGTCAGGGGGTCATGCAGCCTCATAGGACAGTAAGAGGGGAATGAAAACTCCTCCTATAAGCTTTAACCAGACACTGATATAAGTCATAAGACTGCTGTATATTGCTAATGAGAAAAGTTATTTAGCAGTTTTATATTTACTAAAACTTTTGCATTTCCATGTTCTGTGGGAGACCAGATATAGTGAATACAGGTCCTGGGTTTCGTAACACTTTAATATTAACCTGCACTACCAATATGGCAAGAGCAGCTTGGCCCAAGAAAACCGCCTGCACTTCATAATGAAGAATCCTATGGATTAGAGTTGTTTGCTTGTTTATAGAAGTCCTATGAATTTCCACGCTTTTAGCTGCACTCTTCTTTTGTCCTGAGGTTTTTATGCTCATGATTCCAGTTTACAACTATTTTAAATGTGTCTATTTGTTGATTGGGAGGAATATGATAGGCTTGGATATGTTTGTTTTTTTTTTGCGGGGGGGGGGGGATATGTTGCAGGTCCCACATATCTATCTTGTGATCAAATAACTGAGCTGCCTGTGATTTGTTCTCCAGATCACCCATCAGAAATCCAGGTGCAGCATGTCCATGTTCTAACTCTATGTGGATGTCAGGGTACTTGTGAAGCTCTATGTACTTCTGCCAGCAACAAATAACATTTTAATTATTTTTAAAGGACCGACAGTCTTGCCAGCTAGACTAAAAACATGAAAGAAGGAATAGACTTGTTCACGACTGATAGATCACGGCTTCTGATTTTAATTGTTTTTAAAGTGTCTGGCAAGCATGGTTTTTACAGTTAGGAATGTCATAAAGAATGTACGGGTACATGACATTTAAGCCTGATGATTTTGTCTGTTTCTCACGTGAGATGAGCGGATAGTTTGGTGACATTAGGATGTGTCCTTTTAGTGGAGGTTGTCACATTGTCACATGAGAACACCCAGAGTGTTCGGCACCTGTGGAAGTTCCACCATGCAGCTGGCGGCTTCTGAGTCAATGTTCTGCCTTTTTTCTTGTCTTTAGTTACTGTAAAAATAAAGCACATGGTGCTGTCATTGTGACATTCTAAGCTCCTCTCTGACTGCAGCTGAGTGGGTTGTGCACAAGTCATAAGTACAGTGAGCTGAATGTCGGCTTCTACAACATCATTTACTTTGTTATATTTTATGAATAATCAAGCTGCAAAAGTGCATCAAAGCACAATTAATCATACTGTTTTGTTTTTTATAATCTTCATATGTTTTGTTCATAGAAAACAATGAATCTGAGAGCTGCTGACTTCTTAGATTTTTGCCTGAATGTTAGGTTTGTGGCAACAACGGAATTTAGAAACCAGAAAATCGTTACTCTAGAACAGTGATTCTCAACCAGGGTTCCTCCAGAGGTTGTTAGGGGTTCCTTCAGCATTGGGCAATTTCTGCCTCCCAGATAAGTTCACACTGACCCCATTGATCTTTTTAGCTATCTGTAAGGAGGTAATTCTTCCCAATTTCCACAAGTGTAAGGAGCATTCTTCCAACTGACCGTCACACTAATGTATCATGAGTTGTAGATTTCTCAATTTTAGCAGGGGTTCCCCGAGACCGGAGAACTATTTCAAGGGTTCCTCTGTGTTGAAAAGGTTGAGAAAGGCTGCTCTAGAATTACATGATTCTCTGCAGATTGGACAAATCTACGTACATGTGTTCAGGAGAATCCAAACATCTGAGACCTTGCTTGATTTGCAAATTGATCAGCTATTTTATCAGATATTTCTCCTGAAGGTATATGGCTTGATTTCAGAAGATGGGAGTGTGGTCTGACAGGTTGATCATGTAGAAGTCAGGGGTGGTGTTGTCACCCTAATATAGGAAATGTCTGACAAGGACCTTCATGGCAAGAATTCTTTAAATTAAAGCTGCAGATTTTAAAATATTAAAAACAACTTCTGAAACGACATTAACATGCTAAAGCTTTTGTATGCATTCAGTGATTGAATTTACATATACTTGCATTGAAGACTCTGTAGCATATGAACACTACCTCTAATGCATGCTTGAAAACAATCTAATCTCCTTTTTTTGGGGGGGGGGGGGGCTTCCAATTCACCCCCCCCTCTCTATTCTCACCTGTGTGTGAATAATGTTGGTGCTGCTCCAACAGCCTTCTAGAAT